>JAZDUH010000425.1:3280833-4551666 GCA_036419115.1 Scarus forsteni
TCAGGAAAAAAAATCTTGATTTCAATTTTTAAATCTTCTGCAGAAAATAAGTCAAATGAATATGGACTGATTCGAGTCAGAAATGAAGCCAGATTGATTGATTAGTGTTGAAGTGTAAAAAATGCCAATCCTGGTTTAAACTTAAGTCAAAACAAAATAAAAAAAGACATACCTCGATATCAGCCATGAGTAATATAAATGTTGTTGTGGGTTTGCTGACCAGAGCGATGTCTGCTCATAGATATGAGAGTTTAGTATAACGCCTGAGGCAGCAATCACCTAAAAGGTTTTTAGCATCAGCAGCTGGAACATGGAGCGTCCCTGTGACCGGAGGATGAGACTACAGAGATAGAGCTGTGTGTTACCGCGGTGATTGAGTTGCACCACTGTGCTTTCAGCAGAAATCAATGCTGTTGTGTGGCATGATTGCCCCGGTTCATGCTGGAGAGCCGTGTGTGCACGGGGGCAGTGTAATAGTGGGTTGCCTGTTGCGTTGCGGTTCTGATGAGTGGGTTTGGGTGGATGAACCATCACTGAGGGCTGTAATTATGTTCACTGAATCCTGGATGTGTGCACTGCCTTGTGAGCGGGGAAAGTTTTTGGTTTGCCGTACTGTGAGGATTAATGATGTGTGTGTTCTGTGGCAGGTGAGTGCGTGGAGGGTCTGTCGGAGGAGGATGTGGTGCTCTTACACTCCTGTCGTCAGTGGACCACAGTGACCGCCCACAGCTTAGAGGAGGGACACTACGTCATCGGACCCAAGATTGACATCCCTCTGCAGTACCAGGGTGAGCACACACACACTGCATTTCAACACTGCCTGCAGAACATACACTCTTAATAGTAAGTCAAAAGTTCATCCGCACTGTAAAAAAGTCTCTAAATGACTGTTTCCTCTGGGGAAAAGCCACAAGTTCAACATTTTCCACTCGCACTGTGTTTGTTTTGAGGGAAAAAGTCGATGTAGCGCACACGTAACACTGACTCCAGGGATTAAGATGATTAAGTGATGATGGTAGTTTAGTCTGCTGTGAGGAAATGCCTCAAATTCTTCAATGAAGTTATTTAATTTGTTCTCCACTAAAAATAAAACAAAGTAAAGTTCAAGCTCAACACTTAATGCTCTTCCAAATAAAGCTGATTAGATTGGTGTCAGATGAAACAGGATCCTGTATTTTAAGAAGAACTGGAGCACTTTCCCTCTTCAAATATTTGCTCATTAATTCTGAACTCAGCAGATGTGACTCAAAAGCTTTCACCTTTAAGAGAACCAAGTTTTAAATGCCTCAATTAAGAGAGGTCTCCCCATGGGGAAGTTGTGTAAGTTTCACACTTATGTTAAATGTCAGCCAGTTTACTGAGCTGAAGTCAAAAGAAGATTAAAATGAAGGAGACTGAGAAGTTATAATGGTGTCTTCACAGTGGATTGTCTGTAGTCTGATAGAAACAAGCACATGCACCACAGCTGCCATGCTATGGAAGCTGTTTAGGTGTAAATCAATATCAGGGATATTAACTGTAGCTCATCTCTACCTGTACTCAAATTTAGAGAAAATGTACTCTACGTGGTCAACAAGTCCTGAGTAGATTAAATATACCGCTTTCTCACTAAAATTAGTGGGTCAACACAGGGTTTTTTTAATGCGGGTTAACCCTCTAACAACCGGCAAGTGACTCTTCCCCCACTCTCAGCAGACCTGGGTCTAACCGGCAGCAGACGAGCTGCATGGCTGTTTATTTTCCTCTGGCGCAAAAAGCTGATGTCATCACGTTGATGACTTCATCAGCGCGACCAAGCACGTCCATGTAAACAATGGAAGGAGCATAAAGGCTGTCGACACAGTTTTCTTTACTGTTTACTTATGTGTCAATTCGGCACTGGATATGAAGGCAGTTGGAATTTGTTGCTTAGACGGTAAAGAGTCACGTAAGTTACAGACGGAGGGGGCGGGCACGGTGTTAGGCCATGGGGATGTTACGCCGACGTCATCCGTAAATTAGCGGGTCAACCCGGTGTGATGGTGTCACTGAAGCCGATCGGAGGCGAACCAGGTCAGTTGACCCAGGTCGAGATGCAGATTAAACCCTTTTAAACTGCCACTTGGAGCCAATTGTTTCCAGGTGTAAACAGGGTTTTTTGGCCATTCTGAAAGGGGTACTAATGAAACAAAAAGTGTCACTAGTACTAATAATAGATCAAAAAATGCTCACTGGTACTAATGGTAGACTGTTTTTGATCCACTAGTACTACTTGTAGACCTTAAAGCGTTCACTAGTACTACTGGTGGACTGTTCTGAATTCCCTAGTACTAGTTGTAGACCTAAAAATGTTCACTCGTACTACTGGTAGACTATTCTGGATCCACTAGTACTACTTGTAGACCTAAAAATGTTCACTAGTACTACTGGTAGACTGTTCTGAATTCACTAGTACTACTGGTAGACTGTTCTGGATTCACTAGTACTACTTGTAGATCGAAAAATGTTCACTAGAACTACTGGTGGACTGTTCTGAATTCACTAATACTACTGGTTGACTGTTCTGGATTCACTAATGCTACTGGTAGACTGTTCTGGATCCACTAGTACTACTTGTAGACCTAAAAATGTTCACTAGTACTACTGGTAGACTGTTCTGAATTCACTAGTAGGGCTGAAAGATTAATTGTTTTCAGATCAAATCCCTATTTTAGACAATGCAATTTTGTGATCGCCAAAGCAGCAATTTTTTGCAGCGCTCCTGACTGACTCAGGATCTGTTGTGTCAAGTATTATACACATACTGTCTTACAAATCTGTAGACAATCTATATGTTAAAAGTGCTGGTAAGCAGGTCAACAACACAAAGCCTCTGTTTAGGAGTAGAAGTTAATGAAAACAGATTATTTATCATCACTATAGAAGATGAATAATGTTTTAAGTGTTTTTCATCATTTATTTCTTTACTGTTGTCTGTACTGTAAACAAAGTAAATTTTGCACTGAAGTTTGATTTGAAAAAAAATCGTGAATTGCAATATCTGCCAGAAAAATTGATATTAGATCTTTTCCTAAAATCGTTCAGCCCTACATTTGAACATCCCAAAGCTTGATTTGAAGACAATCGTAAATCGAATTGAAATCGCAATATCTGCCAGAAAAATGGCAATTCAATCATTTCCTAAAATCGTTCAGCCCTATTCACTAGTACTACTTGTAGACCTAAAAATGTTCACTAGTACTTCTAGCAAGCCTTATTTGCTGAGAAGGGGGCGGGGAAAAGCAAATGCAGGCTTACCATTGGCTTTCAAAAACATCACAACCAATTCGGGTCGTGGATTCGATAATAACCCTTCCTACTTCATTTGCATTAGGTCTAGTAGTACTACTATTGAATCTTTTTTCTTTTCTAGACTAAAAGCAGTCTACTAGTAGTATTAGCAACACTTTTTGATTCACTAGTTAAGTCTACTCATACACTAGTAAACCAAAGTTGAGTACATGTTCTCCAAATTTTAGTACTAGTCGAGGGGAACTATGGTTGATATCAGTGATAATAAATTTATGCCCAAATGACTTCTCATATCATGCTACCTAAAAACATCCAGTGTAACACAGCCCTAGAACATTCACCAAAGGGGAGAGAAAGCGCTATACTGACATGGCAGTGATGGTATAACAAATATCACTTCACCAGTATGTTATGATATTTGGTGCATTATATTGAGCAGATTATTTATTGAACAATATCAAACTATTGTATTGGACACTGAGGACAGTTTTTTACTCCAGTCTCTAATTTTTAGAGATGTATTATTATTTCTGCTACTCGAATAGACAACAAAGTTTTTCCATGGTGCAGAGACCATATTTTCTATCGCGTAGCACACTGTGGATTCCTAATACTTGCATTTTAAGACCATTTATTGGAAGAAATGTGATATATCTTCTACCTTATAATATTGCAATTTAATGTGTGTGGCTGGGAAATACATTAATTAAATCTATTTATTCTGATTATTTTCTGCTGAAGATTTAAAAATTAAAAATCAAGATTTTTTCTTGACTTACTCCAACTGTAAGTTGTTGCAATGTTTGAAAAATAAATACTAAAAATCTACAGTTTTATGATGGAAGGCCCTGTTAGGTTTGAACAAGCACATGTTTGGGCTAATAATTGTTTTTTAAATGAGAATAAATATTAATAATTAGGGAGTTCATGTTTATATGCTGTCAAAGTGTTTCAGTGTTTCACGTAAACAAATAACATAAGCAACATTTTTGACATGCAGTGTAACTTAAGGAGGGAAATTATTTTTGTATTGGGAACATTTTTTGAAAACTTGATTAATTTAATTTTCTGTCACTTGTTTATTTTATTTTGTTTATCTTTTAGTTTGTTTTTTTCTGAGAAGGGAAAAAGCGACTTCAATCGTGAATGGTGTAGTGTGGACAAAAATTAGGGATTTTATTTTTCAGGCCATTTAATGTGATATATTGCTGCTTGATTGTGGCAAAAATCATAATCAAGATTTTTTTAGTGGATGTTAAGATCAGGATTAACTCACATGATTATCACTTACTCCAAAAGACACTCCACATAGTTTAATTTACTGTTATGCTTTGTACACTCTGATTTTGAGCATTAGACAGTGGGCAATACACAGAAATATACTCGTAAAATATTATTACCTTAAAATACTACTAAAAATGATAATGGAAAAAGGCAGTCAGGATGTCATGTGAAACTGCAATCTTATATCCGGATTACTGAGTTTCCATAAATGTGGAAGGCAGTGCCTGGAATTGAGATGAGTTGCCCAGCTCTATATCGTCACCCCTGTATCATATACAGATTGTATCACCAGACTCTTGCTAGGACACACCCCTACACGTCAGGTAGTCAGACTGATCAATAAGAACAGACCTTGAGTCACATTGCAGAAAATGTTTGTCTCATACCGTTGATGTCATGCAGGCATCCTGCCACTATCAGCTTGGTAAACTTCGCTTGAGTCATAATAAATAACCATTAAAGGAGTTGCAGTAAGCAAAGCCTGGCACTGGGGTCCTGAATCACTGCGTGCTTGACTCGAGACTTCAAATACTAATCCCATAGTAAGTACAATTAAATAGAAAAGACGAAGCTATATTGTCATCTCTTTAAATACAGTGTATTAACACAATTAAATGTAAGGTGCTATTCTAAAGAGTGCTTAAAAGATAAAGAAAAGAAGGCATACTTTTATTTATCACCCATGGGAAAATGCCGTTCTTTACACTTGTTTTTCCAGAAGAACATTCCAGATTGTCGGTAATCAGGAAGTGATATAGCAACTTGCGAGCTACCAGACTAAAGCCCTGTTTACGTGGAGACACTCATCTGAAACGCTATTCCTTTGCATTTTAAAAAGCAATCCACGTTCAGACAGAGATGCTAGAAGCGAATGAAAACGCTGTAGCATGCATGCCAGGACAGTAGATGGTGATATAGGTTTGCAGAGAAACGGCACTGCTGCAAAACATGAAGAGAAAAACTATTCATAAACAACAATGTTGAGTGGACGCACAAACATACAACAAACCTGTCTGTATATTTTTGTCTGGATAACAAACCGAGCATGGTAAGCAGCCCACACGTTACTGGGTAGACGACCGAAGCTGCTGTTGTTCCTGGTATGCGCACACAGCCTTCATGTGAAAGAGTACTGCTCATGAAGGCTGCATAGAGCCAGAGGGTGATGCATTTTCAGATCTTTCCACCCTGGACCCTGGTTTGAAAAGTTTGTGGATTCAGGCACTCCAGGCACCGTTCCTGTGTAAACTGGAGGTTAAAACGTGCTGAAAACTGGATCTGGCCTGTGTAAACATGGCCTAATTTCCACGTATAGTCCACCTTAGGTTTGAGCCAGCGGCTTTGTGATACTTCCTGACTGTCATTTTTCCCCTTCGTGGCCCCATACCTCTGATATTCAAATTATAGATCATCAGGTCTTCAGTGTTGTTTAAATATCAGAGAGTATGACTCAGTTTACATTTATATCTTAACTGCTAAGCCAATGCTATAAAACTTTCGCTAAAGAAAAGCTGAGCGTTTTGCTTAAACACAAGTCCTGGTCTGATCTCTGTCGAGGGGACATGTAGACAAGCAACCATTTAAGGGCATTAAAGAGTCACCAATTAACCTCACCACCCTCCTTTAGTGTGTGGGAGGACACTGGACTACCTGTAAGACCTGCACATGCATTGGGACAACATGCAAACTTGACACGGAAAAGCAGCTCTTCAATAGGGAGTCATTCGAGGAACCTTCTTTCTGCAAGGCAATAGCACTACTGAAACCATAATGGATCCATTATTCAGTGGGTTCTTCTGATGATTAAACTCATAAAATAACATTGAACACTTTTTTTTAGACTTTTTTCAGTCTATTGACAATGAAAACGGTCTATTTTAAGGTGTCACATTTATTGAACTAGAAAGCACTCTGAGAACACAGACCTCCGCCAGTGCCACAGTCCTCAGCCATCTTGTCATTTTGACCATAAATATTACTCCTACCTTTATTTCATCTAAATATTTAGATTCCTTGACCATGAAAACATACCATTACAAACTGGATTCATAATGATATGTATTTTAGTTCAGTAGTTATTCACAGAAATCACATTTTTCACCGTGGCGGCCAGACACTGATCCCAATCAACACCAAAATCGAATCAGTTCTTCCTTTTCCCATGCTGAACATTTCCTGAAAATTTCATCAAAATCCATTCATAACTTTTTGAGTTATTTTGTTCACGGACGGACAAACTCTCCCGAAAACATAACCTCCTTGGCGGAGGTAATTACACAAGTACTTGGTCTAGTAGACCCTCATATGTATTTTTGTTATTGTTTAGACCAATTAAAGCAGTGTCCCTTTAAATCCACCAACTAGAGGGTGTTTTTGTGTTTCACTGCCGCTTTAAAATAATGTCTGTACAATTGGAGAGTAGTCCAAATTTCTCTGGTAAGTGATTTTGTAAGAGACAGAACAGCATCTGAAGGGACTAGAAACACCATGAATGTCGTATTATACAAAACCCAAAACCAGTGAAGTTGGCACGTTAGGCAGTAACTACAGTTCGTCGCGACATCTGTAAGTGCAAGTTAAAACTCTACTATGTAAAGCCAAAGTCATTTATCAACAACACCCAGAAACACCGCCGGCTTCGCTGGGCCCGAGCTCATCTAAGATGGACTGATGCAAAGTGGAAAAGTGTTCTGTGGTCTGATGAGTCCACATTTCAAATTGTTTTTGGAAACTGTGGTCGTCGTGTCCTCCGGACCAAAGAGGACAAGAACCAGCCGGACTGTTATAGGTGCAAAGTTCAAAAGCCAGCCTCTGTGATGGTATGGGGGTGTATTAGTGCCCAAGGCATGGGTAACTTACACACCTGTGAAGGCACCATTAATGCTGAAAGGTACATACAGGTTTTGGAGCAACACATGTTGCCATCCAAGCAACGTCTTTTTCATGGACGCTCCTGCTTATTTCAGCAAGACAATGCCAAGCCACATTCTGCACGTGTTACAACAGCGTGACTTCGTAGTAAAAGAGTGCGGGTACTAGACTGGCCTGCCTGTAGTCCAGACCTGTCCCCCATTGAAAATGTGTGGCGCATTATGAAGCGTAAAATACAACAACGGAGACCCCGGACTGTTGAACAACTCAAGCTGTACATCAGGCAAGAATGGGAAAGAATTCCACCCTAAAAGCTTCAAAAATTGGTCTCCTCAGTTCCCAAACGTTTACTGAGTGTTGTTAAAAGGAAAGGCGATGTAACACAGTGGTGAAAATGCCCCTGTGCCAACTTTTTTGCAATGTGTTGCTGCCATTAAATTCTAAGTTGATGATTATTTGCAAAAGAAAATAAAGTTTCTCAGTTCGATCATTAAATATCTTGTCTTTGCTGTGTATTCAATTGAATATAAGTTGAAAAGGATTTGCAAATCATTGTATTCTGTTTTTATTTACGATTTACACAACGTGCCAACTTCACTGGTTTTGGGTTATGTATATATATAAAAAAAATATATATATTCTGCAACTTTTTCTTATTCAACAGAAAGTTCTGCCCCACTCTTTTTAAAAAACTTAACATTCTCCTAGTTTATGATATATTCATCAGATTTATGTGTTTATTTATAAATACATGTTCTTACCTTCTTCTCTGTCGTCATCATTTAGAAATTTCTTCAAATCAAATCCACAGATTCACTCATTTACAGGTTAGTCATCTTCACCTTCGCTTTTATAAAACTAAACCCGGTCAGTTCTCCATCAGATATCATGATGTAAAAATATGGAATAAAACACATGTAGCAGAGAGCTCATCATCATTACATGTTTTTAAAAGGAAATTTTCTTTACATTTAATTCATGAAGCTTCATTTTACTTTAACTTTATTCTAATTTTGTCAGCTCTTTTATGGTCTCTATATTTTTTGTTTCTTTGTTAAACCTGTTTATGTTTTATTGTCGATTATTATTTATTTTTCTTTCTTCAAACATGGTTGAACACATGTATGCATGTATTACTTAGCGCTCTTACGTAAATCTTGACTGTTCTCTGCTTCGTCTTGTAGAAAGGTGAGGTCCTTTGCATAAGCCTGATGGCTTCTTGACCTCTCCTGACACATTTCTTTGTTTTCTGAATATTTCCAGTTTGATCTTATTTATCTTTTATAGTGCAAAATCTAATAAACAAATAAACAAACAATATAAGGATTGTAATCAAAAACCAATTCCAGTTGATAATCAACGACAACTCGCTTAAGGACTCAATATCAGTCATTTTGCTTCTTGATTCTCTTTTTAAATTTTTTACACTAAATTCCTGATACCTTTAAGTAAAGCAATAGTTCAATGTTAAAGTTACCATCATAATATGATTCATGACCCTGAAAAGCCACACCTAGCCCACAGAATCATGTTGGTATCATTATTAGTTAGACAGTTAGTGGGCATAAATAATAAGTTGTGCCATTACCATCATCTGGAATAGTCTCTCAATGGATTTGAGACTAACAGAACTGGTCACTGTTGGTGAATTTAAGACTTTGATATGAGAGCCGGAAAGAGCTAGCCATGGACAGTGTGACTGTTTCAATTCTTGACTGCTTCTCATTTTGTTTTGAATTGGTGTTTCCAGAACAGTTTGGTTTCAATGTGCTGATGTCTGAATGTATTTGGGGTTTTTTATTGTGTAACTGTCTGCTGCTGCCATGCCAGGTCCCTCTTGAAAAAGAGATTTTAAATCTCAATGAGGCTTTTATCTGGTTAAATAAAGGATATAATGATAAAAATCTCCTTAAAATTTCAGAAATATCTATCCAGTAGTTTTTTGCGTAATCTTTCTAACAAACAAACGGAAACATACTGCTGCAAAAACATAGCCTCCTTGGTTGAGGTGAAGATAAGCAGAATTGAAAATGGCATTAGTATCAATAAAGTCTTATTTATTCCCATCCATCTTCACAAATAGATAGCAGTGTTTTGTGTATTTGCAGGTCAGAAAGATACTTCATGACTCTTTTCTGTACTTTGATTCACATGTTTTGTGAAGCATTGGACTGACATTTTTAAAAAAACAACTCACTAATCTTTGAGAAAACTAGTTTTTTTTTCACAGTCTTTCTTACTTTATGTGAAATTGTTTCTTCAACCATCTTCAACCAATCACAGATAGCGTCAGCGAAATCCAAGAGTGACTGTACATTAAATCAGACCTAATGTCCCCACCGCTCCCCCACCGGGCCCCGTCAACACAGCAAACATTTTATCTCCGTCTTTGACCCTCTCTGACTCCTCCGATTCATTGACCAATTTTCCTGAATGAATGACCTCACCGGAGCTCCATCACCACCGCCTCATTGTTGAGGCTGTCTGACGGTCACATCACTGGCTGTGTAACTGGATCCTAATGTCTCCTCCTCATTGTTTTCTGCACTGATAGAGCGCTGATGTAACCTCACACTAACGCCTCTCAGACTCCTTTTTCAGGAGGAAGGAGTATTTGAATGGGAGGTGGTTTGGTGAGATCACCGTCATATTAGACTCTTATTGGAAATGTGTGACCGCGAACATCAGCAACATTAGCAGCAACAAATAAATCCCAAAGTCAAGTACTCGGAAGTTACAACCGGCCACAAGTAATCAAGCAGCATCAAGGATATTTTCCTTATTCCAAGAGCCTTTTGTTTAAAGCTAAAGCAGCTAAAACGTCTGTTTTCATAACAGTAAGAGCCATGATGGTGAAACTGAGGGATTTCCCCCTTTAGACCTTTATAGAAAAGTATGCAGGGCCTGTGAAGACCGTAATCTAATAAAAACTAAAAACCTTCAAAGAAAGTTGTGCTGTTTCAACAACAGCCAAGAGCAAATTATAAAGAAGTTCACAAAAATCACAGCTATACTCGGTCCAAATTCTTCAAACGAGAGAGGGAATGTGGTGCTGGAGATTCTTTTGTCACATGTTGGAGATTTAGGTGACCTGTCTCAAAGTTCAGGCAGATGAGGTTTTCTGAGTCACTACAGTTGAAGGATTAACGACTTTGCCTTGATGAACATAAATATTTGCAGAGAGATCAGAGAAGTTCTGCTGTGAATTATTTCTGTTGGTTTTGGATTCATCACTCACTCTTTCATTGGCTGATTCCAATTTCTACCAGAATTGGCAGATATCATATTATCTCCTTAGAGCATTTTTTTTTGACCCAGTGAAAACATTGATGCACCATATCTTTGGTTGACAGTTCGTTTCATGTTTCTATTAAATTGTGATTGCTAATTAGGGGTGTACGATATGAAGATATTAGATTGTGAACAACTAGCCTGTATTGTGATCTGCCAAAGCACAGACATCAAAGGGTATGAACACTGGATAAAAATATGAATGATAATCACTGAAGAAAATTTAAATACAATTAAAGCTGGGGTTGGGGATTTGATTTAGATACACTTTTTGTAATACTGGTTAAAATGGTCTTTATGACCCGATGGTAATCAACTCATAATGTGTTCTTAAAACAAAGCGAAAAATATCCGCTATCTACAGCAGGAGTAAAACAGGGAAAACACCAACCAATAATCATGCCAGGACACCTGTTTTTAAACCAATCAAATCCCGTCGCCATTCTGCCCGCCTACTGCGTGTGCATTTTCCCGGGGTGCACAGACTCGGTGCGTGTAGCCGAGCTCATACGTATCAGAGTCCGCTGGAGAATGGTTACCTTTCAAGTTTAGTCTTTGAAAATAAGGGAAGCCCGTTGTGAGCCGTCCCACAACCCCAACCAAGCTCCAGTATCCCTCACATTTCAAGACAGATTTACAAGAAATCTAAAATAAACTCTTTGTTTTTCTAAGTTTGTTCTGCTGCTCTAATCTGGCGATAGCTGCTACCCAGGCTACTGCAGGTGGATGTTCTCGCGAGGCTTTTTCTTCTTCTTCGGTTTTACGGCGGTTGGCATCCATCATTTTGGAGCATTACCGCCCCATTCAGGCTAGAGACAGAGCTCAGTTTGGAGAGGCAGAGGAATGTTTTTTATTATTATATCATCATACGGAGATTTACAGGAGAATACTGATACAGGAGGACGGCGGAAAATAGGATAAAATACGGAAAATACAGTAGTTTCATTTCATCTTTAGGCGGAGCCCTGAGGAGATGCTACTTTCAAATTCATGCTAGTTTTCCTAAATCGCCAACCCCAGCTTTAAGAATACATCTATCATAATCCAAAAAGTGTACTAAAATAACTGAATTTTTTAGTAAAACTGTTAAAGCAGGGAAATAGCTGTTTCATGCTTTTTATGATAGACCTCCGAACCTTTCTTTCTGAAAGAGAAGTAACACTGAAGGTGGACAAAGGGGACAACAGGCTCCATTCAACTTATGAACGTCCAGTTATATGGGGTCAGAGAATGGAGTTACAGGAGAAAGTCTGGGTGACAGAACAGACAGCAAAAAGAGAAAAATGGTGGAGATGTTGGTAATGACCCAACTTAAAAGTTATTCGATTTTAGTGGTGATCCAGTAATTTGTTTTTGCTCAATAACTATCTAACTACTAAGGATATCAACATGATTCTGAGTGCTGTGTGGATTTTTATGGTCAATAAATCATTACGATGGTAACTTTATCGTGGAGCTGTTGCTTTTCCGAGATGTTCTGAAATCACTTTTTCCCTCTCTATACCAATACTTGTGCTGTGGGTATCTACCAATACCGAGTACCAATCTGACACCAGTATATTATAAAAAAAATATTATACTACACCTGCATGACAGTGATATGATTATCATTGTGGTAAGGCCTAGCTCAGGTTAAACACTTTATAAAACATGAATAAATACAGTAATGATGCAGCATGACGATGCTAGTTAGCTTAGCTCCAAGCCTCGCCTCAACCGGCTCTGATACACGTGCGTCTGTTGTGTCAGTGTCATGTGATCTCCAGGTCCATGCAGGTTGCAGCACAGCACTTGTGTTTTGAGAGCAACAACGAAGAACTGTGCCTGAGTTTGACGTTGCTAAACAGTGAATAGATTACTAATTTAATACAGTTCGTGGTATAAGGTGGTGCCTGAACTCCAGTACTCACCGATGCTGATACCAGCATTTTTGGCGGTATCAGAGCAATTTCCGATACTGGTACCGGAATTGGAACAACTCTACTGCTTATAGATGTAACAGCAAGATGTGAGCTACCTTGGCAGAGGTTTGCGCTCTCTGAGTGCTTTCGAGTTTACTATAAAAACATCTGCCTTGAAAACGTATGGGAATTTTTGATGTAAGCACTCAACTGGAATATGTATAGAGGGATAGAAAAAGCAATTGATAATGTATATAAAAACATTCATTCCCTATTTTCTTAGCCTTAAACATATCATATCTTTAAGTATTTACATCAGCTGAAATCGATATTAATGGCGCCGTCTTGCAGATGTAAACCTGCACATCCTAAATAACTGTCATGCACTTTCAGCACCACGTGACGAGCGAGTTGTTGTTGTTGAATCAGAGATCATCACCGGTGATGAGCTAATGTCTGCGTGATGACTTCATACAGGAAGTCTAAATAAGCTTTGCAGGAGAGCAATATAGGTTTCCCCCTGAGACTGGACAACAGGATGCTCCTTCCTGCTCATCCTCTCCCTCCCTCTCGCTGTCTCCTCCGTCAGTGAGAGGGAGGATGACTGAAAGCTAGAGGACAGAAAAGATGAATGAATGGGTTTCTGCGAGGCGAGTGGCGCCACTGGGGCCTCGCAATGTTGAAGTAGCTGCCAACTCTGTGTGTGCAAGGATTTAGAAGCCTCAGCGTGATTCAGCTGTATTTATAAGAGATTTTTCTAGAAAGTTATTACAGTTTTGATGTCTTAGATCTGAAGGCTTTTCTTTTAACCGACTAATCCTCATCTTCTAAGAGCTTCAGGACAGAACGTGTTGTGCCTCTGTGCCGGTCAAAGCAAGGTAATATGTTTTTGGGATGCCATCCAGTCCCTTCAGGCCATTCTTCAATATTATTTCTCAATAAATGCTTGAAGAAATTCTCTTCAAACAAATACACAGCATGACTCAAGAGTGAGTTTGCTTTGTTTTTAAGCCAAGGGTAAAAGTCAGTCACCTGCTGCACCGGCTAATATGTGTAAATTCTGTCTTAACTTATGGTGTAGTCTACACTAGAGCCCATATTAATGGTAGGGTCTGCAGCATTTTCCTTAAAAATAAATATCAGCTTTTTCAGGAAAAATCCTGCTTAGTCACTCCTATGGGTCTCTACTGCTGTGTGATGGTGTCTTTGTTTACCTTCCCCCCCTCCTCAGCCTGTATTTTGATGTTTTGGTTGTCTCGTAATATTTTTGGGCAGAGAGTTGCAGGTGATCGAGGTTTGGCTTTATTCCACCAGCTTCTGAGCTCTGAAGGACTGTCTCATGATGCATAGCGACACAGAGTTAGCCTTCATGCTGTTAGACAAGTAGGTTATGGGCACAGGCGGTTAGCCTGTGTTAACTTGCCATATTACCGGTTTTCCATTACAATATATGTATTAATCCCACGTAGCTTGCTGTCAGAGAGGGTGAGCATCGGCATCAGGTGACGAGGAGTTCAGGAGGAGGGGTTTTCTTTGAATGTTGTGTTTACAAACAGTAACAAAAACATCCTGCCTACCTACCTTTAAACTTCTTTAGCTGTAACTTAAGTTGTATCTTTGTTTGGTTGCACCACAGAGTCGTATGGTTCGTCTTGATGTGTAGCAATATATTGCAAAAATGATGTTTCAACTTCATTCGTCCTAAAAAATAAGAAGCGTTTTCTTGGTATTTATATTGCTGCCAGGTGGCACGGTGGTGGCATGGGAAGTGCACATGGCTCATGGCAAGAAGGTTGCTGGTTCAATCCCCATGTTGGTCAGTTGATGAAATCACCAGCAACAACAGATAATTAAATATTGTTGGACATCTGAAATGATCTTAGAGTAAAAGGAGAGTACGGCAAGAATGTCATTCTCGGCTGACAACAAACCAGCTTCTGAAAATCTCTGCTGTCCCTCATCTTTCTATAAATCTCATCTTTTTGAGTGAAACAATACAACTATATTTTAGAGAGACTTTGCACCATCTAGGATGGGGATTGAAGATTAAAGTAATGACGTAAGCCTATGCTGTAACTATCTCAGGTGGTACAACACCTCAAACCTAAATAGAGATTAAATTCTGTTTAAATAGTTTAATTATATCCCTTTCAGACTGGCCAAAAAAACTGTTTAAAGCTGGTAACAGTCCGCATCTGAACACGGATCGACTGACCCTGCAAGCAACACAGGTTTTATCGGCTCGCCTCTGTGGGAATGTCACACCCGGGTTAACCCGCTAATTTAGGTCATGATGTTGGTGTAATGGTCACATTACACCAACATTACACCCCTCCAGCTGTAACTTCCATGACTCCTTGCTCTCTCAGCAACAAATTGCATCTGCCTTTGTGTCATCAGCACTAAACTGTCATTCAGCCTGTGCCGAGTTTGCACATTTTTAAAGAGGGACGAAAGTACAAATTACGGAAGACAGCTGAGCAACATGTCCATGTCCATGCTCCTTTCCATTGTTTACATGGTTGTGTTTCGTCGCACTGATGATGTCATCAACTTGTGACACCAGCTTTACGCACCAGAGGAAAAAAAAACAGCCATGCAGCTCGTCTGCTCCTGATTAGGAGTCACTTGCCGATTGTTGGTGGGTTAACCCTCGTTAAAAATGCCTGCATGTGAAAGTGGTATCCGCATCCGTAAATTGGCAGGTTGACCCCGGTGTGATGTTCTTACTGAAGCTGATCGTAATTGTGCCAATAAAAACCTGTGTTGCTTGCAGGGTTTGCTGACCCGGGTGGAAATGCCGATTAGACCCTTTTAAACTGCCCACGGGAGCCAATTGTTACAGGGTGTAAACAGGTTTTTTGGCCAGTCTGAAGGGGGTATGAAAGGGGTATAACTCAACAAATCATATCTTCCTGTTATTATTCATGACCAATTCCCAAATCAATGCAAAGATTTTAATTTCTGCCAATACAAATAAAAAGCTTTTAATGACGATATTTGATTATACCAATATTTTCCCAATAATACCATGCATTCCTCCCTTCAACACTGAAGAAATATGAATTTCTAACCCCCAGCCTCCCTTTTTAACCTGCTGTTTATGTCTGCTAGGTCTGTACTGCACAGAGATTTATGGTTTGCTCGTAGCCCTGTTTACTCCTACTGAGTCTGACACTTTATTTTGAAAGGGCGTTAAGGGGCTGTGTTGAGAAGAGCCATTGGCTGGTATTGTTCGCTGGGGTGGAAGCTCCTTATCCCTGGGGCTTGCTTGAATCAGGAGGAGTTGGGGGTCGGAGGGAGAAAAGGAGGGGAGGTGTTGGCGAGGAGGATGGTGGAGTTTGGTATTCTGCTCGGCCCCTCAGACAAAGAAACTTTCTCATCTCTCTCCCTCGCACACACAAACACTCTGACTCTGCGAGGGACAAACGAGGCCCACAGTTGTTAAACATGATCCCATAAACTGGTAAATAAGTGTAAAGGAACATGTGATTTGATTTTGAGCCTATTGTGCTGTCAGAATGAGGCTTTACCACATGAAAAAGTGGGCCAAACCAAAAACATTTACAGTTTAAAGAGCACAAACAGAGTCAGTGGAGCGCAACACCGGAGAGTGTGAAAGATTTACAGATGGAGGAGGGGAAGAAAGGGTAAAAAAAAAAAAAGAGGGAGAGTTGTGTGTGTGAGGGTCTCCATGGTGATGTGTCTCTGCTCTGCGTGAGAATGGGGGTCTTTTCTTGGTTGCCATGCCAGCCCCGTCGGCTGTTGATTGGCCGAGTGCTGGTGCCAGGTCATATAGGTCATGGAGGTGTCTTTGTGTTCTCGTCCGAACTGTGACTACGGGGGAAGTGTGTTTGTGAGTGGCAGCAGAGACCCTATAGAGTCAATTTAGAGGAGGGGCCCAGAACAAACAGTACTTTTACCTCCTGAATTCTTAGCTTCATTCACTCATAAACAAAACTTAAGAACACTTAATAAAGTTTTAAAGGGGGGGCAGCATGTGTGAATGCAAACAGACTAACTAGGAGTGTCCCGAAACAACTTTTTTACCTTTAATATGATACCGATATTGCAGCTTTGAGTATTGGCCGATTCCGATATCGATCCGATACGATATCAGCGGGAATCATACATACTTTTATTACTTTTTTGTAGTATGGACTGTAAGAAAAGGCTTGACCAAGTGAGATTACCCAAAGAGAGAACAGTAGCCAGCAATAGTAGGTAAGAGAAAAAATGACCCATTTGTTGTTAACCAAGTCACCTTAATAAATTCAATAAAAACAAAAACATATATTTTTAAAATGCAAAATAACCACTCTGTTTAACTTAAACATAGAGATTCCACAACTGAATTAAATAGATAAAAAATAAATTAAAATGGACTACTTATATTGGAGTGCTTATATCGGAGGTTTTAGATGTAGGCCGATATAATCCAATATTCTTTTTTCTGCTGATATCAGACTGATGTCCCATATCAATATTGGATCAGGACACCCCTAGTTTCAACCCTGTCAGGAAACTTTTACTTCATGATGTTAAGATGACTGAGCTTATGACACAAGAGTTGATATTATAAAATTAAATGTGTTGGGGTGCTGCTTTTGCAACATGGCAATCTTTCTCTTGTCCCTTTTCACAAGCCTATCCCCTGTTTCTCTCTCCTGCCAGTAAAGGCACAAAATGCCCCCAAAATAATGTTAAGAAAAAGAAAAGTTTATGTGTTTAGAGAGGAGGGAGTTATGATATTCATATTCTGTAATCATTGTCCATGTAGCAAAAACTGCTACATCAGTTCCTTTGTGCTCCAATATGTTATTCTCTGCCCTTTTGTTAATATAGTGACCATGCTGAGCAATTCTTAGAATTTTTATAACAGCAGATACACTAGCCTGCACCTTAGGGGCCATTTATACAAGGCCTATCATGGCCAAGTCCGATAAGTTGTCATTGCGTTTTGGCCTATCGTTTACACATGGAAACGGTACCTGGAGTGCTTAAATCCGCAAACTTTTGAAATCAGGGTCCAGGGTGGAGTGTTTTCAAAACACTCTTCAGTGCAGCTCCGTGTAAACCAGATTCAGTCACCTCGTGCACAGTACTCTTTCACATTAAGACTGTGCGCGCATACCAAGAACAACAGCAGCTTTGGCCGTCTACCGAGTAACATGTGCTGCTTACTGTGCTCGGTTTGTTGTCCAGACAAAACTATCCAGACAGATTTGTTGTCCAGACAAGAAACTCCTGTGTCTTTGTGCTTCCACTCACCATTGTTGTTTGTGAAAAACTTTTCTTCTTCATTCGTGTGTTGTAACAGCACTGTTCCTCTGCAAACCTGCATCGCCATCTACTGGACTGGCATGCACACGACAGCGGTTTCATATGTTTCTAGCGTCTCCGTCTGAACGCGGATCGAGTTTGAATATACTAAAGAAAAACCTTTCAGGTTGGACCTTCTTTTACTATCAGAATGGTCTTAACTCTGGGGGCGTTGATTCAATTACTTGCTATTCCTCAAAGATTTTGGTCCATATTGACTGCACATCCGGGATGCAAGTCTACCTTTTCACTGCATGCCATAGGTGCTTTAATGCATTGCCATGTGGTGGCTGTTGAGGCCAATGGAGTACACCAAACTCACTGGGCTTTCTGCCATGTGTGCTTGAAGTTCTCATACAAGGATTAGTAAATTATGGCCGTAAAGTGACAGACATGGTCAGCAACAATACTCAGGAAGGCTGTTGTATTTAGACAGTAATCAGTTGGTCTAAAAAATATCCCCACACCATCACACCAGCATCTTCAGGCTGAACTGTTGATACAGAGCAGAATGGATCCATGATTTCATGCTGTTTATGCCAGATTCTGGCCCTACAATCGGAATGTCACAGAAAAAAATCAAGATGAAACAGACCAGATCATTTTGTGCAATCTTCGTTATTAAAAGTTTTGGTGAGCTACTGTAGCCTTGGTTTCCTGTTCTTAGATGACAGGAGTGGCACCTTGAGTAATCCTTCAGAAATGGTTTCTGCATCCCTTGGTTGTGGAAAATGACTGTTTGAGTTACTGCCTTTTACCAGCTCATCTCTACTTACCTTTTGCATCAAAAATGCATTTCTGACCAGAGATGTGAAGCTCACTGGATATATTCACTTTTCAGACCATTCTTTGCAAACCCTCGAGATGTCTCTGCAGGAAGATCCTTGTACATCAGCATTTTTTTGAATACTTACACCAACCCACCTGGCACCAACAGCTATGCTGTGTTGAAAATAACTCAAATCACATGTCTACCCCATTCTGGTGCGTGGTCTAAACTCCAGCAGGTCACAGAGGTTGCACCTGTGATGTATGTATGATCATCAACTTTCCTTTAGTAGTTCCTGCTCCGTTCACATCTAAGCTAGACCTGACTTGTTCAGAAATTTCAAAAGGAAACTGGCAGACAAGGTCTACAGTCTTTAATGTAGAATTTGGCAATTTTTCATGCAAACTTTGGAACATTTTCAGGATTGATATGAAAGTGCATAAGGGACTCAGATTCCCTCTTCTGTTCCTTCCTTTACCCCATTTCACCTTTGCTTATTTCCTTTGCTCTTATTCGTCTTAAGTTTTCCTCTGTGGCCCCTCATCTTCTTCTTTTCTTGTCCTTTTTTTCCTCTTTCTCCCAAACGATTATCTCTCTCCTTCAGTCTTTTTGTCTCTCGTCTTAATCCTCCTTTGCTCCTCTTTTGTCCTGTCCTTAGGGAAGTTCAAGCTGTTGGATGAGGACCGAGACGTCAGGGATCCAGTCCAGTATTTTGCCAGCGTGGAGGAAGTTGCTGGGGTCTTCCCTGACAGAGTATTTGTCATGGAGACCATCACTTTCAGTGTCAAGGTTTGTTTCTCTCCCACTCAAGCACACTTTTCTTTGACACGTGGCATATGTGTCTGCCCTTTTGGGTCATATTGACAGTTTGTGCCCCACAACATTATGTCTTTGCATTCTTACTTGCGTCATCTTTAGGTGGTTTCAGGGGAGTTCAGCGAGGACAGCGAGCCCTACAGCTTCACTCTGCAGGCTGGAGATGAGCTGTCACTCATGGGGAAGGCAGAGCTCCTCTGTGCTACACCCTCCAAAGAGAAGACTGGACTGAGCGCGCTCCTGAGACGCCTGGGAAAGACTCCTAGAAGTAAGTAAGGATAAACTTCTACGTAGAAGATCTTTGGTGGTTATTTGTGGACGTTGGAGAAGAAAGAAAGAAGAAAATAAATGAAGTGTATAATTGGTAAAAATGTATGGAATGAAACATTAATTCTAACTGTGAAGTTTCACATATTTACTTATTTTTGAAGAGATACTACATTTTCAGCTTGAACACTGGAACAATCTACATGCACAGGTTTAATTTGTATGAAAGATATTTCTATTTCTTCTTCAGTTTAAACAGAATTAATTAAGCTTGATACAGAGGACTCTTTGCAAACAGAAAACTTGACTGCCCTGAATATTGACATTCTTATTCAGAGTTTTCCCTAGTTTCAAGTAAACTAGACAGAAGTTCAAATAACAAACACTTCTTTGGACCATGTCAAGATAAGATAATCTGCCTGAGTTTTGGCTACGATCCCTGCCTCTGACCAAAGTCAGCAAAGGCCCGATTATCTGTTGGTCCTAAAAACTATTTTACCCTATTGTCCGATGGTGTGAAGTGTTTTTACAGTCATTTTACCATCTCTGAAGAGTATCGGGGCCGTCCTGGTTTTAATTTGTTACTATGAAACATGTTCAGTACTTACAGTCAGATTCCTGATGTGTATGTGCTCTGAGGACAGCTGGACTTATCTTCTATTTTTTGTCACATAAACTAAAACAGAGCTAATCAGGGAGCAAGCTCGCTGAGCTAGGAAGCAAATATAGCTGTGACAACAGGAGCAAAGGTTGAGTATTACATTAGAATGATATCAGAATTCAAGCACCAACATGTTGATACGTCTTTATAGGAAAACCTGTCAATAATATAAAACAAGCTGGAGAGGAGGCGGATGGAAGGCACAACTGCCAGTCACTCACAACATTTAGTATCAGTCCCTCCTGATGTTGTCTGCCATGTTTTTTGACACTAAAATTGCATTTGGTCTTGTGAGATTAAAAGCTGTTCGAGTAGCAGCCCTGGTTGTCGGTGAAGGAATCAGTTGGTGTGGGAGTGGCGAGCCTCAAAAGAGACAGGACACAGTTTCAAAGTTGGTTATGGTTTTAAAAAATTGCATGTGTGTGCAAGACCTTTGGGTTGCAGGAATAGCAAGAAAGACAGAAAGAAAGGGGTGCATCATGAGAATAAAACAGAAGGAATGAAGAGGCCTGATTGTTTTGTTGTATTGTAATGTGTAGGGCTGCATGGTGGCGCAGTGGGCATGTTTCACAGGAGAAAAATTGCTGGTTCGATCCCTGAGTCAGTCAGGGCTTTTTTCTGTTTGATGTTTGCATGCTCTTCTTGTGCATGCTTGGGTTCTTTCCAGGCACTGTGGCTTCCTCCCACAGACCAAAAACATGCTCATTTGGTTAATTGGTGACTCCAAATTCTCCTTCGTTATGAGCGTGGAAGGTTGTCCTTCTCTCTATGTGGCCCTGCCATCATATGTCGAATGGGTCAGGGTGTACCCTGCCTCTCGCCAATGACAGCTGGGATAGGCTCCAGCGTCCCATACCTGAAAGGGATAAGTGTGGTAGATAATGAATGGATGGATAGTATTCGAGGGTCCTATGAAATCTGTGTTATTTCCTCAAATTCCATTTTATTTTTCCCCATATGCAGTTTTTTCTGTTTCATTCTTTTTTCTTAATTTAGGGTTTTTCTGCATTTTACTCAAATTTAACCCAGAGAAACTGCATTATGTAATGAAATATAGACACTCACTCCTCAGGTGATCCTCACATATCTTTGTGTCCAGTCAACAGTAAGTCGACCAAAATTTGATTTCCTAACATATGGTAATCATTGGCAAACAGGTCTGCTCTGTACTCTTGAGTTAACTTGAGCTAACTTATGCGCCGCTAAAGGTCACTCACGTCACACACATGTTTTCACCTGCTTGTTGCCCCTTGATGCCAGCCATCAATAATAATGAATGGCAGCTTGTGGCAGAGGATGCTCTGATCGCTTTTGGTGTGAACACAGGGTCAGCCAGTGTCTCAGATGGCTGCAGCTACATGTTGACGTCATTAATGAGGGAGGGAGGTGGGGGAGAGGAAGTGAAACGTGCATTGTTTGCAGCATATCTGAGCCCCATGGGGCATTTTCCTGGGAGAAACATTATATTTTACGCTTTTTGTCTTTGATAATCCGTGTTTATGTTGAATTCTGCGTTTAATGCCTAATTCTGTGATCCCACAGATTTTCTGTGCCCTAGTATTCTTGCATGTGTGCATGTTGATTTAAAGTTGTGATTCAGTACGGTCTATGAACTGAACCTCTCTGTCTCTGTGTTCCAGGTAAAACTCCCTGCCTGGTCTGCATGAACCATCGTACCAATCAGAGCGTCAGCCTGCCCTTCGGCTGTCGTGGACGTTTTTGCACACGCTCCCCTCTTGAGCAAGGAATGCTCGGAGGAGAGCACACTGTACGCAGCATCATTGAGAGGGTTCGGCTCCCTGTCAACGTTTCCGTGCCTTCACGACCTCCAAGAAACCCATACGACCGCCACGCCATCCGAGAGGGCCACCGCTACAAGCTGCTAAACATCGTCAGCAAGACGGTGGTGCTCTGCATGGTGCTCCGCCACCAGGAAGTCTCCCCCTCTCACTTCCTGCTCCTACGCTGCATGCCCCGGTTCAACGTAGCAGAGGCCTCAGTCCACACGGCGGCACTGGAGAGCCTCCTCCTCCGTCATTCCTTCGACCCGGATGCTTACTCCCGAGCTGTAAGGGAAACCAGACCAGAGCTGGAGTGTATGACCGAGGAGTGTGTGAGCCCGCGGCGCTCGCGCATGTGTGTGTCGGGTCAGGACTCGTTAGCGCCAGCACTGCAGCGACTCTCCATGTGTGGGTATGGGGGCGGGGTTTCGGACAGCCTGTCGCAGCGCTGCAGGGACTCTCTTGGGGAGCGGTTAGGGGAGGGGCCAGGCGAGGAGCGGGAGTATGTGACTCCTGAGTGGACTGAGGCAGAATTAAGGACCAGTGAGGAAATCCCTTACGAGGAGCTGTGGACCAATCAGAACCCAGAGAGTTTGGGAAAGGAGCCAAACCTCATCTCTTTCCACACTTCTTCTTCGGTAGATGGAACTGTATTAACAAGAGTGTCCACACCACCACCCATACCTCCAAAATCTGATGCTGTGAGTCCTAATCTTCACCCTCATGTCCATCTTCCCCTCCTATAGTCTCTCCTCCTTCTTATCTGTCCGGAGCAGCATCCGGCTGTTAAAAGTCAGGATGCCTCCGTTGAATTATTCATTCATTACAGCTTTTAAACCTCACTGACCACATTTACATGCACAAACACACACAAAGAAACACACAGAGACTTCCTGGAAAGGCTACTACACACTCACAGCCCATGAATACATATGTGATCAACGAGTTCGCAAGAACATGTGTGCTGTGTCAGAGAAATACAACAACTCAATTAACAGCTCAGAGCTTATTTTGTCCAATAATGGAATATAACCGCGATAGAAAAAATATATTGTACTTAGGGATGCAAACAATTAATCGATTATTGATTAATCGTTGATAAGAAATTACTCCATTAAAGTAAATTAATTGCAATTAATCGAAGAAGAAGAAGACGACGACAACAACAACAAGACAAACGAGAAGTGGTAAGCTGGCAGGATGAAGAGTACAAGATGGAGTTCGGTATGGAACCACTTTAAGTTGGTTAATGACGCCAAAGACGCCAAATGCACCATCTGTGGAAGTATTTTAAAGTACAACTCCTCCACAACTTTGCTAAATTATCACCTCAATACGTGACATTCTGTTAGGAATAAATCTTTTATCAAGGAATATGACTTGCATTTTCTCTTTCATAAGAAAGATAGCATTTTCATAGAAAGGAACCTTTTGATTCAGAGGGGAATTCAGCTTTGCAGAAAAATTGCTGCTTATCAAGTAATCGATCATCGATCGATAAGATAAAACAACTATCGATTAATGAATTACTCGATAATTTGCATCCCTAATTGTACTGTAAATTCTTTAAGGATTGTCACAAATCAACAGTAGAAACATTTTCAAAAGTAAGAAAAGAAAAGCTGACACGATTTGTTAATGTTTTATTTACTTGATGAGAAATTCAGTCTCTTTCACAACAATTGAGTTTATATTTGAAAGATATATTTTGTCAGTTTGACTATTTGTTATTGTAAGTATCTCTTTGAAATGGTGCAGTTGCAAATTTAGAGCTCTATGAATGAATGACAAAATATGTGAATGTTACTTCTGCTAAGTTTGAGTCTGATAAAGTGCAGAGTAAAGTTAGAGAGGTTTTGCTACAGAGTGGTCAGGCGGAGTCTTGGCACACTTTGGCACCATTAGTCCCATTTAAAATTTCTGATATACCAAACTTTATATTTCACATTTGTGTCACTTTTGGTGTTCATTGCACCCCAATTACAACAGTTTTTTTATATTCTTCTGCTTATCTGTGGCAGTTTTTGACAAAAATTAAAAATAAATTAATTAATTAAAAATAAATAAATATTAGGGGCAGGAGAAAAAATCGATTGACGTTAGTGTCAGGACATTTTTGTTTGAGGATTTTTTCCTTTAAATTGATTTTTTTCCAAATCTAAATGCTTCATTTTAGTCTGTGTTAATAAGCCACTTTTAAATGCAATCCAGGCTTTTGAAGAGAGAATAAACGGCTGTTTAAAATATATTGCTGAATAATTCATAAAAACGGACTTACATGTGATGTGTATTTTTCATGTTATAGTCTGTAGGCATCATCGTTGTTCATTCTTTTTCGCTGGTGTTCAAAAAGCTAACTAAAGATTTCAAAAGTCGGCAATATCGTAGAATCGCAATTTAAATCGAAACTGCACCTAAAAAGCATATCATCCCAACCCTAATATATAGATATTTTTTTGTGTGTGTGTGCCTTTTTGGAAAAATCAACCAGAACTCTTTATATTTTCCCATCCAAAGAAATCCATACAAAGCAACCCAAGTTTGAATCAAAGTGAAACAGATTTCGATGTTTGAAAACTTATTTGCTTGGTGGTTGACGTTGCGTTTGGTGTGTGTAAAAATGGGTTGTATTGTTGTGCAGCTGAAAATTTTCCTGTTTAAACTGATGTGCAACATAAAGAACAAAGCTTGTCTACTTACCTGAGCCAAGCAGACAAGGTTTGTTCCTTACTTTGGAGTTCATTTAGCTGTTTGCAAAGAGAAAGTGGTCACACTTGATTGCCGTAATTAACATTTCCTCTTATCATGACTATGTTTCTACATGAATAGTTCACTTTTTCTTACGTTTTTGTTGGACAGCATGCAAGCATTCCTGAAAATGGGTACTTTGGGGCTGAACAGGTTAAAGACCATCTGAGAAATCTCTTTCACATGGGATCAGATTGATGGGAATCCCAAAAGCATGATGTCTCTGGCCTCAGCCGTCCCCAGCGCTGAGTCACAAAAACCAAACCATATTTGACCTTTTCTCTTTCCATTCTGGTTCCATTGTTCTTTGTTTTGTTATAACTTTATGGGTGTATGTGTACTGATAAACCACGCTATTTTGATCCCTGTGTTAACCAAAGCTGTGATGTTTGTCTGGTGTTAGCAAAAGTTTCACACGGTATCAAAAGGCTAATTTAACAACAAACTGGTGTTTCAAACTTCGCCATTTCTTTAGCTGAGCCAAGCAGACACGGTTTGTTCCTTACTTCGGTGTTCATGTGTCTGTTTGCAAAGAGAAAATGATCACGCTTGTTTGCCTTAATTAACTTTTTCTCTTATCATGACGGCAGCATACAGAGACACGGCGTGGGCGTGTGGGTGTTGATGTTTGCTATGCAGCTGGATTATACCCTGTCGCACCCAGCCTCCTTCATTCCCTGATATTTAGCCTGCCAGAGCACCCTGTGTTTGTGTGTAAAGAGCTCGCTTCTGTGTGTGAGGCAGTTTGTTTGAGGTATAAAGGTCACAAAGTTTGACATTTACCCAGCAGAACACTGAGACAAGCAAACACACACTTGTACACACAAAAGCCACAGGAGAATTCAAGTTTTAGGAGTTTACTTTTCACTGCGCGGGTTTGATTGTTCTGTGTTTTTTTTTGTGTAGGTGAGAGAGGAGTGTCGCTACTTGATCGCCCCCCCAGTTCCCCCCCGCTGCTCTAAAGGGGGCTCCATCTCCAGCCCGGCACCCAGCCCTCCTGTGCCACCCCGCTTCCCCAAAACATCGACCTCCCCGAGACCCAACCTCTCCTTTTACTCCTCTGGACTCCAGGATAGGTACACAATGATTTGTTTCCCATTGTTACTCAAACATGCAACAATCAGTTTCCGTATCTTCAGTCATAAATGTATTAAACAGGATTAGCAGCCTCTTCCAGCCTCAGTATTGGTTTACCCTGGATTTGTTTTATGGCCTGAGGTTTGTCCAGGTCATATTGAGCTTTCATGAGAACTGTTATGAATAAAGGATGAACGGATGGATGGATGTGTCTTCATCAAAGGCTCCCACCACCTGTCAACCTCATGTCTCAATAAAAGCAGATGATATATAGAAGGGAACATGAAAAGCTTCTCCCTCTTTCAAAATAGATGAACTGTGGCTGCTGTTCTTAAATGGAGGTTTTTATTGGATTACAGTAGGGCTGGGTAATGTTAAGAACGTCACGATTCGATTCGATTTTGATTCTTTGGGTGGCGTTTCAATTCAGTAAGAAGTAGAAATACGCAAATAATCAGAATACCTGTTGACCATTTTTACTTTCTTTCATTTTGAAGCCAATGTGAACATATGTGAACATATGTGGTATGTCATCTCATGTTTTTGAGCAAACATCTAAAAATAAAAAAATTGCACACCAAAAACTTATTTGGTGCATATGGAGTACAAAAGTAAAAACAGGGCAGTTAACGCTATAATAATAAATGTATCAGGTATTGTCCTTTGCATACATTTTTTCACCCTGTCTTCAGTAGGGATGGGATGATACACTTAAACTCACAATACGCTGCACCTCGATATGCCCGGGTCACGATACGATATGTCACAATACAATATCAAAAAAGTAAAAAAGAAAAAATATTACTGTGTAATTACAACTTATTTGTTTTTGTTTGAGTTGCACACAGGAAAACACAAGGCCTAACAGGCCAAACACAAACAATAACTCTAACCCTAGAGAGGTTGGAGAGAGTGTATGCTAATGAGCTCGTTTTCGCCGTCTTCGTCTTTTTTAATGAGAAAGCCAAAATACTGCCAGACAGATGAGTTGTATCCAGGCGGAGCATCCTCAATTTCAACCTCATTCGACTCCAACATTCGGCTTTTTGGAGGCAAGGTAGTTGGTGCTAATGTTTGTTGTCGTCACTTCTGGTCACATGTGCTATTATCAGACGTGACGTCTTTATTTCGCAATCCATTTTTTTCAAACTCGATGCATTTCGTCACCTACTGTATTGCGATATATTGCCAAACGATATTTCATTCCATCCCTAGTTTTCACGGGAAATGAAAGGAACAATTCAAGTATTTTTCATTATTATGTTCTAAATGCTTAAAACAGTGTGTAATTACAAGAAAACAATAAAATGGATTTGAATTTTCCACGGAATTCTGTTCATAAACAGTTGTAAATAAACTTATAGACATTTTCTGAGATGACGATTTTTTTATTATTTTTTTTATTCAACCTTTTTTATTATTATTATTTTTATTTTTTATTTTTTTTTAACTTGGCGAGTCCAGCATTGCAACAGCAGAATTATGGTCTGGCTGCCATATTGTGCAGAACACATTTACTTTGCCAAGATGAGCCATTTGTATATAAGGCTCCCCTTGAGTTTTAAGTGAAACTTTTTATTGGTGTTTTTGTTAATTATGCATATGCATATAGTATGCATCTGCTCAGTTATTGTGGTTGTTTTTTACTGTTACGTCGTTGTTTCTCTCTCACTTTCTGTCTATTTTCTTCCCTCTCTCTTATCTATTATCACCCTTGTTTGGTCAAGCAATAATCTTCCAACTTGGCAATATATGGCGTTGAAAAAAATAAAATAAAATGAAAATAAATAAAAATATTTAACCTTTATTTAATGATTGAGATCAGGATCTCAGTTACAAGGGCAATCTGGCCAAGAGGTCGGCAGCACACACCAGATATCAATAAAAAAGAAAAAAAAAAAAGGTTCAGGCTATAAATTACATCCAATAAATATCAGAAACAACAACTTGACAGTGGATGAGCAGTCATTTTAAAGGACAGCTACGATTAAGAGCACAGGCATTGTTCAAAGGATTCTCGCTGTCTGGTTAGCAAGATGGAACGAAAAGCTTTGTGTGACACCAGTTCAGCCATTTTCAGTTCAGTCTGTATCGTGTTCCAGGCTGTGGGGGCAGCATAAGAAAAAGCTCTTTTTCCAAAGTCAGTTCGGACTCTGGGCGCGTGTAAATGATAGACTGCACAAGAGGGGAATAATTGCAAAGCACTGATTAATCGATATTTCTGTCCACCCCTAGATTCCAGGCTCCTACTTCTTCCACCAAGCAGGTTATGTTTTCACCAGCAGTTGCTGACTGCTTGTTTGTGTGCAAGATAACTAAAAAAGATCTTAACATATTTTTAAATAAATTTATCAGGAAATGTTGGTCATGGCACAAGAAATCAGGAATTTGATTTTCATGGTGATTCGAATCCAGACTTTTTTAAAAATAATGTATTAACATTGCAAGATAGGGCATTTTCCCTGACCTTGCAGTGCAGCTGGATCTATTTCATTCAACGTCTGTAATAAGAATATTCATTTGTTTATTTTTTATACCCCTTTAACCCTTTTGGGGTTGTGGGGGGACTGGAGCCTATCCCAGCTGTCATTGGGAGAGAGGCGGGGTGCACCCTGAACCGGTCACCAGCCAATCGTAGGGCAACATAGAGAGACAGACAACCATTCACACTCACACTCAACTAAGGGCAATTAAGAGTCACTAGTTAACCTAACGAGTATGTTATTGGTCTGTGGGAGGAAGCTGGAGTGCCCGGAGAGAACCCACGCATGCACGGGAAGAACATGCAGACTTCACGCAGAAAGGCCCGACCAACCCGGGGATCGAACCAGCACCTTCTTGCTGTGAGGCATGTGCACTCCCTGCTGTGCCACTGTGCCCGTAATTAGAATAATAATAAATTTTATTTGTATTGCAATTTACATTTTCGCAATACCAAAGTGCTACATCATTCAAAACAAAAAACAAATTAAAGAACAAGAGTCAAGATAAAAGGTTCTAAAAGAAGAAGGACATATAAAAGAAGTTTAGCAAAATGCTTTTTTTTTTAAAGTTGGGTTTTGAGATTTCTTTTCAAAGCATCTGGTGACTGTGAAGCCTGTGGGTGGTCAGGAAGGCCATTCCACAGCTGCCGGGCAGCAGAGGAAAAGGCACGATCGCCCATGGTGTGGAGCTTAGTTATTACGTCTGCAATCAGACGTAATTACAAATTCCAGTCTACAAGGACTGCACAGCCCAGTCAACATCCTTTAAAGCAGAAAGAGGTGGGAGCTACAAGCCAGACAAAAGCAGAAAGCGACTGTTTGAACAGAGGTTAGCATAGATGCTAACAGCTTTAGTAGCAGATTTATCAGATCTGGACCGATTTCTTTATTAAATGGAAGACAAATAACAAGATTTCATTTCATTCATAAGTAACTTATCTTATAATTTCAGTAATGCTTTAAAAAATCATGCAGATGTAATATAATGTAATGTATTGTGCATCCAGAAACAAAATTAAAGCTGGGATCTGGATTGCAGGTTCACTTTTTATTTTCTACCTCAGTCTGGATTTTGGGTTAATGTGTATTCAGCTTTGCAGCCACTGAGGGATGGGAGTATAGATACTTCAACAAATAATCACTTGGTATTGATTACTCCCTTTAAATATGAATACCAAATGAGTACTCAAGCAAAATATTAATCTATAAAGTTCAGGGACTTTTTTAATCTTTACGTCAGGAAGGCACAACTCTTAATGTCATGTGACTGTGGCGACCAATTAGACTAATCAAACAATCTAACAATATCTGCTTGAGTTATTTCTTGTGGACTTAGACTGAAACTAAACTCACTTTAAGATTTAATGATCTAGAGTCTTGACTACATGTTTCCTTTTTGTGCTTTTGGCCAATGAAAAACATCAATTTCATAAACATAAATTTAAAATCTCCTTCTCCCTGCTCTGTCCCAGCTGCTCCCCCTCCCCAGATGCCTCCCTCTACTGTTACCCATGCTCCTGGGCCGACTGCCCCGCCCCGACCACCACCAGTCCTGAGCCCGTCTCTGCCATCCCTGCAGACAGCACAGCCAATCCTCAGCCAGCACAGGCCACATGGGCGGAGCCGTGGGTGGACTCCTTCACCTCCTCTGGACCTCGGCTGAGACCCCCTCCGCAGAGCCGATTTGCTCCCTTTGGGGCTCTAAACCCCTTCAACCGTCAGTCCCCCTGCCCCTCACCTGAGCCCACCACCAACCCATCGACAGATTCCTCTCGAGGGGCAGAGGGCGGTGGGACAGGCGTCCCAGAGGGCCCGTCTGCACAGCCTGACCCCACCTGGAGACCTCCTGCGGACCTCTCCGTGCTGTCGTTGGAGGAAGTGTCGGCCTGCCTGCGGTTCATTGGTCTGTCAGAGGCAGCGGTGGGCGTGTTCCAGAGGGAGCGAATCGATGGCAGCCTCCTGGTGCAGCTGACTGAGGATATTCTGTCACATGACTTCCACCTGAGCCGACTCCATGTCACAAAAATCACACAGTTCATACAGGGCTGGAGGCCTAAGATCTGAGACCCGGTTTACATTTTGAAGCACATCCAACCTGGGCATTCAGATACCAAGTGATAGCTCTTAGTGCTAGGTGTTATTTGGAGACGGTTTGATATCCAGTGCCTCAGACTGCATATAAAGGTGGTCCTTATTAACTTGATTACGTGGTTAAGACCCTTCCCTTATTGGTAAGATTTAAAGGGATACACCAACATTTCTTTTCTTTTTGTGTCTTGCCCCACTCTTGAGTCCATGACAAGCAGATAGGCACCACTCTTTAGACTGTGTTCATTAGCAAGGAAGAGATGGATAAAACTCGTCCACTGCTAATTTAGCTTGGCTCAAACACTGGGAGTCAATGGGCAGCATTAGCCTGCTTCTGCGTACAGTCATTAGATAAACTCTTCAGCAACTTTAAATGATATAGTGTTCTTGTTGTGACTCATTTTTTTTCACCTTGTTATGTTTCGTTATCTTCTTCTATTCCTAAATAGAGGCTTTGTTTTGTTGACCTACTTCCGCAGTGGTTTGAACTAGAGATGTGACGTTCGCTAACGAGTCAAATCTTTTGAACAACTCTTTTAAGTGAACTATGAAAACCCGATTCTCAATTGTGAGTGAGCTGTTCATTCTTAATTGCCTGCAAATTTAGGATAAATCAGTTCTCATCGTCCTAAAGACTGGACTCATTAGCAAACGTCACATCTCTAATTCAAACCAATGTGGAAGAAGGTCAACAAAACAAAGCCTCTGTATAGATGTAGAAGAAGTTAATATGATGACAGTAGAAGATAACATAATGTTGTTAAAGAGTCACAACAAGCACACAGGATCATTTGGGGTTGCTGAAGAATTTGTCTGATGATTGTAAACAAAGTCAGGCTAACACTTCCCATTGACTCCCAGTGTTTGAGCCATGCTAATTAGCAGTGGGCAAGCTTTGCCTGTCTCTTCCTTGTTACTGCACACACAGTTGAAAGAGTGGTGTCTGTTTGTCATGGACTCTTGAGTGAGGCAAGACACAAAAAGAAGAGAAATGTTGGCGTATCCCTTTAAAAACGGCCCCATTAACTGATATAATCTGCATTAGTCCACTGGTAGGTAAAGTGTGTCTTAATGACATCAAGGGAGGGAAATGATAAGATTATATTGATACCTGCCATCATGATTTCTGCCCATTGATCCAAGTCTTCAATTGTTTCCACTTTATGTCTTGAGGACTCTGTGTGGAAGAGAGTGAACCTACACAGTTGACCAAGTCACCCACATGGCACTCCTGATGTTTAATGCTGTGTTGAAAATGTTTCAGCATGATGCTGCTGTTTACAGACTTGCTTGCAATCACTCAGCCGAGGATACTACATAGGTAACTCCCCCAAGTCCTTCAGTGATGCTTGCACTGACTGCCTCTTACAGGAGCATGGCATCTATGTTTCCTGAAGTTAGTGGGAAGCACTTTTAAAGCAACAGTTGATACTGATGGCTCAAACCAGCAGGAATTTGTCCTCAGTTCTTCCCTATTTATTACCATCCAGCCTTGCCTGTGATGATGGGATTTCAACATGTTTAAGTGATCATTTAAAAGTTTATTTAAGGGCCTGTATACATGACAAATGAAAATGGAGAGTTTTCGTAGAGTTTACACCTTCCATTTACATTAGAACCCAAACGAGTGCCCTAAATGCCTGAGTCTGCAAACTTTTGAAACCGCGTCCAGAGTGAAAAGTTTTAAAAGTTTTCATTTTCATCTCCATGTGAACAGGGATCCCCGTTATCAGGGTGCAGTGACATGTCTCACATGTGCATTACTCTTTCAGATAAAGGTTGCATGTGCACCTAGAAACAACAACAACAGCTATGGCCGAGCTCCGAGCATCATGTGTGCTGCTATCTGAGCTTGGTTTTTTATCACTCCCCCAACAAAATGTAGATTTGCTGCTTCAGTACTCTGACCAACGGAGACACATTTGTTATATTTACAAAGGACACCACAGACTTACATCACCAATTACTTGCCTGGCGTGCACACTACTGCATCCATGTGGGTCCGTGTGAATGTGCATCATTATCACAGTCTCTGAGTGAACGCGGCGTGCTTTTGAAAACACGATAGGAAAAACTTTTCTGTTTCTAATGACAACGCTGATGTGTAAACAGGCCCTCAGTATTTTTGAAGTTGGGTTGTATCAGGTTCTTGTCAACAGTCAGTGGAGGCTTCAGCAGTGCTGTACCTTTAAGGAGAGCAAGCTCAGACAAGCAGAAAGGTGCAATTTCACATTATTAAACCAAAACAAGCCACAAAACTATGTTTGTTTAAATGTGTCATTGGGTGAAAAATTTCAGATTTCTTAATTTTCCTTCCAGGAAGTTTCTTTGTTTGACACTATTTTAAGATGCAGCAAATGTCTCTGTGTTCCTCCACCTAAAACAGCAGATGAGTGGACGCAGCACACACAGACGGAAGAACACGGCCATTTGCTGCAACGTAAAATAGTCCCTCAAGGAAAGATAGATAACACAGCATGAATACTGACTTTCTCACTTAATCACAGCATCCTTTATTCCACCTTCATTTTTCCAAACTGTGTGAACAAAGTGGACACGTATGTAAGATGAGTTTATGATTTGATATGGAAAGAAATTATATTATTCATTAGATTTAGGCCTCTGTCAGTCGTGGGGCCTTGATTCTTCTCCCCTCTGATTCAGTGCAGTCAGCTTGTTATCTGAATGCCTGAAATGGATGTCAAAGCAAGAATAAATGGGGTCTCAAACGAACACACACACAGTCCTGATAATGTGCCTGTTGGCTGCTGAGCCGTCCTGAATGTGCCTTCCACTGTGACTCGAGCTGACTCTTTGCTGAAGGAAACGACGCCAACCTGTGGTCAAAATACAGAACTGACACTTGAATGGCTTTGTGCCACAGATCTCTGACAGAAACACAGACTGGGATGAGTTTACTAACAAATGGTTGCAACAGGGGTACATGCTGAAACGATTAAGGGGCAATAAGACAAAAACTGTTCCTCCTCACTCTTAGTTTTAAGGTCTGCGTGAGTTTAAGAGGCCTTTATGCAAAGAACCTGATGCAAGGAGGATGATAAACATATGGAAGCCCTCAGTAAAGATGCAATTCTATATTTTAATTTAATCTTCTGTCATAATTACTCAGTTACCTCCACCAGGGAGGTTATGTTTCTGCCAGTATTTGTTTGTCTGATAACTCAAAGATTTATGTCTGGATTTTAATGAAATTTTCAGGGAATGTTTGTCATGGCACATGGAAGGAGTGATGCAATTTTGACATGATCTAAATCCAAATCTCAGTCCAGGAATTTAATTAACAGTGCAAGATAGGGCATTCTTCAACATTTTCACTAATAACTCAGCCAATAACGTCTGTAATGCTCTGAAAAAATACTGAAGTCATGTTAGTGAATAAAGAACCACAGAGAAGTTTGGATGCGGATCAAGATCAGAGTAAATGCCTTGGATGAAGTTTTTGCTCTCTGAAACCTTCTAGTGTTGGTTGTTTTTATTGGCCTAGGGATACACAATATTGGATTTTTACAAATATCCGATATGCCAGTATATTTCTAAACTCATTGTTACAGATAAAGCTATTCTGTACGAGCACAAAGTCTTTCCTTGATTAAAATGGACTTGTTTCTTTCATGGTTACAGTCTTGTGTTTGAAACAGATATAAAAGAAGAAAAACAATTTTATTCTGACAATGGACTCATAAAAGAGGACGCTGCAGAATAAAGAGGGGAACAATCATGGTCCATTTTACATTTTGCCAAAATTACAGCCAATATATTGGATGTTTATGGCCAACTTGTATTGAAAATATCAGCAAAAATGTTAACATCTGCTGACACCACAGCTTTGAAGGCAAATATCTGCTGATAGGGAAATTAGGCCCTTAATATCTTAATATCTTTAGATATCAATGCTTGTCTTCATATGATACCGGGACAAGCATCTGGCAATTTAGAAAACAATCAAACCAGTAAACAGTCTCGTCACCATGACAGACCAGACCTTAAAATACCACGCTAACATTAGGGATGCACAATATTATCAGTTTGATATCGGTATCGGCCAATATCAGCCTAAAAGTTAAGAATTGGTATCAACCGATATTGAAATTTCTGAAGATATTTACAGCCCATATATTGGCCACACATATCAGCCATAATCAGCTGAAATATCAGCAAACTATACGAATGTTCACAATTGATGCACCTTCTCATCACTGCATGGGTACATTCAAACATTGAGGGTTTCATTTTTGCAAAAGTTAAATGCTGTTTTTCTTGTTTTACATCTGTTCATGCGACAATATGCTGCAGAAAGAAATGATTCAGTTTTTATTCAGCACAGAGCTTGTGCTCTTGACCCGAAATATCAGTTTGAGCGATAATGAATCAAAAAAATATCGGCACATCGTGTATTGGCAAAAATCCAATATCGGGCATCCCTAGTTATCATTCAGCAAGCTCAAAGTAAGCCCATCTTCTGTCTGTCTGTCCTTTAAGCTGGTTGGGTATGAGATTGATAAAACAGAAGACACAACAAAACTTGAAAAGACTTTGAGTTCAGACTAGCAGACTAATTTCAGCAGATTTTTGTTTGACAACCAAAAGACTGGGAATCATAAACTTAACATCTCAGACTACTGACAACTGAAATGAACATCAAACTTTCTTGCAAACGAGGACGACAGTTTAAAGGGTCAAAAATGCAGGTTTGAGGTAATGGTGCATCACTTTTCTTTTTACCTCTGATGCTTTGTCCCCTCTCTCTTTCATAGGCTGTTGTCAACACGCGTTTGCAGATCCAGCTCCCAATATGCAAATATGTTTGATTTACTGTGACTAAGGTTGAGTCTGTTCCCCCGACACACTAGGCCTGTGCTACAAACCAATACAGCAAATATCATCACACACGTATTGGGGATATATCAATACAGGTTCTAGAGAATCAATCAGCCTCAATGCTTTGACAGTTGTTGTCATCACTCTTTGGGTAATGTTAATGGCACCGCTCAAAATAGAAGCCAAACTTTATGATGAAGCTCATGTTCCAAATTTCAACTTCAGTCTACAATCTTTGAAGACCTGAATTTAACTTTCTTAAGGTGTAGAATCATTTAAAACTCGACTTTTTTCTTTTTCTTCTTGTAATTAAAAACAAAACTTAAAAAACAAAACCTACTACACACTTGCAGGTTTTTGTGCCAGACTCTCCTCAACAAGCGCAGACTGGTGCAGACTTTGCCCAACTGGAAGTCGTAGGTAGTTCTTAGCTTAAGTTGGCATCTTGAAAAAAACAATTTGAACTTCTGAACAGTCCTCCTCCAAGCCATTTCTCACAGTCTTAGCAGAGTTATTGGTGAAAATGTGGATCCCCCCTTGCTTCAAAATGTCGACATGGATGCACATCCTTATTTGGATCACCCCCAAACTCTAGTTACTGCTTTCTTGTGCCGTGACTAGTGTTGTGCTCAAGACCACACTATCCAAGACCAAGACTTGCCCGAGACCAGAATGCAACGAGACCAAGACAAGACCAACGGCCCTTTTCCACTAGCCTCACTCTACTCTACTCTACCCAGCTCTATTGTACTCGCCTTGTGCTGCTTTTCCATTAGCCCCAGTCGCCTGCCCAACGGGGTGCAGTGTCGCTGTAAACAGCTGAGCGGCACTGCTGTGACGTCATTTTGAGCGCGACACAACAACCTGTGGCTTTTTGTCACAAACCGAGTAAAAAAGGAAAGCAGAGGAAGGCTGCAGGTGGCAAGAAGAAATACTCCTTGAGAAGCACAGGAGAGTTTTGGAAGCTATACAACAGAATGAAGCCGAGAACAGAGCAATCGAGCCGCTAAGAAAAGATGTATGAGGGTAAGCTAATGGTAGCTACTGCTAGCATGCTAGGTCGTCACGCTCATGACTCATCGATGATGACATTGTCTGACCAATCAGGAGTCGGCAGTCAATGACGTCATCTTTTAGTATCAACTCTGCTCGCTTGGAACCAGAGCGGAGTAGGTACTAAAACTAGCTTGTTTTAGGAGGTACCAGGCTAGTGGAAACATGCTGCAAATCGAGTAGGGCCAAGGCATGCTAGTGGAAAAGGGCCACAAGACTTTTGGGAGTTGAGACCCATTCGAGACCAAGACCGAGACAAGACCAAGAAAATCAAAATCAATTTCAAAAAACATGATGAGGCTGAATAGTTAAGGGGGGTGTCCCTCAGTCACAACAGTGGGAAGGTTTCAGTCATCACAGGGGGAATATTGAATTGAAGCTTTTTGTTGTTCTACCAAGTGTTTCTCCTTATTCACATTAATGAAGTTGAAGAACAGCAGATCAGTGCTGGTCTTGATCGGTCTTGAAGGAAAATCCAGAGTCAGGCCAGTCCGAGACCGTGACAGGACCAAGACCTTCAAAATGTGTGACCAAGATCGGTCTTGAGTAACACAATACTAACAATGACCAACACTCCCTTAATATTTTGGCAAAATCAGCAGAGAACTTTTAGAGTTATTACGCACACAGACAAACACCGAAAAAGACATAACCGGTAATTCATCATCATCTCAGCAAAAACAGGATGATTAAAGGTGCTATGAGGAGGATCTATTTCCGGCGACATAAAGACTTTCCTACCCATGAGCACGCGTGGCGACTGTCGTAAAGACGTGACCCAAGCCAAAGCGTGCGTTTGTTTTGTTGCTAATAAATGCAGCTCGGACCTTCCTCAGAACTCCGCATTGCTTTACAACTTCTTTTTTCAACAACTTACAGGATGCAAAGCGACGAGGTAATGTATCTCTTTCTAGTTACGTAGCGGTAGTTTTTGATGTGTGACAACAAGCAATTTTTGGAAAACTTAGTATCGTAGTTTTGTAGCTGGCTATATATCGCTACTTACAGCCCGGTGCTCTAAGACGTGTCCGAATAATATAAATTTGTTCTGCTTTTAATTGTCTTGTTCCTGAAGTTGAGTATCCAGGCCAGTCCAGCCCTGTCCGACCCGACCACGAAGCTAAGGAATAGCATTTATAGATAACCTATTTTGATGCTATAAAACTCATCTTAAAGTGTGTATTTCCATCAGGCATATATCTAAAAGTGAGACTTTTTTGTAATTACTAGAAACTCCTCATAGCATCTTTAAGTAGATTTATGTTCAGCTGGAGCTTCTATCAATGTTATAATGAATAGAATAAAAACCTTTTACACTTTGTCACTTTTAGAGGACAATGTTTATGCAATATGAGGGAGTAAAAGCCTTGATCAGTCAAAGTTCATTACAAAACCTAAAGAGTCAATAAAATAACTTAAGCATGACTTCTTAGGAAAGAGCTAAGCAACCAATAAATAATGAAAACATTTTGGTTTTGATCATTATGGAGCCCCTGACGTCCTGTAAAGGTGCCGAAACAAGTTGTGTCCACGAGATAATTATCCAGTTTCCAATAACCTGCTCTCTTCTGCCATATGAAGCAGACATCGTCATTCAGTTTTTGGGTGTTTATTCTTAAAACAGAGGTGTAACAAAGTCTCTCTCAGCCATCTGTGTTGAAGCAATAAACTCCAGCGAATGAAACATCATCACCTTGTTTTGACTTCAGAGGCTCCATGGCTCAATAATTCACAGACCCACAGCTGGATATGAAGTTATCTGTATCAATATTAGATTGTGCTTTGAGATGATGAAACTGTTATTAACATCTGAGGGTAACACCAACTGTCCTCTTGTCTGTGTTAACATGCAGATGTGTTGCCATATTACAATAGAACTTTTCAGCTGTCTTGGAGATAGATTTTTTTAAAGTGTACCTCAGATCTCTTGTTGATATTTGCCTGATTTAGCCATGCATCATAATAAATGAAATTACAAGTCATTTGTATGCATGTTATGAGTGACCCAAGAGTGCTTAACAGCTAAAAAAGAGGTGCTGATAGCCCAGGGTGGCACCATGTTCTCCATGTGTACGTGTTCTCTCCAGGCTTTAAATTGCCCTTAGGTGTTTGAATGGTTGTTTCTATATGTGGTCCTGCATTCGGCTGCCGACAAGTCTGGGGTTTACTTTGCCTTTGGCCCACTGTCAGTAGGAAAAGGCTTCAGCCAGTGTTCATTTTGTTGACTAATTTTTTTTCACTAATCATAGTTTTCATCAACAACCTTTTTCCGCTGACAAAAACTACACAGTAACCTATAAAAACACGCACACGAACAAAAAAAAAACATTTTCATTAACAAATAAAAACTAGAAAGCACTCAGAGAGCACAGACCTCCACCAGCGCCACAGTCCTCAACCACATTGTGATTTTGAACATAAATATTAATCCTACCTTTATTTCATCTAAATATTTAGATTCCTTGACAATGAAAACATACCATTAGCAACTGGATTCATAATGATATCTATTTTAGTTCAGTAGTTATTCAAGAAAATCACATTTCCGGATCACTCCCAAATTCTAATTATTTATTTCTTGTCCCAATTCGGACATTTACAGAATTTTCGTAGAAATCTGTCCATAACTTTTTTAATTATGTTGGTAAAAGAGAAAAACAAACAAACATACAAACAAAAAACAAATAAACATAACCTGTTGAATCATCCGCATAAAACTTTTGTTTTCTTTTTATTTAGTTAGAAGAAGTTTTTTATATCTATGTACTGCAGGTCCCCCCTCTGTGGAGGCTGACATAACGATCGGCCATGTTGTCTACTGGTGGGTTTTGGAGGCAAAAAGAGCGAAACGAGTCTACAAAAATTTAAAAAATTTACAAAACCTACAATCATCATCTTAGTTGACCTTTAGTCTATAAAAATAATAGTTACAAATATGAATGAAAAAACCCTTGTTACTGTCATAAATAATGCCCTGTTCATGATCCCTTTTGGTCTTCACCGGCTCTCGACGTTTAGTGATGTGACGTCTTAGAAACAGACAGGCTCATTTCAAAATCTGAACACTAGATGTCGCTAAAATGCCACTTTTTACACACTGCACCTTTAATCTAGTCAGACCTAATTTCATCATGTAAAAGGACAAGTTAGGAATATATCCAATCACATCTGCTTTGGTTGTGTTTAAAGGTTGGATGAGTTTAGAGGGACATCCAATCACAGCTGCCTTAGCTTGGTGGTGGTGGGATAAGTTGAGGAGCGATCCAATCGGAGCTGCTCTCTTTATGAGTTGATATACAGTATTCATGTAGAGCAGGTTCACTGTTTGTTGTCAGTTCTGGTGTTGTAACTGAGATGCTCTGCCAGGTAAAAATAAAGGTGACTGCATTTTACACAGAGTTAAATTTGTTTCTGTTAATTTATACATTCAAACTTTACTAGCATTCAGTAAAGGGTTATTAGATGTTTCATTTTATCCAAGAGTAAAACATGACTTTTGAAATTCAGGGAAACATAAAAAATGCCACACTTCATATTTTAGTCGACTTAATTTACAGTAGATTTCATCGACTAAAGTGTTGTGAAATCTCATCAGCTAAAATTAGACTAAAATCAAAACAATTAAGACGACTAAATTTTGACGAAAGCTAAAATATATTTTAGGCAAAAGACTATAAATTATGTAAAAAGTGGTGTCAAAATTAACACTGGCTCCAGCCCCCTACAACCCACAAAGGGATAAGCAGTATAGATGATGGATGGATGGATGGATAGACTGATGGCCCAGAAATTTGTGTCCTTGCCTCCCTTGTGGTGAGGCTCTCATCAGCTTTGGTCAAGACTGGCCGACCTCATCTGTCCTGGCCTGGTTTTGCTCTACTTTCTGATGTCTACCAGTTATAAAAGCAACAATTAGTGTTGTTTTGTCATTAAATTAAAAAAAGGGAAAAAATGACAACAAAAAAACAATAAAAAGAAGGTTGCTGCTTCAGTCAGAACCTTTCTGTGTGGAGTTTGCATGATATCCCATGAATGTTTGGTTTCTCTGGATATGTGTTTATTAGACTAATTTGTCAATCTTAAACCCTGAAACAACCAATATAGGGATAAGCCGTATAGATAAAAGATGGATGGACGGATAGCTCAGTCTGCCATCTCTCCTATATCAAATAAAGAACAGAAAAGCCCCCCTTCAAATAGCAATAATTTGGCTATTTCCTTAAAAATAACTTTCATTATTGTTTGGTCCTTAATTAAAAAGAAAACAAAAGAAACAATAAACTATAATTTAAATTAAAGTGTCTACTGGGGTGGACCCCAGCTCTGCCACCCAAGAAAAGTGAAGTGATATAAAGAATGGATGGATGGATGTTTTTTTATAGTTCACTTCTTTGAGTGCAGCAGAGACATTTTAAGATGAAAGAAAACATAAAAAACGTTAACAATTTCAGGTGACCGTATGGTGTGATCACAAAAAGGATTTAAAAAAAAATGTGTCCCAACATTCCCAGCACTGAAAAAGGCTCCATGGCCTCCCGAGTTAGGGGAGGGGTTTTGCCTTTTTTTGTGCGTTATAAGTTCCAGTGTCCCTGCGTTGGCTCATTTGTAGAACTTCTTGCTGGGATCTTTAGCATGGTCCAGTAAAAGCTGGCAGGGAGTAAATGGATCTCCATAAACCTCTTCGAACCGTCTCATTGTGGCCACAAGACGATCTGCGCCAAAAATGTCCACGTATCTGAAAGGACCTGCAAGGACAAGAGAGTTTTAGATACTAAAAGCTTTGAATCGTTTATGGATTTAGTTTTAAAAGTGAAAGCATGATGGCTGTTTGAAGATGGAACTACCTTAGCATTTTGATAAAATTAATCAGGATAATTACAGTGAGCTTTGTCTGGTTCCCTCAGCATAGATGTATTTTAGCCAGAGCCTGTAACAAGACAGGAATAGAGGCAATAGCAAGTTGATCTACATTTATTTTTAGCAATGAGCTAAGAGGCTAGTGTTGCCTCTTGAACAGCTTTTCACCCACATTTTGGACACAGTTTGTTAGAAGCATGATTTTTATAACCTGACATACAGGATGAACTGTCTGATATATTTCACTTGTCCATCTGGGCAGCAGATGATAAATGTAGAGGGTGTTTGGGAATGGACTGAACTTTTTCAAAAGCATTTCTAGTAGGTGACTGGACGAGCATTCTGTCAATCACTTTCATTGTAGGTCAATCAGATGATATAGTTGGTGAGTGTTATTGCTGCTTTTAGCCAGGCCTTTTATCAACGACAGGAAAAGAGGCAAAAGCAACTTGATCTGCATCTTTTTAGCTACAAGGTTAGAGGCTAGTGATGCCTTTTGAACAGCTTTTCACCCACTTTTTGTCAGAAATATGATTTTCATAAGCTGACATGGGATGTATCGTTCAGTATATTTCTGGGCAACTGATGACAAAGCATGTAATAGGTCTGGGAATAGGCAGAACCTTTCAAAAGCATATTTAGCAGGTGATTGGATGAGCATTCTGTCAAACACTTTCATTGTAGGCCAATCAGATAATGTAGTAGGCGACATTATTCCGGCAATGTAAAGTACAAAGTCCCTCCTAAACAAGTCAGAAATATTCCTTCTATTGATAAATGTTTCCAGGCTGTCATTTGTTTTTAATTTAATAGAGAAATGTGGTCTAGACCATAGACTGTAAAAACATGGACATCATGTCGCTGGGCTTGAATTGAAGTCGCCACAAAAACTGCTCCCCCTGGTGACTGGCTGCAGTATAGGTCAACTCTCCGTCTCCCCCATTCATCTGAACGGGCCGTAGTGAAACTTCAAAAATTAACACACCTCGTAGAAATATTTCTCCCATCCGTATGCTGTGGTGATATGAAAGTATTATTGGGCTGTGTTTTTTCCAAGTCCTCTTTTTTCTGAAAAGTTTCTTTTTCATCAGATATTAGAGTTTTAAAATAACCGCGGTTTACGGCAGCTTCACAATGATTGTGTACGGCGTATGCTGGGGAGTTTTGCGACAGTTTACGACAACTACGTCCAGATATGGTCCAGACTCTCTACTGGCTGCACAATGGCGGCGCCCTGACGGGGGATATTATGGCTTCAAAACCGTTGAATGGTAGAAGGCGGAGCCACGCTATCCAGTTCTTATAATACATCCATGGTCTAGACTTGATAAATATGCTGTTAGCATCTATGCTAATCACTGTACGGAGTCACTGCTTACTGCTGTCAACTCGCTCTCAGCTTCAACCTCTTCCTGCTTTAAAGGAATCTGATTGGCCCGCGCCGCTTTGGGCCACTCACAGTCGTTGTTGATTGGAGCTCAAAAAGATTTGTCCAGCTTATTAAACACTTTGAGGGTGAATCCTAATTCTACCCCTTCATCGTATCCCTTCCCCTTAGCCCTCTATTTTTAGGGCCAAGGGGAAGGGGTGAAAACACACTGCAGAGAAACAAGATGCCACTTGATTCCTGCTATGTCATCATCCAGAGCGGCCTGCTAGCTGTGACGTAGGCAGATCTGACAACTGCATCAGCTAAAAAGCTCTTAGCCAAAAACCGTTATAAAAAAAAAAAAAAAAAAAAAAAAAAAAAAAAAAAAAAAAAAAAAAAAAAAAAAAAAAAAAAAAAAAAAAAAAAAAAAAAAAAAAAAATTATAAAATTTTAAAATATGAGCAACACCTCAAAGCATGATTAGTATTTACTTGGTGATTTAATAATTACTAAGCGCTTCCTTCGATCTAAGCTCTGCCTCATGTCAGTGGGCGTGGTGTATTATGGGAAACTCTCATACTCCTTTGTTTTAAGTGAAGTCCCGTCTGTCTTCGATTGAGGGCTGTGTAGCCTTTCGTCTCAGCCCTCCCCTTAGCTCTACGGAGAATGTGGACACCATCTCACCAGAGATGCAAGACCAAGGAGTAAGGCAGATCCAGCTTGTGTGCAAGGTTATGGCTTTTAAGTAGAGGTTATAGTTACCCCACACAGGTTAATCTGTTAAACTGTTATTGTCAGCGTCTGTTGTTGGACTCTTGTTTGTTTTTTCTCCGTTAGCAACATAATTCAAAAAGTTCTGATTTCGATGAAAATTTCAGGAAATGTCTGGATTGGGACAAGGAACAAATGATTCGATTTTGGGAGTGATCTGGATCACCGTCTGGATCCGCCATGACAAAAAATTTGATTTTCGTGAATAACTACTGAACTAAAAAATATATCATTATGAATCCAATTGCTAATGGTATGTTTTCATGGTTAAGGAATCCAAATATTGAGATGAAATAAAGGTAGGACTAACATTTATGGTGAAAATCACAATATGGGTGAAGACTGTGGCACTGGCCGAGGTCTGTGCTCTCAATGTTTTTTCCAGTTTAGTGACGTTTCAAACCAGCTAGGCCAGTATTCAAATGTGACATGGAGACACTGCTTACTATTTAATTGTCAGGGAGTTCTGTCATTAGGAGAGTTTCAGATGGATTTCTAACACAGTGTCAAACCCTCTCATCAAGACTTTTTACAAAGCAGCTCATACCAAAACAAGTACTGTCAAGCAGAACTAAGCTGGTATCACATTAGAGAGAATATGTCTGACATCTACTGGACATGCACTCTGGGGAAACCTACCGCCTAAGACTGGAGGGAATCCTATTCCAAACACAGCTCCAATGTCGCCCTCTGTTGGGTTTCTGATGATTTCCTCCTGGAGACACAGAAGAGCCTCGTTCACACCTCGACTCAAGAGACGGTGCTGGTTGTCCCTGTCTGAGGAGCTGCAAGAGACGGACAGGAGTTTTGTTTTGGTCAGATGAAGGACAGGTAAGATGACTGATGACCGGACTGAAACACTGACATTATGATTTTTAATTTCTGATTTATAAAGCACTTTAAAAGGAGCAGGGTTACAAACAGCTTTACTATACAGTATATAAGTGCTTAACACGTCTATTAGACCACAACCTGATGTAAAGTTTATGCCACAGCTGCCATTAACAAAGAGCATTGATTATATATCTAGTTTATTTTTTTAATGTTTCTGTAATGGTTTTTACACCAGATTGTAGAAGCCCTAAACCAAAATGATATTTTTAAAGCTAAAATATAATTACTATTGTTACTAATTGAAAACTGTCTGACGCTCAATGTGAACAAAACTGTAGAGATGTATTTTTCTATAAGAGGAAACAACACAACTCAACCCGATATGACTGTAAACGGAGAAGTAATACAGATTGTTAAATATTTCAAATTTCTGGGTATAACTATTGACTCCAATCTAAAAGAAACATGTAAAAAACGTCTGTAGAAATGTGAGAGCTAGTCTTATGAATTTCAGACATTTCAGACATCAGTTACCTTTATCTGCTGCTAAACTTTACATGCACTCAATGATTTTTTTCTCAGTTATCTTACTGTATCACAAGCTGGTCTCAGGCTGGAGCAACCACTCTCAAACCATTAAACAGCCTCTATAAACAATCTCTGAAAACTCTGGATAAAAAACCAAGGGACTATCACCATTGTAACATCATTAAGAAGTATAACTTAATGACCTTTGACAGTTTTCTTTACTATGCAGATATGTGCTTGATGTATAAATTAATTCATGACCAAGCCCCACCATCACATAAGCAATGTGTGCTACTCTGTGTGAGCAATCGCAGAGAAACCAGGGCATCAGCAAGAGGAGACTGCACAGTTAAACAGGAAAACTGCTTTTGGTCAGTCTGCTTTCTCAGTTAAAGCAGTAGAGAAGTGGAACTTAATGCCTACACAAATTAGGGACTCCGATACCCTCAGTGTTTTTAAAAGCAAACTGAAATTATGGGTAAAGCAAAAACAATCATGTGACCATTGATGGAATCTCTGAACAAAGACAAGAACAATGAAATGTTTAGTGTGCTGTTAACCATGAACTACTATTGAATGTTGTTGTTTTTAAATGCTAATTTATCTGGTTTATAACTTTTGTATTTTATTATTGTTTTTTATTGTTGTGTTGTATAATGTATTACTGTATTGTATATTTTACTGTGTCCTGCCCAGGGACCACAGATGTAACTTAGCTTGTAGCTAACTCTGGCTTGACAGTCCTTGTCTTGCATGGCCCCTGTTAAATAAACAAATAAATAAATAAAAAATCCATGAATTTTCAAATGATCATCTAACAAAAAAAAGAAAAAAATGGTAAAACACTTTATTTCTTGATAAATATGTCAAATTCTAGTTATTTACTTCCATTCCTTAACAGAAAAAATTTAGAGGTTGAATGTTTTACTTGATTAATTTATCAAACAAACTTTATTTGTGTAGCACTTTTCATACAAAATTTTGTAGCACAAAGTGCTTCACACAGAAATGGAGAAAAAAAATGAAACAATAAAAGGTTAAAATATTAAATACAATGAAAAACCCAACCCACCACCCTCCCCATCCCTCACCCCCACCTTCGCAATCCACATACAGAACACGCACTCACTTGCACACACATACAAAGACATGAAGAAGAGATTCAACAGAAAACAGAGTAAGAGGACTGAGGAAACGCCATCTTACATAAAAAATGAGGGAATGCAGGAGCTAAGACTAAAATAGTAATTAAAAATAAATAAAATAAAATCTTGATAAGAAATAAGATTAAAATAAATGACTTCTGACTGTATAAAAACATTTGTTCCATTTTAAATTCTTCATTCCTGTTCAATATATTTGTCCAATAACAATGATATATTTTGAATTTTAAACAAGTTTTTGAAATATTATAAAAATATTTAATTTTACTCATAAGGCAGAAAGGTTTCGAAAAACATCCAAAATATCCAAATACAAAGAAAGACCTATAGGGCCAAAATGTAAAGGGGAGGTAAGACAATAGGAAGAAAATCAACCAAAGAAGAAATGAAAACAACAAGAGAGGGATGTAAAAATGAGAAAATACAGTGTAGTAATAGATACTAAATAGCAGCAGAAAGGAGGTTAAAAACTACAGAGTTGTCTTACACTGAGGGGTGAGCCGTTAGTGGGAATTTTTTGATGATCTCCACAGCTTCAGGATTGACAGTTTTGTATTTCTTTCCTTTTTCGTAGAGAAAGAAGCCTTTTCCAGTTTTACGACCTACAGGACGGATTAACACGTTAGACTCGCTGAGCCCTGCACAGGTGACAGAAAGTGTTCACAAAAATACACGAAATAACCTCAAAATGCAAACCACCCTATCAGTTATACCTCTTTAACTTCTCGTTGGTGCAAATAGCTAATCAGCCAATCACATGACAGAAACTCAGTGCATTAAGCATATAGACATGGTCAAGATCACCTGCTGGAGTTCAAACTGAGTATGTATGGGAGTTGATAAGATTTTCTCAATACCAGTGCGATTGTTGATCCTGCGAATTGATCAAATTCTTAACGATTCCCTTAACGATTCCTGCAGATTTTCTGTGTGGGCAAATGTTGGCCTGTAGATTTTCAGTGGCAACAATGTCAAACACATGTCACAGTATAGATAACTGCTTCTGCAAGTTGCTGGTGTTTCCGCTCACTTAAGGTTGAGCAGTAGGCGTCTTTTGTAAAAAATTAAGCCACAATTCTGACGCTACTGAACCCTGTCAGTAGAAGGAATTGATAAGGGATTTGATTAAGCAAAAAGACTCATGATATAGATTCTTTGATGGAGCTGTTAACGACTCTCACCTGGAACCGGTTTTCAATTCCATCCCTGAAGCTGAGCATCAAAGCAGTGGGGAGGTGATTTAAAGGTGTAGTCAGCGATCTTCTAATCTTCTAATCTAATGCACTATTTGTCAAAATCACCGTATTTCTCCTCTCCATCCACAAGATGTGCCCACTGACAGCATGTTGAAAAAAAGTCTGGTTTCAATACACAGCCTTGGCTCTGAATTTCAGCAGGTAAATACTGTGGCTCGGGCCGAGTTACCAAAACAGAGCACACCCCCCCACATCCAGGGGGCGATCATACTCATGCGCAGATCAGACAGAGGGGGGAGGGGGAGTCGTAGGATGCATGGCGTGCGCAGTTAGCGCAAGAGAGAGATACAATAGGTGCAGTAGCAATGGCTGAAAAACAGCCCAAAAGAAAAAGGTCAGAGGAGCAGAAAGTTAAAAAGAAGGGCTATGACAATGAAAGAGCGAAGAGCCGGGTCAACATTGGTGTTGCTTTACGACGGTGGAGGGAACTCTGCCAATTGAAAGACCTGAAAACGGATGCGGATGTTGCCGTCTTTCTGCTGGATAGGTAAGCAACATTAGCTTTGTGGTGCTTCACATAACAGTAACAGCCGTCGGGCATTCATCTTATTGTCTAATCTGCCAGAATGTACTGTTGTTATGATGTTATCAATAATGTCAGTCGAGTTGTCTGACGAGTCGGGGTTACCTTAGCTACGTTGGTCAGCTACGCAGTTTCTACGGCCGTTTCCATGACGATGCACGTCCATCAGCTTTCGGGGGGCGGGTCTAAATTCGTTTATAAACAACCTTTCCACTCGTTTTCTCCCACATCGCTGACTACACCTTTAAGTGGCTTTGAATGTGACATATAATAATTGTTTTTGTCATGGTGTTTCAAAAACTGCTCATTTACTTGGATTTTCATGCACAACCAGCTCCTGGTATTATGGTCTGAAAAGAGGTGAGCTGCAGTTCTCTAGGCCAAAATGCTTTGTCAAAGAGGCAAAGAGAGTTTTTTGAGATGACAACAATAACTCAAACAACCGCTCAGTACAGCCTTGGTATGTAGAAGAGTTTGTTTTTTTTTTTTAACAAAAAACACATTGAACGACCATACAATGTGCCACTCCTGTCAACCAAAAACAGAAAACTGAGGCAGCAATATGCACAGGCTCACCAAAATTGTGCAACAGAAGATGGGACAATGGTGCCTGTTCCTATGAGTCTCCATTCAGATGGTAGGGACAGATTTTGTGTAAATACCTCAAGAGCATGTATCCATCCTGCTTTGAGTCTAGCTCAGGTTGTTGATGAAGGGAATATTTTCTTCTCATGCTTTCGGCCCTGTCTGAGCACTGTTAAACCCACAGTCTACCAGAGTATTGTTGGCAACCACGACCGTTCTTTCATGACCACAGCGATGTTACTTCCAGCAGAATTCGCATCACAAAGCTCAAATCATCTCAAACTAATTTTGTGAAAATTACGCCTAGTTCACTGAACTCCAGTTACCTTCACAGTCACCAGATCTCAATCTAATTCAGCAATGTTAAATGTGGTAGAACGGGAGATTAACATGATGGATGTGCAGCTGACAAATCTGCAGCAGCTGTGTGATGCTATCATGTCAACATTGACTAGAATCTCAGAGGAGTGTTTCCAACAAGGCAAAAAGGTCCAGCATGGTGCTTGCAACAGTACCTGATGAAGGATTTTCCATAGTGGTCTTAAAATGGCACTATAGTGACATGATTTATTAAAAAGACCTTATAAAGCTTATTTTCTCATTAGAGTCATACCACTGAAGCCTCTCTGCTCCAAGGTTTCCAAAATGTCCAAGTCTGCTCCTCCATATCTGGAACCATACGCATTGAGCATATCCTGAAAAAAGGACACATTATTCTGACGTTCATACAAAACACTATGCTGAATTTTATTATATAAAATAAAGGGTTCATGGGTTCAGATCATGTAAATTTAAGTACGCGGACACAAAAACCCTTGCAGTAACTGCTAGTCAGATAAGATTACCTCTGATGTGTGTCGACACACATCAAGACCAATTTCATCCATCGTTATTGGGATGCCCATAGCCAAACCAAGCTGGTTTCCAAAGCTTACTTGTCTCTCCAAACTTACACCTTCCTGCAAAACAAAACAAAGATCAGGCCATTATCATCAGCTAATAGGGCTGCTAGCTTAAATGTGTTTCTTAATTTCCTATCCTCTAATAATATTTTATGTGGACAAATGGTTAGGACAAAGTTATATCCTGCTGTAAGCTGTATTGTAGAGGTACAAGCAAATCTCTTAATGACAAATCCATAAAGTGATAAATACGAGCATGGCTCAGTTCAGTTTGCTAAATTGAGCTAAAAGAATTTAAATACTGTACTTAACTCAGGTTCATACATTCATTTTTGGGTTATGTCCACAAGTACTTATGGTAGTAAACTTCTGTTTTTCATTTACTGATTACCCCTGATCCAGCTGTATTCTCACTCTGACTAAGATGCTCTGTCGGAGCTCCTACCACTGTAAAGCCCAAGTTCCACTGCATGCGTATCCGGTCCGTCTCCACTCTGCTGCGGCAGCGGAGCCGATCCGTTTCAATTGTAAGCAATGCGTGTACTTCCACCAGCTGCGGCACGGCTCCAGCACGGCTGCGTATCTGCTCCGGCCTCCGGCAGACGGAGCAGATACGCAGATGCGGACCACGGCGCAGCAATTTAGCACACAGAATATCGTGTGGGACAGGAAGTTGAGCACAAACACAAAATAAAACATCCGTAGATGTTTCAAAATAAAATAAACCGTGTCAACAACGGAAAAGTACTGTTCCTGGAAAACGTCATTTAGGGCGGAGACAGATCTGGTGTCAAAAGTTCAGTCTCACCCCACTTCACCATGGATGAGGAGCTTTTGATTTTGGAGGTGCAAAACCACAAAATACTTTATGAGCTCGTTGACCAGCTGCAAGGCGGAGCCGCAATGCTTCGTACCGCAGACGGATCCAGTGGGAGTTGACGCGCGTCAGATGACGGAGCAGAGCGGAGAAGGACCGGATACGCATCCAGTGGAATCCCCCTGTAAGGCCCCTTTCCTAACATGAAGCCACTCTGCTGTGATTGGCTAACTGTCTACTCTGTGGTAATTGGCCAGTTCAGTGCTGCTGGACACCATGTTGTCAACAACCGGCTCTTCATTTGTGGACTAAGCATGCCAACCGGAGCCATTGGACTAAACTGCGGACAAAGACGTCACACAGGGGGGCAGGGAAACAAGGTGTTTCAGGCAGCTACTGGTGCTGTGAACAGAGAGAGAAGTCCTGATGCTACAGAAGTACTCTATCATTAAGAGAACACACTTAAGAGAATATAAAACTCCAAAAAGCAGAATATGGGCTTTTTAAATCCAGAGTGATCAGTGGCGTGTCTGAGAGGTTTCAGCAAGGGGGAGACGGAGAGAAATAAAGAGAGGAAGCTGCTTGAGTGGTTTAGAGGCTGAGCCCAGTATATTTAGACTGGGCCTTACACCATAACTTAAAGCCAGTGGGCAGAGCTCTTGATTACTGGATGTTAGGCTTACTCTTCCTGAGCCATGTGCTTATTAAGGCTTACCTGTAATTGTTTTATAGTCTCCATCACCAATTGAGTGCCAACACGAGTGGTGTAAAACCCCGGGCAGTCCTGAAGTTTAGGCAAAATAATTTTGGCATTAAATGAAGACACAGCTCAAAATAAAGCAGGTTGATTAAATAAAAGAATTTACATGAAAACTGAAACAAATATACATTCAAACAGTTCAGAGATTCCTACCTTGACGACGATGATAGTCTTCCCCTGTTTGAGTCCCACACTGACAGCAGAGGCAATGGTGTCTCTGGATGTAACATCAGTGGTGACGATCTCCAGCAGCTGCATCTTATCCACCGGGGAAAAGTAGTGCATGCCAATCACCTGCATTTACAAACAGAGATCAGTTGGCAGAGGTTATGCTTGTCTCAAAAAGGTCTTTCAATTCATCATGAACTCACCTAAGAAAAAAACCTTCCCAAGCATAAACAGTCAAAAAAATATTTTACTTTTTATTTTAGTTTACAAAACATGAAATATTATTTTGCATTCAATTTTTTCAACAGCAATTCACCTCAACAACTCTCATGGGTATGCCTAAAGGACTTAGCTCATGATCACTGGTGTCGGCCATCTTTGATTGATGATAACCTTGCAGTGCAGCTGAATCAGCCTGATTAAAGTCTGTTCTCAGACAGATCCATCTTGCCAACCACAGTACAACAAGCATGAGTGGCCTAAAGCTCAACGGCATAATCAGCATCTTTTGGAGCAGGATGAAGTAGAAGCTACAAGCGAGATGACAACTGGAAGTGACTGCTCAGGCAGAGATTAGCATAGATGCTAACAGCTTCAGGAACAGTTGTATCAGATCTGGACTGCATCTCTTTATTAAATGAAAAACAAACAACAGTACAAACTTTTCTATAGAAAGGATATATTTTATGAAGTGGCCTACCCTCTGTCCTCTACAACACATACTACATTATTAATGAATGTGATTGCAAAACAATCATCCAATCACCTGGCAGATATCCTCTTCATGCCTCTTCAATACATGATAATAGAGTTGCAAAAGAACTGCTATTAATTTGATGTCCTGGGATGCTTAAACAAATGATAACCCAAAACTGTTTGATAATATGAGCATGCTATACCTTTTCTGGTCGTTTGCTAACAGAAGCAATGTCCTTGATGGGCAGAGCTGAGGTGTTGGAGGCAAAAATGCAGTGAGGAGGGATAACCTGAAAAAAAGAAAGACATGGGAAATCATGACACTTAAGCATAATCATGTTACATAAATGCATGCGACCTTCGTATAAACTGAAAAGAGTATAACATAAAGAGAAGTACTAGAAGTTTTACATAAAGACTGTCTGATCGTAAAGCCAAGACATCATGGTCAAATTTTTGTGATTGCCTGTCCAAAAACTAGAAGTTATTCATTTGCAATTTATAAGATATAAAAAAATTAATTTAACTTTAAGTTTTTAGACTGCCAGCATGAGGAGAAAATCACATATTCTTGCGTAGAAAATGTAGATAATAGGAGTTTGTTTTTTGTGAGCCATGCACATATCAAAACAGGCAGGAAAATGAAAAATATCAAGCTATGTTGAAATTAATCCAGCAGGTATGTATGACCACAGTGCTAGAACACATCACAGAAAAGACAAAAACAGAACAATTATTCCTCCTGTCTGTGTCTCTTAAAGTTAAAGTTTGGTTTACCTCCTCTGTGGAGATATTTCCTTGACCCTACAGAATGCTTCCATTCTACAGCTTACCAGAGTCAGTTATTCAATGCAATGTGGAGATATATTCTGATTCTGTCAGGACCATCTTGTCAAGAAATGACAGCATAGCCGCTACTTATATTTAGCTTTATTTGCAGTTATTTGTGTTCAGATTTATTATCAGTATATATCTGCTTTTTTGTAGCTATTTAAATTTGGCAGTAGGACTCTGGTGTGGGCTCCCCCTGCCCTTCCCTGTGCTGACTGAAGAAGCCTTAAACAGGAACAGCACAAATTCCTTAGAAGGAAAAGCACAAGGCAGAAAGAGAAGCAGCAAAAATACCACAGGAGCGAGCATCAACAACAGCATTGCATTCATTAAAGAAAACAATGGTATAAAGAAAGGGCTGAAGTGGAGGAGGGTTGCAAAGCGGTTTGCAGAAGGAGCAGCAAAGAGTAAGCTCGCTAGAACAGCTTGAGTTAGGCAGTCTGAGCACATTAAGCAATGGCACCTTTGGGTAATCAGCTGACCATAAGCAGTAGTAGGCTAACATTGGATCAGCTGTTTAATAATGCAATCTTGACTCTTTGCCTTGTCACAACTATCCCTATCCTCAATTTCTTCCTAAACTCCCTGCAAATGCTTATTACTGGGGTCATATATAAGGAAAAGTAAAGCTGTAACAGCAGGGGGCTGCAACCGCAATGAAGCACACACAAGTGCCATAGTGTTCTGACTCGCTTCAGGCACGCACATCCAGTGTGAACCTGCCATAAAAGCTGTGTGTAATCAGTGCACACATAAGTGACTCTGTGTACCATTCATGTAACAGAAAATATTTCCTTGACTGAGGACTTGATATTTAATGGTTATTTTCTCAGTTCTTTTCAAACAGGAGTACTTTGCACTCACTTCCTCCACCTCCTTGAGGACTTGAAGTTTCATGTTGATGTCTTCAAACACAGCCTCTATCACCATATCAACGGACTGGAAGCCACAGTAGTCAAGCTGGGATGAGAGATTAGACATGATGGCATCCCGCTCGAATGAGGTCATGAATTTCCTCTTCACCTTTTTGTCCAGACTGAAAATAAAAACAGGAGAGACCGGTTGACCCTAATAGTTTGAACAGCTGTCACAGTATGGGGGTACATATAAAGTATTCAGGATGTTTGATGACATCTTACAATTAGCATGTCAGCATTCATGGTAACATAGTTATGGAGCTCCCACTTAATCAAGCTGCTTTCTCTTAGTATATCTGGGAAATTATTAAAAAGAAGATCTCAATCAAACCTTGAGTAGATCTGTTCGTGCCCCCTGCTGATGCTCGCCTCATTGGTGTCCTTGAGTATGGTGGTGAGGCCTTTATCGATGGATACCTGTGCCACACCAGTGCCCATCAGCCCCGCACCCAGGATTCCCAACTTCCTGTCACACAAAATGGTAAAAATGGTAAACCATAAATTGGCTTGAGCTTATTTAGCACTCTTCTACATTCTATGACCACTCAAAGCAGATTTACAACACGTTACATCTACCCATTCACTCCTATTCACTCTCACATTCACTCACTGATGGTTGTAATTTCTGCGTTAGTTATCCATCAGTACCAATTAACACATTCGTGCCTTTCGTACACATTTACACAACACTGACGCAGCAGTGGGAGCAATTTGGGATTAAGACCCCGTTTAAGGTTTTTCTGATGGTGCATCAGCTCCCACAGTCCATCTGTCGCCAACACCAGGAACTTGTCTGATGTGCTCACGAGAAGATGGTGTGAAAAAATACACATTCACACGGATCTTTAAGAATTACTGAAAACGCTGTAGCATGCATATCAGGCAAGTAGTTATTGATATAGGTTTGTGGAGAAAGACCAGTGTTACAACACGCGTACCCGTTCTGGTGAAGGCAAGCTTTCACAAACAATGGCGAGTGGACACACAAATACACTTGTCTCTTGTCTGAACAACAAACCTGTCTCGATAGTTTTGTGTGGACAACAAACCGAGCACAGTAAGCAGCACACATGGTGCTTGGTAGATGGACAAAGCTGTTGTTGTTTTTGTTGTTCCCAGGTGCGTCCACAGCCTTTATGTGAAAAAGTACTGCGCATGTGCCTTGCATCATTTTCCTCAAAAACGCTGATTCCTGTTTACATACCAAAGTGTTCTCAAAATTTTTACTCTGGATCCTGATCTCAACAGTTTGCAGATTCATGCACTCCGGGCACCGTTCTCATGTTAACCCTTTAACTACCAGCTCAACTGTTTGGCAGATGTCAAAAAAATTAACTCGGGGCTATTTAATGTTATATAAAACAGCAGAAATCTAATCTTTTTTTGATTCCCTTAACATTTTAGGGAACAGAGAATAATACAAACAAACCAAAAACCAGATATATTCATGATTTGGGATTCAAAGGTTAAAAAAAATAAAGCTGATTACCTGATGACTTAAAATGCACAAATATTTGGGACATAATCAATTGGAAAAGGCAGGAATGTTTGCAAATAAAACAGCATTAAAAATAACTTAAAATAGATGATACTGAGTTTGACAAACACACCAAAATTTTTTGGGATGAGTAACTATATTTTTTCATTAAAGTTAAGGATTTAAAATAATAGTGAGGGAGATAATAATAAAAGCTTTTAGCTTTTTAAACCTTTAAATCCCACATAAAGGACATATCAATTCTTTTGGTTTGTTTTCAGTATTTTTCCATATCATAAAACACTGACAAAAACAAACAATTCTGTGTCTGTTTTGTTTTTTTGACACATTAACTATTTCTGGGGTGGCATGGTGGCGCTGCAGGTAGTGCACGTGCCACACAGCAGGAAGGTTCCCAGTTCCATTCCCGGTGCCGGACAGGAGCCTTTCTGTGTGAAGTTTGCATGTTCTTCCAGTGCATGTGTGGGTTATCTCTGGGCACTCAGGCTTCCTCCCACAGACCAAAAGCATGCTCATTGGGTTAATTGGTGACTCTAAATTGCCCTTAGGTGTGAGTGCAAGCGTGAATGGTTGTCTGTCTCTCTATTACCCCTTTTCCACCAAGCTGGTTCCAGGGCTGGTGCTAGTGCTGGTGCTAGAGCCGGTTTGCAGTTGGTTCAAGTGCGAACTGGTTAAGAACCGTTTACTTTTCCACAAACGGGTGCCGACCAGAGGGCTACGTCATCACGCCGATGTATACGTCTGTATACGTCACGCCAGTTTCCCATAACAACTAGTGCCAAATTCAATTGCTGCAACAAAGATGGAGGACTACGTTGTGATTCAAGTGTTGCCGTTGGCTTTTCGAGCCTTCTTTGGAGAGCAAGTTAATGCTGCTCGACGATTATGCAATGAACAGCGATCACGCTTGAGAAGACGGGTAAGAGTGCTTCCGTGTTTTTACTCTGCTTTGGTTGGTCAATAATCCTGCCCCCACCCCCTGACGTAAGCGCGTAGCCCCCGACGTAACGTGGTTCTTTCTGCTGACCCAGCAAAGAGTTGGTGCTTGCCAAGCACCGGTTTTGAGAGCCAGCAACCGGTGCTTAGTGTGTGGAAAACCAAAGAACTGGTGCTAAGTCTGGCTCTAGCTCCGAACCAGCCCTGGAACCAGCTTGGTGGAAAAGGGGTATATGTGGCCCTGCAAACAACTGGCAATCAGCCTCTGACCCAATGACAGCTGGAATACGCTCCAGCGGCCCCCCCTGAATAAAGGAGCATAGAAAATGAATGAATGAATGAATGAACTGTTTCTGAATTTATTGACCTTTGCCAGACAGTTGAGAAACAGAAGGCGCAAACCCAATGTCTTGCCCATGGACACATCCCCATTTCACACCTGGAGCTGGGCTTGAATCTGCATTGATTGTTGACCAATCACACTATCAGACTGCATCACCAACACAGTAATGCATAGAGGAAACAGAGAGTTTCTGTAAAAGTGAAAGGGATTCTGCCCCTGTATAGCTCTTACTTGACTTCCTTCTCTGGAGTTCCAATGTGGTTCTTCTTACACGCCATCTGCCCATGATAAAGACCAATCAGAGCCTTCGACTCTTGAGACAGAGCCAGCTTTCCAAAGTTCTGAGACAGAAACAGAAAACAGATTAACCATCAGCTGATACAGTCAAGTCGAAGACGGTTGGTTTTCATACGTTTCAGCTGAAGCCTTACCTCAGATTCAGCCAGGTAACCTGCTTTTCTGCCCTGCTCGAGCCCCGTCTGGACACACTGCACAATCAAATGTAGGAATAATGACCATCATAAAGGACATTTTATTTTGGTCTTATGTTCTTGAGCTCCTTACCTCAATGATTTTGGGGGGAGCAGGGTAGAGGCCTCTGGTCTGATTCTGAGTCTTCTCCCTGACGGTCCTGTAGATCTTCTTCCTCACTAGAGACAGGTCCATCACTTTGTCTTGCAGCTCTGCACAACATGATCACAGTTAACAGGTGATTAAGGCGTATCAGAGGCTAAACTGATATGTTTGGTGCTTAATTACAATTTCAGTGAATACTGTGTAAAAGTAAATGAATACAGAATACTATTTGCAAATCTTTTTTGACCTGTTAGCAATCGAACACTAAAAAGACAAGATATTTAATGTACAAACTGATAAACTTCATCGTTTTCTTGCAAATATTAACTCATTTTGAATTGATGCCTGTAACATGTTTTAAACAAAAAGACTGTGAAAGTATAGGATCATGAAAACTAAAAAAAAACACCTGCTTGGAACATTTCATAATCTGTACCCCAAACTCATAGTAGAAATCTCCAACACCAAGCATCTCAGTCCAAAAGCCTTTGCCAGAGGCCAGTGGATCAAATCTTATGGTGGCACACATTTCCTTTCTTTCGGATTTCTTGTTTGTTGATTAGAAAAAGGAGCACCCCTGAAAGGTTCAGTAATGAGCAATGATGGAATGGGGTTCAGCACTTTGTTAACAAGTGCATGAGCAAAAAGTCCAACAGTGTCAGTGTTTTCCAACCTACAATTGGGAATTTTATTATCTACAGTCCAGAATATCATCAAAAGGTTCATAGAGTCCTAATTAATCTCTGCACTTAAGCATCAAGGCAGAAAAAACAACACTGAATGCCCATGATCCCTCAGGTGGCACTTTGGAAAACCATTGTTAGTTAACACATCTGTCGCTACATCTACAGGTGCAAGTTAAAACTATCAAGCAAAGCATTAGCAAACATTAAGCAAGAATACTAAATTCCACCAAAAATCATCAATTAGCCTCTTCCATTCCCAAACACATATTAGCTGTTACCTATTATGGATATAGTTTTTATTCGCTATATAGTGCACTATGAAATACCCACAATGCACAGCAAATGTGAGTGTACATACAATGTAACCGAAATTGTTCTCCCATATACCACAATGCACCGCAGTCATGTTTTTCCAGAGAAGAAGAAGAGACAGAAGGCTGCTGAGGCACAAATTGCCGCTGCTTTCACTTATAAATGTAAGAATGTGCCTTTAAAGGAGACATATCATGCTGATGCATGATTTAATACTTACATATAATATAATAAATTTGAAAACAAGACCTTACACCCCCTTAATTTTCAAAAAATGAAATATTGTATTTTTTCTGATATCCTAGAACGAGATTTGATGCCTCTGAAAATAGGTCAATGCGAGATGACAGCGAGATTTTAATCGTCGTGACGACAGGAGGTACATTTCTTTTTATTGGAGTAATCTGATAAAACAGCTCCTCCTCTGTAACATCCACCAACCAGCAGTATATAGCTCCCTAGCTCACACTCACTCATTACCTGCTCTGGCCTGTAGGGGGACTCAATACACGGTCACTGCTTTGAGCCTGCCAGAAAATACAGTAGAAGAAGAAGGACAGGCTGGCTCTACCCCCGATAGAACTGACCAATCAGAGCACAAAGGGCTGTGATGTTGCGATGTTACTGTAGGTCAGCCTGAGATCTGAGCATTTCAACGAGAGCTTGCTAATGGCCTAAAATGAGGATTTTGAGAATGCTATTGTGGGGCAATGAAGGAACTAAATGACTTGTACTGAGGGCAGAAATGCTTTACAGGCATCCTAGTCTGGCATAGTGAAAAGGAGAAACAAGCATGATATGTCTCCTTTAACATGTTCGTAGCATAGCTTTTTACGTCTTTTAACGGTTGTAGACAGCTGCAAAATTTGCTGCTTATTTGCCTGGGTGCCTGGTTTGTTTATGTGATTCTTGGTGCATCCACTTTTGCTACGAGAATATGATGCTATGACGTTTAGAAAACTTCAGTGTACTTTACTGACTCTGCTGGTCATTCCCTATGCAGTTCACTATTTCATTTACACTACATAGTGAATAGTGAATGAGTGGACAGTTTGGAACACAGCTATTGAGTGTTGTTAAAAGGGAAAGTGATGTGGGGTGCTGGTTTGGCGGAGTGATTAGCAGCCATGCACGTCCCATATTCGTACTTCTGCCGGTCCGGGTTCAAATCCAGCCTGTGATCAGTTTGCAGAGTGTCTTCACCTACTCTCTAACCCCCTTTCACAAGCCTATACACTGTCTCTCTCCTATCAATAAAGGCACAAAATGCCAAAAAAATACATTAAAAAAAGGGAAAGGTGATGTGACACAGTGATAGAAATGCTCCTGTCCCAGCTCTTTTGGAACATGTTACAGACATCAAAGTCAGAATGTGTGAATATTTGCAAAACAGTGAATCAATCACTCAATTAAAGATTATCTATATAGTACACTTTATGAAAATTTAATTGCAGTTCCAAGTGCTTTACATAGAGGCAGAAAAATGATTAATGAAAGGTCTAAAACACATATTAATACGGAAGCCCTAAAAGGCCATGGTTTTTCCATGTTTTTTTAGCACCGTTTTCTCGTGATAATGACTTAATTTCAGTCGTTTTCCCGAGATCTCGAGTTATTTATGTTGTTATCTCGGGATAACGACGCCTGTTTTCTCGAGACCTCGACATAAATAACTCGTTATCACGGGATAACGACATAGATAAGTCGAGATCTCGAGAAAACAATCTTCGTTATCTCGAGATAACGACATAAATAACTCGAGATCGCCGGGAAAGCGCGACTAGTACGTTATCCTGAAAACGATGCACTTATGGAAAAACATCAGCCTTCAAACTTCATAATGTCATCATGAATTTTTCTTATACAGTACATATTTAGCAACTAATGGCCTCCCACTATTATTGGAATTGGAGCTGCAGTTAGACTTTTCATGTGTATTTCATTATCTTTCTCTGTCCAGAATTGACTTTGCATCCCAATCTTCTGCTCATTAGATTTCGAACACTGAATGCTATTTCATTCATGATGACGTCTAGAATGAGTAGAGCTAAAACAGGCTTCACTCACTCTCCTTCAGGCTCTTCTCCTTTGTGAGGGGAACCTTCTTGTCAGCGATCTCCTTGGCCACGCCCACTGCAATTTCCTCCAGGTAATCAATCGTCCTTTCCTCTGCAGGCTTCAAACCAGGACCTGAAAAAACAAACACAACGCTCAACCCTTGCCCCTGGGAACAAACTGCAGAAGTTTTAGCTGGATAACTGGATTATTTTTCCCATGAAGCACAGGAAAGACAAACACTACAGTTAGAACGTACCCAGAGGGTCGACAAGCTGGTGCACAAGCCCCATCTTCTTGGCTTTATCTGCCCTTATCCTCCTGCCTGTCAGCATCATGTCAAATGCATCAGGGAGACCCACCTACACACCAACACACATACAAACAACAAGCAGATGAACACTCATATGAAATCTCCCCAAGGGGAAGATCTTGACCTTGGTATACTCTCCTGTAAGCCAGCAGCCATCATACTGAGTGTGTTTTGTGTATGTGTGTGTTTACCATTTTAGGAAGTCTCTGTGTGCCTCCTGCTCCAGGCAGCAGTCCCAGCATGACCTCTGGTGTCCCCAGGACCGTCTTCTTGCTTTTTGTGGCGATTCTGTACTGACAGGCTATCGCAAACTAGAAAAAGATGAAGTCAGAGCTTAGTGGTCAAACCAAAGTTAAAATAGGCTGCATTTTTATCACTTCTACGGAGCAGGAGGTGTCAGGGTGCAGAATAATTTATTAAGGTGGGGGAATGCCTTCTATGGTGTGGGCATGCGTTAGTAAAGCATTACCTAACTATAATATAGCATGATCTGAGATGCTGTTCATGCAACCATAACAAGGTGACTGGCAAAGGAAACAATAGAAATGATTTATGCTATTTTGTTTCATTTTCATATTGGGCTAGCATACAAAGAAATACTTGCTTCACTTGCATCCAATGGATTAATCCCATTCCCTCACTATAACATAGCAAGGTAATGCCTCATTTATCCTGTTCCCTTACTTAAATATAGCGATGTAATGCGTTATGTATCCAGTTTCCCCTCTATTAATATAGTGAGGTAACGCTTTATTTATCCCGTTCCCTCACTTTATTATAGCGAGGTTGTGCTTTATTTATCCCGTTCCCTCACTATAATATAGCGAGGGAACGCCTTATTTATCCCGTTCCCTCACTTTATTACAGTAAGGTTGCGCTTTATTAATCCCATTCCTTCACTATAATGAAGCGAGGTAATGTTTTACTTATCCTGTTCCCTTGCTATAACTTAGCAAGGGAACAACTTATTTATCCCGTTCCCTCACTTTATTATAGCGAGGTTGCGCTTTATTTATCCTGTTCCCTCACTTTATTATAGTGAGGCTGCGCTTTATTTATCCCGTTCCCTCACTTTAATATAGCAAGGTTAGGCTTTATTTATCCCGTTCCCTTACTTTATTATAGCGTGGCTGTGCTTTATTTATCCCTTTCCCTCACTATAATATAGAGAGGTTGCACCTTATTTATCCCGTTCCCTCACTTTATTATAGTGAGGTGTGCTTTATTAATCCCATTCCTTCAATATAATGAAGCGAGGTAATGTTTTACTTATCCTGTTCCCTCGCTATAATTTAGTAAGGGGACAACTTATTTATCCTGTTCCCTCACTTTATAATAGCGAGGTTGCGCTTTATTTATCCTGTTCCCTCACTTTATTATAGCGAGGTTGCGCTTGATTTATCCTGTTCCCTCACTTTATTATAGCAAGGTTGCGCTTGATTTATCCTGTTCCCTCACTTTATCATAGTGCGGTTGTGCTTTATTTATCCTGTTCCCTCACTTTATTATAGTGAGGTTGCACTTTATTTATCCCGTTCCCTCACTTTAATATAGCAAGGTTACGCTTTATTTATCCCGTTCCCTTACTTTATTATAGCGTGGTTGTGCTTTATTTATCCCGTTCCCTCACTATAATATAGCGAGGTTGCACCTTATTTATCCCGTTCCCTCACTTTATTATAGTGAGGTGTGCTTTATTAATCCCATTCCTTCACTATAATGAAGCGAGGTAATGTTTTACTTATCCTGTTCCCTTGCTATAATTTAGTAAGGGAACAACTTATTTATCCCGTTCCCTCACTTTATTATAGTGAGGTTGCGCTTTATTTATCCCGTTCCTTCCTTTATTATAGCGAGGGAATGCCTTATTTATCCAGTTCCCTCACTTTATTATAGTGAGATAACTCTTTAATAAAGCGTGCCTACAAAATAGAAGGCGTTCCCTCACCTAATAAAACATTCTGCACCCTGACACCTCTGGGGCTCTGTACACTTTAGGTAAAACACAGACAAACTTCGTTTACCTCCAGGCCTCCGCCCAGGCAGGAGCCGTGGATGGCAGCGACAATGGGGATGGGCGACTTCTCAATCTTCTCCAGCATCTTCTGACCCTCTTGGGAGAGTTTGGCGGCTTCCTCGATGCTCTTGCAGGACTCGATCATACTAGAAAACAAGCAAAACATTTAAGTTGCTTAAAATCATTGAAGTATATTCAATCAGGCAGATTTAGGATTGGGTATTTAATGGAACAATATGTAGAATTCCCCAAAATGGTGATGATAACATATTTTACTGATGGTCACCTACAAGGCACTCAGGGTGATCTTAAAAATACAGCTACAATAACATCAACTTAATATCAGGGTCTAAAACAGTTAAAATACAAAAGAAATATTTTTATATACCAGGGAAAATTTATTTGAAGTAAAAGGTTAAAACAGCATGATTCTGAAGTTTAATGCTTAGACTGTTAAGCTGTATGACAATCCAATCTAATCCCCTTTGTTTTTTTTAACATATTTAAACAATGAAGGTCGCCAAAGTGCTGCTGATGACTGCAACCAGACATGGAATAAAATGTATTGAAATAAAACACAACATTGCTATTGACATATGAAACTCAATTATGTCTCCATGCAGTGTAACAAAATTAACAAGCTAAAAATCATTAGAAAAAAAAATTCTAAATATTTATTATTTTTATTATTATTATTAATTACATTAATATTATTAATTTACAGTATACACTATAGATGCTATATGTTAAGCATTCTTTCCTTTGTAAAAACTGTAGTTTTCTGGGAAAAGTTTGCCCTGTAACACGTCTTCAAGGCACTGACCGCAGGTGTGCTGAACGGCTCTGAACAGGAATATGAGCCTATAAGACACCATGGGATGAAAATTCAAAGATTTTTTGAACGGCTAATTCAGGAATTATGTGAACCATTAAGGTCTTGTTGAATGCAGTCAGAATTGTAGATTTTTTTTTTTTTTTTTACAGAATTTAGCCAATGCAAAGAGTTTATTTTCTGCTAATTGTCAAAGATGTCTTGAAAAATTAAAGTGGTGTTGATGAAATCTCATGAAAGTGGCCCGTTTTTTTTTTCAGTTTTCTTCGATATGTTGCCAACGTTACTTGTAATAAATTCAGGTACCCTGGGAAACTTGAAAATCTAAAGAGTACGCCAGTGTTTTCCTTTTCTGAATAGGACAAATGGTTTTTAAATGCCACTCATTCAAAAATAAGTGGTATTTTGATCCAGCCGGCGGGATCAGGTATCTAAGGGTTAAAGAGACATGCACCAAAATAGAGCATTCTGAGAGAGACTACTTAGAGCTGGTTTATACATGGTCAAAACCTGCTCTGGCTTTTGTATGTTACTTTTTGATCGGAGCAGAGCACATATGATTCCTCCAGGCCTCATGTGGGTGTGATGAATGGAAAGGAGGCTCCTCTAAAGCTTACTTGATATCTGCTCCTGCGATGAAGCAGCCAGGCTTGCTTGAGATGAAGACGGCGCTTTTCACAGATTTGTTCGACCAGATCTCCCCCATCACCTCAGTCAGATCAGACTGCATCTGCAGCGACAGCGTGTTCACCTATATGGGCACAAAAACACACACATACACACATTTTCTGGATGGTTAATCATGTCACATGTGTCAGTAAGAGACTGAGACAGGTAGTCAGGACTGTCACAAACATAATCTCTGTTTCTTTGACATGCATGTGCCGTCTTATACCCTGACATACAACACACACACGCACCTTGGCTGTTGGATCATTGAGTCGCACAACTGCCACATCATCCTTGAGCTCGTAGCTGACGTGTGTGCGGGCTTAAGGGAGAAAAAGATGATAGACAGTCAAACAGGGGCCAACACTATTGTTTAATGCTAATTTCTGCTATTTTAACCCTTTCCCAGGAGAGAGTTGGCATGAAAGCAGAACCTAATCACTGTCCTAGCTCAATGGCTCATGGGAATATTGAGAAATGGCAGCGGCAGGCTTGTACAAACCAGCCTGTTGGTAGCTCAAAAGTAACAGAAATGAAACTGGATGTTCATAAAGTTAAGAATCCACTGGTGTTATGATGGAATATGGAGTGAAGTATGAATTTTCCTTTAGGCATCTTCTAATGAACTAGTGATGAATAATGTTAAAGGTACAGTGTGTATTATTAAATGCTACCTAAAATAACAGACTTGGTAAAAAATGGAATAGATTACTTAAAATTATATTTAAATTAGTTTCTAATCAGCCTTAAATAATTAATGTTTTGTTTTTGTTACCTTAGAATAAGTCATTTATATCTACATAGGAGCGGGTCCTCTCTTATGGTGGCTTCCATCTTGCCTCACCATCTTTTCTACCGTAACTCAGAACCGACAAACTAAACGCTTTCGCGTTTTTTTGTTGACGCCTACCGGAAATGCACAGTTGTGAAATAGACGAAGAAGAAGAGAGTGATTACCAAGCAGCTGTACTCATACAAGCAAACATGGAGGACCACACATACAATTTGCCATCAGTGGAGCGTGAATCTTTGTCAAAGAAACGAAAACGCGACGAAGCCAAACGCAATCAGGACAGAATTTTGAAATGATTGTCTCTTCCAAACGACTGGTGTGAGCGTTAGCAAGACTGAAAGACAATGGGGAGACAACGTCGTGCTAAAACTCCACGATTGATTCATTTTCTGTCGCAGTAAGACAAAACATAGGCTGATAACTAAGCTAAAAACACTTTTTGTCCTTGGAAGGCCACCGTAGCTCCGACAGGGAGGGGGGAGCGCCGGAGTGCTGCAATCTCAAACCTCACCTTTAGATGCCACTAAAAACTACACACTGTACCTTTAATGAGCAGAAACACATTATGGGGGTGCAACTGAACTCACTGACAGATGTATTAGCAGGGTACACACATAAACATTATCGGGCTGTTTTCATTCCGACTTTTCACCTTTTTGGACCAAGGACAGCAAACGTCAGTTTATTACACGTTTTATAAGATTATCCTTAAGATTATCCTGTGGTCTGGTTTGGCGGAGTTGTTAGCAACCATGCACGTCCCATTTACATGCTTCTGCTCGTCCTTCCCCTACTCTCTCTCCCCCTTTCACAAGCCTACCCACTGTCTCTCTCCCATCAATAAAGGTACAAAGCCTAAAAAATATGTTAAAAGAAAAAGATTATCCTGTGGCCTGAGGTGTGTTAAGAGTTATTGTCCCGATAATCAGCTCTGAAACAGGTCGGGGGTGACAATCTTAATATTAAACTCGTCCATTATTTACTCTTGAGTCATGACTCCATGAATTGTGACGTGGAAGAGAATGTAGCCAATCAAGAAGTGAACAGACTGAGGCAGACGGTGGCAGGTGTAAATAAAAAGTAAGGCATGTCCAACCTTTAACTTCTAGTTAAGTGGACCTTGGAAATGGAGGATCAGGACATGTGTTCATGCTGTCTACTAGGGCTGGGTATCGATTCAGATTTTCTGGATCTATTCGATTCAATATTACAAGGTCTCAAATCGATTCGATTCACGATTCAATTCGATATTTATTCAGTCTGGGATATCTTAGTTAAAATAGTGCTGTAAATTTAAAAAGTGACCTTTTGACCTGGTACATCACTAAAAGTTGTTTTAACATGAAGAACTAAACCCAAAGCAGTTACATTAATCATATTTTAATGATATGCATTAATGCATATTCTGCATATTACTTGTTTTTTGTCCAACACATATTTTACTTTGTACTTTTTAAATCTAATATACTGTCCATCCAAACATCAGCTTTTAAACTTGCCAGTGGTGCCCATATAGTGCTTCTGCCATGTTTGTTTGCAGTAACATCTCATGAGATCTTGTTCAGTGGAAAGTAACGCTAAACGCTGATCACACGAGACTAGCAGGGTTGATACCACAGGCTGCTTCTCTGCACATCCAAAGAAGGAAAAACTACCCAAGATAAAAGATCGATCTTTGGATTTTATGGATCGATTATGAACCAGTTAAAGGAAAATCGATTCAAATCGATTAAATAGATTTTTTTTAACCCAGCTCTACTGTCTACAGGATTTTTTCCATTCTTTTCTTTATTTTAAGCTCAGGATTTTGCCAAGACCATCATCATCCCCTCCTCTTGTATGTCCTCTTCCATGCAAACATGTGTTGTGTTTTCCAGTTGTTGCAATGTTTATTCTTCTTCTTCATTTTTTTGTTAGATCACGTTTGATCACGCTAGGCTTGGAGGACTCGATTCTGGATCAGCGGTGGGAAAGAATCATAATGTGTGTTGGTGTGCTGTGTTGAAATTACCGGAGCACACCAACACATTGTGATCAAAACTGTTCAATGCCTGATCCTTAGCTTTGTGTGGGGTCTACAAAATTCAAAATCTCTTCACATTCAGAAGATGCTTCTGTGTGTACCCTGCTTAAAGGAGACATATCATGCTTGTTTCTCCTTTTCACTATGCCAGACTAGGATGCCTGTAAAGCATTTCTGCCCTCAGTACAAGTCCTTTAGTTCCTTCATTGCCCCACAATAGCATTCTCAAAATCCTCATTTTAGGCCATTAGCAAGCTCTCGTTGAAATGCTCGGATCTCAGGCTGACCTACAGTAACCTCAAAACGTCACAGCCCTTTGTGCTCTGATTGGTCAGTTCTATCGGGGGTAGAGTCAGCTTGTCCTTCTTCTACCGTATTTTCTGGCAGGCTCAAAGCAGCGACCTCGTATTGAGTCCCCCTACAGGCCAGAGCTGGTAATGAGTGAGTGTGAGATCGAGATCTATATACTGCTGGTTGGTGGATGTGTTCCTCGGTGACGGTTTTGTGGCTAACGGACATCACAGAGGAGGAAGTGTTTTATCAGATTACTCCAATAAAAAGAAATGTACCTCATGTTGTCACGACGATTTAAATCTCGCGGTCATCTCGCAATGACCTATTTTCAGAGGCATCAAATCTCGTTCTAGGATATCAGAAAAAATACAATATTTCATTTTTTGAAAATTAAGGGGGTGTAAGGTCTTGTTTTCAAATTTATTCTATTATATGTAAGTATTAAATCATGCATCAGCATGATATGTCTCCTTTAAGTGAAGAAAGTGCTGTCCAAGCTGCAGGACATCTTTGAAAATACCTCCGACCCCCTCTACAATATACTGGACAAACACAGGGCATATCAGACTTTACAGCCCCTCCCTGTAAAATGACTTGCCCTGTCAGGTCCCAGTAAGTGTTCAGATTACTCCCAAAACACTGATATACTTTTTATATAACCAGACATGAGATGGACAGTTCAATATATATCACTCGTCCATCTGGGAAAAGAACCCATGGACAAAAGTTTGGAATGGGCAGAACCTTTCAAAAGGATATCCAGCAGATGATTGGACAACTGCTCTGTCAATCAAATTCATTACAAGCCAATTAGTTTAAAAGACAATCCAAAAAAACATGATGCTTACAGCCTTGGCTGTGGCTGAAGAAGATAGTGTAGCTTTTTATGTTGCAGTTATCTAAGCCTTGCATGTGGGACAGGAAATGCTTTCAAATCCTCAGCTACATAGCCACATTTGTCTAAGTAAACAATCAGGGTAAACATGACTTTTGTTTGTTTGTGGGTAAAAGACAAGGAAACTCACAAGCAGTTGTGTAAAACTGTTTACAATGCAAATAACAAATACTTCCGAGTGTGTGTTTAACAGTTGACAGCAACTGAAATAAGGCAGCAATGGCCTGACATATTTCAACCCATCTTTCTTAAGATTTGTAGCTTTATTTTTAATCGCCTTAAATTAACTGTTTTCACGTACCCGCCAGTGATGAGGACATGGAAAAGCTGCTGCTGGCATGGCCTGGGAAACAAAGAGAAGAATCGTTTGTTTTATTAGAACGTCATTAACTTTTTATGGTAAAGCATTTGAGAGAGTGTTTTTAAAAAAATGTATTGTTATTATTATTATTGTTAACATTAATGTTTAAGTGAGTATATATTATAAACCATGTTATTATCATCATAAGAAAGGTCAAAGGTTAAATTAATGTCAGCAAAAACAAAGTCTTTGGAATTTTTCAGAATTGTTTATGTCCAATTTACCAGTACAAAACCCATGTGAATAATAACACAAACCAGTATATTGCTCACATTACTCAAACCCATATAGTCATAGTTATCAAGAAATAAAAGTCCAGAAGCTGACTTTATGTTGAGCCAACTGAGTGTAAATAAGTTAGCTGAAATCATAACAGATTAAAATTGACAGTTTGTCATGTTGGAGGAACAATATTTGATTTTTTTTTCCAATATCAAAGAATTAAACAAGGTGTGTACAATCATAATTTCACATCAAACAGTCATTTGTGAAATTGGAATCCCTAAAATCAAGCCAGAACTAAAAAGCAGCGACCCAGACATCAAGCAATTAACACAATCAGATCATGATGCAAACATATTTTGTATCCTATATCATAACTGATATAACTGAGAATAAAGAGCAAACAATACATGACGACAATGGCACACAGAAAGTCATAAAAATATCTGGGTTGTCATATAATGTTGCTTAGAAGTTATTTTTTAACCCACAACGAGTTTTGTGTAATTTTTCATAAAGTAAAGACTACTGTACTGTCAATGGAAAATGTTGGTATCGGTAAAGATACCGGAAATATCAGCATCTTATATCGAAAAAAAAAATTCAGTACTGCGTATTCTTATATTATTCGATGATAAATTCATAATACATTGTAAAATTCTTGCAGTGAATAAAATCGTGGATATGTAAGCATAGACGAAGTAGGTTTCTTGTACGGAAGAGGATTAAGGCCACTGTAAAAAAAATGAGGTTGAAAAATTATTTTAAGTTTGTGAAAAAAGTCCATATCCCAACCTATTTTCAGAACTATGAGAAAAAGGTCAGAATTAGCCCTGCTTAAGTTTTTTTAGACTTATATGAACTTTTAACCCCTACAGTTTTTTAAAATATTGGCCCTCGGACTCTTCCGTAGTATTGATTGAATGACAAGTTAATTTAAGAGACAGAAACACACATTTAAAAAAAAATCTATTACTATGAAAATATAGGTAGATACAAACAAATGAGTGAAAAATGTTCTGTACATACCTGAATAAAAGGGATATTTGCTGGCTGCAAACTTGGATAAAACACCGAGAGCACGAACACCTGCCATACTCACCTGAGCATCAAGTTATAAGTAAAGTGCTGAACAGCAAACTGTTCACGCAAACATCTCTCTGACCGACAGGGGCGCTAAAGAGACGACTCGTAGTGAATGGAGACGGAGGGGACGCCATAATAACGCACGAGTAAAAAACTCGACAGCATAATGTTGTTGTGGAGTGTGTTTTAACACCAAATATTCAAATTCGTAATTTATTGAAATCTGCTGTCAGTTTTGACCATTTATAGAGGAGTGTATATATGATTAATTAACCAACAGTGAGTTATAATCAGGCACCATCCTGGTCCGCTAACAAACTCAAGGGTCCTTACAGTCGTAGTCCAGAGCGCTGAGACTGGTCGATCGTTTGACAGGGAGGCAGCGTCTGCGAAGACTTTACACACGCACAGGTAAGCTCATGCTCACCTGCTGTTCTCCACAATAAAACCGAGGAGAGTTAGAATAAAGTAGAAACTATCTAAAGGTTAAACATACCCTCTTTTATAAAGAAATACGTCACACTTGAATGGGAACTTTCGCCTACTTTAGCCACCTAGCTTCCATGCAGCTAGCTCCTTGCTCGGTTGTTTTGCTTTGGAGGTCGTTTTTGTTTAAAATGTTTGATTTTGGTGAATGTGACTTTTACTAGCTAAGGTTTTATTAGTATAGCATTCAACTCTGACGCAGATTATGTCCCGTGATAGAGTATTTCTGTCTGTGTCGTTCTCCAGTGGAGGAATCTAGGTGAAGGGTCACAGACGGAGGGGGTTGGGCTGGGTGACCGATAATCAAAATGTCATGCCATGGTGCACAATATAACATAAAATCAGGCTCTTAGTGTGTTATATTCATGCCATATCGATGAAATGGTGTGTCCAGGTTGAAGGATTAGGCATGTAAAGCCTGTTAAGGTAGCCAACGAGAATCAGCTGATCAGTTTTGTCCCATCGGGGGTCGTTTGAGGTCTCTGTTATCTCAGATATTGAATCTAAGCTCTGATAAGCAAAGTCATATTACAATGATACTTTCATACGTGGCAACACTAATGGGTTTTCTCCACTGTGCAAATAGTGCGAGCATAATAAGGTCATTAAATACTTACAGATAACACTGATTAAATAATTCCCTGTGTTAGTTCATGATAGTTAATGAAGTTAGCTGAGAGTTATGTGGTGTGAGTCTGATACTCAGAGACAGGTGCGCACTACTGTTGACCTTTTACTTAGATAAGTAGTACACAGTATCACCTGAAGGGCCTGCAGTGAGAGCTGAGCCTCCAGGCTGCACAATCCTCTAACAATGATGTTGATACAGAACAGTATCAGCCTTTAAGGGCATTATGTGTCATTTAACGATAAAAACAGAAAAGTAAATACAGAAGCAGTGAAAGACAAAACTTAACCTTTGCAGCTCCAAGCTTTCTATTGTATTTCACCTCCTACAACCATTTTTTCAACTATGAATGTATTCGATATTGAGCTGCAGCTATCGATTCTTTTTGTAATCGATTACTCTATCAAACTTTTGTCGAGTAATCGGATAACAGTTACATTGCGCTCACTGCTATTATTATTATTTTTTTACATTGAATTACTACACATTATTATTATAAATAACACAACACAGAAAAGCCAGGTAACTTAAATTAACAACTTATTTTTCATGTTTAAAACATTCTGAGCATAAATGGGATCTCAAAATCAAAATCTATACTTTTATTTTTACTCTGGGCCAAAACTTGCTTTTTTCAGTATTTTTTTTTAAAGTTTGGTTATTTTATTTTACTTGTATTCATACTTGTCTCTTTTTGCTAAATTATTGCCTTTACTACTGTACCATATTGATGATCTTGTTTTGCTTACTTTATTTCTAGGACCAAATAATATCATACTTAGATACTAAGATCATTTAACTAGCTAATGTACATTTCTATAACATATGAAAACATTCCCTACACCTGCTTCCTCTACTCACTGTCAGTGTTTCCTCTTCTACTGTCTGCAGTCAAATTCAATGTAAAGTTATTGGATGTGAAAAGTATGTGAACAAAATACACATGATACTGGGCAAGTAGCCTCCGCATTGATTTACGTTCTGAACCAGCCTTTACACGGAGCCGTAATCAAAGTAGGTTATTTACTAGCCCATATCTCAGTTATTGATCACATTAGCTGCTTCAGTTGATGTATGATGGGTGTCATCCTGTTGTGTCGCTCTGTGGAGTGCAGACTTCACGCACAGACCGGATGTTTACTGTAGACAGCAGCAGCAGTGACGACGTGCTATCATGCTAAGCTACGTGCTAAGCTAACTCTGTTTGACATCAGACACACTGCACTGTGTTTTCTTTTCGTCCCTTCTTGTAGTGACCACACACTTGGGACACTCTCTGCCATTTCTTCTGCGGACTCTCTCCTTTCTGTCCCTCTCTTTTCTCTTCCTTCATGATTTTACAAGCTGCACAGCAGCGGAGGTAGCAGGCACGTTGTGCCACAGAAATAAGCGTCTGTGTCAAACACTGTGCGCTGTATAGTAGTCCAGATATATATTTTATTTGTATGATTATATATTAAACAAGGCTTCAAGGCACACAATTTGCCTCGAAGATATTTTGTAATCGAAAAATCAGGATTATTCGAGGAATCGTTTCAGCTCTAATTCGATGTGCCTATATTTCTGAACTTATTATTGCAGATATACATATTTTTCTGCAAGAGCAAGATTTTACATGAACCCTTTATGGGTTGCCGTAGAACACCTCCTCCAGAGCATGCGTTTACATTTTTATATGCTGTAGTGCCATTTTTTGAGCATTTTGTGTTGTCATACATCAGTGCAACCCTTAAACCACAAATTTAAATAATACATATATATTAAGTCCATGTTCACTATATATGTTGCTAAAAGTGTAAAAGGCTCAAAACGATTCTTCTTAAGAGACATATTTTCCTAAAATACAGAAATGTAATGGTTTGATTCCTCAAAATTGTAAAAGCACAAAGTTGCATTTATTCCTTTTATACAGATATTTTATTTTGAGTTTCTTCATGACCTAATTTTCAGATAAACTCATTTGTATAAATTGTATCAAAAGGAAAATCAAGTGCGCACTGTGTATAATTTGCAGGAAGAAAGCAAATACAAACAATTTACAGTGCTGCAATTAAATCTTTAAGCGTGGCAGATACTTCTAAGCATACATATCATTGTATAAAACCAGTTTAATCCATACAAATAACTAAAAATGCAAAACGTTTTTACTATGATATAACTTAAAGAAAATTGTCTTTTTCCCTCTACTAGCCCAACTTATACTGCCATTTCAAAGAGTAATATTTAAAACAAGAGGGAGGCACAACGACTCAGCAGGAGACAGGAGCGCTGCAAGTTAGCGTCTCTGCCTTTGTGTGTACATGAGGACACACACATCCAAGCAATATTGCTTTGTGAAAAGATAGGTCGAATTAATGTGAATTTCTCCAGATGTAAATATAGAGGAACCCTGTTGTGGCACTTTTGGATAAATTCACTGTGAATTGGGCTAATGTGAGAGTCTATGTGAGTAAGGAACAGATGTAAAATAAGAAAACTACATTTAACTCTTGAAAAATGGACATCTTGCTTTTCAAATGTATCCACGCAGTGATGATGTGGTAAAGCAGTCTGGTACATTTGTGTGTTTTGATGATATTACTGCCTATATTTTGACTGTGAATATTGGCAAAAACTTTTAATATTTAGCTCCTGATTTGATGCTGCCATCAAGAAAACAAGAGGAGTAGAAGATTGATTGAATGTGACTAGGGATGTACCGGTATGAAAAATTCATATCTGAATGTGACCAAAATTATCACGGTTATCATTATTATTGCGGTATTGTTGCAGTGTGCTCAAAATGTTCAAAAAATACTTTGACACGGTCTTGAAATCATTTAACCCCTTTAATATTATACATTTAACAGTTCTTTTGTCTTTTTTGTCAATAAATGTGTCAGGAAATGTCCTATCAGTAAATTTGTGTAAACTTTTTTCATGAGAAATAAAAGTGAACAATTCTTGCAAGTATTTGTCATTATTATGTTATGAATGCTTTAACAGTGTGTAATTAGAAGAAAAGAAACAACTGATTTTAACTTTAAACAGGATTCTCTTTATAAAAAATTGTAAATGAACATGTTCAAAGTTTTGAGACGACCAAAAATAAATGTAATCTATTTTACATACACTCACACATTTTTGTTCGCCTGCAGCTTTAGTGTCCATGTTACAGCTTGTTACATTAGACCAGGTCCAGGCCTTTATATTTATTTTTTGTTTTACTAACGATAGTCCCTGAAGCAGTTAGCCCCCTTCATGACTCTCCTCTGGTCTCCCCTTTCCGTGGCAGATCTCCTCGGCGTCTCCTTCTTTAATGTTTCCAAATTACAATTGGTTAAATTCATAAAACACGAACTATGACAGAAAAAGACAATCTATTACGATGAAATATGGCGAAACACGGTATAATGGTCATTTTAATAGGACACGGTAATGATTACCGTGGAAAATTTTCCGCGGTTTACCATTTTACCGGTAACCGTTACATCCCTAAATGTGACGCAGACTTACAGGAAGTTGTCACGTTCTGTAATGGTCAAACTGGAGGTCTAATAATATGACTATTTTACTTTTCATCAAGCATTTTTAATAAATATGAACTAATTATTTGATATTACTGTGGATCCATAAATATAGCAAAACACATTGCACTGTATGGTTAGTTAAATGACTTTCTAGGAGTGATATACTTGACCTGATGTCTTCCAAGGTCACAGTTGCCCCAAAAGAATCCAATGTGACCTCTTTTTGTAATGACAACCAAAGCTATCAATGTGATCTTGTCAGTTACAAAAACCATTTGATGGGCATAACCCTGTGCTGGGGCCCTCTAAAGACTGACAGAATGTTGAGCATCAAGATACAGATTGAAACTCTAGTAAACAACAACATTGAGGTTACTGCTTGGTGGTGCCAGTGATCCCTTGGAGTTGGGGAGGTTAACAACAGAGAGGTTTTCATGCTCATGCTGCATAGTTTATAAGAGAATCAGATCCAGAGTTGGCTCTATTGGCCACATATAAGGATTTGGACTTTCATTAACTTTGCTCATTAAGTACAAACATTTAATCACAAATATTAGTAGTCAAATAAGCAGCTGTAGTACTGATGAGAGACTGAGCTAAATCAGAATAGTTAGCATAACTTCATAAGTCTTTCTCTGTAACATTATGTAAAAAATGTAATGTGACATTGAATTTACTGTTGCTGTGTGCCTTCAGAAAATCAGACTTTGTCAAAACTATTGATCAGAAATCAGTGAGTCAGATGCCTTTAATCAAGACGGCAGGAACACTCATTTATCCAGAACAGTTTCTTGTTGATACGTGGATGAACTAAAGTATATCAATTTTCATCTTTCTAATGTAGTGTAGCATTCAGCTCCATATGAATATGACACTCTTATTTTCCTAAAATAACTTTTAGTAGTTGTTATTTTGAAAATTAAAAGAGGGCATATGCATGAATGTTTGTTTGTTAATAGGGATGGGTACCGAATTAGATACTTTAAGAGGTACCGACTGAATTCTGTAGGTACTACCGAGTACTGATTCACGTAAAATCAAAAGGTGCCATGTTTAGGTATCTAAACACATCCTTGTGACTGTGAGGGAGTGGAAGAAGCAGGCATACTATCTGGTAGAGTAGGTGAATTTCCATACCGGACTTAAACACAGCATGTTGTTCATGTTGAAGAAGTTTTTGGGACAACTACAGTGTTACAATACAAACAGTTGAATGTTGTTTTGATATATATCTGTCAAATTTTATATATTGAGAAATAAATGTACATTGGAAAAATTTGAGATCTTAATATTAAACAAATTAATATTTATTATCCCATAAACACACGCAAAAGTATCAAAAATTGGTACCGTTGAGTACCGATACCGATTCCCAGGTACCGGGCATCAGTATGGTATCGGTTCAAATGTGAAAGGTACCCATCCCTATTTGTTAATGAGGTAAATAAGAGATTCTTTCAAATCTGAAAATCCTATTAATAAGGTAATAACAAAGATAGTTCTTTAATTGTTGTAGGGCTGTGTGGATATCAGTCCTGTCATTTGTAAGCAGTTTTATTTATCCCAATAACATAATTTTCCTTTATTTAATGAGTGCATCTTACATTCTGTATTTATTCCACTAGCATGAAGTGAGCACTTCATTTTAACTGTGTTACATCTTTCAACTACTCATAGAGAAATGAACAGTTAAAGCAGAAAGTATCTCCTCTATGAGAATGTGACCAGAAGCATTAACACAGGTTATAACTCAAAGTATTTTTTTTCATTGTATCTTCTTTTAAGAACAAAATGGCTTCCATGTTGCTGACGACGATGCGGAGCTGCTCCGCCAGCCCCTCCTTGGCAGTGCGATTTGGTGAGAATTTATCCTCTCTGTCTCTCTAATTTTGGATTTTTAACAGATTGTTGTGAAGACAGCTAATATGTTTTTTTGGAGTAAAATATGAATAGATTGGTCCAGTGGTCGAGAGACAGTGAAACTGTCTTAATTAAAACAAACTGAATGAATAATGAACATGGGCAGCGGCCTTTTTCTGTTCAGTTGAGCCTCTTCTAGTTTGATTGGCACATCTGTCTTCCACAGATGTTATTTGTCAATGCAGCTTTAATTGTAAAGAAATAATATCAGATATTTCTCACAGTACAGTAGAGTGAAATATTTTGAACATTTGGTTGATTCTCTTGTGTCTCAGGGGCGCGCTCTCTCAGCACAACAGCCCAGCTTCAGGCTGCAGGTAAATCTCCACCCTTTGCTTCAGATTCATGTGAAAATCCAGACATTTTCCTTTTGGAGATCAAAATGAAATGTTTAGTGATGCATATCTAAAGAGAACATGCATGAAAAGTAATGGCAAAAGTGAGTGAGCTGTTTGACAAACTCTGTTTCTCATATTTCAGTTCAGACGAAGAGCAAAAAGACGCTGGCCAGGCCTGGTGTGAAGAACATAGTTCTGGTTGAAGGAGTTCGAACCCCTTTCTTGATGTCTGGAACCACGTATGTCCCTGCTTTCCTCTGGTGTTATATATCATTGTTTTATCAATAAAAATTCACCCAGAAAATTAAATAAGACCAAGAGTTGATCAAAATTAAGAGAAAAAAGGCTGTTGACTTATAAATGTTGAAATGTAAGTACAGCTTGTTGTCTGATTTTTAAACAGCGGTGTAGTCTGGGCTTGGAAGTAAAAACTTTTCATGTTTTGTTTACAGATATACAGACCTCATGCCTCACGACTTGGCCAGAGCAGCTCTGCAGTAAGTTTGACCCCAGTCTGCATTTGACTATATGTGGTCTCCTTGTATGGACATGTTAAATACAACCCAGTTTACAATCACAAAACCCTGTTGGCTTTAAAAATCCTTTTCTTCATGCTCTCAAAAAATCTTTGTCCCTGATTAAAATGTCTCATCTGTGTTTTGTCAGGGGTCTGCTGAACAAAACAGCCATCCCCAAAGACGCCGTGGACTACATCATATACGGAACAGTCATTCAGGAGGTCAAGACCAGCAATGTAGCACGAGAGGTATGATCACACACACGTGCACGACATGGATGAGCCTGTGGATCATGCATGCTTCGCCCATGTGGCCAAAACAAAAGTCACCACCAAAATATAAGGTCACACACACTAATAATTTGTTGGACCACCTTTAGCTTTGATTGCAGCACACATTTGCGGTGGCATTGGTTTTGATGAGCTTCTGCAATGCCACAAGATTTATTTCCATCCAGTGTTGCATCACTTTTTCACCAAGATCTTGTATTGATGATGGGAGAGTCTGACCACTGTGCAAAGCCTTCTCCAGCACATCCCAAAGAGTCTCAGTGGGGTTAAGGTCTGGACTCCATGGTGGCCAATCTAAGTGTGGGAAGGTGTTTCTTGCTCTTTGAACCACTCTTTTATAATTTGAGCCTGATGAATCAAGGCATTGTCATCTTGGATTATGCCGTCCACTAGGAAAGAAGAATCTAGTGCTGGCCATTTAGTATATTCAGGTAATCGGCTGACCTCATTCTTTGGGCGCATGATGTTGCTGAACCTCGACCTGACCAACTGCAGCAGCCCCAAATCACAGCTTTGCCCCCACAGGATTGGACAGTAGGCACTAGGCATGATGGGTGCATCACTTCACCTACCTCTCTTCTTACCCTGATACTCCTATCACTCTGGAACAGGGTCAATCTGGACTCATCAGACCACATGGCCTTCTTCCAGTCCTCCACAGTCCAATCTTTATGCTCCCTCACAAACTAAAGCTTTTTTCCTGGTTAGCCTTACTGATAAGTGGTTTTCTTAAGGCCACAGAGCTGTTCAGTCCCAATCCCTTGAGTTCCCTTCACATGGCACGTGAGAAAAAGCTCTTAATTTCACTGTTAAACATACCCCCCAAGTCCTACTGGCCAAACATTTCAGTGATTCACCGATCTTATTTCAACCACATTTCTTCCTCAAAGTAATGGTTTTCCATAGGGGTGGGCAATATGGCAAAAATATCATATCACGATTTTTTAAATATAAAATCACGATTTTATCACGATTCTTTGATTTTACTCGACTAATTTGCATGTTTGACCATTTTTTCCCTATGTTTAACATATAAACATGTCAAACCCTAAAAGAAAAAAGAGACAATTAAAGCCAAAGAAACTTTCTGAACATGTTTAAATTTAAATAGTGCAGTTTTTATAAAAATGTGCAATAAATGTAAACAAAAAAAGGTAATGAACAACAATAAAGTGCACTTTTGTAACATAAAAGCTAAACACACCAAATGGCTTATTGAAGAAGGTCAAATATAAATGCAAACTTAAGTACCTGGTTATCTCTTAAAGTGCAACAATTTAGAACAAACGTTATCGAACTGCAGTGTCTATAATCTGAGTGAATAATACAGCTGCTTCAGAACAGATTTTTGTTCAGACGTCTTCAAGCTTTTATCTCCTTTTCTCTTTCCGCCATGGCTTCACGCTACATAACCAAACAGGAGATCCTGCCATGCACTGCGCGTAATGTGCTACGATTGGTTAGGCGGTGCATGTCAAAGTCTCTGCGCCCACACAGACGATCAGATGATCTTTCTGCTTTATGAGATCATCCCCACGTTATAATCCTTAACGATTTAATATTGTCATATCGCACACCACTAGTTTTCCACTATCCTTCCGCTTCTTAACAATGTGTTATACAGCTTTTAACCCAATTTTAGTAGTTTCTTCAATCTCCTTAGATGTTTTCTCTACTTGATGCATGCTAATGATTTGACCAGTTTTAAATAGACCAATATCTTTTCCATGACCACAGGATGTGTCTTTGACATGGTTGTTTAAGAAATGAGAAGCTACCCATTGCATCAGCTGGGGTTAAATAACTTGTTTCCAGATGAAAGATAATCGCCAATGCAGCAATTGTCCAATAGGAGGCTCGTACCTATTTGCTCAGTTAAATCCAGGGGGTGACTTTTTTTTTTGGTCAGGCAGTGTGTTTCCTCTAATCCAGATCAGCACTGACGCTCCATATGACATATAAGCATGACGTCCTTTACTCTTCTGTGTGATTTTTCAGGCAGCTCTGGGCGCTGGGTTCTCGGACAAGATCCCTGCTCATACTGTCACCATGGCCTGTATCTCCTCCAACCAGGCAATGACCTCAGGTATGAATAAGTAAAGGACAAATCTGTTTAAGGTCCCATGTCCTGGTGTGTTTGACGGTTCACATCAGGTATTGAGTGGCTATTAAAGCTGGGGTTGGCGATTTTGGAAAACTAGCATGAATTTGAAAGTAGCATCTCCTCAGGGCTCCGCCTAACCACCCCCCCTACTCACATGCACGGGCGCGGCTGATATATCCAGAAGACTGATTCAACTCCAAACCCTCAGCATGTGTTTGTTTTACACTACACCAAGTCATGTCTCAGTCAGCGGTAAGAAAACACCAAACATCTGTCTCTAGCCTTAATGGGGCGGTAATGCTCCAAAATGATGGATGCCAACCGCTGTAAAACCGAAGAAGAAGAAAAAGCCTCGCGAGAACGTCCAGCTGCAGTGGCCTGGGTGGCAGCTATCACGAGATTAGAGCAGCAGAACAAACTTAGAAAAACAAAGAGTTTATTTTAGATTTCTTGTACATCTGTCTTAAAATGTGAGGGATACTGGAGCTTGGTTGGGGTTGTGGGACGGCTCACGGCGGGCTTCCCTTATTTTCAAAGACAAAACTTGAAAGGTAAGCATTCTCCTTGGACTCTGATACGTATGAGCTCGGCTACGCGCACCGAGTCTGTGCACGCCGGGAAAATGCACGCACAGTAGGTGGGCAGAATGGCGACGGGATTTGATTGGTTTAAAAACAGGTGTCCCGGCATGATTATTGGTTGGGGTTTTCCCTGTTTTACTCCTGCTGTAGATAGCGGATATTTTTTGCTCTGTTTTAAGAACACATTATGAATTGATTACCATCGGGTCATAAAGACCATTTTAACCAGTATTACAAAAAGTGTATCTAAATAAGATCGCCAACCCCAGCTTTCAGCAATGATTTGATTTAAGTTGAATTAAAAAAAAGAAAGAATGTCTCTGTAGGATCAGATTAAGCTCTTTTCCCTCCCCTTTGATAACACTCATATCAGAGGGAGGAAACAGGAGGCTGTGATAATGAGCTCTGTCCTGATTGGCTGCCCAAACGATGTCTGATAGGAGGGGGGAAGGAGGGATTATGGGCCACAGAGTGAATTTTAAAAAAACAGTCATGGCGTATGTGATGAGCAGAAAACACATGTAGGCGAAGGCTGTATGGCTATGACATCATAAACCCAGAAGAAAGAGTGTTTTAAGGGGCATTTTCTTTTTTTTTAACAATCTTGTTATTGTATTTTCCACAAACAGTCTCCAATTAAGAGGAGAAATGAGATATCAAACATAAAAAAAATTATAATAATGATTAAGGTGGACCAATCCCACAAAAAAGAGGAAACAGCAGAAGGAAAAAGTAAGTATATGAAATTAAATAATAATAATGATAATAATGAAGAAGAACAAGAATGTGTCATGTTCTTCACTCTGAACATTAAAAGCAACAAACATGCATTTTGCACAATCTGGGACCTTCAATTCATATCTGATTAGCTTTTAAGTGATCCCAGCATTCATCTGTTTTTCCTCTTCCTGTCCAGCTGCCGGTCTGATCGCTGCAGGACAGTGCGATGCTGTTGTAGCAGGAGGCGTAGAGTTCATGTCCGACGTTCCGATCCGTCACAGCCGTAAAATGAGGAAGACCATGCTGTCCCTTAACAAGGCGAAGACTCTGGGACAGAAGCTCGGTCTGATTGGCAGCATCCGCATGGCTCATCTCGCACCAGAGGTAAAAACTTCACCCCAGAGTAACACATCCAGATCTCTTTATTGATTCATTTTTTGCATTTCTTCTGTTTTAACGTGGCTCTTTGTTTGTAGCTTCCAGCTGTAGCCGAGTTCTCCACAGCCGAGACGATGGGTCACAGCGCCGATCGTCTGGCTGCTGCGTTTGGGGTCTCCAGACTGGAGCAGGATGAGTTTGCTCTGCGATCACACTCCCTGGCCAAAAAGGCGCAGGAGAGCGGCCTGCTGGAGGACGTCATCTCCTTCAAAGTACCAGGTACATACACACCTACACTGTACACTATAATGGAGGACACATCACACGGTGATGAGTCATAGATGAAATGAGCAGATGAATGAAGTGAAGCAGGAAAAACTGTGATTATGGGTCAAGTGAAGAGTTAAACAGATAACTCAGATCAGGAATAAATCAGAAACCTGTTTTTCAAATCCCGTAATATTATTTAAACCCAAGTGGTGTGACTTTAAATTACTTGAAAAGTCATTGAGAAATAAGATTATTCCTAATTGTGTATAATTTATAATCATGATTGTTGTATCAAAACTAGGGCCCTATAAAATCTATAATCGTTGCAGAATCATGGAATTAGACATTAAAAGTGGAATTCAGTATGAACACAGACTATCATGAAAATAACCAACCTTTTTTTTGGTTGTTTGTTTTTTTTAAATGTATTTTAGGGCATTTTGTACCATTATTGTTAGGAGAGAGACAGTGCATAGGCTTGTGAAAGGGAGCGAGAGAGTAGGGAAGGCACTCCGCAAACTGGCACAGGCGGGATTTGAACCTGGGCTGGCAGAAACATGTACATGGGATGTGCCTGGTTGCTAACCACTCCGCCAAACCAGCACCCCAATGGCCAACATTTTACATAAAGCTTTTATCTGAATTAAAAGGGATGTACCTCTTTGGTAAATGCTGTGAGGGTGTCACTAAGGCTGGCGACAATGCACTTCCTATCCCCCTCCCCTTCCTCCTCCTCCCCTCTTTAACAGCAACATGTTGAAGCAGCCATCTGAGACATCAGCTAAGTTGGCAAAGAAGCTACGAAACTCTTGGCTATCCCTATTATTAGGGATGGGAGTTGGTAAGATTTTATCGGTACCATACCAGTGCTATTAACAATCCTGATCGATCAAATTCTTTCATGATTCCTTTATGGATTCCTGCAGATTTTCTGTGTGAGCAAATGTTGGCCTGTAGGTTTTCAGTGGCAACAATGTCAAATACACATCACAGCATAGATAACAGCTTCTGCAAGTTGCTGGTGTTTCTGCTCATTTAAGGTTGTGCAGCAGGCACCTTTTGCAAAAATAAAGCAACAATTCTGACTAGGCTGTGCTCGAAATAATGGTACAGCAAAATATCGTCATGGACTCCTTGGGGATGCACTCCTCCGTGTATCGATACAGATTCTACAGAATCGATACGGTCTCAATGGTTTGACAACTGTTGTCAATACACTTTGAGTACTTATTAACAATGGCACAGTTCAAAGTAGAACCCAAACTACATGATGAAACAGATGTTCCAAATTTAAACTCAGGTCAACCATCTCTGAATTTCTGTTTCTTAAGTTGTACAATCATTTAAAATTCATACTTGTTCTTTTTCTTCTTGTAATGATAAACAAAATTTGTCAGGAATTCTGTTAAAAGAGCAGTCAGTGTTCAAAATTTACGTGTATCAGGATACATATCGTATCGTGGGGCTGCTGGAAATACCCAGCCCTAATTCTGACTGCTTCTGAACCCCTGTCAGTTGTGGATCGGCACCCAAGTTATGGAACTCACTCCCCCCTGACCTCCGCAACACTGAGTCCTTACCCCTCTTTAAAACAAGACTTACCATCTTTTCAAGCTTTCCTACTCCCTCTGATCTTTTGTTTTGTTTTTATACCTGTTTTATGCCTATTTTTCATCTTTTGTAAGGTGACCATGAGTGTCATGAAAGGCACTCTTCAATAAAATGTGTTATTATTATTATTATAGGGGAATTGATTAGCAGAAATACTCATGATATCAATTCTTTGATGGAGCTGTTAATGATTCTCAACTGGAATTGCTTTTCAATACCCATCCCTAATGATTTTTATGTGTCAGGTGATCAAATGTTTCCAAATTTTGTCAGAATATGTATACAGAGTCTTTGGGTTAAACTGAAATTTTAAAACCCAAATTCTCAAATGGTTAAAATTGGGAAAAAAAATGGATCATTGAAAAAACTAGAACAGAATTTACAGATTTTACAGGGCTCTGCATTGTTTCAGATAATTTATGTGAGTCTAATTTTTAATACCTTAAATCTGCTGGAGCCCTGTGCCCCCTCTGAGACCCCTCAGTGCCCTCCCTTGGTGGGCCCCAGGTCGGGAATCAAGGTTTCCTGATATGAAGTATTTTTAAATTCTTATCCAGGTCGGGACATCGTCTCCAAGGATAACGGCATCCGCCCCTCCTCCATGGAGCAAATGGGCAAACTGAAGCCTGCCTTCATCAAACCTCACGGCACCGTCACTGCCGCCAACTCCTCCTTCCTGGTAAACACACAAACAAACAAACAAACACACACTCCTCGCTCACACACTCACAGGCCCTGCAGCGCTCTTCAGTGTTCTTAATTCCTCCTCTCTGGTTCAAAAACACCTTCAGCATAGACACGAGCATCTGTCTGTGAGTGTAAAACAAACGCACAAAGCTCCGCACACTTCAAGTGACAGAAATAAAACCTGCAATTTACCCCGAGCGAAACACAGTTAGGGTTTGATTGAGGACGTCTTTTCAGTTCAGACGGCAACTTTGAGCGCCATTTTTGGAATTCATCATCCTCTTTGCACTTTATAATGAACTTTTCTGCCAACTTTTCGGGTTCTCTTATCAAACGAATTGTGTTGCCCTGCTCAAAATATCTCCCCTGAATCTCTTTGAGCTGCTTTCCCTCTCAAGTTTGACTGTAAGTAAACTGTGTGTGTTTATTTGTTGTCAGACTGACGGAGCCTCCGCCGTTCTCATCATGTCTGAGGAGAAGGCTTTGGCAATGGGATACAAGCCTAAAGCCTACCTCAGGTATCTGCTCCCTCTGTGTTTGTCAGAGCAGAACTTTCCCCCAACAGTGATGCGTGAGTTTAATGCTCTGAATTTACTGTTTGTGTCCCGGCAGAGACTTTGTCTACGTGTCCCAGGACCCTAAAGATCAGCTGCTTCTGGGGTGAGCCTCATCACATCCTTTGTGAGTTATATAGAAATAATCAATTTTTCTGTTTCTCACTTCGTGCTTTTTGTCCCTTTCAGGCCAACGTACAGCACACCAAAAGTCCTTGAGCGCGCCGGCTTGACCTTGAATGACATTGACGTTTTTGAGTTCCACGAGGCGTTCGCAGTAAGTTTCCTCAACGGGGTTCAGGATGGTATCAGAGAAAACCATAAGATATGATTTAATATCAAGCAGTTCAATTATTTAAATGAAATTAAGTTAAATTAAATGTGGCATATCTCTCCTGGTCTATCACTGCACAATGCTTCAAGTTAAAAATAAGTTACACTATGACATTGTACTCTCAACACAACTGCTGTTACCTGTCCACTGTGTCACTTTACCTTCCATGTACGGCACGGAATGCCTCAGCTGTTCTCGATGCCTACAGACTATTTTAGGAAAAATAAACATCACATGTGAGTCCGTTTTTAGGATTTATTCAGCAATATATTTAAACCAGCTGTTCATACTCTCTCTTCAAAAGCCTGGATAGCATTAAAAGTGGCTTATTAATCCTTTAGGCACCAGAGTTTTTCTCAGAAAATATTCAATTTTGCTGTCAAGATTTGAAAAGGAGATCGTTTCAAAGTGGCAAACCGTCAAAAGACAAAGGCTCAAAATTTGTCAGAATTCTGTCTCTGCAATACCCAATAGGCTCATCAAAATATGTGATCCACTTGTGGTACTCTTCCTCATCCCAAAGTAAACCCAGTCATCATCATCACTGTAATTTACGGGCCGAGTATGAACGCCTCTGCTGCCTTCACTGTGCTTTTTACCCCTGGCTTCTCCCTCGTCTGCCCGGAGCTCCGCGAGCTTTCTCATTCCCGCTAACACCGTCACTTTTCACGGTGTTTTGAGCTTCCCCGATTCCCAGACCACGTCCCCTCTTTGGCACTTGCCGATTACTTCCACCCCAGCCAAGGAGAGGCAAAGCACCGGCCTCTTACTCACTCTCTATCTACTGTCTCTGCTCCGCTCTACTACCACACTCAAGTCCCTCAGTCCGGTGTGTGTGTTTCAAAGTAAATATACACCAAAACTTTGAATAGAAACCTGCCATCTGTCCACTATCTGCTGGTGAAAAGTAGTAACACTATTTAGCACTATTTTAACAGCTATGGCCTGTTTTATCCAGCAGTGTCTTGTCGCAATTTTGCGACTTTTGTGCCTATAGAGTTAACACAGACTAAAATGAAGCATTTAAATTTGGAAAAAAACGATTTTTGAACATAAAAATTAATTTAAAAATCATCAAACAAAAAATCTCGATACTCATGTGTTGCTGCAACATCGAATTTCCCCTCTGGGCATCAATAAACAGGGTTCCCACGGATCCTTGAAAAGTCTTAAAAGGCATTGAATTCATTATTCTAAAAATAAGGCCTTAATTGGCATTAAAATGTCTTAAATTCTACTTTCAAAAGTCTTAAAAATTTGAACACAGTAAGATTTATGTTAGTTTGAACTAAAAAAATATTTAGTAACAGTTATCTTTTTTTCAAAAATATTTTGCTAATTTACTCTCGTGGCAACATCGTGTAATCACAATAGCGGAACTAACAAGATGGTGATGTGGTTGCACCAGGATCTTTTAGAGCAGACACATGTCTTGGTTCTACCTACAGAGCCTGGAGAGAGAAAAAAAATGGGGAAAAATTGGCAAAAAAATACAAAAGTGGCTTAGTGGCTAAGTTGTAAAAACGGGGTTAAAAAAAGATTAAAGTGATGTTTTATTTGAAATAAACATTGGGTTAAAATTGCCTCTAACCCAGGTAATTCATGTGGTGTCTTTGTTTGTTTGTTTTGTTTGTTTCAATTGTGATTCGTTGTCGACTTGGTCTTAAATTTGATTTCAAACGGCCTTAAAAAGTCTGAAAAAGTCTTGAATTTAACTTGCCTTGAGCTGTAAGAACCCTGATAAAGGATTATCTTATTTTATCTTTAATAAGACTAAATGTTCAGATTCAGTATCCTGTCTGCAAGAGGAAATTTGACACATCAGGGATGAGCAACTTACGGCCCCTCCTCACTTAACCAGGGGGTCTGCTGGGCCTCAAAAAGCGCTGAAGTTAATTTATCAGTTGAAACAAGTTGTGACTGTCGGACAGAATAATAAAACTCTGACTGCAGAATAGTAAGGCCCAGTCCAATTTATTCAAATAGCATTTTTTCCAAAACGGTAAAGTTAACCAAAGGGCTGCACTATGACTACCATGTCAAAATCTAAGTAAATTAAAACCAAGAGTAAAATCAAAGTAGAAACATTAAAACATAAAAACAAAAGTAAAATCAAGAGAAAAAGAGACATATAATAACCAACGTCACACAGCTCTCATGCTGAGTTAAGACGAGGTCTAAAGGTAGACCGGCCCATAATTTAGGGCCCACCACAGAGAAGGCCGAACACAGAAATAAAATATTACATTTGATCACTCATTATATTTTCTCTCGGCAGCATCACATCTGTTTATTTCTATCATGCAAATTGTTATTTGTTGCAAAAAGAAAAAAACAGATGCAAGTGATGTGTCTTAAAATACTTTCCTTTCTTTTTTGTTTTGGATTTTGTTTTGTTTGAGTGTTTGTTGCTCAAATTCAGGCTTCTGCAGTTTATTTTTTTCCCATAAATTCTAATGGTTTAATTATCCATGTCATTTCTCTTTGCTTTGTAACTTCCCAAAAATCTGAATCGTACTGCAAAGACATGAATAAAGCATCATAAACTGATTTATCAATTTTGCTAACATACAAAATATAACTCTGGGAGTAATATAACCAGTTAGATTTAACACTATTAATCTGTTGTTTCAAGCCATATTATTTACACCCCTAAATGTGAACAGATTTAGGCCTGGGCCATGTTTTTATTTTATTGAATAATTTCCATTTATTTGTTGCAGGTGATTTAAAAATGAAAGTATTACCGGTATTTTTGAACTCATTATCACCAATACCAATACTTACATTTTTGTCCAGAGCACACGGTTTTTAATTTACAGAAATTTACCAGTCAATGTTAGTGTTACAGTCCATTTGTTTGCGGAACAAATAAAAAACAGTCTTGAGAAAAAATGAAACTTTGGATTTTTTAAATGTGCATTTTTTGTGTGTTTTGCCAATATTACAGCTGATACATGACCAATACATCTGCTGTATATCAGCATCAGTAAAAATGTCCATCAGTCAGTACTGATATGTAACTTTTTTGGCTGATTTTGGCCGATAAACTAAAAAACTCTGAACATGTCAAAGAAAATCAATAGTAAAGCCTGGTTTCTTTGCAGCTGTTCATATTTTTGTGTCCTGTTTTCCAGGGTCAGATCATGGCAAATCTGAAGGCGATGGACTCAGACTGGTTCGGACAGACGTACCTGGGCAGAAAATCAAAGGTAAAGATGGCAGCTGATCAACTTTTTTAAAGAATTGTTTGGATGTTTGCAATAATTAACAACTTTTAAAATGCACACACAAATTTTTTGGGAATTGGAAGTAATGTTCATTTATTTATGTCCAATGAACTTCCTCCTCTGGTTGTGGAGAATTTTATATTGCTGTATTAAAGTAAGAAAATCTTAATGAATCAGGGTATCCTACCAAAAAAACTCCTTTACCCTCTTTATTTTACTTAACCATCAGAACCGAAACTTTCCCGCAATTTCAAATATGAGTGAATGACAGTGTTCATTAAACATTTGTAGAATTATCTTTCCATTACTTTCTCTAAACCTGGTTTAGGTAAATAATCCCCCTCCTCTGTTTGTGCAGGTGGGGACTCCTCCCATGGACAAGTTCAACCTGTGGGGCGGCTCCCTGTCTCTGGGCCACCCGTTCGGTGCCACCGGCTGCAGGCTGGTGACCACAGTGGCACACCGACTGAAGAAGGAGGGGGGGCAGTACGGACTGGTGGCTGCGTGTGCAGCAGGAGGACAGGTAAGTTCTGATCGTGTGTGAATAACAGCAGAAATAGATCTCTTTGGGCTCAGTAAGAAATTTTAGCGATTTTTAGGACAAACAACCTGCATTCTTAAAAACTGATAATCCTTTTGTTGTTGAAGAATGAAGTTCCCACTGATTCCTAAAGGGTCTTAGTTCAGGTTTCGGAAGTTTAGGGTCTCAGAATATCTTAGAAGTCTTAATTTTACTTGGTAGAGGTCTTTGGAGTTGACTGCTCTCTGACTATATGTCTGAACTGTTTACTAACCTCTATTGTGTCCTATTTCCTATATATATTTTACAAATATTTTTTAATCAATAAACTTGTCAACACAACTTTTTGTAGCATTTACAGCAGAAAACTCCAAGTATGATGTGAGGGAATGATGGAGTTAAGAGATATTTGGTTTTTATTGCTAAACACAGGATTCATGGAAAATTTGGCAAAGGCAAATAAAGAAGAATTAGAGATTCACAATACAGTCAGACCAAAATCGACATCAGAAGAAATCTGCCTGAAAAGTTGATTATTTATCAGCAGCTATTACAAGGTGTTTCTAGCACAAACAGACTATGAAAGGAGCAGGGCAATTTAAGTAAAGTAGTAACTCAGAGGACTTGACACAAAATATAGGCATCAATATCAGTATTGGTGATCAAAAGTCTCTTCTTGTGATGCAACTTGCAGGATGTACACAAAACTTAAATTAGCATGATGGAAGATAAAACCCTTGGGTATAAGATGCTGATTTAAAAAAATGACCTACCCAAATGCAGATCCCAGGGACCCTCAAAAAGCCTTTAAGGTTATAAATTGCTTTTGTTGTTTTTTTTATTGCTCTTATTGGTTTTTATTGCTTTTACTGTGTTTCATTGTGTCTGCCTTTTCTACTGTACGGCACTTTTGTAGGCCTTTGGTTGTTTAAATGTGCTCTATCAATAAAGCTGACATTAACATTGACATAAATTGTATTAAAAGTTCCATTTTTTACTCAGCAGAGGTCTTTGTTTAATATTAATTCTTAAAACATGCCTTATTCTGTTATCCTGCTGATACTGTCAAACAAATTAAATTCTGTTTTTTCCTTATTTATTATGTATCAACTTGGCAAATTGCAAGATTTACCATAAAATAGACAATTGAGCAATGAACAAGACTTAAAGGTGTAGTCAGCGATGTGGGAGAAAACGAGTGGAGAGGTTTTTTATAAACGAATTTAGACCCGCCTCTCCCTTCATACCTCACCCCTGGCTCCACCTCTGAAAGCTGATGGATGTGCATTGTCATGGAAACGGCCGTAGAAACTGCGTAGCTGACCAACGTAGCTAAGGTAACCCTGACTCGTCAGACAATAGTAGCCACAACTCGACTTCCATTATTGATAACATCACAACAACAGTACATTTTAGCAGATTAGACAGTAAGATGAATGCCCGACAACATGCTGTAAGTGGGGACATCTTGTGGATGGAGAGGAGAAATACGGTGAATTTGACAAATAGTGCATTAGATTAGAAGATTAGAAGATCGCTGACTACACCTTTAAACAAAACAGAAAATCACTCACTGTTTGTGGTCCAAACTGGTTCTGATTAGTCCTTGTTTTAGTCTTTAAAAGGTCTGAAAATGTCCAACATTTCATAGAAAAAAATGCGTCAACTACCTTGAATTATAACGTCTTTCTCTTCCACTAATTTGTTTTCTTGACAGGCGTGTTTTTGTGTTTTCCTCAGGGTCACGCCATGGTCATCGAGGCCTACCCACAGTAAACAAAAACAGCAGCAGCGACTTTAATCTTCGGTTTTATGTTGACGACTACATGCACGCTAATATCTAGACTACAGAGTGTACATACTAAGCACCACTTTGCCTTGATCAGCGAAGAACCCCATGCAGTACGAGTCTTGTGTAAATTCAGCTTTTAAATTATGGCAGAACGTCGTCGAGGGGAAGTTGCCTTTTTGATTTTGTGGACTTTGAGGTGCAGCAGTGTCAGCGTCGTCACTGAGTCGAATGTATCATAGCAAAATTCAAGCACTCGGAAGAGCAGGAGGGATCCTAATGTTAATATGTGATGTAAAATGTTTTTCTAACCAAATGTTGGAATTAAAAGTGTGATGATTATCACATGAAAGATTCTTTCAGAGTTTGCTGTTTTTTTTCTCCTAAATTCTGCTTTTTTTCCAGTTTGAGCCTTGACTCCACCATTTTTTTAGCAGCATCTTGAAATGTGCTATCATTTGTTTCATTTACCAAAACAAGCACTGAATCTTCAGAATGCATCAGACATTTACACATTTATGCTTGCAAATTATTACACTTATTCCCTGCATCATTTCATGCTGGGCTGTGATGCTCTTGCTCAAACATAGTTATAATAACTATAATAATAGTTAGAATTGTTTAAGAAATACAAAAAAATCATTGCTTTTAACAAAAAATAATGTTGGAGGTATATGTGCTGATTGTCAGCAATTCTTCCATTAAAATCTTTATTTAAATATTTGAGGGGTTAATATTTAATAATTTTGTTCTTGTTTTGTGATAAAATATACTGTAACATGAAAGCTTTTTTAATTTTTTAAACAACATCTTGAGTTTATACACATCCAGCTTCACCCAAGACATCATCAAATTAAACTAGATCACAGAAATTCTTCCACTTGTGCTCATTCAGACTCTTGAAGACATGGAAAAGATCAGGGCTGGGAAATTATCCCAATTTGTCCCTCATCGCCGTATGAACCTCTGCATTAAACACATCTTGACACTCTGACTTTAAGCCCCAAAAAGCAAAAATACCTCTCACTGTTTAAGGGGGTTATTTTTTATATTGTGCCTTTTTATATTTTATTTTATGATTTCTAGTTTCAAGTAGTTTTTGACATTGTTCTGCTACAAACTGATGGGGTACCACAGCTTTAAGTCCTGCCTTAACTTGGCCTCTCTGTCAGTAGGTTGATCTGAAGTTAGGTTGAGAGGATGCAGTATGGCGATATTGTTCAGCAATGCTCCAAAATCTCCTGTGATAATCAAACGGCTGACATCACGCCACCTGACTTTGACCTTTGACACAAGGAAACAAACATTCATAATCCATTTTCACCAGTGACATCATCAAATTAAACTAGATCACAGGAATTCTTAATCTTGTGCTCATTCAGAGTGGGGGGGTGTCATCGCTGATTGGCTGCCGCGCCACAGCGTCACGCGAATTTGTGGCCAAAGTTCAATATTTTCAACTCGAGTGTCAAGACATTTGACGCCCCAGATGCGCCGGACGCTCCAAACGCGCCGCGCAAAACGCGTCTTTGCATTGACTTTGTATGTAATCTCGACGCGCGTCTTGGTGAATTCGTGTCCGGTGTGGCCACACCATTAGGATTTATTCAGCGATATATTTTTAACCAGCTGTTAAAACTCTCTCTTCAAAAGCCTGGATTGCATTTCAAAGTGGCTCATTGACACATACTAAAATGAAGCATTTAAATTTGGAAAAAAAATGATTTAAAAATCGTCCAATAAAAAATCACGATATTTATGTGAATCAATTTTTTCTCCCACCCCTACTTCATACGTTCAGAAGTAATAAGGTCAGGATCACTGGTCTAAACTCTGCTTAGATTTACAAGCAATTACAGATCGGGATGTATCGAAGACGATAAATAATCTTCACACTGACAACCAGAGGAGCCTCAACCTCCACCAAGGAATTTCTGACATTGTTAAGCTGCGTTCACACTAATCGCAACTTAACGATCATAATCATGTTGCCCACTGAAGTTGTGTCGCGTGTCCATAAATACCTCATTTTGGTTCACCATTACCTGTCATTGTGGCTCGGTGACGTCACGTCTACTCAAGTTTCACCACGATCAAATCATATGTCATATAATAGGATGTATAAGCAGACATTATTCCAACTGTTTCCTTTTCACTCATCTTAGAAACGCTGCAGCTGATACCCTGCAGCAGCATCGTCTGTGATTTTTCTGCAGTTTGTCTTGGCGGAACTAATGTCCTCACTGACTAATTGATTGTTACTCTAGTCCGGACTAAAAACTGTCTGTCACGGGTACTGTCACTTAAGAGTACACACCAATGATTGCCTGTTGCCGCACAGCCACACATGACATCGTCCGAAAAGATCAACTTTTTCAACTTTGGAAATGCGCAACGTGCTATGTGGTCATCTTGAACGCGTCCAATGCTTCGCTGAAGGGTTAACTCCGCCTGTACATTGACTTTGCATGGAGAGTGCAAGTCGCATTCGGTGTGTAGGCACCTTTAGGTGAGCTACCATCCATACTGTAGTTTGTAATACTGTTCTAAGGCACAATGTTAATAAATCCTTTTAAAAAATCCTGGATCTATTACCAGTCTTTCAAACAAATAGTCTAAAACTGAAAATGTTTTTCTTATTGGATAAACATTTTGAACATGAATGAGGAATTTCAAACTGAAATCACCTTTTTATACCCAAATTTCAGCTGCTTCTCTGAGAAGTCAGAAATTAATCAGAACATTCAACTTCTAAAACAAACTTTTCTGTTCAGGAATGCAAGAAAATCATTAGAATTTGACATGCAAATCAATGAATTATAACGTGCTTTATTATTTATTCATTTATTTTTGTAAAACAGTAAATGTAAATCCTAACCATCACTTTAATTATTATATTATAGCATTAAAGTACTTTTTCAGTTAATGAGCTTCTACATACTGGTGTATTTATCATTACAAAAACATAAAATTATCTTTAATCATTGTCAGTGCTGTTCATTTAGGGCAGAAAATAACTTTTGAGCCATGTTCTTGCTATTACTCGATAGTGGAGAGGGACAGTGGACAGGCCCATGAAAGGGGGTTAGAGGGAGTGGGGAGGACACCCAAGCATGGGCTGGAAAGATCTTGAACCTACCTGAAGACCTGAGGGCTGCACCTGATGTTAACATTTTAAAAGCAAACTCAAGATCTACCTTTTTGTCTACCTTTACCAGAATTAGATTTTAGTGTTTTTATTCTTATTACAGCACCTTTTTATTGTTATTGTTATTATTACTGCATTTAAATGTATTATTATTTTATGATATATTTAATTTTACACTTTAACCTAACCTCCAGTGTTCACTCATTTAAACTTTTAAGATGGCGTTCCTCGGTGCTTACTCAGTGCAACAATGTTTCTATTCAACTATTGTCTTTTATTCATGATGCATGTTACTATTACTGTATGTGGATTGTGGGAGTGGTGGGTTTGAGGCTTAGGTGGGGTGCATTTTGGTCATACTTCCTTCTATCTTATTTTGAGTTATCCATCTGTTTGTAAGCACGTTATGCTACTTTTTTGTATGATAAGTGCTGAATGAATAAAGTTGATTGGTTGAACTGGAGGGGGTCATGGGAAGCGCTTGATTGGTCGCCACTCTGCCTAACCAGCACCCATTTTAAGCAGATTGTAATGTATTAAAAACATGCTTTATATGCATTTTAAGGCAGGACATTGTAAAAAGTGATACCAAAAAGAGGAATTTAAATACTTAGATTTCTACTTTTCAGTCTAAAATTGAGTTATAAGTCTTTAGAAAACAAGCTTGTGAGTCACTTTTTTTGCATTTTCCAGTCGTTCACTCTTTGCTGATTGAAGGCCCTTGATTCCCGGACTAAAACTCCAAGCCCTTTTGATGGCTTATGTTTAATTCAGCAGGGACCGGAACTATTGCAAAGAAAAAGATCAATGTATAGACAGCTTTGTGGTTGAGATAAGAACAACAAAAACGGTGAATTTTGGGGGTACAGGGGGGAGTTGCGCAGTCTAGTCAAACTGATTTCCAAATTTGCATTGCCAAAATATTTGTGCATTTGCATGGCGGCCTCTGCGTGCACCAGGATGTGTCAGCAGCGGATTCCTCTGCGCTTAATTGATGGTGAATAATGCTGTCTGCTCGTGACGGGACGACTGATGTTAATGAGGGGCCTTAAAAGAGGGATTTACGCGCTTCCAAACATGAATATGGAAAATTTGGGAATATGGCTGCTTAAAAGTTCAGGCTGCGCGGTCTTGATATTAAGTGTTCTCATTGTGGGGGAAAGCGAACTTCTACACCCGCCAAAGTGTTTGCGTAATTGACAGCAGATGGGTAAATTTATATCAACACATTGCCTCTTCTTCTTCTTTGGTGTGTGCGATCCCCTCAGCGCTCACCGGGGAGTCTGCTCCGCTCATCACTTGCGCACACTTCAGGTTGGGGGGCTTGTTAACATAACTTCAGTCAGACACCTCCGTTTAAAATGTATTTAAAGATTTAATTCTTCCAGTTTAAGGAGCGGGAAGAGTTGATTAATGCAGCCGAGCCTGTCACACAGACAGACGCGCGAAGGCTACGGGCGGAGGGAATAAAACCAATGTTTTACTGCCGAGGCAAAACGGAGCTCGAATGTAAATAGCGGGGAGAGAGACAGAGAGGGTTTTTGTGTTTTTAAAGCTTCAAAACCGCCTCAACCCTGCGAGACACCGGAGACACGCAGACACACACCGACACACGCCGACATGGCGGGCTGCTTTCCCGCCTCTCGCTGCCTCTGCGGGGCTTTGATCACTCTCAACCTTTTATGGGGAATGACTGGCGCATGCACCCGCTGCTGTCACTACAAATCTGCCTCACCGAGCGCGCGGGGAGGGGAGGTTTGGGCTGTTCACGTGGAGGAGGGGGAGGTGGGTAGGGTAAGGAGGGAGTTTGGGGAGAGAGAGATGATGTGCAGCGGTGTCTTTCATCTCGTCCTAGCCGGGGCTCACGCGGGGCACACCTGCTGAAAGCTGCACTTGACTCGCGCTGCTTCCACCTGCTCCGCGCGATCAGTGTGGAATACGTATGTGTGTGTCTGCTTCTGTGTTTGAGTGATGTTACACAAGTTTGTGCTCGCTGTAGGATACCACAATGTGTCTGAAAATGGTTTTGAATATGCTATAGGTGATTTCAGGGTCAGGATCACAGACTGCTTAAAGCAGGAGTTCCCCTAATTTAATGAGCCAATGACCCCAATGTGAAGTTATGAGGCTCCTCGAACAAGCAAGATTCCTCAGAACTCTTTTCATCCTGTTCTGTTGAATAAGGCTCCCCCATTGAAAAAAGCTACCCTCACCCTAACCCTAACCCTAAACCTAACAAAGGGAGAGAGTGAAGACGTAGGGCACATGCCCAGTATTGCTAGGTAGCTCATGTCCACAGGTAGCGTGTTTGGATAGGACACTGGCCCTCCCCAGTGTGGCACCCTAGGTGAGATTTAGGGTCAATCCCAGTTGTACCCCTCTCCTTTAGCCCTTGTCTACCACTTCGTCTACCCCTTCCCCTTGGCCCTCTGTTTTAGGAAGGGTTAAAACATGCAAAAACAAATGTTGTGGGCAGATGTAGCTGCAAAAGCTAGCTCGTTATAACAAGCAATATTAAAAAATGACCAACAAATCAAAACATGATAAACATTTACTTAACAGTTAAATAACTACTTATAAGTTTGAGCTTCCTTCAGTCTCCGCCCTGCCATCTTGTCAGCAGGAATGGTGAAATACAGAAAATTTCTCATACCCTTTCATTTCGAGCAAGGTCCTGGTTTTTATCTTTTGCTGATTCCATTCACATCAGAACTTTGAAGAAGGAAGTTGGAATGACATCATCTCCAAGTTATCAGTGTTCTAGTTACAAAGTCAGAAAAAAAGTACCGATCAACCAGGCTATTGTTAGCCGTTGTTAGCACACCCTTTGAAGAATGTAAATAATACTATAGCAGCGATTCCCTACATGTAAGCCGAACAATACTATGTATACGGCTGATTTAGAGCGAAAAAAACAGAAGTGTAAAGAAATTGATTACTACAGGAGCTTAACTGTCTAAACAGGGAGCAGCCATCTTGTCAACTAGGGGGTGGTGAGGATCCAGAGACTTCCCAGTAGGAAATTCCGACCTCGGGGGGACGTTCCAGTTTAAATTTTCACACTCTGAAATCAAGACTTCCCAACACAACTGGAACACAAACAATTACAATGGTGTGGTAATTTCTTTAGCCCCATTCCATTATCATTTCACACCCTGATATTAACTTTAGAGTTTAGAATAAATTCATGGTAGTTCCTTCAAACAGAACACATATATTAGTAGACCTTAACAAACAATTATGGATGACCTGTTGCATGAACCTGCTGGACTTCATGTGCTCTACTCTGCATCAACCATGAACAGAAATTACATGATTTAACATGAATTCAATTCTTTAGACCAGTTAAACCCATTTTAATTGTAATTAAGCTTGATGCTGCTCTATTAATCAACATAATCCCTCTCCAGGTTATGTTCTTTATAGATATTAATGTTTATATTAGATTAATCACCTTATCTATGGTTGCACTGATTATACACTTTACAACCACATAGACATTAGGACACTCTTGAAATTAGAAGCCACATCTGAATGGTCTTTCTTTAGAAAATTTATATTTAATGAATATGGTGCATTTTAAATAAAAAATGGCTGATTGTAACTACAGACTGGAGTGTAAGTAAATAATGGACAAGCAAACGATAAGACTGCACCTTTAGGAAACAACAAGCCATAGCTGACTGCTGAAAAACATATACAGAACTTTTACATCTGTGTCACTTACCAATATCTTAGACATCTAATATCTAGACATCTTTAAAATATATATTTAAAATATAGTTTTAATAACTTAGGTCCTAATACTGTATCTTGTGGAACTCCATAGGTCACTTTCCACAGATTTATTCTCTGCCATTAATGTTTACATGTTAAAATCTATCATATAACTTCTCAACCAAAGACTGATTGTATCAAATGCTTTATGTAAATCAACAATCACACTGACAGAAAACTGTTTCCTATCAACTGCTGTTGCTACCTCTCAGTGGCAGGAGCCAAATATATGAATAAAACAAAAGAAATGTCAAGTTTACAAGCAAGGGATGATCATGAGGCCTCAGATCATTTGACTCGGTCCCACCAAAATCTTGCTTTTTCCTTTAACCAAAGTCTATCTATATATATATATCTATATCTATATATCTATATATATCTATATATCTATATATAAATCTATATCTATATCTATATCTATATATATATATATGTATGTATGTATATATATATGTATGTATATATATATGTATATATATATATATATATATATATATATATATATATATATATATGTATATATATATATATATATATATATATATGTATGTATGTATATATATATATATATATACATATATATGTATGTATGTATGTATATATATATATATATATATATATATATATATATATATATATATATATATATATATATATATATATGTAGATATATATATAAATATTAGGGGTGTAATTAAATGGTCAACTTCAACTCAGGAAACAATACGAAATAATCACAATCCAAAATAAAGGTTACAGAAAGTCCCAACAGTAGGAAGTTGTGCAAAAGTCTCATTTTCTTTATTTTCTTACTAATGCAGATATACAAAAACTATTGCTGCATCAGTACAAAATAAATGCTCTTTCAAAAAAAGCAAACTTGTAGTTTTTTCCCCTTATTTAGACTATAGTGCAAATACAAACATAAAATCTTAATAAAAAGTGCTTTGTTGTTGTAACAATCAGGAAAAGTACATTCTAGAATGAAAAGGAAAACAAATAGCAGTCCTCAGAGCTGTTTTTTTTCCGTGTAGCTTCCAGTAGCTTCTCTTTGTGGTGGCGTGCTAAGTGGTACAACATGGTTGTTGTACTTGCCGTAGTATACAGCGAACAGTAGCAGTATATTTTGCCCACAATTGTTTTGTTTTTTTTAATCTATTTTTTGGGGGCATTTTGTGCCTTTATTATAAGGAGAGAGACAGTGGATAGGCTTGTGAAAGGGGGAGAGAGAGTAGGGGAAGACACTCTGCAAAGTGGTCACAGGTGGGATTCGAAACCTGGACCGGCAGAAGCAAGTACATGGGGTGCCTGGTTGCTAACCACTCAGCCAAACCAGCACCCCACAATTATTTTTCCCCCGCAATCTTCTCACCGTTCTCTCGTCTTTTACATGGGAAGCCAAAATAAGTCCACACAACCGATTTATTTGACGAAGAAGCGTCAGCTAATTCCTCCACTTCGTCTTCCTCCATTTTGAAGCAAGTGTTTTGCTACGGTAGGCGAGGAGGGTAAAAAATCACCAGTCTCAGTCTCAATCAGGCAACTCATATTACACTTTAAGTGTGTTTCATAAATCAAATTCAAAATAAGAAAAAGGTCGAGGACATCCAGCAAACCAATTAGGCCTGATGCATTATTAAATAATGTAGTACAAATATAGATAAATAAATTCAAAAATAAAATAAGACTAAGTCTTAAATAGGCTATTCCTGTTGTCACCCAGGCTTTGTTTGGTTTGACTAGAGACGCATGTGTGACGTGAGGTACCACTGCCATGTACAGGTCCTCCAGCTGGCCAATATCAAGATGTTTGTGTGCTATGATGGAGCTGATGATGTCCTTAAGTCCTTGTACTGGACTGGACATTCCAACCGTCAAAATTTGAGCCAGGAAAAAAGTTTTGAGCTTCCTCTACTGACTAGCTGTAGAACAGTCACAAACCTGACCTTTCTTTTATGTATTTTTTTCTTTCATGTTTTTTTTATGCAAACTATTGAGTGAAAATACACATCAAACCAGGATTCTGGTTTTTTTTTTAGATTTTGTGATGCTGATTTATGTAGAAGTGTTTGTTTTATTTCAAATAGTTATTCAATACTGAAAAAGTTGAGATGAGGAAAATCAGAAGCAGACCAGCTTTCTAAATTGGTCCACAGTCAATGAAGTCGTCCATGGCTGCTGTCTTTATTTTTGGTTGAAATTTTTAAGCTATGATGCCAAAGTTACCCCCAGTCCACTGCAACATTATTATACTCCTGACCTACAGGGTCAGAGTTTGTTCTCTTATTTGTTGGACTTCCTCCCTGCCTCTGGAAACACCCAAGCTAATTCTAATTCACACTTTGAACCACATCTTTTTCTCACTTCGGACAGATTCTGCTGTGTTCCTCCCTGCAGATACAACTCCATAAAACCCTGAGAAGTGAGACAGAGAGCATAGATCCAAACAGGAGCCAGGCCGTGCAGCGAAATGTGTTAAACTACCCGTGCTGGTGTGATTAAGGGGCCTGTGTGCTTAAGCTGTGGATCTCTCTGGTTTCTGGAGGGACCTTTGGCAATAGGAGCTCAGAAAAACACACAGAAATATAAGAGGACGTGTGTCGGCTGCGCAAGGATTTACTGTACACAGTTGGACAGCAGAGGAGTGCTTGTGGAGCAAGTGGATTATGAGGAACGGTAATTGGCAGTCCAGAGAAGCTGTCTGTGTGTACCTGTGTGAGTTTGTGTGTTTGTGTTGGCGATCACGACTTGTGGAAGCAGCTTCCACGGATCAAGAGCATGGCCTGTGCAATGTATCGAAAATGAACTTTTAACCTTGTGTGCCTTAATTTGGTAACAACCCCATGTACAATATGATTTTTAGAAGTATTTTCAGAGAAGGAATTGATTTTTCATGTAAGATTTTTCACCTACAAATCAAATTCATACAGTTTGACATCAATTTAAGTTTTCTTAATGGAGGGAAAGGCATGTCCTCTTCAGCTGTAAGACATGAAGCATTATTCTGACACATCAGAGCCAGCATTGACTTCTTTAGCAGCCACATAAGGATTTTCTAAATCTGATATGTTTTATTTGGGTCCTCACGCATGAAGAAAAAAAAAAAACAGTTTCGATCGTCCTGTGTATGGTGTGCTGCGTTATGATTATTTGAGCACACCACACACATAATGATTCTGTCCCACCGCTGATCCAGAATCTAGTCCCCAGAGACAGAAATCTGACCTGATCAAACGTGATCTAACAAAAATGATTTACAAACATGGCAACAACCAGAAAACACGACTTACAACATGGAAGAGGACATACGAAAAGAGAGAATGATGGTGGTCTTGGGACTATTTTTGATGGAAAAATCCCAATCTAATAAAAAGAAAAGTGGAAAAACTCCCAGAGACAGCATGAACATGTGAGCTGGTCCTCCATTTCTGGGATCCACCGATCTTAATGTTTCATTTTGGCCATGCTTGTTTTTATTTACACCTGCTTCCTTGTTCCTCGGTCAGCTCACGTCTTGATTGGCTACATTTTGTTTCACATCATGATTCACAGAGTCATGACTCGGGAGATGTCAGCTTTTTTCCCACTTACGAAGATTTTTGGTTGTAAGTATTGAGAGCCAATCATCAGGACAAATCAACTTTAAACACATCTCAGACCACAGGATAATCTTATAAGACATAAGATAGTCTGGCCTTTGCATTCCTTGTTAGGGAAAGGGAAAGTCAGGACAAAAACAGCCCCATTATCTTCATATATGTACCCCACTTTAGCAGCAGTAGCTTGTCTGTCGGCCTGGACCACACTGACCAGCTTTAGTCAGAAGGGACTAAGTCAGTGCATCAGTAAGCTTCATCCACCCATGACCTTGTCACCAGTTCTTTCCATGGACCATTTTTGCACCACTACAGACCGGGAACACCTCCAAACCTGCTCCGATCCAGGCATCAAGCCATCACACTTTGGCCCTTGTCAAATTTGAAGCGAGAACTTTCTTGTGTCCTAATGCATTGTGGAGGGGCCAGCTTGGGGGATACCAGGATAGATTGGGCATGGGCCTCACACAAGTCTGAAAGATTACCGTCATAGACTGGGACAAACTGCTGACCCAGCATTTGCTGCCATAACTGACCTGATCTGCTGCTCTCACTGCATGTCTGGTTGTATATGTGGAGCTCCAGCTGTGCCATGCTCCATCTTGCTTCTGCAGTGCCGTAACATTTTGCAAAATAACAGATGAGGATACTGAAGACAATACATCTTATGGATGTCTTAAAGCAGCACAACGGTAGATCCCCGCTTGACCGCAATGAGAACTCAACTACCCATGAGCACTAGCGCGCGCCTACTGTCGCAAGGATACAGATCTGCCGGTCGCGTGCATTTGTTTTGTAGGTGAATCACAGAAGCCAGGACTTCGCTCAAAAGTATTCTTCTGTCTTCAGTGGCTGTTTGCAGGATGGATAGCGACGAGGTAATGTATTTATTTTTGACTAAATGAAGATGTTAAAAATCGCTAAGTTCAACTTGGTTTTATTACCGTGAAGTCGCCCCCGTCCTGTTGAAGCGATAAAGTGAATAAAAGTAAAGACAACGACGAGCTGGCGATATCACACACTTGAAATAGGTCTAAACAAAACTACATACTGGTACGTTCTGGATTTGTTGTGCTGTACTTTTTTCCTGTCAAGTTTTTTTGAGGAACTTCATCATAAATTAGTCGCTAACATACCTGATAGTAGTCGGACATCCCTCCTCGTCTTTTATTTCATGCCAGCGAGTGAACGCCGAACCGATGTTTATTCTGGTCCGAGCATTCAGCTTGTTTTCTCTCGCTTTCTTTGTTTTGTATGCTCTGACAAAACTTTTCTCTTCCTAATGTTGTTGCCTCCGCCATGGTTACAGCTACGCGTTTGGCTTTCGCCAAGACTTCCGTGTTTTAAACGAATCGGGAATTGGGGGAAGTGACGTATGCCGTAAAGCAGTCCAAACGTGTAGTTTTTTAGAGTGGCAGGGTTGCTTGCTACCATCCACCTCGAAGTTACATGGCGCCAGTTAAAGGGATACAGACCACGACAGAGGTGTCATTCAACTCATTGTAAAGTGGTGGACCATCACAATGAATATCGAAGGATTATATTATGTTTGAAAAACTACATAGTGTTGGTTTAAGCACCCCTTTCAAACTTGCAGAAAGATCCTGATATTACCTGGACTTTAACCCCATGAGCAAGTTTCCAACCTAGACTTTACCTGGGTAAGTCCTATCTGTGTAGATGTAACTCCCATGTGATAAAAAACTTTAGCAGACTCTTAAAATGTTGTTCTTCCCACTAGCATATCAACAAATTTTCCAGAAGGAGCAATAAGATAATAAAGAGAGATGGACAATATGGATAATAAAGTAGGCAGATGCTACTGCGTTATAGAACATGAGCCACTTTATAAAACAAACGTGGTTAAATCTTATCAGAAGTGGAGCGAAAATACCTTTATAACAGAATTTGTAGTTTTGCTATCTCCACTAATGCCTGTTTTTGCTGGCATGTTTGTGTGTTTGTCTCTTTGTTAGCAAGATTACGCAAAAGCTGCGGGATGGATTTTGCCGAAATTTTCAGGAAATGTTGGAATTGACCCAACTTAAAAATGACCAGATTTGGGTGATGATCCAGCTAACCGTCATTAGCGATAATTGTTTTTTTTTTCCATAACTGTCAAACGTGATTCTGAGTGCTAGGTGTGGGTTTTCGGGGTCAAGGGAGAATCATATAATGATGGTAACTTTATCTTTAAATTATTGCCTGTAGATGTAACAGCAATATGTGAGCTACCTTGATGGAGGTTTGCGCTCTCTGAGTGCTTTCCAGTTATTTGTTGTTCATTTAATAAAGTACTGCAGTCAAAATCTGATAAAACTGCTAATGAAGCTGTTAGCAACTATGCTAATCTCTATACATGCAATCACTTCCTGCTGTGGTCTCACTCCTATCTTGCACCTCCTCCTGCTTTAAAAGACTCTGTTTAGACTGTGCCACTTTGGTCCGAGCACGAGCAGTGTAGATTGGAGCTTAGCAAGATGGATCTACATGATTGCAGACACTAAATCAGGCTGGTCTGTGAAAGGTTGAGTGTGAACACCCATGTCAAGTAATTCCCGGGCTGGCTACCCGGACATTTTCCCGCTAATGTCTGTGTTGCATGTGTGAAAATGGCGAAGGTCTTAAAAAGCAGATCATTTGTGGATCTACTGTGAAAACACGAACCGTGTGTGTTTGTGGATGTGTGTGCGCTCTGTCCGGAGTTCATCATGTTCTCATAACGGTCAGTTAGGGTTGTCCGCCAGGCTCGATCTCCTGTCGGGATTGTAAATGTTATTGATCAGACACATACGCTGCATCCATAACGAGAGCTGAGACACTGTTTCTCTCTCGCACGCACACACAAACACGAGGGTACGACTCATTAGGAGCCGTACACACTCACAGACGAATCCTCATTAACACTCCGCAGTCATACACACTAAACATCCAGTTGTCAGACACACACACACACACACACACACACACACACACTGACGGAGTGTGATGGAGGGATCGGGGAGCGGGGAACCAAATGTGGACGTGCGTGGACGTTTGTGTGTGTGTGTTCGTGTCAGAGTGGAGCTTGACATTTGTGTCACGGCAGTGTGTATCTCCAGGTGTGTGTGCGTGCGCGCATGTCAGAGTCTGTCAGCCCCGGCGTCTCGTGTCAGGGCGAGAGGCGAGACATTAACAACTTCTGTCATTCTGCTGACAAAATGGTGGCAGAAGATTTCCCATGGTGCCCTGATGACTGCTGGCGTTTGTCAACAAGCCCTGTCACTGCAGCGATGAGGGGAGGGAGGGTTAGTGACAGGCCCCGGACCCGTTCCCATGAGCACCAGGGGTAGAAGATGGAGGGTGTGCGTGTTTGTGTGTGTTTAAAGGGGGAGGGAGGGGGGTTGTCTCTCAGCAGCTTTCATACACAGACTGCGAAAAAACCAAAATGAGCTGTCACTGCAATTCCCAGGATGCCTTGCTGTTTAGCATAGCAGCAACAACCAGCAGCAGCTTGAACAGTATATATACGAGTGTATGCGTTTCTGTATGAGTGTGTGTGTGGGCTCGTTGGCTTATAAGCTCTCTCTCTCTCCCGCTCACTCTCTCTCGCTCGCTCAGATAATTAAGCAGAGCAGAAGCTCCCCTTGACGCGAGGCAGAGCTCATCTGCATTTTGGCCTCCGGCGCGCAGTTAGGAGCAACGCCTGATGGAGGGAGAGAGAGAGGGCGAGCGAGCAAGGGAGGGAGAGGGGGGAGGAAGAGAAGGTGAGCGAGGGAAAGAGAGAGAGAGGGTAAGGAGCCAATTAGCCAGATGGATGGATGAGTGAGTGACAGCACTCTTGACATCAGGCTTTTTCTGCTGCACTCACACTCTCTCGCTCTCTCTCGTACTCCTTCTCCATCCTTCCATCCATCCTTCTCTCTCCGTCTCACGCTGTGTTTCTGTCTCTTCCTCTCGCCCGCATCCTTCGGCTCGTGCTGCAATTACGTCCCCCCACAGGGCTCAGAAGTCCAACCATCTTGTCCAATGAAAGAGCCAGCTGCGTCGCGAGTCCCGCCTCCTCGGTGCATGAATCCAAAGGGTCAAAGGTGGTCGTTCTGCCATTTTACAAACATTTTTCCATTAGTCAGGGGGCTTGTCCTCACCCTTCCCTTACACAAATACGAGATGTATGTTTCTGTGCTCCTGTGGTTTTTAGATTTAAACTTTTGGAGTGAGTGTGGATGTTTGTATTTCTGTCCTGGCTTCATGACTGAATGATGACCACTTCAGGGTGTGTAGCGTCTCTTGTCTAACGATCAGCTGACCCCCAAAAAAGTTGTGAGGTCAAAGCTTCTGATTTGTAGACTAAACAGGTTTGAAAATAATTCATATCTTTGCTCATATACAGTGTTGTGTGTAACGCATTACAAAGTAATGTGTTAATGTAACGTAACTACTTCTTTGGGTAAAAAAGTAAAGTAACGCACTACTACTGAAAATTTAGTAACATAGTTCCCTTTTTAATGCGGCGTGACGTTACTTTTCCCACAGACAGATCTGACACTGAAGCTGCCTTGTCAGCTGCTCGCATAGACATGAGCAGCGTTGCCAAGTCCGCTCGTTATAAGCTTCTAAGGGCCGCTAATCTCGTGAGTCACAGCTGCAGGTCACGGTTTTTTGGGCTTGTTTCTAAACGTGAAGTTGCTTCTTGGATCTCTTCTATCTGTGTTAATACCCCTGATTCCTGGTTATCGCGCTCACCCCCAAACACACTCACACACGGTGCATGCTCCAGAACCAAAGTTGCCAGGTCTGCTCATTATGAGCAACGATCTTTTTTTGAATAGATGCTTGGCACTGTGATATTGAAATGTAATGTAGACGAAAATTAACACACATGATGTAAATTTCTCTTTTTAAAAAGTAATATATCACATTAGGAAAAGAAAGGTTGCTTATTTTGGGCTTGTTTTTATTGACCAGGTTGCTTCTTTCAGAAGCAAAATGTGGAAACACTGGGCAGGAGCTCTCATTCCACAGGGTATGTGACATGATTTTGTAAAATAAAGAGCACAGAAGAAACTGTGATGTTCTCTGTAGTAAAACTTTTGTAGGCCTTTACATTAAGGAACAGATATGGGGTCCTGTCCAAGATCAAGCAATGTAAAAGTAACGTAAGAGTAACTAGCAACGTGAAAAGTTACTTTTTTAAGAAGTAATGACTAACACGCAAACACTACTTTTAAAAAGTAACTTTCCCAACATTGCTCATATAACTTGAATGATGGCAAAAAGGTCTGATGGACACTGAACTGTGCTGTCATCTTAATTTGGTACCTTGTGGACTGTTGTTATTTAGCTATTACTTACCTTCTTTTAATTGTCTGGAAATATAATCTTCAAACGTTGTTTGGAAACATTACTTGGTCAATTATTTCTCCCTTTTAATAATACGAATTGAGATTTCATATCGTTGGAAAGCAACAACGTTCAACTTGTATGAATCTTGAATTCGTGGAATGACCAACACAGCCACATGAGAGGGTAGTGCCTCCAAAAAATGTGCCAAAATCCCATTTAAGCTGGAGGTCTACGGTTTCTCAGTCAAGCAAGGGGAAGGAACTGACCTTGTCTTCCTGGGATGTCCACTTCACCTTCTATCTTTTACCTCACCAGTCTGATAGAGCTTGGTCCAAAGTTTGGACACCAAATAAGCCCTCTTGAACTGAAACACCAGCTTCCTGAGGCAGCAGATTTTACCACGGATGTTCGATCCTTAAGTTGTACTTCCTTGTTAAGGTGACCAATCAGGCTCTCCAATAGTCTAAAATACAATACCAATTGTTATTACTGAATGGGAGAAAAAACCTACTGAAATAAAATTTGCAAACTTTTTTTTAGATTGTAATATTGATTTTGTTTCCTTTAGTGTGTTTCACGTTTCCCATCACGAGTTAGAGCACTTTCCTGACAAGACAAAGACTGCAGCATCAGGAATGAGATGTCCCAAACCACTTCTGAAACACTTTGTAATCACTCCGTAACGCAGGGTTCACACAGGACGCGCCGCGCATGGAACGGAAGCGCCGCGCACAACAGTTTTGGATCGGCGCCCGTGTTAACCTATGTAACTGTTCACACAGCACACGCGCGGAAGTGCCACGCGCAGAACGGCTCCGCTCCGCTTCTCTCTATTTTTTCCGTGAGCCGCGCGAGCTGCAAGTGCCAGTTGTAAAGTTTGGACTGAGCAGATCGGACCAGACAGGAAGTCAGGAACAGGAAAATCCGGTCAATTTTCAAAATAAAGTAGATTTCAATAAATTAGTTAAAAAAAAGGATTTACGGTGTTGCTTGTCGGTCTATTTTTTTTCCGATGAACAGTCACACACACACGCACACACACACACACACACACACACAAACACACACACACACACGCACACACACACACACACACACACACGGTGGTTGATCAGAGGGAGAGCAGAGATTTACTTGATGTAATTGAGACAAAGGAGAGGGAAGGGAGGTGGGAGGGGCAAGTGCTCTCCACAGGTCACCAAAAATAAATAGATATCGACTCTCTCATGTTTAAAGCGCTCGGAAAGTTTGGAAAACTGAGCGCAGACGGACACGTCCGATCACTGCCGAGCTGAGTCGATGTCTGATCGGCGCGTCAGAGCGCAGCAGAAAATGCTTCATGTGTGAACAGCCAAGCGCCATGCACGCGGCGCATCCTGTGTGAACTAGGCGTAAGAATCCTTCAGTTTATTCCAAAATGTCTCCACAAATTTGCCTGCTTTTTTCCTTTAGATCTGGAGTCAGACATTCTGGGACAACTTCGGCACAAACTTCTGTCATGTTCAGTTTTCATGCAAAGATTGATGAACTGTCTCTTTATCAGCGGAGACCATTTCTGCTCTCTCCTACTAGTGAATCCTCGATCATTTTAAGCAATTTGTCCAACTTCGGGTCTCCATCTTCAGGCTTTTTCTCACTGATTCACTAGAACCTGTTTATAATCGTGTTGATTCACTATTGACCCTTCTTGAACCCACTCCTCCTAAACTAAACCCTTGAAAAGGAGATCAATCAACATGGTCGTGAGTTTGGACTTTCTTCGTTGTGCCATCTTCATCCTTGGTGACGCTGATCTTTTCCAGTTCACGGCTGCTTGTCTCAGGATTGTATCAGAAGATTCAAGTTTCATTGGATGTAATCTTTCCTAAAAAGTTAAGCTTTTCTTCAGTTTGTTCACAAATGTCTCCACAAATTTGCTCGTGTTTTACCTTTTCTGATCTGGAGTCAGATGTTTTGGGACAACTTTGACACCAGGGATGGGAATCACGGGGTACCTCAGGATACGATACATGATCCATGTAGCAGAAATATTGAAGTTCTCCATACTACAGTAAAAAACAACAATCTCATTCATGCATTCAAACTTATATTCACATAATTTGTTGACCAGAATGCCTCAGTGCGGAAACATCCTCATCTTTTCATGCAGTTTGAGGCTCAGATACTTCATGTTCTGACTGTTTTCTTTATCTAAAAGTCTTTTTATTGCACTGGAGTTGATGCAAAGGTGACATGTTTGACATTCATTCCCCTCGTCTTTGTTGAGCCTACAATGTCGTTACGACTTCCCAGAATAATCACGTACTGTACTCTTTCAGTTCTGTTTTATTTTCTGCTCTCTTACACGTTTCCACACTGACTTTCTTGATGCGCTGTAACAGTTGTGAGAAAAAATTCTGACACCAAAGTTCCTCAGAGGAGCTTTTTCTTCTTCCTCTGATGTGCGCGGTGATCAAACATGCTATCTTCATGCTGCTCCCTCCATCATTATATGTGAAAGTACACACATGCTCTCCTTTTTTATCCAGTTACCTCTCTGACTTCCTGAGGAAAATCTGTGAGCAAAGTGAAGAGAGGAGAATTCACAGTTTTATTGAAACCCCAGGAACTAAAAGACGTCTATTAGCAAGGCAGGTATTCCTCACTGTGCTTATTCTGGAGCAGGAAAAATCTCACGGATTATCATCTTGTTCTGCTTTACTGAGCTTGTACAAGTTTTATTCTCGAATAGCTCTGACGTATTTTAACATCTTAAAGCTGAGGTTGGCGATTTGATTTAGATACACTTTTTGTAATTCTGGTTAAAATGGTCTTTATGACCCGATGGTAATCAACTCATAATGTGTTCTTAAAACAGAGCGAAAAATATCCACTATCTACAGCAGGAGTAAAACAGGGAAAACACCAACCAATAATCATGCCGGGACACCTGTTTTTAAACCAATCAAATCCCATCACCATTCTGCCCGCCTACTGTGCGTGCATTTTCCCGGTGTGCACAGACTCGGTGCGCGTAGCCGAGCTCATACGTATCAGAGTCCACCGGAGAATGCTTACCTTTCAAGTTTTGTCTTTGAAAATAAGGGAAGCCCGCCGTGAGCCGTCCCACAACCCCAACCAAGCTCCAGTATCCCTCAAATTTTAAGACAAATTTACAAGAAATCTAAAATAAACTCTTTGTTTTTCTAAGTTTGTTCTGCTGCTCTAATCTCGCGATACCTGCCACCCAGGCTACTGCAGGTGGACGTTCTCACGAGGCTTTTTCTTCTTCTTTGGTTGTACGGCGGTTGGCATCCATCATTTTGGAGCATTACCGCCCCATTCAGGCTAGAGACAGAGTTCAGTTTGGAGAGGCAGAGGAATGTTTTTATTATTATATCGTCACACGGGAGATTTACGGGAGAATACTGATACAGGAGAACGGCGGGAAAGAGGATAAAATACGTAAATACGATAGTTTCATGGCCAAAACGGGAGATTTGACAGCTATGTGGAGAATGTCAGAGGAACTACCTACCTTTTGTATTTGAGACTTAGTAGTTTTTATTGATGTTTGCTACAGCTGTAAAACTTATTGTCCCTCAGGAATAAAAAAGTTTACTTTGACTTTAAAGAATGATCTTTATTTCCTGCTAAAATCCTGAGCATTACATCCATGTGTTTGTAAGTAAAGAGTCAGACATGACTTTTTAAAAATCCTAAAAACTTTCAGTTTCCTGTTTGAAAAAAAAAGGTTTGCAAAAAAATCATTTTAGTAATAAACCCGTGTAAAAGACCTGTCACCCAAATTCCTGAACTGTGTACAAAAACTGCTATTAAAAAAAAAAGACATTTAATTAACCCTTTAACTACCAGCTCAACTTTTTGGCAGAGATAAAAAATAAACTCAGGAATATTTCATGTTTGATAAAAAGAACAAATACATTTCAGGTAACAGAGAAAACTACAAACAAACCAAAAAAACAGATATTTCCTGGTGTGGGATTCAAAGGTTTAAAAAGTTAAAAGTTTATGACCCGATGACTTAAAATGCACAAATATTTGGGGACAAAATCAATTAGAAAAGGCGTAAATGTCTGCAAATAAGATAGCTATGCAATTACTTAAAATAGATAATACTGAGTTCGACAAACACATCAAAAAGTTTATTGATGAATAACTTAATTGAATTAATTTAAAGTAATAGTGATGGTGATGATAATAAAAGCTTTTTAAAGCATTAAATCCCACACAAAGGAGATTTTCTTTTGGTTTGTCTGCAGTTTTTTCTGTATCCTAAAACATTAACAAAAACAAAGATTTTTTAACATATTAAATATTTCTGAATTTATTTACCTCTGCCAACCGAAACTGCTTAAATTAACTAAATTTTTAAAACTCGAATAGTTTAGTTATAGTTTTAAAAGAAAACTGCAGGAAAGCCATAATGGAGTTCCTTTTTTGGTGACATTTTCCCATATTTACCCAAATTTCCTTAAATATATCCCAACAACAGATACATTTAAAGGAGACATATCATGCTGATGCATGATTTAATACTTGCATATAATATAATAAATTTGAAAACAAGACCTTACACCCCCTTAATTTTCAAAAAATGAGATATTGTATTTTTTCTGATATCCTAGAACGAGATTTGACGCCTCTGAAAATAGGTCATTGCGAGATGTCCGCGAGATTTCAAACGTCATGACATCACGAGGTACCTTTCTTTTTATTGGAGTAATCTGATAAAACACTTCCTCCTCTGTGATGTCCGTTAGCCACAAAACTGTCACCGAGGAACACATCCAGCAGCAGGGGTATAAAGCTCCCTCACTCACTCCCTCTCATTCCCAGCTCTGGCCTGTAGGGGGACTCAATACGCGGTCGCTGCTTTGAGCCTGTCGGAAAATACAGTAGAAGAAGAAGGACAGGCTGGCTCAGCCCCCGATAGAATTGACCAATCAGAGCACAAAGGGCTGTGACGTTGCGAGGTAACTGTAGGTCATCCTTGAGACGAAGCATTTCAACAAGCGCTTGATAATGGCCTAAAATGAGGATTTTGAGAACGCAATTGTGGGGCAATGAAGGAACTAAATGACTTGTACTGAGGGCAGAAATGCTTTACAGGCATCCTAGTCTGGCATAGTGAAAAGGAGAAACAAGCATGATATGTCTCCTTTAAGATGCTATTTTAACTATATGACTGCTCTGTAGCTCTGGAAATCACAAGAGATAAGAAAAAAGTTTTAAAGCAATTTCTCTAAGTTAAGTTACTGTATACAACGAGAGCCACTGAAACAAAACAGACAAAACAAAGCAAAAAAATTAAAGGTTGATAAGTTTTTGGGAAGACAGTCAGAATTCTGAGATTAGAGTCAGTATGAGGATTTATAAGATTTAACCTTAAAACCTGAAAACACAAATTATAGCAAGAAAATTCTAGTTTTTTGGAGCAGAAACATTTATTTCACTTTCGACTGAAATCCCCCCAAAATCTTAATTTCCTCAAAATTTAACCTATATTTTTTTTATTGTATCTCATTAGATGTTTTTGGCAATTGATAATCCACTTGAGAACATTTTCTTTAACATGTATCTACTTGTATTCAGATTTTTTTAGTAGTTTGTTGATCATATTGATTAGATAGAGGTATCATAAAAGTGTGAATCAGATATGATACAACAGGCTTTAATGGGTTGAACCAGAATTTTGAGATTAAAGTCAGAATTCTAAGAAAAAAGGTTTCTAACTTTAATTTACTTTAAAAAAAAATTAGCGTCTGAAAATGGCCCTAATCCTCTTCTGTATTTTCTTGGCCACCATTTGAATGATATCCTTTCACTTTTTAAATGTTTAGTTTTTAGTGTTATTAGGGGAGATCTTCCTCCTCAGCACGAGAGGCTCTTTTTCCCGTGCGCCCAAATCAAACAGACTGTTTTTGTTGCAAGCCGTCAGAATGTTTTAGTTTCCATTAATCCATCAGACTAAGTTAAGGAGACATTTCACCGCATCACTCCAGCTCCAGTCAGGAGTGACAGGCAACAGGAGGGGAAATATGCGACAATAAGACGAGATTTTGTATGTAAATTATCAACAAGGAGAGGAGAGGAGCAGATGTAGGAGGCGTGTGGGTGGAAGTGAACGTTTAGAGAAAGGAGGTGATGCTGCTGGCTGACACGAGCACAGCTGGCAGGCCTGAAAAAAAAAAAGAATAAAAACAGGAGGCCTCGTGACGCGCAGCAGCAGCTTCCTGTTTGCCCACAGAAAGAAAAGTGAGAAGAGAGAGAGAGGAGGAGATTGAGGGAGGGAAGGGTGCAGTTTTGGACTCAGAAGGAGGGGACTGAAGGCAGCAGACGGGGAGAGTAAAGGTGAAAAGATCAGGTAAGATGGTCGAGTAATGATCATGTCAGAGTCCTTAAACTGTTCGGTTTGACTGTTAAGGCTTCAGACTAACAAGAATATGAGCTTTTACAAATTAGATTTAGTTCTTATGGTTCATCAGCTACATTTGGGAAATTGTGTTGTTTGTTGTACTTAATTATTTTATTAAACAAACAATCAAATATATTGAAAAAAATGTTTGAAAAATCAGAAAAATGATTGAGACAATCCAACATATGTTATTTTTGATTGTGGCAATTTAAGTCGGCCTACCCAGTGGGCCTTAGGCAAGATTTTTAGGCATCTAAATATGCTTACAAAAGACATCAAATAGCATTGTTTTCTCCATTGTCTTCAATTTATAAGATAACATTTAATCTAATTTAGATGCTTTACGAATTATAAGACAATACAAAAAAAATCTGAAGTACCACACAATAAAAATACCATGTTTAAGTGAATAAATAATAATAATAATGAATAATTAATACAAAAATCACCATCAGACAATCTAAATAACTACACAGTTTGCACAAAATAACTCCATACTTCAGCTACATTTATCCTGTGCATTAACTTGAAATGAAGTAAAATAACTATATAATTTTTTTGTCATTGAAGTAATCTTAATTGGGCATTGCTTTAATCAATGTGATCCTTTCCAGTTCAAGAGTTAAGTTGTGATTAGTTTTGATATACTTAAACTAAAGGTGACTTTTTTCCATTTGTTGCACACCCTTAGCATTTCCCTATATTGCCTAATGGGCTGTATCTGCCAGTAATAATAATTTAAACTCCAACAAAGACACATCTTCAACTTTTTTTTAAATTCTTTACAGCAAGAAGATTTCATTAAAGGAGACATATCATGCTGATGCATGATTTAATACTTACATATAATATAATGAATTTGAAAACAAGACCTTACACCCCCTCAATTTTCAAAAAATGAGATATTGTATTTTTTCTGATATCCTAGAACGAGATTTGATGCCTCTGAAAATAGGTCATTGCGAGATGACCGCGAGATTTAAATCGTCGTGACGACACGAGGTACCTTTCTTTTTATTGGAGTAATCTGATAAAACACTTCCTCCTCTTTGATGTTAGCCACAAAACCGTCACCGAGGAACACATCCACCAGCAGGGGTATATAGGTCCCTAGCTCACACTCACTCATTCCCAGCTCTGGCCTGTAGGGGGACTCAATACGCGGTCGCTGCTTTGAGCCTGCCGGAAAATACAGTAGAAGAAGAAGGACAGGCTGGCTCTGCCCCCGATACAATTGACCAATCAGAGCACAAAGGGCTGTGACGTTGCGAGGTAACTTTAGGTCATCCTCAGATCCGAGTGTTTCAACGAGAGCTTGATAATGGCCTAAAATGAGGATTTTGAGAACGCTATTGTGGGGCAATGAAGGAACTAAATGACTTGTACTGAGGGCAGAAATGCTTTACAGGCATCCTAGTCTGGCATAGTGAAAAGGAGAAACAAGCATGATATGCCCTCTTTAAACAGTAGCCCATATTACCAATAAATCAATCAATCAGTTAAACAATCAATTAAACAGTCAATCGATAGTTATTTATTGATTTGTTCAATCTGTTGAATGTTTTCTGAAGTTTTTGATGTGCACGAGCAGCCAGGACATTTATTGTCTTGGACATCCTCTCTTTTGTCCTGAAACACCTCAGATATGTACCTGTTTTGTTCAGTTTTCCTCCAAAATAAAAAAAAAAATGAACATAACAGTATTATAGAAAAATCAAAGTGAATTTTATAAGATGAATCTACTCAAAACACCAACTAATGTGACACCCTATTCTGTAAATATTTGGCTCAATAGGAGACCTGATTTTGCTAAGTTCAGTGCATTATTTGTCTTTAGTTTTCCTATAACAGCAAGAATTTTGTCTTAGATGGACAAACATCTCTGTACAAGCATCGGCCCTGCCCATTACCATCAATGCTGTGTGAACAAATGTAGAAATGCACACAAAATGTAACCCTTATATACTCCTCAAAAAAGTTTGGATATGTAATTTTAGTTGATTATTTCTCCCCTTAATAATACCAATTTGTTTTGTTTTTGATTTCACTGGAAAGCCTGATTAGTCGCTTTTAACAACGAGGGACCACTCGTTGAACAACACAGCTAAACTGGTGGTGCCCAATGACATGAGCCATCATTTCCTCTTCTTCTGGATGAAAGCCTTTAGTTCCTCAGTGCAAGGGTGAATAGTTTGTCCCTCTTATGTGTTGCCCACTTAATGATCTGTCTGTGACTTCACCATTCTGACAGAACTTGGTCCAAAGTTTGGAAATGATACCAGAGTTCACACCAAATAATTCTGTTTGAATTATTTGTATATATCATAGGAGATATTTGCATTATTTCTAGGCCATACCCACACATTAAGCTGTGTTGCTTGTTACACAAATGCATGGTCCTTACAAGTTTTTTTACCTTGTTACCTCTACCAGGAGGTTATGTTATTATTGGCGTCTGTTTGTTTTTGTCAGTTAGTTAGTTTGTGTGTTTGTTAGTTAGTTTGTTTATCTGTTAGCAAGATAACTCAAAAAGTTATGGACAGACATCGAAAAAAAAATTCAGGAAATGTCAAGATTGGGACAAGAATAAAATGACTAGATTTGGGGAGTGATCTGGATCACCATCTGGATCCACCATGTGGAAAAATGTGATTTTCGTGAATAACTACTGAACTAAAATAGATATCATGATGATGAATCCAATTGCTAATGGTATGTTTTTATGGTCAAGGAATCTAAATATTTAGATGAAATAAAGGTAGGACTAATATTTATGGTGAAAATCACAATATGGGTGACGACTGTGGTGCTGGCGGAGGTCTGCGTTCTCTGAGTGCTTTTCTAGTTGTAAAGGTGACTAATCAGGCTTTCCAACACTATAAAATACTATACCATTGGTTTTATCATTGGTAATACCATTGGTTTTTATCAAAGGGATGAAATAATCAACCAAATGGAGCTCCTTCACTCAGAAGAACCATATGACAGGATAGTAACACTTACCATGCAGCAACAGCTAAATATCAACATTTCTGCCATGTCGCTGCTCAGATGTTGGTCACGTCTGAATGGAAACCACAAACCACATATTTCTGCATTATGCACATCGATAAGGTATTAAGCCCTTTGAATGCAGGTGCAGTAAACTATTCAAACCACCCACGGTGAGAAACGCAGAGCAAGACTCTGTTTAAGATCTGGAGTTAACCACAGACAGCCAGTGCTTTGCACGGCTTTATTGTGATGTGAACATTTTTTAAGAGAAACACAGCACCCCCGATGAAAGGAAAGCCTCACAAAACTGAGGTAAAATACAAGCCTGTGAATCATTCATCCTGGTTTGGAGAATAAATGTTGACATTTAGGAGATGTGGTTTTCAGCAAACATTTGTGATACTACAAAATGTTTTGAAGAGGAACAAACAAAACCCTTAATAGATGAACAAAAGAAATCTGCTCTCTGTATGAGGCAGTTCACAAAATAGCCCAAACAGGTTAAAGCAGCAGTATCAGTATTAAAGGGCCCTCTCGATCATATTTTCAGATTTAGGCCATGTTTACACGACATTTTCACCAGAACCGGAAAGGTTTTTCCTTTGCGTTTCAAACTCGATCTGCATCCACATGAAGACACTACAATGACTACACATGCTGAAGCGGGCATGTCAGTCCAATAGATGGTGATGTAGGTTTGCAGAGAAACAGCGGTGTTACAACACACGTAGGAAGAAGAAGAACGTTCCCAAACAACAATGGCGAGTGGATGTACAAGCATAAGTCTCTTTTCTGGACAACAAATCTGTCTTGATAACAAACGGAGCACACATGCTACTCGGTTGGCCGAGGCTGTTGTTGTTCCTGGTATGCCCACGCAGCCTTCATGTGAGAGAGTACTGCGCACGATGTCAGCGTTTCATCCTAAAATGCTGAATCACATCTATACAAAAACCAGACCAGGATGTGTTTTCAAAACTAGGGCTGGAAACACAGGTGTGTAAACTAGGGCTGAGAGATATATCATTCTGTTTGATCACCTGCCTTAGGACAACGGATGAAATGTAGCTATTGTGCTAATTCCGGCATATTTACAATGACATGTATAAGGAAACTGTTGATTGATGTGCACTGTCTTAATCAAATAAATAAATTAAATGTATCTGTATCAAGATATGAAGATTCAAGATATAAATATCCAAAAACCAACAATATAAATTATTAAGATATTTCCCCGTGCTTGCCCTGCATGTACAGCTCTATATGTCACAACAAAATTCATTTTTACGATTGCCCTTGAATGCACCGCTTGGTTCTCACCGAACCCAAAGTCATATTGTATTGTATTGGTATTGAAAAATCTAGCATGAATATTGAAGTGTGAAATTTCGTCCATATCACTCAGCCTTAGTGTAAAATGGCCCTTAAAGACTGCTGAGATAATGTTCACAATTGCAATCACAAGACTCCAAACCAGCATAAACTGTTGATGTAACTGTGGTATGATGTCACACTGGTAGAAGGTAAAAGTACTGGCATAAAGACAGTGAGAAGCAGAAGTCCTGGTGCAGCAGACTTTTCTTGTCACAGAAGTGCTCCATCACACAGAGGAGACATTTATATCACACTATGGGGTAGGGCTGAACGATATGGAAAAAATTTCATAATCTGATATTCATGCCAGATATCTCGATATTGATACAATACGATTTGACTACGGGTTCGGTGAAAACCAAGTGGTGCATTCAAGGGCAATTGTACAAATTTCATTTGTTGTGACATCAAGAGCTATTATGCAGGGTGAGAGGGGAAAGATGGATATTGTTTATATTGTTGCTTTTTCTATATTAATATATTGAATGTTCAAATCTCGATATATACTCAACAAAAATATAAACGCAACACTTTTGTTTTTGCTCCCATTTTTCATGAGATGGACTCCAAGATCTGAAATTCATTCCAGATAAACAATATTACCATTTCTTTCAAATGTTGTTCACAAATCTGTCCAAATGTTTGATAGTGAGCACTTCTGCTTTGCTGAGATAATCCATCCCACCTCACAGGTGTGCCACATCAAGATGCTGATCTGACATCATGATTAGTGCACAGGTGTGCCTTAGACTGTCCACAATAAAAGGCCACTCTGAAATGTGCAGGTTTTTTTGCTTTATTGGGGGTCTGGGGACTCAGAACCAGTCAGTATCTGGTGTGACCACCATTTGCCTCATGCAGTGCAACACATCTTCGCATAGAGTTTATCAGATTGTCAATTGTGGCCTGTGGAATGTTGTTGTGAGGCCGGTTGGATGTTCTGCCATATTCTCTGAAACGCCTTTGGAGACGGCTTATGGTGGAGAAATGAACATTCAATGCACGAGCAACAGATCTGGTTGACATTCCTGCTGTCAGCATGCCAGCTGCACGCTCCCTCGATGCTTGCAACATCTGTGGCATTTTGCTGTGAGACAAAACTGCACATTTCAGGGTGGCCTTTTATTGTGGGCAGTCTAAGGTACACCTGTGCACTAATCATGATGTCAGATCAGCATCTTGATGTGGCACACCTGTGAGGTGGGATGGATTATCTCAGCAATGCAGAAGTGCTCACTATCACACATTTAGACAGATTTGTGAACAACATTTGAAAAAAATGGTAATATTGTTTATCTGGAATGAATTTTAGATCTTGGAGTCCATCTCATGAAAAATGGGAGCAAAAACAAAAGTGTTGCGTTTATATTTTTGTTGAGTGTAGATACGATAACAATACATCTTTTAGCCCTACTATGGGGAAAGTAAAAACATTCATAAAAACCATAGCATAGACTTTTTTAAGTCTTAGGCCTGGACCACACGTACATGGATATTTTTTTGACCGGATATCTTTGTCCTCGTTTAAAAAAAATCTCTGTCCACACCACGGAAACATCTCTGTCCATACAAAGAGGCAAAACTGAAAACGATCACCTCTAAAGCCTGCAATGCCATGCGTGGCCGATAAGTGGACAGTTAGCAAAACGTGAAAACCATAGAAGAAGAACGTTATGAGCACGCGCAGTCAAAAACAGGAAGAAGAAGCAGTCAACGGAGTAAGAAGATGGCAAAGAAAACAAATCAAATTGAGTCGTTTGTGTGGACGGACGATGAGCCTGCCACAAAATTGTCCCACCACTTGCTGGTCCGACCCGGTCTGACCCAAAACCGGCGTTTCTTGTGGTATTCAAACCGTGGACGCTTGGGAAAATCTAATAATACCGCAGCAGATGCCGACGTTGCGCTGCAGTGGAGTGCCTTCAATGCAACATCATTACATTCATTTGTAGAGCTGTAACGAGGGCACGAGTGCTGACGAGGACCAGAGGGCGGGAACATATTACTCCAGTTTTAAAATCGCTGCATTGGCCCCACGTGCGTTTCAGGATCAACTTTAAGGTTGTTTTACTGGTTTATAAATGTTTTTACGGCCTCGGGCCTTCTTATTTATCTGACCCCTTTTTACCGTATCAGCCCTCGCGGACCCTGAGGTCCTCTGGCACTGGCCTTTTAACCACACCAAAAGTTAAACTAAGACACACGGGGAGGCGGCTTTTAGTTATTATGGCCCCCGATTGTGGAACTGCCTGCCAGAGAATCTCAGGGCTGCAGAGTCTGTTAATACTTTTAAAAAGAGGCTTAAAACCCACCTCTTTAATCAAGCTTTTAATTGATTTAACCAAGTTATTTATTCCTTTATTGTTTTATTGTATTACTGTATATCTTATTCATTCTTTTAGTCAAACTTGTATCATTTAATTCTTAATTTTTTATGTTATTTCACGTATCCATTTAATGTCATTTACATTTTTATTATTGTTTTAGTATGATGGCTTTTAGCTCCATTGTTTCCTCATGGGGGCTCTCCACACGGGGAGCTGCTCCTGGTCCACTTCTGGGGCCGCTGCCGGGGGATGGCACCACCTGCAAGGCCGTAGGTCCCTGCACTGTGGTGTGGGCCCTCGTGTCTGTGTGGGACTCCTTGTGGGCCAGGAGCCCTCCTCAGTGTTGATGGCCCCCAAAGGTAGCTTATTCCTTACCTCAGTCCTCGGTGCACAGCCATATCTCTCTCTCTCTCTCTCTTAACAGCTAGTAAGAATGTGTGTGGAAGCAGGTGTGTGTGTATGTCTGCGAGTGTGTGTCTGGATATGTCTCTGTATTTGGGGGGGGGTTCTGTTTTTAGTTTTTAGCCTCTGTGAGGCACTTTGTGTTGCTTCTTAGTATGAAAAGTGCCTTATAAATGAAGTTAGATTTGATTTGATTTGAAAAAGTGCAAAGAACACAGACCATCGTTCTTGTTCTTGTTGTTGGCGACCGTTGCTACAGTGACTTGTTGCTAGGCACTTGACATCATCAAGTCAACACCAGCTGCGTTTAACACCGCTACAAGGATCCACTCAACCTGATATTTTTTTATTTCTTCACTTTTTTATCCGTTTTAAAAAAATCTCAGTTTAGTGGGTGAAATCGCCGCGTTCATGTGGTTGAGAGGCCCAATTGGACAGAAAAATGTGTGTTTAGGAATATATCCATATTTGTGTGATCCAGGCCTTAGACGGCTGCAACCTATCCTAGCTGATATTGGGCGAGAGGCAGGGTACACCGTGGACCAGACGTCAGCCAATCACAGAGCTACATAGTGTGACAAACACATTCACACACTCACCAACACCTAAGAGCAATTGAGAGTCACTAGTTCATCTAGCAAGCATGTTTTTGGTAAATGGGAGGAAGTCGGAGTGCCTAGAGAGCCTGTGCTTGCAGGGGAGAACGTACTAACTCCACAATAACATGGGCTTCAAACCAGCAACCTCCTCGCTGCGAGGCATGAACACTGTGTCCTTTAAATCAGGACGAGTTAGTCGGTTTGTCACAGAACTTCCTTTTGTCCTCTAAGTTGAAATGCATTATCTCAGACTTGCTCTCAGAGCCTGAAGAGCGACTCTGTAATACGAGGGTGTAGCTGGTCAGAGAAGAGCGAGGCGGATGTGGGGGTGGATGTAGGTGAGGCGAGGGCGTGAGTGACGGGCGGAGAGGTGCTGCTGTGTGTCTTAGACGGAGGGATGGAGGGAGTAAATCCTTTTCTTCATCATTACCTCGTCTCTGCCACTGCCCTCACCTTAATTAGTCTCAGAGCAGCTTCGCCCGGCCAGAAGTCTGCCTCATCCCTCCATCCGTCCCTCTACGCCCCCTTCAAACCACCACCCCCCCATCTCCTCCTTCACCTCCTTCTCTTTCTTCCTCTGCTCCCTCTCTTTCCTCCAGCGATTTCCACACTTCCTCTGTCTCCCTTCATCTCCCCCGTCTCTGTGGAAATTGACTGAAATACCAAACCCCTAACCCCACAATATCAACAGCTGTGCAGCACACACACACAAACACACACCAACACACACACACAAGGCACAAAGAGTTTAATGTTTGGTAAATACTGCACACACATTCACAGAGAGAGAGAGAGAGAGAAACTACGTGGCTGCTCCAGGCTTTGCAGCTATAAATACAGAGGATTGCAGAGAAGAGGAAACTCGGTTAAAAAGTTAAGTGGGGAAAAAAGAGGCGCAGGGAGATTGACACCCCGACGTCTCAGCTCTCTAGAGGCTAAATTAGGAGATCCACAGCTCCTCACGCACACACACACTCTGACAGACACCTTCAGAGACTCACACTGTCTTATAAGGTGCACACACACTTAAGGTGGATGTGTGTCCGTGTGTGTGTGTGTCATGTCAGTCAGGGTCCCTGGTTCCTCGCTGAGGGCCGAGCCAGTGTCCCTGTTAGCCGTCACAGCGCTGAATGTTGATGGACACCGGGGTGTTAATGTGGAGGGAGGTGCTGCTCCTGGTGCACACTGAAGCCCTCACCTGTGTCATCGCCAGATTATACCAAGAAATTAAACTCTAGACGGAGAGAAGGGACCGAATTAGGACATCAAATTAGATATAACTAATATAGCTCAGTTCCATGATAAAGTTACCATCAGAATCTGATTTCATGACCCTGAAAACTGACACCTAGCACTCAGAATCACGTTGATTTCATTATTAGTTAGACAGTTACAGAGCAAGAACAATCGTTCACTAATAGCAGTAATCTAAGTCACCACTTAAAACTAATAATTTCTAAGTTGGGCCATTACCAACATCTAAAAACTTCAGCCAAATCTGTCCGGTAGTTTTTTAAAGTGTTGTGTTGAAAACCACTCCATCCGAGACCAAGACTTGCCTGAGACCAGAATGCACCGGGACAAAGACAAGACAAGACTTTTGGGAGTCGAGACCAAGACCAAGACGGACCGAGACTAGGACAAGAACAAGACCGGGGGGTCCCGCAGTCACAACACTGGTAAGGTTGCAGTCGTCACAAGGGAAATAACACATGAATTGAAGCTTTTTGTTGTTCTACCAAGTGCTCCTCCTTGTTAACATTAATAAGGTTGAAGAACAGCAGATCAGTGCTGGTCTTGATTGGTCTTGACGGAAAATCCTGAGTCTGGCCAGTCCAAGATCGAGACCAAGTAAAAATGCTGTCCGAGACAAGACTTTTAAAATGTGGTCTTGAGATCGGTCTCGAGACCAAGACCGGTCTTGACTAACACAACACTAGTTTTTTATGAAGTCTTGCTAACAGACAAACAAATGCTGGCAAAAACATAACCTTCGTGGCAAATGTAAAAAGGTGATTTTGTTGGATATTTTCAAAATAATTTTAATAATCCTTGCCTTTCATGTTTTAACCTCAATTCAGATGAAGTCGGGACATTGTCTAAAATGTAAACAACACAAAACACAATGATTTACAAAACCTTTTTACCCATATTGAATTGAATCCACGGCAAAGACAAGATATTTAAAGGTGCTATGAGGAGAATCTATTACCGGCGAAAAAATGACTCTGCTACCCATGAGCACGCGCGGCGACTGTCGTAATGCTGCATTCCAGTAACCTCGGAACTGGGAGTGACTTAACTGCGTTCCAGTTGAAGTCGGAAAAAAACATGCCGATCTACCAGGCTATTGTTAGCTGTTGTTAGCACGCCCTGTGTTGTTGTTCACAAATATCACATGAAGAATGTGATTATCACTATGGCAGCATTTTTGTAAATATAAGTCTTACAATACTATGTATACAGCTGATCTAGAGCGACGCACCCCAGTCAGAAGTGCAAATAAATTGATTATTACAGGAGCTAAATAACTGTTCACACTGGGGGCATCCATCTTCGATTGTCAACTCGGGGGTGGCGAGGTTTCACCGAGTTCCCAGTAGGACATTCCGACTTCGGGGGACGTTCCAGCTGCAGTTTCCTACTCGGAACTCGGAAATTCCTACTTCTGACTACAACTGGAACGCACCACAAGACGTGACCGAAGCCAAAGCGTGTGTTTGTTGTGTTGTAGCCCGGACCTTCATCAGAACTCTGCATTGTTTTACAACTTCTTTTTTCAACAACTTACAGGATGCAAAGCAACGAGGTAATGTATCTCTTTCTAGTTACGTAGCGGTAGTTTTTGATGTGTGACAACAAGTAATTTTTGGAAAAATTATCGTAGTTGAAGCCGGCTTTATATCGCTACTTACAGCCTGGTGCTCTAAGACGTGTAATATAAATAATAAAATAATATAAATTTGCTCTAGTTTTAGTTGTCCTGTTCCCGAAGTTGAGTATCCAGGCCAGTCCAGCCCTGTCCGACCCGACCAGAAGGCTAAGGAATAGCATTTATAGATAACCTATTTTGATGCTATAAAACTCATCTTAAAGTGTGTATTTCGATCAGGCATATATCTAAAGTGAGACTTTTTTGTAATTACTTAGAAACTCCTCACAGTCTCTTTAATGTTAAAAGTGACAAACCTAATTGTTTTTTCATAAATGTTCACTCATTTTGAATTTGAACATGTTATAGAAAGAGCTGGGACAGGACCAATGAAAGACAGGAAATGTAAAAAAACAAACATTTTAAACATTCCACAGGTGAACAGGTGGATTGGAAACAGGTGAGAGGCATGATTGGTTATAAAAAGAGACCTTCACAAGCAAGGATGGGCCAAGACTCACGACTGTGACAAACTGATCAAATAGTCCTGCAGCTTCAGAATGTTTGTCAACGTACAGTTGCAAGGACCTTAGGAATGTCGTCTCAAGCCAAAAACAGATATTTTCTTGGTGTGGGATTAAAAGTTTTAAAAGTGAACAGGTGATTATGCGATGACATAAAAAGGACAAAGATGTGGGGCAAAATAAATTAGAAAATGTTTGAAAAATGAAATAGCAATTAAAATGACTTAGAATAGATAAATTAAGTTTGACAAACACAGAAAAATGTTTTTGATATATATACATATACATGCTCAAATCAGTAAATGGTCAAGTATTTAAAGTAATTATGATATTAGCTTTTAGCTGTTTAAACCTTTAAATCTCACACAAAGTAAATATCTGTTCTTTTGGTTTGTTTGTAGTTTTTTCTGTATCTTAAAACATTGACAAAAACAAACTGTGATTTGTTTTTTTAACAAATTAAATATCCCTGAATTTATTGACCTCTGCCAAACATTTAAGCAGGAAGTTAAAGGGTTAAATGCCAACATGGCTTTGTAAAGCAGAGGCTCCAAACAAGGTGCCCATTGTTTTAAAAACACCACAGAACTTAATATGAAGAGACAATTTTAAGTTTCAATGTCTTGTTTTGCCAATAAACCACACTCAGTAAATACAAGAAAAACCCAAACCCAACATATCTTTACATTTTAAACCACCTTTTTTCTCTTAAATTTTGGCCTCTGTGGGGTATAAGTTTACACCATGCCGATGCCATATCTTACCTTTACATTTTCACTTAAATAATATCACAAAAACACAGCTGTTGTACATAGTAGCAAAGTTTAACAGAGAGATGAATAATTCAAGATGCTTTGTTAGTATGATGTTCTCATATTTCAACCTCTGTGGTAATAATTACGCAGTGTCATATGTAGCCTATCAAATGCATAATAAGTTTAATTTTATGGTAAACTATAAAATTAAGAACATTAAAAAAGCAAGTTCATAATACGCCTCATCTTAAGGTTAGCTCTCAAGCTCAAGAAGGTTGGAACCCCTGCTGTAGAGGATTTAACCACGCGGGTTCATGATCACTTTAGAAAACACTTTTGGTCTCTACATCAACAAGGTCATGTTAAAACTCCACCATGCAAAGACAAATATCAACAACAACCAGAAATGCTGCTGGCTTCTGGACCGCAACTCATCTGAGATGGGCTGATGCAAAGTGGAAAAGTCTGCTGTGGTCTGAGTTAGGGCCGAACGAAATGGGCAAAATTTCATGTCTTGATATTCATGCCAGATATCTCGATATCGATACAATACGATACACAGGCTCAGTAAAAACCAAGCATTTTTCAGAAAAATAATATTATAATACAAAAAAATGTGGAAAATGAAGTCTTATTCATAAGAAATCTATATTGTTTTTATTGTTGCTTTTATGATATTAATATCTTGTGTTCATATCTCAATACAGATAGGATAACGATATATCGTTCAGCCCTAGTCTGAGTCTACATTTCAAACAGTTTTTGTAAATCTAGGACATTGTGTCTTCCGAGCTGAACAGGAAAAGGATCATCCAGACTGTTAGAAGCTCTAAGTTCAAAAGTCAGCATCTGTGATAGTATAGAGGAGTGTTAGTGCCTATGGCATGGGTAACTTGCACATCTGTGAAGGCACCATTACGGTTTTGGAGCAGCATCATGTCATACCAGCACTGCCTTTTTCAGGGACGTCCCTGCTTCAGTGTGGCTTCAGAGTTAAAGATTGCAGGTACTAGACCAGTCTGCTTCAGTCCAGACCTGCTTTTCATTGAAAATGTTTGGCACATGATGGAGCTCAAAAAACAGCAACAGAGGCCGCGGACTGTTGAGCAGCTAAAGCAGTGCATCAAGCAAGAATGAGAAAGAATTTCACCTATAAAGCTTTAACAGTTAGTGTCTTCATTTGACAACCACGTACTGAATTTTGTTTAAATTAAAGGTGATGTAGTGGTAAACATGCCCCTGTCCCAGCTCTTTACGAGCATTTATCAGGCATAAAGCTCAAAATTAGTTAATATTTGTAAGTAAACAATGAAATCTATCATCTTGAACATTAAACGTCTTGTCTTTGTAGTGTATTCGACTAAATATAAGTTGAAAAGGATTCACAAATCATTATATTCTGTTTTTTGTACCTTCTATACAATGTCCGAACTTCATTGGAATTGGAGTTTGTAGATTTAAGGGTGCCTATCTGTCAGACCACAGAGGGCCCCTCCGTGTGCAGAACTCTGCTGGAGGTCCTGAAACACCGGGGTCACAAGTGGTATATTTTTAACACATGCTCTGGTAAAACTCCTGCAGCGTGTGTTTGATTCTGTTCTCGCTCTCTCTTTGTTTTGGAATCAAGTCTGCAGAGAAAACCAGTGATGCTGACCCGCTCTCCGTCCAGGACTTCACACCTGTTCAAGCTTGGAAAACAGGCAGCTGACGTCTCTGCAGACTCCTTGAGTTTTTAAAAATCCTGTTCTCTAACAAAAAGATTGGATGTCTGCATGTCTTCCATCGTTCATTTTTTGCTTATTACCTCCACAAAGGAGGTTATGTTTTAGGCGTCGTTTGTAAGATTGTAACAGGATAACTCGAAAGTCGTGATCCAAGTTTAATGACATTCTCAGTCGATGTTGGTCATTGTACAGGAGAGAAGTGAATAAATGTTACACGGATGTGGATCCAGGGATATTTTAACCCTATGAAGCCAATTGTATTTGATACATACTTGTATAATACCTCTATCTACTCAATATGATCAACAAATTACAAAAAAACATCTGAATAAAATCAGATAAATGATAAAAATGTCCTCAAATTGATTATCAGTTGCCAAAAACACCTAATTTATCAAATGAGATACAAAAAATCTATCTGTTGAATTTTATGGACATTTTGATATTTTTAGGATTTTAGCAGAAAGTGAAACAAACATTTCAGCTCCAAAAAATTAGAATTTTCTGGCTGTAATCTATGGTCTTGGGCCTTAAAGGGTTAAAAAACTTGTTAATATTGCAGAATAGGGCAGTTTCCCACATTAAAGCAAACAGTTTAATGGGTTTTGATCAGATTTTGAAGATTTTTCAGGAAATAAAAGTCAAATGCTAGTCAAATGCTAGTCAAAACTGTCGCACTTTCACTGCGAATGTATTGGATGCCTTACAATATTTATTTATTTTTCTTTTTTTCAATTTATTACCTTACGTTTTTAGCTTGAATTCAGCTTTATTATGACGTGCTGCTGACCTCTTGGCCACGTCTACATTGTAAATGAGATCCTGCTCTCAATGGGATTTACTTGGTTCAATAAAGGTTAAAAACGGGTCAAAGAAAGAAGTGTTTAGATTTTGGTGGTGATGTGAGTCCACATGGCAATCCAGGAATTAAAAAAAGGAAATTGCAAGATAGGGCATTTTCCATTTTATCTGTTAGTAACTTTTTAAATACTCAAACAGTTTTCATGAAATGCTGCAGAAATGGTGACTTTGGTGATGATCCATGCAGAGATGTTGATCCAAGATTTTTTTAAGGATGTGTTAACCTTGTGAGATTGGGCAGTTTTCCACACTTTAGTGTTCTCATGGTCCTTAATTGATATTTGTAATGTTTCAGAGAATGTTGGACCTGCCACAATGAAAAAGGGACAGGAGGTTTCGGTGGTGATTTGAAGAAAGATGCAGATCCAGGACAGTTTCCCACATTTTCACTTGTAAATCCGTAAGTTAAGAGCTTGGTTTTCTGACATTTCCAGCAGATCTTGGTCATCGTACAAGAAAGAAGTGATTACATTTTGGCCATGATCTTAACATGGATGTCGATTCAGTTGTTTATTTAGTTTAAAAAAGTGTGTTTAAGTTGTGCTCCTCAAGCTTGTCGGTTTTTCCCTAGGCTGTTTGCTAAACTCGTAAAACCGTATGTAGACAGCAAATACTCAAACCAGGAATTCTGACATTTTCAGAAGTCTTAATCACCTGTTTAACATGAAGTTTCTCAATAACTCTTCTCCTTATTTACCTTTCAGTGAGGTTATGTAAAGTGCTCAGCATAATTAGCTCACTTCATATTTGTCAGAAAACCTTACAAATTAACATTTTCTATGGCAATCTACACAACAAAAAAATCCCCAAATGCGGATTGCAAACAAGACTTTTAAGGTTGCACTAAAAGAAGTATTTTTCTTAATTTAAGATCAGGGAAAAAAAAGAAGTACATCCCAATCAAAGGGGTGAGAGCAAAGCTTAATTTAGTTATCATATTGCCATTATTTTAATTTTATGGTAAAACATGTTAAACTCAGTTTTGTCAAAACTTTGGAAATTGTTCTTGTGTTCATTTCGATATTAATATATACTTTACTTTAATAGGAAGTGTACTCATTTATTCTTGGCACTGTACAAAATAATATATAGTATTTCCAGATACAACGGTGTGTTGAGAAGCACGTCACCATAAATCTGTGTGGTATAGATTATATTGAAGGACATCATAAACACACAAGAAAATAAACATCACTTATTTTTTCTTTTAATTTAAATAAATCTTCCAATATTCCTAAAAAAACAACTTAATTTGTATAATTTTAAAGGTTGGACTCAAACAAGTTAAAGCCAAAAGAGCAGTACTCTGATTAGTTTACAATAATTTAACAATATTCAGTACTCACTAAAAGGTAAATAAGGTTAAAGTCAAATGCTTAAATCGGTGTGAAGAGATAGATTATCTAAATCCATGTGAAGTCTAATTTTAATTGCATGTTCACCATTTTTAATTACAGGAAAAATCATGTTTGTACTTGGGTTCAGTGTAAAGTTGGACTGATTCTTAAAAAAGACATTCAATACAGAAAGATTTCACTTTCTCATGAACTAAACCTGAAACTAATTATTCACATAACCCTCACAGGAGAGCATAACTGACTGTTTGAATGTTTAAAAATCTTTAACAATCACGTCCTATAATTAATCTGGACCAATACGCTCCTCTTAAACTATTTAAAATAGTCATTTCAGTCATAAGTCACATCTGGCCCCTGCACACTCAACATGCACACAGAAAGACGACATGAGCTAAAGTTTAAGGTAATCTATCAAATATTCAACCAGTTATCATTTAGAGAAAAAAAATCCTTCTCGACTACATATGTACCCACTCAGCCTGATTTCCTGTTGGATCCTGATCCTGCAGGTGGCGCTGTTGACATTAAAGTTGCTCCGTGCGTGACCTTTGATCCTGCTGCTGCTCGCCGTTTCGGCTGCTGTTCCTGCTGCAGCCACTAGATGGCGTTCAGGCTCTTCACAGGCTGAGGGAGTCGGGGCGGCTTTAACATCCACCTGCTGGTCTGAGGGGGTTCAGGACTTCGTGGTGACAGGGACTCGTTTTAACCCATCACAGTCCTGCTGTCACGGATTTAACTTCTTTTAGTCCAACCTTGTAAATCATATGTACAGTTATAATAAGCTGTTGGCTTATTTTGAAGATTTATTTAAATTTAAAGACAAAATTTGTGTTTTTTCTTTACTGCTGAGTTTAAGATTCCCTTAAATATAAGATACAGTCTTATGATGCCACACAGATTTATGATTCAAAATCAGTTTTGTTGTGTGAAAAAATAGCTTTTGGCTCTTCACTGACACCTGAACAAGACATTTGTCATCATTCGATTAAAAAATAAAATATTATATATTGTGAGATTATTCCACTGCCTCAAATTCATCCTGTTTTATTTTCCATGAAGAAATGTACAAAATCTGTCCTGAGCCAATATTCAGCACCAGAGAAACATTATATGATCTCTTCTGTGCCATACTCAAGTGTAATATTATTCTTTTAGATCCAAACAAGTGTAAGTAAGATTATGTTATGATATTTGTCTTACAGGTGATCCAACACTATTGATGATTAAATAGCACTTATGTTGACAAATATGTCGTGTATGCATGTTCTGTTTTTTCCGTTTTTGTGCAGTTTTCCACTTGATTTTTTTATTTACATCTCTTTCATGAACTCAATGAGAACATATAACCAAATGAAGCTTGTTAGCTGTACAATAACACTATATTGTATCCGTGATCAAGCACAGTTAGGTACCGTAAACCTTCAAATAAAAGCTCATCCAAATTCAAAGCCCAGTCTCTTATTCCAGTTACACTGATGCACTTTTGGACAAATAAAATCAGACCTCAGAATCACGTCTGAGATGGTTGACAGTAAAGAAGAAGAAGAAAAAGCAATTAGATAAAAAGCAAAGTGTTAAAACTGAATTTATTTGATTATCATTTTTCTTTGTCAGTTTACTGAAAATGGATTAAAAACTTCATTTGTCGGCTCACAAGTACTCAACACAGATTTTAGGAAAAGCATGTAAGACTTTTTTGACCCTGAAACAATCCTGAATGTTTTGGCTTCAGAATCAAGAAAAGAAGGACTTTACATGTAAAAGATGGTTAATAAAGATGGTAAAAAAAATACCTGAAAATTAGATTTGGTAGATTTTTTTAAAGAAATATGCAACTTTTGAGTCTAACTGTGCCTCTAATGTTCTTACACAAATACCAGACCACAAGAATTTTGTAATACAAAAATGATCAGTTTGACTATTTCTTCTAGATAGCATGTAATAATAAATATAAAAAGCAGAAGGAGTGAGATAAAAAGAAAGAATATAAACCTTTGTTGAGTTAAAGGTCCCATTAAGGCTAAAGTTGAAAGTGTATTATATATTTTTCCCCCAGTTAAATGATGATAATGCATATTTATTGTGCTTGATATGTTCACAAATAAAATTACCACATTATTAAACCTATAAAAACATGATTTGAGTTGTTATAAGTTCTTAAAACAATCCGTAACATTGTAATTCAATGTCTTGGTGTGATTCTCCTGATAAATGTGCCATCAAGGAAAAAGAGAAAAACATCAAGACTGAGAGAAGATGAACTTTGTTTGCGTGGGAATTTGTTTAATTCAGGCAAAAAAAATGGCCAAAATGTAAAAGCTGATTGATATTTTTACAGGGATGTGCTTGGAATCTTCTCAAATACAAAGACTCTTTTAGAAAGAACAACAATTAAATTAAAAAGACCCTGTTTCACTAACACACCCAAAGACTATTCTTTAAAAAGGAAAATGTGGAATATTTTTATATGTGTGTTAATATTTTTTTTTTTTAAAAAACATGGTCACATTTGTGTTCATTTTTTTTTCTTCCTTTTTAAAAAATAAAATAAAATAGTGTTTTTAATCATCATCCATGTTGGTGAGTGAGTTTTTCAGATTTTTTAGCCAAATTAAAACACAAAAATTATTTGTTTTGGGGACAAAACATTATTAATAATTCAATAAAAAGTGTTTTTACCATTTCCCAAAAAATAGTAATGTTCGAAATAAGCCAAGCAGAGTAGAAATACAACATAAAAGTAAATATTCTTGCTGTAATCATACACCATGTTTCTAATTTCTTTTTAAAGTCAGAGTCAGACTACAGAAGTAGTTACTCTCCTGAATTCTTTTCCACAGCAGGAATGAGAGGAGAAGTGATTTTAACAAATTATAATTTTTATTTTCTCAAATGCAAAAACCAGAGAACAAAACTTTGAAAAATATTTCAGCTGTTGTCCACGAGGTCAAACCAATGATCTCTGTTATTCCCACAGTCTCTGCATCATTGCTTTAAATATTTAGAAATATACAAGGGCCAAAAGTTTTCTTTCTTTAGAAATGACTGAAGGTGCACGGCTCACAGTTTCTTTATCATTGTCCTTCATTATTGTTTTCTGATGTTTTGTTTGATGCAGTTTGAATGACCTTGTTGTTGAACGGTGCGACAGATAAACCTGCCTTTGCTGCAATAGTAAACATAATAATATACACAAAATACAAATAACCTATTGCTTAATATTGTTCCTTTAATTAAAAGTGAAGTTGGACGGATATGTTGCAAACTTATTTTTGCAATTTAGACTAAAAGTGGGTGACGTGTCACCTGCTACATTCTTTATAGAGAACAAGAAAGTTTGTCTAAGTAGTAAAAACAGATAAGCAACATTAAATGTAAGAAAACACACTTTATATTCTCAAAGTATGTTGTGTTTACAAAGGAAAGGCAAATTGTTTTTTGGGAATTTTCTAGATCATCATCTATTAGTCTGAACATTACAATATTATTTGACCAATTCAGAGAATGTGCAGAGAAGTCAAAGTCACTTTTTTGTCCTTTTCTGCCTACAGGACATACAGAAAAATCATTTCTCTAAACCCTTCAGTGTGGAAAAGATTGAAGGTGCAAACATAAACAACACAGATATAAAAATATAATACATAGAAATTCAAAGAAATAAAAGGCAAAAGAAACAGAAGGGCATAAATAAATATAAATAAAAGCTAATATAATCTAATATAAGTATTAGTTGAGATAAATATATGTATATATAGATATAAAGACACTGTTGATGCAGGTCATTAAGAATAAACCTCTTCATCTCTGATTCTTAAGTCAAACCTGTTCTCACTCTTTCGAGACCCGCCGCAGTTGATGATAAAACCATCAGGATCAGGTTTTAAGACAATTAAGCATTATTTTATTCACAAAATAAATTAAAGCAAGTTCATACTATCATAATTTCTCAAGTATTAGGCGTTTGTGAAAAGGGGCTCCCCAAAAAGTGAGCCAGAGGTTTTATGACAGAAACAGAAATAAAATAATAAACACAATAAAAATATGACACAAACGTCTTTGTTTACCTTAAACCTCGTTTTAGGCTACAAATAAAAATTTCCTGAATTACTGAAAAACCTGAGAGTGAACAAACACAACACATACAGACAACCGCATCAGGAAAATAACAATAAAAATAATTTAATCTCATATTTCCTAACAAATGAATAATTTCTCATTGATATTATTTGGACTTAATTGTAAAATCTTCAGTCTCAAGTTTCCCAAACTGATATATTTAAGTGTCAGGTTGTCTTTTTGAAGCTGGACTGAGATGCAGATGTTTTTATGCTTTTGAGTTCGTCCCAGATCAGTGACCTCTGCAGGTCACACTGAAGCTTTAAAATGTAGTGTTTCACGCTCCTCCAGAGTATTTTCTCCTCGTGTTTCGAGCAGGAGAAAAAGATAAATTGGGATAAGATGGGAGAGTCTATCACTGAGTTTGTTCATTAAATAAAACATCACACAGACCATATGGAAAATGCTGCATTCGCTGAGCATCAGAAGTTTGAGATCATAAAAAAGAGGATCAGAGGAGCATCTATCTGGACCAGGATGAGTTTGTGTTATGAAATCTTTAGTTTCTCAGGAAAACTTAGAAACATATCACATCATGATCCATTACAAAAGTTTAAGTTTCATCCTTAATGATGTATAAAAAATAATCAAATGCACATTGAAGTATTTAGAAAGCACAAACAAGCACTTCTGTAAAGCCCCACTTTGTGATGCATCATAAACACGTTATAATCAGGTTCATAAGATGCTATAATATGTCATAATGTGTTTATAGTCTGGTTAAATCACAGTTTTATCTTTTTAAAGAAAAGTCTGCTTAACTGTAATGGAGAGTATAAAGCATTAAATGACAACAGAAAGTATTCTACCTTCAATTTGTGACATTATGGTTAAAATGTTGATCATAAAAAATTGGAATTCAATTAAAAAAAAATAATTTTACATCTCTTGTTTGTTTTTCTTGCATAAGGGGAATATAAGATTGCTTCTCTAAAGCATTAAAAATGAACACAAATTATAATAACTATGATTATACTGCATTATAAGCACATTATTGCACATTAAGAAAATTCCCTGTAATGTGTGTATAATGAAATACAAAGAAAGTTTCTAAGGTTTTTTGTTTAACCACATGATTTATTTAAGAAATTCACTTTGCACTCTCAGCTCTCAAATTTTACCTTACACATTTTTAAAGATAAACTTATGGATATCCCTTATGATGATGTCATGTTATCACAATGTATATTGTCTTGATGTGAACCACTGAAGGTTTGAAATATTCATCAGAAAAAAATTTCAATAAACTGGAAAACATAAGTTTACAGCATTTTGTGTGATTTGTGATTTGATTTGTTTTGCCCACTTTACCTGAAGTATCTAAAGACACTTAAAGTATGTTTTAATTTAGTTGTAATGGTTTTAAAGTGAAATATATGCATTAGAAAAATAAAAGTTTGAATAAACTTAGATCATTTTAGAAACTGCTTATAACCTGCATATATGCTGAACTGACAAAACCTCATTAATATTCAAAACAATAAACCTGCTGTGTCAGGTTTATTTATATGAAGCATTATGAATATTTTAAAAATCTTATAACATAACCACAATATCTCTCTATAAGCACATTTATAACTCAGTACAAACACTGTTACTATAATTACTACTATTATAAAACATGATTAATGATCACAAGTTCTGAGTGCAGTTTAACACTTAATAATACCTTATAAATATGCTTATAACATCTTTATGTTAGAGTTAAAAAAGGGGCTTCAGACAAAGTTTAAGAAAAGTTTAAAAAAGGAAAAACTAAAGTTTTGATTTAGTTTCAACAGCTGTTGACAGAATATTAATGTCTCAAAAATATCAATTTGTAGTTCAAACTTTGATATTAATGGGTTGTTAGTTATACACTTAATGGTTTCTTACTTGTTATACATAACTGTACATTAATGTTAAAGACGTGTTTAATTGTCTGTAAGTGTGTGTTTATAATAAAACATCATGGAGGAAGGATATCAAACCAGCTCGTTATTTTGTTGCTATAAAGCAGCGTTGAAGCTTTACAGTATTAGACATAAATACTGCACTGAAGTGCCCAGACACACTCACATCTGCACACACACACACACATTTGCACACTCACATTTGCACACACACATGCAGAAAGAGAGACAGTCACTGCTCACCCATTCTTGCGTAAATCACTTGGCCTGGGGGCTCTCTTAACCCCCTCTCTCTGTGAGAGTGTGCTGGTGGATCCGTGTGCGTCCCTTTGAAAGCACATAATGCTGCTGGACAGTATGGATAATGGTCTGCTGTGATGATGCTGAATAATCTCTGTGTTTCTGTGAGAATGTACCGCAGCAGCTAAACGTCCGGGGCAGAGATCCAAAACACACAAATAAACCATGAGGGGAGTTTAAACACTCTGTCACAGCACACAAAAATCATTTTTACCAACACTTCATCTTTTATTTCAGTCGTTTAATAAATCCAGACCATTTATGTGAGACTAAACTCTAAAATAAAATGTTTTGGACAGAAAGTCACTGGATCAGTGGCACATTTAAGGTAAAGCAATGTGTTGTTGATTTTACATTTAAAAAAGTAAATTGTGATAAAAAGTTTGAGAGTCAGTAAACATGAGGCTTGATTTCAATCATCAGTTTAGAATCAGATTCAGATGTGTGATCACAGAGGTGTGCTAAACACTCAATTAGTATAACTTTTATTAACTGTGCTCCAAACATACAAACACTGAACATTAAAAATTTCACTTTAAAACAAACAAGAGGTGTTTTTAGGTCACAAGCTCTGCCAACATCGTCAAGAGTCTTTAGCAAAAATGGAAAACTGACCGTACAGTAAACAAATCACTGTTAACAAAAGTCAAGGATCCACATCCAGAGTCAGATCAGCATTTCTTTCATGATCCATGACCAACTTCTTCTAAAAATATAACCAAAATCTATAGAGAACTTTCTGAGATATTTTCTAAAATGTGGAAAACCTCCCTTGCACTGTTTGGTCCTTTAAAAATCCTGGATGCATGCCTGGGTTTGGATCACCATCAAAATGTAATCACTTTTTTTCTTGTGCCACAAACAACGATCCCTAAAAATTGAATTAAAATCCAGTCTTAACTTTCTGAGCTATCCTGTCAACAAACTAAAAACTTACAAACTAACAAACAGCAATAAAAACAAAGTGTATTTGGTAAAGGTAGCATGACGTGAGCATACAATCAAACAATATGGAAACATTTAACAAACAAATCAGAAAACAAAAACTGATAAATATGAGCCTATAAGAGTACACAAATCTGGAAGTACCAGTATTCTGAGAGCACAAACATCTGCTGAGTTATTATCAACACTGTCAAGCATGTGTAAAAATTATATACTAGTGGATTCAGATCAACCACAAATTCTAAATATTGTCCTACAGTTATCATTCTCTGAAAATGTCAATAAATTTCATCGAGGGCTTATTCAATATTAAGCAACAATTTTTTTTTAAAAATGCCATATTTGACATTGTTAATACATCCTTAAAATTAATCCTGGATTGATATCAATTGCCATGACCAAAATTCTCTGAAAATGTCATCAAAACCCATCAAGAAGTTATTGAGTTATTGTCAAAAATGTGAAAAAACTGCCCTCTTGCAATGGTAGTCAATTAGAAAAAAAAATGGCTCCACAACTGGATTTGGATCACTACCAAAATATCATCACTAGTTTCTTGTGCTACAAAGAAAGTTCCCAAAAAAATTTAATCCAAATCTGTTTTGAGCTATCTTGTTTTCAATGTAACAACCAAACTAACTGGCAAACTAACTAACAAGCTAACTTACTAACCAACAACCTAACTATCTAACCAACTAACTAAATAACTAACTAACTATTTAGCTAACTAACTAACTAACTAACTGGCAAACCAACTAACAACCCAACTTACTAACAAACTAACGCACTAACTAACTAACTAACTTACTAATGCTGGCAAACTAACTAACAAGCTAACTTAATAACCAACTAATGTACTAACTAACTAACTAGCTAACTAACTGGCAAACCAACTAACAAGCTAACTTACTAACGAACTAACTAACTAACTAACTAACTAACTAACTAGCTAGCTAGCTAACTAACTAACTAACTAACTGGCAAACCAACTAACAACCCAACTTACTAACAAACTAACGTACTAACTAACTCACTAACTAACTTACTAATGCTGGCAAACTAACTAACAAGCTAGCTTACTAACAAACTAACGTACTAACCAACTAACTAACTAACTAACTAACTAACTAACTAACTGGCAAACCAACTAACAAGCTAACTTACTAACGAACTAACGTACTAACTAACTACCTGACTAACAAACTAACTAACTGGCAAACTAACTAACAAGCTAACTTACTAACCAACTAACTAACTAACTAACTAACTAACTAACTAACTAACTAACTAACTAACTAACTGGCAAACCAACTAACAAGCTAACTTACTAACAAACTAACGTATTAACTAACTAGCTAACTAACTAACTTACTAATGCTGGCATAACATAGCCTCCTTAGAAAAAGTAATGACAAAATAATGAAAAAAATAAAATAAAATTATAATATTGTTGTGATCCTGCTGCTTCAGTCCTTATTGTGTTAGCGTGTTGTTGTGTAAATGTGTTGTTATTTGTAGTGTTATCATACAAAACATTCTGTGTAGACTTATGGAGATTTTATTTCCAACTTTTATAACTGTCATTTTGTAAAGTTGATGCTCATCCCAAGGATGGATGCTTATGGAAAAAGGATGATCACATACACATTCTGAAAACCTTTAATAAATTAAACAAAAAACTCTAAATGATCAAAAATTCAAGAATAAGAAGGAGAGTAGAAAAGGTCTCCACTGAAAAAGAGATAGTTCAGTGAATTAAGCTTTCCATTTTCAATTTTATAAAAGTGTGAGACAACTTCTGACAATAATACATCATGACAATAAAAAAATAATTTAGGAGTGAAGGACATGTGAGAAAAGAAAGAAAACATAAAAAAAGACAAAAGACGACATGTGTTTACCCAATAAAGGGTTAAAGGGATACGCCAACAGTTTTTTTTGTCTCCATGTCGTGACTCACTCCAGGCAGCTAGACACTATTTCCACCATAGACTTTATTCTATCTTCAGACTAATATTAAACTTTGTGTAATTATTGAAAAACAAAACTGGTTTGCGTATTTATTTCAAAGCTTGCATACAGTGCTTAGTCTAGGCACAGATTAAGTTACATAACATGGTGAAAAGTGAGTCACAACAAGCACACAGGACCATGTACAGAATCTGCAGAGTTTATCTAATGACTGTAGGCAGAGGCAGGCTAATGCTACCCATTGATTCCCAGTGTTTGAGCTAAGCTAATTCACATTTCATGAGTTCTGCCCCTCCCTTCTTTGCTACTGCACGCACAGTTAAAAGAATGGTGTCTATCTGCTTGACTTGAACTTGAGAGTGAGGAAAGACATGAAAAACAAAAATAAGTTGGCGTGTCTCTTTAATGCGTGCAGAAATATGTTAAATCATGGTGACAGATAGCAGTGTTAAAAGCTTGGAGGTCTAAAGTACAATATAATCCGTTTTCTCTTCTCCTGCGTGTGAGCACGCTCAGTCTAAACGTGTTTAATCTCCAAACAGGAGAGTACAGAGAAGACATCGAGCCGTGACTACAAAGTATTTTACAGTTTTAACTTAATTATAGAAGTTTGAGTGTTTGAAAATCAAGTTGAAGCTCTTCTTAATTACTGTCATAAAGTTATCTAATGTTTACTCCGCACTTTATTCTTCTTAATAAGTTTAAAAAACAAAGTTATATCGCGGCGCTCTGCCTCCTTCAAACATCATTTAGCTGAAGATAAAAGTTTCCTGGAGACTTTTTAATGCACCGGAGCTCTGACAGGTGAAAGTCTGCAGGAGTAACAAGCCCGTTTGATGGATGGAGCGGCTTTTGTGTCAAAACAAAAATCTACATTGACCCTGTTGGAGGGATGATGTGTTTGCTGCTGGCAGGGAGAGGTTTCATACGAGGAGAGGGGAAGTGTGCTGCTGGAGTATCGGTGTAACACACACACACACGCACACACACACACAGGCAGCCTTCACCGTGAGCGTGTGTCTGCAGCTTGTTGAACCCCCGTAATGCTCCTATTAGCAGCTTCAGTTAAAATGGCATTTCATCAGGCAGCTGACAAGTGAATTATCTCGCCCTTTTTCCTCCCTGTTCCCCTCTCTCTCTCTCTCTCCCTCTCTCTCTGTCTGTCTGCCTCGGTCTCCCTCTCTCCCCCCGGCTCAGTGACAGTAGCCTTAGGCCTGAGATAAAGAGGAGGCGCGCGGCACTCGGCGCTCTCACACACACTCGGCAGAACTGAAGTGACATCCTGTCAAAACAATAGTTTACTACAACAGGAACTTGTGTGTTCTGTCAGACAGAGGCTGAACTTCAACTTTGGGACATATAGATTCCTCTTTCATATCGAGCCCCCCTTTGTGAGAGTGTGCGCGTCGCTTGGGCCAGTTGCGCTCCTTAAATCCCAGCTCTGTGAGTGTGTGAAAACTCAGAGGACAGTTTAGGTTGTGTTCATCGTACAGGCGTGCGCCGAGCTCCGGGGAGGGATGCCATCGTTGACAAATCTCCTCCAGAGCTCGTCTGCAGTGCTCAACGTTTCTCTGCTGCTTCTCTCTCTCGCTTTTCAAAAGTATCTGACTTCTCTGCTCGGCGTGTTGTACCAGAAGTGAATGTCTGAGTGGAGCAGGGCTGTGGGTTAAAGCCTTTATATGGGAGTTTTAAAGTGACCCTCAGTTGCATGTGCGACATGTCTGCAAAGAGAGGGACTAAAGAACAAAAGACTTTTTAAGGTTTTTGGCTGTGGGCAGTCAAGAAATAAATAATACTAGTAATAACTTTATTTGTATAGCACTTTTAAGAGACATGCCATCATTATTTTTGTTTTCGGCTGGGCATGCAGTAAAAAGGAGGAGACAGACAGAGCTTGCCCACCGGTAATTAGCTTAGCTCAAACACTGGGAGTCAATGGGTAGTGTTAGCCTGCCTCTGCCTAAAGTTTAAGGGTAACTTTATCTTATGACTGTGATTGTTAAAGTGTAAATAGTCCTTTTAAGACTTTCTTTTTTAGTTTTGTATCCAAACCCTTTTCTATTGGTAGAATAATGTACATGCAGCTATATTTATTTTATACTTAAGTCTGTTTTTCTATTTTTATTGAATGCTGTCCCCTTTGCTGCTGTAACACTGCAAATTTCCCCATGTGGGACGAATAAAGGTTTATTCTTTTCTATTCAGGAACTCAGAATGGTCCTGTGTGCTTGTGTTTTTTTAAACTGTGTTATGTTAGCTATTTTTAGGTGAGTACTTTGTGGAACATCATCTGCTTTCTTACTCAGCTTTTTACTGGTGCATATGCAACATGCGGTTTAGTTTCATATGTATTTCTTTAGAAAATTACATAAAGAAAGAGTCACAACACGCACACAGGACCGTTTAGAGATGCTGAAGAGTTTGAGGTAAGCTAGTCAGTGGTGGGCAAGTTACTTCAAAAATTAAATGCGTTATTTATTACTTGTTACTGTCATTTCAAAGTAATTAGTTACATTATAATATTACTGTATTTGAAATGTAAGGCATTACTCTATTATCACATTACTTTTAAGTTACTCTTGCCAAAATAACAGGAAATATGGATTTGTCTTTCTAAATGTAGTTCATTACTCTCAAAAAGCTCATTAAACATCCAGTGGAAGGAGATGTGGTGCTATCTGACTGAGTTCAGCTTAAGGCTAAAAACAGTAGGACATAACAGCCACATTGATGGCTCATAGAACAATATAAGAAAAAATCACAGCGAAAACAGACAAAAGGTAAAATTATGGTTAATTGTGCTAGAGATGCTGTGACTTTCGGCCTAGCGGAGGACTTTTTCCCTCTCCTCCATAAAGAGTATTTGGTGAATTTGTATTTAAACTAACAACTCCTCATTTCGGATTAAATTAAAAATGCATTGTAACTCGCATCACTGACATTTGTACAGAGTAAAATATTACCTTTTTTTAGAATGCCTTACATTACTTTGTTACAGTAGAAAGACATGCATTACAGTAATCAGACTACTTTTGTAATGCATTACTCTCAACGCTGATGGTGGGCAAGCTCTGCCCGTCCCGTCTTTGTTACTTAATGCAGGGTCTATCTGCTTGTCATCGTCTCAGTAGTTAGGCAAACCATGGAAAGAAAAACAATGTTGTCGTATCCTTTTCAAGTAAAAGATTGCAAAGAGCTTTGAGAGACAGACAGGAAGAAACAGAAGAAAAAACACAAGAGCTTAAAGGTCCATGTCCATCATGTTTTGAGAGTCTATTAAAAATGATTTGATTTAATTGAACAAAAAAAGACATTTAATCTCAGTCGAGGATCAGGTATAGCTCTTTTCCCCTCCCCTTTGGAAACGCTCAGACCTGAGGCTGTGGGGAGGCAATGATGATGAGCTCTGCATGCAGGGGAGGACACACAGGTGTAAACTGTAAAAGATTTGGTTGAATGGAGCCTTTGTTACGCTGTCTATGTCTATGAACGCTGCCATACTCAACCGAGCTTTGGCTCCACCTTCTCACGGACAGAAAGGCTCTGTTGATGCTAAACAGCTGTCATTCGGGGTGCTGGTTTGGCGTGGTGGTTAGCACCCCATGTACATGCTTCTGCCGGTCCAGGTTCGAATCCCGCCTGTGACCAGTTTGCAGAGTGTCTTCCCCTACTCTCTCCCCCTTTCACAAGCCTATCCACTGTCTCTCTCCTATCAATAAAGGCCCAAAAATATACATTTAAAAAAAAACAAAAACAAAAAAAAAACAGCTGTCATTCCAGCGGTTATGCATATTTTATTTTTATTTATTTATTTATTTACTTATTTAATAGGGACAGTGCACATTAATGAACATCTATTCAAAGAACAATAGATGTAAATATGCCGGATTACAGCATCAATGCTAATTTACATCCGTAGTCCCTAGGCAGGTAACACATAAACATTGTGGCAAAGACACCACACACACAAAAGCAGGACATAGAAAAGGACAATAGATCATAATGAGAGCACAATACAACACATAAGAAGTTACACTAAAGACAAATAAGTACGTTGACAGCAAAATCCGAGGTCTTTTTCTCGTTTTGGAGTAGTTTTTAGGCAAACACTCAGGACCTGCCAAACTGCGTGTCTGCACCTCAGCGGCCATCTTAAGCATCAATGCAAATTTTAGTAAAGGTTTAATCTAAAGAATGATTTGAGTAGCTTTCTTCAAACTTAATAAATACCTGTATCTACTCAGAGTCAAGAAAACACTTGATTGATGTAAGAGGGCACAAGTCAAAGCTGGGTGTAAGAGCAATGTATGGAGCATGTACACGACATACAATTTGCAAAATAATAAAGAATTTCTTTTATTTGTCCTGATTTGAATTTGGATTTAATAGGTCTTTTTATCTTATCTTATCTTATCTAAAAGTTTATTTGAAGCCGATAAGCATGTGGGTCATGTGAGGTTTTTTTTGTGTGTGTAATTGGTGCAGCTGCAGAACTTTGAGAGCACAACAGTTTTTGACCGTGTTTGCACAGAGTTCAGATTTTTTGTTTTTCAGTATCTTATTTCACAGTTATTGTAATGCATAGAAGCCCTTAATTAAACACTTTGAATGAAGGATTAAGGACTATGTTGCTTTGTTATGGAAACATGCGTCAACTACATTTCCTGGTTCGTCATCACAGAGGGTCTTCAGCTATAAGACGGAGCCACACTAACACTTCAGGTCATGGAGTCTCATGTTCATGCCTTTTTATCTAATACATCCAAAATTCACCCAATTTATTTTGCAAAACTTTCACATGTCATCTCTGGCTCTGCTATAAAGTCCACTTGTAGCAAGCTATGATCATAAAACCCTGTGACCTTCTCTAAACTTTGCTGAAACACCTTCTTGACTCTCTCTTTGGATCTTTCGTTCTTGTGTTCATTGCTGCTTATAAAACTTCTGTTAATCATACATCTCAGGCTGCTCTATGATTGTGAAAATTCATATAACAATTAAAAAAAAAGCAAGAATAGGACTATAAATACGACTCACTGATATCATGCAATCATTAAGCTTAAATGTTCATAAATGCAAACATTCATTACATTGAAAAATAAGCAATGATTATGATATAAATAAATATATTGTATTTGTAGGGCACATCTTGTTGGGTTTGTGATTTGCGTTAAGAGCAACACAGCCAAACGTGTGGGTCGTGCCCCCAAATAAAGCCAATAAAGAAAACTAATCAGGCTCTAACAAACAGAAACTCCTGATTTAGCTTTTTCATGGCAACCATTTGTTTATTGTTGCCATGAGTGCATCTAATAAAGCTTGAAAAGATGTTGGTTGCAAGATATACTACTTCTGCCTTTTAGATTCTTTATCGCTTGAATATTTTGTGCTGCTGCTCACCTGTGATGGATCAACTTTAATCTCTGCCTGCTGTTTTGTCACCTAAAACCTCCTTCTGCACCTCCATCCCTAAACAGATGTTTATGCAGATGTTTATGGACATCCACTGTCTCCTCCTTCACTGTTACTTCTCTTTCAGAATCAAGGAAAAAACGCTCCTTTTGACGTTAATTCACTGCACAGCAAGGCAACATTTCTCAGTTCACAGCGTTAAAGACAAGTCCTTTTAAAAAGCTTTTTTCTTAACAAATATGCAAAGTTTCTCCATGAACAGAAAGGCTAGTTTTCTGTTTAATAAACCTTGAAAAGTGATGTTTTTGTTGAATTGAGTCCTTTGCTGAAAGTACAGTAGCAAAGGAAATAAGGACATACGCGAACTGTGCTTTGCGGTACTCTTTATAAAGCTACCAGTGTTGGGAGTAACGGTGTTACTAAGGCTGTTATCTTTTCCCAGTGATGGGTAATCTAATTAATTCCTTTTTCATGCGTTACAACACTGTTACCGTTACCAACGGTGAAAGGTGGCGAATTACTTTGCTCCGATGTCAAGCATCAGACCTGCCTCGCTCAGCCAGACACAGACAGGAGCTGCGCTGTTGACAGACACATGAGAAAACGCGATGCCAGAGTTGCCAGGTCCGCTTATTATAAGCGACTTTCAGCTTCTTCTTTTTCTAACTTGCATGTGTATATTGGGAGTTGTGGGATAGACTTTTTTGAGCTTGTTCCAATAGTGCAGTTGCTCATTTGGGCTTGTTGTGCCCCCAAACCCATCAATATAAACCTAATTCAGAAGTTATTAAAATTATTTTATCCCACCTTAGCACAAATTTAGAATTACGGTAAAAGGTGTTTCCACCTAAAATAAATCCATAAAGCTAGATTTAAATTGATTTCTAATGTGGTTGCTACTGTTTTCATCATGATAAAGCTGTAGAGGATTAAGATACAACTTAGATAAAAAAAAACTGACATGTCTTTTTGGTTACAAATATCAAGGTTAGACAGACTGTTTGGCAATAACAGAGTTACAAATAACAGCAGCCCTTCCCTTCACCTCTGAACAAAAGGATGTTTAATAAGCAACGTGCCCAACACTGAAAACTACAGAAGAAAATGGTATTTTTTAAAATCTGTAAAATGGAAACAGTAATTGAATTTGATTTTTTTTTATTATCGTTTTATTAGGACAATGCTACATAGCATTGTTTTGCAGCATCTATTTCCCCCTCTATTTCATAATCTAAAAAATATGAACCAGGCTTATAGGGTATTCAAACAAAGAGATGAGGAGGGTTTATATTCAGGTGTTTTTGCCAAAGTGTGTACATGTCAGGGTAGTAAATTTATACATTTTTCCCAAATTTGGTTAAATTTAACTTTTTGAATTCTCAGGCATTAGGATAGCTTTTCCATTTTGTATATCTCAAGATTATTCCAACACACTCCTAAAGTTTAGGAGGTGGAGGATTCAACGACTTTCTGGTGATTGCTTCTTTACCAACTGCTAGAAAATAAATAGCGTTACATCCTTCCTGCAATTCATTAGTTAAGTTCAATGAAAATAAAGAGTCTCAAATTCACATGTTTTAAACACAGTTCTTAATGTTTTATGTATTTCCCTCTGGTGTGATGTTGGTTTGGCACATCCCAAAAATACATGAAAGTGGTTTGTCTCCCTCGGGCCACATTGTCTCCAGTAGGACACGTTAATAGTTTTATATTTCTTGGAGTAGAGTCTTAAAATATCTTACAATGTGTTCCAGTAATATTCCCCCCAGAACTTCATGGTCTCGCCCCAGTGTACCTAACTGAGCTTTTAACTGTTCGGGAGCCTGGTAGAGCGCTGAGGTCGTCAAACAAAATTTTGCTGGAGGTGCCCAGGTCGAAATACAGACATTGGGGTGACTGAGCTTTTCCAATGCTGCTCCCAAGCTTTGGGATAAGCCCCCTACTGAAATGCGTCTCATTTCTGACCTAGGCCTTTTCAAATCCAGACTGAAGACGTATTTATTTAGGATGGTTTTAATACCCAGTAGTGTGGTGACACTTTTACTTTTACTCTGCTTTAGTTTATTTTATTGTATTTTATTGCTCTTATTGTTTTATTGTTTTTATTTATTGTTTTTTACTTACTACCTATTGTAAAGCACTTTGGTTCACTTAAAGAGTTGTTGTAAAGGGCTGTATAAATGAAGAACATTTACATTTACATCATTGAATCTGGTTGAGGACCACTGGAAGCTTCAAATTTCTTCTCTGAAAATATAGAAATGGGTTTACGTGGTATTGAGTGCCTTCAGAATTTTGTGTAAATCAGATTCTGCTGTCATTAAGGAACACAGATAAACATGCTCATGGTTTAAAGTCTTTGCTACCTTGCATTATTTCCTGCAGTCTTCCTTTAAAGATTCATGTAATGTTGCTGTGATGTGTTCTGTCAGCTGATCTTTAAAACAAGTGTACACCGTATGATATTGTTCTGCAGATTTTTTTGTGAAATATGAGGATGAATTCTGCCAGATCCGCTGCGAATTAGAAATTCTTTATGCCCCTGTATTCTGGGAGACATGTTTAAAAAAATCCAATGCCATAAATATCTATAAATTCTTCTGCAAGGATCAAATCTTGCTTTGCCTTCCAGGTTAATGTGTACTATGATTTATTCTCTCTGTTTTGAGATATCTGGTGTGTTGTTTCATACAGACAGTGGTGAGGCCTCGGCCGCTCATATGCAACAACATCATCAGATCCAGCGGTGAGTTCAGGGACACCACGAGTGTTTGGATTTCTCAACATCCATTGCTCAAAATCCTCAAGAATGTGAATTTTAACCTCTGGAAGATAAAGTCAGATTGAAGCCTGAGATTGAAGCCGACCATTTCGAGCTGCGGATTGTGAATTAACCATTGACCCTTCAACAACAATAGTGCGAGGGGAGAAGGTGTGTGTGTGTGTCGGTTTGTGTGATGTGGAGGGGATAATTGTGCGATGGTCAGATGGCAGAACCGCACGGAAAAAAAAACACAAAGAAGAAAAGAAAGAAAGAAAGACCCCCACACATGGACAGACAGGAGCAGACAGAGAGACGGACACATGGATCCATATATAATATATTCCTGTGTGTGTGTAGGCACAAATATACAATATGTGTGTGTGTATGTGTGTGTATGTGTGTGTTATGTGTGTGTGCGCTACCTGGCCAGCAGTGGTAACAGGCTCTGAGGCCTTTAATGGGATTTAGCCCGAGGCTGTTTTATTAAGATGTCGGCTTTCCCTGCTGCCTCTGCAGCTGACACCATTCCCCACTGATACCCCCCCAACCTCCCCCCTTACACCCGCCCGCCAACCCTCACCCCCGCCGCACACCAGCCTCCAAGCTGCACCCCCCCTCCACCCCTTCAATGCAAATCCCCCTCAACTGTCACCCCATCGTACCCCCTCCTCCTCCTCTGTCCTTGCCCCAGTGGCCCGTCTTCCTCACTGTGCTGCGCCCTGTAACGACCCCGCCACCGCCAAATACCCCAACTCACCCCCCATCACCTCTCACTCTCCTCTCTCTCCCTTTTGAATTATTTTGTTAAATTAGGAGGCCAATTTAACAAAAAGAGTCACAGACAAAGAAAACAAGGAATAGTGAAGATTTTAGATCCTTGTGGTAACTGCCTGTTCGCTCTTGAAGTAGGCGCCTAAAACTCGGCCTGTGGCTTCTTTCCTGCATGCCATTCCACTCTTCCTCACCAGTTTTAACTCCTTCTGCAGGATGTAACATTTCTTAATATCACATCAAACTGTTTGATGAAGCATCAATACAGGCCTGTGTACAGAAGTGTTTGATTGGTCTGTGCCTGTGAGTCAAAGAGCAGGGATGAGAAAGCTCCAGCATTAGCTAAAGTTGGGAATTATCAATATAATCCGTCGACATCCTGCAAGAAAACATTATGTTATCACAACACTGTCACACAAACATTCATCAGCTCTTGCTCAGGGTGACCATGGGTTTTAAAACAGATCTGAAAACCTTTTTATTAACCACTGCCTCCTCACAAATTAAGACCTTCTATCTCCTCTGTTGTTTTAATTAAATATATGTAGTCTTTCTTTTGCTAATTTTATATCTTTTATGCTATTAAAGTAGCATTATCTTTGCTGTAAAGCCTTTTGGATTGCTGTGTCTATGAACAGTCCTCTATAAAATAAATTTGCCTCCCTTTTCCAGGGGTTTGATGCAATTCAGTTGTGCATCAAGTTAGACCAAAATGCCAAACCTTTCAACTGTAACCTTGAAAACAAACTAAAACTAGAAGTGTCGAAGTATAAGAGCACAAAACTCTACCAAGGAATTCCCAGCGTTTTCGTAAGATACTTTCATAAATCTGGAAAACTGACATCTTTGAAACTGTTAAGAAATCCATTAAAAAACTCCTGCATCCACATCTGGATTTGGATCACCACCTAAATGAAATTTGCTGTCTCTTTTACCAAGACCACGTTCCATGAAAATGTTTTCCAAATCCATCAATAACTTAGTGAGTTATTTGCCAAAAGTGGAAAAAGTCCATATCTTGCAGCTTTAACAAATCCTTTAAAAATTCCTTGATCCACATTTAGATTGAGGTCCACACCAAGGTCTAACTGATTGGTCCTTGGCCCAAAAGTGACTTAGTGTCCAGGATATAACAAGGGACTGAATGTCCTGTGGGATGAAACAAAGAACTTATTGAGTTATTAGCAAAATGTGGAAAACTGCCCTATCTTACCATGTTAACAAATCCTTAAAAACTTCCTGAATCACCACCAAAATGCAAACCCGTTTTTCTTGGGCCTTTACCAACATTCCCTGAAAATTTCACCCAAGTACATTTTTAATGTTTGAGTTATCTTGTTTACACAGAGGAATATGTGGTTAGTCAGTTAGTTCCACATAAATGTCACATTTCCAAAAGTTAATGTACTTAGAAACATTTCTAGGTAGCATTCTCTTAAACTGTATTATTATTTTATGATGGGAGTTTTTGTAGGCAGAGAAAGTACCCTTTGTATTTGGTACGATACTTTCGTGTTTGCAGCTGGTTCTGCGTAACAGACTCTTACTGAGGGAGAGGAGTGAACTTTCAACTGCATTTAATGTACTAAGTAGCCATACGGAGCTCATACAACCCCACTTCAAAAATACTGAACTATCCCTTTAACATTGATGTACCACTTGTAAGAATTATTCATTCATGGAGTAAGCAGAACAATGAAGCATGTGGGTAGTGCCACAAAAACTTGGACAAAAATCCACTGCAATGGAATCTGGTGTTTTGGTAGCAGAATGGCTGCATTATTCTGTGTCAGTCCGATTATTTTGTAATTCAGTATCAGGTTCTGCTAGACCTGACAGATTATGAAGTGAGCCTCCCAAGAAGACCAGCTCCTCATCCTTTTATCAATGAACAACCATGGGCTTTTTCAGGGTAAAAGAGGATTTTGGCACATTTTTGTGGCTTTAGCAACTCATATAGCTGTGCTGCATCGTGGATTCCAAAATGCACAAAAAAGTTGAACCTTGCTGTAAAGTTAATCAGGCTTTCAAAGGGTATGAAATACAGTACAACTTGGTATTTAAGAATTAAGGAAATGGAGATTTTTGTGACAAGTCAGAAGACTGCAGTGTTTTTTTTTTTTTGCTTCACCTTTTAAGGTTGGTTTGGGACACTCTGGTGCCAAAAATGTGGATGGCACGGGTCAGTACTTTGGTGCCTTTTCTCCTAATTTGACGGTGAACACTTTAAACTGAACCAAACAGAACTGTCTGCGTGGTGGAAATGTAATGTATGGGATGTTGCCCAGATGATTGAGTGAACTCTATCCTATAGACGTATGAAAAAGTCTGTCTGGCATATCAGAGGTCACATCTCTTCACTTATTGTCACTCTATATATATGTTTAATTATCAATTGATTGTAAAGCATTGTGTAATGCCCCGTGTCCAGAGTTTGCCACATAAATGAAGCTAAAGATAAAAAAATTTAGAGAAGAATCTTTGAGTTTTGTTTGATGTGTCAGCTCCATTTCTTTATGGTTACACCTTCAGGGTGTCAGATGATGAAATCAAGAGGAGAACGTGGTTTAATTTAACGGTAAAAGTATTTTTGTGTGGAGATAATGAGCACAAACTGTAAGAAAGAGTGAAAAAAAAAGAATTAGTAAAGTGTAAAGAGCGTGTGTGTACATATAACACGCTAAAAGATTAATAATTCGACCATATGAGTGATGCATGACTGTAGAAACAGATTTTAATATCTGGTGATTAAAATCATCGGTAACATTTATCTGTTTTTAATTCATGTTTTATTGTTTTTGTAGAATCAAATTCCTCATATTTTCTGACAGAAAAGCGTCACTACAATGAAGAAAAAGTACATTTCCGCCTCTGAGTTCTGTTTCAGTGTGAGGATGAAATAAATTAAAGAGTGAACTACGTTATAAAGGCCTGTACTATTTAAAACAAGGTCAGTGATATTCTCAGCTCACTGACTCACACTAACTTACTGCAGACACTTAGGTTTGCATGCCACTGACTGACATTATGCAAATCAGGGTTACCAGATGATTAGTCAAGAGAAAATTCATGAGCAGCTTAATTATGAGAGCGAGTTAATTAGTCCCTCCAATGTGTCAGATGATGAAATTAAAGGGAAATGTAGTTAAACTATATGTGTAACCAACAGGGATGTGCAAGGCCTAAATATACTCTGAAACTGATTGGGAAGGATATAAATGTTCATCAGCTTATGACTTTTTACCCTCATGTAGATTTAATTTTAAAACAATGCATGTAATAACCAAAAACTACATTGCAGTAAATGAAAGACAGCCATATGGTATTAAATTTCAACTTTATTACATTAAAATCAATAAAAAATGTTGATTTATTGAAATAATTACTCAACTAAAAAGTAGATTCAGGCAATGCACTCATCAAAATCTAAGGCAAAGAATACAATATCAAACAGATGACTATAAAGAATTAAAACATCCAAATTGTTTACTCAAGAAATAATCCTATTTCAGAAAAACATTAGTTGAAGATAATCGGACGACTGTGCATCATTAGCATCAGACTTGACTACAAATATATTTAACAATGTGCTAATTTATTTTTTCAGGAATACTGTGTATTAAATTCACTCAAAATAAATTCAGCTAAAGATATTATTTATTACCTGGTTGAATTATACATGACAAGAGTCAATTTAAAGCAGCCACACTATATTACTTTTTTAGAAAATGAATTAGCTCAACCAGAGGTCCCTATAAGCCCTCTCCTATCCTTGTTTTACCTAACATGAGAAAATACATTAGATCTACCAGAAATAAATTCTGTAATTCAAACAAAAAAAATGTCAACACTTTCCTGATGAGCCATTTAAAACATTGAATTAACAAAGAGCTCAAATTAGACGTCACCGTTGTTGTTTAGTACTGACCTTTCAAAAAGAAACCCTGAAAATACATTAAATAAATTCAACTTTAAAAATGCCAACAACAAATAAGGGAGACTAGAATCCCCCAAAAGAAAATGTGATAAATAACTACTTATGTAAAAAAAAAAAAACACTGTCAGATCATGCCTAATTCATGAGAATGCTTTTACTTCAAGCTTAGAAAATGAATTTTGATGAACAAATGTTTTAAACTAAATTATTTCCTCTGGGTCAGACATTTGGTTTTATTTGTTTTTATCTATTAACTGTCAGGGCAGCTCTGTGGTAATTGGTCAGTTCAGCACTGCATCATGTGAACAACAAATCCGTATTTAATGTCCCATCTCTGTCCTGTGCTGGGTTTCCAATGGGCTTAAACTACTGATGAAACAACAGTGTGATGTCACACTGGTAGGTCTGTTTGGGAAAGAGCTGTTTACTGGCACCGCAAAGAGGGGGAGAGGGAGGCTGCAGACTATTTGTCTTGTTGACAAAGGGGCTCTGACATGCAGAGGAGTCACGTTAAACACACTAGAGGGCAGATTTCACGCAAAATGATGATATTGAGTCTTTAAGGCTTCAGTGTGTTTGGAGCTCAGTGTTAATTTTGACAGCACTTTTTTTTATTAAGTTTTAGCCATAGTCTTTTGCCTAGAATGTTTCAGTTTTAGTCATAACTTTGTCATCTGAATTGTTTTAATTTTAGTCTAGTTTTAGTTGGCGAAATTTGGAAACATTTTAGTTGATTAAATCTACTGTAAATTTAGTCGACTAAAATATGAAGTGTAAAGTTTAAGACATTTTTTATGTTTCCTTGAATTTCTGAAGTCATGTTTTACACTTGGATAAAATGAAAAATCTAAAAATCCTTCACTGAATGCTAGTGAAGGTTGAATGTAGAAATGAACACAAACAAAATTGAACTCTTGTGTGAAATGCAGTCTCCTTTATTTAGGCTACCTGGCAGAGCATCTGAGTTACAATACCAGAACTGATAACAAACAGTGAACCTGCTCTACATAAATATATCAATCAATAAAGACAGCAGCTCTGATTGGATCGCTCCACAACGTATCCCACCACCATGAAGCTAAAGCAGCTGTGATTGGATGTCCCTCTGAACTCATCCAACCTTCAAACACAACCAAAGTAGCTGTGATTGGATATATTCCTAACTTGTTCCTACTTTCTACATGACCTTAGGTCTGGATCTAGTCTATGCCAAACATTTTTATCTAGTTTTTATCTATTGATGAAAATTTCAGTTAATTTAATTTTTGTTTTAGTCCATGTGCACATGTTTTTATGAGTTCCTGTCTAGCTTTTGTAAGGGGGAAACAGTTGTTGATGAAAACTATGATAAAAATAATTAGTCAACAAAACTAACACTGTTAAAACCAGCCTGACCCACCAGGCTTTGTCCTGGTTGTCCAGGTTAATCACTCCAGGCTGAGTTGACACTTAAGGAGTGTTAGTTTCAGCTTATAGGCAACATTTACCACAGTTTTTTTTATTATTTCAGCAGAAAATAAGGGAACTAGAAAAGCACTCAGAGAGGGCAGACCTCCGCCAGCACCACAGTCCTCACCCATATTGTGATTTTCACCATAAATATCAGTCCTACCTTTATTTCATCTAAATATTTAGATTTCTTGACCATGAAAACATACAAAAATGCACAAATGCTGAAAATGGTCCTATCTTACAATGTTGAAGAATTATTTTAGAAATTCCTGGATCCCGACGGTGATCTGGATCACTCCCAAAATCGAATCATTTGTTCCTTGTCCCAATCCAAACATTTCCTGAAAATTTAATCGAAATCCGTCCATAACTTTTTGAGTCATATCGCTAAAGGAGAAACAAACAAACAAACAAAAACGGCAATGATATAACCTCCTTGGCGAAGGTAATTAACCCTTTCATGCATGGTGCCCACTACAGTAGACAGATATTTGGAAAAAGTTTGAATGATTTAGGTTTCCATACCATGTGATAAATTCCTAAATCCAAATGTTAAATTTCATAAATATTATCTTTGCAAATTTCAACCATATTAAAATATTGCATCATAAATCCAAAATAGGCGATGAAGGGCTACCTGGGTATTATGCCTGTATTCAGATTTCACATGTTGTATTTTTTTAATTCTTAAGTTTTGGTGAACTTCACGAGTGGTTAGTATCATTAAACAGTAATAGCACATATATATCAGTTTTAGCTTTCATTTTAAATATCTGTAAAGATATATTTGTGGATCTTTAAGTTCTAAATTAACACTAAATTACTATTTATACTTTTGATGCATAGTGTCTACAGTAGTGGACAGGTAAATAACTCTCAAAATATAACAATGAAAAAAATGACCATGATTTTTAACTTGTTTGAGAGTAAAAACAAAAATAAAAAAAGGATTACTTTGTGATTTAATAATTTGCGCATGAAAGGGTTAAAACAAAAGAAGACTCCTGAAAATTGACACACTACAAAAAGCCTCATGATAAAATTTTAGATTCCCACCATCCCTTTGACATCACTTTGGTCCCCCTTCCTGACGACACCCCCACCCTCCGCTCTTACACTTAGCCTCGATCCTTCCCCTCCGCGGCAGAGCCCACAGCGGTGACTCTGCCTCCCCTCGGCCCCTCCACCTTAAGGCGCTTCCCCTCGCCGCTGCCTCCCAGGTACTCACTTCCTGTGCTCCCCCCAGCTCCCACCCTTAGGTCCTGCCCCCCGCGGGCACTGGTGCAACTCTACGAACATCAGCGCCGCAGCTTGGAAAGGCCCTGTAGCTCCTCCTGTTAGCATGTAGCCTAAACTTATAAAACCTTGACTTTGGGTGGGAGTGTTTCTTTGTCTGCACGGACGTTTGCTGGGAGGGAAATTTGAAGTTCAAGTGTGTGTGTGTGTGTTTAAGTGTGTTTTCTCCTGCCCTGCCTTGAGTGCTTTTGCTATTTTTCCCTGGCAGCTTGTTCTGATTGGCCGGCCCTGGGGAGAGCCGATATCATGTTTAGCCCCAAACCAACATGCATCCCTCATCCACCGTCCTCCGCTGCCACGACTGTGAGTGACCGAGTGTGTACTTTCCGTGTGTGTGTGTGTGAGAAATAAAGCAGGAGAGAGAGTGTCAGAGGGAGGTCTGTGCGTTCAGGCGATCACACACTCGCCTCTTTCTGCTAAAGTGCTCCTCGTCTCCTTGGCGAGCGCTGATGAGGGATGACATCACAGCACTTTGTTTTATCTTTAAAAGATGAGCAGGGAGCCCTTCACTTCCCCTTAATGAGGCCGAGGTGCCCGCAGAATATATGGAAAGTGTGTGTCCGTGTGTGTGTGTGCGAGTGCCCGTGTTTTTGCGTGCATAGGTGTGTTTCTGGTTTCCTGCACACTCTCGCTAACACCCATTTTACCCATAACCCCTGGCGTTTCCTGTCCTGCAGCCATGTGTCAGACCTCATTGGCTACTGCATCAATAATGGCGCCCGCTTGGCTTCCAATACCACATCGGCGGCGTATCACGAAGACCGCCGCTTTGACCGATTATCTCGTCCTGTTCGTTCCTGTGGCCGTGGTGATTGGGGTTTATCTGAGGTTTGTTGACACTCCAGCAGCCTCCATGATCTTCTAGGGGGGCTAAATCAGCTAATACACTCACTGGACAGTTTATTAGGTACACCTTTCCTGGTATCTGGTTGGACATTATTTTGAACTCAGAACAATTCTTAGTTCTGTAGATTCAGTAAGGTGCTTTTCCAGAGATTTTGCTCCAGTTTAACCTGTTCAGCCCCAAAAAACCCGATTTCAGGAATGCCTTCATGCTCTCCAACAAAACTAAGAAAAGTGAACCAATCATGTGGAAATATAGTCATGTTGCACATCAAATTAAACAGAATTTTATTTAGATACACAACCATATAAGCCATTTTTACACACACCAAATGCAACGTCAACACCAAGCAAATTAATTATCAAAAATTGAATCTGTTTCACTTTTATCCAAACATGGATTGCTTTGTATGGATTTTTTGAATGGGAAAATGTAAAGAGTTCTGGTTGATTTTTTCCAAAAAGAGACATTTATTTATTTATTTAATATATATATTTTTAAAAACAGTCAAAAACTACCACGCATGAGCAGAAGAAGATAAAAACTGTTGTAAATGGGTGTAATGAACACCAAAAGTGACATAAAAGTGAAATATATATGAAAAAATGGATATATCAGAAATTTCAAATAGGGCTAATGGTGCCAAACTGTGCCAGGATCCCTCCTGACCTTTCCTCTGCATCACTCCGTCAAACTTAAACTTGGCAGAAGTAATGTTCACATATTTTGACATTCATTCATAGAGTTATTTAGAGTTATTATTTATATAGCGCCAATTCACAAGTGTTATCTCAAGACACTTTACAATAGAGCATAAAGCTCTTCATTTTATGGATACACATATATGCATAGATACATATATACATATAAAAATACACATATGGCTTGATGGCTTGGAAATGAATGAATAGAGATCTTGAGAATTCGGAGGCCATTAAATACAACGAAATCAGTGATAGCCAGTTACTTTATTGATCCAGATGGACATTCAAGTCATACTTTTGAATTTGAATCTGCTCAGTTTATACTAATGGTACTTTCCCATTTGTGGTAACTGTTAATTTAAAAAAAAAAAAAAAAGAAATCTACATAAAGCGTGTTTTAATTTTCATCATTCAAAACAGTTTCAGTTACTTTATTGATCCAGATGGACATTCAAGTCATATTTTTGAATTTGAATCTGCTCAGTTTATACTAATGGTACTTTCCCATTTGTGGTAACTGTTAATTTAAAAAAAAAAAAAAAATAAATCTACATAAAGCGTGTTTTAATTTTTATCATTCAAAACAGTTTCAGTTACTTTTTTGATGCAAAGAGCATATTAATGGAGATTTTGCCGAATTTTTATTTCTGTCTTTTTAACTTTTTTCTTAAAAGACTATATATTACATTTGACATTGTCATCATGGCATTTTTTATCAGACTTAATTCATGATCATCATATCGCTTTTTTAGACTTTAAACTGACTGGCAAGCTGCGTTAAAGAAGTTTCAGGGCATGTGACCCCAAACCATCAGTTGCCCATCCCTGGACTCTCCACCGATTTTGCTGAAAATTTCAGGAAATGTTAGTAATAGCCCCACTTAAAGATGATATGAGGAGTTTCTAAGTAATTACAAAAAAGTCCCACTTTTAGATATATGCCTGATTGAAATACACACTTTAAGATGAGTTTTATAGCATCAAAATAGGATATCTATAAATGCTATTCCTTAGCTTCGTGGTCGGGTCGGACAGGGCTGGACTGGCCTGGATACTCAACTTCAGGAACAAGACAATTAAAACTAGAGCAAATTTATGTTATTCGGACATGTCTTAGAGCACCGGGCTGTAAGTAGAGATATATAGCCGGCTACAAAACAAAAATTGCTTGTTGTCACACATCAAAAACTACCACTATGTAACTAGAAAGAGATGCATTACCTCGTCGCTTTGCATCCTGTAAGTTGTTAAAAAAAGAAGTTGTAAAACAATGCAGAGTTCTGAGGAAGGTCTGAGCTGCATTTGTTAGCATCACTACAAACACACGCTTTGGCTTGGGTCACGTCTTTAAGACAGTTGTTGGGCGTGCTCATGGGTAGCAGAGTCTTTATGTCGCCGTAGATAGATTCTCCTCATAGCACCTTTAATAATGGTTAGATTTTAGTGGTGATCCAGATACCCACCATTAGCAAATGATCATTTTTGCTTAAAAACTGTCCACCTATCAACATGATTGCAACAAGTGCTAGTTGTGGGTTTTAAGGGTCAAGGAATCATATTATGATGGTAACTTTGTCATGGAACTATTGGTTATAGATGTAACAACAATATTTGAGCTACCTTGGTGGATGTTTGTGCTCTCCGAGTGCTTTTTGTTTGTGTTAATTTGGCTTAAATCATGTAGTCTGACCCTGCCATGTGACAAAGAAGGCAAAGGCAAAGGCAAAGGAGGCAGTATCTTAAAATATTTGTGTTTTTATACAACATTAACAGTCACATGAGTCTTATCCAAAATAGTTATACTTTTTATTTTTAAACTGCGCTCTTGGTCATCTTTTAGGCTAAATATTGTCTTGTATACAAAACTTGTTCATCCGGTTTTTACGTTTTCTGAGCAGCAGCAGTTTGTGCACAACAATGATGATAAATTAAATACTCTGAACATTTAAGGTGACTTTTATCTTAAACCATCTTTTCATATCTGTCTGGTCTTGATTTTCGAGACTGACTGCATCCTGGACATTAATTGCGTCACAATTAACACGTCAAGGCCAACAGCCCTAATTAGAGGTAAACAGCTCCTTCTGTAAGAGGCAGTTTTATCATCTCTCCTTGTTAATATTCATCTGTATTTGTGTCTGCAGCCACATGCTGCTTCAAACACTGTTTATGCGATCAGACATTTAGATTTCTCTGTGTGCTGTCTGTGATAAAGTAAACAATAAGCGGGGGGTCTTTGAGGCGGGACGCGTGCAGACAGAGCTTACCTCGCAGAGAAAATGAAGTCAAACTGTGCCGACGGCTTCATAACGACGATATGGTTCAGCTAAAGCTTCTGGGAAGATGTTCATGCAGTGCCTAAGCAACACACACTGTTGTTCCCTGTCTCTGATCTGATTACTGGAGTACAGGAAAGTTCTTGAGCACAACTTTCAGACTTCAGCTGAGAGCTTTGAGTTTGTTTTTGAAGGTTGAATCTAAAGAAAATGTTCACTTTACTGATTATAGAAGAAGTCAGACACTCAGTCCAGGTTTATAATCACACACTTAAGACACACTTTTAAGGAGGACGTTGAGGTCAGCTGCAAACATATATTGTGATATGCTAAAGTTACTAAACAGTTAAAAACATACTGCAGAGGGAGGGAAGCATGGTGGTGCAGCAGGAAGTGCATATACCTCATTGCTAGAAGGTTGCTGGTTCAATCCTCTCACCTGGGCCTTTCTGTGAGCCTAAACCTCCACCAAAGCATTTTTAACATTGTCTGGCAAGTTACTGTGCAAGACCTTGAAAGACTTCTTGGAGCCACATTCAGATTCATATCACCACCAAAAATTAATCAAGTCTCACTTGTGCCGGGACCAACATTCCCTAAAAATGGCATCCAAATCGACTGAGAATTTTTTAAAGTTATTAGCAAAATTGAGGAGAACTAGAGGAAGACATTTTTCTGGAAATCACGAGGGTCCCGGGATTCCCACGGAAATCCCACGGGATGGGAGTCATTTTTTTAATTAATCCCGTGATCGGGATGGGATGGGGAAAAAAGCAACGAGAGCAGCATTAATAGATGATCATTTTTAGCTGTGTTAAACAACCAGATGAACAGATGCGTCCATTTTTATGGTCATTTCTCAGTGAGAGCCAACACTCTTGACCGCACTAACAACACAGAAGAACTACAAAAGTGGTTTGACTTCCTGTCACCACTGGAGATGAAAAGCGACACGGAGCGGCTGCCGGCGACACACATAACAAAAGAACATGGAGGGAGAAGATGACATGTTGAAAAGAGAGCTGTTCACACCGACTGAATGTCAGGCATGTGAAATTTAAAGGCAAGGCCTTTAATAAGCACTGAACTTTTACCTAAAATAAAAAATGCAACATTTTTTCAACATGTTTGGTTTTACTCAAACGGGAATGGGACAGGAGTGAGAGTAATTTTGAGTGGGAGCGGGATGGGAGTGGGAGTCATTCTACGGGAGTGGGACAGGACAGGATTAATTTTTTTTACTCCGGCCCGGAGATTGTGATGGGACGGGATTTTTTCTCTGGGAATGGGACGGGACAGGAGTGAAAATCCGCTCCTGTGTCACGCTCTAAGGAGAACTTCCTGATCTTTCAGTGTAAACACGTCATATAGATTGGGATCACCACTAAAGTCGAACTGATTGGTCCTTTGCCTAAAAGTGCAGGATATGACAAATGACTAAATGCTAAGTGAGATGAAATAAATGATATATTGTCCATATATTGTGGTTTATTTCTCTATAGTGACCGGCTCGCTCTACATTATCCCGCTTATTACACGGCTACTCACTAAAGAAATCAAAAGTTTGACATCAAATGCTGATCTAAATATGATTTTATTGATTTACAAAAGTTTTAATTGCATCCGCATGAAAAAATAGTCCGTTCCTTTCTACGGTTGAAACAGTAATGGAAAGCAACGGTAACTCTGAAGTGAAGATTAGCTTATTAAACTGAACGTTTCCATTGATTGTGACGTGGGACAAGGTGAATGGGACGTCCATAATTCCTCCCTGCTGTGGCCCTGTAGCTGACATACCTAGAATCAGTTTTTCACCGTTACAACTGCTCTCAATATTATCTCATCACTAACACTTTAAGAGAGGCACTCACCCGATCTGCTGCTGCTGCCAGAATTAGAGGACAGGATCTTGCTCCACTTTAAAAAAAAAACGATTTCTTGCCGCAGGTATAAACGTCTTTCTGCGGATTGATACGACATGACGTGATTCGCCCGAGTCGATCAGAAGCGTCCTTAACAACGGTCTGCTATTCATAGCAACGGTCTGCTATCCAGAAATAACAGATCGTAGAATGTTGTAATTGACCAATCAGGATCAAGCATTTGACAATGCCGTGTAATAATAAAGCAATAACTGAGGTACAGCAGGTAGTAAACATGCTTCACAGAACGGTTGTTGGATCTCCACGTCTTCTCTTGCATGGGTGGGTTCTCTCCAAGTTCCCTTAAGTTGATTAGTGAGTCCAAAGTGCCCTTAGGTGTGAATGTGAGCGTGAACGGTTGTCTGTCTCTCTATGTGGCCCTGTGACTGGCTGGTGACTGGTTCATGGTGTACCCCACTTCTTGCCCAACGATGAGGAGAAAATTTTCAATCACAAAATCTTTTGTGAAACACCTGAATATTTTAAATACAATCAAATTAACTGAAACTGAAAAAACATTTAATGAGCAACAAACAAAAAAAAAGAAAAGGGAGATTATTGTGACACATATTTTGTGTTATTTAATGAAATGTACTTGAGTTTCACAAAAAATATGAGTGTTTTAACCTTAACACCTGCCAAGATAGACTGATAGAGTCTTGAGACTGTAGACTTCTGTCTGCAGTGTTGAGAAACACTGGTTTAAGGTGGGAAAAGCATGAAGAAAAGAGCTCAGAAACTTTTTCTCTCTGTTTGAGCTCTTTAATTAAAGCCGCAAGTCCCCTTGCTGAAGCATACTAAGTTTTAATTGGAGGTTTAAGGAGGCCTTCCCCTCAGAGTCTGTGCAATCACTGCAGATTCATGTGCAACTTTTCAGCCATATGCAACATGCACACACTCTTACATATGTCCATATGATCAGATTCTTGCTTTAAATCTAATCAAAAGACAAATGTTAGGTGACACCACTTCCATAGCATCAAGAACAAGTGAATCAAACCCCGATCTAACAGCTGGAACTGTCAAAACAATGTGGTTTTCTGCTCTAAATGAGAGAGAGACCATCGCAGACAGCAGCACTTGATAAAAAATAGATAATCCTGCCTCCAAAAAAAGTATGTTCTTGGAATTAGATGTTTAATCCAAACATGTCTTGTTCCTAATCCTCATGGGAAGCTGCTGCACGCTGCTTCCCCCGATGTGTGTGCCATGTTGCCAGACGTGGCGGGTAGCTGGCTAACGCGGCTGTGTGTGTGATTAACCAGCGTTAGCCGTCATTAGCCTCTGCGCACCAACGCAGCAGCAGAGCGCAATTAACCCGCTAATCCGGCTAATCCGCTAATGGAGCTAATCTGATAGACTGGAGAGAGGCTTTTCAATAGGCTTTCTCCGGGTACACACATGTACACGCATGCACGCACACACAGAAATAGACCAACTCTGTCTTTGCACACTCTGCTGCAGATACACACTCTCAGTCAGTCCGGGTTAAATCCAGTGTGTCCAGCAGCAGTGAATTAGACGAGCCGATCCGTCCTCCAGACATCTCGCCAGCAGCCGTTAGTCAGCCCGGGGCCGCTGTCTCACACACACACACATGCATGCACACACACACACACACGCTGACCACAGAGAGGAGAGGAGGGGGACAGATGGATAACAAGAAACAGGACAAATTGATTAAGTTTGGAGCTTGGATTAAGGCTCTTTTAAACAAGTGTAATCTCCTCAGTCTGATCTATGATATCATGATGCACAAACTGTGCTGTAGAGCAGCTCAGAGCGCAGTTTTTGCAACTTCTGTCAGAACTAAAACCGACTCAAAACCTGTTTTATGTGCTGCACTTTCTTGAGTTTAGGATTTTGTCTCAGAAAATAACTTTAAACCTTTTACTCCTGATGTCAAATCTTTAAACAAGTCAAGAGAAAACACGACATTTACCACTTCAGGATGTGGAGAATAACTGGGCTTGTGTCACCAGCGGTGGCGCCCTCTTGGGGCTAAAGTGTCAGGCTAACAGTGTGGGCATGCACAGTCATTTTATCTGTTATTTAAAGAGACTGGGAGAAGTTTCTCAGTAATTACAAAAAAGTCTCACTTTTAGATATATGCCTGATGGAAATACACACTTTAAGATGAGTTTTATAGCATCAAAAATAGGTTATCTATAAATGCTATTCCTTAGCCTTCTGGTCAGGTCGGACAGGGCTGGGCTGGACTGGATACTCAACTTTGGGAACAAGACAATTAAAACTAGAGCAAACTTATACTATTTTGTTATTTATATTACACGTCTTAGAGCACCGGGCTGTAAGTAGCGATATATAGCCGGCTACAACTATAATTTTTCCAAAAATTGCTTGTTATCACACATCAAAAACTACTGCTACGTAACTAGAAAGAGATACATTACCTTGTCGTTTTGCATCCTGTAAGTTGTTGAAAAAAGAAGTTGTAAAACAATGCAGAGTTCTGATGAAGGTCCGGGCTACAACACAACAAACACACGCTTTGGCTTCGGTAACGTCTTTTGGTGCGTTCCAGTTGAAGTCAGAAGTAGGAATTTCCGAGTTCCAAGTAGGAAACTGCAGCTGGAACGTCCCCCGAAGTCGGAATTTCCTACTGGGAACTCGGTGAAACCTCGCCACCCCTGAGTTGACAATCGAAGATGGATGCCCCCAGTGTGAACAGTTATTTAGCTCCTGTAATCAATTTATTTGCACTTCTGACTGGGGTGTGTCGCTCTAGATCAGCTGTATACATAGTATTGTTAGACTTATATTTACAAAAATGCTGCCATAGTGATAATCACATTCTTCATGTGATATTTGTGAACAACAATGCTGGGTGTGCTAACAACAGCTAACAATAGCCTGGTAGATTGGCATGCTTTTTTCCGGCTTCAACTCGAACGCCGATAAGTCGGAGGTGATGTCACTCCCATTTCCGAGGTTACTGGAATGCAGCATTACGACAGTCGCCGCGCGTGCTCATGGGTAGCAGAGTCCTTTTTCACCGGTAATAGATTCTCGTCATAGCACCTTTAAATGAGTAAAATGTTGAATGGGTAGAAAGAGACAAATTTTAAGATTCTGACCATGTTAAAACTGGAGCAGAAAAAGGCGTGTTAACTAGAAAACACTCAGACTTTGCAGATCAGATCCAAAGTAGCTACACTTCTCTCACATTAGCTGTATCTAAGCTTCCTGGATCAGTGGATCTGAAGTGTTTTGAGAATCCAGATCAGTCTTTGTTGTGAGTCATGAAGGTAATCTGTACTTTCTGCATTCTGAGCATAATTTATGGAGTTAAACAGAAATGGTAAAAAGTGCTTTGAAAACAATCCTGGACCTAAATGTTGATCCTAATTTCAAGATGGGTGGTACGAGTTTTTTTTTTCAAATTGATACGATAATCATACTTCAAGTTTTTTGGTTTAAATTATTGCTATTTTAACCATCTTATACTTGAAATAGTTTTTAAACCATGCAGGACTAAAGGTTGTCTGGTCTGATTGAATGGACCCTCCTTATCCTTAGTCACTTTTTTGTGATAAACCATTTAAATAAACATGTCCACTTATAGAAGTACTCAAATGAATTATTTAAAAGACTTACATCAGTTTCATCTCATGTGCTCATCATTCCTCATATGCTGACATATTTCTTTGACATCCAGTTCTTATGTTGAAGACAAAGAAACAAAGATATAACCTATGTGGCTCAATAACAGGAGGTTAACCAGCTTACCTCAGTGACTTACACTGTTCCTGTCTCCCCTCCTCTGACACCCAGCTTGTCCAGTGTTTCCTCTCGTATTGAGCCTCTCACAATCAGCTGCTGACAGGACATAAGCAGCTGTTGGCTGGTGAATGTTAACTTTGAATGTGTTTCTGTTTTATGCTGGAGCAGTGTTAATTTTGACAGCACTATAGTTTTAGTTATATTCTTTTGCCTAAAATATCTTGTAGTTTTAGTCATAACTTAGTCATCTAAGTTGTTTTGATTTTTTAGTAGATGGAATTACCTAACAATTTAGTTGATGAAGTCTATTGTAAATTTAGTCGACTAAATTCTGATTTGTAAACTGCAAAGCATTTTTTTTTATGTTTCCTTGAATTTCTGAAGCCATGGATAAAATGAAACATCTAATAACCCTTTATGGAATGATAGTACAGTTTGAATATTGAAATTAACATAAAGAAATTTAACTTTAGTGTAAAATGCAGTCACCTTTATTTAGACTACCCGGCAGAGCATCTTAGTTACAATACCAGAACTGACAACAAACAGTGAACCTGCTCGACATGTCATAAAGAGAGCAGCTCTGATTAGATCGCTTCCCAACTTATCCCACCACCATGAAGCTAAGGCAGCTGTGATTGGATGTCCCTCTAAACTCATCCAACCTTTAAACACAACAAAAGCAGCTGTGATTGGATATATTCCTAACTTCTTTCTACTTTCTCAATGACCAAATTAGGTCTGATTGGATTTTTTTTCTTTGTCAAACATTTCAGGCTAGCTTTTATTTTATTTTATTTATGTTTTTATTAGTTACTGTCTAATTCTTCAGGGTAATAAGAGGTTGTTGATGAAAACTACGACGAGAATAATTAGTCAACAAAATTAACACTGTGCTGGAGACACCTGTGCATTTGCTCAGTGTGTGGTCTCATGCTAGTAAGCCTACAGGTTAGGATGAGCGGATGGAAGCCTTAAGGATCAGGCTGCATCACCATCATGTAGAAACATAGTCCCTGTCTGCATAAGTCTCTACATGTCTGCTCGCGTGTTTAACTTGTCCTAAAAGTGTGTTTTTGGACTGTGACGTCGAGCTTGCTCCACTGCAGAGGGAAATGTAGCTTGCTGAGATGCTACCATAACCTGACATGCTAGACAGACAGTTCAATACAATACAGAAATTATTCCACTAGTCCAGTGGTTCCCAAACTTTTCGCTGCCTGTACCCCTTCAGACTCTTGACCTCCAGCCATGTACCCCCTACTCTCACGCACTTATAGCAACTAGAAAACAAGTGTGTCTGTAAGCCTGCTGCCACCCCCGTCTCCCACATTTAACATGCATAACATATAAATAAAATCTCTTAAAATGAATTATTTCTCACTAGATAGATTTACCAGCAATGTCAGTGGGCAACACCAGTTCACTTTTGAAAAAGAAATGTACATTTCTGGAACACATTCAGTTTTGAACTTGAAGCTGTTATAAACTCACCACACTTTTAATGAGAAGGCTGTCTGACTGAACTCATGTTACTGTAAGAATCTTAGAATATTCAGGACAGATTTCCTTCTCCAAGATGCCTTGAACTGCTGAAACAGCTGTTTGAAACCTGACAGGTTTTCACGCATTCTACATCACTTACAGACATGGGGTACCCCAGTTTGGGAACCACTGCACTAGTCCATCCCATAGAAAGTGTTCGGGGAAGGCAGAACCTTTTGAAAGCAGATCCAGCAGGTGGATGATCGCTCTGTTAATCACATTTATTAGGCTACAGGACTATTATAGGCTATATTGCAATAGGTGGGTACTACTACTGCAGTGTAAAGTACAGAATGAGTCAATCTGTACCACAAACCATCACCAAAACATCAAAAGTGGAGCAAAAGCAAAAGTATGCTTTCTTGAAAGAAATGCTCACAGTGTTGTTTGTTTTACTTTTTCAAAAGAAACGCGGTCCAGATCTAACAAAACTGCTACTGAAGCTGTTAGCATCCATGCTAATCTCTGTATAGCAGTCACTTCCTTCCATGGATGGATCTTCCTGATGGCAGACTTTGATTCAGGAGGATCCAGCTGCACTTCAAGGTTAGCACTACCACAGACCTTGATCAATAAAAATACTAAGCTATGAAAAAGCTGGTTGGCTCAGGAAGCAATCACAGTACCACAAAGCTACTGAAAAATGTAACCAAGCTAACAACTGTCTGTAGTGAGGTTACTGCCCATCTCTGTTTGCAACCAGTGTCTATAAATGTTTAATAAAGCACCTATAGCAGCTCCTGTTGTGTTTTCAGATAAAGATGGCAGAATAATCCCGGACAGTGTGACATCTTTTTTCATCTTTTTAATTAATTCTCAGAGGAGTCGTGGCGAATCACGTGAGCTCCTCGTCCTCGCTCTGGTGGAGAGGAGAGATGGTGGGAAACACTCGCTCATAAAAACCTGAAAAGTCTGAGGGCAGAGAGGGCAGCACATTCATCCTCTTCCTTAGCTCGACCATGTTGTTTGAATTTTACGGTTTATTTTTTTGTCACCTTTTCAATCCCCCTTGTTTCTGATCTATTCACCTGGTTCTTGATTTTTGTTGCTTTTCATTTTCTAACAATGAATGTGTTCAAATAAGGGGCCAAGTCTTCTTTTATTTTCTACATTTCTTTTGTCTCGTTTTGCCTTCCTTTGTTTTTTTAAAAATGGTGTTTAAACTTTTTTCTGCACTAATTCCTGCTTTTATTTTTTTTTGCTCATTTTTTCTTCAGCCTTCTTCCACTCACTTCTTTTTCCTTTCCTGTTCACACTCTTTATCACATTTTTACTCTCCTTTTCCTTCCTGCTTCTTGCCTTTTCCTTTTGTAACTTATGTCTGTATTTCTTATTTGTCATCTCCATCTTTCATGTAATATTAAAATTTCCTTTCTTTGTTCCTTATATTGAATTCTGAGATTAAACTTTCTTAGTAATTTGGGATTAAAATGAGAATACATCAACTTTAATCTTTGAACTCAAAGAAAAAAAAAATCAAGAATCTAAGTAGAAACTCCAAAAAAATTTCAGGATTCTGTGTTTATCATAAAAACTCTGTGAAGAAAAATGTCAGGAAAATACTATCAAAGTAAGAATTCAGAATTCTAATGACTTTAAAAGTTGATTCTGAAGGTAAAAAGTCATAATTCCAAGAAAACTTAAAATTCACTTATAAAACTCAGAATTTTGAGAGAACAGCCTGGCAGCCATCTGGGATAAAGTTTGTACTTTAGACTTTTATTGACCTCTCTTCAGAAATCAGATACAAACAGTAAAAAAATGAGGAAAATATTTAACAGAAATCTGGGATAAAGGTCAGAATTCAAATTGTATTGGTTTTGATGTCAGAATTGTCAGGAACAAGCAAAATTCTGATATTAAAATAAAAATAAAGAGCAAGTGAAAAAGCCGAGATAGTATTTTCTTAGAGTGTGGGATTACCTTGGAATTTCAATCCTTCCTTTTTTTTCAAAGTTCTGATTTTATTCTCTGAAACTGTATATTTCGATATCAGCTCTGACTCCTTTTTGTCCTAATTCTTACTTTTTTCACAAACTTTGAAAACAGCCTGATATAAAAAAAAATGTTGAGAGGCCCCAAACCTTCTCCTTTTTTCTTGGGAAAGCTCACCTTTCAAAAATTGAAGTAAAATAAATAAATTACTGATTAATTTATTAATCAATCAAATGTGCATGCTATTTTCTGTAGCCAGGCATGCTCTCTTTGAAACTACATTAGTTAATGGAAGTCAATTAACTAACTGAATAGTTAATCACTGAGTTGGTTTTGTTTTCGTGGGAGTTTGTTTTGTCCGTCAGTCTGTCTGTGAACAAAATAACTCAAAAAGTAATGGATGGATTTGGATGAAATTTTCAGGAAATGTTCAGCATGGGAAAAGGAAGAACTGATTCGGTTTTGGTGTTGATCCGGATCAGTGTCTGGCCGCCATGGCGAAAAATGTGATTACTGTGAATAACTACTGAACTAAAATAGATATTATGAATCCAGTTGCTAATGGTATGTTTTCATGGTCAAGGAATCTAAATGTTTCGATGAAGAAAAGGTAGGACTAATATTTACGGTCAAAATGACAATATGGCTGCGGACTGCGGCACTGGCAGAGGTCTGCGCTCTCCGAGTGCTTTTCTAGTTTCAAATGATTTGTTAAAATAATTTTTTAAAAAGTTTAACTTGGTCAATGTCCATATGCTATGTTGTTGAATTGAGGTATGATCTACTTAAATCATTGAGTAAATTTTACAGTCATATTCAGTGCAAACTGATACCTCATTTTTTTGAGTTGTTTTTTTATGGTGTCATCTGTTTCCAAAAATTCATCATTCCATGTCTTTCCTCAACATGTATCCTGTCTTTTTCTGCCTTTAGCTTTCTCTTCCATTTTTCCGTCCATGTCTTCACTTTTTCATCCATTCCCATCCTGCATGCCTCCTTCCCTCTCAGTACCTTTCCTTTGCTTTTCTGTCTTGATTCCATATTTTCTGGTCCTTGTTATTTCTCCTTTTCTTCATCCTCCTTTTTTCCTGATTTCCACCTTTTTTCCAGAATTCTTCCGTCTTTATCTCGTGGTCTTGCAGTCCTCGTAACTTTAGATAAAGCTGCTCTTAGGAATGTTGAAAGGCTGGTCGGAGGAAGATGGAGGTCGCTTGTCTGTCTGGCTTCAAACACTGACCTTGGCTGCTAATGATGCTAATGATGCTAACAGTGCTAATGACGGCCGTGTGTGTGCGTGAGGCAGCATCAGTGAGCTCGAGAGTGTGCGCGCGTGAGGGTGAGCATGTGAAAGTATCATAATCAGAGCCGCTAACGCTAATGAGCTAGCCCTTTGAAGAGAACCGCCCGGCGAGGGCCCCACTCCTGCCAACTCATTAGCTGACCTGAGGAGCGCCTGATTAGAATGCTTTTGATGAAAATTTCAAGGATTATCCCCTAAAAAAAAGGAAAAACTTTAAAATTTTGTGAAGTGAGATAAATATTGCACTAGTCTTTTTTAAGGGTGTGTGCGTGGAGGGGTTTTGGCGGTTGATGGGGAAAGTGGGAGGTCATTTACTAAGAAGACTTCAAAGCGTCCTCTGAAGAGCGCTGGATGAGATTGATTTGCTGTTTTTATTGGCGCTGAAATGTACAAATATGTTTAATGGGAGGAGAGAGCGGGAGAATGTTTCCTTTCACTCTTCAAACACCCACGCGTCAATCCTGTCTCTATTTCTCTCCCTCAAACACACAAACGAAAAAAGGAAAACACACTCGTACTGACGGCTCTTTACGAACGCACCTTCCCGCCTGTGTGGAAGTCAACAACTGCTCTTCAGCGGAGTGAGAGCGGCGCCGACATGAGAGCCAAATTAGTCTTCAGGAGAAAGCGAACGGGACAGGTTGGCTCGGTGCTCCTTTAAAGCTGAGAGACAAACTACACGCATACACGGGCGGCGTACGGCGGTGGCAGTCACACCGCCTCTCGTTTCACAGCGTGAGGAGAGAGAGCGGATCAAAGTGAGAAGATGCCGGGCCTTCACGCGAGGGAGGAGGAATTATGTGGCGTACGCAACAGTGACAGGAGAGCGTTTGAGCCTTTGGTTTGTTGACCAAAGGAAACTGTTAGCGTGGTGTCGTGTTGTTCACTTTGCATTAAATGCTGAGAGGAAGTGAAGCTTTTATCACCTCAAAAACCTGTTGGAAATGTGCTGTAAAGAAGACAATGGATATAACAAATGCAGGGTTTTGTCTCTACGATATAATAAGAAAAAGGAAAACACACTTCTCTTTTTTAGCCTTTTTCAGCTCAGAGTCTACAGAAAGAAATTCTCAGAGAGACTAAAGCTCCACCAAGCATTTCCAACACTGTCCGGCATGTTATTGTAAAACAGTAGAAAACTGTCCTATCCCACACTGTAAACAAGTCCTTGAAAACTTTCTGGATCCACATTAAGATTCAGATCACCACCAAAATTGAATCACATCTTCCTAGTGCCATGACCAGTGTTCTTTAAAAATAACGTCCAAATCTGCTGATTTTTTTTTTTTTTTTTTTGAGAGATAAGCAAAACTGTGGAAAAAAGCCTGATCTTGCAGTGTGAACAAATGTTTTAAAACTTATTGGATCCACATTCAGATCACCCCGAAAATTCAATCACTTTTTCCTTTTGCCATGACCCACATTTTCTCAAAATGACGTCCTAATCTGTTTAAAATTTATGTTTCAGAATTTAGCAAAGTTGTGGAAAAATCTTGCAGTGTTGTCAAATTTTTTAAAAACTATCTGGATCCACATTCAGGTTCACACCATTGCCAAAATTAAATCACTTCTTTGTGGCACGACAAACATTCACTTAAAATTCACTTAAAAGAAAATGACTTTAAATTGTGGAAAACCTCCCTATCTTACAACGTTAGATCCTGAATTGGGATCAACACTAAGATCTAATTGATCAGCATTGTATAAACTAAAAGTCTTACAAGCTGAATGGTGTTCATTATGTCTTCTGTTTCTTAGAAATAGTTTTCTTTTTTTATTTTATTTCATGTTAAGGGATGTGAAAAGTATACATGTCTGAGATAAAAGAAAAAAGCAAACTAAAGGTCTTACTCTTTACAAGTGCTTGGAGAAACTTTCTGGATCCACATTCAGGTTCAGATCACCACCAAATTAAATCACTTCTTTCAGGGGGCAGTGACCAACTGAAGAAGACTTCCAAATCTGTTGAAAAATTACTCAGTTATTACCAAAATTGTGGACAATCTTCCTATTTCACAGTGTTAAACCAGAAAAGCACTTCGAGCGCGCAGACCTACGCCAGCGCCACAGTCCTCACCCATATTGTTATTTTCACCATAAATATTAGTTCTACCTTTATTTCATCTAAATATTTACATTCCTTGACCATGAAAACATATCGTTAGCAATTGGATTCGTAATGATATCTATTTTAGTTCAGTAGTTATTCACAAAAAACGCATTTTTTGTCCTGGCGGATCAAGACGGTGATCCAGATCACTACTGTTGCGGAAATTTTATTCTGATTCATGCTCATACTTCACATTTGAGTCACCACACATATCAGCTCCTGTCTCACTTAAAGACCTTCACTTCATAAGCATTTGAGTGGTTTAAGTTATTTTATGACGTTTTCCTTACAGGAGCAGAGTCTCACACATAGATGAGATTAATTACAAACACATAGATTAGCTGAATGGTGCATGGATGTCCTTGTCCTTGGTCCACACACATAGTACCAACAAAGACATCTGCAAGCCTGTATTTTCCCTTTTGTAATAAAAACTCACAAAGGCAATTTGGTTCAAGATCCTTTATTTTTCATCTTTTTTCATTCTTGTGGAAAGTTATACAAACTTGCCATTACACTACCAAAATCGAATCTCTTGTTCCTTGTCTCAATCCGAACACTTCCTGAAAATGTCATCGAAATCCGTCCATAACTTTTTGAGTTATGTTGCTAACAGAGAAACGAACAAACAAACAAACAAACAAACAAACAGACGCCAGCAGAGGTAAAAAAAAGTCCTTGATTAAAATCCTGAAAGGGATCAACACTAAGATCTAATTGATTGTTCCTTGGCCCTAAACTGAAATATAATGTGATATGGCAAGTGACTAACTGTCTAGTGGGATGAAATAAAGTGATATAATTTGGATTAATTGTGAAGAAAATAAATGTTCAGCTCAAAAAATAAAAGTAATATATGGTGTAGTAATGGCACAGCAGGTAGTACAAGTGCTTCACAGCAAGAAGGTAGCTAGATCAATCCCATGTTGGTCAGGGCCTTTCTGTATGTGGAGTTTGAATGTACTCCCCGTGTATGCCTGGGTTGACTCTGTGCATTTCGACTCCCTCCTACAGACCAAAATATGCTCATTAGGTTGATTGATGGCTCCAGAGTGAAGACCCAAAAAGAGCACAGTTTACACCATCATGACATCTCTCAGTTTGATGATTCTTCAACAGCGTGTTAATCTGACTCACTGGCCCCGTTTACATGGGTCAAAAAATCCTTTTTACAATCAGATTGAAAGGTCAATCAGATTAGGAATGTCTCATGTAAACACCTTAGCCAATCGGATTCACCCGGATCTGATTGTGTATTGGATTGAATTGTAAGAGGTAGTCTACACCGATTGATAATCCACTCCATGCTTCATGTAAACAGTTGAGTGGAGCGGATTGGGTTGATAGAGAGGATTGTTCGGTCTGCGCAGGCACTCTGTAGTACGTAAGAGGCATGTAGTGACGTACGCAGAGCGTGCCCAAACAAACATGGCGAACAAACAGAAGAACTGGACGGTGGAGGAAACAAACTTTTTTCACAAGCAAGGACCACACCATCAACAGGATAAATTTGACAATTATTTATTGCGTACAGTGGATAACAAGCAACATAGTAGGTACGTGAAGCGGATAACGGTTTGGGGAAACTTCATAGGGAATTTGCCGTAGCTTCCGGGCACGACGAACCCCCTCTATAAGGTCCTGAAGAAAGAAGGAAGAAAGAAGTTTTAAGAAAGGGGAGGGAGGGACGGGTGCGTCGAGTGTGCGAAACAAAAGAGGGAATGGTCTGTTAGAATTTATAGGAACACAGGAAGAGGTGTGGTTGATGTTTGGTCCTGCTCCTGAAATTCTGCTTAAAGCTCCACTAATAGAAACCCCAACATAACACGATGTGGATCCATCTTTCTAGAGGTAAACAGGGAGCAAGAAGTGCATCTCTTCTTCTCTTACACATTTGCAGGTAGTGGCAGAGTGACCTTCTGCTCATGTCAAAAAAAACAATACAATCGGATTCAGCTGGGGCCATGCAAACGTGGAATGAACGTGGATCTCTTTACTCCAAGTTCATGTATACAGATCGAATCAGATTCACTTAATCCGATCGATTTCAATCAGATTGAGGAAAACTACCCATGTAAACGGGGCCACTGCAGTCTTGCCTCCAGTAGATACAGACTTAGCCATGTTAAGTTAAAGCTTAAGGATCAAACTGTGAAGAAGACTAATGTACTTTTAAAGAAACTCAGAATGTTCATGCTTGACTCTACATGAACACCTGAAACCTGTGATTAACCCAGACACAAAGCTCAAAACACAAACTTTTGAAATCATATTAAAGCAGCCTAAACCGCTGAAAAAGTGAATGTCTGAAGATAGACTGCAGGCTGGGAGGTCCACATCTCGCATCACGTTGACATTTCCTCTGAAGCTGCACATTTTAACTTCTCTGATATCACAGCAAGTTTGGATTCTGCGGATCAGTGTTTCTTCTTTTAAACTTAAAGATGAGCAGAATCCATAGTGGTCCTCTAAACCACAGCTGTGATTTATTTCAGCTGATAAATGATCTCCTAAATTATTTCATAACTGAACTTCTGTGAAGGATTGTTTGATGTTTGACTGCAGGTAGAAACCGAAACCCACTTTCCAAGAACTTCTGCAGGAAGAGGAGGTGCAGAGATGTGGGGTGAGTTCCCATTGGTGTGTGTGTTTGTGTTTCAGTGCACGCGTCTGCCTGTCTTCATGTCCGTCTGTCTCTGGCGTTTCTGTGTGTGCATGTGCGTCTTTGTGTGTGTTTGAGCTGCAGTGGTCCGGGCAGCAGAGAGCTGGATCTCTCAGAGTGAATTTGGACAGACTGGAGTCTGAGAGGCAGTTCAAAGACCACAGGCCCACAGGCAACAAGCAACACTCAGACCGCTGCCTTTGTGAGTGTGTGAGAGAGAGAGCGTTTGGTCTGTGTGTGCATGTTTTTGTCTTGACATCTGCGTTGATTTGCTTGTGTGTGGTTTTGCCTTGATGAAATAGTTTAACTGCATATCCTCACGCTCAAATAACATGGACTTTGTCTCTCCTACCCAAACAAATGTTGTTTTTGACACAGACTATACAAAACATGGACACGGCTGTGGTTACTCACTCATTATAAAGAGGTACTTTGAGGCCAACAACAATGATGATGATGATGTTTGAAGAGCTAACATACAGGTACATATATTTGTTTTGTCCAAAATTGCAATTATATTTAAAAAAAAACACCTGTTTTCACGAACTAAGTACTCTTGATAAGGGTGATGCTGTGTTGGAGCACGTGTTTTTTTTTTTTGAAGAATGAATGAATGAATCAAACTTAAATTACAAAACATACTTCTTAAAAATTTGATTGTAGTTCAAAGACTTTTATAGGGAGGAAGAAGAGTGACAATGATAATAATCAGCAAATAAATCCTTAGTGGTGGTAAAAGGAAAAGTTTGGTTTCTACAGCTTTCACATTGTTTATAGAATGAAGTAGAACAATATACTCACCCAGAAGGCTTTCCTGATCCAAACAGTGCTTTGGGAGATATTTAGATCCAAAATCGAGTGGCAGACATCCGTTTAATGGCAGCACATAGGGCATACAGCGCCGCTCCTAAAACTGCATTAATCGTCCAAAAACTCATTAGTTTCACCAATATTCCATCATGGTCCGCTTGGGCTACTCCTACATTACAGTTTTTGTAACTGTGCCGACCTCTGAAGTGAAGAAGAAGAGCGCTTGCCTCCGCGCATGCGCAGTACTCTCTGGAGCGCTGCCTCCTCGTCCTCCTTTCGATGAGCTCCTCATCTGTAAACTCCGGCTCGAAACTGTAAGGACACCCATCATATTCAAAGTTCTCCTCCACAACATCTTCATCCGATAGATATTCGTCCATCTTGCACAAAACTGGAAGAAGAAAGTCGTTGTGTAGCCGGCGGTCTTCCCCTGAAACAATGAGCCGTACTGCACATGCGTGGAGGCAAGTGCTCTTCTTCTTCAGTTCAGAGGTCAGCACAGTCACACAACATGTCTGGAGTGACACAGACTGTCTTGGAGGAGTAGTCCAAGCAGACCATGAGGAAATATTGGTGAAACCAATAAGTTTTTGGACGATTAATGAAGTTTTAGGAGTGGCGCTGTATGCCCTATGTGCTACCATTAAACGGATGTCTGCCACTCGATTTTGGATCTAAATATCTCCTGAAGCACTGTTTGGATCAGGAAAGCCTTCTGGGTGAGTATATTGCTCTACTTCATTCTATAAACAATGTGAAAGCTGTAGAAACCGAACTTATCCTTTAATTTACTCAGTAGTATTCCACTTTGATAATAATAATAATTATGATCATAATAATAATAATAGGTGGGATGTCAAGATGGATTTGTGGACTAATGCACACAAAAAAAGTCAAAGCGAAAGAAGGGCACAGATGTGCCTAAGAGTAGGTGAGCTAAACTGAACATGTCCACAGTGGTTTTACGCGCCCTGTGGTTTAGTTTTGAATGTTTTTTTTTTTTTTTTGGAAGATGACAAAGTGCTAACCTTGCAGAACAGATTGACCTGCCTGATTCATTGTATGTAATCCTGCACGGCCATCTTGCTAACCTCCATTGTCTAACGACTTTACTTGGCTAAATGCTTAATGGCCCAATCAGGGAAGAGAGGCGGGAGCTGCAGATATGATGACAACAGGTAGTGACTGCATGTTTGAAAACAATGCCGGCTTCCGAAGGGTATCTGTGGATGCAGCAAAATCAGCAGTCCTGTAAGAAATGGACTTAATTTCTTCTTTCAAAGAGGAGCAAAAAATCACTTAAAGCTTTTCTTCTGGGAAATAAGGTTGTTGCTCTTCTCCTGACCAGGATCACTGCTGGGAAACTGTGAGAAAACGTATAAATCCTCCAAGGAAGAAGCCTGTTTGTTTATGGTCGTCATGGTTACTCAGTGTTACTTGGCGAAATATGCTCTCTTCAGAAGTTTTCCAGAAGAACTTGGAGGGGATTTTCATTGACGTTCATGTCACATATAAGTGTAAAAAGATACAATATTGTAAAATTTAATGTAAGATGATAGTCTAAAGACTGAAACGTTTAACCTAATGGCTAACAACAGGGTCTAGCTGCTGCGTCATGCTGTGGCTTGATATGATTGGTCAGTGATGAGTGTGACTGGCAGACTGATCATCCAATTATCAGCTGGAATTGTTTTTTAAGCTTTCGCCCCTGTAAACATTTTCAAATGGCTCTTACCCTTGTGGACTAGTGAAATATTTCTGTAGCAGATATATGGAGCTGTCCATCTGGCGTGTTAGGTAAGTAAAGCGCTGATCTAGGTCTAAAAATAGAATAGAATAGAATAGAATAAACCTTTATTCGTCCCACACAGGGAAATTTACAGTGCTACAGCAGCAAAGTGGACAGCATTAATATGATTAAAAATAGACAAGTATAAAAAATGGCAGCATGTACATTATTCTACCTATATAAGATATAAAATATACAACGTCACATAATGCCAGTTTAAAAAAAAAGTCACTCTGCACTGTTTTGAGTTGCTGAAGAGTTCATCTGATGGCTGTAGGCAGAGGCAGGCCAACACTACCCATTGACTCCCACTGCTTGAGCTAAGCTAATTAGCAGTGGACTAGCTCCGCCTGTCATTCTGCATGCATGCACAGTCAAAAGAACGGTGTCTATCTGCTGTCATAGGCAAGACATGAAAACAGAAGAAATACTGGCCTATCCCTTTAAATGTCACATGTTGCATACCCATCTCTGAGATTTTCTTACGTTACGGTTCATACGTGTGTGAACAGGCAAGTCAGGAAAATTACAGGTACATCCTGTCCCGAAAGTTTTCCATGAATTTTCAGAGGTGGGTGTGTGAAAAGAGCTCCAAAGAGCATTAGTATGGGCACACATATTCTACACGTACCGTCAGCATCTGTCCTGGGCTCTGACCCGCTGTGAGTTATGCACCAACACTGGAGCCAAAAAATACAGCAAATAATTAATAGTGAAAATATTTCCAGCTAATTGTGTGGCTGTAATTAATGAGCTAACCTTTGGAGAGAGTGAGAGGAAGGTGGAGAGGGAAATTATTCATGTCATTTTTGCATACATGAATATGCAAAAGATAATTATCCCCTCTGAGGAGGGACAGAAAAATGGCCCAATGTCTCTATCTGAAGCTCTCTGCACACGCACTCAAAACATGCACGCTTTCTCTCTTTATTCTGGTTCTGTCTCCATCTCTCACTTTTTTTATCTCTTAAGAATTACCTGCTCTGATGGCGGCTGGCTCTGAGCGATGCACAGTATTAAATGGATGAGTGTTTTTCTTTCTGATGCTTGCTGACAAAAAAGGGAGATCACCTCTGGCTGATTCCTACAGGAAACAGTTCTGCTGTGTCGAGAGCCCAGAGTGATGAAGAGGCTGACAACAGGAGCACGCTGACACACGGGTCAGTGTCAGAGCGAGGCCGCGCTCCCTGTGCAAACCTCTTTGATTAACAGTTTGTGCTTAAAAGTTTGGTGTTTAAAAGATGTGGGAGGATGTTTTTGTTCATATGCATGGATTTTAGATAAATACTGTACATTTTTAGAAGATTATTCTCAATTAATTTAATTATTTTCTCTGATGAAGAACTTACTGAACTGAAAGGGACTGTGAGGAGTTTCTAAGTAATGACAAAAAAATCTCACTTTTAGATATATGCCTGATCGAAATACACACTTTAAGATGAGTTTTATAGCATCAAAATAGGTTATCTATAAATGCTATTCCTTAGCTTCGCGGTCGGGTCGGACAGGGCTGGACTGGCCTGGATACTGAACTTTGGGAACAAGACAATTAAAACTAGAGCAAATTTTTTATATTATGCGGACACGTCTTAAAGCATCGGGCTGTAAGTAGCGATATATAGCCGGCTACAAAACTACGATATTAAGTTTTCCAAAAATTGCTTGTTGTCACACATCAAAAACTACCGCTACGTAACTAGAAAGATATATATTACCTCGTCGCTTTGCATCCTGTAAGTCGTTGAAAAAAGAAGTAAAGTAATGCAGAGTTCTTAGGAAGGTCCCAGCTGCATTATTATTAGCATCACGTCTTTTGGTGCATTCCAGTTGTAGTCAGAAGTAAGAATTTCTGGGTTCCAAGTAGGAAATTGCAACTGGAACGTTCCCCGAAGTCGGAATTTCCTACTGGGAACTCGGTGAAACCTCGCCACCCCCGAGTTGACAATTGAAGATGGATGCCCCTGGTGTGGACAGTTATTTAGCTCCTGTAATAATCAATTTATTTGCACTTCTGACTGGGGTGTGTCACTCTAGATCAGCTGTATACATAGTATTGTTAGACTTATATTTACAAAAATGCTGCCATAGTGATAATCACATTCTTCATACAACAACGCAGGGCGTGCTAACAACAGCTAACAATAGCCTGGTAGATCGGCATGTTTTTTTCCGACTTCAACTGGAACGCCGATAAGTCAGAGATTGTCACTCCCGTTCCGAGGTTACTGGAATGCAGCATTACGACAGTCGCCGCGCGTGCTCATAGGTAGCAGAGTCTTTATGTCGCCAGTAATAGATTCTCCTCATAGCACCTTGAATTTGGCATTACTGTCTTGTATTCTAGTTTTAATCTGTGGTGATTAGATTAGCAAAGACAACCTAGAGCTGGACTCTGTTGCTAATTGCAACAGGTAGATATTGGTGTTAAAAAATGAGAATAACGCTGTAATCCAATTTTAGGTAACAGACATTTTCAGTGTTTTCCTCCTTCTGCACCAACACCGCTGCATTCAGGTCTTTCACTGATAAGTGTGCAGCAGGTCTCCTTCAGACAGTTGATCCTCTGTCGGTCTTTTCTTAACTTCTAACACAGACTCCAAACTTGTTCCTCTGAGCACAGACTTGATCTCAGGAAAAAGAAAAAGTCACTTAGTGCTTGATCAGATGAACAGGGAGAGGGATCGAGCACTGTGATTTATTTTTGGGACAGAAACTGCTTCACTGTGAGCTGGCTTGTTGTCTTGATGAAGAATGAAGTTGTTTTCTACAGCTGTGATCTCTTTCCTCAGACTTTTTCTCAGCTTTTCTTGAACCTGTTTGTAACCATGTGGATTCACTGTTGATCCCTTTGAAACTTCTCCAAAATGATCCCCTTAAAGTCAAAGTAAAGAGTCAACATGGTCGTGACTTTGGATTTGCTTTGTCATGCTTTTCATTCTTGTTTATGATGGTGTTTTCAATGCATCAACAACCATTCTTTAATCCTTCTAAAAAATTGAGTTTCCTACCATTAATTCTAAAATGTCTCTACATATTTGTTCTTTCTTTTGATGAGGACTCAAAAGTTTTGGGACAACTTTGGCAAACATTTTGTCATGCTCAAATTTTAACTCTTTATCGATGGGGACCATTTCTGCTCTCATTCTTGTATTGTTGTCGACCATTTTGAATAAGTTGATCAGTTTGTTATATGTTTGCAGAAGTTTTCAATCTGAGAGCGTAGAACATCTCAGACATCGTCTTTGCCTTCACACTTGTTACATCCACTGTTCCCCATACACCTCACTTAATGTACCAAAAGATTAGGCTGCTGTTTTCTTCAATTTCACCAAGAATATCAAGCTAATGTGTTGTTTAAAGGTGTAGTCAGCGATGTGGGAGAAAACGAGTGGAGAGATTGTTGATAAACGAATTTAGACCCGCCTCTCCCTTCATACCTCACCCCTGGCTCCACCCCAGAAAGCTGATGGACGTGCATCGTCATGGAAACAGCCGTAGAAACTGCGTAGCTGACCAACATAGCTAAGGTAACCCCGACGCATCAAACAACTCGACTGGCAATATTGATAACATCACGACAACAGTACATTTTGGCAGATTAGACAATAAGATGAATGTCTGACGGCTGTTACTGTTATGTGAAGCACCACAAAGCTAATGTTTCTTACCTATCCAGCAGACAGACGGCGACATCCGCGTCCATTTTCAGGTCGTTCAATCCGCGGACTTCCCTCCACCATTGGAAAGCAACACCAATATTGACCTGGGTCTTTGCTCTTTCATGGTCATAGCCCTTCTTTTTCACTTTTCACTCCTCTGAGCTTTATCTTTTGGGCTGTTTTTCAGCCATTGCTACTACACATATTGTATCTCTCTCTTATGCTAACTGCGCATGCTACGCAACCTACTACTTCCCCCCACCTCTGTCTGACCTGCGCATGAGTATGATTGCCCCCTGGATGTGGGGGGGTGTGCCCTGTTTTGGTAACTCGGCCCGAGCCACAGTATTTACCTGCTGAAATTCAGAGCCAAGGCTGTGTATTGAAACTGGACTTCTTTTTCAACATGCTGTCAGTGGTGACATCTTGTGGATGGAGAGAAGAAATACAGTGATTTTGACAAATAGTGCAGTAGATTACAAGATTAGAAGGTCGCTGACTACATCTTCAACTTTTTCCACCAAATTGAGAGGTGGAGCGTGTGATTGGAGGATGAATGACAGGAGTGTGACGTGTGACATATGTGTAGCAGCTCGAGTTGTCTGGCTGAACTAGCTTGCAGGCTTCGCTCCATTTAAGGGCAAAAGACATCCAGCTGCAGTTGCAGTGTCTTCTTTGGATTTGTAAAGCCCTTGTATGAAAGATTCCAGCTTTCAGCTCTCGAGTGGCCTCTGGACGTTGAGTGTAACTGCTCTGTTGTGAAACAGAACGCCGCACACCAACGTGCATTTGTTGACATACAGAGGGATGAAAAGTGAGCAGATAGGACGTCCATAGAGACAAACAAGCCATGCAGACTGTTAAGGTATAGTCTGATTATGTTTCTTTTCAAGCATGAACTGCCAGTCGTGAGCTCAGCGTTCGCATGTGTGTTCTGTAACTTTGACCTTAGCTCTTAAGCTGCGCCGCAAATTACACCTGGCGTTTATTTTGAATGACCTTCTATTTGTCAAGATATACTGCTACACCTGCCGTTTATTTGGGACCCAGTGATTAATTGGAACCCGGCTTTTATTTGGTAATTTACGGTATAAGTATCTCTGTTGTCTTAGATTACTACTGCCATATTTGTCCTTACACACATGCCTATATAACTGAAATGGCTTGTGTTACTTTGCATCTTTTATCAGTTGAAATATCTTGATTATAAAGTAGTACCTTGCCTCTCGCCCAGTGTCAGCTGGGATAGGCTCCAGCCCCCGCAACCCCAATAGGGATAAACTGATGGTATAGCTAATGATGGATGGAATCAATCTTATGAAGTAACAAACATGGGCCGGCACACCTTTGGGAAACTTCTATGAACCACATTTTAGAATTACAAATGCTTCCTTTGTTTTTGACTTGTTGTTTTTTGGCCTCCATTAAAACCTCCCCCCCTCTTTGTCAGATCCCGGCATGTTTTCTGGATGTGAACTCATGTCTGCATGCATGTGAGGGAATCTGTGTTTTTCCTGCTGCCCGCTGCTCTGCCCTGCTCTGTGGTTTTTCAGACGCAGATTCAATTACAGATTCTGATCACAACCTAACTGACCTCTCCTGCGAGTGTGAGAGTGTGTGCGAGGGAGACGACGGGCTGTGCATATCATATCCACTGCCCACATCGATTCTTTAGGTTGGCTGAGGAGAACAGAAGCTAATTGAATAGATGAATAATATATTTCTGAATAATAAATGAATGTTTTGTTCTGGTGCCTCTCAGCGATAGAGAGAAAGAAAGAAATTACCTCTCAGGTGAGATGAATGGGGAGTGTGTGTTTGTGTGCTTCAGTGTGTGTGGGCTCATTAGCTTTAATGCATTACCATACAGAATAGATAAGATGAGATGTGATCAATGCTATTGATGAGCTTCAGACCATCGGACACCTTAAGTATCGACCGACGCAGGCTCACACAAACACACACACCGCACACTGACCCGCAGCTACCACAGTGGTTTTGCATGCAGCACAAAGTTGGTGTATTCAGATTGAACCCGTCATGCCTTTGGGCACGCTAACCGATCTGAACGTGTGCATATGGTCATCAGGACACCTTCATCTCTATCTCCTCTTCTTCTGTGGTGCCGCCATGACTGCCACAGACTCCGCCCATCTGGCAGCCTCTCATCAATAAGACATGGAGCTGCATACCTCACTGACCACGGCCCCCAGCCTCCCCATGCAAACACATTTCACGCACACACACAGGAGCAGTCATTGTTATGTGGTGCCCATCCCAGGTGGGGCTGATTAAGTTTTCATGGATGTCCTCAGGGCGAAACACTTAAGGGTTAACCAGCTTCCTCCAGCAGAATTAAAAGAGTTAAAAGTCGTCTCTGTGTTTCCAGACGCCCCTCTATTCTCACCTCTCTTTCTTTCTGCCTTCATGCTCATTGGTTCGCCGATCAATCAGGGAGGAGGATGATGCTCTCCGACAAATACTTTGTCTGCAATCTGGGCATCCAGTCTTTGACAGGCAACATAACAGAGTATTTCTGTGCACATATACAACATGGCATTTGTACCACTACTACTACTGCTCTTTAAAATCATATCCAACTCTGACTTATTTGCTATGATTCACTGCCTATATTTAGTTTATCAGTAACATTCTTGCAAGCTTCATTTTTTCATTGAGACTGGCAAACAGCAAAGGTAACGTTTTATGTTAATGTGGGGAAAAAAAGAAAAAAGTAATAGAAAAACCTTGAAATAAAAATATAAATATTGACCATCGCCATGGTAGTGATGGTATTTCACCAGAAGGCAATGGGGGCCCATGCCAAAGTGCTAAAACCTTTAGTACCCTGATTGTCCACTTGAGGCTTGCTGCAGAAACCTGACACCGATATCATTGTGTGCAAGGAAAAGGCATTTTAGGCCTTAATAAAAATCTTAACAGCCGGGCTAAGATAAATAAATATATGCTTGGGTGATTTAAAAAATGAATGAATTTTCTTTAAAGAAGAATATTATGCATAAATAACTTTTTGAAGGCTTTTGAACACATTTGCTTCCCTTCCAAAATGCAGCACATGTCTGCACATATGTAATCTCATGGTATTTGGCAAGCTGTGAAGACTGTGGATATACAGTGATGTAACAAGCTTTTTCATTTGCATAAGCTTACCTCTACCTGGCTATCCCCACCCCCTGGTTTGAGAAAATTCTGTGCTAAGTGCCACCATTGTTTTTTTTTTTTTTTAGATTGAGGAAACCACGTCAGCTACATGTATCCACATATAGGCTACCAGCCTCGGAGGACCAAAGGCCCCAGTGGATTCATTTTAATTTTGGGGGGAATGTGCCAAACTAAAACCTAAAAGTAAAACCTGTAAGTGTGTGCTAATCACATGACATCTGACTGCTTCTTCAACTTTGGTCAGGTAAACCAGGACTGGGAACTAGACTTTTCCTGAATCCAATCTCAGTATCAACCAACTTTTGCCAAACCTGATGGAAATGTGAGCAGTATAACACTATGTAGTATTTACTTTGCTCATTGCTATGAGCTAATGCTAACAGCTGGGAAAAGTAAACCAGAGGTAACTGCACAACATATTTGTCGATGTTCATGTTACTTGTTGAATGTGTAAAGGATCAACTTCAATGCATGAGCATTCCTACTTTAGTCAAGAGGAGTGAAACAGTTGGCTGAATATAATCAGTCCTTTACCATCCCCATTACCCCTCTGTTTCTGCTAACGTTAACCTAGAAGGTAGGCTAAACTACACCTGTGTCCCACTGTGGTGACTAGGTCGAGGTTAGCATGTTGCATGTTAGCCTGTGATGTTTTGGGGAAAAGAGCTTCACTGTTATCTAGTAACACGCATGAACTTGCGGTTGTTGTGTGTTCAGGACTAAAGCACGTGGCATGAGCTTGAGATACGCTGCAGGTCCATCATTGAATCCCCTGTTTGTTACTGTGTCGGCCATCAGCAATAACTGATGTGGTCCACAAGTATCTACCTCTTGTGGTAGCTTAATGTCATTGTGTTTAGTTCTTTGACATTGTGTTAAGTTATTTGTAGTTGTGTTTAGTTATTTGCTAGCGTGCTTTTTAATGTGCTGTTCTGTTTAGTTCTTTGCAGTTGTGTTTAGTTATCAGTTTGCTGTACTTTCTTAAATTTGTTGTGCTTAGCTGTTTGTGTTGTATTTGGTTATTTGCTGTAGTGTTTTTTAATTTGCCATTGTGTTTAGTTATTTGCAGCTGTATTTAGTTATTTGTTGTAATGTTTTTTTAATTTGCTGTTGTGTTAACTTATTTGCACTTGTGCTTAATAATTTGCTAGAGTGCTTTTTAATTTGCCATTGTGTCTTGTTCCTTGTGGTTGTGTTAAGTTATTTGCTGTGATGATTTTTAATTTGCTGTTGTGTTTAGCTGTTTGTGTTGTGTTTAGTTATATGCTGTGGTGGTTTATAATTTTCTTTTGAGTTTAATTATTTGCTGCTTTGTTTAATAATATGCTAGAGTGCTTCTTAATTTGCCATTGTGTTTTGTTCTTTGTGGTTATTTGCTGTGATGTTTTTTAATTTGCTGTTGTGTTTAGCTGTTTGTGTTGTGTTTAGTTATACGCAGTAGTATTTTTTATTTTGTTATTGTGTTTAGTTATTTGCTATAGTGTTTTTTAATTTGCTGTTGAGTTTAGTTGTTTGCTGTTGTTTTATTTTCTGTCACATCTAGTTATTTGCTGTAATGTTTTTAAATTTGCTATTGTGTTTGTGCTGTGTTTAGTTATTTGCAGTTGTGTTTAGTTATTTGCAGTCGTGTTAAATAATTTGCTAGAGTGCTTTTTAATTTGCCATTTTGTTTTGTTCTTTGCCGTTGTGTTGTTATTTTCTGTTGTGTTTACTTATTTGCTGTGATGTTTTTTTAATTTGCCGTTGAGTTTAGTTGTTTGCTGTTGTGTTTTATTTTCTGTCGTATCTAGTTATTTGCTGTAATGTTTGTCTAATTTAATTTGCTGTTGTGTTTTGTGACTTATATGGTATAAATCTTGGATTTAGTGTTTCAAGGCATCACATATTCTTTTCCACATCACTAATATTATGTAAAATAGTATCATTGTTTTGAGCTGCAGTGAGTCAGGAGTTCCACTTTTGTTTTAGGTCAAATGAGATAAAATTCAGAAATTGTTTCATGAAAATTTTTTGAGGAGTGAAATTGTGTCCTTAATTCACCCTGCTTTGATTAAGAAAGATATAATTTTTCTGATGCTGCTGAGGCAAAAACAAACTGTGAGCATGTTTGATGTTTCAGTGCATTTTTTAATTACTCCAACTACAAAAACACTGAAAAAGTGCTTAACAATCCGACACTTCTGAATCAAATAAGAAAGACATTTCAGTGTGGAGCTCGTCACAGGGAGGCTGACAGCGGCGTGTCGGAGGTGACGCCGCGTCGTATCGAGGGCCGATTCGACTTTAACTCATCTGTCAGTTTGAGGGAAACCTCCTCGTGTCGCTCTGACGTGCTGAATCCAGCCAGACGTGCCAGACAGACGAAGACAGACACACAACCACAACCTCACATCAGTCATCCGATACTCTCAGTGACAATAAAAACAGGACGGTGTCTGTCAGTCTGCTGGTATTTTTAATCCAAGCTGTCCCCTCTGAGCGGGGGCTCTCTCATGTATTAATGTCACAAATTTTCAATAATCAATCATTAGTGATGATAACAGTTTATCCAGCAGAGCAACACAATCATATTTTACCACAGGTTTCTTGATATTGATTAAGTGAAGAGGTGATCATTTTTGTGATTGACAGGTTTTCTGTTTTTTATAAGTCTAATCATTCAAAGTAAAATCAAGACAAGTATTTAAATTTATAAAACTGCACACAAAATAAATGAAATTATTTTGTTTTATTAAGAATCAGGAAGTATCCTCTCTGGTTAAAGACATAGTGCGGGCTGGTTTGAAGGCCTGTGCACAGGTCTTCTCAGCGACCCCTGGCATTGATACGACACAAGTTTTGACTCATGGCATTTCTTCTTCCTTCCACTGAATATTTTTTTACAATGCTCTGTAAACATCCAAGCAGAGGTTCCCAAACTGTTAAGCCTGGGACTACGAAAATGAACAGTGCCAACAACAAGGGAGCTTATTGGATAAATACATTAAGATTTTTCTGGATTTTTGGGTGCATAATTCTTCAGTCATTATGAATCTCACTTGATGACTTTGGTTTTGTGTTGAAACAAACTTATTCTATGTGCATCAATACACAGTAATAGCTGATACATAGTGATTCTCAACTGGTGATTCTCAAGATAAAGCCAATTCTTTCGAATCAGCATTTTGAATTGGTAATCCACGCCTTTGTGACCACTCGGCTGGATTACTGTAATGCTTTGTACATGGGGGTTAGTGCGTCCTCCATTGCCCGTCTTCAGATGGTACAAAATGCAGCTGCACGTCTTTTAACTGGCACACGTAAATATGAGCACACTACCCCTGTCTTAGCCTCACTTCACTGGTTGCCCATACAATTTAGGATTCATTTTAAAATTCTTTTATTTGTCTTTAAATCCCTCCATGGTCTTGCCCCGCCCTACCTCTCTGAGCTTCTGCACCCTCACACACCCTCCCGTTGTCTCAGGTCAGCTGACCAGCTTCTCCTGAAGGTCCCTAAGACCAAGCGGAAGCTCAGAGGGGACCGTGCTTTTGCTGTTGCGGCCCCAAAACTTTGGAACGGGCTGCCTCAAAATATTAAACAGGCCTCATCTCTGCCTGTTTTTAAATCCCTCCTTAAGACCCATCTTTTCTCCCTGGCTTTTGATGCACAGTAGTTGCCGATTTTATTATTATTTATTTTTATGTGATTTTATCTTGATGGCTTTTTCTGCGTTTTTATTTCATTTTAATTGATTTTATGTCTTTTAAATTGTTCCTTGTCTTTGAAAATTCTCTTTACCTATGTTTTTTGTCTATTCTTTTACCTCATGTTTATTTATTCTCCTGTACAGCACTTTGTTTCAACTATGGTTGTTTTTTAAAGCGCTTAACAAATAAAGTTGGATTGGATTGGATTGGTTGGTCGTGACCCAAAAGTGAGTCGTGGACCCTTTTTCAGTGGGTCCCAAGCCTTTGCCTGGGCAAAAATGTGCTCGGGGAAAAAATCCTGTGCTTTTATTTTGCACTAGACTTCCATCTATTCACATTCATTATCAATAGTTGGAGAAAATTAAATGCATATTGACACCTGTTTTAATAGTAACGTGTTTATGTGTTCAATAAGCAGGTACTCAGCTGAAGCTACATGTTTTAAAGATTTTTTTTTATAAAACTTATCAGTAGCAAGACTTTTTTATTTCATGTTTGAATGTGAACGCTCTGTTATGAATACATTATGTATCCACTGATGCAGGGTCGTCACAGTTACAGTTAGATTTACAGTCTTGAGGCCTTGTGTTCCTTTGATGCACGTTTTGGTTTTAATTAAAATGCAGCTAATTTAGTTTAAATACAATATTTTCCTCTCTAGCATCACCATGCAGGCCATTTAGGTTCCTAATTAAACATTTTTGTGTTACTGTAACATTCTGCACCATCTCAGATTTCAAGCTCTGCATCATGTTTTAATAATTTTGAGAAGTTGACAATTCTTGTCAATTTGGGATGCAGCTTGACATAAAGAGGTAATGATGTGACATTATGTTTTTAAAAAAGTCATTAATTTAGGGAGGGCTTCCTGCGCCCTCTTTCTGGGGTATCAAGTCACCAGAAAGGGAACAACTGCATTAGAGAAATGAATGGAAATGCAGGAAGGTAGGAAATGGAAGTGGCTCACATAGACTTGTCCAAGTCCTCGGGTTAAAATTGGACACATGGCCAAAGATTCAACATCCTGCTCATCCAAAAATTATCTCCTGCATAGCTTGGTTGTACCGAGTGATTATTTGATTCACTGTTGACTTTTTAATCATCTCAAACCACTCTGACCTCTCTCTTCTGACCTCTGACAAGACATTTTTAAACACAATGTGGAGTCTCCCAGTGGTTGAATGGATAATGATATATATGGATAATAACTTAGTACATTTCACTTGAAAGGAAAAACTAGAGGGCAGAAAGGTTTTGGATCACATTAAATAGTTTTTATGACTTTTTGAAGAGAGGGTGTTCAGGAACAGGATATTTGGTTTAATGAACTGTGCTGAAATTTTTGTACTGAAAAGATCTTATCATTATTATTATTGATACTACTACCAGCATTTTCTGATCTCCAATAATGCATAATAATGCAATATTCCCTCATATACTTATTATTGCTGATACTGATATTGATACCAAGATACACTTGTCAAGTAACACTTGCAGAGTCAATCATCCCATCCATACTCCAATTTTCAAATGAGTGCCAACAGATGCCACAAGCCAAAGTCATGAAACCAACAGTGCAAATTTAAGTATGTGCTCTAACCAAACATGGTGTCTTCATTTCAGCTCATAAATAAATACAACAATGTTTACAGTGTTATGACTGAATTAGCATTCGGTAGTTGACATTTCAATCTAAGAGATGGTATTCCTAACACTTCATAGAAGTCCTAATCAAAATACACACAGTAAAGTGTAACACAGTTTTGAATGTAAACTTCAAGTAGAGTCAACAATTACACTTGATGAGAGTTAAAGCAGCAACTCTCCAAAAAGAGTAAAGACACCACTTTGTGGTGTGGACTCATACAGTCACTTAAAAAGTGATAATATTAACTCTGGTAGAGTTAATTTGTCCATTCAGATTTTGCTGTGTAGCAGTTTCTGAGTGAAGAGATTTGTGCTTCATCTGCCAAAACTTAACCATCTGCCAATATCAATAATCAACTTTTAAGACGATTATCTGCCAGTATAGTTACTGTTCCAATGATATTGCTCATTCTTAATTGATATGATTGTTATTTCATTTTTAGAATTTTGTTTAATGCAAGAAAGTTATGAGATGTTTAAAAGAAAAAAGGCATCAGCATCACCTAGGGTAAGTTAAATCCAAGAAGACTAATTTGGCGTGCCACCTTAAGAGTTTCACTGACCCGTTTGGCCCCTCTATAAAAATGTTCTGCCACTGTCCACTGGTAAAGCAGCAGTTTCTGAAAAACAGATGAGCAACCATGTCACATTCAAAGTCACGTAAGCCAAGACTCTGCTGCTTGCTTGAGTATTGAGTCTGCCATGTGATTGGCTGATTACCTATCTGAATTAACAAGTAGTTGACCAATAAGAGTAGCTGGTGAGTGCTGACATGCTACAATATCCCTCTTTGCTTTTCTGCGCTCCTGTTGGTTTCTTAAAAGACAGGCTGAGCTGATTTACGACTGACAGAGCCTGATGTAACCAAACTGTCCTCTTCAGTAGATAAATGAACAACCTTTGTTATCAAAAAGTTTTTAAAAGTATCCTTAACTCCATTTAACTTTAATATCAGCACGCTCCCTCCTTCCTGCCTTATTTACACCCTGGTTACCCTCAAATTGGTGGATCCAGAAAATAAGAGAGTGAAACTCATACAGAGAGAGCGGGACAACAGGGGGGGGGACAGGATGTGGCCTGGCAGCTTTAAGCAGCTGACACAGAACAGACGTGACACACACATACAGCACAAACTCACACATAAACACACACAAATGGAAAAACGAACGCACACACAGAGGGTGACAGAGACGCGTAGTGACAGCCTCTCTCCTCTGGCAGGGAGTGGCAGGCCTGAAGCCCCCCGGGCGATGCTGCTGCTACTGGAGTGAAAGAAAGATGCAGACAATAACCCCCCCCAACTTCTTCTTTACCCTCCCTCCCCTTCTCCCTCACCCCGGCCTGTCAACGCTAAACGTGTGTGTGTGCGCGCATGGTTTCCGGTGCTAAATGGTCGCTGTCTTCTGCCTCTGAGGCTGCATGTGTCTGATGTCAACTGTACTTCTGTAACTCTCTCCGTGTGTTTGTGTGTGTGTGGTTTTTTTTGGGGGGGGGGGGGTTGTGGAGGTCTGGTTGAGGGCCTGAGGCGAACGTCCCCAACGCTCGCTGGAGGGAAGTCAATAATCATTAGTTTTCCAGGTGAGAGGTGCTTGGAGCATGAACCATCGACCTCTTTCTACCCTTCATGTTCGATCGCCTCTCGCTCCATCATATACTGTATGAGTGTTTGTGTGGACGGTTCGGACTGGACATGGACACAAAACTGCAGGAAAACAACTTCATTCAGAAGCAGACAACATCACAAAGTCTTTATAAGCCTTATTTTGGCCCTAAACTCTAATTTTCATTGCTTTTAAAAGCTACTTTTTTGTTGTAATGGACTTTATACTGAGATTATGCACAAATTACTTCAGTACAAACAAATTCGTAAGGTGTCCTCCTCACTTTATAAGACAAGGATTTTTTTGATTCCTCTTTCGTGGGTGCCATGTCCAGCCAAATCTAATTATTTTGCTTTGAATGTTGTTATGCTACAGCCACACAGCACGCGAATTCGCAAATACGCGCGTTGGGATTACATACAAACTCAATGCAAAGACGCGTTTGGACGCAGATTTGCCCCGGGTGGCGCGTTGGACGCATTTGGCGTGGCACATATGGAGCGTCCGGCGCGTTTGGTACATGAGACGGCTTTACGCTCAAGTTGAAAATATTGAACTTTCGACGCAAATTCGCGTGACTCTGTGCCGCGGCAGCCAATCAGCGATGACATTCCCCCCGACGTCATTGATTTGATGACGTGTGACGCTCCGGCCACCTGCTCCTGCTCCAACCTCGCTGAAAGATGAAGGAGAGGTTGATCTGCACTGTTTGTCATCATCCGGAGCTATACAATTCAACGTGTGTACTCTACAGAGACCGGAACAAAAAGGAGCAGGCTTGGGTGAAAGTTACTGAGGAGACAGGTTTTGAAGGTAAGTTCTGTAAATATTCGTTTCCAGCTGGATTTGCCTGCACGGGTCATCACTGAGTCCGACTGGCTTTGGCTCTCTACTCCGCCTGCGCAGTGACACGCGTCGCCCCTCAGCTTGTCAAAAAGGTCCAGCGTCTAGCCACGGGCGTTAGGTGCAGCGCGTCACAGGCACTACGCGCGTTTAAATACGCCAATTCACATGCGGTGTGGCTGTAGCATTTGAAAGGGCTCAGGAGCAGAAGAAACCTTTTACTGATCTCTCAGTTCATAGAGAAATTTGGTCTTAATAGCCCTTAAACACTTTGGGCCTGATCTACTAAAGGTTTGCTTGTGTAAAAATGGTGCAAACTTGAAAGTGCGCAAAGCTAATCTACTAACAGGGTGAACTGAGGATTGCGTCTGTCAGATGAGCAAAATAGCACGCGCAGTCCATTTATCGTGCTTGCCCTTATGAAAATGCAGAATACATGCAGATTATCAGAATGCGCAAAATACTGGGAGGAGGAGATGCAAATTTAATTATTTAGCACCCGCAATGTGATTTATCAAATCAGCAACTGATTGCATGCAGAGTTTTGCATCTAAATTTAGTACATTTAAAAAGCAGGTGCAAACAAGGCACTGCTCTGTGTAACACACAGAGGGCTGCTCTGGCATTAACCAAATATTTTCAATCGCTGACTGAATTTGTGCATGCAGTGATGGTAGATCACCCACAACACACCCACTAATAGCATGTGAAATTTTTTAGTTTGCACATGCAATTTAACCCCCATTATTTTGGATCTTAGTAGATCAGGCCCTCTGTTTTTTACTTGCTGTGGTTGATGATGTAATAGATATACAGCCTCCACCTACATGTGTGTTTTCTGCCTGTCGCAGGCATCGTCTTGACTGTTTTAAAGTCCATTCCTCTGCTTGAACCCTTCCTCTCCCCTCACACCAGATACAGCCACCTTGGATAAGAGTGTTTCCAAAGGGGAGGAAAAAGAGCTGCTTCTGATCCTCTACAGAAGTTAATTTTTGTTTTACTTTTCAACCTGAATTTAATCCTCACTTAATAGACAACCAAGATATGATGTAAATGATCAAACACAACAGGACATGGGACCATTAGGACTTGTTAAGTCTGCGGTCAGACACCATCAAATAGCAACAACTCCTTGAATTTTTTTGTCTTGCACTTTAAACATTTTTGCAACAACTGGAAATCTCTGAGAGCCACAAAGAAGACTACAAAATGATTTTATGTAATTCAAAATTCTGTCTTCTTGTCCCTTATTAGGTCCTGTGTGCCTACAATTATTATTACAACTACTGAAACTGAAATCACTGTCTTGTCTTGGAGCCACAATTTAATTTTATGGTGCAACCTGTTGCACGACAAATAAGCTTTCTTGTATCTCGTATTGTTATTAATGCTGAAATCCAAGGGCTCCAAGCAGTACTGTGTCTTTAAGGACAGTGAGCTCAGACTACCAGTAAGTTCACTGCTGTTGGCAGGTTCAGTAATTTCAAATAAATGTGTAAGTTTAACATCAGAATAGAGTACAAAACATTGTTGGGTTGAATGTATAATTGGGCAAAAAATTTCAGAGAGCTACATTTTTCCATGAGTCACTTCACTGCCTATTGCCACTTAACTTTAAAACACGGAGATATCCCTTTAAGACATGACACCCAAGACATGATGTAAACAGTCAAACAGCCTATTGCAGGAAACCTTTGAGGTTAAAAAAAAAAAAAATTCTTGGTAGAAAAAATAATTTTGCTCCACTTCTGACATGTGTTGGTTAGAGTTTGCTCTATGAAGGGGCCTACAAATTGTGCTTTCCCCACAACAGTAGTGCTTGCCTACTTCATTATTTGACCAGCTCATAATAAATGTGACAGACAGATTTATCATCCAATCAGCTGGCAGATGTGCTATTGAAAGATTCCACCCATTCTCAAGCACTTTCTATGGGCCCAGTTGGACCAGTGAAATTTTGATGGTTCATCTGTTATGTCAGGTTAGTTTCTTCCCTCGCTTATGTGATTTTTGTGAGACACATTACCACAAACACCACATCAAAACCACAACGACCTTCCTTCGTGGCCCTCTGCTGTACTGATTCAGCCTGACATTTTCATAGAAGTATATAATAGTCAGATGGTTCTACCAGTGTGTGTTTGTTTTCATAAATTCTTCTTCTATCTCATGAATACATATGCTGCAAAAATAAGCCCGGTATTATTAAATTGTTCAATCAATATGCAGAATTATAAGAAGTTTGCGTGTCTGAAGATCAAGGGCTTACTACAGAGTGTGTGCATCCTGGTGTGTATTCAGCTGCAGGTTAGTGGCCGGTGCATGCCTCTATTACTCACAATACTTCCTCGTGGCAGCCTCAAGGATCCCTGGCTCTGCACCCTCAGGCTACGGTTACGCACACACCTCGAGCAACAGACGCTGGAAACTTAGTGATTTCCGACGAACAGAGGCGAGCCCGCTGATTAGAAAAAGGGTTTCTAAGGGTCACTGATTGTTTCTTCTTCCATTTGTGAGCTGAACTTCAGGGGTCATGTGTTACTCACTGGATCATGCCTGGGATTTTCTGAGGAAAGTGTGTCTCTTTTTGGACTGGAGCTAAATAAGCAGCATGTAATTGAGAGTGTTAGAGTATTGACATCTTTCATCAGCCAGGTGTTTACATCTGATTTGATAAATCCTGGTGGAGAGTCATTGAGCCAAGGTTAGATGGATGTATTGAGCTGATGATGGCTTCTAATTTAAAATCAGATACATATTCAACTTGCCAAAGCTGTTTATTTGAGAACATTCAGTCTAATTTACCAGTGCTACATTTACTGTGTTTGAAGTATTTATTCTGCACCATTTTAAATGATGTAATCTTTGTAAGCATGTCGATTAAGACATCAGGTCCTGTGCTATTAATATGCAGTGTTAAAAGAGGTATGGGGTAAGAATTGATAGATTTTATTCCAGTGATTTGGTGAAAATGAGCTTAGTATTGTTTGATTAACTATTGTTTTCTGCACCTAAATCCTGCTTAAGGTGTTTGACTAGTTAATAACCTGCAATGCTAACATTAGCCACACTCTGCTTTACATTGTCAGTAAACTCTACGTTAGCTCTGTCGTGATATTCGGCCAAATCCAAACAATACTTTACCCCGCTTTGGGTTTCTTTTAACCCAAAATGAAGAGGAGTTATTTTTTGTTTGTTTAAATACAAATTCGCAGAATACTCTGTGAGATCAGAGAAGTCCTCCGCTAGGCCTAAAGTTACAGTATCTCTAGCACAGTTTACCAGAATACTATCTTTTGTCTGTTTTTGGTATGATCGTTTCTTGTATTGTGCCATGAGCATCAATGTGGCTAATTTATTCTGCTGTTTTTAGCCTTGAGCTGAACTCAGTCAGATAGCCACCACATCTCCTTCCACTGGATGTGTAATGAGCTTTTTGAGCGTAATGAGCTACATTTAGAATGACAAATCCATATTTCTTGTTATTTTGACGAGAGTAACTTAAAAGTAATGTGACAATAGTGTGATGCCTTACATTTCAAATATAGTAATATAATGTAAGTAATTACTTTGAAATGACAATAATGAGTAATAAAGAAGGCATTACATTTTTGAAGTAACTTGCCAAGCACTGCTAGCTTGGTCCTTTTGGATTGCTTTTATTCCTGCCGCAGAGCAAACTCAGATCTGCTAGGAAGCAAACTCAGAGCCCATTTTTGGTGGAGATTTTGTATGAGTTCACACCATTTTCATTGAATCAAACTCCAAAAAATCTGAGCCAGAGTTCCTTTGGTCCAGACCAAAGGTGTAAAAGCACATGACACAAAGATAGGACGCAGCTCTGAGAGGTCTATAAGTGACGGGAATTAGCCATTTCAGGCAGGTACCTGCGCTGTAAGTAAGAGTGAGGAGGGAAAGTTTTTTCTTATTCATAAAGGAACTGTTTTACATGTTAAACACACTTAAAGGCAAACATAACAACATAATGAAGGTTCTTCAACACAAAACTGTATTTTCTTAACCTTTTTCACCTGGTTCAATTTGTTGTTTCAGAAGATGTTGAGGACTGGTATGTTTTTTAAGGCTGGCTTGTCTGAAGTGTGTTTGCGTCTGTATAAGTGTTTTGTTTACATTCTTGCCTGTATGTGACACATGTTACGAGAAGACACCAACAGAATGAGCAAAAAACCCAAGTCGTACAGTACAGGCTAAAAGTTTGGACACACCTTCTCATTCAATGTGTTTTCTTTATTTTTATCACTAATTACATGGTAGATTCTCACAGAAGTAATGATGGCCACCCGTTTCTCTTAACTTAGTTGATTGGTTCTTGCCATGATATTAATTCTATTCTAATAGGGCTGTCGGCTGTGAATCAGCCTCGCTTTTGAACAACACAAATGATGGTCCAACCCCATTAAAAAGGCACAAAATTCCATTAATTAATCCTGGAAAGGCACACATGAGAAGTGAAAACCATTTCAGGTGACTACCTCTTGAAGCTCATAAAGAGAATGCCAAAAGTCTGCAAAGCAGTAATCAGAGCAAAGGGTGGGTACGTTGAAGATACTAGAATATATGACACGTTCTTATTTATTTCACACTTTTTTGTTAAGTACATAATTCCACATGTTTTCATTCATAGTTTTGATACCTACAGTGAGAATCTACAATGTAAAAAGTGATGAAAATAAAGAGAACACATTGAATGAGAAGGTGTGTCCAAACTTTTGGCCTGTACTATATGAGGACAAAGGCAGAATGATTTTTGGCTTAATTATCACCAAGATTTCTGCGATCATTCAACACTGTTGGACTCTGTTACCACTTTTCTTGCCACTATAAGCCTTTAGTATCTGCTAAAATCCATTAATGCAGAACTAGCCTCACAGGGTGCAGCTATGAGATGACACCACATCACCTTCAGCACCATGATTATACATTTACTCTGCGGGTGATTGGCTCAATTTGACCACAGGCAGGAGCATTGATTTCCTCGTATACAGTTAAAGAAGTTGAAGCGAGTGTTTGGATCACTTCTGCGTCCTTCCTCACAAATTTAAAGCCTTCTGTCGTGTCTTCAGCAGCTTTAATTCACTTCACGCTGCAGTCACCACAGCTAATCAGACTGTAACCGCTGTGACTCTGAGTTCATGTTCTGTTTTGAGAATTAACAAGCTGAGAGTGTGTGTGTGAGCTTAAGTATGACTCGCATGGGAGGAAAAGTGTGTGTGTGTGTGTGTGTGTGTGTGTGTGTGTGGGTAAGTGTCCATGAGAGTATGAGGTTGATTAGTCCAGGTTTTAATGTGGTGTGGTCGGCATAGCCTCGGGTCATGCAACAGGCCTATTGTGGGAGGCAGAGTGAGTGTGTGTCTGTGTGTGTACAGTACGTGTGTGTGTGTATGTTAATGTGTCTAATTAAAGGCGTAGGGGATCATGCTCCGGCACTGAGCTCGAGCAGCCGCCTGACGAAGATATGACCTCGGGCCATGGTCTATCTTGCGCACACACTCGAACACACACATAGCTGCACTTGCAAATAAAGTAATATACATTCATACACATGTTAACACTCAGAGCTGCAGCGCACAAACTCAGAGACTCACTAAGATTTGGAAAACAGCCCCAAAAACACACACACACACACAATAGCAGGGATGCTCGACATAATAAGGAACACACACTCCAGTGTTTATTTTGGAAACTGTTTTTCACCCCCCGTCCTTGAGCCGGAGTGTGACCGATGACTGAACGGATCATGGACCCGAGGAGAATCCACTGTGAGGGGGTTGAGGTTTTTGTGAGGTGAATAAATCTGCGAGTTGGTCGATATGTCACATCCTCAGACTTACGAACACACGTGGTTTTAAGACACACAACAGTTCCTGCAGATCCGAGTGTGCTAACATCACATTTCCCAAATTGCCTCGTTTGTGGAGGGAAGAGGTGAGGAGCAGCTTAATGCCGCACACTCGACTCAGATTGGAGATAACATCGGCTGTACAGAGAAAACTAGCTTCAGTTTTGACAATTTATACTCCTAAAATGTCCCTGCATTCACAGATTGTGGGAAACAAATGGCAAAAGGGAAGTGGACTTTAGCTTATGTAACATGTTTTTCTAGTATCTTTGACTAAGTAAAGCAGCTTTACATCACGGGTAAAAATCCACCCATTCATACTCATCTTCACTCACTGATGGTTGGAGTTTCTTTGTCAGTTGTCCATCAGTATCAACTTACACCTTCACACCCTTTTACCCATTTACACGTCACTGATGCAGCAGTGGGAGCAACTTCAGCTTAAGTGTCTTGCCCAAGGACACATTGCCATGTGACAGCCTGAGCTAGGCTCAAACTTGCAACCTTCCTACTAGCAACATAGCACACTATCAGAGATTGAGTCTGTTGGATTGTCTTGACCAAACAAATCCCTTCTGATAGTTACTGTCTTGTTTCTCGTGGTCATTTTATTTAGTCTCTGTCTTCCTAAAGTCTCTGTCCATGTTCTGTTTGCAGTGTTGCTAGATTTTGCCAGTGAAACAAGCAACCAATTTGATAAAAAACAAGCCCAAAACAAGCAACCTCCTCCAACGACATATATAAAAATTATGCTAAGCAATATAAGTACATTTTGCAATTTTTAAAAAAATATCTAGCTTCTATTAATGTTGTTACTACACCAACCACAGAAACAGACATCCAGGGGTCTCTGATTCACACAGCAACTTCTCAAATAGTACCAATGGGTCGTGTCCAAAATGTCAGTGGGGTTTCTATATTTGGAGTGATGCATGAAGCTGTGAAGGCTGTGTGTAACAAACCAATTAGCTACAATGAACCAGTAAAGTTAGGCAACATAGACTACAGTAAAACGGTCATGAAAACAGATGTTATTATGTGATGTTACAGCCTGTTGCCACTAGTTGGGACTGTGGCTACATTCTATGTTCTGCCATCCAGCCCATTGTTGCTTTGTGAGCTAGAAATATGCAACTAGCTTCAGGTAATAACATTGATGGCTCGAAGCAGACTAGAGAGGCATTCTTTGCCATAAATAAAGGGTTAAACTGCATTTAGGCTGCATAAGGCGGCACTTGCATATCAACTGGAGTGATGAATACACACAGTCTGCATAAATTTCAAGGCTTTAAGCTGTTAAGACGACTGGAGGCTAGCAGTGCTGGCAATGCTAAAGTTGACCATACTTTGCTCTAAGTTGTCAGTTGTCTACCGCAACCAAACTCTGGTTAGCTTGGAGGGAAACTGAGCCACCTACTTTTGGGTGGACTGGAGCTCACTTCTTTGGTCCACACCAGAGTTTGGGTGAGTTTTCTTACACCAGCCCAAACAAACTCGACTTTCCAAACAAGCAAACAAGAGTTTGTTTGGCCTGAACCAAATGTGTGAAAGCACCCAGAGATGCAACTAAAATGGGAAGTTGTTCCTGCTTTTTCCATAAATGTCAACATCTTGGCTGTAGTTTAAGATTTTCTTGATTTTTTTAAGCTTCATGAGATTAGATATAACTTTATTGATCCCTTGGGAAGAGGAAACACACAGGTATCAAAAAGTTAAAACAGTTTGCAGATATAAATTAAAATAAAAATGTGGCTACTGTTCCATCCCATCTTCTGTCTTCCTATTACTCCTCCTACCACCAAGTGATGAGTTGTACAGTCTAGTGGCCTGAGGAACAATGATGAGTTTAACCCTAATTTTTCTGGCACTTTCTATGCATGAAGATGTTTATTTCTAATGTCATGAAACACAATAACACAGCAGGTCAAAACGAGCAGAACAGTCCACTGTAGTTCTGGTTTATTGTCTTAAAACAGCTCCATCAGGCGGCCTGCAGAAGCCCTAATAACATCCTCAAAGTGATCTTAATGCTACATGTATCCCAAGTTTCTCTCTGTGCCTCTCTCTAAGCTGCAGAGGACAGGTTTCATGTAGAAACAGAGCACATTATTTCAGATGGAGATATTAAAAACACACAGACGGAGCCACAGTTTAGAGTTAGATACATCCTGACAGCCTGTGTGTGTTTCAGTGCCTTCACCGCGAGGAGGAAGCTGGTGGTTGGTGGTGGGCGGGTTGGCTGGCTGGTGAGGAGAAGGAGAAGGGAGGGTGAGGTGGAGGGGAGAGGGGGTTTGTGGGTAATATGGGTGTCAGGGTGCTAGCAGTCTGTCGCCCAAGGCTGTGACATTACCGCACTTCTGCTCCGCTTCAAAAGAACCAAATCTAACTGACGACTGCTGTGATGGCTGCGAGTGTGTGTGAGGAGTGTGGGTGTGTGTGCAGTGCATACAGTATGTGTGTGTCTAAATGACGCTCTCTGTGATCTGAAATTGGGATAATGCACTGTGACACGCTGCCTCACGAAAGGCTTGAGACTGTATTACCCTACTGAACCGACACCCAGGGCTGGGTGTGTGTGCATGTGTGTGTGTTTGTGCTGGGCCTAATGCAGATTGATAGATTGATTGGCAGGTGAATAAACAGGTTGTGTATACAAACCATGAGTGGATTCTGTATCGAGTGGTTTCAGGCTAAGTAAGCTGAACAGTTTTTAGTGTCAATGAAAGTCTGAGAGTTATTGAACCTTTAAAATCTGTCAGAGGGTGAATTAACGGAAAACCTTTACTGCTCTTCAACCAGGGTGAAATAGCTTTACTGTAAACTGAAAAGCTAAAAGAATGTGGTAGACCTCTTTCTGTGATATTACATATAACTTTTAAGCTTCTATGCTGAAAACTAACCTTGCACAGTAGCTGGATCCATCTGATTCAATGTCTGTAATCGGGCAGATCCACCTTGGCAAGCTCCAATCTACAACGATCGTGCTCAACCCAAAGTGGGACTGCCCAACCAACTTCCTTCAGAGCAGGAGGAGATGGAAGCTATGAAGATCGGAACTTCCTATCTTTATTACATTAAAAACAAAAAAACAGAACTATCAGAATTTCTTGTTTAAAGGAGACATATCATGCTGATGCATGATTTAATACTTACATATAATATAATAAACTTGAAAACAAGACCTTACACCCCCTTAATTTTCAAAAAATGAGATATTGTATTTTTTCTGATATCCTAGAACGAGATTTGATGCCTCTGAAAATAGGTCATTGCGAGATGACCGCGAGATTTAAATCGTTGTGACGACACAAGGTACATTTCTTTTTATTGGAGTAATCTGATAAAACACTTCCTCCTCTGTGATGTCCGTTAGCCACAAAACCGTCACCGAGGAACGCATCCACCCAGCAGCAGTATATAGCTCCCTAGCTCACACTCACTCGTTACTAGCTCTGGCCTGTAGGGGGACTCAATACGCGGTCGCTGCTTTGAGCCTGCCGGAAAATACAGTAGAAGAAGAAGGACAGGCTTGGCTCAACCCTTTCGGCAGCTCTGACAGAACTGACCAATCAGAGCACAAAGGGCTGTGACGTTGCGAGGTTACTGTAGGTCAGTCTGAGAACCGAGCGTTTCAACAAGAGCTTGATAATGTCCTAAAATGAGGATTTTGAGAACGCTATTGTGGGGCAATGAAGGAACTAAATGACTTGTACTGAGGGCAGAAATGCTTTACAGGCATCGTAGTCTGGCATAGCGAAAAGGAGAAACAAGCATGATATGTCTCCTTTAAGGGGATATTTCTGCTCCACTTCCACCATACTTTGGCAAGAGTTTATTCTGCAAAATGTCTGGTGTTTTGTACTTTACACTGCAGCAGTAGTGCCAGCCTACTTCAAATTTGATCGGCTCATAATGAACGTGACTGACAGAATGATCTTTTCCCATTTAAAGATTCCAAAGACTTTCTATGGGATCTTTCCTAGATGGACTCGTGATATGTATTCTGTATAGTATATTTGAATAGTTCATCTGTTGTGTCAGGTTAGTCAACATGTGGAACTGTATTGATAAAATACCTGCAACCGTCTTTTGTTTATGTCGATTTGACTTATAACTAGAAAAGTAATCCAAGAGCTCTGAACTTTGCCAAACAGCTCAGTTATGGCAGTGACTTTTCGTGCTACATGAGGCTGAGTCTCCTCTCATGTCTGTCCATGTGGAGAATGCTGCGTTATCAGCAGTCCAGTTGCAAAGTCAGAAAATCTTTGTAACTGGAACTCGATCTACCAGGCTGATGTTAGCTGTTGTGTTAGCAGAACTCTACTCTACCCTATTGTACAGGAAGGTGGGAAATGTAGTAACATAGGCTTGAAAGCCGTTAACATCAGTTTGCAAATAAACTACAATCCCCATAATACCGTAAATGAATGGGATTTGCCATTATAAACTAAAATGTTTTTAGTGACGTAAGTCTGGATCGGATCAGCACCAAAATGTATTGGCTTCTTCCTTGGACAAAACCACCTCTGATAATATTCTGATGTAAATCCATCAAGTTTTTTTTAATTAATCATGCTGAAGGACAAACAGACAAAAACATAGCCAACTTGGAAGAGGTAATATTTATGTTTTATCCAACACTGATCTAAGTGCTTTCTCTAGAAGAGCTAGAAATATAAAGCGATGATCTAGATGATTTCAGCCTGGAGTCGTGACCTGTGGGTGTTTAATGATGTTTGAAGATGTTTTTGTTATTTATTTTGTCTTGAATATCAGGATTCAGCTAAAAAGTTTTAATATACAGTACAGGCCAAAAGTTTGGACACACCTTCTCATTCAATATGTTTTCTTTATTTTCACCACTATTTAAATTGTAGATTCTCACTGAAGGTATCAAAACTATGAATGTGGAATTATGTACTAAACAAAAAAGTGTGAAATAAATGAAAACATGTCTTATATTCTAGTTTCTTCGTAGTAGTCACCCTTTGCTCTGATTACTGCTTTACAGACTCTTGGCATTTTCTTTATGAGCTTCAAGAGGTAGTCACCTGAAATGGTTTTCACTTCTCAGGTGTACCTTTCCAGGGTTAATTAATGGAATTTCTTGCCTTATTAATGGGGTTGGACCATCATTTGTGTTGTTCAGAAGTCAGGCTGATGCACAGCCGACAGCCCTATTAGACAATTTTAAAATTAGTATTATGGCAAGAACCAATCAGCTAAGTTAAGAGAAACGAGTGGCCATCTTTACTTCATTGAGAATCTACAATGAATTAGTGATAAAAATAAAGAAAACACATTGAATGAGAAGATTGTGTCCAAACTTTTGGCCTGTACTGTATACATTTCTGTCCATATCGCCCAGCCCTGCTTCTTGTCTTGGCTCTTGTTGGCTAACCTGAAACACCAGACGTCGAAGTGTTGCCAAACAAGTGTCAGAGCCTTTTAAAAACATATCCAGCAGGTGACTGGGCAATCATGCCATCAATCACATTATTACAGGCCAATAGGTTAATGTTGTAGGTAGATGCTATAACAAAACTTGAGCCACTTTGTAGAACAAACTCTTGCCAAAACATGTCAAAAGTGAATAAAGAATATCTTTTCTACCATGAAATGCTTTCAGTGCTGTTGCTTGTTTTGTATGTAATAAAGAAATATGATCCAGGTCTGAAAAACTTCTACCGAAACTGTTAGCATCTATGCTAAAATCTGTGCAAGAAGTCACTTTCTGCTGTCCTCTCATGTGTAACTCACAGCTCTTCTTACTCTGAAGGACACTGACTGGTTGCTGCTTTGGGCCACTCAGAAACGTTGTAGGTTGGAGTTGAGCAAGATGGTCAAAGAACAGTCTGATTACAGACACTGAATCAGGTGGAACTAGCTTCTCTGCAAGGCTATATGTAAACATGTCAAGTTTACCATGACCTGACCTGAAAATGTACATTAAAATGACATGAAAAAACTGCAGATTCACAAATTAAAAAGGCAGAAAATTAATTTAAAAAACTATGAAAATAATAAAACTATACTCAGTGAATAATGAATACATGAAACTGTCAAAGAATGTTTCTTTTTTGTACAACCAAATGATGACCAAAATGTAACCAGAGCAAAAACAAAACAAACATTACATTTACTTCCCCAGACAAAGTTGCGTGGTCTTGGGGAAAACAGCTTGTTTAGACACAGGCTCTTCTGAATATCCAATCTTCAATGTGAAGTACTGTTACTGTTGTGTTGGAATGATTTTATTATTTTCAATTTCTTTCTGGAGTTGTAAGAAATACACACTTTAAAGACTTCAGAGGGAAAAAAGCAACGTTCTATCAATTGGGAAAACTAATACACTCCTGTATTTGACTACATATTCATTTTATTCCTTTCAGACTGTTGGAGAGATCAGAGTGAGTGAGCTCATCCTCTAATTACAGCCTGAATTGTGTTGATGGGAGGCCATTAAAAATTTACTTTGAGTGGAAACTGCACTTAAACTTTCACATAGTGCAGTGGAAAGTGAACATGTGGGGGTTTATAGTTGGTCGACATCTACGAGCTTCTTTCCTTTTTAATGTAGGCTTAGATTCTTGCCTGTTTTCAATGAAGACCTAAAGGAAAACATGCATTAAGGGATAATAAGAAAAATATGAGGATGGCCGGGCCACCTTTGAAAAATTCAAACTTTAAGGTAGTAAATTAAGTAAAACCAAACTAATGTTAAAGCAGCCCACATCAAGGAAAATACCCACTCATTGAAGAAACTGGGGCAACCAATAAGATTTCAGGGGGCTTTTTCAAACCTAGCCACCTCTGGATCTTTCCCTGATCACTGGCAGATTGCTCTCTGCAGCAAGATGGGGAGACACTGGGTTAGATAAGATTGTATTGATACTAATGCCATCAACAATTCTGCCTATTGATACAATTTTTTATGACTTAACAATTGACTAGTTGATTCGTGCTGCTTTTCTGTGTGGAAAAAGTTGGATTTTTCAGTGGCACCAAATGTCAAGCACTTCGTTGATAATCGATGTTGTGCCACTTCGATGAACTCCTCTACATGTTTTGGTGTTTCTACCCACTAAATGTGCATCAAGCTTCAATTTGTGGAAATTTAAGCCACAGTTTTGACCAATTTTGTCCCATTTCTGCCATGATTGTTGACTTCTTTGTATTATTTCTGCTGACTGCCTTGACAAGGGAATTGATGGACAAAAAGACTAATAATATTAAAGGGACTGTGAGGAGAATCTCTTACCGGCAACGTAAAAGACTCTGCTACCCATGAGCACGTGTGGCGACTGTCGTAATGCTGCATTCCAGTAACCACGGAACTGGGAGTGACAACATCTCAGAGTTATCAGCGTTCCATTCAAAATCGGGAAAAAACAAGCCGATCTACCAGGCTATTGTTAGCAGTTGTTAGCACGCCCTGTGTTGTTGTATGAAGAGTGTGATTATCACTATGGCAGCATTTTTGTAAATATAAGTCTAACAATACTATGTATACAGCTGACCTAGAGCGACACACCCCAGTCAGAAGTGCAAATAAATTGATTATTACAGGAGCTAAATAACTGTTCACACTGGGGGCATCCATCTTCGATTGTCAACTCGGGGGTGGCGAGGTTTCACCGCGTTCCCAGGAGGAAATTCAGACTTCAGGGGACGTTCCAGTGAAGTTTCCTACTTGAAACTCAAAATTCCCACTTCTGACTACAGCTGGAACGCATCACAGGACGTGTACTATCCACAGCCTGTTTGCTTTGATACAGTGACTGCAGCACGGACAGAATTCTGCGTTGCTTTACAACTTCATTTTTTCAACAACTTACAGGATACAAAACGACGAGGTAATGTATCTCTTTCTAGTTACGTAGTGGTAGTTTTTGATGTGTGACAACAAGCAAATTTTGGAAAACTTAGTAACGTAGTTTTGTAGCCGGCTATATATCGCTACTTACAGCCCGGTGCTCTAAGACGTGTCTGAATAATATAAATTTGCTCTAGTTTTAATTGTCTTGTTCCTGAAGTTGAGTATCCAGGCCAGTCCAGCCCTGTGCGACCCAACCGGAAGGCTAAGGAATAGCATTTATAGATAACCTATTTAGATGCTATAAAACTCATCTTAAAGTGTGTATTTCCATCAGGCATATATCTAAAAGTGAGACTTTTTAGTAATCACTTAAAAACTCCTCACAGTCTCTTTAATTTCTTGAGGTGTTTGTCAATAATTCATTCATTCATTCATTCATTCATTCAACCTCCTCATTTTCAATGATGTGGAGAGTATATAGAGCAACAAAACAACAACACAGTTAAAGTTACATTCAAAAGCAGTGTAATTTGTTATCATTGTTCTAAACATACCAATAGAAAGAAGTGCTTGCAGTTTAAATGTTTGTTGTAAAATGCTCCAAGTGAAAGCAGCAGAAAGGCTGAAAGCAGTTCTTCCAAATAAAGTCACCTGTGGAACTTTAAGCATCAGCAGGTCACTTGAATTTGTTGGATATTGATTATAAGATTGTCTAAAAAGAGATGTGTTGTATGATGGTATTTAACCAATTAAGGCTTTAAAAATGAATGATAGTGATGGTCTCAAGACCGGTCTCGAGACCACATTTTGAAGGTCTTGTCCTTGTCACAGACTCAAGAGCATTTTTACTCAGTCTTGTCTTGGTCTCAGACTAGTAGGACTCGGACATTTCAATCAATGCCGATCAAGACCGGTACTGAGATGCTGTTCTTCAACTTCATTAGTGTGAATAAGGAGGAACACTTGGCAAAATAATAAAAAGCTTCAGTTCACGTGTTATTGCCCTTTGATGACTGCAGACTTCCTGGTGCTGTGACCAAGGAACGTCCCCCTTTGACTGTTCAACCTTGTTTTGGTTTTTAAAATTTATTTGGATGGTCTTGGTCTTGTCTTGGTCTTGACTCAGTCTTGGTCTTGACTTGGTCTCGACTCCGAAAAGTCTTGGTCTTGTCTTTGTCTCAGTGCATTCTGGTCTCGGGCAAGTCTTGGTCTCAGATAGTGTGGTCTTGAGCACAACACTGATGAATAAGAATCAGTGTCCAGCCCACTTTTTCATATAAAGTGCAATAATGGGTGGAGTAACCTTCACCAGTGATAAATCTGAGAGCTGAGTGATACATGGAGTCCAGCGGTTTAAGAGTAGAGACAGAGGCATTTCTATAAACAACATCAGCTGGAATTGGTTTTTGATTCCCATTCTTTTTCTCAAACTACATGAGTATCAGGTAAGATAATCTTAAGGACTGCCAGATAATCAGACCCCTGCTGTCTTTGGTTTGAAGGGGGGAAGTGAGCCAAAAGTCGGGCTGACTATCCTGTAGTGTGCAAACAAAGTGAGTGTTACAGTTTAGAAATGCCACTGATCCAATAGGGTTGGGAAGGTTAAGGCTCCCTAACTCTTGTGTTTTGTTCTGTGGTTTTAAATTGAACTTGTAATTCTGAAAAGTCTCTTGTATGACCCAGTCCCTTAATCTTTCAGTACTTTCTTTTATGCCTCTATTCTTGTGAGCTCCATCCAAGACAGATACTCAAGATAAAAATCCTTTATTTGACAAAATCTGATAAATCTAACTTTTTATGTTCTTTCTTCATGTTTATTTCATTCATTTTCCCCCCTCTACCTAATTTCTGTTGAGCCTGGTGTGTTTCTTTAGGTAAACCCAGCCTTCTGAATAAAAATGTTCTTCCTCTTACATGGTCTAAATTTAACTTGAGACCACCAAAGAAACTCGCTCACAGACAGGTTAGGACCGGCGGGGTTATTAGCACATCCAAGGCCGTCCCATGTCACCACGCCGTGTTAGCACAAACATCCATGACATGTTGTCTTTACATGCTTTTATCACAAGCGTGTGTGTTAATACAGGTAGATGCAGCCTCTCAGTGTGTGTGTGTCCTCTGTGTAATGTGTGTGTGGGTGTAAGTGTTTGGATGTGTGTGTTTTGCACTCATGAAAGGCGGGTAATTTCACGCGTGGTCAGACGGTTGCATTTCAGCTTTAGCCTGGAGTGTAGCAGGAACTCCTTAACTGTTCAATGACTTTAGCTTGAGGCAAGGTCCGCCTACACACACACTGCGGAGCACACACACCTATGAAATTACACCCATCTACTTGTTCGGCTCGCACACACACACACACACTCTCACAGAGGCGTTTGTTGCTGTAAGGTGTATGTAGTTGCTTTACGCCGGAAGGGAAGATCACTGCTTTGTCTGTTTGATAAAGCTACAACGTCCATCTCCTTCAAAGAGCGCCGCGCTGATCTGATGTGAGGCGAGTGTGTTGATGGATTTGACGATTACGCCGCCCTGGGCGCTGAGCAAGAAACAGTGATGGTGCCTCGCTTTAAAACAGGAGAAGGAGAGGAACATGAACAACTTGATTAAAGCAGTTGAAAGGAGGGTAAATGTCCTATCAAGGAAATCTGTGGATGATGCTGGGAGGGATTTTATCAGGCCGTGACAGTGCAGATGTCTCAGCTTCTCAACACACAATATTTACATTGTTATCAGAAACAACAATGAGATGATTAATGCAGTTTTAATGTGATTGTGTGACAGTTTATTTAATTTACTGAGCTTTAATTTCCCATTATGTCTCTTATGAGGAGGGAGAACACCCCGACATCCAGGATATGCCTTGAAACTTTTTCCAAAGATGAGTTACTTATTCACAATCCACTTTTAATTTATAAAATAAATCCATCCTTACTACCTCCAGGAAGAAGGATTTAGTTTAGTTGCTGTTTGTTGGAGTGTTAACAGAATAATTTTAAAGTTAGGAATGGGTTTCGATGGCATTTTCAGGAAATGTTGATCATGACTCAGGAACAACTGATACAAATTTAGCTGTAAATAGAATCACAATATTGTTCCAAGAAGTTTTTAGGACTTCTTTACAGTGCAAGATGGGGCAGGTTTCCACTTCTTTCGACTTTTTTCAGGTAATGTTGGCCATTGGACAAAGAGGTAATTTGATTTTGGTGATTTGAATCTTGATTTGGATCAAGAGCATTTTTGAAGAATTTGTTATGTCACGAAATAGGGAAGTTTTTCTCATTTTAAAGGTAACGATAACAATACGTTTTCAACAAAATCTTTTGACATTTTTTAGGCCATGTTGGTCGTGGCTTGAAGAACAAGTGATTACATTATTGCTGTTGATTCAAAACAGTGTGGATCCAGGATTTTTTAAAGATTTGTTAACATTGCATGAGAGGGCAGTTTTCAACATTTTTGAAAATAACTTGATTAATCCTCTAAATACCTTTAGAATATTTTACAGGGAAAGTTGGTCACTGATAGCATGAATTTTAAGTCATGTATCACTTCTATTCATGTATCATTTAACTCTTGTATCAATCAATTTAGTCATGGACCAGTTCATGCAACATCTAGGATTATTTTGTCCATACATGAAGTTTCTCTGTGTCTGCAACTATGTAAGCAAGGCAACTGTAAGTCTGGAAGCTCGCCAGAAATAGAAAGCCTGAACTTGAGAAGTCTCACAGCGGACCAACTATGGAATGGACATGACGTTGTTGTCTACATGTTTTGTTACCATATATGTGACATGTATATAAGCAATGGTTACCTATTGCTCTTTGTCAGACTCTCTCTGAACCGGCCGAATAAATAACCAGATAAACCTCCAGTCTTGTAGTGTATCCTTTTGCCTTAGAACATCTGGTCACAGAATAAGGATAAGGTGATTGGATTTTAGGCCTGGATTCAATTCTGGATGTGGATTAAAGAGGTCTATTAGACGATTTCTTAACAGTTTTCAACATTTTAAGAAATACCTGAAGAAGTGCTCTAAAGACGTTTACGACATTCGCATAGAATTCTGGTCATAGGACGAAGAAGAAGTGATCTGATTTTGTTGAGGTGATAGGAATCCTCATGCAAAGCCCCAGAATTTTTTTTAAAAGGACGTCTTGACATTGTGAGATGGCCCTGTTTTCCACATGTTAACTAATAATGATGAGTCCAGGTTTTGGTCCATTTTCAAGGATGTTGGTCATAGCACAAAGAGGAAGTGATTAGATTACAGTAGTGTTGTGTTACTTGAGACCAGTCTTTATCTCAAGACTGGTCTTGAGACCACATTTTAAAGGTCTTGGTCTTGTCTCGGACTCAAGAGTATTTTTACTCAGTCTTGTCTAGGTCTTGGACGGGCCGGACTCAGGATTTTCTGTCAAGACCGATCAAGACCAGCACTCATCTGCTGTTCTTCAACTTCATTAATGTCAATAAGAAGGAACACGTGGTGAAACAACAAAAAGCTTTAATTCATGTGTTATTTCTCCCTGTGATGACTGAAACCTTCCTGTTGTTGTGACTAAGGGACACCCCCTTTATCTGTTTAACCTTGTTTTTGTTTTTAAAGTTTATTTTGATGGTCTTGGTCTCGCCTTGTCTCGGTCTTGGTATTGACTCAGGGCGTTTTCACACCAACCACATTTTTGGCCCAGGGTTCGGTACGTTATTGTCAATGTGAATGCAACCACTGCACTGTGGTGCGCACCAAATCAGCCGGTCCGAGACCTCCATGAAGGGGTGGTCTTGATCCGCTCCATCTCCCTACATTTGGTGCGGTTTCACTGGTGTGAAACAAAGTGGTCCGAACCGATCTACTTTTGATGCATTACTTCCTGTTAATCCCGCGGTTGAATCTTTTGCTTACTCAATTTGTCGATTTGTTTTTTCTGGTTGAGGATTACGATGATTTACGAGGGTCCAGAAAGTCGCTGATGCCGTCTCAAACACAATAAGAAAACACATTTGCAGGAAAATGTAGAAGAGAGCGAAACGTAAACATTGGTTGTCTGGTGTAGGAAATGGTTACCATGGTAGTCTCTTCTTCGTTCTCCTCTGTAGCAGGTTTGGTAACCAGTTACGTGCATATCGCCCCCTGCTGTTTCAAACTCAGTAAATACACAAGTGGGTCTGGGCATGGTTCAATGTTGCCAGTGTGAATGCAAGCCAGCAGGGGAGGGGGGCGAACCCATGGCGAACCGCGCCGCAGCACAGTTCGAAACAAGTGGGCCTGATGTGAAAACGTCCTCAGTCTCGACTCCCAAAAGTCTTGGTCTTGTCTTGGTCTCTGTGCATTCTGGTCTCAAGCAAGTCTTGGTCTCGGATAATGTGGTCTTGAGCACAACACTAGTTTATAGTCCTGGATCTGAATCCGAATGTGGATCCACAAGGCTTTCAAATGATTTCTTAACAGTGTGAGATATGGCAGTTTCCCACATTTTTGACATTTCCTGTCTTGAATCTGTTTAAAATGTCTTGGCAGACGTTTGTGGTCTTGAAGGACTTCCAGTTTTAAAAATGTGTATGTCCACTATTTTCTTTGACTTATTGAAGATTAAATCCCCACCATGTTCCTCACGAAGAGGGAGAACACCCCGTAAAATTTAGAAACTGCTTTCAATCTTTTTTTTCTTGCACTTTCTTATCAATGCAAATATTTCCTAGAAAATAAAATAAAAAGAAAAATAGTTATTACTGATAACAAGGCAAAATATGTGGCATTAATGTCAGGTTCATGTCAGATTGTATTGTTTTACTTAGAGGTTTTTTTTTTCTTTTACCTGAACATGACAGATTTAATTCACTTGCCATTTTATTAGTTTCACTTTACACCTGCTGACACAAACAGATAATCAGCCAAGGTCATAGAAGCAATTCTTTCAGCTTGTAGACATAGTCAATGTTTAACCGAGCATAAAGATGGAGCAGAGAGGTGATTTAAGTGACACTGAAGTGACCCTGGCTGCACAGAGTGTTTCAGAAACTGCTGATCTACAATCCCAAGACTTTACAGAGAATGGCCTGGACAAGAGAGACTATCCAGTGAGCAGCCTTGTTTACGCAAGAAGTCTGAGAAGAACGGTCAAGGTAGTTCAGGATAACAGAAAGTGAGATAATCACTCAAGACCATGACCTGCTTGAGGTAGATCAGCCACAGCAGCAGAGGACCACACGGAATGCCACTCCTGTCAGCGAAAATCAAAAGACTGAAGCTACAGTTTGTGCAGATCATCATGGTCCTTTTCACATTCAGACACAAAACAGGAGCAAAAAGCACTAAGCTACTTAACTCTGAAGTTGGGTTGATGCTTGGATATGCCATTAAATGCTTTGTAAAAGTTACTCTTATATGAAATCAAATGAAGCAAATGAGCATATTCCAGCTATCTGGTGCCTTATTTCATTTCTTATTATGTACTGTTATGGGGAAGCATCAATGCCTAATAAAAATCCTTTGGAATTTGTTGCAGGGTGATTAAAAATAAATTAGATGGGACCAAAAGACAGAAGAAAAGATGTGAATAAATATGAATTCAGCTATTAAATAGAGGACAACAAATAAATAACAAGCTACAGTATTCTTTCTCCATCTTCCACAGTATGTCACCACACCTCTTCTCTTTTTCCTCTCATCCAGTTAATGGCATACACCTGCTGTCCCAGCGGTAAATCCGTCCCCTCAGCCATCACCACGGCAGCACCTGTCACTCAGGTTGACGGGCTGTCTGATGAACTCTGTGGGATAATCCACCACCAACACCAGCCTCCACCCGGCAAGCATCTGGCACCAGGCCTGACACCAACTCTGCATCGCTGCTCAGCTCTTTGTTTTCCTCTGTCCTCTCTCTGTCGGTCATTGCTGTCACAGTGACCTTGGCTTCATCACCACACCTGGACAACGGCTGGCCAAAATAACAAGAAGCAGTCTGCTCCAACAATAGAGACAGCCATGTTTTTATTCTTAATACTTATTTAGTTAAATGGAATCATGCTGTTTTGTACAATTGTGATTTATTTTAAGATAAGTCAATGGCTATCTAAACCTGCATTTGGATTTTCCTGGCTGAAGATAAACATGTCTTTAAAGGGAACTTGTGTGGCATCATCCCACCTGTTGCCTTGATAGACAGGTTTCATGGATTGTCACTTCTTGAACAGTCAACTTAGTGATCAAGGAAGGAAAATGATGAAAGTTAAATACCATCTCCATACTTAAACCAGCTTCATTCTTTATATCAAAGGCAAAGTTATGTTTTTTTATTAATGGGGTTGCTCAAGGTCCATGGCATTAGTAAATATCATTACCACTAAAGCAACTTACAAGCTACGCACAGTATGTCCCTAACAGGACATGTGGTGCTCTCCAGTTGTACTGGGAAGTCGGGATGTCCGAGTTGCAAATGGGAAATTTTAACAAGAAATTCCCCCTGAGGTCAGAATTTCCAACTAATTCACCACCGCTGAGTTGACAATCATTGCTGGCTGCCCCCAGTGTAATATTCGTACGCTTCTGTATACGCTGTATTGTTTAACTTGTATTTATAGAAATGCTGCCATAGTGTTATTTACATTCTGTATGTGAACTAAAATGCAGGGCGTGCTAACAACGGCTAACACAACTGCTAACAATAGCCTGGTAGATCAGCAAGTTTTTTCCTACTTTGTAACTGGAACGCTGATAATTTAGAGATGACGTCACTCCCACTTCCCTCTTCCCAGTTCTGAGGTCAATGGAACGCAGCAATATCTTGTGAGGGAATGAATGTGGAGATACAGCTGTACATGAGGCCACCAAAAGCTTCATAATTAACCCACTTTTAGGTTAAAACTACACAAAAGCTGTTGCTTTTACTAGATGCGACAGTAAGATTCTTTACAGCATGCTCTTTTTCTCGACAAAGTCCTTGTGTTGAAAACTATTTGGTGGTGTGATATATCCTATCTTCCTTATGTCAAAACACACACCTGTAGTTCCTGTGCTGTTTCCTACACTACGCACGCCTGGATGTGGCGGTCAAGTGAGCATCAAATTTGCCATATTTGGTGCCAACATTACCTTTCCAGATCTTGAAAGTCTATTTCTCGTCTATTGTTGCCAGTCACAATAGCAAAATTATTCCAGATAACAGACTTGTCGTTACCTTGTTTCCATGTCTTTTATGGAGTCCATGTTGCTAGCTACATCCAGCCCTTCAAAGATTTTTTAGACCGCCCTCTCCTGACTGCAGAGACATTAGGACTGCCTAACCCAATGAGATTTCCTTTGGGTCCCGCTGGACTCTTCTCCCAATGCAGCCCTCTACTGTGTGTCTGCCTTTGTGTTTCTGTGAAACAAGCACCATGCCAGGCTCTCTTGATGCATCTAAAGCTGAACTTCACTGTGAATGGTATTCTATTCCTGCACTATCGCTGAGAATGTCTCCAGGTTAAATAATGTCCCGTGAAAAATCCCCAAAAGTACACAAAACCAAATTCCTACAAACTGTTTCCTCAGTATTCAGGAAAACAGTCATCAAGAACTGACATTAAACAGGTTCTAAAGTATTAAATATTTGCAAAGCTCAAGTTGAGATCTGCTTTTGAGGTTATAACTGTAGTCATGAAAAAGGGGTAAGGGCATTGGGCAAATAGGCCTCTAGCAGAATTCAACGAAAGCCAGCTGAAGCATACATTGGGCAAGTGGGGTTGCTTCCAAATAGGTTATGTTTATCTTTGTTTTTATGTGGAATTTTTACTTTTGACAGATTTCAGCGATGGACCACTAAGATGTTGAGCATGTTACTTCCACAAATCTACTTGGACACACATGAGGACTGTTACCACAAGGTCTGAAGTTGAAGCAGATGGTAAAAGACTCTGTCATAGGACCTAATTGTGTCATGCCAATATGACGTTTACCAAGAGGATACATTTTTTTTATCTGTGTGAAGTGTTTGATGATGTATTTCTTCATGATGGAAAAACAAACATGAAGGAGCTGTTTCCATTGCAAAGAACATACCTCTGTCATCATGGAGGGAGCTACACTAAGGGTGAATCCCAATTCTACCCCTTAGCCCTCCCACTTCATCCTACCTCTTCTCCTAAGCCTTCTGTTTTTGAGGGCTTAAGAGAAATGAGACTCCACTCGATCCCCACTTTGTCATCACCCAGAGCCGTTCGTTGAATGAGACGTAGGCAGATGTGACAGTATTTATAGCTAGAGCTGTGGAAGCCAGCTCATATAATGAGAAACTGTAATATAGGACCAACAATTCAAAACATGATAAATATTTAGTTGATGATTTAATAATTACTTATAATTGAGCGCTTCCGTTGGTTTCCGCTCTGCCTTGTGTCAGCCGCCATGGTATACTATGGGAAATTCTCATTCCCCTTCATTTCAAGTGAGGTCCCAGTCTGTCTTCGTTTTGAGAGCTGTGAAGCCCTTGGTCTTAGCCCTTCCCCTTAGCCATGAAGAGATCTGGGACATCCTTTCACTAGACGTGAATGCGCAAAACCAAGGGGTAAGACCAGAAAGAAGGACAAGATTGGGATGGACCCTTATTGTTGAAAATGGAACTAGTATTCCAAACATTTACGTCACAAATTTTGTTCTTGTTCAAAATACAGCACGATGAACATGACTAGAAACAGTATGTGACATTACTCTACGACAATGATCATGCTAAGGCGAGGTGCAGATCACAGTTTAAGAGACTACAGACAAAGTTGTCTAATGTGTAGTCCTGCAATTTCCATGGGTTTGTAACCATCTTCAGTAAAGTTACAAATTGCTTTGCTTGTGTAGCTGGATGCTTCTGCTTCCTCTGTGTTTCTAAAGTGCATGTTTAAGTTAATTCTGGAGCCTAAGCTACTTCCTGAGCTTGACAAGCTGCTGTACATTCACTAAGCTGGAAAGACTGTCAGCGAGTCCGTAGACGGCTCCAACGCTACTTAGCAAGAGGAAGAGGAGCCCTTCTGATCTCCCAGGATTACTGAGTGAGTGTGTGCCAGTGTGTGCGTGCATGTGTGTGCGAGTTCAGGCCCTGGATGGCTTAAGATGGACTGTATATTAGAGGGGAATATTAAGAGTCTCCGGAGTTTCACACCTTCCTCCCCTCGAAAAACGCAGCCGGCTAATGAGAGAGAGAGACAGATGTGGAGAGGGCGAAAGAGAAGGAGATGGAAAACACAGACAGCCTGTCTCCCCATCTCTGACGTATTGACATGCAGGCCATGTATGAGTGTGTATGTGTGTGTGAGCGTGTACGAGTGTGTGTGAGTGCATTTGTGCAGTTGTAGGCTGCTGGGTTAGAGGATAATTGCCAAACCGTTGGGACCTGAGCTCTGCCCGGCCTGTCAAAGCAGGCGTGACAAAACCTCCAATCAACCCTGCAGCAACCAGAGAGAGAGAGAGCAAGAGAGAGAGAGGGAAAGAGAGAGAGAGAGAAAGAGAGAGATAAGGAGAGAGAGAGAGTTGGAGCAATGAAGGGCAGGCTTATTATGCCATTCCTCCTTTTTTAAGTGATATCGATGCATAATTTTAGCAGTAAATTACTTTGTACGCAGATGATGCAGTGCTCTGCCCATCCAACTATCTATTGGTATGACCTTATGTGCCATGGCACCAATCACCATCAAGGGTGGGTTGGCGAAGGCAACATGAAGAACTGATTTATGATTGGATAACAGGGAGACTTTTTTAGATATCTATGCATTAGTTCAGTAGCAAACTGTGATGGTGGTCTATCTCTCCATGTGTCTGTCCATCTATCCGTATTTGAGACACTACACCATCCATCTATCTATCTATTGACGTGACTGTGGTGTGCTCAGCTATATTGGATATTTCCACAAATTACTGTCAAGAGTGAATAAATAAGGATTACAGTAGGAGCTTTGTTTAAATGTCTAATATCCTTCAAAATCAACTTTCTTTGCTTTCGATGTTGTAAGAAGGGGCTTGGGGAGCAGAAGAGCATGACACCTACTTAACTTTCATTTTACAGAGAAATGCTTTGTGCCTCTGTAAAAAAAATTCCCCAAAAACGCTCTGTTATTTGCTTCCTGAGGTTTATTATGTAACAGCTATACAGTCTCCACCAGAATGTTTCCTTCTCATCACAAGACAGGCAGCATGACTGTTTGAAAGCCCGCTACTCAGCCTGTAGCCCCTCCCAGCTCCTGTCATGTTTGGGCTGCAAAGAACTTGTTATTACAGCCTCATCTAACATCCCCACCCACTCAGATCAGAGTGTTTCCAAAGACAAGGGGAAAAATGCAAATTTTTCTTTAATTCAAGTTAAATAAAGCCACTGCTTAATAGACACCAAAGACATAAAGTAAATTGTCAAACAAATCAGGATATAGGACTTTCAATTTGATGTTTGCAAAATGTAGCAAAATTGCATTGTATGCAGATGATGCTGTGCTCTATCTATCTATCTATCTATCTATCTATCTATCTATCTATCTATCTATCTATCTATCTATCTATCTATCTATCTATCTATTTTGCACATAGTGTAAAAATCTGAGCCAATGTTGCCAATGATTTTCCATATAAATGATTTTTTTTACAATGCTATTATTTTTTCTCTTGTTTGATCATGATAATAGATCAGAGATTGGCAATTTCTTCTGCCAAAGACAATAACTTTTACTCAAAGAGAATCTATCTATCTTTATGTCTACTTATACCTTGTATGCTGTAATATTTGACCTTAAACATTTAACATCTCTTCATCATTTTAGTGGAACATACATTTTGTATGCAGATAATGTTATCAGTCAGTCTGTCTGTCTGCCAGTCTGTCTATCCATCTCTATATGTGACTGTGTTGACCTTGTAAGGCAAGCTTAGGGCCTTTTGACCAATCACTGTCGAGGTTGGATTGGCAGATGCAGAAATGAAGAGCTGTGCCGTGACTGGACTACAAGCCTTTAAATAAGACACTTGGAGCTCTCAGGCACACACACAACTACACTGTACACACACAGTAAACACACACCTGTATGTAAAACAGCACACACAACACTGCATTATATTATATAAAATGTGAGGTAGCACAGGTTGCATACACGTGCAAAAAAAAAAGATCAATTCATGTACAGCACATTCAGTCATACATAGACCTACACTATGCACACACACCCTGACACACACACACACGTATTGCCTGTGGTAGTGACTGAGTCCTGTGGTTATTACTGTAACGCCGCTAGGCTGATGGTTTAGGGCTAGCCACAGCTCTCTCTCTTCCTCATTCTCTGCACACACACTCATACGTGCGTGTTGGCATGTTTTATATACACACAGGTTGAGGATGTCACCCATTCTCGGGGGATGCGAGCGGTTTGCCTGACGCTGGGTTTCTTCCCAAAGCGCTGCAGGGGAAACCTAAGGAGTGAAAGGAGGAAGAGGAGGAGAGATGGAGGGAGGAGGAGGAATGATAAAGTTAAGGGATGGTTTGGCGGTTAGGTGGTTTGGTTAGCTTCCTGAGTGCAAGTTATCACACAAAGGAGGAAACTGTGAGAAGTGTTTGAGTATGGTTTTGAGGACAGGAAGAGATGAAGAGATGATGGGCGGAAAAGGTGACTTCCTCTTTAATGAAGAAGTATTATCAGGCTAATACATGGCCGCTTTATTCAAAATCTACAATTAGCTTTACAGCTTAGACCACGGGTGTCAAACTGATCCAGCAAAGGGCCACTGTGGCTGTAGGTTTTCATTTCAACCAAGCAAGAACACACCTGATCCAACAAATCAGCTGTGTAAAGACAATCCAGTTGATTGAATAATTTGCGTCAGGTGTGTTCTTGCTTGGTTGGAGTGAAAACCTGCAGCCATAGTGGCCCTTTACTGGATCATTTTGACACCCCTGGCTTAGACCATTTGGTTTGCACTGGGGTAATGGCTTTTGCTATCAGACAATATGTAAAACAAGAAATACATTTTTTTAATTGTAAGACTTATTAAGACTAAAACCTTCATCTTTCAGGCAAATGGGTTGCATTTTCCTCTTTCGAACTTCAGACATCTTCGTGGAGTAGCTCATTAAACATTGGCTCAGGCATGAAAATGGGTGAATCAGGTGAGAATAACACTATTTTAGGGGGGTCCAGAGGTATGCTCCTCCTGGAAGAAAATCTTGAAAAGAAAAATCAAGCAGGTCATTATGAATGTATGATGATGTATCATAGGAAGTGCAGACCGCTCAGAAGGACCAACAACTTCTGTGACCAAGGCTCAACGAGTTAGAGAGTGCACTGTGAGTTTAAAGTCTAATGTCTAAAGACGGAAGTGAAGACCTCACAGAAAGCCTGACTGGTGTCTGTCTCCATAGCTCAATGTGATGGAGAGTGGGCTGGGGCTCTGGAGGTCCAGGTTTCAAGTCTCGTTTGGTTAGGATGGATTTTAAAGTCCCTTATCCCAAGTGTGGAAGATAAACATACCCAAAAACATCCCCAATTGTGAAGGGGTTCAATAGTCTGGTGTAAGATGTTCAACTTGAAGCCCTAAAGAATCGGAAAATTCTGGGTTTGATCCCCGCCAACTCAGCAACTAGATCAACTAAGGTGAAGCTTGAATCTAAGGCCTTTTAATTCAAAAATTCTGATTCAATGCTGTTTCAGGCTTTGTTATTCAGAAATTCGTGTTTAAGACCTTTGAAAGTACTATAAGGCCTTAAAACTCAACAACTTTGTTGACTTAAAAGTCTTCTGAATAATTTGGTAGACAGTTCAAGGCCTTGAAATCCTAAGATCATATTAAAATCTTACAATCTTAATGATTCAAGAATGTAGTTTAAGACTTTTAAAGGCCTTAAAATTCAGTTTCACAGCAGATCACACCCACATTTTCACAACTATTCACTCAGTGATGTTGAAGTTTCCCTGTCAGGCTTCCATCAGTATCAGTAACACATTCATTTTCTTTCAAGCCAATTTACACAACTTACGGTTCAGTGTCTTTCCCAATGACTCAATGCGTGTGACAGCCAGAGCTAGGCAGAGCTAAACAGAGTAAGGCCTGAATCTGCAACTTTTCGTGACTGGACATGGAGGTATACCAGAAATTATCACAGAACATATCTATGTGCCTAAAAGGCGCCTTGAATTTATTAAAAGCATTTACTCTGTAAGCTTGAGAGCATTGAAATATTAACGCAAAGGGCCTTGCATCACCAGTGTTTTCTCTGCGAAGGTAGAGGTATACTGCTACCTGATTAGACGAATACTGTACAAGCAGTCAACTATAGCTAATGATTCTTTAGGGACTGAATTTGGTGAGTAATGGTTTCGATAATTTCAATATTTTCTGTAATATCTAAGTTACTCCGGCGCCCTGTTGACATAGGCTTAATGTCAGCTACAAATGATATCTCACTTGAAGAAATAAAACTTGCTGACAGAAGCATTGTATTATTGATGCTTAATGTTCGCAAAAACAGCAAGAGATATAATGTAGCTATCCTAACAAGCTTCCGGGGGAAACATTAATTGTGCGCTGCATTTAACATACTTTAAATGGAGACCTGGTCTGCAGCTACATGTACAAGTGTGGTGGGGATCAAACACAATTTGTTTAACTTTATATCGTATGCCATGCCAAACGCTGATAAGGATGATCATCTTTATAATCAGTTATAAGACATTTGACCTCCTCTATTGAACAACTCACTTGTTGTTAGCTTAGCCTGCTAGCTTTCCTCACATAATACAGAGCATGGCTGTGTCCGAAATGGCATACTAACGTACTACATACTACATACCCAATGAGTATATACTGTATACTACATACTATTAGTACGATTAGAATGCCAACCGTTCACACTGTAGTATACTACTAAGTTTCTCATGATGCATTTCAAACCTCAGACGACAAAAATCAGAAGCACACCAGGCTATCAAATATCTCTGTTGATTCGCCACATTTGAAAGTTCAGAGAGCATTTTAGGCAAGAAAGTCACAGCGTAGAATACCAAAATGTGGTCATTTGAGCCATAAAATGCACAGATACAAATTTCATTTCGGCATTTCGGACATTCCGTTATGCGCCCCATTATGCTATCGAAGAAACTTCCGGTCGGCTCCAAAACAAGAGCCCATTTACAAAAGCATTGAAGAACTAAAAGGAGATAATAAAAGATGCTTTTATTTTGAAAATGTGAAGTTTGCTAGTGGCTGATTTTGAGCTGAATGCCGGGCGGTTCGGTCGTTCATATGGCGCATTATAGGGCTCGCAATGCATTATGGGGCATTTGAGTGTGACTAGTATGCCCACCTCGCATACTTTAATTTTTTTCCGATATAGTATACATCCGGGTATTTCTCGCACACTCAATCTTTTCATACTATCCAATGTGAACGCGCTACATACTCATTTTGATGTCACACGTAGTATGAGTAGTACATTAGTATGCCATTTCCGACACAGCCCATGATTCAAAATTGTAGCAATGCTGGCTGTGAAGTGAAGACGTAAGGCCAGCCCTGCTCTTTAGGGTGTTTTCACACCTGATAGTGCGCACCCTGGTTCGGCTTGGAATGTTTAAATGATACTTTGTTGCCATTTTGAAGTTAGTGCGGTTTCTTTCACATCTGCTTTTTGTCACTCGGGACCAAACGCCGCAGTATTTTGAGAGCGTCATGTTTCCATGACAACAAGGGCTAAAGCGCGTGCAGCGTTACATTCAGTTGGAATCTGGAAGCGCCGAGAGTACCGTTTGCTTGAACCAGAGATGATGGAGAGTCAAATAGGCCTACGCCGAGTTTTAATAGCGCTTCTAATTAATTTCTATATTGTTTTCGACAATCGATACGTCAGGGTTTTCTCTCTCCCCCGGACGCGCGCTCAGCTGCAGCTTGGATCAGCCGCAGCTTGAATAAATGTCTCTGAAAATCAGCCGAGCCTCGTTAGTGGAACTACTCGCAGCTGAGATTAGAGTTGCCGCTTATCCAAGACATGCTTACCGGCGAAAGCCCAGCCTTTTGTGGAATACCCTCCTGTTGTTCTTTGTCTCGTTTGTTGTTCTGTTTGTTGTGAAATTGCCCGGGTCAACCCACAATGCATTGCTCAGCCAACTACAGGAGCCCTCTAATGTCAATCTTGCCGAGTTCGCCTGACAGTTGCATCGCACCAGAGTGCGGCTGCTTTCACACCACAGCTGGTGCGCACCAGAGTTCAGCCGGAGCCGAACCGAGATCACCTCCTCTGGCCGCACCAGTTTGGTGCACACCAGAGTGCGATTTTGATTTCACACCAACCCAAACGGGACCAAATATAGGTCGATCTAAATTTAGGTCGACCTAATACTGTAGGTGTGAAAACACCCTTAGTGTGATTTGTCCAAAAGAAATCTGCAGTGTGTTTTTCAACTGAGTTGAAAAAATTATGTACAACTTATAAATTAAATATTTGATTTGGTTAGATTCCTTGGTCTTGAGGCCGATAGAATAATCTGTAAAATGCATTTTTCAAGCTTTCAGTCCCCAATTTCCCTCCTGCATACAAACTACACAGTCCTCCCTCATAAAGGGAAAAAACTGAAGTAAAACTCTGAATATAGATGTCACTTGAAAATCTCCGGATCATATCAACGACAGCTTGTCGTCACAGCAGACACGACTGACATTTAAACAAAATGCAAATCCTGTATGTGCATTTCAGAAATGTTTTTTGTACCTGATTTTTGGTGAATTTAGTTTTGTGGAGTTGACGGGTGATCATGTCAGATTGTGTGTACCGGGTCTGCGTTCATGTGTGTGAGGACCGGGGTCACCTTCCCCTGCTGCTCTCCACCTGGGAATGTGTGTTCACAGGGTGTCTGTGCTGAGGGGATCCGGGGTGAATACAGAGTGGAGCCACACTGGGAATAAGCTGTCAGATGAAACACTGAGGAACTACTGAGAGGCACGAAAAGAGAGAGCGTGTGTATGTACGAGTGTGTAGAAATGTGTAGAAAAGTCCTGTGTGTGCTCCAGTCTGTGTTTGCATGCCAGCTTCTTAAAATCCCCCGTGGATTCGTGTGTACATCCTTGTGTGTTTATTCACCAGTGCATGGATCTACGTACGCCGGTGTGTGCGTGTTTGTGTGTGTAGAGTCCAGGGGAGCTCTAGTTGAAAGGAAAAGCCCTCACTCTCCACAGACTGACTTTGGATTCTCTCTACCTTCCCCAGAGTTCACTGCAGCGGCCTGCACACACTGGACTTCTCTACACACACTCTCTCGAACACAGTCATGTAATATCTGCCTCTTAAGTGTCACCACTCACACACATGAACACATGAACACACTTTCAGCCTCTCCAGATGAACCGTGCACTCTTGAACCTTGTTACTTTGAGCCTGTGTGAGTTCAGATGGTTTGGGAGGATGGAGGAGCTTTTATATGCAGCGCGCACACACACACACAAACACACACACACACACTCAGAGACACAACTTCTAGAGGTCCGACAGACAGAAACATAAAAGCGGTGGAAGAAAGAAGAGGAGGAACAGACGGGGGTCCATCCAGACACTCATGATGCTTTCACACCTAACAGGTTAGGTTCCCTTTTCAGGAAAGTTTGGTTCATTTGGGGTGGTGTGAAAGCGCTGCTGCAGACCAGATCGCCAGAGTCTGGTCTGTCAAAAACCGTGGTCTAAGGGCGTTTTCAACCGTTTAAACCGTGCCCGGACCCACTTGTGTATTTACTCAGTTTGAAACAGCAGGGGACGATATGCACGTAACTGCTTACCAAACCTGCTACGGAGGAGGACGAAGAAGAGACTACCATGGTAACCATTTCCTACACCAGACAACCAATGTTTACGTTTCGCTCTCTTCTACATTTTCCTGCAAATGTGTTTTTTTTATCGTGTTTGAGACGGCATCAGCGACCTTCTGGACCCTCGTAAATCATTGTAATCCTCAACCAGAATAAACAAATCAACAAATTGAGTAAGCAAAAGATTCAACCGCAGGATTAACAGGAAGTAATGCATCAAAAGTAGATCGTTCTGACAACTTTGTTTCACACTGCTGAAACCGCACCAAATGTAGGGAGATGGAGTGGATCGAGACCACCCCTTCATGGAGGTCTCGGACCGGCTGATTTGGTGCACAACAAAGTGCAGTGGTTGCATTCACATTGACACTAGACTTCTTTGATGCGCACTAAATATGGTTGGTGTGAAAACGCCCTAAGGGTAGTTTCACACCAACCATATTTAGTGCACATCAAAGAAGTTTTGGCCCAGGTTTTGGTACGTTATTGTCAATGTGAATGCAACCACTGCACTTTGTTGTGCACCAAATCAGCCGGTCCGAGACCTCCATGAAGGGGTGAACCGCGCCACAGCACAGTTTGAAACATGTGGGCCTAATGTGAAAGTGCCCTAAGTCCGCTTCAGACCAGATTTTAGTTTGCTTGAGGGTTGAGAAGCAGTATGAATCAAACATCAAGCAAGGTAAGCAAATCAAAAGAAAGAGAATTGTTGCCTACATTACCCTTCAACAGTTGGCAGGCTGTCTTCATTAGCCTACACTTTAGTCCTCTTGTCTCCTTTTACCTCCCTTCTTTTGTCCACACCCAACACAGCATCGTGTGGATTTGCTATTCATCATGAGACTGGGATCCACATTCAGGATTTTCTGTTGCTTAACAGAAGGTTTTTTTCTTGCCGCCATGATGGAGGGATTCATGATTGGCTATATGGATTCATGTTGGGTGTTGGATGTGTATATTTGTATATATGTATATGTATATTTTATATGTATATATGTATCTATGCATATATGTGTATCCATAAAATGAAGAGCTTTATGCTCTATAGTAGCTCTATAGTCTTGAGAAAGCACTTGTTATGAATTGGCACTATACAAATAAAGATTGATTGATTAGCCTATGACAATAAGCAGGCTGCCTACATTGCCTATAGCAGTGAGCAGGCCTGTAGCCTACAACAGTATGCAGACTGAATAAATCAGTCTACAACAGTAAGCAGGCCATTCACTAGCAAACAACAGTAAGTAGACTGCCTACATTGGCCTACAACACTAAGCAGGCCATTCATTAGCCTACAACACTAAGCAGGCTGTTCATAAGTCTACAACGGTAAGTACTCAAGTACGCTGACAAGTCTTCTCTTTAAACAGTGAAAGTACAGGGAAAGAAAAATTCACAAAGACCAAATTCAAAGGGAACCCATTGATCAGTGCAGGGAGTTTGCTACAGTGAGCTAGCTTCAGAGCTAACCACAGATATGCATGAATTGTCTACATCAGCCAAAGATGTCAAGCTAAATTAAACCTTAGTGCTGTGCTTTTTTTTTGCCTAAGATGCAACTAACTCATAGACTAAACAGTAAACAAAGCCCATTCAGGACAATGGTTGCCTCCTTGCCCAGCTAGCTGTACCATATTCAGTGGGGATTATGGAGATGCAGCGATACCTTCTCCACACTACTGTGGCCTAAAGGGAAGGTCATGTCAATGAATATTAACTAAACTGATTAATACCTCATTCAGTTGAAAATCTCTTCCATGAGTTCAGATCCATGAATTGAAGTTCATTAAAATACCTATAATAAACAAAAAAATCCCATCATACATGTTTTCACATGCACATAAAGATGGTGTAAATGTGAACATGATATGATGAAAAATTTCCGCATCAGTGACAATGATTTAAGTTAGAATAGTTGTGGTAATAACACATACACAGGCCCTATTTGGGGACAAGAAAACATAATCTTGATTGCATAAAAGGTACTTGTAGTCTTATTGTTAGAGACCCTCTTATATTTCCACTCTTTGAAAGTCTCAGGCTGAGGCTAAAAACGATGAGGGTTGTAGAAATGTTTTCTTGGTGGGTCTGAAATGGCAAGGATTTGATTTAAGTTGAATAAGAAAATTGAACATTTTGTCTCTGCAGAGGATCAGATGCAGCTCCTTTCCCTCCCCTTTGGAAACTCCACGAACTGAGGGGTTGGGGAGGTTACAGAGGCTATGGCAACGGGCTCCGCACTGATTGGCCGCCCAGTTGATGTCTGATTTAAGAGGAGATGAGAGGCTACTGGTCAATAAGCAGACTTTTAAAACAGTCAAACATCTGCCTGTGATGAGCAGAAAACACACATGCAGGTGGAGGTGGTATAGTTATGACATCATAAATCCCAGGAAGTAAAAAACAGTGTTTATCAGGGCAATTTCTTTAAAGAGGAATAGAGCATTTCTCTGCAAACTGAGAGTTGAGTGAAAGATGTCATGGTCTTCTGCTCCATTAGCCCCGAACAACATTAAGCAAAAAAAAATAAATACATTTTTCAGGATATCGGACTTTTAAATTTTTGTAAAGTCAAGGTTTAAAGTTCAAGGGTTCAAGGTAAACTTTATTATCCACAATGGGGCAACTGGTTTTGCAGCCAGCAGTCAACAACAACCAGACAAAAATAAGCAAATAAATAAGTAAAATTTCACCCAAGCAGATTTAAAGGTCCAATGGCCACAGAGAGAAGAGATTTCAAATCTTTTAGTGTATCGTAAGCATGAGCTGCCGATCTATAGATGCAGAAATACTGTTAAAGCCTTCTTAACCAAACTTAAGTTTAGTCTTCTGACAGACAGGGTGGCTGAATTGAGGATGCACTTAAGGCCCTCTGACTAAAGGACCAAAACATGACACGATATCAAAAATCACCCACTGTACAGTTAGAGGCACTAAATACATGAAGTATCATACAATACTTTTTCTGTCACTTACATTTAACAATGCTGCTCTGTATCACAAAGTCCAATATACTCTTGGCTTGGTGTTGTAAAGTTGCTTTTGTTTCATGAACTTTGACTTCTCTTGGATTCTCTAATGGCTTCCACTCTTTTGAGTACCTATATAGAAATAGGTGATGCAACATTTCAGATGCTGTAACACTCCTAGATGTGAATGTGCAATTTTTTATAATATAGAAAAAGATTTTACTCCCACAAAAGATGAAACTAGAAAAATGATTTGTAAAGAAATATGTTTTGGCATTTCAGAATTTGTCTGTTTTTAATGTCTGTGCAAGCTTTAAAGGTGCTATAAGGAGAATCTATTTGAGGCGACATTAAGACTCTGCTACCCATGAGCACGTGCGGCGACTGTCGTAATGCTGTGCTCCAGTAACCTCGGAACTGGGAGTGACATCATCTCCGACTTATCGGCATTCCAGTTGAAGTCGGAAAAAAACATGCCGATCTACCAGGCTGTTGTTAGCTGCTGTTTGCACGCCATGCGTTGTTGTTCACAAATATCACATGGAGAATGTGATTATCACTATGGCAGCATTTTTTGTGAATAGAAGTCTAACAATACTATGTATACAGCTGATCTAGAGCGACACACCCCAGTCTGAAGTACAAATAGATTGATTATTACAGGAGCTAAATAACTGTTCACACTGGGGGCATCCATCTTCAATTGTCAACTCGGGGGTGGCGAGGTTTCACCGAGTTCCCAGTAGGAAATTCTGACATCAGGGGATGTTCCAGTTGTAGTTTCCTACTCGCCCCCTGGAAATTCCTACTTCTGACTACAACTGGAACGCACCAAAAGACCGAAGCCAAAGCGTGTATTTTTTGTGATGCTATAATAAATTAGCTCAGACCTTCCTCAGAACTCTGCATTGCTTTACAACTTCTTTCTTCAACAACTTACAGGATGCAAAGCGACGAGGTAATCAGTGGTGTAAAAAGTCCTTGAAACCCATACTTGAGTAAAAGTAAAGATATCTTATATAAAATATACTCAACTAAAAGTGAAAGTCACTCATTAAAAAATCACTTAAGTAAAAGTCTTAAAGTAGCTACTATTAAATGTACTTAAGTATTAAAAGTAAAAGTACAAACAAAGAGAACAGGTACAATTTTTTTTTGCTTTTCCGAGCTTTATTAATGCTAGGGTTGGCGATTTTGGAAACCTAGCATGAATTTGAAAGTAGTATCTCCTCAGGGCTCCGCCAAACGAAAGGTAAGCATTCTCCCGTGGACTCTTGATACGTATGAGCTCGGCTACACGCACCCAGTCTGTGCACGCCGGGAAAATGCACGCGCAGTAGGCGGGCAGAATGGCAACGGGATTTGATTGGTTTAAAAGCAGGTGTCCCGGCATGATTATTGGTTGGGGTTTTCCCTGTTTTACTCCTGCTGCAGATAGCGGATATTTTTCATAATGTTCTTTAAACACATTATGAATTGATTACCATTGGGTCATAAAGACCATTTTAACCAGTATTACAAAAAGTGTGTCTAAATCAGATCGCCAACCCCAGCTTTAAGTTTGACTTCCTTCCTCCCTCAGCTCCCTTCACCTCTTACTCCCTCTCTCCATTCCTCCCTTACGTAAAGTCCACAAAGTTGTGGTTCATCTATAGCAGAAGTTGATTTTCAAAATTGCATGGGTTCAGTCGTGCTCCTCACGGGCTGAATACAAGTCCTGCAATGCTAAACAGTCGTTCACAGGCGGCAGAGGCAGGCAGAGGTGTGTTCAGCTTGACTGACAGCTTGCAGATGGCAGGGAATGATTTCAGTAGGTCCATATGATCTTATAATACATCCATGGGGTATTCCCGCAATTGCTAGTGGACAAGGCTGCGTCCATCACGCTGTCGGTTGTTGTCTACACTGACGATCATATGCAGGCTGCGTGCGTGGTCTCACTGAGATGAGTCAAGAGAGTCTGATATTCGCCCGAGAGCATGAACAGTCTGTACGGTCATCTTTAAAATAAAATGTGAAAATAAATGTCATTTATATTCACATTTTATAAAGTAGCGAGTAACTAAGTTGCCAATTTAAAAGTACTGGAGTAAAAGTATCATTTTTTATTATTTAATGTAGTGAAGTAAAAGTGAAAGTTGAAAAAAACATATAAACTCAAGTAAAGTATAGATACTCCTAAAACATACTTAAGTACTGTAACTAAGTACTATTACTTCGTTCCTTTACACCACTGGAGGTAATGTATCTCTTTCTAGTTACGTAGTGGTAGTTTTTGATGTGTGACAACAAGCAATTTTTGGAAAACTTAGTATCGTAGTTTTGTAGCCAGCTATATATCTTCAGAATTTCCCTGAGGGAGTCTTCCCTAAGGGATTAATAAAGTACAATCTAATCTAATCTAATCTACTCTAATCTAATATCGCTACTTACAGCCCGGTGCTCTAAGACGTGTCCGAATAATATAAATTTGCTCTAGATTTAATTGTCTTGTTCCCGAAGTTGAGTATCCAGGCCAGTCCAGTCCTGTCAGACCCAACCTGAAGGCTAAGGAATAGCATTTATAGATAACCTATTCTGATGCTATAAAACTCATCTTAAAGTGTGTATTTCGATCAGGCATATATCTAAAAGGGAGACTTTTTTTATAATTACTTAAAAACTCTTTACAGTCCCTTTAAAGAGATATTTATACATGCACTGATTGTGGATTTGGTCCAGTACTGTGGGTTTTTCCTTAAAATAAGACTTAAAGAAATGGATCAAACCTTGTTTCACTGCATATAAGAAAGATATCTTTGTGTCAGGATTTCTTTTTTGTTTTGGCTTCCTTTGCGGTAGCTTACAAATGCACAGACTGAACGTCTTTGTCAGGAAGTTGTAGCTCACTCTCGACGCACCGATTGTGTGAGCAGAGGAGGAAGAAGCAACAGAAGCGGCGAGTATGTAAATGTCTCCACGCTGAAGAAGCCGTGTGCATGTGTCCCTCAGGTAAAAACAGGAGGAACATGGAATCAAATCTGAGCCAACATCCTGAGATTGTTCCTGTTGATAAATTGATATCATTAAATATAAATGGCGTGCATGTTTCATTCCCTGACGCCGCGGGCTCGGAGCGTCGAATCGGCAGCGCTTTGAATCTGCGGCTGGAAAAATTTCCCCCAAATCATCAAATCTGACAACAAAGGAAGATTCAAATAGACTCCCTTAATGAGTTAAACACACACTCACATGCTGACACACACACTCGTGATCTAATGAGTCTTTTTAAGCGTGTTTCCTTGCCCATCTGTCCGTGCACACACACACTTTCTGTATGATCAATCCACATCAAACAGGAGGTGATTTAAATATTCATATAAGGTGTTAGAAGACGGTTCTTGGGCCGCTCTCTTTCTCTCTCCAGGTATATTAATAATTCCCCCAGTCTCTCTCCACCACACAGAGTTGGAGGCTTTTTTTTTCTTTCTCCCTTCAGACAAAGTTTCTAGAAGTTTCTATAAATTAATAAGAGTGTGTTTCTCTGTGAAGCCGGCCAGCTTTGAACCGCGGCGTATTGATCTTGCAGGTGAGTCGGCCGTGCCGGATCACGACTTCAAACGGAATCCGATGTTGGTGTGAAGAGGCCGGCCCAGCCCAGAACAGAACAATGCCCACATTATGAGGCTGCATGTGACTGAAGCAGGCCGAGGGTGGAGGTGGAGGTGGAGGTGGACCCACACAGAAGAAGACGGTGAGTTTGGAGTGTTTTTTTAAGGGGAGAGTTGAAGAGTGAAATCTTGATATTGGATGTGATTGAGATGTTGAATTAAACACACAGAGCTGTCAGGCTGATGGACTCACACTGAAGGTGGACGTTTGTTAGAACTCAAATGATCTCCACCTTTTCTGTTAAATCAATATGAATTATTGTGGATTGTTAATACTGTTCTACAAAGAAATGCCTGAAAAGAAATGCAGCAATTTTGCATTAATATCCATTATTATTAATCAGAATTTTGACAGAAATTTCTTTAAGACAGTGGTAAAGCTCAGGACTTGGGATGATATCAATAATGGTTGACTTGATCAATACTGCTGTCAAGACTCCTGGATTCTGAAACAAAGCATTGTTCAGTCAAACCCCTGGAAAAAAAACAGTTTTTACAAGAGAACATGGGCCTGGCACACATGAATATCGAGCATCACTGTTATCTATCATGCCAATACCCATATATTTGGTATATCTTTGGTGTAACGTTACATTTTTGCATTGCATTTTTGTTTACTCATGGAGGTTTGAGACAAATTAAAAAGTCAATGCATGGAAATGAAAAAGAAAACTGTGGAATTTTAAAAGATAAATGGTGCAAAAGTGTACCCTTAAAAGCTTTGTAAGTGCTCATTATGTATCAGGAAATGACACTTGAAAATAAGACTGCTACACCAAGAAAAAAACATTTTATTACAAGGCAAGGACCAGGATCTTTCTGGTCTAGTTTGCATGGGTTCTCTTCAGGCACTTCAGCTTCCTCCAACAGGCCAAGCACATGCTCATTAGGCCGACTGGTGACTCTAAATTTAACTTAATTGTGGGTGAGTGTGAATGATTGTCTGTCTCTGTATGTGGCCCTGTGATTGGATAGGTTTGTGTACTTCGTCTCTTGCCGAATGTCTGCTTGGAAAGACTTAAGTCCCCGAAAGGGATAAGGGATGTAGATAATGGATAGATAGTTTGAAAAGTCAGTTTAAATACTTAATTAAAAAACACTGATATGCTCTTTTTAAGAATATTTTGTAATCCAAATACACACATTTAAAAGAAAAAATAGATAATGGTTTTCATTTTAGGCACCATTCTTTTAGTTTTAAAATCAGCTTATGTGGAGAACCATGCCCATCCATTAAATAAAAAAGATGGTCTGTTAAATATGAAACAAAAAATCAGCTGAATATAAATAAATGTACATTCTGTCTCATTATAGAGAAGACGACAGAAATAAGAGATGAAAACCGGATTGAGGTGGACTCTTACTCATCAGAGAGGTGCAGTATAAATGTTTGATCTGCTGCGAAGATGTAAAGTAATGAAGGAAAAGTCTCTCCAGTCTGTACGTTCCTCATAAATATCTGCAGTTATGAAAAGCCTTCATTATGTCACATAAACAGGGGAATTTAGTCCGCAGAGTTAGACGGTGCAGCTCCATGAAGTTTGAATCAGCAGTTTGAACTTGTATTAGGTTAATTAGCCTTCATTAGCATTAATAAGCTTTTGCATCAATAGTTTTAGAAGTGTTTCCCTAGTTTCAGATATGATAGATCTATAGGCTCCAGAAAAAAAAAAAAAAGTGTGTCCTTTGAAAGTAGAAAGGTGGAAAATCAGCATTTTGAGAAAGTGCAAGACTGCAGATATTATTTGAAGGCCATGATTTAGAAATTAAGACATAACAGGCAACATGACCGCAGTGGGCTCTCTGACTCTTTTTCAGCAGGATAAGGCTGATGAAGGAATCGAAGACTCCAAAATATTTGAATCAAAAAGGTGCATTATCTGTCATGGTAATAAGGCTGTTAATATAAAAGCCACACCACCAAAATGAGTAAATTATGGAACCTTTAAAACTGTTATATTTTGATTTAAAGCCTATAATAACATCACGCCATTTTTTAAATAGAAAAACTGAGTCAAAGAGAAAAGACAAATGAGCAGTACAGTTTAAAGCACCCCTATTAATTTTTTCAGTCTTAGATGCAAAAAGTCGGTGTCATCAGAACTTCTTCTCGTCTCTGTTTACAGCGCCAGTAGCTGCCTCAAGTGTCTTGTCCTTCCAACCTCTCAAATAGACCTAGTGGGAAATATATAATAGTTTGAGCTTCATTTAAAGCTGGGGTTGGCGAATCAATTTAGATACACTTTTTGTAATACTGGTTAAAATGGTCTTTATGACCCGATGGTAATCAACTTATAATGTGTTCTTAAAACAGAGCGATAAATATCCGCTATCTACAGCAGGAGTAAAACAGGGAAAACACCAACCAATAATCATGCTGGGACACCTGTTTTTAAACCAATCAAATCCCGTCGCCATTCTGCCCGCCTACTGTGCGTGCATTTTCTCGGCGTGCACAGACTCACAGACGTGCGTGTAGCCGAGCTCTTACGTATCAGAGTCTGCGGGAGAATGCTTACCTTTCAAGTTTTGTCTTTGAAAATAAGGGAAGCCCACCGTGAGCCGTCCCACAACCCCAACCAAGCTCCAGTATCCCTCACATTTTAAGACAGATTTACAAGAAATCTAAAATAAACACTTTGTTTTTCTACGTTCGTTCTGCTGCTCTAATCTCGCGATAGCTGCCCCCCAGGAGCCCTGAGGAGATGCTACTTTCAAATTCATGCTAGTTTTCCAAAATTGCCAACCCCAGCTTTAAAGACTGTTAGCACAGGCTGTCCAGCCCAGTGTAGAGCAAAGATGATAGAATGAATGCAGAGTCATTGAAAACATGGCCCGGAGGTGAACTGACCAGTGATCATAGAGGAAATTTTCACCTGGCAGTCAGCCCCAGTTTGACTCAGTATGGTTCTCATGTACATGCGTTTCCAGTGTTGGACAAAGAGAAAGGCAGGAACCGTCTGGTGCCATCTCAATCTTATCATCCTAAGGCCTCATCCACACCGCCGCCATTGTTGTTGACGTTGCCACGTGTAGCGCATGCGTGTCAATGAAGATATGAAACTATGGCGTAAGCATATCTGACAACTTGCGGAGAGCCAGTAATCACAGAGCTGTGTATACGGCGTTTCAAAATCTTTCCACTCTGGAACCTGGTTTCAAAAATGATCGTTTACAGACCCCCAAAACGCCGTCTTCGTATGAATGATACGCAGATTCAGCAAAAAACATGTCCATTTAGACCTCGGTTTGGCTTCGTGTGGATGGGGCCGTTGTGTAACAAACTGACCCCATAGGGTGGAGGTAAAAGTGTCAGTCTGATGATCTGAAACATCTCCCATTCCCATGTCAAAACAAGTTCAAATAAGCTGTGTATTTACATGTAGAGTGATTTGCTCACTGCTGTTGCTGTAAGACTGTCTTCATGAAACAATGCTTCACAGAGTGTTGCAGGTCCTCCAGCTTTGCCTTTTGTTGTTATATTTCAGTCCACTTATTATGTCACGTTGTTGTGATGTCACACAATACGTAGCTGGCACGACCCTCTCTTCCTGGCTCATATCCCCAGCTTCAAGTGAAGGTACAGCTGGAGGGGGAAATGCAAACATGATAAGGGTTTATAAAGAATGATTAAAACTTGCTTTTTTTAGAAAGACACAAATTTAGATAAAAAAATGTATTTATAAAGATTGGGAAGCTAAATAATAGGTTATGAATTGATAAATTGATGCTTCTACTTTAATGAACATCATTCCTCTCCAGTATTCACTATAGATATGAATGTTAATATTAGATTGATCTCTCTATCCATGGTTGTATTGATTATATTTCCATGGTAACTGTCTTTACAACCATATAGACATGAGGTCCCTCTTGGTAATGAGATGCCACATTTCAAGGGACCTGACTTCAATACATTTATATTCAACAAAGACAAATATGAATATAAATAAAGATTGATTGACTGTCTATATATTCAGCAGAGACAAATGTGATAAGGACAGATTTATGATCTGGGCATCCATGAGTTTTTATGTTATCATAAATTCTTAATTTTAGTCCCTTTGTCTCTGCCTGGATGGACACATCTCTAGATGTATTAAAGTGTATATATTTATGTGTATTTATATGCATATATGTGTATCTATAAATTAAGAGCATGCTTTCAGCCTGCTCTGTTGTAAAGTGCCTTGAGATGACAGTTACACAGTATTAGTATGAACCAGAGCTACACAAATAAATATTGATTGATGCTGCTATCATAACCTGGCTCAGGGCCATTACAAATATGGGAAGAACATGTAGATTTGTGGTAAATTATGTAATTTATTGTCAGTCAAATTAAACAATAGTAGCTATTGCAGAGATGCAGTGTGTTTAGTCGGTTTGATCAGCAGTGTGAATGTGGGTGTGTGTTTTAATGAAGTGTGGGGTGTTGTTACACAGAACAAACTAAGAAAATGGGTGCATGTGACGGCTGAGGTGAGTCCAGGTAGAATGAGAGACAGCGAGCAGCAGAGAGGTTGGGCTTTTATGACCAGCAGGCAATCCTAAGGCCGGAACATCCCACTGCACATACACAAATTATAGAAATAATACTTTATAGTCTGCACCTGTATCACATAAAACTGTGGCAAGCCTCCTCCTAAGTAAGTTCATGTCCATTTTAGAGCTACGTTCTCCAGTGTAATCCAAGCGTTTGTGTAATGTAATAATTAAATCTGCATTCCTGTTGCCAGATTTGTCAAGAATTTCCATAAAAACAAGCAAACTACAGGACAGAGAAAGTGAAAAATCAAAAAGTTGCAGACATATATTTCATCTGTGAGACAAACAAACAAAAAAAAAAGCTGGGGTGTGAAACCTGTCACTGCACATCCTACATCCCCGTGTGTGTGTGTGTGTGTGAGTCAGACGGCGGCTGTGTAAGCGCTGATTAGCGATTAGCAGGTCTCGAGGCTGACGGCGGAGCTGATCAGTATTTCCTCTGTGTCGGAGCTTTAGGGAACAAATCCCAACATTAACCCGGCTCTCATCTGCCTGGCAGAGCGCTAGCAGCAGCCCGCCAGCCACAGGCCCCAACATCCAGCAACAACCGGCAGCTAAAGCGCGCCAATCCTCCTCTGACGGCGCCTCATTGTTGTCTCACTCCAAATCAAACCCACTTTTGATCATGACAGAGCGTCTAATGCTGCCGCACACATCAAGGTTGATGGGCTGTGACACGCCGGATTTAATAAGGAGTCTAAAGTTTGTGGTGATGTGATGACAAAAATGACATTTAAGTGGCTCCTCTTGAGGGGGAGAGTGAGTGGATTCCTATAGCGCAATGAGAAACGATATGAAGCCTTGAAGAGCGATAACTGGAGCAAAATGTTCCTTTAAAGAGCTGATGTGTCTCTCCGAAGACTCCAGAGGATCGCTGACACGTCACTGCTCTGACTTCGGCTTTAGAGAGAGTCAAGTGTCACCGAGAAGTGTCACCGCGATCGCCTCAGAGCAATCAGACGAGGACACTCACCTCATCTCCATCATTTACGGTCTGTTCATCTGCGACGCTGACGTGCTCACTGATGTAAAGACGGACAAACATACCTGAGAGGGAGGTTTATAAAATCTTTGGCAGGTTAGAGCCCATCAGTCAGGTCTTTGTGGGATCAAGTGGACCTTTAAAACGTATTATAAAATTACCTCCTGACCCCTGGATCTGCTGCTGAAATACTCACAGTATGAATAAATTAACATTTTTAACAGATTTTTGATACATCAGAATCATGACAACATTTTACTTTGTTGAATATTCCTTAATTTAGAGGGCAAACATAAAGGTAATGCTTTAAATGTACTTTTTTCATGTAATAATCGATACATGGGGGTGCTGGTTTGGCGGAGTGGTTAGCAACCAGGTACGTCCCATGTACTTGCTTCTGCTGGTCCGGGTTTGAATTCAGCCAGTTTGCAGAGTGTCCTCCCTTACTATCTCACCCCCTTTCACAAGCCTATCCACTGTCTCTCTTCTATCAATAAAGGCACAAAATAAATTTGTTTAAAAAATAATCAATACATATTTCATGACAGCATTTTACTTAATTGAATATTTCTTAATTTAGAAGGCAATGAATGACAGTAATGCTTTTGATGTATGTTTTTTACATGTAATAATCGATTCATATTTCATGAGATTTCATTTTTAAAGAAGAAAACTCAGCTAAGGAATAAGTCAGAAACGTGGTTTTAATCTGTGACAGCAGGAAAGATTATTCAGACCGCCGTGATTTGACTTTAACTTACTTGAAAGAACAAAAGCAAATAAGATTTACTGAAGGTTGATAAATATTCCTGCAGTGCAAAAGTGTTTAAAAAGTGTTCATATTTATTTTTAAAACAGAGTTATATGCTTTTGCAACTAAACAACTCATATATATAACATATATATTTGAATATATAATGGTATTCATTGATGTACCCTGTCATAAAACTGGTCCATGAAGTTTAATCACATTTTTTGGCAGGTTTTAGCGCATCACTGACGTCCATGTGGGTTAAATTAGTGGAGCTCTAACACGAGGATCAAAATGACCTTTTGACCTTTTGTGCTGCTCAAACAATCACAGAGATTATTTTCATTTATTAACACAATAATACATTAGGATCATGACTCAATTTAACTTCAATATTTCTACATTTAAAGAGTGAAAGGTTTTGCTTGAGACTTTATAATAAAGCCTTGAATAAACATTTTATATATATTTACTTAAATACACACATATCTTAATATATCTGTATGTTAAACATTTAGTTATATGTACAATAAACAATTCTGTTTAAACAATTATTTTTGTCCATTAAGAAGATAACAATTAGTAAATAATAATAGTAAATGACTTAAGGAAAATATATTTGTATGAAATTAAATAAGAGTGTTCTTTGTTCCAGTTATTCTAGAATAAATAAGCCTAATCATCAAATTGCAAATAAGATGTCTTCCAACTTCTCCAACATTGAAACATTAAACCAATTGTAAGTCAATCAAAACATCATTTCAAGAGGATTTATTCTTGTACAGGAACGTGTGGTAAACTAAATATAAAAGAGACAACACTCTGGCCGTGGTTAATATGCTAACATGAGTGAAAACAAAAATAAAACACAAATACTATTGCAGAAAGCATAAAATACTGTAAATTATAACAAATTATCGATATTGAACAATAACAACAGTTGAAAAAATAATTGACATCTATGTAAAGATACAAGCATAGATCAAAATAATCTCATTTTGTTTTTCCTTAAACATGACTATCTGAATTACATCTTAAGCACCATCATAGTTATTTCTTAAAATATTCTTTGCTTGTTATTGTTTTATGTAGCTTCTATTTTGTCCCAACTTTTTTTTTTACTTCTTAACTATGTTAAATGCAACTTCACAAAATTTCTCTTTAGGATCAATAAAGTATTTCTGATTACTGTTTTAAAAATTAATTTGCATCATTTTCTGTGCTGTACAGACACAAAGAGCTTCTCATGGGGCATTAAACTGAGAATTATTTTGTAAATCAAGTGGAATAATATGTTTATTCATGGTAATTAAAAAAATATAAGGACATTATTGGTGCACTTCAGGATTTCTGCTCATTAAAAAGGCACAGTGAGATCTGATCATAATTACGCTCATAACTGCACACAGTGCAGGTTTTCACTCTCCGAGGGCCGAATCTGAACAGAAGATGAACGGTTTTACGTTCACTGAAAGATTCCTCTTGTTTATTTTAATACACCAGCAGCCTGACTCACACGCTGAGCATAGCATCAATAAATCTAAAATATCGATGCATTTCTTTGTTTTTACCTCATACAGGTATTTTACACTTACTTTTGGGATATTAATCACAACATAATTTATTTATTTTGAACTCTCCTCGAACTAAACTGGTAAAATCTGATTGTTTACATTCTTAACTCAGTTTTGAGTTCAATCAAATTATTGTGTTTGCAAAAACTTAGAAGTAAATAAATAAAAGCAAGTTGCAATGCCCATGGCAAAAGTGTTTTATTTGCAAGTACCGTCCTCATAAATGTGATCAAACACATGAGGTAAACTATATATGAAAATTAGTCAAATCGAGTGTCCAGTCTAAATTTATCTACAATAAATTGTTCTGTTAAACGATCAACCATGTCACAAAACTGGTCCACGGCTTGTTTATAAAGAAAAATCAAGTGTGTTTTAATTTAAATTTTATTCAAACTGGTCAGTGGAATATTTGCCTTGAAAGAGTGTCGCAGTTTGAGCATCATCAGAGCACTTTTAATATGTTTATAATATTTTTTTAATAAAGTTAGGAGGACAGCCTGTGCCAAATGTGGTAATCCTAATGCCTGATATTACAACGATATGAAATTGTATAATGATATTTTTCTTTACCATAATTATAATTGTAGAAATATTTGGCTTGAAGAACTCTTGAAAAGGCTCTCATAAGCAGTTACGACTTTTCTGATGGTAAAACAGACAACACACATTTAAGAATGGAAACAAATAAATATTAGTTTTAGCAGTCAGAGCATAATCCATGTGGAGGCCAAAAATACAGATAATTATAATCTGATACTTTAGAATGCTTCCAAACAGAATGTATTTATCATTATAATGTCAGTGTTCATAATTAACTTTAAAGTGTGAAATTGGGCATATTGCTGTAATACATTTTTACATCTGTAATGCTTCATTACAAAAAATTGATGCACTTTGAAGCCTTTTACATCAATTACTAATGTAAGTATGTAATGTATGTACTAATGTAACATTTAAATGTATTTTGACATCACAGATACTGTTATAAAGCATTTTAATGTGATTTTAAGTCTTTGTCATCAATCATTTGATATTTTAAGTAAAGTAATAAAACTGTTTTATAAGCCTGTACAGCTCATTCAAAGCTTTGGCAGCTTAGAATCAAAAAATGAAGGAGTGTAACAAAATACATGAATCCATAATTTTATTGTTCACAAAATAGGTAAGAGCATGAATGCAAATGTGTATTTCATTAAGAGTGTTTATCTCAGTTGTATTACTTTACTTAGAACATCTAATAGATGTTTGTAATATCTTATAGTTATAATCAAAATATGTCACTAACAAGTTTGTAAGTTATTATAAACACTTATCATAATAATTTAATATATTTTATGATAACTTATTATGAAGTATCACTTTAATTTTGATTTTAATACATAATAACTACATTATAATGTATAATAAACATGCTTATGATTATTTATGATGCATTATAAATGGGAGCCTGAGAAAATGCTTTTCAAGCTGTAAGCAAACCTTTTTAAAGTTTGATTTATACTGACAGACTTTGTTTGCTTTGTGAAGTCTTGAACTGAAAGTTAAATGATATACAAAAAATAACAGAGTTTTGGCCCGTTAATAAATATGAAACCCTTTCTCTATGACCTCAGACAAAAATCACTTGATGTGCTTTTATTGTAGAGTTATAATTAAAGCAGCTAAAATATTTTTTTGTTCATTTTGTGATTTTATTTTATTTTTATTCACTTTAACTGTTTTTCAATTTATATTTTATTTAATTTCTGTTTCTACGATTTCTCTAAAATATTTTTTTGCAGTCTTAGCCCTGTTGAAATACTTTTCTGGAAGTTCTGTCTTATGTATAAAATCAAAAATAAAATAAATGATAAATATTAAATCACTTTGGCAGAGTCTCCAAGTTTTCTGCAAAATTCATATCTGCTGAAGGACTCAGACCTAAATTCACATCATTAGATATAATCCTTATTAAATTGACTTTGAGGCTGACCTTTGTGTCCTGTCTACAGCTTGTGTCTTGCCCAGTGTTTAGTATTTTGGAGTCTGTGTGCTGTTCATTTGTTTCTGTAAAGGTAAATATATTTCTTAGAGTAAAAAAGCTGAAAGGGAAACATGATCTATGAAATAAACACTTTCTACCTCTCACCAAAAGTTTAATTTTTAAATATTACAGATTTTTTGTCAAATGTGTGATCAAACTTTTAATAAAAGTCCAAACAGATGTCAAATTAAAGTTCTGAACTTTATTTTGATATTATTAAATCAATACATTTTTATTCTTTTTCGGATATGTTTGATTTTGTTCCCTAGCTTGAGTCAATTATCTTTTTCTTAAATATTCTTTTTTAAATCTTTTGAAGCTTTCTCCTTTTCTGCTCCCAGGAGTCTTTGACAGGTGAGTTGCTGAAGTCTTATTGGTGATGATATGTGTCAATCATCAGAGGAAGCTCCGCCCACTGTGGCCAGACTGAACTGAACCAGTCAAGCTCCTGTCAGCCTCTCATCACTCAGTCCTTTTCATGTTTGCCTTTTTTCTGTTTGAAAAAAAAAGAAATAAAGAAAAGAGTGTATCCCACTATCCACACACACCTGCACACACACCAATGAGGCTCCTTCGTCTTAGAGCTGCAGTGCACGTGCACTTTTTTCTGTCTGTGCACATGTGAACCAGTGTGTTTGCTCCACACACACCTTCACACACTCAAATCCGTCCACCAACCGCTACGCTGTCTGCCAGGAGGGCAACTTCAAAGAGACTGGATCTGTGGGCATGAGGAGCCTGGAGACCTGAGAGGGCCTGTGGAGCGAGGACTGGGCCTGCACACGCAGCTGAAAACCAAGTGGCCAAAGGGAGCCTGGAGAGCGAGGTGGGCCTTAAGAATGAGGTAGAGTTGGAGAAAAACTTGGAGCAGGAGGGAAAAGTTCTAGTGTGTTGTTGATTTAGTTTGGGTCTGTTGAATATGAGGGATAAGTTTGTCCTGCAGACAGGACAGGCCTGGAGAATGAGCTAGCCTCGACAGAGAGGTGGGCCTTGTGGACGAGGCAGCCTCGGAAAAAAGAAGGCAGGCCTGGAGAACACCTGTGGTGTTCAGTATACTTAGTGAACCTTTAGAAGAGCCAGATGAAGATCCTGCAGACAAAAGCACCTGGAGAAGGAGACGGGTTTGAAAGAGATGGGGGCAGCCCTGGTCTGGGTCTGTTTGAAGAGGCAGGACCTGCATGCTGGTTCAGCAGGTTTTAGTCGGTTCAGTCTCTGTGCGTGGTGTTAAAACATTTACCCTGTGCATGAATGGGTTTTCTCTGGGCACTGCAGTTTCCTCTCACAGGCCAAAAACATGCTTAACAGGTTAATAAGTGAGTCTAAAATATCCTTTGGTTTATGTGAGTGTGTGAATGGATGTTTGTCTCTATATGTCAGCCCTGTGATCAGCTCAGGTTTAACCCTGCCTCTTATAAAGGGATTAAGCACAGATGGATGGGTTTAACTGATGTATGACGGGGCTGATGAATTAATGGTTGGACTGATTAATTTATTTTGTAATTTGTGGAGAGATTGATGGATGGATGTATGTATAGATGGATGGATTGACAGATATATTAAAATATAGACCAATAGACTGAAAGATGGATTGATAGATGAATGGATGAATTGATTGGATACATTGATCGATGTATCTGTGGATGGACCAATAGTGGGATTTAAAGATTAATGGTTAGACCAGTGACTTGGATAGATGGATGGATGGCTCAATTGATTAATGGATTGACAAATGGCTTTATAGGTAAATTAAGTTGTGATTTTTTTCATGGATGGACCGAGTTTTTTCATGAAGTGACTAACTGATGGATGGACTGATGGGCTGATTAATGGATGGAATTGATAATTGAGTGAAATATGTTTTTGATGGGTGGATTAATGAATGTAATGATAGACTAATAGATTGAATGGGTTGATGGAGGGTTTGATTGATTGATAAATAGACTGGATTCATTCATGGATTGATGGACTTATTGATGGATGGACTCAGACTAGACTAAGGGTTAGACAGATTGATGGACAGATATCTTGAAAGGCAAATTTACTAATCATTTTTGATGGATTGATGGATAAACTGGATTAATTCATGGACTGAGGTGGATTGATGGACTAATTCAGTGGTTCCCAAACTTTTCACAGTCTGTACCCCTTCAGACACTTGATCTCCAGCCATGTACCCCCTATGCTCACACACTTACAGCAGCAAGAAAAGAAATGTGTCTGTAAGCCTGCTGCCCCACCACCACCTCCCACATTTAACATGCATAACATACAAATAAAATCTCTTACAGTGAAGGGTATTAGGGCCATGTCAGATGGATGAAATGATTTTGGTGAAGTCAAGATTAAAGTCAGAATTTCTTGATTTAAGTTGAAATGACGAGAATGATGTCAATATAGGATTTTGTGATAAAAGCCAAATTGTTGAGAAAAAATTTGAAATGTCAATAAAAAAGCAGACGTTGAATTATATCAAAATACATTGTCAACTTTATTCTCGACTTTCCACTTTTTTTCTTGACATTTTAACTTTAATCTCATCATTTGGACATTTATGACGAAAATGTGTTTCAACTTGATTGTCAACATTTTAACTTTAATCTCAAAATTTTGACTTTATACTCGTCATTGCGACTTTTATCCTGACGTTTCAAAAATTAATTTTACCATCTAAAATGGCTGGAATACTCCTCCGGACTCACTAAAAAGATTTATTTACCAGCAATTTCAGTGGGCAACACCATGTGGCTTTTGAAAATAGAAATTTTCATTTCTGGAACATATACATTAATGAATTTAAGACTAAAAAGTGCAAACTCACCACAGCTTTATTAAGGATGTCTGATTGAACTTATGTTACTATAAGAATCTTCAACAATTCAAGACAGATTTCCTTCTTCAAGATGCCTCACAAATCTGGCCTCTCTGCCAACACTTTATCAAATTTCCTTTACCTGACAGGTATTGGTATAGGTCACTTTGCGTACCCCTGGGTGTACACGTACCAAAGTTTGGGAACCACAGGACTAATTGATGAATGGATTGATAATTGAGTGACAGATAATATTGATGGATGAATTGATAGATGATTGATGAATGAAAGAATGATCTATGAATTGATGAATAGACTGGTTGATGGCTGAGTGATAGTATGATGGATTGATGGATGATTGATGGATGGATTGATAGACTGGCAGATCAATAATCTGCAAGACTAACTGATAAGATATGGATGGTTGATGATTTCATTGATCGACTGATGAATGAATAGATTGATTGAAGGATTCATGGATGGATTGATTAAAAGATGGATTCAAAGATTCATGGATGGATGCATGGATTAAGAAAGGATGACAAAGAGAATGAATAGGGCCTGGTGGGCTCTGTAGGAGGGGCAATTAAAGGCAGTCATTGAGAACAAGTTGACGTATACCTTAGATTTATTTACCGTAGACATAGGCCAGTAGAAAAAAGATAGTGTATCTTGTACTAAAGTCAAGGTTAATTAAGTGACAGAGGAGGATTCTGGTGAGGCAGAATGTTTTTTTTGTATTATAGCAACTGATGACAGTTTGGGATCTATTCCTTATGAGGAAATATTAATTATGTTATTTTTTTTCAAACAAAATAGCTTTTTAATGAGGACAAAATAATGTAACCCTCTTAGCAACCAGAGGTGCCATTGCAGCCCGGGGCAAAGGTTCATTAAAGGAGTCAGAAAGTGATCCTGGAGAGCAGGATAGGCCTGAAGAACGAGGTGGGCCCTTGAGAAAGGGATCTGGGAGCTAAATGGGTCCTGGAGACGAAGCAGGCCTGAGGAGTGAGGTGAAGATTCGTGAAGGGTGGATGATGGTGGTCCTGGAGACGGAGCTCAGCCCTGGAGCAAATGATGCAATCGTAAATGAATTCAAAGGTAAGTATGAGCAGCAAAGTGAGCCTGGAGAGGGAGGCACTGCAGACGCATGAAGTCTCTCTTAGCTGAATGTTTAGAGGAGTTCCTCAGAGCTCTACAGATGTCACATGTCGCTCTAATGCAGCCGTTTCCATCTGTGACAAGTTTCTTTTGCTGTACTTCTTGTCTTGTACTGATGTTAAACAATAGCCAGGCAGGCAGACAGGTTGAGCTTACAGTCTGCAGACAATGCATCTCCTCTGTGAAACGATGTCCACTTTTGATTGGCTGCAGGCGGAGGAGGGGGGAGGGCCCGCAGGAGGCGGTGGGAGGCGGGCAGGAGAGCAGGAGGAGGCGGTGGGAGGTGGGCAGGAGAACATAGGACTGCCGCTGTTGCCTCTGAGGCAGAGACCGGCTTCTTGCTCTCATCTGCCCGTCAGAGCCCTCCTCTGAGCTGTCAGTCAGAGTGAGTGACAGCTGCTGCTGGATGGAGGAGAGACCGGCTCGTTGGCACACTGTTGTCTCTGATTCCTCTCAGTTTGTGTCTAAAAGAGAGGGCTCTAGAAATGATCTCTGAAATCATGTGTGTGACAGGAGGGTCACGAAGAGATGTGGCTGCATCGTTATTGGTTCTGATTATCCGGCAGCTGAGCAACCTGTAAACATCTGAAATACCTGTGAGTGGAAAACATCTGCAGTAGTCCCCTTTGCCTGAGTATGAACACATTAGCAGCTGTTAGCTGATGCATTATGGCATCCTTATGCCCCAACCTGAAAGTCATAGGGTTTTTGGATTTTGTTGGCCATGAAAATTGGAGACTACATTTCATTTAGTGTGTCATAATGACTGACAACAACAGACCAGACTGGGATGCCACACACAAAAGAAAGTCTAGCAGGTCTGATTTTATGACTGCATCCTACGATTCCTTCTGTCACATCAGGGACATTGACCAATGAGAGTGCAGTGCTCTGGATATTTCTAAGGTTAATGGTGTTTTGAAAACGTTGTTGGCGATGAAGTTAGCCATGAGTGCACAGCCACAGGTCTGGGGTTTCAATAATGCCTGTTGGTTGTTACAAGATAAACATAACCTTAAAAAGCCTGGTTATACGAAAACTATTTTATCATACATGAACAAAACGTCACATATCCTTGCTCTATTGGCCCTTTTCCACTAGAACGCCTTGGCCCTACTCTACTCAACCCTACTCGATTTGCAGCGCGTGTCCACTAGCCTGGTACCTCCTAAAACGAGCTAGTTTTAGTACCTACTCCACTCTGGTTCCAAGCGAGCTGAGTCGATACTAAAAGATGACGTCATCGACTGCCGGCTGCTGATTGGTCAGATAATGTCGTCATCGATGAGTCATGAGCGTGACGACCTAGCATGCTGGCAATAGCTACCGTTAGCTTACCCTCATACGTCTTTCAATGCAGCTGGATTGCTCTCGTCCTCGGCTTCATTCTGTTGTATAGCTTCCAAAACTCTCCTGTGCTTCTCAAGGGGTATTTCTTCTTGCCACCTGCAGCCTTCTTCTGCTTTCCTTTTTTACTCGGTTTGTGACAAAAAGCCACAGATTGTTGTGTCGCACTCAAAATGACGTCACCGCAGAGCCGCTCAGCTGTTTACAGCGACACTGCACCCCGTTGGGCAGGCAACTGGGGCTAATGGAAAAGCAGCACAAGGCGAGTAGAGTAGAGCCGGGTAGAGTTGAGTAGAGTAGAGTAGGGCTAATGGAAAAGGTCCATAATTGAGTCTATGGGTGCTCAGTGATGGTGAGGCTTCACAGAATGCAAAAAAGCATGAACAAAACACATTCACAAAGTAAGAGCTTTTTTTTTTTTTTTACAAAGGAGTTAACAATAACATCTTCAAGCAATTCTGAATGGTGGTGCTGCCTAGAAATTGGTTTAAATAATAGAAACCACGAGCCAGACGGTTAGTAGGGAAACAGTTTCCCTAGAGAGGCTCCCTCTTTTTTTCTGACTTTATCAGCTGTAGCATTGTAGCTCTTGTCTCTTCTCATTATAGCACTTCAATGATGGTGCTTCTCCAGTTTAACCCACCGATTCCATGGACATGAACCAGTCTTCTGTCCCCTAACTGTAATCTGAGATATTTACATAATTGTTTTAGAACAACCCAACATGGAGAAGAATGTTCTGCAAAGTAGCACTTTTGGGAAATTCATGAAAGACAGATCACCTCCAAGCACTCTTTCAGGAGAAATAGCACTTTGCCCTGTGCTAAGATATGCTCCCTGTTATTGTAACTGTGCGTTCACACCAAAAGACGCAAAAGCGGCAAGGATGCTGGAAGTTAATACATTTTCAATGAGAGCCCGGTGTCCTGAGCGGCCAAAGCGTCCTGAGCGGCTAAAGCGTCTAGAGCGTCAAAAGCGGCACCACATCAGAAGTTGAGCCTGGGTCAACTTTATGGTAATTAGCTATGACGCAGTTCAGCGGCAAATGGTGGCAACCAATCAGAATAGAGATGTCCTTCGACCGAGCGGGCCCTAAAGAACAACGCATGGAACTTCGGTTCCTAGTTCCGTCATGGATACCGAAAAGCTTATAAATTGTGTTCGGGCCCATCCAATTCTTTTTATGTCCAACCTGAAGTACCGCTGGAACCGCTCTCTATCCAGCCGCAGCTCCAGCACCAGCCGATGGAACTCACCCAGCTCCTCACGGCGCCGCAGAATCTCATGCACCCAAACCCAGCGACGGCGTCTTCGTCGGATGCACAACGAGGCAGCACACATCACAGCGATGTCATCCAGATCCATGATGAGTCGATATGATTTTGAGGGTCAAACCGCATATTTATAGTCATGGCAGACCATGAAAATGATACAATTATTAGAGGGAATTAATCTCACTGGCTTACTGCCACAATCTATTTTTTCCGGCTCCTGTAGAACACACACACACACCCACACACGCACAAACACACACACACACACACACACTGTGCAAATCTGTACGCTCACTTACCACCACAGGATTTTAGTATATTTCAAAACTGTAAAAGTTTCATGTCGTGGATAAATCAATATTATCTCCTTTGTAAATTGCTTCCTGCCTGTCAATCCGCTCGTGACTGATTAGATGGTGATTTTACGTTATGTTCATGCTATGCTTTAAACTGAAGTTGAACAACAGCAAGCAGCTGCTGCTGTGAAGAAGTCCGCTGCGCTGCTCCTTTAAATGACAAGCAAGATTTTACGTTGACGTCAGTCACGTGACGAGCGGCCAAAGCGGCTAAAATATTTGGCTGCTTTGGCCACTGTCCGCTTTCTCGGGCGTGCTTGCCGCTTTTGCTTCTTTTGCCTCTTTTGGTGTGAACGCACAGTAAGGCATCCTCTCGGACAGCCATAGGTAGGCGTCCATGATGAGAGTGAAAACAAAGATAACAAATGCGCCCTCTGATGCACCGTCCATCTTAAAGGTACATCACATAGACTCAGCTGTTACAAAGCACAGAGAGCTCTGTGTGTGCAACAATCACGGAGGTAAATAGACTCAATCAATCAATAAATCAAGTGTACTTCATTGCTTAGGGACTTAGCAGCTGCTCCATAGATGCTCCCACAGCCACAACGACACAACACACAGTCAGGCACTTCAACACCAGCACACACATAACAATATTGTACAGAGGTTGATGCCTTAAGAGCAGCTTCAGAGCTATGAGGCAGAGGAAAAGTTTGCAAAGTTCTGAAAAAGAACATCCCTGCCCTTGTGAGCTGTTAAAGATGAGCTACTACAGACTGACAAATGAGAAATGTGGGAGAGAAACAGCAGGTTCTACATGATGACTGACTGAAAACAAACTCACACATCATTCACAATAACATTTGTAAAGATGGAGACAAATACAGACCTGTAGATAAAGTGTTTGTTTCCAGTCTCTGGTGTTGCCTCTTCAAAACTGTCTTCACGTCAAGTGTTAAAAGTGGTCAACCTATCATGCTTTTCAGGCAGGTCACAGCACAAATTTATGGCACAGTGGTTGCCTAGTCCAACCTACTGACCGTTGTAATAGTAGAAAAAATCATAAAGTTTGACGTCAGCATTAATGTTTATGTGGGCATTTTAATCACAACAAATCTAAGATTAGTGCATGCAGTACATAAGACATTTACATATGTTGACCATCTAGATAAGTCCAAACACTCTACGCCTGAAATTATAACAATTAAATCACCCAAAAGTAAAATATTAAAACATATACAGGTCAAGATTTAGAGGTAACTTCTTAGTCAGAAGATCATGGGCCTTCAAAGTTTTAGTTTGACATTGTTGCAGTCCAAGTGTAGAAGATTTTACTTACTTGAGCCAAAATATGACTGTTTTTTTATTTAGGAGGGAAAATCTTTTTTACAGGTATGAGACTCCAACCACTGCTTTAATGACAGGAATGGGGAAATTATATGTCTCTATATTTACAAAGGGTCTTGCCTTGCACAGGCGGCCTGTTTTCAACTCCAGCCCAAGGCCAGATTTCCTTGTGTCTTGCGTGTTTGTTTCTGAATCTGCACTGACCTGCTGCCATCCTTTTGTGATATTTTGTGAATAATATTCCTTCGTTTGGACCTTTTATCAGTCATGCTATCATTTTTTGAGTTGCCTGTAATTCCCTGATCTAGAAAGAAACTCTGACATTTATTTTTTGAGCACTGCCAGCACTATAAACAGCGGTTGTGGACACAGGCCCTTATGGTGTCGTTGAAAGAGACATTAATTCCAACATAAGGCCGTTTGCTGGCTGGTGACTGTCATTTTTATGTGACTGAAGGCCTGAATAGATTAAATTAAATATAAGAGATTAGTTTAACAGATTGATTTTTATAGCACACACTCCTATTTTGGACTTTTGTTCATCTTTTTCCTATTTTAAATCATCAGTATTGTTTGATTTTACCTATAATCACGTACCACAGCAGCCCTTCTTTACAGTAAATGTGAGATATTCTGTATATTTATCTGCTTTTTGAGCCAAAAATACTCTGAGGAAGTAAGTAAGTAAAATTCTTCCCATTCTCCCTTGTTCAAATATCTTTGTTACCATCTGGATACAGCAACGGATAATAATGATCCTGCAATTAGTGAAAAATGAATGTGTGTAAAGTTGTGTGCGAGTGCGTGTGTGTAGGATCAGTATTCTAATGAGGACAGACAAAAGAAGTCTGTAGCTCAGAGCCAGTTGGACAGAGCAGAGCACAGCATCAGAGGGATGGATCCGGGGAGGGGACCGAGCTGGTTGGGGGGTTAGGGAGGGTTCAGGCTGGTGGCAGTCAGCGCCTCAGGCAGGGTTTTGGGGTCAGGCCCCCCCAGACTGCCACACTGGCCCCCCTGAGCCCCGAGAGGGGGGACACCAGAACCGCGCCGATCGAGGGAGGGGGCGCTCAATTAGGGCAGCGTTCAGAGTTTTAGCCGGGTGCTTCAGAAGAGAGAGCCACCTGATACCTATACACCTCAAAGACCCTCCTGCACCCCTCTGAACCCACCACTGCTGATTGACACCCTCCAGGGCTCATACAGTTTTTGAAGGTTGAAAATGATGCTCGTATTTAAGTTATGTAACAGAGCTTTATTTAACCTTTGTATGAATCAAAACCATGACAAAGATCAGCTCTTTACTCTGAATTTCAATAATCTAAAGAAGGGAATCAGAGGACACTGAATCTCTTTGTTAGATAAACTAACAACAACCACATCTGCAGCATGGAGGCAGTGAAGAGGTGAGAGTTGGGTATGGTGGAAGGGATCACATGATCGAAATCCTTCATAATAACTAATAATCAAAAATGCAAAATACCAAAAATGGAAGTGACTGATTGCAGAAAATCAAGTAACTTTAATCAAGTGGCTATTTTATGTGTTTTTAAAAGCCTGTATTATGTTTTTAAGTTCTATATGATCCTCTGTGTGCTTTATGTCTCCAGTTCGTTCCTATGCAAAGAGAAAAATACAATGAACATCTAACTTGGCTGATGGTCAAGCATAGACTATCTGTTAATATATTAACTTTCATGAAATTATTAACATTCAGAATCTGAAGTCTCTTTATAAGAATGCAACCTACTGTTTGAATAAGCACTCACATTACACCAGAGCAGCTAATAGTGGACAGATTTCATTACCCCTACCTAAGTCCGACTATGTAAAGAGGACTGTATTATGTAGGTCAACTGTGTTTTGGAACACACTTCCAGAAGTGGTTTGGGAAATTAAGGATAAAACTGGTTTTAAAAGGAGACTAAAATTGTATTTGTTGTTGACACCATCATTTTATCTTGGATAATACTATTATTAGATTGAGTGAGTTTCGTCATGTGATATGGGATGTAGCTTTTCCTAATTTTATTGTTTTTGTTTTAACAAGTACTTTTAGTGTTGTCATTTTTTTCCTGTAATTGTGAGTAATTGAGAATGTAAATTGTGTGTTGTATGTTTTGTCTGGACCCCAGGAAGACTAGAGTCAGCTAATGGGGATCATTTTTTAAATAAACAAATAAACAAAAATTAGTACTTTTTCCTCCTGTTCTGTAAAGTTTAAGTAGCTGCTTGAAACATTTGTTTAAATGTAAACAAAAACAGAATACTATGATTTTCAAATCAAAAAGGTAAACAGAAATATCTTTTATAACTTTAATTCATTTGAATTCACTACCAAAAAAAAAGGATATTTAATGTTTAAACTGATAAACTTTAGCATTTTTTTTGGCAAATATCCTCTCATCTTGAATGTGATGCCTGCAACATGTTCCAAAAGAGCTGGGACAGGGGCAACAAAATACTAGGGAAAATTGAGGAATAATCTGTTTGGGACATTTCACAGGTGAACTGGTGAACTGGAAACAGGTGAGTTTCAATTTTGGGTGTAAACAAACATCCCGATATGGCTCAGATGTTCACAAGCAAGGATGGGGCGAGGTTCACCACTTTGTGAAACAACAGTTAAAGCAAATAGTCCAACAGTTTAAGAACAACGTTTCTCATTTTTTTATTGAGGGATTTCATCACCTACAGTCCATATCATAAAAGATTCAGAGAATCTGGAGAAAACTCTGCATGAAAGGCCAAAAACCAACATTGAATGCCTGTGACCTTCAATCCCTAAGGCAGCACTGCATTAAAAACCAACATCATTCTGTAAATATAACGTGCGCTCAGGAACACTTTAGAAAATCTTTGTCAGTTAACATGGTTTGTTGCTACATCTACAAGTGCAAGTTAAAACTCTACCATACAAAGCCAAATATCAACAATACCCAGAAACTCCACCAGCTTCTCTGAGCCTGAGCTCATCTGAGATGGACTGAGGCAAAGTGGAAAAGTCTGCTGTGGTCTGATGAGTCCACATTAAAGATTGTTTTTGGAAATCATGGACGTAGTTTCCTCCAGGCTAAAGAGGAAAAGGACCATCTGAATTGTGATCATGGGGTGTATTGGTGTCCATGGCATGGGTAACATGCACATTTGTGAAGGCCCTGTTAATGCTGAAAGCTTTGGGGCAACATGCTGCCAAGTGACGTCTTGCTTATTTCAGCGAGACATCTCAATACACTTTCTGTACATGTGACAACAGCGTGGCTTCACGGTAAAAGAGTGCAGGTACGACACTGACCTGCCTGAAGTCCAGAGCTGTCTCCCAGTGAAAATGTGTGGTACATTATGAAGTGAAAAATATAACAATTATCACGTTTACATGAGAGCTTTAATTCCCCTTTTATTCCAAGTAAAACTTAAATCCTCTTTAAAAGATACAATACGACCATGTAAACACCTATATCTGAATAATAATGACAACTCAATAAACTGAAAGGATAAGTTTGGTTTCTACAGCTTTCACATTGTTTATAGAATGAAGTAGAACAATATAATCACCCAGAAGGCTTTCCTGATCCAAACAGTGCTTCAGGAGATATTTAGATCCAAAATCGAGCAGCGGACATCCGTGTAATGGTAGCACATGGGGCATGTATAGCGCCGCTCCTAAAACTGCATTAATCGTCCAAAAACTCATTAGTTTCACCAATATTTCATCATGGTCCGCTCGGGCTACTCCTCCATTACAGTCTGTGTCGCTCCAGACATGTCTTTGTGACTGTGCTGACCTCTGAACTGGAAGCTTTCTTCACGGGTGACGTGCATGCGCAGTACGGCTTCCTCCTTTCAATGAGCTCCTCATCTGTAAACTCCGGCTCGAAACTGTAAGGACACCCATCATATTCAAAGTTCTCCTCCACAACATCTTCATCCGATAGATATTCATCCATTTTGCACAAAACTGGAAGAAGAAAGTTGTTGTGTAGCCGGCGGTTGCTGCTGAAACAATGAGCCGTACTGTGCATGCGCGGCAGCCATGAAGAAAGTTTCCAGTTCAGAGGTCAGCACAGTCACAAAAACATGGGTGGAGCGACACAGACTGTAATGGAGGAGTAGCGAGAGCAGACCATGATGAAATATTGGTGAAATTAATGAGTTTTTGGACGATTAATGCAGTTTTAGGAGCGGCGCTGTATGCCCTATGTGCTACCATTATACTGATGTCGCTCGATTTTGGATCTAAATATCTCCTGAAGCACTGTTTGGATCAGGAAAGCCTTCTGGGTGAGTATATTGTTCTACTTCATTCTATAAACAATGTGAAAGCTGTACCAAACTTTTTCTTTAATTCTGAAGTTTGTTTTGTTTTTAAATCCAAATCAAATTAGACCTGGATCATGTATATGTTCATAAATTGATCCAGTAATACTGCACATGCTCGTTCCCTTGTCCTGTCTTGATGATGCATGAGATGCTAACGGGAACAGTATGGCCGACCGAAGAAAGCATTGGATATGAGCTGGGACATTTTTTTAAAAGAGCTTTTCCAGGAGATGTAAATATGTCACTACGTCATGTCTGCCCCCTGCCAGAACCATTCCCAACCCCCAGACCTCAAATAAAGGCGAATAAACCTGTTTTCCATTTAAACCTCAATTCAGAATTACTATTTCCATGTAAACACAGAGAAGAACTGTGACGAATAAAAACTCCGGACTGTTGAGAAACTTAAGTCTTACATCAAGCAAAAATGTGGAAGTATTCCACCGACAAAGCTTCATAGATTAGTGTCTTCAGTTTTGCAAACACTTTTTTAAGGTTGTTCTAAGGATAGATGTCATATACACCAAATTCAAATTGAGTGAATATTTGTAAAAACAATAAAGTTTATCAGTTTGAACATTGGAAATCTTGTCTTTGTATTGTTATTATTGCCACTACGTCCCAACTACATTGGGAATGGGGTTGAGTTTGGATGGTACTGATGCAGAAAGGGAACAGCCTCTTGAATTTGATGTGGCCTGTGTGTTTGTCTCTGAAGTGTCTTTATGTATGTTTGTGTATTTGTGGCCACTGTCACACAGTAGCATAATTATCAGTAGCATTAGCATGCCTAATGTCTCTGCTGCACCACGACGCTCAGAGGAAGAGCCCGGCTGAAAACACACCGACTAACTGTCAGTCTCTCTCTTTACCTCTGTCTCCTCTCTCACTGTGTTTGAAATGCATTAATGTAAAATGCAGCTTCAAGGCTGTAAAAATTTCAACTCCTCTTTCTATCTTCACTAATTCATCATCTTTTGCTTCATTCAATTAGTGATGTGTTGGAGGGGGCGGGGCTTCCCTGCATCCCAGCATTCCTCCCTCATCGTCGGAGCTGTGAGGCATTTTTTACTGTTCCAGGAGATTTTTGAGTAATTAATTGGTTCTTCTGGGGGTCAAGTGGTTTCATCTCATTTCAGTCGGCATGCACATCAAGCAGCCATGTCTGCACCTGTTTCCTGCTCTCAGCAGCTGCCAACTGGGCCTCCCAGACCACTATTGATCCCATCAGATCACGCACACACTGCACACTCACACAGCTCCAATGCTTTATCTGTATCTGCTAATTAAATGTGCCAGAGCTAGCCTCGAGTATTACCGAGTTCAGCTGGGTTTTTTCCTCAGTTACTGAAATGTATACTGTTATGTGGACCAGGACACTGCAGAGGACACTTATGAGGACATTATTTATTACAAGTCAGATCATAACAAGGGCGTAGAATTGGGTAGGGATGCTAGGGACATGTCCCTATCAATATTATGACATTATGGCAAGGTCCCCAACACAAAACACAAGCATTTTTATGTAAAACTGCTCTTTATGTTGTTTTTCCCATCAGCCACCCGCAGCACCACGTCACAACGTTTCCCCCAGCCACATTATGTTACACAAAGTCCCGACTCTAACCTCATATTGCTCACCGAATGGCTTTACTCTTTTTTGCTAATGTGTGATTTGCCGTCCCCTCTGTCCCTCCATCTGGTCCTGGTAGAATACAGACAAGGCCACTAGCTTGTAAAACATGCCTGGTCTCCCCCACTGTTGTGGTCGCTAGTTGGCCAGGAGCTCAATCTACATCTCTATCTAACACATAGAGCATTTGTCCTGCTTGGGTCATCTTGACAGTAGTTTCATTTACATTAACATTTGTGTCTGTGTGTGTGTTTGTGTATATGTGAGGTAATTAGGCACAGCAAGCATGTCGAAGAAAAGAAACTGGACATAAGAGACTTCTTTAGAGGGCAAGTTGTAATAACACTGCCTGTCTGTCCTCCTTTCTGGTTGTCTTGTCTCGTCCTATCTGTCACTATTTCCCCTTCTTTCACACTGTGGTGTTGCACGGCCCTCCCCTTCAGCTCACATCAGGGGTTAAATAAAGTTTGATTTGATGGAGTAGCCTACGGGGAGGGCTGGTGATGGTCACTGTAGCAGTGAATCATATTCACATATCTCCAACTGCTAGAAAAAAAATACATTGGTCTTTCCGACGCTGTCATCAGACACAGTGCCCAGCTGTAAAGATAATACAGACAAGGGGAAAAAAAGAAAAGAAGGCAAATTGTAAGTTACTCAAAGGATATTTAAAATTATAACTAAAAAAAGCTGAAATTTAATGCCAAAGAGATGCATGTTTTGGTTATTCTATTTATTATCCATGTATTAATTCTGTGTTGAAAGGCAGCAACCGTTTAAGACCAACAATAAAAGTTTGTGAGGAAAAATAGAATAAAATGTCAGATTTCAAACATGATTTTATACATTCATATTGTTGTTGGAATAAATCACAGTTGTTGGTAATAATTGTGAAACTGTTTCTCCTCAGACTATAACCATGCCATCAAAATTTATGATTGTTGCATCTCAAGTTACTCCACTGTTCATATGTCATGCATCATATATTTTTTGTCAGAGGACAGATAGTAGACATGGAGGATGGAGAGGCGGGAAGTACAGCATATAGAATAGCTTTTTCTGAATATGATAGTTTTCTTGTTCGTTTGATCAGCTCTACTTGCTCCACTTATTTACACCATGGCAACAGTGCCCACATTATCTGACTGGCATGTAATGAATGTGATTGACAAACAATCAGCCAATCACCTGCCAGATATGCTTTTAAAAGGTTCTGCCCTCCTCCAAACTCTTCCTATGGGCTGTTGTTCAGACAAACTAGTGCAATATTGCTACACTACTATGATACTACACTATCATGAACATGGTCCTGCTAAATGGCTAACTAAGCTATAATTTGTTGCTTGAACCAACTATAGAAGGCAACACAGACATTTTTCTTCTACTTTCTTACTTTGGTTAATATACAATAGACCGATTATTATGGCCCCATAAAATCCCAACTTTAGCAGGAAGATTGATCTTGCAGTGCAGCTGGATCAGCCTGATTTTGTTCTTGCAATCCATCTTATCAAGCTCTCATCTACAACAATTAAGTTTGGCCCAAAGCTGCATGGCACAATCAGCATCCTTTAGGGCAGGATGAGTTGGGAGCTACGAGTGAGACGACAGCAGGAGGTGGATTAGCATGATTTTGACAGCTTCAATTGCAATTTTATCAGATCTGTACTGTATTTCTTTATTAGATTTAAAACAAATAGCAACATTAAGCATTTACCAATAGTAAGGATATTGTTGCTCCAATTCTGACATGTTTTGATGAGAGTTTGTTCCTTGAGGTGACTCACATTTTTTACTTTACACTGCAGCAGTAGCACCCACTGACTTCATTATCTAATTGGCCTGTAATGACTGTGATTGACAGAGTGATTGCCCAGTAATCTGTTATAATAATAATATTTTATAATAATAATAATCTCTGGATGTGTTATTGAGATGTTTAGCCCATTCTCAAACACTTTTATTGGACTGTTGCCCAGAAGGACTAATGAAACGTTTTGAGCGGTCCATCTGGTGTGTCAGGTTATGATGCAATTATTCATAAAATTTACATTTGTGTTGTAAGTTTCTGTAGAAAAAAAATCCTAACAGAGGGAACATGTATGTGAGATGAACCTGGTGTGAAGCAGTCACTTTTCCATCTGATGCTCTGTTTCATATTCTGAGGATCTGAACTACTTGTTTGACTTTAAAGGGACTGTGAGGAGTTTCTAAGTTATTACAAGAAAGTCTCACTTTTAGATATATGCAAGATCAAAATACACACTTTAAGATGAGTTTTATAGCATCAAAATAGGTTATCTATAAATGCTATTCCTTAGCTTCATGGTCGGACAGGGCTGGACTGGCCTGGATACTCAACTTCAATTAAAACTAGAGCAAATTTATATTATTCGGACACGTCTTAGAGCACCAGGCTGTAAGTAGCAATATGTAGCCGGCTACAAAACTACGACAGTAAGTTTTCCAAAAATTGCTTGTCACACATCAAAAACTACCGCTACGTAACTAGAAAGAGATACATTATCTCGTCGCTTTGCATCCTGTAAGTTCTTGAAAAAGGAAGTTGTAAAGCAATGCAGAGTTCTGAGGAAGGTCCTAGCTGCATTCATTAGCATCACAACAAACACACGCTTTAGTTTTGGTCATGTCTTTTGGTGCGTTCCATTTGTACTCAAAAGTAGGAATTTCCAGATTCCAAGTAGGAAACTCCAACTGGAACATCCCCTGAAGTCGGAATTTTCTACTCGGAACGCGGTGAAACCTCGCCACCCCCGAGTTGACAATCGAAGATGGATACCCCCAGTGTGAACAGTTATTTAGCTCCTTTAATAATCAATTTATTTGCACTTCAGACTGGGGTGTGTCGCTCTAGATCAGCTGTATACAAAGTATTGTTAGACTTATATTTACAAAAATGCTGCCATAGTGATAATCACATTCTTCATGTGATATTTGTGAACAACAACGCAGGGCGTGCTAACAACAGCTAACAATAGCCTGGTAGATCAGCATGTTTTTTTCCGACTTCAACTGGAACGCCGATAAGTCAGAGATGATGTCACTCCCAGTTCCGAGGTTACTGGAACGCAACATGACGACAGACGCCACGGGTGCTCATGGGTAGCAGAGTCTTAATGTCGCCAGTAATAGATTCTCCTCATAGAACCTTTAAAGGCCTGTCGAGGGAACATGTGTTGGAAAATTTGTCAATGACAGCATCTGGAGGAACTGTTACGTTTAAATACAATTCCAAAAGTGGAAAAATACACAGAATTACATTTTTATTTTTCTTACACGTCTAATATTCAACAAACTTGAGTTCTGAAGTTCCCTGCATTCAAAGATTAGGAGTCAGCCTGACAGACTGGAGTCATACTTGGTCTAACACACTTCATGACAATAAAAACGCACACTCTCTCTTTAACCTTCAGCCATATGTCTACATGTTGTTGGACAAAAGGGGGGGAAGGTTGAGGGAGGGGTGTGAGGACCCTCTGTGCAAACTGGAGCTCAGGCCTTCTCACCCTGAAGCTTTTGTTCTGCTCCTGACAAAAGGCCTCGCTCTGAGGGTTAAAGGTTAAGAGAGGCCACTTCCGACTAAAACCTCCCACTACCCAGCATTCCTCAGTGTGGAGACATTCCTACAGAAAGATCCAATGAGGACGATGAGGATAGGAAAAGATGTGAAACTTTGCTAAACTACTGGATGACCTTACAATATAAAAAAAAAAAAAACTACTGGATGCCTGATTTGACATTAATTCTAAAATGCGTCTCTGCGCCCAGAGTCCTGAGCAAAACCCCACCACAGGGTTAAGCTATGTCCACATGTAGGAGAGTGTTTTTAAAATTGAGTTTTTTTGTGTGTGTTTTGACCCTCCAGAAAGCACAGGCCAAGGTTAAGAATTTTAGAAATGCTGACTTGGTTGTTGTAGATGGAGAAGACAGCATTTTGAGCATGAAGCGTCACATAGATGTAACTCTCTCATGTGCTGCTGCAGAAACTGTTGCTGTTTTAAAGTGTTGATGACTGGATTATTTACATTATCACGCTGACTTTCTGTCCCTCCCTCACTGTGATGCTGCTCTCTAAACACTGATGATACAAATGCTGCTGACATTTTGGATGAAAACTCTAACAAAATACTAACAATTAAAATGGCATTAAACTCAACAGAACTGTAATGATGAATAAAACAATGAAACAGGCGAGCTTCAGCAAAAAGACATTAAAATCATTAGACCAGGGAATGATGAATATGACATTTAAGGTCAAAACAATCACATACATAAGGTTTGGAGTTTAAAATAACATTAAACAAACAAAAAAATCACGGTTGCCGTGATACTAGCTCACATATTGCTGTTACATCTATAAGCAATAGTTCCATGATAAAGTTAACATCATTATATGATTAACTGACCCTGATAACCCACACCTAGCACTCAGAATCATGTTGATATCATTGTTAGTTAGACAGTTATTGAGCAAAAGTGATTGTTTGCTAAGGGCGGTTATCTGGATCACCGCCAAAAGCTAATTATTTCTAAATTGGGTCATTTCCAACATCTCCTGGAAATTTCAGAAATATCTGCCCAGTAGTTTCAGTATAATCTTATACACAAACAAAGAGACAAACAAACAAACACACAGAAACCAGTTAAAACATAACCACCTTGGTAGAGATGAAACTCCACTCAGTTAAACCATAACACCTGTTGGACATGGTGGTAAGAACAGATATGCAAATAAAACAGCTTTTGCGTAGAATTTGAAAAAAAAGGCATGTTTTGGACGTAGTAACAGGGTAAAAACTGTTTAACAATACATTTTTACGTTAATGGGGTGGTGTGTTTTTTGTGTAGATGAGGTATTTTTTACGAACAGAGGAAAATCTCATAAAAAAATGAAATATAAATACCTGCCTACGTCTGGATAAAACATCGTTTAAAACATTGAAACATTGGGAAGAGCACAGTGATTTTCAATGTCACTGAGTCTGACTCCTGATGTCTGATTGTAGGCTGCAACTGCAGAGGAAAAAAATTCAAGGGGCATTTTTTTTGTATATATATATAGTTATCAGTGGTAGGATGTTTGTTTTACTTTGCTTCGATGGTTTCTGTGTGAAATTTTAGTAAATAACAGGACTCACACCAGGAGATTTTTTGTACCATCTTATGGACAGTACTCAACTTTTGTCAGTCAAAACATCTTGAAGCACTTCTCGACAAACAAAATATTTTCTCTCTACTTCTGCCATGTTTTGAAAAGTCTGTGCATCGAAGTGGCTTAAATTTGTTATTTTACACCGCTGCAGTAGTGCCTGGCAACTACTTTATCTGATTGGCCCGTAATGAATGTGTTTGACAGGACAATCGTCCAATCACCTGTCTGATAGCTTTTGAAAGGCTCAGCACATCCCCAAACACTTTCTATGGGCTCTTTCCCAGATGTAGAAGTGGAATATATTTCTACAGAATGTCTAGACTGTCAGGTGCAACAACAACTCAGTCACAACCTATACTTTTTTAGAGGTTGCTTAATGTGTAGCTGAAAGAACGTAAACTCGTCAAACAAAAAAAGAAAGTACATGAGAGGATACAGGTTCAATCACATCAGCTCAAGCAGCAGCAGCAGGTACAGCAGATTTTTTTTTTGAGTCTGCAAAATGAAACTAATTTTAAGTTCTCACAAAACAAAAATCATTCAAGAATTTCCTGAAAAATATCAAGGCCCCTTGTAAAAAAAACAAGTGAGCCTGATATTGTGACGGAGCAGAACAGTATCTGTGAGCGTCATCTGCACACTACGATGATGAAGCCAAGTATAAAGTAAAATGTCCACTTCAAATCTTTGGCCTTAGATTTAATTTCTTGTCCTCTAGTCCTGCACAGTATCAAGGCGTCTTGTAATAAACAAGTGAGATTGATGCTGTGTTGGAGCAGAACAGTTAATCAAAGTGTCATCTGTTATCTATGGCTCTCCAGTCCACTTTAAGGCTCACTGCCTTCTTCAGAAACATGAAGACAGACTTTATTTTTTATCCTCTAGTCCTGCACCATGGTACACTCCTCAGCTTTTACTCAATAGAAATTAGAAACTGCAGAGACAAAAGAAATGTTTCAGTTTGTGCAACTTTTGCACTTTAGGGTTGCACTCTTGTACCTGAATGCCCTGCCATGGGCCTATGAGTTAAAGCGCAAAGCATGCTGGGATACCATGCAAGTGTCTCTGAGGGGAACCTCTTAAATTAGAGATTGTCCGAACGCGCACACACAAAGATGCAGGCATGGAAAACAGCAGAACGCGTTTTAAAGCTCATCTGCAAACTGATTCTGTCAGGGAGACTTAGTGACGTGCGGCTGCCTCCTACAGCTTTCCTCCATAACGCTGCCGCTCGGCTTCGGCGTCGTGCCGTCCACCAGGGAGGAGGAGAGGCGGCGCGCTCTAAATCGAGCCTGCCTCGGTTAAATATTAACACTCGCCTTCTTCTGACAGAGAGCAGCCCGCCATGTCGCCTCCCATCTCTAACACGGAGAGATGCAACACAGCATAGCACTCAAAAACACACACACAAACACACACTGATATAAAGTTACTGATGACTCTTTCTCAACATTAGACGCACTTCTCTGATCTCTTTCTCCCTGATTACTAAATCATCTCATTTTCTGAGCAGTGATTCAACAAAGTGTGAAGTTTTTTGGCGTAGGAGCGGCTCTAACTTCATTTTCTAGTCTTATAACTCGGCCCACATTCATTTAAGCCAATCTATCCCTTCTGTCTCAAAACCAAAACCAAACATGGATCCATCAGCTGCTCAGTGACCAATTTTGAGCATAAATGCTGAACTTTAATAAGCAATGGTCAATCAGTTCAACAAATGAATTGAGACTGATCATTCAGCACTGACTTACCGAATTCTGAACAAGTGGACAGATTTGTGTGCACACAGAAATGAAAAGCATGAATTTACCCTCTGTACATCAAATCCTCTGTGGGTATTTCAATATCTGGCATTGGAAACTAATAAAGACTGATGTAATAGCCTTACTATTCTTTTAAAAGACGTAAAGTTTAATTTTTCTGGCCTGTTTGGCTTTCGACAAGTGGCCCATACAACACAAGAGACAGAAGAAATCTCTAAACCACAAACAACTAAATCAAAATTGAGCATTTTCACAAATCATTTACAAATTAATAAAGAATAAGCATTAACCTTCGATAAAACAATGATGGTATCCAAATCTAAAACCCAAAATGCAATAAAATGAAAAACTAAATAAATATTCAGAACTACTGTAAACATTTTCTCACAATCACATTTTTTTTTCTCTGTGTGTGTATTTGTTCAGCCCATAAAAAATCCAATTCCTATGAAACTGGGATACTTTGTAAAAAATAAAATTAAATAAAAAAAAGAATAAAATTATTTGCAAATCCATGTGGACCTGTATCTGATTGCTTCCTGTCTGTAATTTTGGAGTGTCTGATGCCTTGTCTGACTTGTTTTTTGAAAACTTCTTGGACTTGAAGACGCACAATCATCCTAACACTCCTCTCCCTCGGGTAGATTGACAAACCTTGGGTTGGATCGTTTTGATCTACATTTTGTTTTTGTTTTTGTTTTCTGAGACTTTCACTTTGTACGTCTTTGACTACTAAAATCCTTACATTTAGGGTGACCAGATATCAATTTACTAGATGTGAGATGAAGACAGTGTTTATGTGGGACACTGTCTGATATCAATGCATCGAGGCAGTCTAAAATAACTAAAAAAAAATTTTTAATTTTGCTATTCTGCCTATTAGCTTATATTATTACCATATTTCTGTCATCTGGTTGATGACAAAAGTATATTCGCTGACTCGGAAGTCTCTTTTTGAGCAACAAGTTTTTTGTGAGTCTTGCACTTTCTGTGCCTTTTTATTTTTGTATTCACCTCCGTGTGAAACGGACAATTGGCTCAAGCAAACTTCACACAAAACTTTATGTGACTCGCCTTGGACTGGTGTCACCCAGGGGTAGATGGTTTCCCAGTGTTTGTTGAAGCTGCATTTCCTTTTCTTAGCCTGGCAGGTCCCGCTTTCCTCCCTTTCCTCCATGTCTTGCACTGCATGCCGGTGCCTGCAGACCTGATTTGTTTCTTGTCGGTGCGCACGCCCTTGAGCTGTGTCCGCGTCCGAGTTTGATTGACATGATCAGATAGCCCGCCCCACCCCCTGGTGACAGCCCTCACAACTACTACTACACACACAGCCGTCTGATAGATGCCGTATTATTGAACGCGCATTGCAAAACTGGAGTCTGACTATCGGTGACAATGCGGGACACCATCTCAATTTGCGGGATGTGTGAAAAGTAATGAGAATGTGTGACTGTCCCGCACAAAGCGGGACATCTGGCCACCCTATTACTTCTTTCTCCAATATGCACTCTGCATAGTCTGCAACACCTTTTCTTCAATTTTCAATGGCAGCAAGAATGCTGTCGAATTGGCCAGAAAACCTTATTTTCATACTGTTGATGACATGCTAAACAGTGCCTGATGTAGGAATGGCTCTTCAACAACTGTGTGATCAATTTATCCACCGCTGATCCCTCTAGCGATGTGTTAGCATTAGCTTTTTCGGAATCTAAAGTTTGTTTACAGGCCATAGTTTTGCTAGCCTTTGGTAAAGTTCGACAATTTTAGATTGGAGTGTTCTCGTACAGCTTTGGCTTGCTTTTCTTTGTGTGGCAGGAATTACAACTTCTTTGTCAAGTGAATCTGAGGTATATCACCATCCAATTATGAGTTATGTGAAGGATAAATGAGTAGAACAGAGGAGCAGGTAACACGAGTCGACTCAGCTTATCGCCAGGTAACCTTGTTTATCATGATGGACTAATATGGACTTCAAATTTCCTTTTAGACACAAAATATCAGACTGTTTAATATGCTTTTAATGCTGAGATAATCTGTGATTAGTTATCCAAATCCACAGATTAATGGTGATTAATAAGAGTCTGACGGCCGTCTTCAAACCCCATTTGCTCAGAAACACTGATGAAGCCGCAGGTGGAGGCTTGTTTTCCTGCAGCTCGTCATTGACCTGTAATATCAGCGTAACCTCACGCACACAAACACACACTCACATATTCTGCATAAGTAGTGAGAAGATGGCCTTGGTGTGCTGAGGTGACAGATGATGTTCCTCATTAGCAGAGCGGTGATGGAGGGAAATAAAGATGAGGGATTGACTTATCTGACAGGTCAGAGGAAAGCAGCTGAGTGCAATATGACACCTGATGTATTGAATAAAGTGTCCTATTTGAAAGACACACAATGTGGAGAGAAATAACGAGACGAGGTGTGAATGTGCCGGCTCAGCATCCTCTGGAGTTCATACTGTGCCATCGTGTTGTGTTTGTTTCCTGAACTGCTGGAGCGGCTGGTGCTTCTGTTTACAGGCGTTTCCTCTGATAGTGAACACAGAAAAGATGATGTTGAAGTTTGCTCTTATTCTTCGTCTCTTTTAACACTCATGGAGTGAAACAGCTGATCAGAGCAGGAGGAAGAGCTTTCTATGCAGAAGCCAACTTCAGGGTTCATTTCTGTCCTTCATGCTTTTGGTCAACAATCTTGTGTGTTTGGAGATGCCAGATTTTTGAGGTAAGGCAATCCTTTGGAAGTAATCATATTAATTAAATGAGCTAATTACTATTTATAGCTTTTAGACACAAGGTATATCCCCTGAAAGGAATATGCTGGCTGCAATAAAAAGCTAAATAACTCAATTTAGATGCACTTTTTGTTGTCATATATTGTGGTGTTAAATTTGGAAAAAGTGTTATTTAACAAGATAAGAAAAGTTTTTTATAGTTCATATTTGAAATAAAATTGTTTTTGTTAATCAAAACCTGAAATTGTTAAACCTGCACAATCCCTTTAACCTCACTTGTCATTTATAACAACCTACTAAGAGAAAAAAATCCATTAAAAGAATAGATAAAACCTTTATTCATCCCACATAGGGAAATATGCAATATTTATCTTTATGCATTATAGTAATGATAATATGTCATTTCTACTGATACATATTGATTATAATTAAGAGTTAATACCCAGCTTTTCACTCTTTTTCTGTTAATCCTTAGATAACAATCCTACACTTGTTTCTTAAGCCGTAAAAGGCCTAAATTTGTTTCTACTAAAAAACAAAGTGAAATAGCACAGTACTGCTTGTGTGGAAGATTGAATGATAGCAAAAACAATCCTTTAAGATTTAGACTTTAAATGTCACCCCCATAACAAACCTCAATTCCATTGAAGTTTGGGCATTTTGTAAAACAGAATAATATGATTTGCAAATTATTTTCAACCTGTATTCAACTGTATACACCACAAAGAAAAGATTCGAAATGTTCTAGCAAAGATGAGGAATGCTAAAAACCACAGCTGTTTGGGACACTCGGCAGGTGAAAGGTTAATAAGCAACAGGTGAGTGTCATGATGATTTGGTACAAAAGGAGCATCACAGAAAGCCTCAATAGTTCACAAGCAGAATCTGGAGAAATCTGTTTATAAGCTGCAAAGTCAAACATCAACTTTGAATGCTGGTGACCTTCAATCCGTCAGGCTTCAGTGCCTTAAATACATCGTTCTGTTGAGGATATTACCACGTGGCTGCAGGAACACTTGAGAAAACCATTGTCAGTTAACATAGTTCATCACTACATCTACAAGTGCTGTTCAGATTTTTACTATTTGATGTTTAAACCAGATATCAATAACACCTCTGAGCTCATCTGACATGGACTGACACAAAGTGGAGAAGTGTGCTGTGGTCTGACGAGTTGACATTTCAGATTGTTTGTTGAAATAATGGATGTTGTGTCCTTCGGGCTGAAGAGGAAAAGGACCATCCAGACTGTCATTGGTGCAAAGAACAAAAGCCAGGAGCTGTTATGGTATGAGGGTGTGTGTTAGTGCCCATGGCATGGGTAACTTTCACATCTATAAAGGCACCATTAAAGGAAAAGTTCAGTTTCTACAGCTTTCACATTATTTATAGAATGAAGTAGAACAATATACTCACCCAGAAGGCTTTCCTGATCCAAACAGTGCTTCGGGAGATATTTAGATCCAAAATCGAGCGGCGGACATCCGTATAATGGTAGCACACGGAGCATACAGCGCCACTCCTAAAACTGCATTAATCGTCCAAAAACTCATTAGTTTCACCAATATTTCATCACGGTCCGTTCGGGCTACTCCTCCATTACAGTCTGTGTCGCTCCAGACATGTTTTTGTGACTGTGCTGACCTATGAACTGAAGAAGAAGAGCGCCTGCTCCGCACATGCGCAGTACGGTTCATTGTTTCAGAGGAAGACCGCCTGCTAAACAACGACTTTCTTCTTCCAGTTTTGTGCAAAATGAACGAATATCTATCGGATGAAGATGTTGTGGAGGATAACTTTGAATATGATGGGTGTCCTTACAGTTTCGAGCCAGAGTTTACAGATGAGGAGCTCATCGAAAGGAGGACGTGGAGGCAGTGCTCCAGAGAGTACTGCGCATGCGCAGAGGCAAACATTCTTCTTCTTCAGTTCAGAGGTCAGCACAGTTACAAAAATCATGTCTGGGGCGACACAGACTGTAATGGAGGAGTAGCCCGAGCGGACCATGATGAAATATTGGTGAAATTAATGAGTTTTTGGACGATTAATGCAGTTTTAGGAGCGGCGCTGTATGCCCCGTGTGCTACCATTTTATGGATGTCCGCTGCTCAATTTTGGATCTAAATATCTCCCGAAGTACTGTTTGGATCAGGAAAGCCTTCTGGGTGAGTATATTGTTCTACTTCATTCTATAAACAATATGAAAGCTGCAGAAACTGAACTTTTCCTTTAATGCTGAAAGGTATTTACAGGTTTTTGAGCAACATGCTAAGATCCAAGAAGCATCTTTTTAAGGGACACCCCTGTTGATTTCAGTGAAGCATTGGCTTTGTTTACATGAGAGCTTTAATTTCCATTTTACTCAATACAATTCAAGTCCTCTTTAAACAGAGTCAAATGACCTTGTAAACACATAATTTCAAATGAAAATGATAATTCCAAATAAATCTTAATTCTGAAGTAGGTGGCTGGTTTGTTCTGATTTTAAATCTGAATTGAATAATTCCTCAATCATGTGAAATAATTTTGCTTTGAATTAATTCTGGTCATTCTGCACATGTTCGTTCCCTTGTCCTGCCGCTATGATACACATATTCAGGATGGCAACCTGAAGCAAGTGTTGGACTCGAGCTGAGGCAATGTGATAAATTAGAGCCGTAGAAGATTTGGAAATAATGAAAAGAGTGAATGGATGTAAGCATAAAAATGTGGACGAGGTTTCCCTGACAGAGACACTGGAGACGCTGAACTGGAGTTTGTTTTCTTCTGATAAATGTCACATTTGCCCCCTGTCCAATCAGAACCATTTCCAACCCCCAGACCTTAAGTGAAGTTGAATAAAGGCGAATAAATGTGTTTTCAATATAAACCTCAATTTGGAATTACTATTTCCATGTAAACACAAATGAGAATATTTTAATTCCAAACTATTAAATTCTAAATACTTAATTCAGAATTTTAAAACATTCTGCTCATGTCAGAAAAGTGTGACGTTGAAATAAAAAAGTGAGCGTACTAGACTGTCGGCCTGCAGCCCAGCTGCCCTGTCCCAGCCTTTTTGGAAAATGTTTAATGTATCAAATGAAATAATATTTGCAAAAGAAACATGTCTATCAGTATGAACATTCACTATCTTGTCTTTGTTGTGAATATGAGTCAAACAGGATTAGCAAATCATTATTGTTTTGACTGAAGTTTGCATACTGGTGTGCATGTGGACCCGCAGGAAGAAGTTGGTACCCTGGCTGAAGCTCATGGGGATCCTTTAAAATAATAAACTAATAAAACAAAGCAACTCCATCTCAAAAATCATCTTTTAACTGTGATGGAAAAGTCTGTTTCTGCTGATCCTTCTGAGGGTGTGAAAACAACCTGTTACATACAGAATCTCACAGATTCACACATTCTGTCACCGTTTAGAGCCAGGCAGTTTTTAGGAAATAAGAGAAACATAGTTTAGAGCTTCCTAAAGAGCATTCAGATAAGTGAGGAGAGGAATCATAAACTCTTCTAAAATCATTGTTGGAAAGTCAGCACACACTCAAACACATCAGTGGATGAGTAAGGTATGGATTTGGCAGAAGTTTAACACCCGCATGTTTAATTCATAACTGTTTTCCTTCTTTCTGATCAGAAACATGAAAGAGAGCGCTTTTGCCTGAAGAAAAAACAAAATGGCTGAACTCGTCAATACGCTGACAACACTCACCGCCCATTCAGCTGGTGAACGCAGAGGAAGGAGACCGGACATCAAACTGTAGTAACAATTTACATCTGTGATGAATTACTGTTGTATTGTTTTTATAATGAATTAATGTGCTGTTATTTTCATGTTCTACCTTTAGGAATAAACAAAAGTCATTCAAATCAAAAGGGAAAGAAAATCTTTATGAGACGAGGAGCAGATTATAGGAAAAAAAAATCTAGATAATCAAAAAAATGATGGATAAGCTGAAGTTTATAGTTTCAAATCTTTGTCAAAATCAGGGTTTTTAAAGGCCTATAAATCTGTTAAAACTGCACTCAAATACTTCAGCTGCTGTGATGAAGAAGTTTTCAAACTTCTTTCTGAAGCTGCACCAAAGATCAAGCCAAAGCTTCAAGACAGATCATGTCCATACATGAGCTAAAGTATCTGATTATCACCTCCACCAAGGAGGTCATGTTTTTTTTCCAGCATATGTTTGTCTGTTTGCTTGCTGGCCAAATTAAGCAAAACTACTGGATTGTTTTGCAGAAGTTTTCAGGAGATGTTGGTAATGGCACAATTTTCAAGCAACTAGATTTTGGTGGGCTTTTTTTTTTAAATCAAGAAAAATAAGAGAATGAAAAAAGAGCAGTGGCCAGTCAGTAGCCATATTTATTTTTGTATTCATTTGTTAATTTATTTATATGTTAATTTATTTATCTATTTATTTTTACTTTGTTTCGATTTGATGTTTCATTTATTTTACTGCTTTAATTTATATTTACTTTATTCACTAAACATGTATTTATATTTTTGTTTGTTCTTGTCCTTATGTATATCTTTCCATCTCTATATTTTTTAAATTACTTAAAACACTTTGAATTTAGCTCCATACAACATTCCCTGAAAATGTTACCAAAACCTGTTATTACGTTTTTGAGATATCTTGCAAACAAACTAACGGAAAGGTGGCAAAAACAAAGACTTCTTTTCAGTGGAAACACTCGGTTGAAGGTCACCAGGTAACACAGTATAAACCACTATAACAGCTTTTGTCTTTATAGGTAAAGAGGACTTTGATAATCACTTCCCACAATGCAACTCTTGACAGACACGGGGCACCATCATTAAGACTGAATATCAAATTTCAATCTAGATTATCTATTTAAAATATGAGTTTTTAAACCTCCTTGTGTTTCATAATCCCCTTTTAACATCTAAAATTGATAGTGTGTCCCTTTATTTCTGGCTCTAGCCCGTGCCTCACTTATGAAACCAACAGTTTGTGAAATAAAAAAAAAATTCCAGGGCAGCCCTACGAGGAACGAGCGGTAAAATGATGCTTAAAAACCTATTAGAGATTAAACCCTCACCCTCATGATCACAGTACTTTCGCTGAGGCAACTCTTTGAGCAATATTGCCCAACATCCCTCCTCTCCACTGCAGGAAAAAAAAAAAGTTCTTGTTTATTTCAGCCGGGTGTAGCTCTCCATCCATCCTCTCTGATCGCCCTGGTGTATCGCTTCCATTACAGGCGATTAGCGCGGCCGAGCCAAAGTGCAAACTTCTTGGTCGATCCGTCTCATCGCCGGCCCCTGCAAACTCCGGGCCTCCGTTTGTGTGTGTTCGGCTGTTATAGTGAAGTCATTAAAAGTTAATCAGAGATGCACCATTGCAGCAGAGTGAGGAAGAATTGCCTCTGTCAGTGGCTCGGGGCACAGGAAATCATACCAGAGGAAAAAGAGAGGGAATGAGAGAGAGGGAGAGAGCGAGGAAGGCAGCGATAGAGGCTGAAAAAGCAGCCGAGGCAGACAGGCTGAAAAAGAGATTCTCATACTAATGAACCATCACTTCCTTGTCTCAACCGATGCCCTCCGAATCCCAACATCTGTCCCGCCAAACCGAGCCTCATTATGGCACCCCTCAGCTTACCCCACCCCACACACACAAAAATATGCACTCACATCCGCGGTCACATCCCTCTAAAACGCGGGCTGATGGTGGGAAAGTCTGCCCCACTGTAGTTGTCACATCAGATCTACAGCACGATGGCCGAGGGCATATGCATGCGGTGTGTTCGTCTGTGTGTGTATGTGTGGGTGATGGTGGTGGAGGGTGGGGGGGGATCTAGGTCTGGGGCTGTGCCTGAGGGCCTCGCCTGCGCTACAAAAGACTCCACTCAACTCCGGTTAGTCCCCCTCACTAGCATATCAGCACTGACGGACTGCACACACACACAAATACACACGCTGCACTTAAGCTAAAGTCGCTCTGATTAACACTTTCCCTGCCTCCAGCTCGTAAACACGCCGAATCAGCTCGGACGGGAAGCAGCGGCGGCTAACGTGACAGGCTAATGCTAACATATAAAGTGGGAAGTCTTCCCGTTAGCTTGTGTTATGTGTCGCTTTGCGCCGGAGAACACATGGGAAACGGGTGATTGATGAATGTGTGTGAATGTTTTTAGCTGTGTGTGTGTGTGCTGCGTGCTATCACTCTCTTGCTAGGGGTGACAGGTTGGTTGGGGACTAATGCAGCGCGACGGAACTGAATGTGGCCTCGAGCAAAGCAGCTGCCTGCAGCCAGTCCTCATCTGAGCTGTCAGAAACACACACACACACAAGAACCGTTCCATCGGAGAGGGAGTTTAGGATCCACACACACACTTATAAACACACTCATGAGCATTATAACCCCCGTCGCCCCTGCTTTTCTGCTTGTGTGCCTCTCAGACAATAATGGCTCTGCCTGGCTGAGGTGGTGGACATGACATGTTGGGTTTTTCTGGGTCTGACTCGACACTCTGCTGTTTGTTTTATGGGGATTTATAGACTCTCATGATAAGCTAATGCTGAAGGAGGCAAATGAAGACTGAGAGTGCTGTGCTGTGGTGTAAAGCTAGCGAAGCCTTTTTTTTTTACACCACTTATACCTTTCAGCAGCACCACTCCTCCTTATACCCAAAACATGTGCTGTGTGAAGGGCCCCACGATCCATGGGGGGCCCCATTTTGCTCAAGGGGACATATTCTCCGCTGTCCAATGCAGCCACGATCCATTCTGTGGACTACAGGCCTGATATTTTCCTTTTAAATAACAGAGATGTCCACGAGTCTCTGATTTAGAGTCCAAGTCGAGTCACGAGTCTTTAACCTCGAGTCGAGTCAATTCTCGAGTCTTTGAGGGGCAAGACTTGACGAGTCACGAGTCTTTGATCTAGAGTCCGAGTCGAGTCACGAATCTTCACACACACACACGCACACACACACACACACACACACATATATATAAATATATACATATATATATATATATATATGTATATATATATATATATATACATATATATATATAAATGATGTAGCCTCTGGCAAATATACAGTATATCCAAATTTCTATTCAGACTTTTTTTTCTTTCTGAAAAAGTTTCTGCAGTGCACATGCATGCCATGGTCAGGTGCAAAACAAACTTGCCATGAGCAGCCAAAAAGAAACTGTTTGGCATTTAACAATACAATAAAATAAAGTAGTGAGTGGTGGTAGCTGTGCTGTTGGAAGTTTGTGTAGCAGTAGGTCAATATAAAGGGTAGCAAAGCTGGCGGTGGAGTTTCTCCGGCAGCTGCTCCATTTGTGCTTGCCTTGCCTTGATGACTGATGATGACTGATGATGACTGATATGTGGGTGGGACGGAACCTCAAATTCCACGAAATCCACGCAGCGGTTTTGCTCCAACAGACCCCCTGAGCAGCCCCTGTAGGGGGAGGTCTGATCCCCAGAGAGCTACAGGCTCTCATGAGAATAGCGATGTCACTAAACATCGTTATAAAGCATGTTATAGACTGAGAAAAGAAATAAACAACACCTCACTTCACTTCTCCAAGGTCCCTTTGCTGGTCCCAACCACACAGCTTCGTGATTTATTCAACTTCTATCCACCTATGTCTGTGTAGAAAATGCGTTTGGTGTCATGTATGCAGTATTGTATATTTCTGTACCTCTACGATTCACTTTTCTTCGTCCATGGTGTCGTGTCTGGGACCCTCTGACCGGCTGCTGACTTGATGCTCGTGCCTTCGGTTTTGACGTAATGACAAGAACTGAGGAAATTTACGTGCAAGAGTCCATGCATTGTATTTTATTTTGAAACTTCCGGATATTCCACATGGTGACTTCCTGTCTGGTGCTTTCTTAACGACAGTAAATTTACGAGGTTTGGAAGCTGCCACAAAGAGGGAGGGGCGTGAGGCAAGGTAAGAGGGGGGAACAAACGTTCCCAGCACACTCAAAAAACCCTCCAAATAAAGATTGCCCCGAGTCTTTGATCTCGAGTCGATTCAATTCTCGAGTCCTTCAGGGTCGAGTCAAGTCAAGTCTGGAGTCTCCAAAAATGCGACTCGAGTACGAGTCTTTAACTTGAGTGCCCATCTCTGTTAAATAATAATAATAATAACTTAAATTTATATAGCGCCTTTCAAGGAGCCCATGGTCGCTTTCCAAAGTAGAGGGAACAAACAAATAAAGAATCAACAACAAAGACCAAAGCAGGAAACCTGATTTGGACCTAAGCTAAACAATTAAACAGGGAAGGCCAGGGAGAACAGGTGAGTTTTGAAAAGTGATTTGAAACAGTCCAGAGTGGGAGAGTTGCGGATTTCTGTGGGGAGAGAGTTCAGGAGGGTGGGGGCAGCCACACTAAAGGCTCTGTCATTGAAAGTTTTAAGCATGGTCTGCGGGATAGAGAGGAGACCAGCGTCAGATGACCGCAGGCTCCTGGATGGGGTGCGTCGGTGGAGGAGATCAGCCAGGTAGGGGGGGGCAAGTGCGTGAAGGGACTTGTAGGTGAGTAGGAGGAGCTTGTAATGAATGCGGAACTTGACCGGGAGCCATTGGAGGTGAATGAGAGTGGACGTGATGTGCTGCCAGGGTTTAGTGCGAGTGACAACCCTGGCAGCCGAGTTTTGCACATATTGGAGCCTGTCCAGGGTTTTGCTAGGAACCCCGGACAGGACTCCATTTAAAGTGTGGCTGTTTCCATTGTTGGCTGTTAGTTAACATTTGATCTAAATGCCTCCTGAGTCACTCGGCGTCTTGGTTGCGTTCTTTTGTGTGCCGGTGAGCGTAAAGAGGCCGATAGACGCGCATCGCAAGGACAGTGAGGGATCATCGATCAATCAATCAATCAATCTTTATTTGTATAGCACCAATTCAGAACAAGTGTTATCTCAAGACACTTTACGAAAGGGCATAAAACTCTTCATTTTATGGATGCACATTTATGCATAGATACATATACATATAGAAAATATACATATACAAATATATACATTGAACACCCAACATGAATCCATATAGCCAATCATGAATCCCTCCATCATGGCGGCAAGAAAAAACCTTCTGTTAAGCAGCAGGAAATCTTGAATGTAGATCCCAGTCTCATGATGAACAGCAAATCCACACGATGCTGTGTTGGGTGTGAGGGTGAAGGAAGGGAGGTAAGAGGAGACAAGTGGACTAAAGTAAGAACTAAAGTTAGTGACAGATCCATGAACCATAGACCTGTCGCCAACAAATTTGTTTCTGCTGAAAGCATATTTTTTTTTAGGCTAGCCTCTTGAGATGCTACATCACGTTTTCAGATGATCAGAGGGGATGTGTGATTTTATAATTCAAACAGTGTCTTGATAGCTCACGTGCACGGTTTAGGTGAACACAAAGACTTCAAAAATGTTGAGTCAGCCTTGGGATGAATCAAAAATCAACAATCTGTGTCTGTCTAGCTCTGACCCTTTGTTTTTACTCACTCACTGTTTTCTAAATGATAAAGTCATGCTGAGGTATCCTCCATTACATATTGTCCATGATATAAAAACAATCTTTGAAGAAACAAGCTCCAAATACAATCTACTTGTTCAGCTATTCTCAACCTGTGGGTGGAGACCCATAAGTGGGTCTCAGAGCTGCTTTCTGTGGACGGTGTATAAATCAGGTAAAAATGTGGAAAAAATGTCTCCAGTGTATGGAGGCCTTACGTGGACAAACATCCATCAGAGAAAACCCACTAGCATAAATTAGAAGGTGGGCATGTATGTTGTTGAAATTAAGAAGAAAAACTTCGTGGCATAAACACTCCCGCTACTATCTAGAGATAAAAGAGAATAATTATGTCCCTATGGCCCCGATTATCATGTTTTGAATGTCTAGTTAACTGCATAAACATTTATCTCTGTTGAAAAATGACTGGTTAATAATTGACCAGATGGTGATAGTATGTTAGGCCAGGTTTATATTGGGTTTTTCCATTGATCTGATTGGGGGGGCCTCAAAATTAAATTTTGGCCAGGTGTGGCCCTGGCTTTCAGGGTCATGGGAGGCAGTCAGTCTGAACAATCTGGACAATATGAACCATTCACCATCCAATCTCAAGACCACATGGCGAGACAGACAAACATTCACACTCACACTCATCCCTAAGGGCAAGTTGGAGCCACCAGACAACCTAAGGAGAATATGTTTTTGGTCTATGGAAGAACCAGTGTCCAGAGAGGACCCACACATGCACATGAAGACCATACAAACTCCACACAGACCCTGGTCTATTTCAGTATATTATAGTGCTTAAATTTTGCTCCAACATATGCAAAATATTGGGTAACTGTGAATTAGAGCCTTTTTTAGATTATTTTGGGGCATTTTGTGGGTTCTAACAAAGGCATGCAGAAACATACAGTGGTTGCTAATTGCTCTGCCAAAGCACCCCCCCTCAATTAGAGTCAATTAAAGCTGTGTTTCTACCCTACCAAGCAGTCCAGTTCAGTTCAGCTCAGTATGGTGCATCATTCCAGGTGTGTCCAATGCTAAATGAGGAGAAAAGCACCCATATAACTGACCCAAACCAACTAACAGGTGGAGCTAAAAATACTACAGTCTGTCGAGGGGAAAAAAAACTCGTCACTTCCCATGCAACAGCTGCCAAAATGAAATTAATACCACATCATGCTCAAATAAGTTGTGGATTTAGAGTGATTTGTTCACTGCAACAAAGGTCTTTCCAACGCAGGTTAACCCACTAAGAATCTGATTGTGGCTCTTATCCCACTGCCAGCAGACCCAAGTCTAACCAGCAGCTGACGAGCTGCATGGCTGTTTATTTTCCTCGGGCGCATCAATCAAGTTGATGTCATCACATTGATGACAGCGTGACAAAGCCCCTCCATGTAAACAATGGAAAGGAGCATGGAGGCCATGGACACGGTTTTCTTAACTTTGTACTTTTGTCCCTCTTTAAAAATGTACAAACTCGGTGCTGATGTACGGAAGCCCTAAAAGGCCTTGAGATCTCGAGTTATTTGTCGTTATTCGAGCTTGTTTTCTCGAGATCTCGACTTATTTATGTCGTTATCCCGTGATAACAACTTCTTTATGTCGAGATCTCGAGAAAACAAGCTTCGTTATCCCGTGATAACGACATAAATAACTCGAGATCTCAGGGAAATTACTGAAATTATGTCACGTTGATCACAGCGTGACAAAACCCTCCATGTGCTAAAGGAGCATGGAGGACATGGACACGGTTTTCTTAACTTTGTACTTTTGTCCCTCTTTAAAAATGTACAAACTCGGTGCTGATGATATCAAGGTGGATGGAATTTGCTGCTGAGATGGCAAACAGTAACGTAAGTTACAGATAGAGGGGGTGGACGTGATATTATGCCATGGGGACATTATCGTCATCTGTAAATTAGCGGGTCGACCCGAGTGTGATGTTCTCACTGAAGCCGATTGGAGGTGAGCCGATTAAAACCTTAGACGCTTGCAGGGTCAGTTGACCTGGGTTGAAATGCCAATTAAACCCTTTCAAACTGCCAACAGGAGCCGATTGTTACCGGGTTTAAACAGATTTTTTGGCCAGTCTGAAAGGGGTTTATTTTAATATGTCTGTTTGTCAGGAAAACAAATATGTTTATAGTCTGGTTAAAAATGATTTTTCTTAGAATAGTTCACTTCTTAATGAAATGTCAGTTTGACAAAACAGCATCAATAATATTCCATTAGAGACAAAGACAAGAAGACAACAAGAAAGACAAAAGACTAAGAACAACTGAAAAGCAGCTTAAACAAAACATCTAATAGTTTCTTTACTGGTGTGGGAAAGTCTTGCAGAAGCACTGGTAAAAAAAAAAAAAAAAAGTCTCAAGAGATTCTGCAGACCCCAATGGAGAGTCCAATATCAAGAAAATCACAAGACAGCCATAGAAGAGAGAACTAACAGCACAGTCGTGTTAATATTGGATATGTACTTTTAACTACAGGAACTAAAACAAAGTTAAGGAGCTTTTACCACGTCTGCTAAGAGGAGGACGTCAGACCTGAGCAGCAGCAGTTGGCTTTACATTGCTGACGAAGTTTTCCTTTTTCAGCCAACAGTCAGATAATGGATTTTTGTCGTTTTTTTTTTCTTTATTTGTTATTTATCTGATGTGGACGTCACAATTACATTGGACAAACCGTATGCATTGTTTTCGTGTTTTAGCACATGCTAGTTCGCAACACTTCAGAAATGATAAAAGTCATAAGAAAAAAGGGAGGAAAATGCAGTTTACAATAACATTACAGCAGTTAAAGAGAAGCAGTTTGCAGATTAAATTCATACATAAGCAACAAGGCAAAGGCAACGTGGTCAAGCAATCAACCAGTTAAACTATTCGTGTGAGCACTTCTGTTGCTTAATACTTATCGGAATGGAATTCAATTTGCCAAATGATCTGCCAGTATCATAATTAATATCAAAACTGATGATAAGCTGCTGATCAGCATCTGGTTTACAGGAGTTGTTGTTTTTGTTTGTTATAGCCGTATTGTAGTCGACAACTTCATAGCACCAAAATCATCCCTTTAAACAGTCTGAATCCAAAAGCTCTTCAGTGACGTGTAACATCAACAGACTGTGTCAAATCATAGAAATAAACACTTTTTGGTCAAAGAGAGGCCTCCCGGTCCTCCTCCTCTCTTGGCTCCGGCTCTCCTGCTTCTGTTGGGTGTATATTTATCCCCATCGGGACTCTCCTGATTAGACTAATCTCCTCAGAAATCCACCGTGCTCTCTGCGGGCTGCACAAAAGTTGGCAGACGTCGACATTGTATAACAAAGGAGGGTTCCCTTAGATGTTAACCAGGAAGTAAGTGCCTTTGTTGGGGGTTTTCACGTCAAGATTAAAGATTAAGATTTCCAGGAAGCTACGAGGGAGTTCTAATTTAACCAGGCTACAAAGTAAAACAAGACACCTCAGTCCTTTTAAAACAGTTTTATAGAAGTTTGCTTCAACAAAACTGTTCTTAGCAGCTTAACTTCTATTTAATTTCAGCTGAGACAAAAAGAAAAAAAAATACTTATCTCTATTCTTCTAATTCTTTTGCTCTTGTACTTGTCTCTGATTTTGGTCTTGTAGGCTGCTCAGGATTGTTGCTGTGGACCTGCAGTGCATCAACAACTACAATTGCAAATATTTGTCCTGTCTTTAAGCCCCATTGCTTTATCATAACAGCTCCACATATCACCTCAGCATAATCTATAAATTAGCGTGGTACTACCTGCAAATTTCACACCATATTTTAATGTGTGATATAAACACAGAATGCCTGCTGGTTAACACAACTATCTTTCAAAATAAAAGCATCAAATTGATTCCAATTTTACTGAAACAAACATCTTTCTTAAAAACACACTTGATACATTTTTCAGTTCTTGTTCTTGTCATCTTTGTCCTTTATTTTATTTGAGGGGGCAAACCCCACAATTATTAACTGATATCTTTCAAAATAAAAGCACCTCCTGGATCATCAATTTACTTAAATGACACTTAGACCTTCGAAAAATAGTCATTTTTAACACTCTTGCCCACAATCTTTAACTGTTTTTTTCCTAAAGAGGAAAACTTTCCATTTGACTCTTATCTCTTTAAAATAAGGGCATGTTCATGTATTGTATATTTTACATAAATGACCTTAATATTGCCTTAACCAATGTATTCATGTTTAAACTTAAACTTGTCATCTTTTGCTTTTTATGTCCAATTTTAAGGGGAAAACCCTTGATTTTCACTGCCTTTCAAAATAAAATCAGCTTCATGACCTTTTTTTTAATAAAATATCTGTTTCTTTTAAAGTCACAGCCATCATCTGTGTCTCTTACTGTGTCTTATCTAAGGGGAAAACCATCCACTCAACTCTTAATATCTTGCCAAATGAGAGCAACTTCTTGACCTTTGTCCTGTATGAATAACCCCCTCACTTCTTTAAAAATACATATTCATATTTTAACACTTTAACTCAGCATCCGTCTTTTTCAGTGACAAACCATTTGATTTACATCGTTATCATTCAAAATAAAAGCATGATTTTGACCACTGCTTTACTTACATGAACCTCACACATATTTTAACGCTTTTGCTCATTAACTGTCTTTAGTTGTGTCTTATTCAAGTACTTTGAGGGGGGCAAATCCTCCACTTTACATTTATATCTTTCAAAATAAGAGCACATTCTTAATTTTTCCTTTCTTGTCATCTCTTGCTTTTGACAACTTTTGACAACCCCTTTTATTTTATCAATAACGTTTGTCTTTTGTTCTATTTAAATGAGCTATAAATGTCCTTTAAATGACAGTCATATTAAATTACTTTAAGTCAGCATTTTTCTTATATATTTTGCCTACTTTAAGAGGGCATACCCTCCGACTCCAAAAGTGATAAGCAGTATAGAAAACAATGAATGAATAAGAGGGCAAACCATTTGATTTATACTGAAATCTTTCAAAATAATAGCGCCATTTTGCCTTTTACTCTGCTGAAATAGCTTTAAAACACTTTGTCATACTTTATCCCTTAAACTCAGCATCTTTCTCCTTTATTGTACCTTCTTTAATGGAGGCAAATCCTTTCAAAATAAAGGCACTTTCTTAACCTTTAATTTACTTGTCGTCTTTTGCTTTTTAAATCTGATTTAAGGGGACAACCCCTTTTATTTTATCAATAAATTTCAAATTCAGAGCCCACTTTGTCTTTTGCTCTACTTAAATGAGCTTCCTTTAAATGATGCAGTCATATTTTATCATTTTAAATCAGCATTTTTCTCATATTTTGCCTACTTTAAGAGGGCATACCCTGCGACTCCAAAAGTGATAAGCAGTATAGAAAACAATGAATGAATAAGAAAGCAAACCATTTGATTTATACTGAAATCTTTCAAAATAATAGCGCCATTTTGCTTTTTACTCTGCTGAAATAGCTTTAAAACACTTTGTCATACTTTATCCCTTAAACTCAGCATCTTTCTCCTTTATTGTACCTTCTTTAATGGAGGCAAATCCTTTAAAAATAAAGGCACTTTCTTAACCTTTAATTTACTTGTCATCTTTTGCTTTTTAAATCTGATTTAAGGGGACAACCCCTTTTATTTTATCAATAAATTTCAAATTCAGAGCCCACTTTGTCTTTTGCTCTACTTAAATGAGCTTCCTTTAAATGATGCAGTCATATTTTATCATTTTAAATCAGCATTTTTCTCATATTTTGCCTACTTTAAGAGGGCATACCCTGCGACTCCAAAAGTGACAAGCAGTATAGAAAATAATGAATGAATGAATAAGAGGGCAAACTGTTCGATTTATACTAAAATCTTTCAAAATAAGAGCACTCTGTTGCCCTTTACTCTGCTTATATGGCCTTAAAACACTTCCTTGAAATGAACAGTCATACTTTATCCATTAACTCAGCATCTTTCTTCTTTATAGTAACTACTTTAAGAAGGCAAACCCTTGTATTTCTCAAAATGGGAGCAGTGTCTTAACCTTTTTAACCCTTTTAATTTTCAAGAGTAACTTTCAAAATAAGACCACATTCTCAATCTTTTCTTACTTGTCATCTTTTGTTTTTTAAATCTGATTTGAGGGGACTTCTTTTATTTTATCACCAACTTTCAAATTAAGAGCCTTTTTGTCCTTTACTCTACTTAAATGACCTGAACACTTCCTTTAAGTTATACAACAGGTTTCTCCTTTATTTGGCAGACTTTAAGAGGGCATACCCTCCGACTCCAAAAGTGATAAGCAGTATAGAAAATACTGAATGAATAAGAGGGCAAATCCTTTGCTTTATACTAAAATCTTTCAAAATAAGAGTGCTTTTTTGCCCTTTACTCTGCTTAAATAGCCTTAAACACTTTATGTCATACTTCATCCCTTAAACTCAGCATCTTTCTCCTTTATTGTGCCTTCTTTAATGGAGGCAAATCCTTTCAAAATAAGAGCACATTCTTAATCTTTTCTTACTTGTCATCTTTTGCTTTTTAAATCTGATTTAAGGGGACAAGCCCTTTTATTTTATCAATAACTTTCAAATTCAGAGCCCACTTTGTCTTTTGCTCTACTTAAATGAGTTTCTTTTAAATGATGCAGTCATATTTTATCATTTTAAATCAGCATTTTTCTCATATTTTTCCTACGTTAAGAGGGCTTACCCTGTGCCTCCAAAAGTGACAGTATAGAAATAGAAATGCAGCAGTTTCTCCTTTATTTTGCAGACTTTAAGACTTTATCAACCTCTTTTGATTTGATCAATATTTTTCAAATTCAGAGCCCATTTTTTTCCTTTACTCTACTTATATGACCTGAACACTTCAAGTTATGCGGCAGGTTTCTCCTTTATTTTGCAGACTTTAAGTGGTTATTCCCTCCGACTCCAAAAGTGATTAGCAGTATAGAAAATAATGAATGAATAAGGGGGCAAACCATTTGATTTATACTGAAATCTTTCAAAATAAGAGCGCTATATTGCCTTTACTCTGCTGAAATAGCTTTAAAACACTTTGTCATACTTTAGCCCTTAGACTCAGCATCTTTCTCCTTTATTGTGTCTTCTTTAATGGAGTCAAATACTTTCAAAATAAGAGCACTTTCTTAACCTTTCATTTACTTGTCATCTTTTGCTTTTAAAGTCTGTATTGAAGGGACAAACCCTTTTGATTTTCACCAGTAACTTTCAAAATAAGAGCACCTCTTGACCTTGACTCTGCTTAAATTACCCAAACACTTCCCTCTAAAGATCCAGTCACACTTTTTCACTTTTACTCGTCATCTTTGTCTCTTATTGTGTCTAATCTGAGGGGGCAAACCTCCCACTTTATTGGGCCTGATGTTCAACTACCCCCATGTTTACATCTGAGCCGGGGTGGCTGCCATGGAGACGGAGTGCCCCTCTTAACTGGTGCACTCAGGAATAATGCATTGTTGAACATTGCCCGAGGCTACGCTGCACACACACACACAGACACACACTAATCCTTAACATCTGCTATAGCGTATGTGTATATGTGTGTGTTATTAGTGTTGGCGTGCACGTGGGTGTGTGTGCACGTGAATAAAATGCACATCAGTGCTTCAGCAGCAGAAATTCATTGATAATAAGAGTTAAGGTGGACTCCATTAGGTTCATTGGTATTTGCCTACAGCAGTATGTTGGTATACTGTACTCGGAGCTGGTGTGATGGTCAAAGTCGAGCTGAAGACTGACGTGTGCGGCTCTTTCTTCCACACTACTGCTGCTCCCTCTAGTGGCAGGTGACCCTCACTGCTCACACACAGAGGGGGGAAAAGGTGATAAAAATGAGCCCATGTGGTGATTTAAGCACATTTCTTCAGTTGGGTCAAAGTTAAGAGGACTAATCACATCTTTTAGAAATTCCAGATTCACCCTGGGACAGAAATCAGACCCTCCCATAGAGAAGATCTCACTCCTCGCTGACTGGCAGTTCGTGGAGAAGATCTGGGCCTCGTTCAGGAGTCCAGTCAGATCCTGTAGGGAATCAGGTTCTCGTCCTGAGGCGTTGTACCTGCAATAATTACCCCTGCTCTGGAAATAAGTTCATAAGGGACTCTCTGCCCCAGCTACAGAGAGCACCCACAGCACGGCGAGGCTCATGAGGACAGAACCAAACACCATTAGTAACTTTTTAAACTTGCTTCTAAAGGAGGCAGAGTTTCTCTCCTCTGAGTGTGAGCCGGAGCGTGGAAGGAGATGAATTTGAGTCATAGGAGTGCAGAGACAGGAGGTGTTTTAAAAGTATAATCAGGATGAAAAATGTAAAGTGGTTAACCTTTACTTGACCAGGAGGGGATCAGATTGTCCTGATCAATTCAACAACATGTAAAGCCTCCTCACTAAACAGGGATAGTTTTAATAATCAGGAGGCCCTTGGCTGAGACCACTATGAGTTCCCTTCCCCTTAAAGAAATCACTGCATCTAAACAACTATTTAAACGCTTTTTAAGGGGTATTTGAAGAACTGAAACTCAAGATTTTTAATGTTTTTACAAAAAAATAGTTGTTCAATCAATCATTTTTTTCTTCTCAAAACCATTTTCCCCAGCACTGTCTACACTGTACAAATATGTTGGCCATTTTTGGACGTCAGGGTGCCCTCAAATCCATGCTAATTACACCCAGTTGTTCCACTAATTTGGAATTTAGATGGTGTCATGAAAGTTGCTTGCTATTTAAGTAGTATGTTTATTTGGGTGAATATGGGTAAACTGGGACACTTTCTGAAAATTTACCTTCAACAGAATTTTTGATTAAGAATCAAATGTCTTAGCCTATCACATGATACCATTCTAAATAGCGTGAGATCTCTGCTATATTATGTAGAAGAAATAACAAAGAAAAATTAAACACTGGGAGGATTTGCCTTCATTAAAAACAAATTGACCCAAAACCAAAATTTCCAGACACTATTGGTAAAGTGGGACACCATATATTGACAAACTGGGACACTTGCAACACAGTCCACTTTTATTTAAACACAATAATAAAACAACAGTTCATTAATAGAAATATTAAAAACAGGGAGAAGCACCTCCATTAAAATCCATTGGGAACGTAACAAAAATGGTTTCACCAAACAAAAGACAAGTTGGATGATGAGAACAAACAGCAAACAGCTGTGTGAGGTGGGGGGCATTTTTTAAGAGATCTTAGAGATTTTTAAGAGATTTTAGACATCAGTTACAGACAGTTACGGCAAGTGAAAGCTTCCTTTTATGCTCTTTTTTGCCATCTGAAATAGGATTAGGCCAGTCATCATTAATATCAATATGATCTCTTGTACTCTGAGTGTGCAACATAATAACGTAAAAGGCTTAAAAGTAAAGGTCTTGCTTTTCACCTACAAAAGAAATGAATGTTCTATCATAGTTTTTGTTTTTTGTCTGCATCAATTTAGGGAGTAACTTCTCAAAGAAGTTCTGCTATTTTTTGCAACAGTTTGAAAAGTGGGAGAACAAGTGTGAAACTAGGGATGTCTCCTTTCCAGTTCTACTAGCCTTTCCAAATGTTCCCACATTATTTACATGCAACTTTGGGTCCTTTCACATCAAAAACATTTGTTTCAGACCAAACAAACTCTGCTTTGCTTTTTTGAAAAGTTTGGTTCAGTTTGGGCAGTGTGAAAGCTCACATGAACTCTGGGGTGGACCGAAGAATCAAACCCTGGCCCACTAAAAACCAGAAGTCTTGGTTTGCTCTAAACTGACCGCAGTTTGGTTTGTGGTGGGTGTGAATGTAATTTGGACCAAATAAGGACCAAACAAGACCACCAAACCAACCAAAAGAGACTTGAATAATGTGCTTATTCTTGTTTTTATAAGAGACAAATATGTTTTTTTTTTTTATTCATACCTTTACATGTTTCGACGGAGCTCTTCTGCCTTCAGAACATGTAAAGGTATAAATTTAAAAAAAAGAAAAAAAGGAGAAAAAAGAGAAAAAAAAGAAGAAAAAAACAAAAAAAACCTTACTTGTCTGTTATAAAAGAAAGTATAGGCATATTGCCCACACATACTTATGGATTTTCTCGGACTACGAGTTACATAATGGCTCAAATTTGGCTGAATATGACAACACTGACAAAAAGCATAAGGTGGCCAGCATTAGCATTGCTAGCTTTACCAGCCCTCTGTCCCCTTTAACACATTTGAGCAGAATATGGTTACACATTGCTCCGGTCAATATGCAAGGGCCAACCAATTCAGCATGAATGCAGCTTCATCAGCTGCCGAACTGCTTTACGCTAACCAACATTATTACCCAAAGACAGTTGTGTAGTTCAGGTTCATAATTCATCATCGGGCCAGATTGCAGAAACAAAGGTGGCCGCCCCAACAAGTGGCAGGAGGCTAAATTGCACATCATTTGATTTGCCTGACAAGGTGCAGTGTGAAAAAAACAAAAAAACAGCATCTGCTCCTGACCGCCATCCATGATGCGTCTAGCTCGTTTCAGCTCGTCATGCAGCAGTACGAAGATCATTGCAGACTTTTTAGTTGTATATATCGAGGAGGTGCATCCGTCAGACAGCTAAGTGAGCTTGGACGCTCCATACCAGATCCCCGTGAGCTTGGCTCATGATGGCTAAAGTGCCAGGCAGTAACATAGTGGTGGATAATATGGAGTTAACTTTGAGAGACGTTACATACTGATGGATGAGAGGAGGGCAGGGGGACGGAGGGCTACAGGATCTCTAAGCTGAAAAACTGACTGGAGCAACACAGGAACAACCTGCTGGATTCACAAACAGCCAAACTCCATGTGTAGTTTTTAAAAGATGCTGAGCTGCTGCTCTTATTCAGCTTCCAACTTACAGTGCGAAATATTCTGATGCTGCTTCAGATGTGTACACATTATGGCACATGATGTTTTCCTGCATACAGACATTCAGGAGTGTTTGACAAAGAGCCCAAAGTCATGTTAAAGCTGTCAGGGGCTGTAGGTTCATACAAAATGTGTACTGACATTAATTACAAACCTATCAGATAGTTCTTTGTGTTTCAATATTATCAAATATTACAGGGCCCAAGTTTGAGCCTTGAGGAACAGATAGGTGAGGGGGGGCTTGATGATGAATCCCTCCTTTTAGTGTCACCCACATGCTAAATTGTTGGCAATAATGGAAATCTGTACAAATGTTAAATATTTGGGTTTCTAGGACTTGAATTCAATTCAAAACTTTAAAACACTGAACAGTGGGAATCTTCATCAGCATTTCTATGAAATGTTATGAATGTACTTTCTCAAGAGTATTTTTAAAGATGCTATGAGGAGTTTCAAAGTAATTACGAAAAAGTCTCACTTTTAGATATATGCCTGATCGAAATACACACTTTAAGATGAGTTTATAGCATCAAAATAGGTTATCTATAAATGCTATTCCTTGGCCTTCCGGTCAGGTCGGACAGGGCTGGACTGGCCTGGGTACTCAACTTCGGGAACAAGACAATTAAAACTAGAGCAAATTTTTGATATTATTCAGACACGTCTTAGAGCACTGGGCTCGAAGTAGCGATATATAGCTGGCTACAAAACTACGATACTAAGTTTTCCAAAAGTTGCTTGTTGTCACACATCAAAAACTACCGCTACGTAACTAGAAAGAGATACATTACCTCGTCGATTTGCATCTTGTAAGTTGTTGAAAAGAGAAGTTGTAAAGCAATGCAGAGTTCTGAAGAAGGTCCGAGCTGCATTCATTACTATCACAACAAACACACGCTTTGGCTTGGGTCGCGTCCTTATGACAGCCGCCGTGCGTGCTCATGGGTAGCAGAGTCTTTATGTCGCCGGAAATAGATTCTCCTCATGTATATTAATGGGGGCTTAGAAGCCATTTCAAAATCATTTAAAGAGTTTATATTTGTCAACAAATTAAAGCTTTAGTTTAAATGATTAATGAAAAGGATAAATTTTATTTAAATGTATTAAATTTAATATTAAGTAATTGGGTTGTTTTTGTTAATTTATAGGTTAATCCATACCTGTCCAGAAGATGTTTGGTCATGGGTGGAGCTTTTCTCATATATATTAGCCAGCACAGGTGTGGAGGGTGAGGTGAGCTGGATGCAAAATGTTTTTTGACCATGAAATGGGGAACGTAAACCACAGGATACATTATTTGTGTTGATGTTGAAACATGGAATCCTCATCTACCAAAATAAACGGGATATCAACTGCAGACCTGTGAGCAATGTAATAATTCAATGAAAGAAAGTGGAAATGCGTCAGATCACCAATCTTGTATCACTCAGATGGCTTTTAAAACTGTTAAAGAGGAATCTGCCTCTACAGGGGGAATTAGCTGGAATAAAGATACCCCTTTGAACTTTAGGTTTTAATGTTTTGGGCTTGTAGCATCTGTTGTTTAGTAATGGGGGGTGGGGAAATGATTGACTCTACAAGTGTCACTTACAAGCTCTGATTTTAGATAGAGAAGGTCAGAATTAAAAAAAAAAAAGTAAAAATCATACTGTGACACCTATGGATTGGCCTTACTGAGACTTAATTTTCTTACCTGTTTTTGGTAACAATTATTTTCAACTGTGAGTAAATTTTCAGGGATTTGACTCCATCTAAAGTGTGATAAACTCTTCTTCCAACACCAAAAAATTAACCCCTCTCAGTTTGTGGTGTATCTCCACTAAGTTAAAGATAAAGAGGGATAACTTTTGGTCCGTATTACCCAGCCCTAGCAGACACATTGCATGCAGTAACCCAAGCCAGACACAAGCTGAATTTAACGTGTTTGATCGAGTCAAACATCTCAGTGAAGGTGCATGTAAGGAGTTTGAGCCTAATCACAAGTCTGCAGCAGAAATTAGAAAACAGATTCCTGCACAACAAAAGCTCCTCAGGACGGGTAATTGCTGCCTAAAATGTGCAAAAAGCAGATATTTTATGCATGCCTGCTACATTTAGGTGATGCTTCCCTTGTTCTGCAGCCTCTCAGAATCAACAATTTCCTTTGTGTGTTATTTCTGCTTTGCTAACATTAGGGCTGCTGCTTTCATGGCGATGAAGCTTGTTTAAATTTGAATGTGAATTTGAATTTTAGAGGATAAATGAGGGAGGGTGATGGTGCGGCAGGGGAGAGAGTGGAGAGGGAGAGAGAAAGAGAGAGAGAGGTTGTCAGTTGCCTGTCTGTGTTTAATGGAGGTCCCTGGTGTCGCCCTCGGGCTCCTTCACTTCACAATTAATGGAGGATCTCTCAAGGGAAAGGCATGCTTCTCAATAACACCTACACACACACTCACACACACACACCTCACAGTAAACTCTGGTGTAGATGAACTCTGCTCTGGAGCAAACCTCGACGTGAGCCCCATTTCAGAGTCTCTGCTGCCGGGCCAGAGCAACTCGGGCGGTTGGGTTTACTCTTCTACCCTGGGTGAGACTTTGTACCAACTCAGATCTATAAAGCATTAGTAAAGCACCTGCAAACACTTACCTTAAGATATATTAAGTTTTACTGATAATATGTTATTAACTAGAGTGCAAGACCTCAAACCGACATTAAGCATTTCCAACAGTGTGGAGTGATTTATTAACAGAAATGTGGAAAAATGCCATATCTCATATCCTTTGAAAAATCTGGATACACATCTGGAGTCCAATCGCCAACAAAATCTTTTCCAACATTCCCTGAAAATGTCATCTATAACTGCTGAGAACTTGTTGAGTTATTGGTGAAAATGAGGCCTATCACACACTAAAAACAAATCATTTATGTGCATCTGGACTCTATCACCACCATAATCTAAAGGACTGGTCCCTAAATTTACTTGTGCAGGTGAAACACACATTATCAGGATCTGACTTTAAGTTATTTAAAATAGGCATTCCTTGAAAACTAGAAAGTATAACCTCCCCAAAGGTAGCTAACATATGCTGTTACACCTACAAACAATAGTTCCATGATTAAGTCACCATCATGATGTGATTCCTTGACCCTGAAAACCCACAACTAGCACTCATAGCCATGTTGATATCATTATTAGTTAGTCAGTTATTGAGCAAAAATGATTCTTTGCTAATGGTGGTTATCTCGATCACCACCAAAATCTAATCATTTCTAAGTTGGACCATTACCAACACCTACTGAAAATTTCAGCAAAAACTGTCCAGTGGTTTTCGCATAATCTTGCTAACAAACAAACATAAGCTGGCAAAAACACAACCTACTTGAGGGAGGTAACAATGATGACTATTACAATACAGTCGGAAGCTGGAGCAGCCCCTCCCCTTGTCCTCATCCTCTGCAGGGCCTGTTTAAAGCTGTTCAGGTGTCTGAATCTGGTCCTCGCCCTCTTACGTCATAGATACCCCAGATGGGGAGCAGCAAGAGAAGCACATGTCAATATTGATCCCCAAAGAAAGATCCTATGACCAAAACTGTGCGCTGCTCATGCAAGAAACACATCTGCAATGTCCCAGCTCAACCTTACCTTACAGTATTAATCTCTAATTCCATCATAGTATTTTTCTTTTTGTAATTTTATCCCTTTGTCAGGACTGATTCTGCTCCTCGTGGTTAGAAAAGATTGAAGCCGATGAGTATTCTATAGGTAAATTGTACAGTATTCTGTGATAATATGTAGTTCTCTTCCAAAAAGGAAACTTCTACACAAATCCTTCCTCAGGCCATACACTTATTTAAAAAAAAAAAAATTCTCGAACTATGTTGTTAACTTAGCAACAATAAAAATAACTTTAATTACAACAAACCCCTGATTTACTTCACTTTCGCTCCTAACATGTTTGGTAGGGAACAAACAAACTCGGGTTAGCCTTTTCGTACAGTTTGGTTATACCTCATTTACACTGAAATTAGCTGGTCAATGCTAACAATCAGCAAGTGACTCCTCTCCCACTGCCAGCAGACCATGGTCTAATTGGCAGCAGATGAGCTGTGTGGCTGTTTTTTTTCCTCTGGTGCGTCAAGCGTGGAAGCCGTTGACACGTTGGTCAACTGTTTTCCGTACTTTGTACTTTTGTCCCTCTTTAAAATGTACAAACTCGACGTAGATTGAACAACATTCGAGTGCTGATGATACAAAGGTGAATGGAATTTGTTGCTTAGATGGCAAAGACTGACATGAGTCACAGTTGGAGGGGACGGGCACATTGTTATGCTGAGGACATGGTACGCCAACGTCATCTGTAAATTAGCAGGTTGACCTGGGTGTGAAGCTCCCACTAAAACCGATAAAAACCCATATCACTTGCGGGGTTAGTTGACTAGGGTCTAAATGCAGATTAGACCCTTTCAGAATGCCGACAGGAGCCGATTGTTACTGGGTTTGAATACGTTTTTTGGCCAGTCTGAAAGGGGCATTAGATAGGACTGATGTGAAGGCTTACACAAACTCTGAAGTGGACAAAAGAACCAAACTAGGTTAATCAAAAAATGGGGTCTTGATTCGCTTTCAAGCAGAGTTTGGTTCATGGTGGGTGTGAATCCAAACCAAACAAAGACCAAACAGCGAACCTAAAGAACATCGTGGCTTGGATTTGACCAAATATCACAACAGAAAAGCTGCTGCAGTGATCACTAACAGAATAAAGCAGAGTGTGATCAGCATTGTCATGATATCATAGCACCACCAGCCTGTGGTCCTCTTTACAGGTTAACATCTACAAATCTGTGCAGAATATGCTTACGCACTCCAGTCCAAAAGAAAGTGCCACGTGATGCAGCCTACAAGCAGCTTTACCCTTAAAACATCTGGACTGCTATGAGATTAATAAAGTCATAACTTTGGTGCTGGTTGTGTATTGATGGCTCATAATGCAACAAAGACTGCAGCTACAGCCCCAGCTAGTGGCGGGAGGCTAAATTACACATCATTGACAGGCTTTGGTCCATCTGAAAAGGTGCAGCGTGAAACCAAACCAAGTGAAAAATAAAACAGTGTTACAAATTCACCTCAAACTGAACCCAGCCTGCTGAGTTTTGGGAGGGAAAATGACCTTTGTGAGGAAACTGTTTGAACAGAAGTAAAGGGACAAAAAACAAGGTTTAATTTAGTGTTTTTTTCCACGGTGAAGAGGTAAAATCCAGAAATTCACGATGTTTGTGATTACAGACAGGATGTTTCTTCATGTAAAATAAACTCTACTTTCTAAAAAGTCTGTTTATCTGCTTTTTATTTGGAGTTTAGAGAAGATGTGTGTTTTTGACCCCTAACAGGGGAGTACACAGGTTGTTAAGACATCAGGGGAGGTAAAAGAGTTCACAGAATTAAAAAGACTCTGGCTCTCTGGTAGGTTGTTCCACAGGTTAGTAAACTAAAAGCTGTCTCACCCTGTTTAGTGTTGACCCCGGGTGGAGTGCGTAAACATGTACTGGAGGACCTGAGGAGTCTGGATGCCTTGGACGCATGTGTTGCCAGATGTTTTTTACTTAAATATGTAACCAGGTCGATAAAAACAAACCCAAAACAAGCCACTTCTGGCTATTATTTCGTCTCTCTCTCTCTCTTTTTTTTTTTTTTAAAGATAAATCTACTTAAAGCGTGTTTTAATTTTTAGTTACATTAAAATTCAATTTCACAGTGACGTTTTTCTTATTGGTTCTTAATTTCCTTCTTCAACATCCTTTTCTTTATGCAGACGTGCAGAGGTGATTCTAGGATCAGAGCTTTGAGGGCGCTTAAGCACCTAGAGTGATAGCCGGCCAGCCAAGAGACGTTCAGTTTTGTTTGCACACAAACACACACAGACACATGTGTGAACACGCACACAACAGTTCCAGTTGAGCTAGTAAAATAAAATTTCAAGCTAGCCTTAGCAGACAAGCTAGTCTCCAAGAGCAACTAACAGCATCTTTCAAATTGAGCATCTTTTGTCCATATACATATTTTTCATCTACATATGTTGGTTAGTCTGGCTGGTTTCAGTCAGGCTTTAAACTTGATCTTCTCATAGACTGTCTCACACACTGGAAGTGCGTCTGTCTGTAGACTGAGCTGTGCTCCTGAAGGAAAAGTTTGGAGGGATGGGGTTGATCAAATTATTTTCAAGGCAAGGGCCAGACGTTGCTGCTGTATTTTTGTTGTTTAAATGATGTTTCAAACAAATATTCATTATAAAATTTTGAAATTATTTTAGTTTAACCCTTTCATGCATGATTTTCTAAATCCCAAGGAATACATTTAAAAATGTTGTTTTACTTTCAAACAAATTAAAAATCATATTCATTTTTTCCAAAATTCCATTTTGAGAGAGTTATGCATGTGCCCACCACAGTGGATACCACGCATCAACGGTATAAAAAGTAATTTAGTGGAACTTAATAAAGATCCACAAACAAATGTCTTTGACAAACATTAACTAAGAGAAAATAAAAAAAGGGTGAATCTGAAGTATATGCATTATTGCTGATTAATCAAACTATTCTCTTGTGAATCACACCAAAACTTAAAATAAAAAATAAAAATGTTTGTGAAATTTGAATACAGGCACAATGTCTGATTTGTCCTTGGCTGGCTTTTTTGATTTATGATGGAATATCTAAATATAGCAAAAATGTGAGAAGATAATATTATTATGAAACTTAAGACAAAGGTTTAGGAATTTACCACCTGGTTGTCGGACATGTTACTGCAACCTAAAGGGTATCATTTTTTCCAAAAAATCTGTCTACTGGAGCAGATGCCACGCATGAAAGGGTTAAACATGGACATACCGTTAAAAGAAAACTCTTGTAAATCTTCAGGGTGCTTGAGCTACCCCAAAAACAAATTAGAAATGCCTATGCTGTTATTTATAACTCTGCTATTGCTAAACAGTCTGCCTAACTTTGATTTTTGTAACCAAACAGACATAGTTAGGCTTTTATCCAAGTTTTATTTTTATCCTCTACAGCTTTATTATGGTGAAAACAGTAACAACTTTATTAGAAATACATTTAATTCTGGCTATAAGGATTACCTTTTGGTGGAAACATCATTTTTGTCCCTCTTTTTACAATAAAATTACATTTGAGCTTGGAGTGGGAAAAACAGTTTTGGCCCTTTTCCATTAGCCCTACTCTACTCTACTCGCTGTGTGGTGCTTTTCCATTAGTCCCAATCCCCTGCCTAACGGGTGAGCGGCACTGCGGTGATGCTATTTTGAGCGTGACACAACAATCTGTGACTTTTTGTCACAAACCAAGTAAATAAGGAAAGCAGAAGAAGGCTGCAGGTGGCAAGAAGAAATACCCCTTGAGAAGCACAGGAGAGTTTTGGAAGCTATACAACAGAATGAAGCCGAGGACGAGAGCAATCGGGCTGCAAAGAAAAGACGTATGAGGGTAAGCTAATGGTAGCTACCGCTAGCACGCTAGGTCATCGCGCTCATGACTCATCGATGACGACTTTGTCTGACCAATCAGTACCTGGCAGTCGGTGATGTTATCTTTTACAATCGACTCAGCTCGCTTGGAACCAGAGCGGAGTAGGTACTGAAACTAGCTTGTTTTAGTAAGTAACAGGCTAGTGGAAACACGCTGCAAACCGAGTAGGGCCAAGGCATGCTAGTGGAAAAGGGCCATTTGTGTAACTTCAGAATTGAGTTTATATTGGTAGCACAGTGTGCATCAGATCCCTCCTGGGTTTGAGGGGACAACAAGCTCAAATGCACTTTTGCAACGAGCTTACTCACAACTATAAATATTTACAAGCAACTTTTCAAAAACAGAAGCCCAAAGTCGCTTATAATAAGCAGACCTGGCAACTATGTACAGGAGGACTAGAAGATCTGAAGGCATTCAAGCCCAAGACCATTTAGAGTCTTAAAAACTGGAGAATTTTTAATACATGATTTGACTCACAGGAAGCAGTCCAAGGATTGATGTCCCATGTAATACATTCAATAAATCCATCATTTATTAAGATTTAACACATTACAGATGTTCATCATTAATTAAGCCCTTATATGCTGTTACATTATGGCATACAAATGACCTAACACTGTTTGGGTTAAGTGTGTACTAATGCGGCTCTTATAAAGTGTTATCAAACCCTTTAATTTGTTGTGTTTGTGCCAAGAAAACAAGCCGCATCACTGAGCTCCACCTAAAGAGGGTGGTGGGGGTTGGGTGTGTAGTTGGTGGAGTGGGAGTAGCTGTGGTGGAGGTGCTGTAGAGAGGCTGCGTGGAGATGAGAGGAGGTAAAGGAGGCCTGGAAGGAAGCAGTGAAACGTTTTCTCCTCAGAACTCAGAGTTGATTATATCTCCGCTCTGATCTGTCCGCTTTGGTTTTCCTCCCAGATCTGCAGCCGCGCGGCTCCCGGTGTGGCTCCATGTGTGTGTGTTTGAACCATCCAAACACTTTCATATGAGAGTGTAATAACAAGACGGATGCTGGTGCTGGGTTAGTGGGCTACATTTTACCCTGAAATGTCTTCTCTTTTTTTTAAACTTAACATCCCACCATTAAGGACGGCTGGTTTTTTAAAAGGCTGACGTGAACTTTGAGTAAACTGGAAAACATATGAACGCCCACCTCCGCATGTCATGGCTGTCACCTCGGTTCATTAGAGCAGGTTTGATTTGTCGGCTCTGAAAACAACCCCTCAGGACCTAAAAATCAAGTCTTTGCCTCTGATGGTGAGAAACAAATATCCCCTAATGGGTAGAAATTTAGATAAAAAACAATCACACAAACTGACGTAATTGTGCCAAATATTAAGATGATCTGTCTTTACAATCAAACATCAGGCAGTAGTACTGTTTCCACAAAGCCTCTCATCTTTTTAAAGGGATAGTTCACTTTTTTTTAACATTGGCTGGATGAAGTGCTTGACAATATGTGAGGTGGCAGCTCTGCACCTTTAAGGAGAACAAGCTCAGACTACAGGTAAGGTACACTGCTGTAGGCAGGTAAAGTTATTTTTGTGTAATGGTGAGGCTAACATAAAAATTAGCCTAAAAAACTGTGTTGGGTTGAATATATGATTGGGCAAAAAAAAAATCACAGAGCGCTAAAATGTTTGATTTAAGCTAATTAGCTTAAGTCTGTTTTATTAAATTCATGTAGGTTTATATGCTGATACTTGTGTTTGGGGAGCTGAATGCAAACTTACACTTAAAGCAGCACAACAGAGGATATCCGCTTGACCGGAGAGAGAACTCAACTACACATGAGCTCTAGCGCGCGCATACTGTCGTAAGGATACAGATCTGCCGGTCGCGTGCATTTGTTTTGTAAGCGAATCACAGAAGCCAGGACTTCGCTCAAAAGTATTCTTCTGTCTTCAGCGGCTGTTTGCAGGATGGATAGCGACGAGGTAATGTATTTATTTTTGACTAAATGAAGATGTTAAAAATCGCTAAGTTCAACTTGGTTTTATTGCCGTGAAGTCACCCCCGTCCTGTTGAAGGGATAAAGTGAATAAAAGTAAAGACAACGACGAGCTGGTGATATCACACACTTGAAATAGGTCTAAACAAAACTACATACTGGTACGTTCTGGATTTGTTGTACTGTAGTTTTTTCCTGTCAAGTTTTTTTGAGGAACTTCATCATAAATTAGTCGCTAACATACCTGATAGTAGTCGGACATCCTTCCTCGTCTTTTATTTCACGCCAGCGAGTGAACGCCGAACCGATGTTTATTCTGGTCCGAGCATTCAGCTTGTTTTTCTCTCGCTTTCTTTGTGTTGTATCCTCCAACAAAACTTTTCTCTTCCTTATGGTCTTTATTTCCTCCGCCATGGTTACAGCTCTGTGCTAATGATTGGCTTTTGCCGAGACTTCCGTGTTTTAAACGAATCAGGAATCGGGGGAAGTGACGTATGCCGTAAAGCAGTCCAAACGTGTAGTTTTTTAGTGTGGCAGGGTTCCCACCATCCACCTCGAAGTTACACACAAAAATAGAAAATATAGACTTCAAAAAGGGATTATACAACATTAATATATTTTAAAACTGTCATCAATCTTTATTTGTATAGCACCAATTCATAACAAGTGTTATCTCAAGACACTTTACAATAGAGCATAAAACTCGAAGAAATAGCCCATGTCAGTTTCTTTTAATGCAATAAAACATGGATGGTTTCCAGTTTTGAAAGCACAAATGTATAACCTTTACCATTATTTCCAACTTTAGTCTTCACTTATACTATGGATTGTATTTTAATAACTCAAAAAACTTATTTAGAAATATGATCATAGCAAAGAAAGCTCTTTTAACCAACACTAAGTAGTTTTTTCCACCCTAATATTATATTTCTAGGGTCGTTATGATGGTACATCACTTTACAACAGGTTGAATGACACCTCTGTCATGGTCTGAGGGGGTCTGTATCACCTTCACTGGCACTATGTAACTTCAGTGTGGATGGTAGGAGCACTTCCACACAAAAACTACAAATTTTTACTGCTTTAACTGCTTTACGGCATATATCACTTCCCCCTCGAGGTGAAACCTAAACATTGGGAAAATGAGAATATCAAGCAGTTTTGGATTTTAAAACAGATTTAATGAACAGAATTTATTTTAAAGTAAATATGCATTTATTTTCCTAATGGAAATAGGGACCTCTGGCTCACACTCCTGCATAGTAGGTGGCGGTAATGCTCCTCTGATGAGTATTAAATAATAATAATAATAAGAAAGCTAAATGTAGAGTTGTGTTTATGGTGGAAGCAACAAAAAACCTGAAGAAAATAAATGTTTTATCAGAGGAGATGACAAAAGAAAGCAAGAGAGTAATAAGCTAAATACCCGGACAGTGATAAACATTGGCTCGGCGTTCACTCGCTGGTGTGAGCTGAAATACGAGGAGGGATGTCCGACCGATGATGATTTAGCCCTGTTACTGTCAGACTTGTAAGTACATTTATTTGAACAAAAACATGATCAGACTGTACCTTATCAGTCCACATGGTTTATTTGTCTCTTGGGACGTCCTGTGGGCTTGCTTCTCCTCCCTCTGTATATCAACAAGCACATGTTGGTGTACGTCAGTGCAGTGACCCTCAACCACCACAGAGGGCACTAAAGAGCTGAAAGATGAAATCTTACTTAGTGCTGCTTTAATTAAGTGTAAAAAACAAAGCTAATTACAGCAGGCTAAGGATAGTAGAAGTGCTTTATCATCTGTCCTAACTAATGCAGTACTGGTTACTCATAATAAATCATATTTAGCAGGCGTTGTGATACTTTCTCCATATTTCACTTATTATATAGGAAATTATTGGTGGGCTACATTGAGCGAGGTGGAGGGCTGACATTTGCCCACCCTGAGTGTGTTGTTGTCTTGCATAAAGTGGGTCTTAATAGGCACTCTTATTTGTGATGAGATGTGATGCATTAATTCGGCTCATACTGAGGATAAGATGCCTTAACGCCCTGAGATGCCACTTCCTGCCTCGTCCCCCCCACCCTGCGTGTTGGGTGAAAACGTCCTCCTCTGATTGGCTGAGCTGCCGCTCTTCACCTGGACACCACTGCTGATTTTTTTTTTTAAACTCCCCACAGTTTGCATATTCATCAGATGGCTCATGAATATTGATGAGCTGGCTGCGGGCGCAGTGGGTGCCCAGTGGCTGCAGGGCATTGTGGGAAATTAGCACCATCACTAATTGTGATCCGCCGCCCCTCGAGCGCGTCAATCAAAATCAGGAAAAGGATGATACTTTTGGGGGCACCTGTAGCTCCGAATATGTATGCATGGAGTGATGGAGGAGAGACGGAGGGAGAGGGGAAGAGTGTGTGAATGGGTGTGTGTACATCCAGGGCCAAAAGACCACTCCGTTACCATGGTAACCTCTACCATCAGAGCACATGAGGCTAAGGCCCCAGGATCTCAGATAGAGTGATGGGGAGGAAAGAGAGACATGAAATGAGCTGTAGATACTGGAGAATATCTCTCTATACATCCATCCATCTCTCTTCTCATTAATCCCTCTGTTTGTTTATGTGTCTGGTAGATTTAAAACAAAGTCTGACTAGATAGAAGCAGAGAGACAAATATGTTGCTCTCTAGCATATGCAATTTAAGAAGCTGCATTTTTATTTCCCATCAAGGTGCGAGAAGATCATTTCTGAAGGCACATGTTGAATATTGAAGCACATGGGCTACAGCAGCAGAAAACCACATCAGGTACCACTCCTGTCAGAATGAAATAGAAAACTGAGTCTACAATTCAAACAGGCTCACCAAAACCAGACAATAGAAAGCTGGACTAATGTGTCTGATGAGTCTTAAGCTGCATTCACACCAAGCGCGAATTCATGACCATAGGCGCATCGCCCACTGAAGTCTTCTCACTTGTCCATAAATACCTCATTTCATCACCGTTGCCCATCACCGTGGCTCAGTAACGTCACGTCCGGTCGAGTTTCACCGCAATCATATCACGTTTCACATCATAGGATGCAGAAGCAGACATTATTCCAACTGTATCCTTTTGACTCACCTACCAACCACAAAACACTGCAGTTGATGGGCCTGCAGCAACATCGACCGTTTTCTACCGTCTGTCTAGGTCAGGGGTGGGCAAGTGCCGCCCCTCCATATCACTAAATGTGGCCCGCCATTCATTTCCAAAGACCAGCAGCTGTAAATATGAAGAAAACTCAGATATTCAATTGAAATAATTCTATATAATCTTATGTAAGTTATTTACAACCTTACTTTGCTATTATAGTGTCTCTAAATCTCTTTCATGAAGCCGTTAACATTATATCAAGTATTACTCAATACTATTTTTAAAAAAATGTCAGCAAGAAATATTTGAGCTCTAAAAATTTCACAAACATCTTTTTATTGATTTGAAAATAGCTTTGGCTTTAATTCCATGTACGTTGGCTAAATTTGCTTGAATTCTATGTCAAGTTCATTTGATTATGCATAATAACTTGTATTTATGTTGTAATATATGAATATTGGTATGCTAATTTTGTGGCAAATTTATATTCTCATTTGTTGTTTATCCAACATTCTTTCTCATCATCAAGAGTTTCTGAAAATTTGTAACAATGTGGCCCTCAGGCTGGGAAAAATGGTTTTATGTTGCCCCCTTGGTAATTAAAGTTGCTCACATGGTCTAGGTGGAACTAATTTACTTACTTACTAATGTTTCCCACATGGACATAGATTGTTACTCTGTAAGTCAGAATAAAAACAGTCTGTCACGGGTACCGTCACCCATGCACACACCGCTGATTGGCTGTTGCTGCACAGTTTAACATGACATCCCCTGAAAAGACCAACTTTTCCACTTTGGCAACGCAGGGCAAGCAAAGTGATCGCCCTGAATGTGGCCAACGCTTCGCCAGAGGGTTAGCCCCGCCCCATCGCGGCCGTACATTGACTTTGAATTCCAGGCATTAAACATATTTGGCCATTTCATTAGGAACATTCCATTCCCATTATCATTATAGCTGTTAATGTAGGTATTAGCATGATCTCTCTATCCATGGTTGATACATGTAAAGGAACTATTTTTAGCATAACAGGCATGAAGTCCCTCTTGAAAATGGGATTTCACACCTCAAGAGGTCCACCTTTAATACATTTATACTTAACAGAGACAAATATGGTAGGAACACACCTGTGGTCTGGGCACCCATGAGTTCATCACTACCATGAATTCTTGTTTTTGGTAAGACTATAATCAATTATACTCCTATAAAATGATCACCACAACCATTCATGTCACAAAGATCAGATCATCTCAAACTGTTTTTTTGAACATGAGTGAGCTCACTGTATCCCAGTGGCCTCCACAGTCACCAGATCTCAATCCAACGGAGCCCTTTAGGATGTATTGGAATGGGACGTTCACACCTTGGTTGTGCAGCTGACGATACTGCCGCAGCTGTGTTACTCTATCATGTCAACTGACCTTTTGCACGTGTGTCATGTCTCAAAAAGTTCTCAAAGATTCAATGAGCTGGCTCAATCAACTTCAAAAGGCCATAAAAAGTTCTTATTAAAAGACAAGTTCGGTTTCTGCAGCTTTCACATTGTTTATAGAATAAAGTAGAACAATATACTCACCCAGAAGGCTTTCCTGATCCAAACAGTGCTTCAGGAGATATTTAGATCCAAAATCCAGCGGAGGACATCCATATAATGGTAGCACACGGGGCATGTATAGCACCGCTCCTAAAACTGCATTAATCGTCCAAAACTCATTAGTTTCACCAATATTTCATCATGGTCTGCTTGCGCTACTCCTCCAAGACAGTCCAGTGTCGCTCCACCCATGTTTTTGTGACTGTGCTGACCTCTGAACTGAAAACTTTCTTCACGGCTGCCGCGCATGCGCAGTACGGCTCAAGTCCAAATTCCACTGCATGCATATCTCCATCTCCGCTCCGCTGCAGCAGCGGAGCCGATCCGTTTCCATTATAAGCAATGCCTGTACTTCCACTGGCTGCGGCACGGCTCCGGTATGGCTCCGGCACAGCTGCGTATCTGCTCGGCCAGCCTCCGGCAGACGGCGCAGATACGCAGAGCTTCTATTTTTGCCGGATGCCGGACCACGGCGCAGCAATTTACCACACAGAATGTCGTGCGGGACAGGAAGTTGAGCACAAACACAAAATAAAACATCCGTAGATGTTTCAAAATAAAATAAACCGTGTCAACAACGGAAAAGTACTGTACCTGGAAAACGTCATTTAGGGTGGAGACAGACCTGGTGTGAAAAGTTCAGTCTCACCCCGCTTCACCATGGATGAGGAGCTTTTGATTTTGGAGGTGCAAAACTACAAAATACTTTATGAGCTCATTGACCCGCTGCAAGGCGAAGCCGCAATGCTTTGTACCGCAGACGGATCCAGGGGGAGTTGACGCGCGTCAGATGACGGAGCAGAGCGGAGCGGAGCGGAGAAGGACCGGATACGCATCCAGTGGAATCCCCCAGTCATTGTTTCAGGGGCGACCGCCGGCTACTCAACAACTTTCTTTTTCCAGTTTTGTGCAAAATGGACGAATATCTATCGGAGGAAGATGTTGTGGAGACCTTTGAATATGATGGGTGTCCTTATGGTAAGGCCACACGGTCGCCTGGGCCGAGATTACATACAAAGTCCGCCTTGACACAAGCGTGCGGCGCGAGCGCGTTGGACACGTTTGGCGCGGCGCGTTTGGAGCTTCCAGGCGTTTTGACGCCCCAGACGCCTCGACGCTCGAGTTGAAAATATTGAACTTTCGACGCCAGTTCGCGGCGCGGCAGCCAATCAGCAATGACATTCCCCCCTGACGTCATTAATTTGATGACGTGTGACACTCTGGCTCCCTGCTCCCGCTCAAGCCCCTCTCAAAGATGGAGGAGAGGTTTATCCGCGCTGTTTGCTATCATTCGGAGCTATACCATTCGGCGTTTGTACTCTACAGAGACCAGAACAAAAGGGAGCAGGCTTGGGTGAAAGCCGCTGAGGAGACAGGTTTGATTTAATGATGTGTGACGCTCCGGCCTCCTGCTCCTGCTCAGACCCCTCTCAAAGATGGAGGAGAGGTTTATCGGCGCTGTTTGCTATCATCCGGAGCTATACTACTCGGCGTGTATACTCTACAGAGACAGGAACAAAAAGGAGCAGGCTTGGGTGAAAGTCGCTGAGGAGACAGGTTTTGAAGGCGTTACGCCAGGCGCGTTACAGGCTTTACGCGCATTTAAATTCGCCAATTCGCGTCCGGTGTGGCCGTAGCATTACAGTTTCGAGCCAGAGTTGCAGATGAGGAGCTCATCGAAAGGAGGAAGCCGTACTGCGCATGCGCGGCAGCCATAAAGAAAGTTTCCAGTTCAGAGGTCAGCACAGTCACAAAAACTTGGGTGGAGCGACCCCGGACTGTCTTGGAGGAGTAGCCCGAGCGGACCATGATGAAATATTGGTGAAACTAAAGAGTTTTCGGACGATTAATGCAGTTTTAGGAGCGGAGCTATACATGCCCCGTGTGCTACCATTATACGGATGTCCGCCGCTTGATTTTGGATCTAAATATCTCCTGAAGCACTGTTTGGATCAGGAAAGCCTTCTGGGTGAGTATATTGTTCTACTTCATTCTATAAACAATGTGAAAGCTGTAGAAACCAAACTTATCCTTTAATGTAGAAATTGTCTCCCCCAAAATGTGTGGTGGTTTGGAAAAAGCATGAAGACAGGTAGAGTCCGATGCAACAAAGTTTATTAAATATTGAGCAAAGTGAGCACAGTAACAAAGGTGAGTTTGGCTGTTAATGGCAGGGGTGGACAGTTACAAAGTAGATTTACTTGAGTACTGTACTTTACTTGAGTATTATTATTTTTGGAAACTTGACTTTTATTTAACTAAATTTGAAAGACAAATGTTGTACTTTCAACTCCTCTACATTTCAATGAAGGGTCTCTTTACTTGTTACTTTTAAGTACAGCTCAGTCATGAAATTTCTTTTCTCTTCTAAACTGCAATCTGTGTGTGATTTGTTCAAGTGGTAAAGCCGTTCCTGTACTTCGTGCATGTGCTATCCTGATCGGGCAGGAAGACACTGAGCTAACGTTTCCTCTGGACAGTAATGATGGCTACGGCAGATACAATATATTTGAGTTTTAGTCATAAGTTAGTCATCTAAATTGTTTTAATTTTAGTCTAGTCTAGCTGATAAAATTAAATCTGCTGTAAATTTAGTCAACTAAAATATGAAGTGTAAAGCGTAAAGCACTTTTTATGTTTCCTTAAATACAGCAGAAGGTGGAGCAAAAACAGCATGTATCATCATTCATCAGGGAATTTTGAATCAAAATTTTGATGTTGTGCCTCAGCTTTAGCCTTGTAATGAAACAAAGAAGTGTAAAACATTCCAGCACAAACAATATATCCTAATCCAGACCATATTTCACTTTATTTCTAAGATTCTCCACAGGCCAATAAACACTTTGCAGGCCACAGTTGGCTATAATTGGGACACTTCTTTATAAAGCCTCTTAAAATGATTGCACATGATAATCCCAGCAAATTATTTGTTTCTTAAACACTCAGATCAACAACTTTGGCACTTTTAAAACACTTGTGTCAAGGTCAGACTGCACCATGTTTTTATTGGTTACAACACTCTCTATGTCAGACAGGTGATCATAGAGATGTAAAACTGTGCCATTACTTCCCCCACAATCATTACAGATGACATGATTGAAATCAGCTGTCCATAGTGACAGATGTGATGGTGGTGAAAGGAGTGTTGACACTGAAGACAGCGAACAAACACTGTATTTACAGTACTGTACTTTTGTTTGTCTCTCAAAACGTTAGGATGAATGATGTGTTGGCTTGGTGATGATTCGTCAAGCTGCTGAGGCTCTCTCCAACTTTCCTCTTTTTCAGTCTGTGGTGAAGGCCCCTTTTTAACATGCTGGTCGTTTGTTATAAGTCGCTTTGACACCCTACACGAGAAAAAACAAGCTATTTTCAGACCAGTGAGTCTAGAAACCCTGCAACTGTCCGCTTAGGTCACCTTTCTTTTAAATTCTGATGCTCCATTCAACTTTAGCAGGCTGTCTTGAACATGTCTACATTCTTAAATGCATTGAGTTGCAGCCCTGTGATGGTCTGATTATCTGTGTTGAACTCTCAGGATGGTGTGCTCTAGTTCAAACGGAGCATCAGAGAGGAGACGAAGGGGGTTACAGTTATTCTGCACTTGGTATAGTTGCTGGTTCCAGGTGTACTGATCAATCTGGGATTTTCTCACAGAACTATCTCTGGTGAAAATGGTCCAGAAAAGAGAAAATAGGCAGTGGGCAGCAGTTTTCTGGGTGAAAAATGTTTTGAGGTCAGAGGAGAACAGCTTAAGTAGTCCAAGATGATCTAGAAGCAAAAAAAAAAGGTTACAACCAAAAGACCAGAACATGTTGTAGCTTGAAGCACAGAAGACCACACCAGATGCCACTACTGTCCTCTAAGAACAGGAAACTGAAGCTACAACTCACATAGGCTCACCAAAATTAGACAATAGAGGATTGGAAAAAGGTTTCCTTGTCTGATGAATCTATTTCTTCTGCAACATTCAGATGGTTGAGTCAGAATTTGGTGTGAACAACAAGACCATGGATCCATTCTGCCTTGTATCAACAGTTCAGGGTGCTTGTGGTAGCGTAATTAGGTGGTGAATATGTTCTTGGAGCAATCTCAGGCCCTTAAGTCAAAGACATACGAGCTGTAAACTATACTAATGTGTGTGCATGCTGGTTGCCAGCATGTTGGTTGGGCACATCAGCCAGAATTAAGTCAACACAGCAGCAGAAACATGACTGAAGGTTTTAAGACAAACTGATAAAATACTAATGTGTGTGCATGATGGCTGCCAGCATGTTGGTTGGGCACATCAGCCAGAATTAAGTCAACACAGCAACAGAAACATGACTGAAGGTTTTAAGACAAACTGATAATGAAGACCATGATCATCAACATCTAAATAATGTTTGATATTAGACAGAAATAAGGATGTCTGATCATCCAGCTAATGACAAATAAATTCTCCTTGAGAAGTCAGGAAACAAGGAAATAAGTTTGGGGTGTTAACTGAACTAGTGACAGTGTACATTGGTGAATTGGAGGTGACACCATGGATATGTCGTGTTTGCTTGGTTTCCTTGGCTGTATAGTCACACATTTAAACTCATGAAGCATTATTTTTATATCATGATTAATAAAACACTTCACTATGAAGCATTCAGGGGTACACCATCTGCTTATCTGGTGCTTTGTCTCCAATATCTATTGGTTGAAGCCATCAGTTAACACAATAACTCATTACACCAACACACTGAGACAGTTCCTACACTGCACGGGGGGAAACATATGGCCCTTTTCCATTAGCCCTACTCTACTCTACTCGACTCGAACCGGCTCTACTCTACTCGCCTTGTGCTGCTTTTCCATTAGCCCCAGTCGCCTGCCCAACGGGGTGCAGTGTTGCTGTAAACAGCTTTGATGATGGCACTGATTACCATTCCATTCCATTCAGACACAACAATCTGTGGCTTTTTGTCACAAACCGAGTAAAAAGGAAAGCAGAAGAAGGCTGCAGGTGGCAAGAAGAAATACCCCTTGAGAAGCACAGGAGAGTTTTGGAAGCTACACAACAGAATGAAGCCGAGAACAGAGCAATCGAGCTGCAAAGAAAAGACGTATGAGGGTAAGCTAATGGTAGCTACCGCTAGCATTCTAGGTCGTCGCGCTCATGACTCAGATGACGACATTGTCTGACCAATCAGTAGCCGGCAGTCTGTGACGTCATCTTTTAGTATCGACTCAAGTAGGGCCGAGTAGAGTAGGGCCAAAGCATGCTAGGGCTCACATGACGCTGATGTGAGGTTTGTCAACACATATTTGATGATGGTATTGATTATACGTGATTATTTTTTACGCTAACTCCCAGACTTGCTGCCATGTTTGTAATTTACTTCTAACACAACAGGTGGTTACATACAGTCTGAGGTCTTTTGTGCTTCTGATGGTGTTGTCCAGACAAACACTTCACATTCAGGAAAGTATCTAAACAAAAATGCTCCTGATGCCAGTGGATTACAAAGTAAAGTATATACCAGAAGGACATCTGGCTTTGTCTCACAGCTTAAATCCTCTTTAACTGTTTTGTTTTGGTTCACATCAATGAGTTCACTGAACTCCAGCGGCCTCCACAGTCATCAAATCTACAATCCACTTATAAAAGATCTGAACTAGCCCTTAAAAATGTATGAACTTAAGCCTGTTTGCATAAAAAGACCCTAATCAGAAATGTATTTGTCCTGTACCTCCTTGCTCTGCTTTCCTTTTCAGACTCATTGGTTCCTCTGCATTGGAGGCGTACATGAGAAGCTGGTTTTAGCTTTAACTCTCAGGATCGTCGCTCACGTGCAGCGATAAACAAAGCACTTAAATATGCATGTGATAATCCTGCATGAATTAAAACAGTAAGAGTAAGAACCATCATATATTTATATCTTAAGTTCATCTTTACCCATCTCCTCATGTTGCATGTGAACACAAAGGCCACTGCGTCTTTTCAAAACGAAACATGACGCGTTAAAGAAGCCTAAAATAAGCCGCCATCTTGCATTTTTACCACTTGAAGTGACACTTTTTCGACACATCTGCCTCCGTCTGTGTGTGCGTTTTTTATTTCACCACCTCTCCCTCTCTTTTCTGTGTTTTTATTTGAGCGGAAGTTTCCAGAAGAAGTGTTGTCTTGATGAATTGCATGGCCCGGTGTTGGAAGTGCAAGATAGGGGAGTGTATTGCAGGTGAGTGAAGTCATTAATATTTCCTCTGTATCAATATCACCGGTGGAAAAAAAAAAAAAAAAGGAGTGTGTGTGCGTGGAGAGAAAAAGTGTGTGTGTGCTTCAGATTGACAGGTGGATGATCTCAGTGAGTAGCGCACCCTGGGATCGACTGCATAATCAGGGAGACAAAGGAGCAGAGGAAGAGACGGAGAGAGAGAGGAAAAGAGCGAGAGAGAGTGAGTTAGAGAGGGAGAGAGAGAGAGGGATGAGAGAAGTGCAGAATAGTAAAATTCCCAGCGGGCTGAAGGGGTTGTGTGCTCTCGTCTCTGTTTATTTCCCTGCATTCGTTTGAAATGGTTGCCGTGTGTGTGTTCGGCATGCCCGTGTGTGTTGGTATATGTAAACCATCATCCTATGAGTGTGTGTGTGTTGGCAGGTGTTTGATGGTTTGCAGCGGTAAATGGGTTCATTGTGAGAACGGCAAAGGTTCCACATCAGGAGACTTCCCCGGTAATTATACACGAACAGTCAAGTAACCACACACATATACACACTGTATGGGCTCCGCATTAGCGCTGCTGTTGTTGTTGTTGTGTTTCCTGTTTGTCTTGCCATAAAGCAGCAGGCCTGTGATCTCCAGTGTACGCTGTGGTTGACACACGGTAAACAGGATTTCTCCAGCAGAGGATGACTTAAGGAGGACGGTGCGCGAGCTTATGGACGAGCAGGAGGCTCAAAGCGGGAGGAGGACGTTATAATTGACCAACGACTTGTCACGTTAAAGCCCCTCCGTTCGTTTTAGGTGTTAACGTTTCATCTTTAACAAGTATGTTCAGATCTGTGTTGTGTTTGAGGATACACAGAAGCATTAAGGGCTGAAAGGACAACAATGAAGGATGGTCGACTACGGGTGGGAAATCAATATGGCTGATGGTGGCCTGTGAGGGCTAAACAGGAATCTTTGGTTCAGGGAAGGAAAATTGGAAAGGTTTGTGTGACGTTTTGGGTGAAAATTAGTCAGATTATTTACTTGAGGTGCCTTTAGTGATCAAATACTGATCAATACTGGCTGATATTTCTTGACAAATATGATCAGCTGACTGCAGGTAATGCCTAAAGTCATATAGTTACAATTTTGGTGTTAGCAAAATTTCAGCAAGTACATTTACTTCTACTCTGAGTTGGTGTCAAAAACAAGCGTAAAGATGATGTTTCATTAAATCAAATCTACGTTTCACTATAGGATCTTTAACTCTGAACTCTTAACCTGTAGGTGACACCTGTAGAGTCAACTATTCCACCCATCCCCCATTATTGACAACAGATACCACAAGCCCACCTCATGAAACCTACAGTGCAAATGTGTTTATAATATATGTGGTCTCTAATTTCCACATTAATGTGCAGTAATTAGGCAGACTTTGTCATTTTAATCAACCAATCATTTGATCAATTTTAACCAAAGTTATCTCAAGACACAACAGAGCAGGCCAAAGCCATACTCTTCGTTTTATAGATGCATATATCAGAATGTACACACACAATACATAGTCAGCTCTTAAGTAGTCAAAAAATACACTTGGAGAGAGTGAATTCCTAACATAACATAAAAGTGCTGATGAAGAGTCACTTTGTTAAGTTTAAGTTTTAAATTTTTACGTTTAAGTACGTTCACAACATACAAGGGATTTGGTTATAGCAGGTGGTGCCAGACATCAGCTAATGGCAACATAAACATAATAGAAAAAAATAGCTGTTTATATATACACCCATTTAGAAAATAAGAAAATATGTATGCACCTAGTACATTTTTAAAGAGTCAAAACTTAATGAGAGTTTAATACCAAATCTCTAAAGAGAGTGAAAACATCATTTTGTGGTGTAGCCTTATACAAACACATAAAGAGTGTTAGACTAAAGGTGTCTTGATTGATTAAACACGATCAATATTGGCTGATATTTCAGCTGGGTCACCACTACCACTGCTTTTGTTGGATATGGAGCTAAAACTCTGCGGCTTTCTTTCTCCAGTGTTATCATACATGTGTCAGTAAAGTTAGGATATAATTGTAATCATAGCCTGAAGCTCTGCTACTTCATCTGATATTATAAACACTGATTTCTACCACATATTTTTGACATTGAGTCTTCTCCACAGGCAAACCACTTGCAGTGTAGATAATGGATGATCCATGTATTACCTATACTGCTTATGCCGCTTTTCAGGGTTGCAGGGGGCTGGATCTTATCCCAGCTGTCATTGAGCAAGAGACAGGGTGCATCCCGAAACAGTCTTCATGATAGGGCCACATAGAGACAGATCACCAGTCACACACTCATACCTGATCACAATTATGAGTCACCAGCTAACATAGAGAGGAAGCCAGAGTTCCCATACTCCTGCATGTGAAGAACACGTAAGCTCCACATAGAAAGGCCCTGACAACAAGAGGTTCAAACCAGAAACCTTCTTTCTGAGACTCACCCACTAATAGTAACACCTGAGCACTGATTTGGGCTTTAACTCTCCTTATACAGAACAAATTATGAGCCTGAATGCATGGAAAGGCACTCCAAGGTGAATTACAGACAGGGTTCATTCAGTTCAGTCAGAAGACCAATCTTGGAATTTATGGAAAGCGGGACAGAAAAACATTTTTGTTGTTGAGGACAAAAAGGCAGTTAAAGGGTGCACACTGGGTGATTTCATTGAATGATGATTGCTCAGATTACATCTGACACATCTGCATTAACATGTACAATGAAACAACTCAGATTTATGTATTTTATCAATCTGTTTTTTGTTTATTGATTCCTGCAAAAAAAAATTGTGAATATACCAAGTAAACTTTGTTGTAGGATGAAAGAAAAGAAGCTTACAGACTTAAAAATTACTTTAATGACAACACTGCTTTCTATATATTACAGTTTTAACATTTTTGAGTGTTACACATTTGAGTGTTAGCCCTTGTCACATATGCAGCCCTGATATCACAGTAAACACAGCTTGAAAATCACGAGGAGGAAGTTGGTGTTCGTAAAATAGGAGACAATGCAGCAGAGCTACACAATGATCACAACTTGTGTCCTTTACTTCAGTGATACAAGATAAAAAGAGTCTCAACAGCAGAGAGGAGAGAAAGCTGCAGTGTTTTAGCTCTGTATCCAATAGCCCCATGAGAAGGCTTTCTCTCCTTTCAGTCAAATAAACTTCTTCTGCAACATAAGTTGTTTTTTATCCATCCTCTCAAGTCTTCTTTTATCTGGATTCACTATGGTTTGCGAAGGATAAGTGTCGCTCTTCCTCCACTTTCCCTCGGTTAATTTTTTCACTGCAAAAAGTGAAACTCTTCTGTTTGACATATTCAGCTCACCTGGGCAAAGTCAGGACAACTTAATTTTTATTTTTATTTTTTAGCAAATATGATTGGGGTTTATCTAAAGGGCCAAAAAGTGCAGGAATGACAGAAGGAAAAACATTTGTGCAGATTCTGGAATTGTTTGTTTCTCCTCTGTGACTTTTTGAATTAGCCGCGTATGTTGAATGTTGTATTCTTTCCTTGTTCTCATTGGCTGTTGCCTGCTCACCTCCTCTGTGGTTCATTTGTAGGTCATGACTGCTGTAGTAGTTTGGTTTTGGCTCATTCAGAGTGAGACTGGCTCTGTTATGATGGAGCAGACATACGTTGTGCTCTGAGCCATATTTTCAGTGAAGTGTTCAGAGAGCAGTGAGCATATGGATGAGCAGATAAGAGGAGGAATGTGCTGAGGGGAGTTTGAGAAGTTTCTGTGGATATTATGGCTTTTGGGATGATCCTAATGTAGATCTAGATTTTTGAGAATGAGAACAACATACACTTGTGACTATATGTGGTTTAAATAAGGCAAGAAAAGATCTGAAATCTCCCTACGTTTACTCGGATTGGCTGTGCTTGTATGACTTTTTTTTTTTCTTTACCACATTCTGTTACTTTATCTATTTCTAGACTAAAATTAGCACTTAACGTAATTTTAGAAAGAAATAGATATGAAATTAATCTGCAGGGCTCACACGCAAACATCAGCAGATGTGCCTGTAAGTAGGTCATCAAAAAACAAAGAGAAGCTGAGTCAGTGGAACAGTTAGTTTTATATGTATTTTATTTATTTTTTTTAAAGAAAAGGGCTAAAGAAGGGCTAATCTTAGTCCAAAAATAGACAACATAACACAGCTTGGACTTGGTGAGGAGTTTATCTGACAGTAGGCAGGAGCAGGCTAACATTACCCATTGAATCCCAGTGTTTGAGCTAAGCTAATTATTGGTGGGCCAGCTCTTCCATCTCTTTCTTGTTACTGCACAGTTGAAAGAATGGTGTCTATCTACTTGTTATGGACTCAGGAGTGAGGCAAGACTCGAAAAGAAAAAAAATGTTGGCAAATCCTTTTAACACTGACACTGGGAGTCAGTGGGTAATGCTAGCCTGCTCCTGCCTACAGTCATAAGATAAACTCTTCAGCAACTTCAAGCTGTGTGTTATGTTGTCTATTTTTAGACTGATTAGCCCTTCATGTAATTTTAAAAAGAAATACATATAAAACTGAATCCCAGTGTCAGTGTTAAAGGGATTTGCCAACATTTTGTTTCTTTTCCTGTCTTGCCTCACTCCTGAGTCCATAACAAGCTGATACACACCATTCTTTCAACTGTGCAGAAACAAGAAAGAGATGGAAGAGCTTGCCCACCACTAATTAGCTTAGCTCAAACACTGGGAGTCAGAGGGTAATGCTAGCCTGCTCTTGCCTACTGTCAGATAAACTCTTCAGCAGCTCCAAGCTTTGTGTTATGTTGTCTATTTTTAGACTAAGTCTAGCACGTCATGTAATTTTCAAAAGAAATACACATGAAACTAACTGTTCCACTGGCTCAGCTTCTCTTTGTTTTGTTGACCTGCTTGCTGGAACGTCCAAGGAGGTTTGCATATGAGCCCTGCAGATTCATTTCATATCTACTTCTTCGAAAATTATATAAAGTGCTTATCTTGGTCTTAAATACATAAAGTTACTTAATGCAGAAAAAAATGAGTCGCACAAGCACACAGGACTGTTAAGAGTTGCTGAAGAGTTTACCTGATTACAGTAGGCAGAGGCAGACTAACTCTACCCACTGAATCCCAGTGTTTGAGCTAAGCTAATTAGTGGTGGGCAAGCTCTTCCATCTCTTTCTTGTTACTGCAGTTGAAAGAATTGTTCCTATCTGCTTGTTATGGACTCAGGAATGAGGCAAGACAGAAAAAGAAACAAAATGTTGGCATATCCCTTGAAGTGTACTTACCTGTTGCTCCCTTGGGTATTGTAGCCCTCCTTAGCCTCCAATTGACTGACAAGAGAACTGCAGATCTCCCTGCTGTTACAACTAAGAGCAATCAAGCAAGTCTGTGACGTTGTTACCCTGCAGTTACCTCTGTTTGTTTGTTTGTAAGCCAAATAACTCAAAAAGTTCTCAGTGGATTAAAATTACATTTTTAAGTGTTAAGCAACATCCCAAGCTGGCAGCTTACTTTATTTTTGCTAATAACTAGGCTAATAAATGCACTGGCAAAGGTTTGTGCTTCCTGTTTGTTTTTCTAGATAGTTTTCTTCTTTTTTATTAGTTTATTCATAGCTTTTTTTAGAAAGAACATGTTATATTATGGGTGATAATTAAGAACATTACCCACCACCCCACGTCCCGCCCCACAAGGTTAACTTTATAATCAGAAATCCCACTGACAACATCAAGCAATGTCTGTTGAACCACAATTCAAAAGCAATGTCTGATTTTCATTAGTTAATTTTCAGTCATTTTTTATTCATTCATTCTTACTTTTGTCAGTTTTAACTTATTTCAGTAACCATTGTGGGTTTTCTTTCTTTAAAGGTGCTATGAGAAGAATCTATCTCCGGCGACGTAAAGACTCTGCCCATGAGCACGACTGTCGTAAAGACATGACCCAAACCAAAGTGTGTGTTTGTTGTTTTGTTGCTAATAAATGCAGCTCGGACCTTCATCAGAACTCTGCGCTGCTTTACAACTTCTTTTTTCAGCAACTTACAGGATGCAAAGCGACGAGGTAATGTATCTCTTTCTAGTTACGTCGCGGTAGTTTGTGTGACAACAAACAATTTTTGGAAAACTTGTTATCATAGTTTTGTAGCTGGCTATATATCGCTACTTACAGCCCGGTGCTCTAAGACGTGTCAGAATAATATAAATTTGCTCTAGTTTTAATTGTCTTATTCCCCAAGTTGAGTATCCAGGCCAGTCCAGCCCTGTCCGACCCGGCCCGACCACGAAGCTAAGGAATAGCATTTATAGATAACCTATTTTGATGCTATAAAACTCATCTTAAAGTGTGTATTTCGATCAGGCATATATCTAAAAGTGAGACTTTTTTGTAACTACTTAGAAACTTCTCATAGCATCTTCAACAGAAGGGTACCAACAATATTGCACATGTTTTTATGTGCTGAGTTTGGTCCGGATCCTGGCAACCCCTGTTAAAGATACAGTTCTGGATCCAGAATCATATCTTTCACAGAGGTTTTGGAAAAGCCACTACCAGAACTGAGCTGCTTGGAAGTCTGCGTTATCTGAGTGCTTTTCTTGTTTATTACACGTTCAGTGTTTTTGCATCACAACATCAGTTCCAATTTCTACATGACTGACTGACTGAATATTTGAGCCCTCATTGTACATTTTAGTGAAAATTCTTTAACTGAGCAGCACTGATGGTCCATGTTGAGTTTGCAAATGCTTCTGTGTAAGTCAGTCACCTCTCAGAGAAATCCATACGAGGAGAGTCAGGTAGATGTGGACGACTTAGTTGATGTGAGTGCAGAAAGAAGAGCCACAGACAGTACGCATAGTTCTCATGTCAGGTTTATTCCACATTTTTTCAAACAACATGTTTTAAAAAGCTTCATATCTGCAGATAAAGAGAACACAAAAGCCTTACAATGACATCTTACGACATAAAGACTTGGGTGTGCAGCCAGAGGACACTGTTGACCCTGTAAAAGTGTGGTGGACTCTGCAGTGTCTCCTGAGGACTTAAAGGATAAGTTCAGTTTCTATAGCTTCACATTGTTTATAATGAAGTAGAACAATATACTCACCCAGAAGGCTTTCCTGATCCAAACAGTGCTTCGGGAGATATTTAGATCCAAAATCGAGCAGCGGACATCCGTATAATGGTAGCACTTGTGACTGTGCTGACCGCTGAACTGAAAAGTTTGTTTCCGGGTGCCGCGCACATGAGCAGTACGGCTCATTGTTTCAGGGGGGACCGCCAGCTACTCAACAACTTTCTTCTTCCAGTTTTGTGCAAAATGGACGAATATCTATCGGATGAAGATGTTGTGGAGGAGAACTTTGAATATGATGGGTGTCCTTACAGTTTCGAGCCAGAGTTTACAGATGAGGCGCTCATCGAAAGGAGGACGCGGAGGCAAAGAGAAGATACAATTTGAATTGGCAATTTCAGTTTAGAGGTCAGCACAGTCACAAAAACATGGGTGGAGCGACCCATGGACTGTCTTGGAGGAGTAGCCCGAGTGGAACATGATGAAATATTGATGAAAGTAATGAGTTTTTGGACGATTAATGCAGTTTTAGGAGCTGCGCTATACATGCCCCGTCCGCTAACATTATACGGATGTCCGCCACTCGATTTTGGATCTAAATATCTCCCGAAGCACTGTTTGGATCAGGAAAGCCTTCTGGGTGAGTATATTGTTCTACTTCATTCTATAAACAATGTGAAAGCTGTAGAAAAAGATCTTGTCCTTTAAGGACACTTCTGGTTCCTGTTTGTGCTTCTTTTGTATCATCAGACTATTTCAACCCTCTTGAATCCTCACAGTGTTCAAATAAAACACATATTTTCCCGCCTCCGTGTCTGGATTGATAAACTTAACCAACCAGTCAGACCGTTTGATTCCTAAAGATTTCCTTTTAGCTCTTGTCTCGTCCTTTACTTCATCTTGTTAATCCTGATGTACATTACGCACATGGTCCCACACACACTCTCACACACGCAGCGCTACATACATTCAAATGGCTCTGCTTTAAAAGATTACAGAGATTACGCAGGAATTACACGATCAAAGTCATTGAACCTGCGTCGCCCCGCCTGCATGTGTACACTTTACAAGCTTTGAAACTCAGAGTGAGTCTTTGCATGAGTGTGTGTGTTCCTCTTTTTTACTGCCAGAGACCTGCAGGTTAATCTCCCCTCAGGCTGCTCCACTCAAGGCGGCGCACTCTGCTGGCCGGGACAAGAACAGCAGACAAAGGGGGAGAAACTACAAAAACTACATGAACACAGAGCAAGAGAAGCAGTTTAACATGATGTGTTCATCAGGAGTGCTTTTGGTAACTTTGAGGCCCTGGGCAAAGACCAATACCAGACCCCTCCTGATTTCAACTAAAATCAGCCCTAGGGAATGGGCACATATTTTGAGGGGCAAACCAAAAGATATATATATGTTCATACAGAGAGAGGGAGAGAGATCTGAATAACCCACACAGAGCTGTTGGAAATGTCTCCATAAGTGGCAGAAGGAGAAACCTTTGCCTCTTGTTAACTCCCCCCACTTGTTAAAACATAACCACCACTTTAATTCAGCAAGGAAATGCAAGGATAACTGCCTTAATATAAATTTGAGCAATAAAATCGTGTTTTTCCTGAATGATGTTGGCAAGATTCAAATACCACTCACTCCTCTCTAGACAAATGATGAGTAGCCCAGTGAGACTTTTTAATAGGTATTTCTTGAATTAAATTAAATAGTTTATATATCAATAAATAATTGTGTAAGGTGCAGTTTCTTTCTGCATATAAACTCAAAAACAACTTTGGATGTCCCATTTTGTTTGATTATTTATTCCATTTAATAATACCAACTGGTATTGTAGTTTATATTGTTGGAAAGCCTGATCAGTAATCTTTTAAACATGGTACAACTTGTAAGGATCATGTATTTATGGAATGAGCAACATAGATAAATGTGAGTAGAATCCTCTCAAAGTGTGCCAAATCCCCTCATTCTCTGAAGCATAAAGATAAGAATTGAAAACCAATTCCAGTTGAGAATCGTTAACAGCTCCATCAAAGTTTCAATATCATGAGTCTTTTTGCTAATCAATTCCCTTATCAATTCCTTCCACTGACAGGGTTCAGAAGCGTCAGAATTGTGGCTTAATTTTTTACAAAAGGTGCCTACTGCACAACCTTAAGTGAGTGGAAACACCAGCAACTTGCAGAAGCAGTTATCTATGCTGTGACGTGTGTTTGACATTGTTGACACTGAAAATCTACAGGCCAACATTTGCCCACACGGAAAACCAATTATCCAATATCAATTCTCATGCCAACTGAAGGAAAGCCAAGGCTCAGTGAAGTGAGGGTGTGGAACCAGTTTTCCTGGGACATCTAGTTTGCAGTCTCACAGAAGTTAGTCTTAAGTTTGAAAATGGTACCGGAGCTGACACCAAATTAAGCTGCGCTCACACAGAACGCAACTTCATGACCATAATCACTGTCACCCATCGTCATGGTTTCATGATGTCATGTCCACTTGAGTTTCACCATGATTATATCACATATATCATATATTAGGATGTATAAGCTGACGTTATTCCAACTGTATCCTTTTCACTCACCTACCAACCACAAAACACTGCAGCTGATGCCCTGCAGCAGCATCAGCTGAGTTTTCTGCGACCCGTTTACGTGGAACTAATGTCCTCACTGACTAATGTTTCCCAAACAGACATAAATTGTTACTCTGTAAGTCAAACTAAAAACTGTCTGTCACGGGTACCGTCACACATGCACACACTGCTGATTGGCTGTTGCCGCTCAGCCACATACAACATCACCTGAAAAGATCAGCTTTTCAGCTTTTCAACTTTTGCAGCGTGCAACGAGCGAGGTGATCGCATTCAACGCGGCCAACGCGAACGCAGGAGGGTTAACCCCACCCCATCTTGGCTGTACATTGACTTTACATGGAGAGTGATTGCTGAGGATGCTCAAATCGCGTTTGGTGTGTAGGCACCTTAATGCTAATGCTCAGAGAGACTGAACAGCAGCTTCCAGTTTCAGGGCTTTTTGGCAAATTTCTTTTGGGTGTAACCCAAAAGAAATTTGGGTTACACCCAAATTTCTTTTGGGTGTAACCCACATGTTCTGCCATGTCACTCAACCTACAAATGTACCATCCTTACAAGTTGTACTTTGTTAAAATGGTGACTAATAAGGCTTTCAAACAGTGTAGAACACATTACCAAAGTTTATTTCCACATATATGCTTAGTTACACACATATTTAAGATGACCAAATAAATGCTATTAATGTCCGTTTTTGTAAAGTAAATTAGTGAAGAAATTAGTATTGAAATTAGTATTTTGATGTTTTTGTTTTTAGTCTTGACTTCACCCTTTAAGTTACTTATTAATAATAAATATTAACCTGGACTGGGGGCACAGAAAGTAATGGAGAAGAACTACTTTCAGAAAACAATGAAATAATTTATCTATAAACTGTTAGTGTGTTTTTTTTTTTCTTTTAAAGCTGTCTGTAGGCTGAACCATGCCAGATCTCTAAAGTCAAAACACATGAGGAAGAGGAGATGATGAAAATCTGAGAGTACACCCTGCTCCTCTCCTCCTCCACCCATCTGTGCTCTCTACCCCCCACCCACCCCGCAGCAGCACCCTCCGCCCCCACCCACCAAAAAAGAAAAAAGGAGCTGGATGGGAAATCGTCAAAAGACTTTTAGCTTCCGTGTGATCTTGAGCAGCACTTCAGAAACTCTTGAAAAGAGAAGTTAATGAACATCGATCGACGCGCACGGACACAAACACACGCATGCGCACTCACACATTCACGCAGGGCCAGGCCCAACAGATCCAACAGCTGCTGGAGTTCAGGTCCAGAGATCAATTTTATAGCATCAGTTATTATGGCAGAAATGTCCATTAAAAATACTGTTGGCCAAACATGCTCGCGCGGAGGAGCCATTGATTATGTGACGCAGCAGAAAAAAAAAACAACAGACGACGATTTAACAGAAAAAACACTGGAGAGAATGAACAGTGTGGTTTGTTATGATGTGGCTGGTTTACATTGTGCTGTGATGGCAACATAAAAAATGGATTTTGTTTACCAAACTACAGTTTTTTTGCTGAAATAGCTGTAATTTTAACGGTTAGATCTGAGTTTTATATGAAAGTAGGCGCGTGCTTTTCTGACTTTCAAAATAAAATATAAGTTGCGCCTAAAATCGCAATTTTCCCACGTTTTTTTAATTAAAAAAAAATAAAAATGCCTTGGATAATGATTATTAAGGAAGAGAAGTTTATATTGCTATTATTTAGTTCGAGAAAAAAAGCAAAAGTTACCAGAATTGAACCAATTAAATTCTGAAAAATGAAGGTAAATAAAGACAAAATGTTAGGAATTTTTTTTTTAACTTTTTCATCCAATTTCTCATTCAAACTTGTGAATTTTGTGTGATTTTTAACCGTTTACCTAGAAAATAAGACTCTATTTTAAAAGATTCAGGCCTTTATCAACTCAAGTTCTGGTATTTCTTTTTTTTCTAAATGAGTTAGTTTATTTTCCAAACTGAGAGCCTGTTTTTAGTCAAGTATGAATTATTTATAATTTATCAAAAATGTAGTCTTTCTAACTTTTTAAAACGTATTCCTCAGCAGTAATGACTTTCAGTGAAAACAAATATTTTAACTATATATTTAGCTTTTATTAATTACTAAAAGAGTGGATGCAAAAAGTAAGCTTAGTTTAAGGACACAAGCATAACAAGCTTACATAATTTAATAGCTCCTAGCTAATCATTTGTTGTTGTAAAGCAACATAAAAAAACTTGCCTTGACTTGTTTACAAAATTCATAGCCCAGCCCTACTTCTTCTGACATTCAGTTTTTCTAATAAATATGTATATAGTTATTAATAGCCTAAATAAATTATTACCATTTTCTCTTAAAATAATGAAGCTAAAAAGTTTTTGTTTGAATCCTGAAATTTATAAGAACATTTTCACATTATTCTGAAAAATTTCAGCCTATGACATCACTGATATCGAGACTTTCTAGACTTTCTCAAAACTGCAGACCAAACTTTTTCTTTTAATATTTCAACATTTTCCATCAGAATTTCCATGAACTCGTTGAATTGATAGGTTTCAAAGTCGAAGTTGTATCACAAAGCTCTTCAATACGTAACACCTCTTTCAGATAATTATCATTAAATATTACTGGTGATTTTTTTAACATGTGCTTCTTCGGTAATTTGTCGTTCACTCTAATAGATCTTTACTAGTCCGATATGTCACTGGGGGACTGAACGTTGGCACGAGACTGACATTTGCCTAAACATAATTTTCAGCCTACATCCCTGACACAGAGTTTTCAATTATTTTATTTCGACTATTTATTCAGAATTTCCATTTAATTGCTGAATTTGTAGGTTTTAATCTCTAAATTGTAGCACAAAGCCCCCCAATACAAAGCATCTCCTCCAAAATAAACATTGTTTATAAAGATTATTTCCTCAGTTTTGTGTTGTTTCGTTATTTTTCGTTAACTCCACAACCCTGTATGTGTCCATTATGTCACTTGGGGACTGTCCGTTGGCACCAGATTGGCCTTTTCTTCAGCAGCTGACACGTGTCTGCCCTGAGCTGAACTCCTGCAGTTGACTCCGTGCGTAATTACGCACAACAAAGAACGACAATTAAAGGCGCTAATTGACAACACAAACCGGCAATGATACCCGGTGGCTGCCTCTTGTGAGTGAGGAGAAGTTAGGGAGCTCTTTCTTTTAGGAATAATAGTGATTCCTGGAGAGACGGAGGGTCCTTGAAGGAGCCTAAACGTCCTGCGGGGCTCTGTGTGTTGTGAGTGGGTGGGTGGGGGGGTGAGGATGGGGTAGAGGAGGAGGGGTGTCACCCTGGGGCGATAATAATTAATATGATGTGTGCACTTGACAGGAGGGTGGATGCATTTTAGATGATATTTGTTTTCATCCTTGAGAAGGAGAATAAATCTCAGAATAAAGAGAAGAAAGAGCGAGAGAACAAGACGGATCCATTTTTCAATAATCTCAATCTGGGACCAACTCCGTCCATCTATCGACCACCTGTTTCCTGCCTCCTCACCTCACGCACTGCATCATGGGGAGAAATTAATTTGCAGCAAATCTTGAAGGCTTAAAACCAGAGTTGGGACGCCCCCCTCCCCTCCCTCCCCCTCCCTGCCCTGCAAACCGACAAGTAAATCCCCTACAATTAGCAGATCCATATTAGCATATTAACCTGTGCTTCCGTCTGTATGTAGGTCACACTGCATTTTTCTTAATTGCTTTCTGGACAAACATCTTTCTGGGCCGTTTGTTATGGCCCGTCTTCTTCATTATGCCAGTCGGTTATTTTGGCTGGAAAGGTGCAGGCATAAACACACACAGTACACACAACACACACACTGAACACACACATTTAGGACCGAGTTAACGGACGCTCATGGCCATATGAGGTCGGTGTCTGACCGAGGATGATTAAAAACAGACTCATAAACAAGGCCAACACATGCGCACTCAGACTGCAGATCTACTCTGTCACTTTCATCCAACCCCAGACTACAAATTCATCTCAATATTTAAAGAAACAAACACCAGATTTCAAAGATATTACCCACAGGACATCCGAAATTAAACAGCAGCCTATAACGCATCACCACTAAGTGCTTGAAGTGCTATAATCTGACACAATGCACTTAAAAGGAGCCTTAAAGCCTTTAAGGGGATTACAGTTGACTGTGGTAGCAATGGGCTAAATGTCTGCAGGCTATATTCTGATCTATTATAGATAACTTGTGGCTACTAAGCCATTTAAAGCAATAAGGGGTGAGAAACAGGAGAGGTGAGTTATGGCTGTGGTGTTCAACTGATGGATCCAGACCCAAAAGTGGGTCATGAATGAGAGCCAAGAAAGAAAACTGCAGCTAAAGTCAGGAGGGGCTGCAAAGGGGGAAAGAAGGGGTGATTCTTAAGGGTACATTTCTATTAGAGTGCCCTTTACGTTACTGTATTGTATGTATTTTTATATATATAAATGTATTAATTTAATGCAACAAATCTTATGAAGTGTTTCTTCTTTTTAAATAGAAAAAACTTTATTGTTGTTGTTCTAAGAGTAAAACCTGTTTTATGTTGAAGTTTTTTTTTCCATGGATTGAAAATAAATGACTTAAAATAAAGAGGAAATATTTATTATAAAGTTATTAAATGTAAATTATTTTAAAAGAGATATTTAAATGGTGATGGAACAAGAAAGTAAAAGGGTTAATCTGATTGTCTCATTTATTCTTATTTTTCTTTTTCATGGATTGTGTGTGTTCAAAGTCGATGTTGTTCTTGTTGATTTTTTGGCTTGTTTAATTGTCTTTTTGATAGCATGTGTTCTTTGGTTTTGGTTGAGGTTGGTTTGCAGGTTGGTCCAGTGTTTCGCTCATGGTGGGTTCAGATGTAAATATGTTTATATTTGTAGTTTTTATATATATATATATATATATATATGTATGTATGTATTTTTATGTGTGTATATGTGTATATGCGTGTCTATAAAATAAAGAACATGGCTTCATTCTGCTCTGTTGTAAAATATATACCATTCATACTTGTTATGAATTGGCTCCATACAACTAAAGATTGCGTGACTTTCTTGTACACTTCATTACTCTGTTACTCAGAAAAAGAAAGTAAAATTTTACTATTATTACTAAAAAATAAATACATACCCCCCCCCCTCCCAAATTCTGTAGTTTTAACTTTTTAAAAAAGTAGAGCCCAGGTGTCTTTACTTTTAAATTAACATTTATCAAGAGTATTACTTTTGTAGATGCTTTCCTTGTAGCAAATATATCATTTTATAAAATTTGGGTCTTGAGGTTAAAGAGCAAGAAGAATCTGCCTGAGTTTTGAGTCTTTTATAGCAGAGACTTTCAGGGGCCGTCAGAGATGAGTTTATTTATTTGTCCATTTTTTTCCATCCTTATACCCGACACTTTGGGGATCAAAAATTCACATTTTTAAACCAGGCCCCAGAGCGAATATTACAACAAACACACATTTTCAGAAATGATGATCTCAGCTCCAACTCTCCCTTAATCCAAATGCTCGAACCCCAACAACAACAGAAACAATAGCTGGATAGTGTTGCATTTGTGCTGCAGCTACTGAGCTTGTTATAACTTAAACTAATATCTAAACCTTTATTTAACAAGGTTTGTCCCATTGACATCAACAGATCTCTTTTGCAAGGGAGATCTGACCAATCTGCTGAATCTTCTGCTCCTCTACAACTGAGCAACAAGAGGACACAGAGAACAGCATATATCACATCTGTTTGTTGTGTTTGTTTCCATCTGACGTTTTATGGCAAACCCCAGGTCTTCTCTGGTTTTGGTTCATGTCTGTGGCAGCATCACAGCACCTCTTACAGGACGAGCATAACTACAACTACATACAACTCCAGAGAGTTGTTAAACTTTGGATTTAATTTCTGAAAAATCTTTCGAAAGGGCATCATCAAATTCATCAAACTTTCTTTTTTTTCTTTTTAGAGCTGACAGACAACTACCTCGTCTACCGTTGACTTTAAGTTGCTCCTGATTGGACATTACTGTAAAAAAAAATGAAATGAGGCAAATTAAGTTTGTTCATCAGACTGACAGGAAGATATGTTTTTTTCAAAGGGTCAAAATAAAACATCACTGCTACTTTATTTAAATAAACTGTGCTTTAAAATGTATTATGGATTTGTTATTGTGGATTCAAAAGCACAAAGTTTAAAAGCTTCAGAAAAAATCTCTGCACTCCATAGTAGAATGAAGAACTCTGTGACATGATTATATTCAACCTGGAGCTTTACGCCATGATCATAGTTTATGTCCTAACCTTATAGATTAATGTCACAACATAACAGCATTGATGAAAGACTTCAGAGAAGCATTGTAGCATGTAGAGGGAAATATGAAGCAGTGTCACCACCTGCAAGGCGATTACACCAAAGAAAAAAGCTGCAGTGTTAAAGCTCTGTATCCAACAGCGGCATGAGCAGCTCTTGTATATGTAAGGGACTCGGTGGTGATCATTTTTAAGTCGATGTACGACAGAACTTTAACGATGTTCGGTGAAAACAACACTTCCAAAACAACATTACAATCTCATTTAAGAGACACTTTTATTCAAAGTGAGTTAGTCCAACATGAGGATGAATCTGGGCCAAAGGGGACAACAGTCAGGGCAACAAACGGTTCAAGTCTGATTAGGTACATGCTGACATGTCGGGCTACAGGTTGTGGGATTTTTTTTACCAAGCAACTGACAGAAAACTTTGTCATGTCAGTCCAATATCACCCTCATCATTACTATGTTCATCAAGTCCTCATGTCAATGACAATGACGTCACATCAATATACTCAGGGCTGAGTTGTTCACAAAGAGCTGGTCTTAAACCTTCTGACTCGTTCGACCACCAAAGACTACAGAGCAGAGGAGAGTGAAACCAAGTGCATAAGAGCTGAGTCTTCAACTTTTTCAAAAACGTAGAAGGGACTGAGTTTGAGTTCATCTCCTTCCAGTCAAATGAACGTCTTCCACAACAGCACTTTTAGATCCATCCTGATTTTAAATAAAGGCCTGATTTAAGGTCCATGATGAACACATGTAAACCAGATTTGAGCATTTCATTTTGTAACATAAAAGGCATCTGACAATGTCCAACTTATGTATTTTCAAGCATTATTGTGTCTTTAAAAAGTTAACTACAAAAATGACCGGAGACCACAGTGCAGTCATTTCTGATGGTTAGTTTATAAACTATAACACATGCACAGAAACCACAGCCATGATCCTCAACTCCATCAACTCATTCAATAAGGAAGAATTTCCAAAGGAGAGCTCACAGCGTGATGTAAACGTAGATGCAGCAGCAGTTTCTTAGTTGCTCCACCACTGTTGTAGTTAAATAACTTGAAAAAGTTTATCATCCTTATGTGGACTAACTGTGAAAGCTAGGTTGAAAGTCAGGGAAGCAGCACAATGCCAACTTCCAATGCTAACTAACTTTCAATCCTGCACCACTTTATTGAATAAGAATGAAGAACAGCGTACTTAATAACTTTGCATTGAAGGCTGAATAAGGCAAAGATCATCAAGGATATCAGTGTGGCCAGTCAGATTTAAGGGACCCTGGAAGGTCCTTGCTATTGAATCTGCTCCTGATCAGGATGAAAGTGATGCTCTGTACAGCAAAGAGAAGAGACAAAAACAGCTTTTCCTCTCATTTGGACACATACAAGGAGTAAACTGTGAAAAACTGCCACACTTTTAGAGAGTTTTGGAGCTTGATTATGATTATACCAATATGCTTTGTTACCGTCTGATGAGGGAAACAGCCTACAATGGCTTTCAAAAGGAGGAAAAACAGCTTCAAGAATAGAAAAGATATAAGGATCAAAAGACAATCAAAGGGCTGGACGAAATACAAACATGGAAAAGGTAAAACAAATAAATCTTACGAACATTTAAGTCCTACACCAAAATTAAATAACAAATAAATTAATGCCAAATATGCTGCAAGATAGAGATGAAACATGTTTTTCTTAAAAGCTTCACCTAAAAAAGCAGAAACTTCATTTGACTTGCTGATAATTCAGACACAGACTATCATGGACCAGCTGATCTCTTTCTCTATTTGCCCTTTTCCATTAGCCCTACTCTACTCTACTCTACTCTACTCTACTCGCCTTGTGCTGCTTTTCCATTAGCCCCTGTCGCCTGCCCAACGGGGTGCAGTATTGCTGAGCGGCTCTGTGGTGACGTCATTTTGAGCGCGACACAACAATCTGTGGCTTTTTGTCACAAACCGAGTAAAAAAGGAAAGCAGAAGAAGGCTGCAGGTGGCAAGAAGAAATATCCCTTGAGAAGCACAGGAGAGTTTTGGAAGCTATACAACAGAATGAAGCCGAGAACAGAGCAATCAAGCTGCAAAGAAAAGACGTATGAGGGTAAGCTAATGGTAGCTACCGCTAGCATGCTAGGTCGTCGCGCTCATGACTCATCGATGACGACATTGTCTGACCGTTCAGAAGCTGGCAGTCGGTGACGTCATCTTTTAGTATCGACTCAGCTCACTTGGAACCAGAGCGGAGTAGGTGCTAAAACTAGCTTGTTTTAGGAGGTATCGGGCTAGTGGAAACACGCTGCAAATCAAGTAGGGCTGAGTAGAGTAGGGCCAAGGCGTGCTAGTGGAAAAGGGCCATAGGTCTCTCTCTGGCTCTGGCTACTTTCCAATTCTCCTACTACAAACTGTATATGAATGTAGAAGGTAGTAGGCAATGCATACTGCCCACTACACTGGAATGTAGTATGTAGTATGACTGTTCTGATAGGTTTATATTGTAGTATGCTACACTTGTTTTCAGTTTGAGAAATGCGAAATTAGGCTACAGCTGATTTTGTTTTTTCAAAAACTATTTTAAATGTACCCAACAAAAAAAATATGAGTACGTCTTGACATTTCAGTTACTATTCTGCAAAGATATTGAAGCAGCATTTTATATCAGTTAGTTGTGGGGAATAGTTATTATTTTAATGAGGAATTTTGTACATTTTTGTGTGACGGCATATTAGGTCCACTTAAAGAAAAAACAACACATCAAGAATTAACATCAGTACAGTATTAAGCATAAGGAGAAGCGGGAAAATGTGATGTGGTGGAAATATAGAGGAAAAGTACAGAACGTAACGGTAAAATGTCATACTCGTCATTGGTTTACACTAATGATGCCGCAGATATAAGACAGACTTAACACCACCTTCCTGTTTTTATGAATCGTAAAGGAAAACAACAGACTTTTTTACAACTTCACAATAGTACGTGTTCAAAAGGTAACGATAACAAGTAATGGCTTTTAAATATGTATTCCTGTGCCGCTCTGGTTGTTGCTGCACCGCTCTCCGCCATTTTCGATTTCGAAATGTGACCAGGAGCTTTGCATTGTGGGTAATGGTAGGAGAAGCAGACTGGACTGATGCATACTGTGAATTTTTCCTGAATCAGTACGTCATCCGGGTATTTTTTGCATACTGCATCTTTCCCATTTGTTTGCATACTGTATACTGCATACTACACTTTTTCAGTACGCACTGCTAGTATAGTAGGCGAATTCAAAAACGGCCTATGCCTCTCCCATGCACTCTCCCTGCCACAGAGCCCCCTGCAGGCCTGGAGCACTTCCACTGTTGTACTTGATTATGCTGTGTTTCTGCTTTTGCAGGCGTTTTCAGGGTGTCACTGTTTTGGGCTTAGCTTCATTTCTAATCGCAGCATGTTTGCCATCAAGGCACTGTTTTGTAGTTTAATAATTTTTCCTTATTTGTATTTTATTCTGACATTCTGTTGTCTTTCTGTGCTTGAATCTTTTCTGTTCTTGAAGCTGTTTTCCTCTTACTGAACTGCATTGAGCTGTTGTGGATTGTTTGCCCTCGTCAGCCACCGTACTTTACACATCAGACCATCAGACAGAGCTAAAGCAGAGCAAATAAATGTGATTATATTAGCCATTTGATGCTGTAATTAGGCACAAGCCCCATGATCTAATGTGGCCATATATTTCATTATAGTATAAGACATTTACAAATGAACCACAGGTGCAGTCGGCTTGAGGGTCATAGAGTGGACACCCTGGTTAAATTAAGCTAATGTCCAGATTTGGACATCGATCAAAAGTTTGACATTAGTTAGACATTTATTTTGCAAAGATTTCCTCTCATTGCTCATATACTTTTAAAGAAACCTGCCTCAAAGCTTCCTGCTCTCATGATATCAAGCCCTAATCTTCTCCTCTCCATGCTGCCTTATTTCCTGACACTAAAAAAAAAGAGTCATACAGGGCCCTCCTCTCTCTGCAGGATCAGTGCTCCATCCAGGAACCTCGGGGCTGATCTAAATTCTCGCCTCTGGGCTGTGGGCTGTGCGGGGTTTCGGGGCCTTTCCCTGCCTCGTCAAGCGGCAGATGGACTGGCTCCTGTCCGGAGATCAGTGTGCATCTGGTGCTGCGCTCCCATCCCCGCCGGTAAAGCGGGGCCATGCGTCGGCGTTAAGCCCCATTAGAACTGACGACCCTGTCTGCCCTGCAACTGGTGCCTCGACCGGGTTTGTGTGGTTAAGAGGCTGAACAGTCTGCATACATACACCTCTACATCCCTCTCTGTAGCCTAACAACACTGCAGACTCATGCCTTCAGTGATCTGGTGGGTTAAAAGACAGAGCAGATATAGAGGCAGTCCAAGGATTGTGTCCTTTTCTGATCAAGGAAACCTGTATGGTCTCTTGACATACATTTAAAAAGAGACTCATGAAGGTTAATGTTCCCTGCAGACTTGGTGGTGGACTTGGTGCAAGATAATTCACATCAACATTATTTAAACAGCAAACAAATTGACTGCCCTCACTAAGTGATTGGAGTATCGAGTTTTATTTTGCAGTGAAAAACTTTGTTCAATGGTCTGAACAGCCAAAATATTGAATTAAATAGCTTTAGTGGTCTTTTTACAAGCTATTAGCATCACAACTTTTGGGTTGACTAAAATTGTGCTTTCCTGGCCTTACAAAAGTAATATTAAAAGTTTTTTAAGAATGTGAACTAAGACTTCTCTCACCCATTCTGAGTTAATGTGCAGATTTGGGGATGGACAAAAAAAACAGACTTTTATTGGCTGTGGAAAAGGTGTTTTAACGGTCTGTTGGATTAAGTAATGAATTAAATGCCATCAGACCTTAGACCTGGGGAAAACAAAAAGTGCCTTTAGACTATCAGCAACAATGAACCAAACACCTTGACATGTTTAGTTCATTTAACGTACCAGAAAGTGGACAAGCCAGACTCTTAAACTTTTCTGTCTGGAAAAAAAATGTTTTATGGTATTTACTTGAACAGGAGGACTCATTAAACTGGCCCTGGTAATAAATTGCTTCACTGTAACAACATGACACAACTATGATGATTTTAGGAGGAAAATAAAGATGTGAAGAAAGCATTAGTCACTGTCTAGAAAAAATAAACCTTTATTGTCTCCAGTGTCTTCTTGCTTTGATTTTTTTTTCTTTTTGCTCTAAAAAAAATCTTGTACGACTCTCTCTGCATTTTTTGTGGTACACAACCAACTTGTATGGCTGTCAGGTTTCTTAAACAACAAATTAGACCTGGAGTGAAACATTGACCTAAATTTGCGTAGACAACCAATTTGAATTTACACCATTGGTCAGATGGCCTTAAGTCCTGCCTCAACCAAGGCCTCTAGGTTTGCGAGTAGGTTGATCTCAAGTTTGGTTGAGCTGATGTTCATTATGGCAGCATACCAAGTAATGCTTCAGAAACAATGCAAAGGCGAACCAAAGGCTAATCAAATGACCAACATCACATGACTTTAATTCTTTTGATCAGTACAGTTGGTTGTACATTAAGTATCTTTGACAGTCTCAACAAATCTCAGTCTTTTGATATGAATGATTTCAGTTCATAAAAGGTGGCAAGAAAACCTGACTGACTGTCCAAAGCAGAAAATTTGGTTCTCAAAACCTTTTTCATAATATATACTTTTAGTAATGAAAAACAAATCTAAGGAGCTTTTGGGAAACTTAAACAACAAACAAGACTTACCATAATAAAACTATAAGGCAGGGAATTCAGTAAATCTAAAATTACATTGTCTATGTTAGTAGACAAGCAATTTAATATGAATGACTAGAAAAAAATGCATTATTTTCGGTTGCTGTCTGAACACTGTTGTCTTTTTTCACAAGGAGTGAGACTTTCAGCTGGCTTAATCATTAAAGTTGTAACCTTGGTTGTCTGCCTTAAAATCAGTTAATCAAATTCTCAACATTTGCTCAGACACTTTGTATAACCTTGAATGCTGCCAAAAGCCACCACGACCAAGCTCGAGGTAATGGTGACAGCTTTTCTGCCCTGAAACTCTACAACCCAGATGTAAACAAAGCTCATTAAACAGATAGCATGGATAGCCTCCCACAAAGATCAATGTTTGGCAGCATTTTGATAGAGAAGAGGACAAATCTCTTTGTGAGCCAAGACATTGAGTAAAAACACTGGGCACTAACATGCAGACATCAGCCTGCAAGGAGGGCCCAAGGCCACATAGTTAGTCCTGCTATTGTTGGTCACCGTTACTTAGCAAACTGACTTCACAATGTTTGCTCACTGACGCTGTGATCTTGTGTCAAATGGCGCCCAATTTTGGTTAAGCTGAAATATGTTAACAGCTTGATCAAAAAATTCAACTGCAGCATTGTTCTTGTCCCAGTGGGCGTGAACTAGGGGAAACCAGATTTACTGATTTGATGTCAACCTTCACGACAGAGAGAGGTCATGGGAACAATAAACTTCCCTCCTGATCAGATTATTACAGGTAACAATTACATGTAAAAGATTAAGTACATCAACATCTGCACATTTTATGCATGGTCCAGGTTTTACTTTTGGTACAAATCAGATAATTGATGTCCATTTGGCTTATTAATTTAAGACAACTGCACTTCTACTTAGCATTGAAATTGAAGTACTTGTATGCTCAGCATTTATGCTTATCCACTAACAATTAACATCTGTGCTAACACGCTAAGGGCCTGTGTCCACAGTTGACGTTTTTGTACTGGCAGCACTTATTTTCAATTTAAAACCAATGTTGTGCAGCCAATGAAAAGGATGAATTGAATCTAAATGGGGTTATCAGTCAGCTTCCTGTGGCATGAAATTTCAGTGCAGCTCCTTGCCTTTCAGTTTGATATGATATAACTAGCAGGTAACACTGCACAGATGCTCGTGTTTTGCCTCAAACTAAGAAGCTGGTCTTCTGCATTTGACTTTCTTCTAACTTTATTTTATGTGTTTTTTTTTCTTTTAGGACCACCAGATAATCAGGGCTTTGCTGATTTTTGTCATAAGTGGTGATCCTGGTATGAATTAGGCAAACTATCTTGTGGTGTGTGTTCTTTCAAACTTGGTTTTTCACATTTATTGTCGCCAGAGGCTGTTTGTTGTGTCTCCTGCTCGAGCGAGCTTGCTCCCTTATTAGCTATTGTGAAAGCCTTTTGAGAACATGGCTTAAAATATTTTGAATTTTAATACAATATCAAATTTCAACATGTCATCAAGCATCCTTGAAAATTAGAGAGAAAAACATCTGTAAGTTTTACAAAATCTTGCTCTTGCTTATTTTACAGTTAAGATGATTTTTCAGGACTGTGAGAGTCCGATTAAATGGGAGTAAAATTACTTTGTTGAAATGATCAAAAATATTTTATGAAGAAAGTTTATCATTGATTTGTGTTCCAAGGGACTTAACTTCAGCCTTTGCTGACTTTGGTTAGAAGGGGGGATTCAAGCCAGAAATTGGGGCGATTATCTTGCAGTGTGTACCCAATTTAAGGCAACAGTAAAGTCAGAGGTTAAAATGTAGCCCCAAAACGTATAGTATCTAAAGATCCGCTGCCAGAGGGCTTTCAACTAAATCAAAACATGATTTGACAAGACGAGAAGAATAAAGACTGTAAAGGATGGAGAGTGACCTCGCTAACTGCAGGTACAGGCTGCATGGTGCACCTTCATTATTTACTTTTGTTTTAAATAGGTCAGATTCTGCTTTAACTTGAGTTCATATATCTCATTTCTACAACAGATAGAGTATGTTCACAGTCACTAAAGTTAAAAAAACATTCAAATTTTTACATACTGAGTAATCCTGATCCACCTCTATTGTCACTATATCTAGGACTCTTTAAGGATTCCTGTCCCTCCAGGGTCCAGTTTTTTCTGTGGTAATTGGTCAGTTCAGCAATAATAGTGCCACAATGTACTGGTGTACCAAAATGCTTGTAGGTGGGCAAAAATAAAGTGATTCATGTCACATTCTCATAACCTTAAATTGATCCAAATTCTCTCAGATTGTGAGCCAATAAAAACATTTATTAAAAACAGTTTGTTGTCCTATTTTGACTGGCTGCACTTGCTTTTGTAGTACACAGATGTATGCTGGTACTAGCCAATCACACTGCTTTAGTTAGCCCATTAGCTTCTTAGCCTGTTAGCTCGCGGCATCTGTGGTGTTTCTGTGGGGAGCTCCATTCTGAATGCTGAATACACTGACTGCTGACAGAATGCGAAAATTTTACCCAACATCAGTCTTAATCCGGGACTAAACTGATCTCCTCTTTCATTTCTACAGACTTGCACCCCTAGTGCTGGAGACAATGAAGACTTTTGGCCGGGCAAGGCAAATTTATTTGTATAGCACCTTTTAGAAAAGAGGTCATTTAAAGTGTTTAGTACAATTCATCAGTGCAAGATGTTAAAGGAAAAAACACACAAGAAAAGATTATTCTCCAAAAACTGATCAATTAAACAAGAGATAGCAAGAGAGAAATTAAAATAAAAAAAAGATAAAACGAGAAGAAACAGCTGATGGAATCCATCGTTAAACTTAACTACTACTTTACTCACTAATTAGTTGACTTCATAGAAGTGTTATTTTTCTGGACTTTGTGGAAGTCAGGCACAAAAGTGATCATAATACAGCTTGACTTAATCACCGTTTCTGTGTATCAGTCTGAATCGAATCGTCAAGTTCAGAATTTAACTCTATTTGAATTACAATATTGTGAAAAGTTTCCATCTCTAATAATCCATCCTTCAACTTTCCAGCATATCCCTTCCTGGGACGCAGGAGTCTATCACGGCTGACATTAGGCCAAAGGTGGGGAACACTGAACCAGTCACCCGACCACACAGAGACTAAAATGTTTTCTGTTATAATGGTGTTGAACCAAGAAATGTGTCTGCCCATCTGATAGCTCTGTAGTTTATATGCCAGGCCTGTATGTGGCGCTGTAATGCTGCAGCAGAGATACATGAAAAACACATCATGAGATCTTTTGACAAACAAACACTGGTGTGCGGTGGTCGTACAGGAACAAAAGATTTGATGTAAACGCCAAAACAAGCTCAGTAGCTTCTGCAGCACAAATGTGACAAATTATTTTGCCATGTTTCTGTTTTTCGTTGGGGTTTAAGAGAGAGATGTGGCTATGACATGACTGTTTCTGAAAATGTGCATATTTGTTGTACACACAGAAATGCAAGGATGGCGTTTTCAGATTGATTCACTCTAGAATGTGCAGTTTTGGGCTCACTAATCGTCGTACCAGTGTGAACGAAACGTCCATAAGATTAAAAAAAACTTGAATTTGTCTACATAAGAGACTCCAGAGAGAGACACAGACAACCATCCATACTCACAGACACACCTAAGGGCGACTCAGTCCCTAATGAACTAAAGCAAGTTTTGTTCCTTGTGAAAGGAAGCTTGAGTGCCTGGAGAGACTCACACATGCACGGGGAGAATGTTCAACTCCACAGAGAATTCATGACCTACTCCTGAATCTCTTATATAAGGATGAGCGATATTGAATTTTTGCCGATATCCGATATGCTGATATTTTTTAATTCATTGTCACTGATAAGGATACTGACATTTCAGGTCAAGAGCACAAGCTCTGTGCTAACCACATCAGACTTGTTTCTTCAGTGTTACAATATAGTTTTGCAGGTAACAGCTGTAAAACTAGTCTACTGGAAACTACTATATGGCCTATGTGAAACCTAGCAATGTTGTTTCCTATAAACTTTTATTTTTAAAATGCCGTCTGTAGGTTTAGCAGATGATAGTAAGCTTGGTTGCTAAAAGTTGCATGTTGGGCAATTTGAGTAATTAGCATAATGAGCTAATTAATCACCAAAAGTGGAAATGGATGTAATTTTGCTTCTAGTTAACTTAGAAAAGTGATCTAAAAGTCTAAGTCCAAGTTTGTGGTATCGAGAAATTATTCTATTGCCATGGTGCTGTCATGCAACCTTTCCTCATTGGTATAATTTACATATATTATGTAAAAATTCGGTTAAATCAGGAAATTGTTGGATAATTTCACTTTTACTCAACTTGGAAAGGTGATCTTATGGCCCTTTTCCACTAGCACGACTTGGCCCTACTCTACTCGGCCCTACTCGATTTGCAGCGTGTTTCCACTAGCCTGGTACCCCCTAAAACAAGCTAGTTTTAGCACCTACTCCACTCTGGTTCTAAACGAGCTTGAGTCGATACTTAAAGATGACGTCACTGACTGCCGGCTACTGATTGGTCAGACAATGTCGTCATCGATGAGTCATGAGCACGACGACCTAGCATGCTAGCGGTAGCTACCATTAGCTTACCCTCATACGTCTTTTCTTTGCAGCTCGATTGCTCTCGTCCTCGGCTTCATTCTGTTGTATAGCTTCCAAAACTCTCCTGTGCTTCTCAAGGGGTATTTCTTCTTAGCACCTGCAGCCTTCTTCTGCTTTTCTTTTTTACTCGGTTTGTGACAAAAAGCCACAGATTGTTGTGTCACGCTCAAAATGACATCACCGCAGAGCCGCTCTCTGTCTACAGTGACCCTACACACCGTTGGGCAGGCGACAGGGGCTAATGGAAAAGCAGCACAAGGCGAGTAAAGCAGAGCCAGGTAGAGTCGGGTAGAGTCGAGTAGGGCTAGTGGAAAAGGGCCATTAGACACTAAGTCCATGTTTTGATGTCCAGAAATTAATCTCTCACCGTAACTAATTTATGCAACCTTTCCTTATTAACAAAAATGGGATCCAAGTCTATCTTCAAGCAACATGGTGTTAGATATCATATATCTTTTATTTTTCAATATGTAATTTATCCCTGCCCTGCGATCGGCTGGCAACTGGTTTGGACCCATATTCAGCTGGAATTTGCAGTGTATCGGCTGGAATCCAACATTGTTTAGATTTAAAAGGTAAACATTAATACCGGTTTCCATTTAGCTATCATGTTTTATTGATATTGTTATCTGTCTTTTATACTTTTGGAAATTATCTTAAATTTGGCTGGGAATGAATGCTAGAAGCCAATGCTAGTGATGCTAATCACGCTAACAACATACAACTTTTAGCAACCAAGCTGGATTTCATCCATTAGGCCAATAGATGGCATTTCAGTCATTAAAGTTCACAGGAAACACCATTACCGAGTCCAAGAAATTTCCAGCAGACTAAACATGAAAAACAGCTTTTAACTCTTTCAAAAGTGAAACTCTTGATTTTTTAATGTACCCATGCAGTGATCAATATTGTACCTTTGGGTAATTTGACGATATTCTAGCAGATATAATGGCTGTAAATATCTGCTTAAATTTCAATATCAGACCAATAATATTGTGCATCCCTACTTAAAATGTGTCACCTTTTTTATCACTGAATGTCAAAATTGCAGTATCTACAGCTAGGGATGGGAATCGAAAACCAATTCCAGTTGAGAATCGCTAACAGCTCCATCAAAGAATCAATATCATGAGTCTTTTTGCTAATTCCCTTATCAATTCCTGAAGCGCTCAGAATTGTGGCTTATTTTTTATTTTTTACAAAAGGCGCCTACTGCACAACTTTGAGTGGAAACACAGCAGCTTGCAGAAGCAGTTATCTATGCTGTGACGTGTGTTTGACATTGTTGACACTGAAAATCTACAGGCTAACATTTGACGAAAAATCAGCAGGAATCAGTAAGGAAATTGTTTAAGAATGGGATCAATTAGCAGGATTGCTAATAGCATTGGTATCAGTAAAATCATATCAATTCCCATCCCTATCTACAGCATCACTTTTATGGAATTATATTTTGTTTTCTTGTGGTTTAACAACAAATTAAACTGTTACCATGTAAAGAAGAGGTCAGTTTAATCAGGTGGGGACTGTCAGTTTCAATAATGCTAAGATTAGAAATATTGACGTATCAGATATCAGCAAAAACTCAAAATTGTGCATCCCTAATATCTGTCTTTTGACCCAAATCTCAGACATTTTGATGCACTTTGGATGATTTAAGAGGTAAAACAAAGATGTACGTGCTCACACTATTTCCTGTCAAACCCTTTCATGGCGTTGGTGCCTCTTTTTGATTCACCTTCATCCAGACTCCTGTTCCACTGCCTCGTTTTTTGACATACTTGTGGAAACATCTGAAATATTCTGCCGCTCATATGAACACATTTGGAATCACTACCTTAATTGACACCAAAGCTCTCTCTTACTCCCTCCACCTCCCTGCCCGGTGGCCTTCCCATTCATCCCTCCTCCTCCTCCTCCTCTCCACCTTCTCCTCCTCTCTTTTTTTTTAAATACCTGGCGTGCGACAACCGGCCTTCACTGGTCTCGTCGTGCAGAGGTTTCCCGTCGAGCCCCGAGGCAAAACAATCGGTAACAGTTAATTAAAATATAAAAGGCCTTGAGAACTTTTTTTTTTTCTAAAGGAGGCTATTTAAGGCGGGACCCTGCACCGCCCGGACCGTCTGTGTTTGTTAGGAGCCTCTTTTTTTCACATGTGATGGGCTAAATAGACACGATCAAGGAGAAAGGGGAGATCTTGGAGAATATTTAAGGATGTTTTGGGGGGGATTTTTTTCCCTTTAAACGCAGCATGGCGACGAGGGAGGTGGTGGGAAATATATTTAGACCACAGGAACAGAAAAAGGAGCATGTGAAGGAAATAAACACAATTATGTTGTTATTATTATCATGGCTGTAAGCATTTTTGTTCTTATAATTAATGTTATGGTTACTGTTGTTGCTGTAATTGTTAACATTGGTCTAATTTATATTGTTATTTATTATTCTGATTGTTAATGTTAAAATTAGTGTTATGACTGATATTTATGCGATATTCATCACTAGTGACGTCATCATTCGGTGATTTCAGTGATTATTAATGACGGTGTTCTGATGTTTTTTGTAACGTCATAACTGTTGCTCTCATAACTGTTTTTTATATTATTATTTTTCTATCATTTTATTATTGCTATGAATATTGTTTTCTTATTGATGTTATTGATATTATTGGACTTAACATTGACTTAATCGTTACTGTTTGGTCACTGAAAAGTCTTTAAAGCCATTCTTTAAAGGCATATTATTGTTCTTAGTAATATTATTGCATTTTTTTTTCATAACAGATGTGATATTTGTCCCTGCATTGTCGTTATATTTGATATAATTTTCATAATGATTGTTATTTTTGGTTCTTGTATTGTTATGATCATCATGTTTTTGGTTCTGTTTCTGATTTTCTGTCATTGATGCAACTGTTGTAATCAATACTGTTGCCTTTTGTTGTTATTTTTCCTTTTTTAGTGGTGTCAATGTGGTTACTAATATTGTTGTTGCTGTAGTTGTGACTTTTGTAATTACTACTGATGTAACTGTATTATTGTTGATATCTTGCCATTATTGTTGAGGCTGTTGTAGTTCTTAATGTTATTACATATATTATTGTACAGATATTGATGTTAATGTTGTTGGCATTAATGTTATATTGTTGTGATAATATTTGATGTTATTGTTAACATTGTAATCACTGCTACTTTCTGTTTTTGTTCTAATTATTTTTTAAGTCATTTTGGCACGCTAATATTATATTAAGCTAAAGTATAATTGTTATAGTTGAAACTGTATAAATCTGTTCTTTGTGATATTATTTTGTGATACTGTTGCGTGTGTTATTACGATTGTTTTTGTGATTTATGTCAGTTTTGCTGTTATTGCTGCTATAAATGTATTTGTAAATGTTATATTATTATTGCCACCATTTATTTGGTTCTTATTGTAATCATCATCATAGCAATAATAATAATTTGTGTATTTTTCATAATGCTGAATAAAGATATTTATTATTATAATCATAAAGAACATTCCTTGTATAATTTTCTTTGTTTCACCATAAAAATGAAAATATCATTGTGTTTAAGGCTATCATTATTATGATCAATATGACTACTGCCTTTTCAGTATTATAATACAAACTAAAAAAAGGATTAATCTGGATCTCTATCAGTTATTGTCATTGACTTTTATCATAATTAATAATATTATAATTAATTCTTATGTTACTTTTGCTATCATTCAAACAATATATGTATCATAACTGCCCATACTGATGATGATTATCATCTTTTTATCATTTAATCATAAAAGCCAAAATCACAATCTACATTATTAGTTTAATTTGTTTTGTTAACCTATTAACATAATTTTTACTATCATTATTTCCATTCATATATTGTTGTTTTTATTGTTATTATTATTCTTGTATAGGTGGATTAGTGCAGGGAGAGACGCATGCAGTAACAGATGGGAGGAGAAATAGTTGCTTAATTAAAGTGCAGAGTCAATCCCAGCAGCGTCCTATAGCGTCAGCACGGCCACAGTCTGCACTTTAATAATATCAGGGAGTCGCTTTGGTTACAGTTACAGCTGAGCAGAGGGGGAAACATCATCCAAAACAAGAGGCTGATTAGGGCTTATCTCTCCCTCTCTGTCTCTCTCTTTATCTTTCAGTTTGTTTGGAAACCTGACAGACTCTCCTCCTTCTCCTCCTCCTCCTCCCTCATTCTCCTTCTCTTTATTTCACACATTTGCTCCTCTGCAGGCTGTGACCACAAGCTTTGGCTTCCTCATTTTTTTTTCTTTTTGGATTCCTGTTGCTGCTCGGGTGGCCTAAGGGCAAGGCCGAAACGAACAGAATCGGCTGATTCCTCATTGTGTGCCTAAAAATGCCAAACTCTCCTTTAATATCCCTCAAAACAACAAAATGATTAACCCTTTGGGTCAAAGAGTATGCTCGTGCTAGACTGTTTATTCTCTGCTACAACCTCCAAATAAATACAAACAAAACGGCTCTATCATGATCACCAATAACAACACAACAGCTCCATTCAGCTGGGCAGGACCACCCCGAGGGCGCGTGCTAAGGTGAGTTAGAGCACGAGGAGAAAGAAAGGCAGAAAGAGAGAGAGCGCGTGAAAGAGGGAGAGAGAGAGCTGGTGACCGAGTGACCGAAAAAATACAGTCTCCCAACTAATCTGCCAGTCCAGTAATAAAAACAATAATAAAACAAAACAAAGTAATGATGGTGAAGGATTGTAATGACAGGCTGATAGAGAACAATAATGACAATAACGCACAATATTTATGGATGCACGTCCCACTGATCAAATGATACTTATTATACAGTGATATTTAAAAGAAAGTCTCGTGCGTCTTTACAAAGGCAACATTAACAGTAGCCCCATTTACCCCTCCCTCAAATGTAAAAAAATCTCAGAGTCATTATAAAATGGTTACCATGAAAGATTTAAAATAATAATAATAATAATAATGATAATAAAATGATAATATCTAACAAAAGATTTCGATTCAATCGAAAATCCTCGTGCGTAAAATGACTGAAAATGAGAGACAAGTCTTCCATTTCCGGTTAAATTAATAATGTAGCTTTTTAAATGAGTTTAAATGATCACAAAAGCTCATTTCGTTATGAAAAGATCGAACTGATGTTGACACGTAATGGTATTAAAAGTAAAATCGTTTTATTATGCTGTTCAAACCTACACCAAAATAAAGAACATGCGTAAAAATGCTAAATAATGAAAATGCATCTTTTAGAAATAAAACATACAGACAGCAGAGAGAATCGAAACCCCCCGTTTCTACATGAAAATCACAACCGAAGCTCAGTGAATGAAGCACAGGATTATTCCAGAAATAAACCAAAACAGAGTTTTATTGCAGTGGTGATATTCCAAATTAGCTGTATAATATTTCAAAGTAAAACTTACATTTCCGTTGAAAATCCATACAATTCTAGTAAAAAACGCCAGAGTGAGAATAAAAAAATAATAAGAGGACGAAAGCGAGCAGAAGACCTGGTGAAAATACAAACGGGTCAAAAAGGGAAAATGTCCACAAAAAGCGTCGAAATTGTTGAAAGAAGCACTTGGTTCCTTATTAAGGCGAAGATACAATATTTATTCCGTGTCTCCTGGGATGCTCCGCTCCGTCTATTGTCCTCCCCATTCCTCAGTGCTGATGCTTAATTTTCAAAACTTCTATATTACCAAGGGACCTACGACATCAGCCGAGAAATACCCTGCAAGTACAAAATCCGTGAGCCAGCCCCGTCCGTGCAGAGGGGAGACGCTCGCGTTCCGCCTGCTTTTCTGCCGTTATACCGAGCGCGCGCAGAGGGGGGACTTTTTTCCATTTTATCCCGCTTTTTGGAGGATTTTAACGCATTCTTATCCCTAATATTTACCATCACTCGATCTGGAAAAAAGCGGAGGGAAAAAAAACACGGGTTACTTTGGAGAAAGCACAATGTCAACGACCTTCCCCGGACTTGTCCACGACGCAGAGGTACGCACTTTTATTTTCCTTTAATTCATAAAATTACAGCCTGTGCGTAAAAGCACGGGGACATGCTCGGTTTAGGCAGAGTTACGGAGCCATTCATAGAGAGTGTGTTCTCTGGAGGGAGTTCATATTTTGCGGCTTTTAAAAAGAGATAAAAAATAAATTGCACGATGGCAGAGAGGAGTGTTTGCTGGAGCAGCAGCCGGTAAAACGGGTCTTTTTATTGTGAGCGGTGCTGCTGGAACAGTGTGATTAGTGCATTTCAGGGCGGAACACTCCGCGGTGTCTCACTCTGCTTACATCCCATCCACAATGAGAGCCAGAGCTGGGACAGTAAATTCGCCAGCAGCTCGGTAATAATAATAATAATATATAACAGCACGCCTTTTAAACCGCTGCGAGCAGAGTGACAGGCACGCCAAAGGGAGCGGAGAAAAAAATCCCGATGGCTCATGTTGCCGCTGCTCGTTCCCCTCCCGGGCGCGTGGAAGTGACATCTCCTTCAGGTGGTTTAAAGTGGGAAGAGAAAAAAACGCTTTGAGTGTGGGAGCAGAGGTTTTACCATTAGGCAAAGGTAGGCAAGTGCCTGGGGCCTCGTGCTGCAAGGGGCCTCGAGATATTCTCATTATGGGAGAGCAGCAGGTAATGAGAGAGAAAATTAATTACAGCAATTAAGACAGGATTGACAAAATACTGCACAGCGTCCATATTAGACTGGAAACCATCACTCCTCTCCAGTCTAACCCTCTTCATCCACATCGACGCGTTTGAGCAATTAAGACAAACCTGGACTGATTTTTTGAAAATCTATTTCTAGTAACGATATAACCGTTTAATATCATTTTTTTCTGAATGTTTTTTTTTTTCTTTAAATGCACTTTTGTAATTTCGACGGTGCTCTCTCTTTCCTTCCTTTGTGTAAAATGCAAATCCGCATGCAGACCAAATCAAACTAAATTTGTCGCAACATTTGGAAGAGTTGGAGCTATTTGAGCAAAATTGTTAAGAAACTGGGGATATAATTTATTGAGGATAATACAATATAATTTAGGGATGTAGGAATTGTAGATAGCAAAACATCTACAGATATTTAAGGGGGGTATATCGTCTATGCATATTGGCCACATATACTGCAATCACCAGTTTATATTTGAGAATATTTACTTTATAATCACTGAAATTCTACATTTAAAAAAAGATAACAGCATTACTTAATAGAAAATATTTTATAGAGCTAATGAAAAAAATGTGTAAATATAAATCATGATAATGGTCACTTGTGAATTTGAAAATATCACCCATACTGACAGAAATAAAATATCAAGCATTCCAATTATCAGTACAAATAAACTTTTATTCCTGCAAATTTCTTTTTAAAAAAATGTGAGGAATTTTGTAAAAGTTCAAGATTAATTCAAGCAAACTCATTAAAATGAAAGATGTTTTTGATTTTAAAAATTATAATAAAAGGAATTATTATGACATGACATGCTGTGGCTTTTTCAACAGTGTATTCTTTTTAAAAAAATAAGTGGCATCAAATTTAAGCAACGCTGTTTATAAAATAAAAACAATCTTTAGAAAATGCAGTATTATTTAGGGATAAAAAATTAAGAGAAAATACAAGCAATTCTGATGCTGTTATCATTGCACTGATTTGTTGACAACGCACAACGTTGCTAGAACAAAATGAAACTCAAAATGTTTAATTAGAATATATTATTACTTATAAAACAAACAAAAAAAGGCATTGTCTTAACAAAGGCTGAATCGCTCAACATTGTTGGCAACATTTGTAAATGTAGTTGGAAGTAAACTAGAAAATAGCTAATTAGGCTACAGAAAAATGTACAAAATATAATAATTATATAATTATAATCATTTATTCAATTACCTTGACACAATCTGAATTGTACAAAGTGGTTGGAAAATTTTGGAAAAGCACTTGAAACAAAAAAAATGAAATCATTCAGAAAAGAAATGATAATAATACTGAATTATAATGATAAGAAAAGTAAAAAACAAAAATGAAAAAGCAACTCCTGAAACTGCCAAACCATTTTAAATGTAGGTATGTGATGGGCTAAATTGTAAAATGAAGTTGACAGTGTTTAGGAAACTGTCTCAAGCTGACAGTAGGGCTATTGAGATAGTGCTCTCTTCATTTTTACAAAAATATGACTGTGAGAGTTTTTGTTTGTTTGTTTGTACTTTGGTGTAATCATTCTGTCTAACTGTAGAGGGGCCTCATATTGGTACCTGCCCTGGGCCTCCTAATAGCCAAAGCCGCCCCTGTATATTTGTGTTTTTAGTGTTTATTAAAAGGCAGAAATGGAGCAGAGACTCAGACTGATGCTGAATGACAGCGCTGCCGTATTTTCTCTTTATTTCCTCGTAGATACGTCACGACGGATCCAACAGCTACCGGCTCATGCAGCTCGGGTGCCTCGAGTCCGTGGCCAACTCCTCGGTCGCCTACTCCTCCTCGTCCCCGCTCACCTACCCGGCGCCGGCGGGGACGGAGTTCGCCTCGCCCTACTTCTCCGCAAACCACCAGTACACGCCCCTGCACCACCAGTCCTTCCACTACGAGTTCCAGCACTCCCACCCGGCCGTGGCCCCGGAGGCCTACGGGCTCAACTCGCTGCACTCGGGCCAGTACTACCAGCAGATCCACCACGGCGAGCCCGCAGACTTCATCAACCTGCACAACGCGCGCTCGGCCCTCAAGTCCTCGTGCCTGGACGAGCAGCAGCGGCGCGAGCTCGGCTGCCTCGATGCTTACCGGCGCCATGACCTGTCGCTGATGACGTCACACGGCTCCCAGGCCTACGGTGTCGGTATGCACCACCCGGACCAGAGGCTGCTGCCCGGGGCCGGCCTGGGTCTCCCTCCGCCGGCGTCGGACGACCTACAGGTACCGAAGGGCCGCCATTAGTTCGAACTCCCGCCCAAAACACAGTCCAACACTATTATGTCTCCCCCTCTTCTTTATTTCCGGTCCCCACATCTGGTTTATCAGGCCACCATTACCACAAAAATAAGAAATAAGAGCTGCCATCTCAGGCTCAGTATCCTGCTAGGGTTGGGCAACGTGGAGTTATAATCAATAATTCTTTTGCTAAAAAAAAAAAAATAACACAAATATCCTTTGTGAAGATATTTTTCCAAATACAAAATAAGATTCACTTAATGTATGACAACTCAAACAATAGCCTATTAAATATTCAAGAATCCATCAACAAAAAATGAGTAGGTACATTAAACTGGCTGTAGAACAGAATATATGTTTCTGTAATATAGTCTATGTTTTAATACAATGTGCTTTGTTTTTTTAAATGACAATATTAATCTCATTGATAGATAGGTGTCACAATGACAAGCGCATGCTGCCTAAATTGTGCAAATACGTTGGCAACATTTGGAAAAGTATAAATAAAAAGATTTCACCCATGTTAACAGCTTAGGAACATTTTTTTGTTGGCCTCACTCCTCGATTGTTGCACTGGCTTCTCAAAATGTTGCTACATTGACAGAGCAGTTTCAAAGTATGCCAGCAAGTTTGATAATACTAGTGATGTACAATATGATTGGTATGTTAGTATCAGCAGTTAATGGCTCTTACAGGTTGATATTTATCTCAGCAAATAAATATGACAGGATATTCCTATATTATGGATTTTTTTTTAATAAAGTTTGTAGTTTTTGTTGAAATTAAGGCTCAAAAGTTGTCAGCAGATTGGTGTAGCTCACAGCAGGGCAGCTGAAGCTTGGATTTTGTATTGTGTTTGAACATATAAAGGCAATGTAAGTGCAATCTAAAAATAATTATTTCAGTCATTTCCATAAATCAACATTGATGTTATTTGTCAGATAAAATATTATTGGTATATCAGAGATTGGCAAAAAATACATTATCGTGCATCCCTAACAAATACAAAGAATTATTTATTTCATATTGGGTATTCACAAGTCCTCATTGTTGTGATATCCAGTACATGCTATAACCCTTTCAGTTTTACCTATGTAGTAAAATAAAATAATTGCTGTTTATACATGTCAAATAGATTATCATGTATCTGTACATTTTAATTGTAAATAATAGCCTATGTCAGGCCATCTTGAGGAAATTAACTTAATAATAAAAACATAAACAATAATTTTGTAAACAGTATTTTATCTTACCATTCATTTATTGATATTTCAGAAAAACTTATAATAGGCTATAGCCCAGCCCTATCCCTGTCCCACTGGCCTACTATTGACCCCCCTCACTCCCCTTCCTCCCCTCTATTGTACCAGCAAACACAGCAATACCAAAAATATTGAACAGAAAGACAGCGCCAGATGTCTGCCTGTCTGCCTGTCTGCTTCCTTCATCTGTCTTCTTGTATTTGGCACTGACAAAGCTGTCTTACGCCCTCTCCAGCCCCTGCGCTCTCTGCCTTTTTTTTATTTCTTACTCGGGAGAAAATAATATTATTGGATTTCATCTTGAGATAATTTCCAAGCCAAACCAAACGTGACTGTACAGCAGGCTAAGTAAATGTCAAGTCCAGCCGGCGCGGAGCCTCTGAAAGGCAGGCCTGTTTTCTAAAGGTTAATTGACTGGCAGTCTATACAGCCCTATTGTCGAATCCGCCCTTTATTTTCCCACAAACGCACGTGACCCATATTTTACATAATTCCTGATGTAAAGAAATGGTGGAGATGAAAACGGATTCGCACGGTCCTTGTGTGTGTTTTCAGGGTGTGTGTGTGTGTGTGTGTCCGGCTGTCTGCTGGAGCAAAGAAAAGCCGCTGGTTGCTCTATTCTCCGGTAAAGGGCGGATTAACGGATCGGGGTTCAGGGCACAATGAGCAGCTCGAGCGCCATAAAGCACCGTAGTTTATCCAATTACGGACTTAACGTCAATCAACGTTGTTACTTATGCAGCGACGTCTGAGCGGCTTAATGCGCGGCTCTAGTTAAACAGAATTTAAGACGGCGACGCATTATTTCAGCCGTGTTAACCGCATCAAACTCGCCTCAAGTTCGGCACGACAAAGTGACGCTTCTGTGGATTTTGAACGTCACCACGCAACGTGAAATATAAGATAAATATTTTTAAGTTTTCAAAAAACATTTTGGCCACTCTCTTATGCCTTAATGCTCAATAGTTATTTTTGTTTACAATAATTAACTATCGTGGACATATTTATTGTTTAGTATCCCACGTCACTTCTAATTTACGTCATTACGCTGCGTAAAATATTTTAAACATCGGGTAATTGTAAACTAGTAATGAGTGATTATTACTTACTTATATCAATACACTGGACTGGTATTATTTGTTCACGTTTTTGATTACAAGTATGATATATATCTACTAATTAACATAGGCCACACTTATGCTTGTTTATTTTATTGTAGCAACAAACATAAACATATTTTGTGTTATTTGTGTCATTTTAATTAAGCCAGTATACGCTGATATGATCAATTATGTGATAAGTATTCCAAAATATTGAATTTATTATGGTTTTGGCTATACATAGGCCTATATGATTGATTTTTTTATAAGTTCACTCGACTATCATACATTTTTGATATAATAAATAAATCGATTAATAACTGTTTTCCATGTTTATGTAACCTGTATTTATATCACTAAGCTAAAGTAAAAAAAAAATCAAGTTAATATTTATTTCTTATCAATGATTGCAGGATGTTTGTTTATTTCTAAATATTTGATCATAAAAATCTCGTTTGGAATTAATCAATTTATGCCATAGCCAGTTTAAAAGGGTGTGGCAGGGTTATGGCAATGAAGATTATTCAATAAAAAAACAAACAAATAAAATCAAACGCGTTTGATCAGTTTATTGGTGAATTATTCATTTAATTAATATTATTGTTCGTTATTTTATCGCTATAGGCCTACTTTCTATCAGTCTATGGGTCTTTTTTTTTGCACAAATCTACTTTTGTATAATGTTTCTTCAAAGCTGCACATGGTGGATTACGCCAACAAAGTTAAGCTAAATTAAATGTTTTAAATATAACCTAAAATATGAATGTTATAATACAAAATCTGACGAGCTGTTGATTGTATTTCTTTCATTTTCAGCTTTTTTCCAAAGCCCATACGCTCTCAGTAGAAGCATTTGTATAGGCGGGCTAATGCCATATTTATCTAAAGCTGTGGGCACATAAAAGAGCACAGGTCCGACCCTTTATGGAGCCAAAGAAAGAAACCTCTCGTGAACCTGAGCTCGCGCGGGGCGGATGTATGAACGGGAACAGATGCGCCTATGGTCTCGTGCAGCCCGGTCGCATCTTTGAGCGCGTTAAAGAGATTTTCATGGCGAACAAAAGCAGCTGCCACACCTTTCCCCCGTCACTAAGCTAATTCATGCAAGACCTCTGCGTTTTGTATATTGATTTTATAATCACTTTAGCTCCGCCGCGGAAGAAAAGAAACAGAGCAGGAGCTGGTTAAGAAGGAGCTTCAACAACAAGCTCCCTTTTTCTTTTTTTTTAAGGTTTATTTTAATCAGGGGGGCTCCTGCGTGGGCCAGGCCTCGAGGCTCGCACGAGGGATTAAGTGTTTTCTGAATAAAAAAGCGCGTGCTCTCTTTTCTTGATGACATTGTTGATAGCACGCGAGTCTGATCTGGACCAAAATGGCGGCTGTAACAGGTTTCCATACATGTTAGCCTGCACAGTGCACGAGCTACAGGCTGCTGCTTGTTGAGCTGTGGAGGCTGTGTGGGGGTTTGAATGAGAAATTATGAATCTTTAGATCACAGAGGCTGAAAGCATTAAGTTTTGGCATTTCATGGAATTGTCTTGTTGGAAAATAAAATGCATTAATATCAAAGCATTATGGGAAACATCACTCATTGTTGCAGGTGCTGTAAAGGACTTTACAGACATTTTTTGTCCAGTAAGATTTGAAATAATAATGCAAAAAGTTGAAGAGGCACGCTTATTGCCCAAACTGTAGATGCCTTGAGGCAATATGTAAATATTGTTGCTTTAAATGTATTCAAAAATATAATTTTAAATACTAAAGACCTCCCAAGCACCCTTAAAGGTCCCTTTCTCTTGTCCTAACCTCCAACTGACCTGCTCATATGCCACATTAAAATTCAACATGAGTTTCTAGATTTCTTTTGTTGCAGGCTTATATCTCTTGTTTTTGGAAAAACTATTTGTTAATCTTTAGTTATTACACCTCAAACTGTTGTCCCACCACCATGTGCAACCCTGTTAGCATCACAGTTTTAGCTCTTCTGAAAAAGAAAAAGAACAGGAAACAAAACAGAAATAACATCCTTTAGTAACATGCTTACATCATGGTGAGACAAAAGCAAGCGCTCTTTCCACTTTTCATGTATTATGAACATTTGCAGCCTCAAAAGAGTGTGTCACTCCAACCAACTCAACCCGGTTACTCATTTTATTAGTACAAAAAAAAAATGAAGTTTTTCAGCGTCACTGATGAAGCTTAGATTGTCCCTTTTCAGCAGCCATAGTTGCTATCAGATTCAATATCAGCACTGATTTGTTACTTTTGTTGCAAGTTTGCATCTATTTTATGCAGTGGAGATTACAAAAGTGTATTCAGCTGTTAAAAGTCAGGTCACCATTCAGTGGAAGAATATTTATTTTCATAATGTTCAAGGATTTAAGTATCTGTAACAGGGTTACACCAAGCACAGCCCAGGACAAACAAACAAAAACTAAGTATCTTTGGCACCTGAGCTGGACAAATCTCAGTATTTAAAGGTTTATGAGCTTCATTGACAGATAACAGACATTTCTAGGACAAAAAATGCAGTTTTGATGGTCAAACTGTCCTTTTGAATGACCCATAAATCATTGAAAGCGCTTATATTTTGAAGGGCAGGGACATTGTTCTGCTAAGATTAAACCAGGTTATTTTGATGCAAAATCCCCGGGTGATTTATGTTGTTATGTGAATATTTTTCACATTTTGATAGCCTGATATCACCGGTTATAATTCCATACTTGAGTGAAATAATCACTCTGCAATTGCTTTTATCTTCTTGTGTAAGATTAATATGCAGCGGCTGAAGGTGCAGAAAGAGATCGAACAAAAAATGCTTAAAAAGTGCTTAAAAAGTACTTGAATTTTGACCTTGAGAAGATGTAAATGCTGCGTAATGACAGTTACTGTGCAAATTTGCTGAGATTCAACTTAATACATTTTGCAACATCTTTGATAAAGAGGTGTAACATTACAAAACATGTTCATTGGCTCTTTCTGCAGTTTTCTATTCAATGTTGGGATAATACCGATTGATCATAAAATAATATGACACTAACATTTATTTCAAAAAGGTACATTTGTCACATTTCAATTCAAAGTCATGATGATCTTGACCTCCTTTTTGAAGATTAAATGTTCACAATTTTCCAATAACTATTTCAAGAGGAAATTATTTGCACTTACGCCAAGTTAATATAGAAAAATTGGCATAAATAACAATGATAAAGAAATTAAGTGCTTAAGAAAGAAAAGTAAAGCTTTTACTGAACTCAAATGTTTTGGAGTCTTTGTGGACTAAAACTAGATCAGCATTCTGGCAGAAAAAAATGACTAGAATGTAACTAAATTGAACATCTTTTTTGATCAGACTTATCCGAAAAGAACTTCCAAAATAAACACTGATGCCAAACCTGAGTTAATTTTGTCAACAAAAGCAACAACAATAACAACATCAACAGCAACAAAAGACGAACAGCCTGCCTCAGCTACCTTTCTGTGACAAAATAAGACAATACTAGCTGTAAATCTTTGATGATTAAACCCTGCTTTATTTATCAAATCTGTTTGTTTACTTTCTGTCATGCAAAAACAACATAAGGTTGGAGATTTAGACATTCAACATCCACGATATTTATTTCCTGTGTGCATCATGAAAGAAGCAGAGGTGAGTAGGAGGGGCTTGCAGTGCTTTTCACACAAGCACTTCTAAAAAAAATCTGGAAAATATCAGTGTAATGTGCCCTGAATATTTGCTCCCACAGCAGGCCTGTCCTTTGTCAGGCAGTGGAGGAGTGGAGAATGGGAGGGGGCACTTAGGGGCTACCTGGAAAAATTCAGGAGTCGAAGGGAAGAAACCCTGCAGCAGCAGAGTGAAACATCTCACAAGTTTGACATAGATTTACCCAAATTTTCAAAAGCTAGATATTTGAAAACAGCACAAGTATTAATAAAGAATGAATGAATGTTTCAGAATCATATTGATCTTACAGTTTGTCCAGCAAAGTAAAATAAACTATATAAAGGTAATGGCGGAGTTTTTAAGGCTGTGTAACACGAGTCTGGCTCTGTTTAGGATTTCCTGCCTGCTTAACAAAAGCTTTATTCTTAACATTGTGACATTTGCTACATGCTGCAGTGCTGCACTGTTGGTAGATTAATGCTGCGGATTATTAAAATAATAATACAAAATTAAATAAAAGAAATAAAGAGTATGGTCTAGATCTGCATTTCAGAAGAGTGTCATTAGATAAAAACAAATATAACTTGGTGCTTCACAAATACAGATTGATTGACTAAGCGAGAGTACACAAGGTTGGAGTAAAATTAAATAATTTATTGGCCAAGAATAACTAAGATATGACAAAAACAATGACATTTTCATCATAACAAGTAAAAAAAAACAACTGTAATACTGGTCTTTCTGTAAAGAGGTTGTAAATTTAACATTAACCTAATGGCAACAAGGTGTCAGTAGGTTACTGTTAATGTAATTACAGACTCTTCTTCAATTTACAGCAAAATGACTGTATTGTCATTTTAAGTATCAATCTGGTATTTTATTCTGCGACTTCCTTGATGCAGACTAAATAACAGTGAAGCTGCTGTATAATAATTTATTTGCTACACCTTTGTGTAAATCACATACATTTTTATGTAGCAAAGTCCTTTAGTCAAGCATGTGTTTCATACAAAATGTTAAACATACTAAAATAAATCTTTCCTGCGTTTGGTCAGTTTTCTCAGGCAAAATGGAATTTTGGTTTTGACTAATTAATCAGTCTTTGTATAGCGTCAATTCATAATAACTGTTATCTCAAGATACTCCACAATAGAGAAGCCATGTTGATCCATTAACATTAACAGTTATTTACTCTATAGACGTTTAACAGTACACTGCTCTGTTTATAGCATAACAAACTTTGTCTAATATCTCTGGAATATGAGAATATGAGATATTATGAATGAGAGTTGAACACTTTTAATCCTTTAAGGCCCAAGACCATATTATAGCCAGGAAATTCTAATTTTTTGGAGCTGAAATGTTTGTTTCACTTTCTGCTAAAATCCATAAAAATCAAAATGTCCATAAAATTCAATATATAGACTTTTCGTATCTCATTTGATACATTAGGTGTTTTTGGCAACTGATAATCCATTTTAGGACATTTTTATCTTTTATCTGATTGTATTCAGATGTCTTTTTTTGTAATTTGTTGATCATATTGAGTAGATAGAGGTATTATAAAAGTCTGAATCAAATATGATATAATTGGCTTTATAGGGTTAAGGAGGTGGTTGTGCCCCTTAAATGTCTGATCTTAAATCACTGCATGTATATGATTGTGTTAGTGTCTATGTGTGTGTGTGTTTAAGTGCTACAGGCTGCTGTTTGTTTGTTGTGCGTCAGCTGCAGATTGATCCCCAACAGGTTGGTGGCTGAAACTAAGCGTGGACACCCCGGTGCTCATTTCTCAGTCTGGATGGGTGCTGCTGTCCTCGCTCATAGCCTGCAGCCTTTCAAATTAAGCTCGTTTCTGGGTGATCCGTGAGCTGCATCCTTTATTTCTCTCTGCCCTCAATTTTCCTCAAAGCTGCTCAGCGACGCTCACTTTCTAACAAAAAGCCTCCAACGCTAAGAAACGGTTCAAACAGGGTGAGGCATGGAGCATTTATTAAAAACCATGAGGCAAAGTTTGAATTCATAAACTTACAAAGGCGCTGCACGGAAATATAAAGGAAATGAAGGACGGGGTTCCCAACCTGTGGGTGGACAGCCTTGATAGGGTCGCATGATAGATCTGAGGGGTCGAGATGATCTACTATGGAGCAATATTTACTTTTTTTCCAAACAATTTGATGTGCCTTTAAGAAAACTGAAATAACATAGTCTTCTTAGGATAAATCTAAACAAACAGCAGAGGATCAAATCAGACTGAAATCTAAACATAAAGATTTGTCAACCAAACATTGAGCAATCAAAAATACTCACAAATGTAAATATCCTTTAACTTTTTGGTGATAGTGACTAATCTCAAGGTTTCTAAAATGTACCCAAGTTCAATTCAGTCAATTATAACATGTATATTAATTTAACATAGGGGTGTGCAATATGATGATATTCACTCGAACTAGAACATATCAGCAAAAGCAAAGAGGTCTCATAGGGTCGTCTGCAGGGTTTGAATATTGAATTAAAATGTTTATCATAATCACTCAAATAGGTTTAAACACATAGAAGAGAACACTAATCAATCATCATCCGAAATTGGGCCAAAAATGCGCAAATTTGTTCAGTAAAGTTGTTCATAAAGCAGGGAAATTGTATTTTCAGGCTCTTTTTTTGGATAAACGTCCACACTCTAATTACCTGATAGCTTCAACTGGCATATGTTTAAATATTCTATGCAATGAGCAACATGTTGCTACAAGAAACAAGTACAAACGTTTACTAAACAGTGTTAAACTTAGGATTCCAAGTTCAGTATTCGTGCTTTAAAGAAACTACTTTTTGAAGTATGTTGAAATACTTATTCGTGCGCATGATATATCAAAACATGCGCACAAAATAATTATTCCTGCGCATGTTTTAGCTAAAACGTGCAGTCAAAATAACGTAATTTACCACGTTATGACTTGTCGTTGTCCACTACTGCTTCCCGTAGTGACGTCAGATGTTTAGTTACCTCTAACTATTGCACCAATTTTCTGTTAAGAACCATTTGGTGTCCTGATCTGGGATGCACTGGGGGGACTATTTTGCTGCTACAGAGGCGAAGTTGTAGCTAACTTTGGGGCTAACTCCCTCCATCTTACACAGCCGGTGGCACGAGCTTTGCTTGAGTCTTGAAAGTTGTGCAGCTTTTAGATAAGGTAGTGATTAAGAGCCTAAGGGATTGTACATACTGCACTCCTACATTCACAGACACAGCTAACGTTGGCTGGTTACTGGGATGCTTCAGTAGAGCCCGGCTGTCTTCTTCTTCTTGGTTTGTAACGGCAGCTGGCGACAATATATTATGGGACATTACCGCCATCTACTGATAAGCTCGGCTGCCTGTTGCCGCTTGCCTGTATAATTAAATTGAGTGTACATTTTATCTTAAACGTGCGCACTTTTGGTATCTTGTGCGCACAATTTATTTGAATTTTTTATCCATGGCACCTCAGGGGCTCCGTAGTTTCAGGTTGATAAATTTGCAAATAAGAGTTAGCTATGAGTATAAAAATAATTCTGATACTGCCATACAATTTTTTTCCCCTTTATGCCCACCCCTAAATGAACATGAGAAGTTCAGATAGGTAATTCAAGTAGAATCAGGAGGAACAGCAGTGTAATACCCAATAAAGTATCTTATCCTTGACTCCATATGGTGCTTCATTTGGACATACTGACCCCCGTCTCTCGAGGTATTTCCACATTAATGTAAATATAAAAACATGGAGAGGAGAAAATAACTCCAAATCTCATTACTGAGTAATAACAATGAGGCAGTTTGTTGCATTTAAATTCATGTTGGTAAGACATGCTCAAAAAGCCCAGAGGTCCATAGATTTTTTTTTCTGATAACCTGTTAAATTATCTTGTATGAGACTTTATCTGATCACATTCGGGTCATCTAAAACAACTTTACAAAAAAAAATCCCTCATGACAGCGTCTGATTCGCTGCAGTTCACTTAAAAATGTATGAAACACCAAACCCAAAACCACAGCTTTGTTTTTCTTATTGTTGTTTTGTCCAATATCACATTCAGTTCATGAAATAACTTGAGTTTTATTTACACATTTCATTTTTACACATTGATATTAATGGATTCAAGCTTGCTGGGTTCAAGTCAAGTTCGTCAATCTATATGAGAGAAATAAAAAATAAACTTTCCAGCCTTAATGTAGAACTTTTCCTCATAAAAAAAATGATTTGGTCACTCAAGTGTCTAAAACGTGTGTGAATATGCGTCAAATGAGCTACATTACAAATAAAGTCATAAAAATATTCCACAATGAGTTTAGGAGAAATTCTCAAAAAAGCTGAATGGTGTGAAAGTGTCTTCATTCAGGAAATAGAAAATCACTCAAACTAACGAATATTTATCAGATTTACTAAATTTCAAGTCTTTGTTAAAGTACCTTCAATCTAGAGGAGAGAAAAAAAAATCACAATTTTATTTAATACGCTTTTTTTTTTACTGTGATTACTGAATTTGATGTCCTTCATGTGCGTGAAATGTGTAAACACAAAGCAGCTGGGTGTGTAAAATAACTTTAACAACAAAAAATGATCATGAAATGTGTTGCATTTGAGTTTAAATCATAATAAATATCCTGATATGTAGGAGAGATATGCTCGGAAACACATATTCATCTTGAGTTTTTACATTTGAATCATAAAATACTTAAATAATAAACCTTCAGCATCTAAAATTCAATGTAAAAATGATCACAGTGACATTAACCATTTCCAATTAACCATCAATTTACTGCAATTGTATTAAGTCAAATCTGTTTACTTATAGCAGACTTATATTCATATTTAACAGCAGATCTTGGAAATATGAAGACATTTGGTATTATTACAAAGATTTCCCATTAAATACTGAGATCAACCCTTCAAGGTGTTTTAATTTTAGAATAACAACCTGAATGAGGATATCACTCAAACACATGACAACTCATCTAAACTGCTTCATGCAAAGACAAACAAAAAAATAAAATCCCAAAGAGCAACGCTCTGAAACGTGAAGTTTTGGGGGATTTATATCAATGTTTTTTTTAACTGAGCAGTAGTCAGTCACCTTAAAGTGTCTTAAATGTATTAAAACAAAACAATCTGACAAGTAAAATCTAAATACTTGTCTTATTTTGCAGGTCAAATCATATCATTGATAGTTGTCTTACATTTTAGACAATTATAAACATTTGTCCCTACACAGGTTTGATCACCTCAAAATATTTAAGAATCCAAAGAGAAATCAGAGCAGTCAATCTGCCGCAGTTCAGTCTAATTCACACAGAAATAAAAATAATATATCAAGAATATTAATACTTTTGGCATTATTGTACAGTTTTCTGTTAGATGCTACATGGGATTCCTTTAAAGTGTCTTTATTTTGAATTTTAAACCTATAAAGCCAATTCTATCATATTTGATACATACTTTTATAATACCGTTATCTACTCAACATGATCAAAAAATTATAAAAAAAACATCTGAATAAAATCAGATAAAAGATAAAAATGTCCTCAAATTGATTATCAGTTGCTAAAAACACCTAATGTATCAAATGAGATATGAAAAATCTATATGTTGAATTTTATTAACATTTTGATTTTTATGGATTTTAGCAGAAAGTGAAACAAACATTTCAGCTCCAATAGATTAGAATTTTCTGACTATAATCTATGGTATTGGGCCTTACAGGATTAAAATGGGGTTTTCATCTTTGCTGCATTTAAGGTCAAATTGTTGCAACACAGCCACTGAATTACAGAAAATACCGCAACCAAATCAGGACTATCAAACATTTTCCTTTTTATTTTACTGTGTACTTTTAAGTTTTCGTATTTGAAATATTTAGATAATTGTGTGTTAATTTAAGTTACGGATGGGCAACTTATGCTGCAGTGTGCTCAGGTTTTCTGAAAATTAACTACACCAACATTCAATTTTTAAGATGAAATGCAAATGGTAAGACTTTATTAAAATGAGGTAAACATGGAAACGGTTCAGTGTATTCAATGTAATATTTAGGCTTCTGTTTTTTCCAATATATTTACCTGGAAGAGTTTTCTTTTTTTATTATTCAAACAGATTAATTCAGGAATGTGCACAAGATGTTTGAAGAAACAGCAATAATTTCACCCACAGAATTAAAGATATATTTTTGTTTTAAGTCCATAATTTATTGATGTTTCATATAATCTTTTGGGCCTCATTTGTCCCCCAGGCCACATTTTTCCCAACCCTGATTGAGGTGAATTTGTGCTCTACATGATGTCCGTGAACGCATCACGAACAAACAAACAAACAAACAAACAAAGGCTTTCTCTCAGGTGTTTGTGGGGCTGACAGCAGGTAAAATGAGCCCCGGTGTTGTATAAAATGTGGGTGAGGGGCGTCCCCTCCCTCCTGCTCGGTGCTAATGATGCCGTGTGTCTCCGCAGGGCTCCGTGGAGGCGCAGTGTGGGCTCGTGCTGAACGGCCAGGGGGGCGTCATCCGGAGAGGTAAGACCCCCACCCTGTTTACCCTCTGCTGCTGCTGTAGACCGTGCAGACTACCGGAGGGGCCGTGAAGAGCTGCTCTCTCACGGCTCGACACGACACGACAAGACAGCGAGCAGACAGACAAACAGGCGGAACACTCCCCTCTCTTGTCTGCTGTCAACACGCCGGAGCGCGCGCGGCCCCATTTCTCGCCTATTTAAACGCTAACAGAGCGAACAGGCGCCTCCATTCACTGTCACTCAACTCCGCCGTCGCTCCTTTTCACACAAGTCACTCCAAATATAGATTTTTCTCCGGGTAATTAAAATATCAACAGAGTCATGAAGGCACTGATTTGTTGGTAAAGGGCTCACAGGTTCCCCTGAACCTCAGGCTCTAATAAAAGTCACACTCATGTCCTTAAGACCAAAAATGTGCCATTTAAAATTGAGCCATTAGGCATTAATACTCTGCTTTAACGCAGCTATTTTCTCCCCTACATCTGACCTAGTTATTGATAGGAACTACTAAAATTTTTTAAATAGATTGTAAAGATTTTAAGTGGCAGTTTTCTGTCATCATGCCCCCATGTTTCCCCCCTGGAAAAATTAATTATTTTCAGTTCACTCCATGCTAAATATTTTGTTTTGCATTACTACAACCAGGGATGTGTCATTGATTTTTTCTGCCTTCACCAAGCTATGTTTCACTTATGTTTGACCTTATTTTTCATATCAAATAATTATTTACGTAAAAAAAAACAACCAAAAAAAAAAACTTGAGAATGCCAGGAATGGGTTGCAGTGTCATGTTTTCATATTAAATATATAAAAAGAAAAAGTTATCTTTTTAAACATAAATGTAAAGTAGTTTTTGATTATAACAGCCTGAGGTATGTCAATGAAGCAGCAGCACTGATTTTATTGCATTAGCATTTGTCTGACAGTGTCAAATACTCACACTCATACTCCTTAGCATAAAAAATACGCCAATCATAAACAAGCTATAAAAAAAAGACTATACACTAATTTTCTATTCTGCTTTACGTGCGATATGTCTTCACCTACATATAAATTTATTATCAATATCAAATTAAATTAATGTTTAAGATTTAACCCTTTGAATGTCAGGTTTTTGACTTGATGCTACCCTGTTTATATGAAAAAGAAACAGAAAATAAATGAATTATTTTAATATATTATATGCAAAGTACATTTTTGGGATGGATTATTACAGTATTGGTTACCAAGTGTCACACCTTTTGTACACACTGCATTTTAGGGGCTGAACTGGAAATAACAACTTCATACAAAAATATACAGTCTAAAATTCATGCCATATGTATGAACACAGTCACCATTATAAAAAATGAAGCATGAAAAATGCATAAAAGAGCCGAACAGTCTTTAAGAGTTAGGGCTGCATTTTGGCAGCTTGCTTTTCTTTATAAGTTTCATTTTTGCACAATATGTCTTTTTCTAAAAAAACAAAATAAAATAAAATAAAATAAAATAAAGATATCTCAGACACCTGTTATAATAAAGAAGCTATTGTGAAAAATTACAAGAAAGCATTGAACATTAAAAGTAAAATCCAAATTAGCCTTTGAGCTAACTTTATTGTTATTAGCATGTAGCTTAATTAGTGCAAAATTATCACCTTATCGCCAAGAGATTTTGATTTAGGTTGTTGTCTGACTACAGTATAACTCAGGTAGATGTTTGTTCTGCACTCAAAATCAGTCAACAAATCATTACTGCAAGGATCATTCCTGTTTTCCTATTTAAGCTAGCTTTAGCTTCAGTTATTTTCATTACCCAGTAGAAATTTATAAAAAATGCCATTTAATGTTAATGAGTTACAGGCCTAAATAAATCATGTTCTAGTAAGTTGTTACTTGTATCTCACTAAATCACTTTGGCAAAACAAATAACCATAAAAAATATCTCTGCCTATGGTGATCACTTATTTTATTTTAATTTGCCGTTAGCCAGTCCAAAGGTTTCGCCATTCATCGCCAAGACATGAACGTTTGAATTCAGGTCTACAATTGAATGATAAATTAAGAGTTCCACATCAGACAAGAAAATAAATAAACAAGAAGACATTTGAATTCATGACACCAACTTTAACTACTACGGGCCATCAAGGATAGCCTTTGTTTTTCATTTAGGCTAGCTGCTTTAGCCACAAACTCATAGCTGCCTCAAGGCTAAATTCTCATTTTTCTTATCACATTAGTAATGCGGGCAAACAGTTTATTTTGATTTCAAGTGATGAATTCAATTATTCTCATAATCCAACCACAAGTCACCGAAACCCCAAAACAAGTCTTATACGCGATGCAAGGAACAATCAAAGTAGCCCTTTAAAGCTAACTGTATTAGCCTTTAAAAAACGGTAGATCAGTTTTAATTATTCATAAACTCACAACAGGGAAATGGCACAAGATAATTGCAGCTGCAATGCCAAAAAATGTTATAGGTTGATGATTTATTTGAAAAAATGTGTTAGCCTATGATTTGATTAAGCTAGATGAACTTGAACTTGTATAGCATATATAGGCTAACGCTTTTCTAGCTAACTTTACTATTACTAGCCTGTGTGGACCTATAAGTTAATGGTTTCATATTACTGTTATTTATCACCAGCATAAATATTGCTGGTGTAAGATTAAAAATGAAATGCAATATAACATTCAAGATAACAGAAAGTACAGAATAGCTTAAAACATTTTTGGAGGTACCCAAGTTAGCCTATTTTAGCTAACTGTTTTAGCTGAGGTACTATCCAGTTTAAATTAAATATAACATTAAGAAAAATTAGGGAACCTATTTTAATATCGCATTTTAGTCTATGAAATTTATTGTAGTTGCAAAATATTAAGCTTGGTATTCGAAACAGCAGAAAAATACATTTAATTTCAGACATAATTGGCCTTCAAGGTATATTCACAGGAGTCTCAAAAGTAATCAAAATATAAGTATTCACCTCCAAAAATGATAATTTAGGTCTTTAATTTGTCTGATATATACAGGCCTATCTGTAAATATGGTTTTGTTATTGAGCATAGAAAACACAAATTATTGTTTATTTCAGACTATTTAAACTAGGTTAAAATAATCGTTAAAAACGGGTTTGTAGGTCAAAATTTGTGTTTTAAATAAATTGTTCAATTGCTAAAAAGACATCAGAGTATTAAAAAAACGTCCACATGTCCCAAACTATAGTGACATCAGGCTGTGCTTTTGTGTAAAGCTATCATAGGATATTATTTATTACGACAGCTTTGTGATAAATCATCTCTAAAATTATATTGTAAATGAATGAATGCAGTGGTCGACGATAAAATTAGAAAATAGATTAAATAAGAAGTAAAAGGATAAAGCAGAAAAGCTTTTATCAATTTCAATGTGAAGGGGCAATCGAGGATAACCTATAGCCTGTTTTATCGCCTCGGGCCAAATCGCTTTATTTTCTATCAGACTTTGTTTTCATTTGTGTGCAGTGATGTTTGGCACAGGTTTGTCACAGTTTCCTGAATGTTAAATCAGATTTAGAAGAATTAATCTCGGCCTTAAACCGGCGCTGCAGGTGCATGCGTGTACCTGCCCACGGATCATCGGTCTGTTTCCGCAGGTTCTGGTTTGGATCTGATTTGGGGTCCATTAAAACCCGCTCCTGTTTTCTGCTGGCCGGGCCTGTGTGTAGTTTTCCACCCCGAGAGGAGGGCTGTGTCTCGGGTTTAATTTTTCATCAGCTCAGCCTAGGTGTTGGGGCTTTTCTCTCGGATTGACGCGGGAATCCCTCCGCTATCACTTTCGGTTAATGGTGCGCCGTATTTGGCCCTGAGCTCAGCCGCTGCAACCATCACAACCAATAATCTTTGCTTTACCTCCCGCTCCCGTATCGATAGCTTCTCTCGCCTCGGGCGGACGCTTTGATATGCTAATGCCGAGCGGGGCCCCGGATTCAGCCGAGATCATATTAATGTTGTTCTTTCTGACTGCGGCTTTGGCGGCATGAATATTCACATAACCTTTTTCAAAAGAAAATCACTCAAGAAACGCGGATCCTACTTAGGAGGAGTCGTCTGTGTTTTTAATCACCCTGCTCTCCCTCTTCCACTTCAGCTCCAGCACAGCAGCCGCCGCAGATCAAGCCGATCTGTCAGGCGCGCGCCCCCGCCGCTTCAGCAGCACGCGCACGCCTCCTCTCCTCCCTGTCAAGACATTGGCGGGCTTTTTTCCTCTTTCTAAGGCGCTATAAACATTGTTGTTAAAATATGAGGAGGATGACATTTGGCCCGTGTCTCTTTTTCTTTAATTTTCGTGGCAAACTCGTAAAAGGCGCTTGATTCCGCGTGTGATCCCGCCCGCCGCTCGCGCCGCAGCCCCAGGCTACTCTCCGTTGCTTAAATACCGTTATCGCCTCTGGGCCCGCGCGCTCCACTGACTGCACTACCGGCAATAGCTCTTTTCGATTGCCCTTGGCAACATAAAATACAAACTACTTTGAATCAAAACATTTTTAGGGGAATTAATATGATGTGAACTCGCGGCTTTCAGAGACGCGCGCCCCTGTCAGAGCGCGTGAGGCTGACAGACAGGTCTGCCCGGTTTGTGTCACATACAGAGAGAGAGAGAAGGAGAGGCGCACGAGCTGGACTACACGCGCGCACACGCACGCACAGAGGAGTCCAAGCTGCACCAATAGTATCAATCGATCCCCGAGCGTCTGCTTTGAGCGCCGGTGTGAAACACAAACTCCGTCCAGCTCCCTTTAAAGCGCTGCCGCTGGACCACAGCGCGCGCTGCTGCCGCGACACGACGGTGGCACAGTGCTGAGGGCGCGAGGAGCTGTCCAGGTGCTGAAATGAAAGGTGCGAGCTGCTGTCCAGAGACGGTTTAACATTGAGGCAAAGCAGGGGCGCGCTCAGACATCCTGGGCCCATGTAGGGACATCACAGCGGGCCCCAAACAGCTCTGCAGCCTCTCCAACAAAACATCTGTGCAGCAGAGTGAAGAAAAACGGAACAGCTGGAATTATAACAGCCAAATTATTCCGCTGAAAGATCACTGAGAAAACTCAAAGATGGAATAAATAATAATAATAATAATAATAAACTCTCAGGCATTTAGAAAACTTTAAGAATTTAGAATATTTTCATCAGTCCAGGCACAGCGGCACAGCTAGAAGGTTGCTGGTTTGAACCCTGTGCAGAGTTTGTTCTCCTCGTGCATGTGTGGGTTTTCTCTGGGCACTCTTGCTTCCTACCACTGACCAAAAAATCGTGCTAATTATGTTATTAGTGACTCTAAATTTCCTTTAGGTGCATGTGTGAATAGGTATCTATCTCCTTATGTGGCCCTGTGATTGGCTGGCGACTGATTTGCCAACCAACCACAATGCCAGCCAGGATAGGCTCCTCCCCTTTCGACTCTGAAAGGGGTAAGCAGAATATATAATGGATTAATGATGGATGGATATATTTAGTTCTCGTGTATCTCTGGCGCAAAAGATTGAAAACAGATTTTACATTTGTTTTACTCTTTAACCGTTTTTTTCTGAAGACCTCATTATTTCAAAATGCGATTTGGTTCAACAAGAGCATAAACAAAAATGATATTCTCTAATTTATTTCCTTTTTAGTTAGGAAATGTCTTTTCATGGGGGCTAACCGATGCAAGAGGCCTGAATTTTACTGTTTTTTACAGTTAAAAACAAGAGAACGAGAAGACAGACATCCAAAGACCTTTGATAAAATGTAAATAATATGTAAAAAAAATACTTATATGATCATTTTTAAGGGGCCTTATCATCTGCCCTTAGATTCCTCTTAACTTTCCACATTATACAACTCACAGTGCTTTACAGAGTTAAAGGTAAAGAAGTTTTGACATCAAAAACATTACAGACACAATTAGAAAAAGCAGGGCATTGAGATATAAAACGTTGGCTAATACAAGGTTAAAGGGAGAAATAAAATATATAAATTTAAAAAATGAGGCAGACACCTGCCTGGGGCCTTGTGCTCCAACAGGCCTTGAGATACAGTCATCACAGCTGAGCAGCAAATACATAAACATCTAAATCTGCTGTCATCGAATATGAAGAGAAAAAGTGCAAACTGTCTGAGATGGACTGACAGTTGAAGGAAATGTATGGACGATAAAAAGAAACTCTGCCAACTCTTTTTGACTATTTAGACAGAGCCAGGAGGATGGTTTGCATTCTTCTGTTGTAAGTTATATATATATATATATATATATATATATATATATATATATATATATATATATACATATAAAACAATTACATTAGAAACTCGCAGTGTTAAGAAAACTTAAGAAACTCCTGGTTCTGCATCCAGATCACCACCAAACTGTAATCACTTCTTCTGTGCCGTTACAAACATTCCCTGAAAATGTCACCAAACTCTATCGAGAAGTTATTGAGTTATTAGTAAAACTTTGCTTTATCTGCCAGTGTTAATAAATCCTGTAATTTTTTTCAGTATTACCACAAATTTCCAATCACTTCTTCCTGATGCCATGACCAACATTCCCTGAACATTTAAACAAAATCTGTTTTTATGTTTTGGTTTTATCCTGTTGCAGAAGTATATATAAAAAAAACATTACAGAAATCGTAGGGATGCACAATAATGAATTTTTCCGATACTGGATATTACAAAACCTATTTTAGCAGCAATATAAATAACAGTAAGATGTTTTTTTAAACTACAGCTGCTCTTCACAATAAGAGTATAATCAAGTTTAGCAGGAGCAGCTAACTCCAATTTTCTAATCTATTGGTGTTGTTTGGCAACTTTTACTGGCAATTTAAAATTAACATGCAAAAATAAGCTTACGTTTATGATAGTATACAGGGCAAAGATATTTGTTAGTTTTTTTATTCTGCTGATACAGATATTTAGCTTTTGCCCTTACTGATATCATATGCATCCCTTAAACTATATTTAAAAAATGTATTTGTGCACACATGCAACGATAAAGAAACAGACATAACTAAAAAAAATTATATTAATACGAGTAGTAGGTAAAACTGATAGAAAAGGCATTTAAAACAAAGCAATTACAAAAAGAGAATAGACAAATGTGCAAACAGAAAAGGGAAAAACAACAACAACAAGCAAACAAACATAAAAACAACAGAAGCAAGAGCAAAAGTGAAGAAGAGAAAAGCACAATAAAAGAACGGATTTATCAATCTGATGGGGATTTTGGAAACTTTTACTTGCAACTTAAAGTTAACACACAAACATGAGCTGAGCCTAATGCTAACATACAAGGCAAAAACATCTTCATTTGTTTTTTTATCTGTTGATACAGATATTTAGCTTTCGTACCCATTATCTGCCCTTACCGATATCATATGCATCCCTAAAAAATACTTTACAAAATGCAAGTGGATCTCCTGAAGCCGTCTTTATTACACAAAAAGGCAACACTGAGCAGAGAAGGTTCAAACTGGGGAGTGATGGTTAAAAAAAATTCCATCAATAGTTAAAATGAGTTGACTTTAAAATATTCAAATTCATTTATAAGAAAATCACCAAGTTAAGACATATCTGGACATCTGTCAAAACATGTCAAAGTTTGTTCATATTCTGACGGATGGTTTCAGCTGGATGATGAGCTGGGGTCTTGTTTTGGTCTTCATCTGAGGACTAAACTCATCCGTGACTCTTCTCAGGTGCTGAAATGTGACATTTTTCAGCTTCAGGTCGAACAGCCGTACAAACTGAACAACTATGATGTGTTTTTGGAACTATCTGACTTTTGTAATTTCTGAAGGCAGCTTTTGGCTTTTTCTCCGCTTTCTGTTATTCGTCCAAAAGTTGAAATCAGTCTGTGCTTCTGCTGAGTTTGGCTGGTATGTTGTTGAAGCTGCAGGTCTCACAGTCCTGCAGAACAACAGCTGAGGTTCAAAGAGGCGACATTTTAGACATTTAAACGATGGGAGCAGGATTGTTCCTCCTCTTCAGTTTTTGTTGATGTTCTGCAGCGAGAATAAAAGGCTGATCTTTCATCATAACACTCTGCAAACGTCACATCGCATGTTAAAGAAGTTTAAGTTCATGGTTCAGTCTGGCTAATATACATTTTGAATGGATGGAAAATTTTAGAAACTATAATTAAGTATTTTTACAATCTAAATTTAAAGATGCTATGAGGAGTTTCTAAGTAATGACAAAAAAGTCTCACTTTTAGATATATGCCTGATGGAAATACACACTTTAAGATGAGTTTTATAGCATCAAAATAGATTATCTATAAATGCTATTCCTTAGCTTCGCGTGGGGTCGGACAGGGCTGGACTGGCCTGGATACTCAACTTCAGGAACAAGACAATTAAAACTAGAGTAAATTTCTATTATTCGGACACGTCTTAGAGCACCGGGCTGTAAGTAGCGATATATAGCCGGCTACAAAACTACGATACTAAGTTTTCCAAAAATTGCTTGTTGTCATACATCAAAAACTACCGCTACATAACTAGAAAGAGATACATTACCTTGTCTCTTTGCATCCTGTAAGTTGTTGAAAAAAGAAGTTGTAAAGCAATGCAGAGTTCTGAGGAAGGTCCAAGCTGCATTTATTAGCATCACAACAAACGCACGCTTTGGCTTGGGTCACGTCTTTACGACAGTTGCCGCGCGTGCTCATGGGTAGCAGAGTCTTTAGCACCTTTAAGCAAAATATAAGCACACATATCAATCATAGGTTGGCGTAGCTTTAAATCTGCTCTGTGGCTTCTGTCCTGCACATCATTTTGTGACATTTGGATGAACTGTTGTCTGCCTCTTTATGTGGATGTACCCCGCCTCACCCAGTGTCAGCTGGGATAGGCTCCAGTATCTATTAAGACATAAGCAATAGATAACAGAAGGCTAAAGTTTGGATTTCATAAAAGCCATAGTTGTATAAAGCACAGCAGTGCTACTTTTGGCAGCTCTCCTTGTCCTGAGATTAATGTGAGAACAAGTTTTAGTCATGTAATATCTGGCCTCTAACTTTATGCCAGCACCTTCTTGGTTTAAGATGGATTGTGAGTTGTTTACACATTGTGTCGATCTGGTTTGTTAAAACTGTGTGTTTTCTGTTTACTATCTTGTGGAGAGTGTTGCTATTTTAATTTGTTTTTTTCCTCTTTGTGATCACCTCCCTTAGGACAACTGATGAAATTTAGCTATTGTGCGACTTCTGGCATACTTGCGAAATTGTTGATTAATGTGCACTGTCCTTATCAAATAAATACAATAAATTAAACTTCCTGTTTAGTTTAAGTTGACAAAAACTTTCTTCCATTTTAGTTCTTTCTTCAAGTCTAAACGTTTTCCTCAGTTCAAACTTACTCAGTTGCCAAATGAAATTAAATAAATGTCATTGTATTTCCCCAAAACTGATACAAAACCCGCCCCGAGACAGGGGTGTACAAACATTTACTTCTTTGAGGGTCAATACTGAAAAATACGACAGAGTTGTTTTATTATACCTTGCCTTTAAATGAGAAACTGAAAGATTTCAGGCGGCTCTGGTGACCCTCGCTGCCTCTTTTCAGGACGAGAGTGAGAAAGAAAAGCTCTTTAAAACAGAGAAATAACATTCTGACACAAAACAAGAGCAAACTGCATGAAGCTGCTCAAATTTGAATGAATTTTGGTGCCTGAGGATGGTTAGAATTTATGTTTTGTACATTATGGCCTGTTGGTCGCATTAGGGGCCTGGAAACATTCAGGAGTGCGATGAATGAAGATTTATTTTAACTAAAGTGAAGTATCGTTTCTGTAGATGAGTTTTTGTTGACAGATGAATCTTTATTGATAATGTCAACATGCTTTTTGTGAGAAGATGGAGTGTCATAAACAGAAACTTAGATTATTATTTCAATGATAGAGGAAAAAACATTTATTCATAAAATGAGAGTGCAGCCCAAACACTTTAGTCTCATCTGCAGTACTGAGGGGATTTTTTTAGCATTGCGAGACAGGGCAGTTTTCCACATTTTCGGCAATAAGTTCACAGTAGATTTGGATGTTATTTCCAGGGGACACCGGTCATGACACAAAGAAGACGTGATTAGATTTTGATACTGATCCGATTACAGATGTGGAACCAAGACTTTTAAAAGGATTTGTAAACAGTGCAAAATAAGACAGTTTTCCACATTTTTGCTTATAACTCATTAAGTTTCCCACAGATTTGGATGAAATTTTCAGGGAATGTTGCTCATGACACAAGAAAGAAGTGACTTTGATGGTGATACGAATCAGGATGTGGATCTAGGATTTTTCTTCAAAGATTTATTACCAGTGTGAGACAGGGCAGTTTTCCACATTTTCACTAAAAACTCAAAAATCTCTGTGTTTTTGGAAGAAACTTTGGTCATGACACGAGGAAAAAGTGACTTGATCTTTATGGTGATCCGAATCCAGATCCAGGGATGTTCTCAAGGGTTGGTTAACATTGTGAGAAAGAGAAGTTTTCCACATTGTTGCTAATAACTTGTTGAATTTTAAACAGATTTTAATGGCATTTTCAGAGAATGATGATCATATTGCACGTTTTTGGTGTTGATCCAGATCAGGATGTCAATCCAGTGATTTTTTCAAGGATTTGTTAACCGTGCTAAATTGGGCAGTTTTCCACATCTTTGCTCATAAGTCAAAAAGCTCTTAATGGACTTGGGTGTCACTTTCAGGGAACTTTGGTCGTGACACAAGGAACAAGTGACTTGATCTTTACAGTGATCCAAATCCAGATGTAGATCCAGGATTGTTTTCAAGGCTTGGTCAGGAGTGCAAAGTAGGGCAGTTTTCCACATTTTTGGCTAGTAGCTTATTAGGTTCTCAACAGGTTTTGACATAATTTTCAGGGAATGTTGACAATAACATTACGGAGAATTGACTTGATTTTTATGGTGATGCAATCCAGATGCAGAGCCAGAATTTTTTTCAAGGACTGGTCAATATTGCAAGTTAGGGCAGTTTCCACTTTTTTGTTTATAACTCATTACGTTCTTAACAGATTTTGGTAACATTTTCAGGGAATGTTGGCGATGACACAAGGGAGGATTGACTTAAGTTTTGTGGTGATCTGAATCTGGATGTGGATCCAGAGACAGTTTCAACTATGTTTGCTTTGTTTCGTATTGTTTGTTTTGTTTTGTTTTTATTGTGCATAAATGTTTCGTACAACACCAACCTGCCAATGGGACTAGAGATGGAAATTAGTCACATGGCTATAATCTTACATGTTTACATTTATATGTTCATTAACATATACTGTCCCATTTCTTTCTTTTAAAAATAAACAAATCTACAAATCTACATCTTAACAGTTTGAGCTTGGGCAGTTTTCCATTGTCTGTAACAACCTTTTAAGGGACGAACTGATTAGATTTTGGCGGTGATCCGTATCAGGATGTGGATCCAGGGAATTTTTCAAGGATTTGTTAAGATAGGGCAGTTTTCCACATTTCGAAAATTACTCGCCTGACAATGTTGAAAATGACTTGGAGGAGGTTTGTCCTCTTGGAGCACTTCTAGATATGATAGACTTGTTTTAGATATTTATTGTCTCCTTTTTCATAGAAACATGTGGTGAACAAATACATTTTTTCCAATTTTAAGTCAGATTGTTTTAGCGCGTAAATTCGTCAGGTTTCCCATCACTTCAAACCGGTCCGTCCCTGCTGATAGTGAATAATAGATTTTAGGGGATAAAATATAGGTCACATGTTTTTAAGAGCTCTGCTGGTGGCCAGATTGTCCACGTTGGCCCAAAAAGAGGGCCTGCAGCATTGTTCTTATCAGCCTAAATGGCATCCTTGTCTTCGCCCCATCAAACCCAGCGCGGCCCAATAACAAAGCGACACGCCCTGCTGTTAGATTTGATAATGAGGCAGATGAATAATAGAATATAGCCTACAGTACATCAGACACAAACCTTGCGTTTCAGCTGCTCGGGACGTTAGTTCAAGTGAAAGTTTAATAATAATAGACCCACTCAGAAGAGCGGGTTTATTCCAGGAGGACTTCAGCAACACTGATTCAGATGCAATTAATAATGTGAAAGAGCCTTCACTATCACAACAGCCATCATTTATTCACACAGGAGAGAGAGCCAGGATGGAGGAAGGTGATTAAAAACAAGGTTCGGTTTCTTCCCCTCCTGGGCTTTAGGAGGATTTTTCCAACAGACAGACAGACAAATATTGAGCTGAGATGGATATTATATGTACATAGAACAAAACTTGATCTAATATTTAACCAGAGAGAGGGTGAAGTGTTGAAATGTGCTTAGATTAAAACAGTTTATAGAAGACATTTGATCCCATCAGCTGGGTCTGTGTGAGTTAGCTCTTAATTTCTGCTCATCTCTGATTAAAACTGTATTTAGTAAAACTAGGGCTGGGAAACATGCTCTGCTTTGAGACAATGATTTTCAAATAATAAGTAGGGTAATCCAATAATGTTCATTTTAATATTGTACTCTCCTGTTCACCAAAATCAGATCCAAATGTTCTTTTCTTCCACAAGTAATCGAACTATTAAATGAACAATGAGAAATAGTCATGTTAAATAGATCTGGCTGGTCTAGACCCACCTGCTTGTCCATCACTACCAGGTTTTATTTGCTTTCCACCTCTACAAGAGTTCATAGTTTGAGTTTGTAGTGATGCTAATGTGTTTTTATTTGTTTATTTTCAGCGCTGTATCAGTGCATATATTCTATTTTGTTGCCAAATTTCTGTGATTCCTGCCACACCCCAATTTCCCCATGGAACAAATAAACAAACTAGCTTAAAGGGACTGTGAGGAGTTTCTAAGTAATTACAAAAAAGTTTCACTTTTAGATATGTGCCTGATCGAAATACACACTTTAAGATGAGTTTTATAGCATCACAATAGGTTATCTATAAATGCTATTCCTTAGCTTCGCGGTCGGGTAGGACAGGGCTGGACTGGCCTGGATACTCAACTTCAGGAACAAGACAATTAAAACTAGAGTAAATATATATTATTTGGACACATCTTAGAGCACCGGGCTGTAAGTAGCAATATAGCCGGCTACAAAACTACGATACTAAGTTTTCCAAAAATTGCTTGTTGTCACACATCAAAAACTACCGCTACGTAACTAGACAGAGTTACATTACCTCGTCGCTTTGCATCCTGTAAGTTGGTGAAAAAAAAAGTTGTAAAGCAATGCAGAGTTCTGAGGAAGGTCCGAGCTGCATTTATTAGCAACACAACAAACGCACGCTTTGGCTTGTGGTGCGTTCAAGTTGTAGTCAGAAGTAGGAATTTCCAAGTTCCGAGTAGGAAACTGCAACTGGAACATCCCCTGAGGTCGGAATTTCCTACTGGGAACTCGGTGAAACCTCGTCACCCCCGAGATGACAATGGAAGATGGATGCCTCCAGTGTGAACAGTTATTTAGCTCCTGTAATAACCCATTTATTTGCACTTCTGACTGGGGTGTGTCGCTCTAGATCAGCTGTATACATCGTATTGTTCGACTTGTATTTACAAAAATGCTGCCATAGTGATAATCACATTCTTTATTCAACAACAACGCAGGGCGTGCTAACAACAGCTAACAATAGCCTGGTAGATCGGCATTTTTTTTCCCGACTTCAGCTGGAACGCTGATAAGTTGGAGATGATGTCACTCCCAGTTCCGAAGTTACTGGAACGCAACATTACGACTGTCGCCGCGCGTGCTCATGGGTAGCAGAGTCTTTATGTCTTCGGAAATAGATTCTCCTCACAGCCCCTTTAATTAATTTATACAGTATATTGTTGGTTTGTGGAAAAGACCCAAAGCTTCATAAAAAGATTGTTTAAAACCATGAATAGTTATAAATATATTGACTTAAAAATGATCAGTTTGGGAGAAATCGTGTGTATCATGTGATTTATGAGCTCCACTACGGTGTTTGTTTTATGTGGATGTTTGTTAGTTTCTTTGTTTGTGAGCAGATCAACTCAAAAGCTAAAATAAATCAGTGCATCATGCTCATGGCACAAATAACAAGTGACTAGATTTTAGTGGTGAGATGAATCAGGACGTGGATTCAGGAGTTAATAAAGGATTTGATAACAGTGTGAGATCGGGCAGTTGTAAACATTTTCGACAATGAATATTAAATATTAATATTGTTATATAATAAATACAAATATGGTCATAGTATTGTATCAATATACACAAGTTGATATTGTGCTTCTGGCTGTTCATAAAAGACAACTATGACAACTCTGGTTACATTTTAACATTTTAATAAAACATAAAACGAATAAATCGATAAAATAAATATAATAGCTTATAGTTCATGATTGCCTTATATTACCGTGGCATTCCAACCACTTTATCTTGATTTTGGAACATAATCAATGTCCATTTTTTCCACTTTTCCACTTTTTGTTATTGTTCCTCTTCAGTTCTTCATCTAAACCACTCATCCTATACCATCTACCTGTGATAGCCCTATAACCCTCCACTAACAAGATTTTCAACAAATATCTGTCATTTTTGACCCGACATCTTAATGTCAGGATATCAAAAGGAAACATTCTAATTAAAGCAATGATTATTATTTTTCTTACCAGCATGTTAACATGATTATTATCCATTGCCTGTTAAAAGCACTGGTTTTTATTTTCTTTCTTAAAAAGTACATTCATTTTTGTCAACTGTTTTAAACTGTAAGCCACCTCTCAGTAAATGTCACGATGCTTTAATCTGTAATATAAGCATAATTAGTTAACTTTGTGGTTACTAAACAACTCTGCTGGTACCTGGAACAAACTTTTTCATCACTGCCCAGGGACAGGCCGAGACAAATCAGCCCCAACACTAAACATCCGAATTCAAGTGTTGATACCAAATTACAGCCGAGGCCTTTTAGCCTGCTTAATACTGAAGGATATGTTAAAACTACTGTAAAGTCTAAGGTTTATATCTGAACAAAAAGTTCATGTATTTCTGAGTGGGGGCTTTTGTAAAGTGGCTTTTCTTTTATTCATCTAAGTATCTGAGAGCCGTTCATGGAATAAAGAGGAAAAAGAAATAAAGAGTCCACGCCTTCGCTCGTAAAATACAGAAAATTAGAAACTTACTGCACTGTTATACTAAACTGTGCCTGAAAATACTGTTGGTACCTTTGTTTATACTTTATTTATTGACCCTCAATCTTTATATATCACATTTTATGACTGCAGTGAGATCGTAATGGAAATTAGGAACCAGGTTTATGAGCAGATGCGAGTTGTTTACAGCGTCCCTGAGTTTGCAGCTTTACTTTACAGACAGTTACACTGATTTGGGCTTTTTTGAGGAAAAGATGACAAGGCAGGAATAAAAGACCACCATGTGGCATTGACTCCATCCACTGGACACTTCATTAGGTACACCCTGCGAGCACAAGTTTGGACACACACTTAAAACCGCCTTAATTCTTCATGGCGTTGATTCAACAAGGTGCCCAAACAAAACTCCATAATAGCATGATGGCATCACACAGCAGATTTGTCAGCTGTACATCCTGAAAGTGCTCTGTTGGATTGAGATCTGGTGACTGTGGAGGGTTCTGAAGTACAGTGTGGTGTAGGGCTGAAGGGTTTTAGGAAAAGATCTAACTGTGATTCAATGTTTTTAGTTCAATTAATGCAATACTCACTATGTTTACAGTATAGACAACAGTAAGGAAATCAATGATCAAAAGCACATAACACATTATTTATTATCTAATATTGATGGTAAATAATCTGTTTTCTTTATTTAAGGGATACTCCAACTTCTACTCCTAAACAAAGGTTTTGTGTTGATGATCTGTTCACCAGCATAAATGCAAGCTGCTGAAAATGTGTAAAATAGTTGACAACAGATCCTGGGTCAGTCAGGAGCACATTTGTTATGATTTGGTGCTACACAAACATAGATTGATTTATTAATTTGTTGATTGAAGACTGACTTATTGCAACTTTTTTGTAAAATGCCTTGTAAAGCTTCTTCTTGTGTAAGTTTTGCCACAAAATGTCACTTACTGCCAACATTTCAGATACCTAATTACTTCTGGTTCTTTTCAATACTGTTTATTTAATAAAACTCAGTATTTTGATATTTATTTGTTTCAAAAAGTAACAAAACTTTAAAATTAAAGATCGGTAGCCTCTGTTGTGTGAGAGAGAAAGGTGGAGGACATTATTAAAATCACAAAAAGAAACAATTTTAGTGTTTTTGTTCACGTAATTTGGAGTCTGATGGCAGTTTTTGGTGATAAAAAATATTTCACACACAGCACACAACTCCCAGCTCGACTGTTCGGCAGAGGTCATTAAATCCAGCAATATTTAATGTGCTGAATAAACATATCACATCATTGTTTGTTTCTGTTAGTAATTTTATGATACAGAAAAAACTGCAAACAAACCAAAAGAACTGATATTTTGCTTCACAATTTTTGTTTGTCAAATTTAATAGCATCTATTTTAAGTTATCTTTGCACTTTTTACAGTTATTTCTGACTTTTCTAATTGATTCTGCCCCAAATATTTGTGATTTTTTATGTCATCACAGAATCAACTGTTGGCTTCTAAAAGCTTTCAATCCCACAGCAAGAAAATACATATTTTTTTGGTTTGTTTGTTGTTTTCTCTGTTATATGAAATGTTAATGGAACCAAAAAAATATTTGACTTATGTTTGTTAAAACATTAAATATCCCAGACATTAATGATGACCTCTGCCAAACAGTTGAGCTGGGAGATAAAACAGGAAACACTTTTGTTTTCTTATCTAGTGCACAGAAGAGCACTGATTCTACGACTGACTGATACAGTTTGTGTTTCTGTTGTCGTTCTTGCTCTCACCGCTGTGTTGCGTTTGTGTGCAGGTGGGACGTGCGTGGTGAACCCCACAGACCTCTTCTGCTCGGTACCGGGCCGCCTGTCGCTGCTCAGCTCCACCTCCAAGTACAAAGTGACCATCGCAGAGGTGAAAAGAAGACTGTCCCCACCAGAGTGCCTCAACGCCTCCTTACTGGGCGGAATACTGCGCAGGTATGAAACAGAGACGACTGATTTTAGGCAACACCTTAAACACACCACAGCATTCAAACAGAATCTACAGCAAGAGCATCAACAACAATCCAGCAAAGCACACAACATGCTCCCGTGAATAAGAATCAAACCGCAGACTCCTTTACAGCGTCTGACATCGCAAATATTTAAATAGAAACCTGATCTCGCTACATTTTTGGAGCCATTTCATCTCTCTCTGTAGCAGAGGACCTCATTGAGATGTTCATGTAGTTCTCTCCACATCATCCCGGGAGAATCAGAGACAGAGAACTTCAAAAACACGAGTCCATCCTGCAGCAGTCGCAGTTATAGAGGAATAAAAATGTGGAAGAGTGAAAATCCAAAAAATACAGGAACAGCTTGTGAATGATACCGGGGCTGGACTAAAATCATGTTAATATATCTGAGCTAAACGGTGAATCATGGTGTTTATCTCAGTTTTGTTCAGCAGAGAGAAAACAAATGTTAAGAATAGAAAAGTTGATGTCTGTACAGAAGAAATCAAATATATTTTTTTTAATTTTCCAAACTATGGCAACAAAACAGAAGTACTTAGCACCCTTTGTTGGATGAATGCCTGTATTTAAGGGCTAGAAAGCACTAGGAGAGCGCAAACCTTTAGTTCCATAATATGATTTCTGAATCCTGAAAACCCACACCTAGCACTCAGAATCATGTTGATATCATTATTTGTTAATTGATGGCGGTTATCTGGATCACCACCACAATCTAATCCCGTTTAAGATGGGCCATTTCCAGCAAAATCTAACCAGTAGTTTTTGCGTAATCTTGATAACAAACAAACATATGCAGATAAAACCAAAACCTCCTTTGCTGAGGAAATTAGCTAGTAGCTAAATCTGGTACAAAGCATTTCTTCTCCTTTAAATGATAATGCTATTTTGTTCCTTTTTCCAAATCTAAAAAACTGCTAACAAAGCAAACCAAAAATTCTGACAAGCCAATCAAATTGCAGCAACTCAGTGCATTTTGGCACGTAGACTTGGTCAAGACAGCCAGCTGAAGGTCACACTGGGCATCAGGATGAAGCAGAAAGGTGATTTCAGTGACTTTGTGAGGTCTGAGTTAAGACAAGGTCACTGGTCTCCCTTCAAATCAACGCCCACGGTGGATGCCCCCCTCCGACCCCATGTGCTCATCTCTGTGTTTGTTGTCTCATGTGTTGAGATGTTTTTTTTCCAATCCCACACTGTGCTCCCCTGACAGGTGTCTAGTTTGGAATTGTTTTTTTACCCCTCTCCTTTTCCTGTTTTCTTTCCTGCAAGCACTTTGAGTTACATATGTTGTAGGAAAAGTGCTTTATAAATCAAGTTTGATTGATTGATTTGATTGACTTTGAACGTTACATTGTCGTCGGAGCCAAATGGACTGGTCTGAGTATTTCAGAGTTTTTATGGTTTGCAGAGAATGATCCAGAAAAATAGAGAAAATGCCTTGTTGATGCCAGAGGCCAGGTTGCACAGGCTCACCCAAACTGGACCATAGAAGAAGGAAAGGATGAGTTTGGATTTCAGCTTCTTCGTTCAGATCCTGTTTGTATCAGCAGGATATTTTTTGACACACTTTGCTCTCCTTATTGTGTGTTTGAGTTGATCTCAGATAGTTGCAAATCAGATCAACATCACCATATAGTCAGGCCACCCTGACAATAAGGCCTTTGACTCTTGGGACGTGCTGGAATGGGAAGTCTGGTGCAGTAGGTAGTGCATGTGCCTCATAACAAAAAATTAATCAGTGTGGAGTTGAATTGTTCCTCCCGTGCTTGCGTGGATTCTCTCTGTGCACTCCGGCTTCCTTGCACAGACTAAAACATGCTTAGTAGGTAGATTGGTGACTCCAAATTTCCCCTAGGTATGGGTGTGAATGGTTGTTTGTCTCTTTATGTGGACCTGTGATTGGCTGGTGACTGGTTTAGTGTGTACCTCGCCTCTTTCCCAATGTCAGCGAGAATACGCTCAAGCCCCCCATGACCTAAAAAAAGGATAAGCAGTATAGATAATTAATGCATGAAAGGACGTACAATCAACAAATCTTGAAGGAAATAGCAAAGCGTACCTTATAAAGTGGCCAGTGAGTTTATGTTAGACTCTGTATCTTGATTGATAATATATCGATGAATCTAAAAAAAAAAAAAAAGATACATTTCTTAGCTCATAAATCAATTATTTGTTGCAAAGATGATGAAAAATGAAACACTGTGGTCTTCAGAAGAGTGGATTTGGCTGCCTGTTCCATCTTTTTTGTCCTTTTCTGTTTTCTTATCAAATAAGAGGTCAGCTAAAGCGACGATTGTGATGAGACTGAAGATTAATAGTCGTTTTTAAAGCCTTATTCTGTTTGTCCAAGCACAGAGAGCTCTGCCTGACTCTGTAATCCTCAGATGAAACACACAGGATGTATTGCAGAGTATCGCTTCCACAAAGAGTATTGTAGGCGAGCGAGGGGGCCGAGGGCTGCACGCGCCGCCATGCCCAGGGAGCCAGAGGGAGGCGAGACCAGGCCAGAGCATGCCAGGATCAGAGGAAGCAGAGGGAAGCAAGAGTTGCCAGCGCTGTATTATTGATGAGGAGGAGAGAAAGGAAGAGCGAGAGGGGGGAGGGAGCAGAGAGAGAGAGAATATGGCCGGGTTTGCAAGAGGAGGCATCCACAAAGAGATAACTCACAATCAGACGTGTTGATCTTCATGTGCAGGAAATTATGATAAAAATAAAGAAGTCAGTCCTGCATGAGCTGTGTTTTACGCTTTCATGCTCGAGAAGCTCAGGCTGATGTTGTGTTTTGGGGTTTTCTGGTTTTGGAGTTGGGCCTTTCTTGTCAACATGATACTGACAAAGGGATCGTCGGATCTACTCGAGTATCCAGTCCACTTTAGGGATGGTCAATCAATCTTTTAATCAGTCTGTCTTTGTATAGTGCCAGCTTATAACAAGTGTTATCTCAAGAAACTTCACAATAGAGCAGACTGAAGGCATACTCTTCATTTATAGATACACATATATTTACATTCATAAAAATAACATATTACAATAACGTAACTACTTTTTCAGATAAAAAGTAAAGAAACACGCTACTACTGAAAATGTGGGAACAAAATGTAGTTCCTTTTAAAATGCGGCACAACGTTACTTTTCCCACGGACAGATCTGACACCGATGCTCCCCGCATCATACGCGGGCAGGGTTGCCAAGTCCGCTCATTTTAAGGGTCTAAGGACCTGTTTGTCTCAAAAGTCCCCTTACTACATGTTTTGTAGAGAGTTTTTAGCTTATGTTCTGTGCTTCACACTGCGGCAACAGCACTCGCTTATTACCTCCTACAAGGAGGTTATGTTATTGTTGGCATCTGTTTGTTTGTTTGTTCCTCTGATTTTAATTAAATCTTCAGGAAATGTCCTGATTGGGACAAGGAACTAATTATTATATTTTGGGAGTGATCCGGATCACCCTCTGGATCCGCCATGACGAAAAATGCAATTTTGTAAAAACTACTGAGCTAAAATACATATCAGGATGAATCTAATTGCTAATGGTATGTTTTCATGGTCCAGGAATCCAAATATTTAGATGAAATAAAGCTAGGACTACATTTTGTTACCACATTTTCAGTAGTAGCACATTTCTTTACTTTTTATCCAAAACAGTAGTTACGTTATTGTAATATGTTATTTTTATGAATGTGCATACTGTATATGTGTATCTGTAAATGAAGAGTATGCCTTCAGTCTGCTCTATTGTGAAGGAAATGTCCTGATTGGGACAAGGAACTAATTATTAGATTTTGGGAGTGATCCAGATCACCGTCTGGATCAGCCATGACGAAAAATGTTATTTTTGTGAAAAACTACTGAACTAAAATGAATATCATTACGAATCCATTTGCTAATGGTATGTTTTCATGGTCCAGGAATCTAAATATTTAGATGAAATAAAGGTAGGACTACATTTTGTTACCACATTTTCAGTAGTAGCGCGGTTCTTTACTTTTTATCTGAAACAGTAGTTACGTTGTTGTAATATATTATTTTTATGAATGTGAATATTTGTGTATCTGTAAATGTAGAGTATGCCTTCAGTCTGCTCTATTGTGAAGGAAATGTCCTGATTGGGACAAGAAACGAATCATTATATTTTGGGAGTGATCCAGATCACCGTCTGGATCCGCCATGACGAAAAATGCAATTTTTGTAAAAGCTACTAAACTAAAATAGATATCATTATGATTCTAATTGCTAATGGTATATTTTCATGGTCCAGGAATCTAAATATTTAGATGAAATAAAGGTAGGACTAGGGCAGCAGGGTTACACAGCAGGTAGTGCACGTGCCCCACAGCAAGAAGGTTCCCGGGTTGGACAGGGGCCTCTCTGTGTGAAGTTTGCATGTTCTTCCTGTGCATGCACAAGTTCCCTCCGGGCAATCCGGTTTCCTCCCACAGACTAAAGCGTGCTCATTAGGTTAATTGGTGACTCTAAATTGCCATTAGGTATGAGTGTGAGTGTGAATGGTTGTGTGTCTCTCTATGTGGCCCTGCGATCGACTGGTGACCGGTTCAGGGTGTACCCCGCCTCTCGCCCAATGACAACTGGGATAGGCTCAAGAACACCCCCCCGGCGGAGGTCTGTGCTCTCCGAGTGCTTTTCTAGTTCCATTATCTGATCGGCCCGTAATGAATGTAATTGACGTAACAATCATCCTATCAACTTCCAGAAATGCTTCCAGGCTCTGCTGATTCACAAAAACTTTCTTTGTGCTGTTGCTCAGGTGGATTAGTTAAACATATTGAACCCCCAAGTACACAAACCAAGTCCTTTTGGACCAGGCCACGTCCACCCAAAACCTTCGGCGTAAAAGCTTCACATGTCCTCTTACCTGGACCAGGGAACAGTTCACCTATGGAAGTGTATAATAGACAGGAAGCATTTCTCATTTCGGTTTGAGCTGTTTCTCTGCTTCTATTTAAATTTACATCCCCCCAAAGCATTTCTCTGACTGTATCAGACAGCAATAAATCGCATACATTTGAAAATTTTACATAAAAGCTGCAGAAGTGACAGTGACCATCGCTCCTCCAAAACAGAGCTCCTCACTTTGGGCTCAAACGTGACGGGGAAACTCAGGGGGACGTGCAGCCATGTCTATTTTAAAGACCACGCAGTGAATGTATAATCACGTGACATGTTTTAATTTTACTCTCTTTGATTTTATGCTTAATTTCTGCTTTTGTCACATCAAAGTTAATCTATATCTTACCATCTTTACTCTGAAGACGTGATTAAAACTGTACTTCAGAAGGAGACAGGATGATTAGTTTGTCTTTGCTTCAGTGTGCTCAAAAAACATGACATGAGTATAATGAAGCTGAAACTGTGGGCGACGTCATGTAAAAATAAACTTATTTTACTTTTCCGCAGAGCAAAATCAAAGAACGGAGGCCGGTGTCTGCGGGAGAAATTAGACCGTCTGGGCCTCAACCTGCCGGCAGGACGGAGGAAAGCTGCCAACGTCACTCTGCTCACGTCTCTAGTGGAAGGTAAGGAACTTTGTGTCCTCGATGCTTAAATGAAACCTCATTTTCTATTAAAGTTTTCATTTTTAATCATTTGGGTGTTGTTTCATTAGTTTTCTCTCCTTGTGTTGTGCTCAGGTGAGGCGCTCCACCTGGCGCGGGACTTCGGTTACACCTGCGAGACAGAATTTCCCAGCAAGGCGGTGGGGGAACATTTGGCGCGGCAGCACAGCGAGCCGAAAGAGACCAGCGCACGCAAAAAGATGGTTCTGGCCACAAAGTGAGAATCCAACACACACCAATACACTTTAGTCAAAAAGAGTTAACTCTTAAACATAACTTGAGGATACGTCGAACAAAGAGTGAAATATTAAACGACTTTGGGCACAACACGAGGAACATTCAGCAACGCAAGAGTAGAAGATAAAAGCCTTAAACAGAACCAGACTCCTGTTCAATCATTTTGTGCCTTTCTAAGTAAAAGCTCAGTTTGGAGAGACCCCATTTGTTCTACTTGTACAAACACCAATTACAGTGAAGTTGGGACATTGTGAAAAACATAAATCAAAACAGAATACAATGGTTTGCAATCATTTAAGACTTGTATTCAGATGTTAAGGAAGATATGTAATGTTAAAACTGATAAACTTCATAGTTGATTTATGCAAATATTCACTCATTTTTAGTTTAAATGCCTGCAACAAGTTCCAAAAAAGCTGGGACATAGGTATGTTTACCACTGCGTTACATCACCTATTCTTTAAATAACAGTTAATTTTTTTTCTATGAACTGAGGACACTAAGTTTGAAGCCTTGTAGGTGGAATTCTTTCACATTCTTGATTCAGTTGCTCAACAGTTTAAGGCTCCAGTATTGGGAGACAGGTCTGTACCGCAGGCAGGTCAGTCTAGTATCAGCACCCCTTTACTACAAAGTCATGCTGCTATAACACATGCAGAATATGTCTTCATTGTCTTGCTGAAATAAACAGGGATATCCCTAAAAAATATGTTGCTTAGATGTTAAGAGGGGTACGCACATAAGGATTTTTAATCTGTTAGAGACCCCGCACATGAAGATAAAAAACCAGGCATTGAACAGTTTTGATCGTACTGTGTGTGGTGTGCTCTGATAATCTCAACACAGCACACCACGCACATAACCATTCTGTCCCTCCAACGATCTAGAGTCTAGTCAAACGTGATCCAACAAAGACAATAAGAAGAAGCACAGCAATGAACATAAACGTTGTCCTTTCTGGAACAGTCTCCCACTCGCCAGAAAGTAGGGCCCCACATTACAAAACTTTCAAAGCGCATGTCGAGCAGTGGCTGAAAGCAAACCAGTCCTGTAACCATTAACATCAAGGGTTTAAATCATATATTACAACATAAATACAAGTTACTATGCATAATCAAATGAACTTGATACAGAATTCAAGCAAATTTAGCTCATTTACATGGAATTAAAGCCAATGAAGCTATTTTCAAATCAATAAAATGATGTGTTATTCAAATGTTTAAAGCTCGAATGTTTCCTGCTGCCATTTTTTAAATATAGTATTGAGTAATACTTGATATAATGTCAACGGCTTCATGAAAGAGATTTACAGACACTTTAAGAGCAAAGTGAGGTTGTAAATAACTTGCAGAAGATTATACAGAATTATTTCTATTGGATATCTGAGTTTTTTTTCATAATTACTGCTGCTGTTTTTTGGGAATGAATGGCGGGCCACATTTAGTGATGTGGAGGGCCGCCACTTGCCCACCCCTGGTTTAAATGAACTGTCGTGTGATTTGCTCTTATTATGATCTACTGTCCAGTTCTATGTCCTGCTTTCGAGTGCTATCTCTGCTATAATGTTTGTGTGTTAACCTGCCTTGGGACTACAGATGTAAATCAGCACTGATGCTATAATTCAGCAAATTTACATCTATTGTTTTTGAATAGATGTTCATTCATGTGCACTGTCCCTATTAAAGATATAAAGTAATAAACAGCTGGAAAACACAACACACAGCACGGTAGAGGACATACGAGAAGAGGGACTGATGGTGGTCTTTGGACTCTTTTTATGGAAAATCTTGAATTAAGTAAAAAAAAAAAATGTGGAAAAATCCTGGAGACAGCGTGAACACATGAGCTGGTCCTCCATTTCTTAGCTCCATCAAACTTTTTGTTAATGTATCAGGTGGTCTTTACATTTATGCCTGCTTCCTTGTTCCTCAGTCAGCTGAACAAGTTCAATATTTATGATTGTTGGCCCTGATCCATTTCACAGCTGATTATCAGGACAAATTCACTCTTAACACACCCCAGCCTAAAGAATAGTCTTATAGGATAATCTTATAAGACAGAAGAGAATCGAGCGTTTGCCATCCTTGGTCATGACAGTGGAAAAGTTGGGACAAAAGCCACCTGATAATCTTTACGTGTGTACCCTGCTTTAGCAAATGTTGCTCCAAAACCTGTATGTACCTCTCAGCATTAATAGCGCCCTCACAGATGTGCAAGCTACCCATGCCATGGGCACAAACACACCCCCATACCATCACAGATGCTGGCTTTTGAACTTTGCGCTTTAGCTTTGCATGGTAAAGTTTTAACTTGTACTTGTAGATGTTTCAACAAAAGTTTTCTGTCATGTTCCTGAGCCCACGAAGAGTGATGTTGGTTTTTAGTGCTGCCTGAGGGATTGAAGGTCATGGGCATTCAATGTTGGTATATGACCTTTACACTTATGTGTGTATTTTACCAGATTTTCTGTATCTCCTGATGATATTATGCCTGTTATGAACTGATTTTATGGTCTGTAGATTAGCCTGCCCACTAGCTCATAATTGATTTATTAACAGTGTCATTACAAAGTGTAAAATAAAGCCCCTGTGAGAATGATCGTCACTGAGGCATTATGGGGGGTCCAAGTGAAGCCTCTCGTGTGTTTGCAGACACACACAGAGGGACTACAGCTGTGACTGGAGCGGCTCCTTCTTTCCTTTGCTGTGTTGCACTTTTGCAAAAGCGTTACATGATGTGAATTAGGACAAGAACACAATAATACACCACTGAAAAATCAATATGGATCTTTGTTACGGTGCTTTTAAGGAGTTCAAAATGGGTGAGTGAAATTAGCTTGTTTACATGAACACTACCCTTAAAGTGTACAGGAGTACCCCGAGGACAACAGCACCAGAAACAGTAAGAGATAGAAATACTGTGACTCTCATGTCAGGTTTGTTCTTGAAAGAGTATCTGTCTTCATCCCTCTGCAATCACGCACCCATCATGTGAAATGGCCAGACCGAAGTTGTTGTTTGTCTGCAGGTCTATAGGTGCAGGTGAATATCTCGATCAATTTCACAGCTGCAACACAGCGCAGATAAAAATTGATCATTTTAGAAGCAATGCTTTGATAAACAGAGCTCGGAGCAGCATGTTCAACAACAAGAAAAGCCTCACAGCGAGCTGGTATTGAGTCTGTGAGAGGCTGAATATGGAGGAATATTTAACAGCAGCTGAGGGGAAGTTTGTTAAACAAGAAGAGCATTATGTTAAAAAGAAAGAGCGGAAACTTTAAGAGAAGTATTATGAGTTAGAACAACCTCCCACCGCACATTTCTAATGCAAACGGCTCCTGTTTTAGCTGATTTTTTTGGATATTTTGCTTGCATGTTTTTGTTGAAACTACGAGATTTTTTACTGAAAGTTCTCACAAGCTTCCACTTTTCTCTAATTCATAAGATTGTGGTTTGAAAGAATTATATTCAGTGACAATGACATCGCCTGTAATATAGAAAGAAAGTCAAAACCAGTCCATCAACTCCAGTTTTTGTAGAGTTTTTGTATCATATTATCAGAGATGGTTTGACTGTTTGGTGCCAGCAGGCTATGATTCCAGCCTCATGAGCTGCAAAGTTTTGAGATAAACATTTTATTGGATGGCATCGAATATAAAATAAATGTTTTACATTACTTTTAATACTGAGGAAATGTGCTTTGGATTTACTACACTCCTGTATCCAGGGATGGAATCAAAAGCCTTTTTTTAAGATTACTTTGGGGGCATTTTGTGCCTTTATTGATTGGTAGTGTTGTGCTCAAGACCACACTATCTGAGACCAGAATGCACCAAGACCAAGACAAGACCAAGACTTTTGAGAGTCAAGACTGAGTCGAGACCAAGATCTACAGTTAAGAAGGGTGTCCCTCAGTCACAACACCAGTCATTACGGGGGAATAAAACATGAATTGAAGCTTTTTTTGTTTTACCAAGTGTTCCTCCTTATTCACATTAATGAAGTTTAAGAACAGCAGAACAGTGCTGGTCTTGATCGGTCTTGACGAAAAATCCGGCCAAGTAAAAATGCTCTTGAGCCCGATACAAGACCAAGACCTTAAAAATGTGGTCTCAAGACCAAGACAGGTCTTGATTAACACAACACTACTGATTGGAGAGAGAGACAGTGGATAAGCTTGTAAAATGGGGAACGAGAGAGTAGGGGGAGACACTCTTTAAACAGGCAAACAGGCCACAGGCTGGCAGAAGCATGTATATGGGTGGTGCCCGATTGTTTACCTCCCCACCAAACCACCAACCCTTAAAAAACAGTTCTATTTATGTATTGATAATTTCCCAAGGAATAGATATCATTAGTCTTTTTGTAGCACAACTCCTTCATCAGTTTTTTCCACAGATGAAGGTTGGAGGTTTCAACAAAGATGCTTACTGCACAACTTTCAGGAAGTGGAAACAGCAACAATTTAAAGAAAAGGCCACTGAAACATACAGGACAATGTTTGCACTCAGAAGCAGGAATCAATAAGGGAATCGCGTAATTATCAGATTGATAAGCAGGATTTTAGTGGCATTTGGGCCATTGAAGTCCTATCAATTCCTATCCAAACTCGTAGCTGTAAAATAGCTTACTGATGTTTGGACAAGTTGGTAAAACTAATGCTGCATTCACACCGCAAGCGACCCAGCTACCAAAATCGTGTCGCACGTCCATAAATACCACATTTTGGTCACCGTTGCCGTTGGCCATCGCTCGGTGACATTACATCCGCTTGAGTTTCACCGCGATCATATCATATATCACATAATACGATGTAAAAGTGGAAATTATTCCAGCTGTATCCTTTTCACTCACTTATCAAACACAAAACACTGCAGCTGATGCCCTGCAGCAGCATTATCTGTGAGTTTACCGCGGTCCGTCTAGGCGGAACTAATGTCCTCACTGACTAATGTTTCCCACACAGACATAGATTGTTACTCAGTAGTTCGGATGAACAGCTGTCTGTCTATGGCACCGTAACACACGCACACACCGCTGATTGGCTGTTGCCGCACAGCCACACACGACATCGCCTGAAAAGATCAACTTTTTTTTTACCTTAACATAGCGCAATAAGTGAAGTGATCATCTTGTACACTGCAAACGCATCGCGGGAGGGTTAGCCCCGCCCCATCGCGGCTGTGCATTGCAATCACTCTACATGCAAAGTCAGAGGTAGTACAAGTAGCGTGTGGTGTATACGCACCTTAAGAAGGCGTCACGCCAGCTTCCCCTTTTGGTGCAATCATGACTAAACAGTCATGTGTAATTTCAACAATTTCAGGATTATTGTTTGAATATAAGGTTGCAAAATTCCAGGAATTTTCAAAGGAATTGAAAACAGGAATTAGCAGGAATTTATTAGAATAAACAGAAATACAGTAACCTGACACGCCAGATGGACTGTTTAACATGTTTTATGAGTTGATCTGGGAAACAGCTCATGGAAACTGTTTGGGAATGGACCGAACCTTTCAAAAGAAGATCCAGCAGGTGATTGGGCGATCATTCTGTCAATCACACTCATTACAGGCCATTTATACAATGTAGCAGGCGGTGGTGTACAGTACAGAAGGCGAACAGCTTCATAAAACAAACTCTCATGAAAACATGTCAGAAGTGGAGTGAAAATATTCTTACTATAGAGAAGCTTAGAGTGTTGATATTTGACATTTAATAAAGAAATATGGTCCACATCTAATAAACTGAAGCTGTTAGCATCTATGCTAATCGCTGTCCTCTTGCTCTTAGCTTCCACCTCTTCATGTTTGCTGATTTGGCCACCTCGCTCACAATTGTTGTAGACTGGAGCTTGACATGATGGATCTACCTGATCACACACACTGGATCGAGGGAGCTGTAATGGATTCTCAACTGGCATTGGTTTTCGATTCCCATCCCTGGTCTTTACGCAACATGTTACAGTGAGATAGATCCCTGTAAACATGGGGAGGGGCATCATGCTGGTCTTTGCCTGAGGCGTCCACATGACTAAAACTATGTGTACCTGATATTTTCTCTAAACCAAACTCCTCATTCGTCCTCATGAGTTTTTTTTTTTTCCTTCAGTGTTTCCTGGGAGTATTTCATTTGTGTTGCTCCAGAACAAGCAGCATGAGAGTAAAACAGAAGAAGAGTCCTCACTAGAGCCTGGATGTGTATCAGACAGATGGTAAACCCTCTTCTCCTCCCTCCTTCTGTCCATCAGGCAAATCTGTAAGGAGTTCCAGGACTTATTGAGCCAAGACCGCTCTCCTCTGGGCTCATCCAGACCCACCCCCATCCTGGACCTGGACATCCAGAGACACCTCACACACTTCAGGTAACACCCTCTCTCTTTAGTGCACTTTTACTGAAGCCTTGTTTTGAATATTTAGTCTCTCAGCGTGCTTTAAATCTGCTGTGCCTCACTTTGGCTCCGACCGCGCTGCCATTTTGCGAAAAGATGCAGCTGTGCAGATTGTTATTTGGCACAAATCACAGACGAGGAGGAGGAGGAGGAGGAGGTTTGTTAGCACAAATGTCACATCTACAGCATCGTTCTTTGCAGAGTAGACAAAGTTTTATCAAACCTCCAAAGGGAGGAAAACAATGTAGACAAATAAGACGTGAGGCGGACAGATTTAGCAGCATCCATCTGGAAGCTGAGGGGCCAAAGCAGGGGGACAAGAGCTGTGATGTGAAACTGAATCATTAATTAGAGACCAAATATGTGATTTTTTTTAGTCCTGTGTCCTTAATGGGCCTTTGGATTTTTATTGAATTTGACTAGAAGTGTGGTAGACCATTTTCAGTGGACTTGTTACTCATTGTTACCACTAGCTTCCCCATTTCTCATCTCCCTGCCTCAACGGTCTGATCAAATGAAGCCACTTGTCAGGCTAATGTTAATTCAGTTCATATTATCTTAGACCAAAAAATGTTGGACATCCATCAATCCTCCTCAAATTGTTCCCTTTATATGAAACTACACCATCGTGCCTTTGTACGTAGTGTGCCTAAGGGGGTGGGGCTTGACTGTGGAGGCAACTCATTGTCATGTTCAGGAAACCAGTTTGAGATGATTTGAGTTTTGTGACGTGGTGCGTTACCCTGCTGAAAATATCCACCAGAGGATGGATACACTGTGGTCATAAAGGAATGGACATGGTCAGAAACAACACTCAGGCAGGCAGTGGTGTTTAAACAATGCTGAGTTGCTGCTAAGAGGCTCAAAGTGTACCAAGAAAAAAACACATGATTGCACCACCATCAGCCTGAAGTGTTGGCAGGTTAGATCCACGTTTTCATGTTCACACAATTGTGATGTTGTAGCAGAAATTAAGCCATATTAGACCAGGCATCATTTTACTGTCTTCATTTGTCTAACTTTGGTGAGACAAATGAAGACATTATTAGCTTACAGGAGTGGCACCTGGTGTGGTCCTCTGCTGCTGTAGCCAATCTACCTCGAGATATGAAGTGTGGTGCTTTCAGAAGTGGTTATTTGAGTTACTGTTTCCTTTACACCATTTTGAACCACTTTGGCCTATCTCCTCTGACCTCTGGCATTAACATGGCACTTTTGCCCAGAGAACTGCCCCTAACTGGATATGTATTATTTTTCTGACCATCCTCTTTAAACCCTAAACAGTTGTTTGGAAAATTCCAGCATATCAGCAGTTTCTGAAACACTGAGCCTGGCCTGTTTGGCAGGAATGACCACAGGATGTTCAAAATCCCCTTCCTTTCCCATTTTGATGCTTAGTTTTAACTTCAGCAGGTCATCTTCTATGCCTGCACACCTAAATGCACTGAGTTGCTGCCGTGTGATTGACTTGTAAGCTTTGTGCATCATCCAGGTGTTGAACAGGTATACATACTGAAATGGCGGGTTTATGTAATATTCAAAAGAAATACATATGAAGCTAAACTGGACCGTACTTTGTTTTGTTGCCCCACTTACATAAAGTTAATACAAATTTAGTAACATGCTAATCTTAGTCTAAAAATAGATAATGTAACATAACATAGTAAGAAAGCAAGTCAAAACAAGCACACAGGACCGTTTAGTGCTGAAGAGTTTATCTAATGACTGTAAGTAGAGGCAGGCTAACACTACCCATTGACTCCCAGTGTAAGAGCTAAGCTAATTAGCGATGGGCTCTTCCTTGTTACTGCACACACAGTCAAAAGAATGAAGTCTACCTGCTTTTCATGGACTCTGGAGTGAGGAAAGACACAAAAACAAAAAGTTGGTGTATTCCTTTAAGAAATCCTCTGGTGGCTACTTCAAACAGGACAACACACCATGTCTCAAAGGTCAGATCATCTAAAGCTGGTTTCTTCAACATGGAGAGTTCACTGTACTCCACAGTCATCAGATCTCCATTATATAGAGCAACTTGCTGGAAGAGGAGAGTTGCATCCAGTGTTAGCACTTTTTAAACTAGTTTTAGTTGTAGTCTTTGGCCTAAAATATCTTTTTAGTCATGATTTAGTTATGTAAATCTTAGTCTATTTGTAGCTGATGAGACTTCACAACAGTTAACTCGATGAAATCTAATGAAAATTCAGTCGACTAAAATATGAAGTGCAGAATGTTGGACATTTTTTATGCTTCCTTGAATTTCTGAACAGAGAACTTATTGTCTTTCTGTTCAGTAGTGTTCATTTTGAAAGCACTTTTAAATTTAGTTTTGTAGTCTTTTGCCTCAAATGTATTTAAGTTTTAGTCATAATTTAGTCACCTGAATCATTATAATTAGTCTAGTTTTAGTCGACAAAATCTACTGGTAAAATTAGTCAGCTAAAATACCAAATGTAAATTGGAAGGCATTTTTTTTAGTTTTTACTTTAATTTCTTCAGCCATGTTCTACACTTGGATTAACTGAAACAGGAACCCTTTATTGAATGATAGTAAAATTTGAATGAGAACATGAACAGAAAAAAAAATGTGTGAAATGCAGTCTCCTTTATTTAGGCTACCTGGCAGAGCATCTCAGTTACAATACCAGAACTGACAACAAACAATGAACCTGCTCTACGTGAGTGTATCAATTCATAAAGAGAGCAGCTCTGATTGGATCTTATCCCACCACTATGAAGCTAAGGCAGCTGTGATTGGATGTCCCTCTTAACTCATCCAACCTTTCCACACAACCAAAGTAGCTGTGATTGGATATATTCCTAACTTGTCCCTACTTTCTACATGACCAAATTAGGTCTGATTGGATTAAGTCGGTCAAACATTCTCGTCTAGTTTTTATTTGCTGATGAAGATGTCAGTTAATTTAGTTTTTGTCCATGTGCACTTGTTTTAATTAGTTACTGTCTAGTTTTTGTCAAGGGAAAAAGGTTGTTGATGAAAACTAATTAGTCAACAAAATTTCTGAGTCTCTGAGGAAGGTTTCAGCACCTTGTTGAATCTGTGTTGTGAGTTCTGGATGGAAAAGTTGGTCCATGTTGGTATTACTAAGGAGTGCCTAATAAAGTGGCCGGTAAGGGTATATCTGTGTAGTTAATCCATTACAGGAATCATCTGTGTTTAATTTGCTAAGATGGAGGTCTAGATTGGGCTTCACCAGCTCAGGTTTCTCTGTACATGATTGTAGGAGCAGCATTTTGAAGATCACAGGACTTGAAAACTGGTCTTTGGTACGGTAAAGCCTGACTAAAGACGGACTTTTAGGAGGATTAGAAGCTCCATAATGCTGAGAGGGAAGTTTCTCTGCAGGTGAAGAATCTGAGGAGGGAACAAAAGAGCTGAACCTTCAGTGAAGCTCTTAATTCTCTCCTCTGTTTTCCTCCTGAATCAAACTAATCCTCCTCATTTCTCCGTCTCTCTCCCCCTCACAGCCTGATCACTCACGGGTTTGGGACGCCGGCGGTCTGCGCGGCCCTCAGCACCTTCCAGACGGTCCTGAGCGAGATGCTAAACTACCTGGACAAGAACTCGAGCGGGAAGACGAGCGGGCCCAACGACCAACAGATCAACAACAGCTCGGAAAAGACGCAGCTCCGGAAAAACGCCGAGCCGCAGAGCAAAGACGGAAAAACAGAAAAGACTGAGTAACCCCCCCACAGACGGTCCCCGTGCCTTGGAGCGCTGCATTTACCCGAGTGTGTGTACGAGTGTGTGTGTCTTCTTTGGGACAATTCATATTTATTGTTTATTTATTTATCTTATTTTTAAAATGGAACTCCGACCTGAAGTGTCCCAAACAAGACGACCTGGAGGACGAGAGGAAGTCCCGTTCAGCTGAGTGTTCATATGTGTGTGTGTGTTTTCATTTGAGTGTGTGTTTGTGTGAGTGTGTATTAACAGTGCAGGAGCCTAACCATGGACTCAGCTGTGGCACATCCAGGACTTTTATCATTTGTTTATTAATTTTGAAACAGGACATCACACTTTGCTTGTACAGGGGGAGTTGATTTTTTTTTTTTTTGGAGGCAATTTGGTCTTAAAAGTTTGGTTTAGAATTGAGTTTTAATGAAAAACAATAACTTCAGCATATCTTAGTCCTATAAACATCTATTTTATTTATTTCAACTTGATCTTTTTTAAAAAAAAATCATTTTGAACAGTTAAAGGTCTGTTGCTTCATTTTTCACAAGTCAAAATGAACATTATTCACATTATCACCATTACTTTAACAGGTTAAATAAGAAATCAACCCAATGGAACCCTTTCACATGCACCAAAAAAGACTAAAACATGATCATTTTAATTTCAGACTTATCTGGTGTTTATACTTTACAAATTATCTATTTGTTTTTTGTTTGTTTGCTTATTCTGAAATATTATAATTATTCCAGATGATTTCATATTTGCAATTCCCCGTAGTTTAATTAAAGTCTTAAAATGTATTTTATTTAACAGAGTAAATTAAATAAGAAAAAAAGATCACACTGCAAAGAAAAACTGGCCTTTTTTCGAAGCTCCAAAGATCACAAATTATTAATCAACCTTTGAATGGTGGGAAAAAGTGCTGCTCCTGCTTTGTCGAATCGGATTATTTGGGAAGGAAAAAAAAAAAAAAAAACTATAAAGGGTAAGGGTACCATCTTCTGCTAAATCAATTTTCTTTGCTTCGGTGATGTTAGAGAAAGCGTAGAGAGCAGAAAACATCAGAGCTTTTTCTAAACTCTCTGTTCACGGGGAATGTGCTCCACCTCTGTAAAGAAACTGCTACTCTAAACGCTCTGTTCTTTACATCCTGGGGTTTATGATGTCATAGCCACACAGCCCCCTCCTCTGTTTTCTGCTCCGGCATATGCCACATCTGAACGTCTGCTTTATAGCCTGAAACTCCTCATCTCCCATCAGACATTGTTCAGGCAGCCAATCAGAGCAGAGCTCTTTTTAATTGGCCTCTGGTAGCCTCCGCACCCCCGTTTCCAAAGGGGAGAGAAAAAGAGCACCATCCGATTCTCTACTTTTTAAAAATTTTTAATCAAATTTATGCTTAATAGACACTTAGGACATGATGTGAACGGTCAAACACACCAGGACGAGACGTTTATAATGATTTTTTACATCGACGTGTTGCAGTCAGTGTGGTTCTTGAGTTTAAGGGTGTTCATGATTTCCTCAAAGCAGTGGTTTTTCAAAGTTCTTGCCCAAGGCGTACTTGAAATGAAGCTAAAGTCTCGAGGCAAACCAAAGTCAGATCCTCATAAAAGGCTTTAAATACACATACTCAATATCTTAAAATCTGTTCCTGATTATTCATCGACTGAAGCCTAAATAAAATTACCAAACAGTTGTATGAATTCTGACATAATCATACACAAAATGAGCCAAGATATCATTTGACATGACGAATTTTACAGTCGTGAGATGGGAGAGATCTGAGAGTTATTATTGTCTCAATATACCTGTTTATTTTTATACAGGGTTTCCTCTGAGGTTAAACTGATTTTTAAAGTTACAGACTTACAGCTGTATTTAAAATCACAGCAACCTAGATTATGAAATAAGAAACTCATCATTAAGTGGCTAAAACGTGGTGCTAACAAAGGCCTGAGGCACCGAGCCTTGCCCTATGGTACACATGTGTGACCTGATGCATCATTTCAGAACCACTGAGTTTAAAGACGAGAAATTAAAAGTGCTGATAGTTGTTCTTTATGTCTTCATGTTTGTGGACCCTCAAAATAAACGAATCAGTGATGAGTAAAAAAAAAAAGAAAGTTTAACATAATGAACATTATTAAAGATTCATGAAATATGACTGTAACACTTTATGAAATAAAATGATTAATATAATCGCTGTCAAGCACAAAACTTCTTTTCCTGAAAAAATACTACTTTTCAGATATTATAAAGAAGCTATTCTGCTGAATGAGTCCACATTGTTTTGTTCCGATCACAAAAGATTTTTTGTACTTTCATTCCGTTCAAAGTTTATAAAACCCTTTTATCAACCTGGAATGTGATTAATAGCACAGTTTTAGAACAAAAAAGAAAATTCTGAAAATTATTTGTGCCCTACAGCAGTGGGAGTGAGGCCTACAGGATGTTTAAAACTTCATCAGGAAAACACATGAGCAGTCATGCTTCATCATGCATGAGAATTTATTGACCCTTTTCTGAATCATCGCCACTTTTTTCAGTCTTGTTTGTCAAGGTTCAGAAAACTTTCACAGAAAAAAAAGAAATGTATTAAACAAATGATTTTTCTGTATAGAGTTGCAATATTTCAAAGAAAGTCAAAAATTGGTATAAAAAAAAAGACAGATAAACAGAATTAAAGCAAAAAAACAAAACAAAAAACACTGACAGTCAGTTTTGGTGGTTCTTCTGTTATTGGACAACTGTTATTATTTTTCATTTAAATTTTTTTATTCTAAGAAATGTCAGAAAAATTAAAATCTTTTAGATGTTTTTTCTTTTTTAATCAATAATCCAAAACATATATTTATTTATGGACAGCAGTGATGCAGCAATAAGGTCAGTTTTTATCAATAATTAACTTTAATCATATAAATTGTATGAATCAATAATTAAAACTCATATTTGTAAATGATGCAAGAAAACTACTACCAGTTGTTTCCATTGCCAACAAATATGCAAACAATTTGGAGTATTTATGATATAGTATTTTACTTTTTGTCAGTTTGTCATAAAGTTAAGTACATGAAAGTTTTTTTTAACAGAAGCACCAAAGCAAAAATCTAATTATTTTCATAAAATAACAATAACATAAGAGTAATCAAACATTTAATGATAGAAAATGTTGAGAAATTGATAAACCAGTCCCTTTATGAAGCTTCAAGACTCTTAATTTGACAGCCCTCCTGTACCAAAGTCATCAAACCCTCAACCAACTTTACTTTGTTTTTTATGTCGTAAAATCTGCATCATAACAAAACTGTCTGTGGATGTGACTTCACTGCCCGGGTTAAGGCCGCGTGCACTGTGGTGTGTCTGAGTGAGAGTGATAACGAGAGAGAGAGACAAGGGTCCAACTCAGCCATTTTGTAAAAGGTGACTCTGCGGTCGCCGTCGTCCCTCCTCCCCCCTGTGCATGTCTATCTTTGTACACCCACCCCCACCCCCCTCCCCCCTCCTCTTTGGATCGCAAGTTTAGCCGACACGAGCTCTCCGAGTCGCTCATGAACATTTGTAAAGATATATATAAATATTTAAATTACTTTTCTTGTAGGCTTTCAACTATATATATGTTAAATCCCTACCTTCTAAAATGCTGGTGTTCAATAAAGACAGTTGCTACGTGTTCTAACGCCGACTCTGGTCTGAAGATTCCTCACAAACACACTGACGCACACAGGGATGGGGAACACACTGACTTTTCAAGATTAACTAAAATATTTTTAAACATGGCACAAGGTACGATAATACCAAGGATGCAAGATATTATCGGTTTGATATCGGTATCGGATGATATCAGCCTAAAAGGACAAGTGTCGTATCGGCTGATATTGAAATTTTTGCAGATATTTCCTGCCGATATTTTGGCTGGAATATTGGCAAATTACACAAATATACAATACTGATGCACCTTCTCATCACTACATGGGTAAATGTAAAAAGGGTTTCATTTTTTGATCGAGTTAAAAGCTGTTTTTCTCATTTCATACACTGTAACACTTAAAGAAATGAGTCCGTTTTTGTTAAGTACAGAGCTTGTGCTCTTGCCCAGAAATACTGAAATAGGTATCGCTGACTACAATAATGAATTAAAAAATATTAGCGTGTTGGATATTGACAAAAATCCAATATTATGCATCCCTAGATAATACCATATCTATGTTTAGGCCTTATGTTTGGTAAGAAAAAAGATTGCTGACAAAAGCCACTAACAGTTATATAAATGCTTCATGACTTCAACAGAGTCCAAGGCTGTGTTTTCACCAATACCCCCTTTCCACCAAGCTGGTTCCAGGGCTGGTACGGAGCTAGAGCCAGACTTAGCACCAGTTCTTTGGTTTTCCACAGACTAAGCACCGGTTGCTGGCTCTCAAAACTGGTGCTTGGCAAGCACCAACTCTTTGCTGGGCCAGCAGAAAGAACCACGTTACGTCGGGGGCTATGGGCTTACATCAGGGGGTGGGGGCGGGATTATTGACCAACCAACTTAGAGTAAAAACACGGAAGCACTCTTACCCGTCTTCTCAAGCGTGATCGCTGTTCGTTGCATAATCGTCGAGCAGCATTAACTTGCTGGATCGCCAACTTTTGCTCTCTAAGGAAGGCTCGAAAAGCCAACGGCAACACTTGAACCACAACATAGTCCTCCATCTTTGTTGTGGCAATTGAATTTGGCCCTAGTTGTTATGGGAAACTGGCGTGACGTATACAGACGTATACATCGGCGTGATGACGTAGCCCTCTGGTCTGCACCCGTCTGTGGAAAAGCAAACGGTTCTTAACCGGTTCGCACTTGAACCACCTGCGAACCGGCTCTAGCACCAGCACTAGCACCAGCCCTGGAACCAGCTTGGTGGAAAAGGGGTACAAGTGGTCTGCTTTGGTTCATGACAGTTTGGTACCATTTAGCCAACTTTGCGCTGCAGCTGGATCCTCCTGACTCAATGTCTGTACTCAGGCAGATCCATTTTGCTCCAATCACAACAATTGCACAAAGCAGCACGGCCCAATCATCGTTCTTCAGAGCAGGAAGAGATGCAAGCTACAGATGAGATGACAGCAGAAAGTGACTGCTCGTACAGAGATTAGCATAGATGCTATCAGCCTCAGTAGCAGTTTTATCTGATCTGGATCGCATCTCTCTATTAAAAATGAACAAACAACACAAAGTATTTCACTACAGAAAGGATATTTTCACCTCACTTCAGACAAGTTTTGGTCAGAGTTTGTATTTTACACCTCAGCAGTAGCACCCGCCTATGACATTATGTGACCAGCCTGTAATAAATGTGATTGACAGAACAATCATCCAATCACCTGCCAGATATGCTTTGATAGGTTGTTTCCATCCCAAACACTTTCTATGGGCTGTTTCTGAGATTGTGAAATACACTAAATGATCCATTTGGAGGTGCAGGGATGTAAACTAGACGATAGCTTCATATTTTAAGAAACTGACAAACCTCACGAGTTAATCCAGCTAACACTAGGCAAGAGGTGGGTACAACATAAACTGTTAACCAATCACAGGGCCGACATTGAGAGACGGACAACCATACGCACACTCACACTTATACCACTTATTTGGAGTCACCAACAAACCTCTAACAAGTGATGTGTATCAGTATTTTTAAAATACAGAGTTGACAGTAATCATTGGTAATAATTCGACTTCTGAGACAGCGCCACGCTCAATGCCTTGCCTTCCTCACTGACCAATCAAAATAAAGAGGGAGCAGTAGTGAAAATGAGCTACCTCCAGTTTACAAGAGAACAGCCTCTACCAGCAGTTGGACAGGAAGACTTTTGTTTTTATGTTTTTCAGTGATATAAAGAATATATGATGCAGATGGAACAATTTTAACGGCCTAATGGTGTTACACAACATGGGTGAGGACTGTGCCAGCGCCACAAATTTTTCGTCATGGCAGCTTTACGTTGATCCAGATCACTCCCAAACTGGAATAATTCGTTCATTGTACCAATCCAAACATTTCCTGAAAATTTCATCTAAATCCGTCCATAACTTTTTGAGTAATGATGCAGAGAAACAAACAAATAAACAGACTCCAGCATTAGGATAACCTCCTTGTTGGAGGTAAAACTAGAACTTAATGGTAAATGAGCAAGGCAAAAAACTAAAACAAAAAACAGATCATATTCCAGTTTATTTGATTAAAATGTGTTTTTGATTGTCTTGAATTGCGTGTTTTGCTCAATGTTTTCAGCTCTATAGTTTGAATTTGAGCTAGTTAATATGGAAATTACTGTGATAAAAGTCTATTGTTTTCATTTAAATTACAGATATTTTGATTGTTTTATTGAGAATATCATTTTATTTGTATCAATTTGGTCCTGTGAAATTGAGTATAGCCTTCATGTGGAACTCCAATCCAATCAAATCTAACCCATTCCCTTTATTTGTATAGCACACGTAAACAACGCAAATGTCTCCAAAGTACTGTACATAAAATCATAAAACAAATATTTTCATATAACAATAAGTAATAAATAATCAGGGTCCCTTGATAAGCCAAGTAGTACATTCCTAGAGATGATCAGCGAATCAAGGACACTGAATGTATAACCAGGGTTCCTACAGCTCAAGGCCAGGTTAAATTCAAGACTTTTTCAGACTTTTTAAGGCCGTTTGAAATCAAATTTAAGACCAAGTCGACAATGAACCACAATTGAAACAAACAAACAAAAACACCACATGAATTACCTGGGTTAGAGGCAATTTTAACCCAATGTTTATTTTAAATAAAACATCACTTTAATCTTTTTTTAACCCCATTTTTAAAACTTTATGCCTATTTTGCCCCCATTCATCTTTTTTGGCCACTGTCAGAACCATTTTTGGAATTTTTACATGGTTTTTGAAATTTAATTTCAAATTTAATTCCCCATTTTGCTGCCATAATCAATTTTCCTAAGCCACTTTTGGATTTTTTGGCCAATTTTTCCCCATTTTTTTCCCTCTCTCCAGGCACTGTAGGTAGAAACAAGACATGTGTCTGCTCTAAAAGATCCTGGTGCAACCACATCACCGTTTTGTTAGTTCCGCTATTGTGTTTACACAATGTTGCCACGAGAGTAAATTAGCAAATTATTTTTGAAAAATAGATAAAAGTTACTAAATATTTTTTTTAGTTCAAACTAACATAAATCTTACTGTGTTCAAATTTATAAGACTTTTGAAAATTGGATTTGGGACATTTTAATGCCAATTAAGGCCTTATTTTTAGAATAATGAATTCAATGCCTTTTAAGACTTTTCAAGGATCGGCGGGAACCCTGTATAACAGATAAGAAAAGTGTCATTTACCAAATGGCAAGTAAACAAGAGGATGAAAGTGGGAGGGAGAAAAGATGTTGCATTGTTCTCATTTAAAGTCATCTAACCTGTATTTTTAGACCCTTCAGACCCTTATATAAAGTCTACATTTACCTGTTGAGCCCGCCCATTAATCATCATTAATCAGGGTGTGACTTTTGGTCGTCTTTGCCCAGCCCTACCAAACACACATAAAGACAGAGAGAATAAGGCAGAAGATTAAAGAGACGTTAAAGTGAGTAAGAGAGAATGAAAAGCAGCAGGTGTGAATTATCCATACGAGTTCACAGAGTTGAAATTAAACAGAGTCACGGCTTCTCTGTAATGCTGAGAAACAAGCCCTTACCTACACAAAAGTTCAAACACATCCTTTGAGCGTCTTCTCTTTCAGTTTGAGCGACTTCTGTCAGCTCGGCTGCTTATTTATATTTCAGGGGGAAAAAAAGGAGAAAATGTGTGATGATAAAACAGAGAGTGCAGCAGCTGCCTGCCGGCGCCTCCATCCGGGCTCTGAAGCTTCTGTTCGCTCTTTAATATTCTCGTCGTTTAAAAGGAGGTCACGTTCGCCGCACAACACCAAAATAACGCAAATCAGACGAGAGGCAAACCTGCCTGAGCTGTCTGTCACCGTGAATCTGAGCCAGGAGAGCCTCAGGTGGAAGACACAAGCAGTGGACGTTTTATTAAGTACACCCCCTCAACTTGTTAACGTGGATAATTGATCAGCCAAACACATGGCACTAACTCAGTGCAGGCCTGTGGACATCGTACAGCTCAGAGGAGAACGGCCAGATTCATGACAGCAGTGTTCATTTTGTTGACTAATTATTTTAATCATAGTTTTCATCAACAACTTTTTTTCCCCTGCTGAACACTAGACTATAACTCACAAAAACAAGTGCATAAAAACTAAATTAATTCCCAGGTCCAGCCATAAAACCACACAGGCCTGGGAGGCTGCACACAAGCTAAGTAAAGAGAGGGTGGAACATGGCTCGCCTTGATTTTTTCTAATTTTATTCTTAAATTTATTTATTTAACTATTCTTATCTAAAGGTTTATACGGAGTTGCCATAGGGAGAGTGGGTGCGATATTGAACTTGCTTCATGTTTATGTTGGAAGAGGAATAAGTTGAAAAATTGTGTACCTGATGTAAAAACATATATTTTGTACAATTTCTTTTTCAATAAAAAAAAAATCACAAAAAAATAAATAAAATACAAAAAATATTTGAAAATGTTTAACCTAATTCAGTCATGTAGAAAGTCGAGACAAGTTAGGAATATTTCCAATCACAGCTACTTTGGTTGTGTATAAGGTTGGATGTTAAGAGGGACATCCAATCACAGCTGCCTTAGCTTTGCGGTGGTGGGATAAGTTGTGGAGCGAGCCAATCAGAGCTGCTCTCTTTATGAATTGATAAATTCATGTAGAGCAGGTTCACTGTTTGTTGCCAGTTCTGGTATTGTAACTAAGATGCTCTGCCAGGCCGCCTAAATAAAGGAGACTGCATTTCACACAAAATTTTAATTTGTCACTGTTAATTTTAACTTTACTAGCATTCAATAAAGGGTTATTAGATGTTTCATTTTATCCAAGTGTAAAACATGACTTCAGAAACTCAGGGAAACATAAAAAAAATGCCCAACACTTTACACTTTATATTTTATTCGACTGCATTTTGCTGACTAAAAATTGACTAAAATTAAAATGATCTTAAAGACTACTTTATGACTAAAACTTATGTTAGGCAAAAGACTATGAAACTAATTTAAAAAATGCTGTCAAAATTAACACCAGTGAATGGAAAGACCTACGTTCTCTGTTCTTCAGTGGCCTCAACAGTCACCAGATCTCAATCCAAAAGAGCAACTTTGGAAAGTAGTACAATAGGAAACTTTCATTATAGATGTGCAGGAAAAACATCTGTAGCATCTGTGTGATGCTGTCATGTCAGTATGGTTCAAATAACAGAGGAATGTTCCAGCAGCTTGTTGGTGGTGGTAAAAAGATCTAGTTGAAGATTTCCAGAGTATAATTCCAGTCCAGGTTTCAAAAGCCAACACTGAACTTTTCTTTTCAGTGATATTTTCAATTCAGACACAAAACTGAACAATTCAAGAGCAACCAAACCCTCCATCCAGAGCACTTACATCCCAGCAGCATTTCTGTGCAGTCTGTTACATCCTATAGTTTTATATCTGTCAGTACTTGAACAACAGTGGATTTTTTTGTCAAGAAAACAAAAGTGAATCAAAGTAACCGAGAAACACTCGGATGCTAGAATGATTACAGCGAGTCCTGAACACCGCAGCCAAAGTTGGGCTGACATTTTGCTTCAGGGCTGAAATATTTACTCACTTATTCAGTTTGTCATATGACTGATAATCCCTGTCAACATTTCTGATAACCGTTCATCACCTATTAGGAAAAAATGTTGGATATTCTCTGTTTTTGTTCCTCAGATATATGTCTTTTCTGGGGTCTCGTTGTATTTAAAAACTCTAATTCAATTATTTTCAGTCCTTGTGTTAGTTTGACCAGACCAAAGAAAACCATGAGAGGGGGTTATATCTGAAATAGAGGAAGCCAAGCTCCAATCTACAAGTATTTAAGGGTCCCAAACAACATGCCTGTGAACACCTGGTAGTCCACACGGAGTCAGTGAGGTGCTTCCAGGGATATTTTAAAATAACCAGCTACTATCACAGAACTTGAAGAAAATACACATTTTTATTTCAGTTTGATTTCTTGTTAATAAATACTTGGGGTGTAACGAAATCTCGTGCCACGTAATCTCGCTAAATAAAAAATGATGAAATAAAATTCAAAGACGCACGAAATAAAAGCGCAATATAAAAAATGCAAAGGGGCGCCACTGAGACTGGTGATTTTTTACCCTCCTCACCTACCGTAGCAAAACACTTGCTTCAAAATGGAGGAAGACGAGGTCATTGTCCCAGGTCCCATGTAAAAGACCACAGAACGGTGAGAAGATTGCGGACAAAACAACAACCGTGTGCAAAATATGCTGCTACAGTTTGCCGTATACTGCGGAGAGTACGATCACACTTGAAGATCAGAAGTATATGCACTGTTATAGGCTAAATATTATAGTTTACAGTTCAGACATTTATAGGTCTAAACTGCAGCTCTGAGGACTGCTATCTGTTTTCCTTTTCATTCAAGAATGTAGTTATCCTGATTGTTACAACAACAAAGCACTTTTTATTGAGATTTTGTGTTTGTATTTGCACTGTAGTCTAAATAAGGGAAAAAACTACTATTTTGTTTTTTGTATATCTGCATTAGGAAGAAAATAAAGAAAATGAGATTTTTGCACAACTTCCTACTGTTGGGGATTTTCTATAGTCTTTATTTCGTATCTTGAGCTCTGTTTCGTATTTTGTATCGTTTTGTGAGTTGACCATTTCGTTACACCCCTAATAAATACCATTTAATAATTACAAAAATAACAAATGTAATGAGCATAATATCTTTAACTGCTTATTGTCCTTAACCTTGACCTGCGTGAGGTCAAATTTACACTGATGCTAACACATAAACATAACTAGACATAACATAACTAAACTTCAGATGTACACCAGTGTAATGTTCCAGAAATGGGAGTGACATCATCTCAGAGTTATCGGCGTTCTAGTTGAAGTTGGAAAAAAAAATGCTGATCTACCAGGCTATTGTTAGCTGTTGGCGAGGTTTCACCAAGTTTCCAGTAGGAAATTCCGACTTCAGGGGACATTCCAGCTGCAGTTTCCTACTCAGAACTCAAAATTTCTACTTCTGACTTCAACTGGAACGCACCACAAGATGTTACCGAAGCCAAAGTGTGTGTTTGTTGTGTTGAAGCCCGGACCTTCGTCAGAATTCTGCATTGTTTTACAACTTCTTTTTTTCAACAACTTACAGGATGCAAAGCGACGAGGTAATGTATCTCTTTCTAGTTTTTGATGTGTGACAACAAGTAATTTTTGGAAAAATTATCGTAGTTGTAGCCGGCTATATATCACTACTTACAGCCCAGTGCTCTAAGACGTGTAATATAAATAATAAAATAATATAAATTTGCTCTAGTTTTAATTGTCTTGTTCCTGAAGTTGAGTATCCAGGCCAGTCCAGCCCTGTCCGACTTGACCGCGAAGCTAAGGAGTAGCATTTATAGCTAACCTATTTTGATGCTATAAAACTCATCTTAAAGTGTGTATTTCGATCAGGCATATATCTAAAAGTGAGACTTTTTTGTAATTACTTAAAAACTCCTCAAAGCATCTTTCAGAACATTAAATCAAGCCCTCTTCATCTTTTAAAGCTCTCAGTGTTAAAAAGGTTGGTGAGCCCTGGACTACAGCAACAGAAACAAGTCTGCTTTAAAGTCGTTCTTGCAAACTGATGGTCTCCTAGGTCCTTCAACTTCTGGGCTGAACATAAATATTTTCTCAGATTTTCTGGTAAAACTCTGCCTTTTCCTTAACGCATACTACAAGTGACTTTAATTCAATGAAATCTTTGAGATTCAATAATCCTGCCATCACAAACAGTCTGTTAGTGAGCTCTCTGCAGCTCGTTTAATGGATGAATTTCACTGCTTTCTCTGTAATATGATTAATGGTTTAATATTTGTGAAGTACATTTTATCCCAAACTCCCAGGCAGTGATTCAAATAAGGCAATATGAGTGGACAGAACAGAATCTTCATTACCTCATTATCTAACAACCTTATGATAAAACCAAAGATATTCAAAGACATCTTTGTTTTCATGTGTGCTGTATGAGCTCAACATGACAGTTTATCATCCATAAAAACACAGTGTATATCTGATGCTCTGTCAGTACAAACTCCATCTGCAGTTTTATTGTTCAGAAAATATCATAAACTTAATTTTATTCAGATTCAGTCACTTCAACTGCAGCCCTTAAAAAGTAACCAGATACTGTAACCCATTATCTGAAACCTAGCCCATAATTTGAGTCTGTGTGAATAAAATCTGGATATAAAAGCGTATGAGAGCATATCTAAAATAATAGACTCCTCTCTCCTCTGCCTGGTATTTATTAATCATGTTCAGGTTTTTGTCAGAGGAAGCAGCAGACGAGCTTTTTCATCGCTTCAGGCTTTTACTCATTAGAACATCTTGATCCAAAATCCTCTCTTAAAATCAAAAACAAACTACAGCATGGGGTTTCTCTCTTTCTCTGCAGCACTGTCAACTGTTATATCATAAAAACATGTAATCATTTTGATATCTGACAGGCTCAGCGCTCGGCTTAACGCTTCATGAAGACTGTAGAAAATAAGAACTGCTTCAAATTCACATGGATTTTACTCTCCGTGTCAGACGCTGTAAAGAAATCCAGAGACTAAAACACAATATGACTACATTTAGGTTTCACAGTGTTGAGTTTCGAGAAGGGAGGAAAGATTTTATCCTCTTGGATTTTGGTTGTAAAGTTAGTCATTCAGGGGTGGTATCCTGCTTTTAATTTAAAAATTAAGAGGCCACAAGTCGATACAAGGAAGAATTAAATATAAAAAAATCTTCTAAAATCACTTTCTTTGATTAAGAGGACAAAATGTCTAAATTAAAAGAAATGCACCCACTGGTCATAACATTGCCAATTTAAAAGTGGAAAAGACATTTCTTCAATTTTTAAGTAATGTCAAGAAATCTTCTGAAGTATTTGTCTTTAACTTTAAATCTCTGATTTAATGTGCAACCCATCAGGAGTGTACCTAGATGGTGGTGGTGGTGGTGGTGGGGGTTGGCGATTTGATTTAGATACACTTTTTGTAATACTGGTTAAAATGGTCTCTGGTAATCAACTCATAATGTGTTCTTAAAACAGAGCGAAAAATATCCGCTATCTACAGCAGGAGTAAAACAGGGAAAACACCAACCAATAATCATGCTGGGACACCTGTTTTTAAACCAATCAAATCCCGTCGCCATTCTGCCCGCCTACTGCGCGTGCATTTTCCCGGCGTGCACAGACTCGGTGCACGTAGCCGAGCTCATACATATCAGAGTCCACCAGAGAATGCTTACCTTTCAAGTTTTGTCTTTGAAAATAAGGGAAGCCCGCCGTGAGCCGTCCCACAACCCCAACCAAGCTCCAGTATCTCTCACATTTTAAGACAGATTAACAAGAAATCTAAAATAAACTCTTTGTTTTTCTAAGTTTGTTCTGTTGGTCTAATCTCGCGATAGCTGCCACCCAGGCTACTGCAGGTGGACGTTCTTGCGAGGCTTTTTCTTCTTCTTCGGTTTTAGGGCGGTTGGCATCCATCATTTTGGAGCATTACCGCCCCCTTCAGGCTAGAGACAGAGTTCAGTTTGGAGAGGCAGAGGAATGTTTTTATTATTGTATCATCACACGGGAGATTTACGGGAGAATACTGATACAGGAGGATGGCGGGAAAGAGGATAAAATACGTAAAATATGGTAGTTTCACGGCCATAACAGGAGATTTGACAGTTATGTGGAGAACGTGACTTGGTGTAGTGTAAAACAAACACGTTGTGCTGAGGGTTTGGAGTTGAATCAGTCTTCTGGATATATCAGCCGCGTGCATGTGAGCGGGGGCGGGCGGTTAGGCGGAGCCCTGAGGAGATGCTACTTTCAAATTCATGCTAGTTTTCCAAAATCGCCAACCCCATCTTTAAAGCTGTTGATCAAATTCTGTTCATAAGTTCTTCCACATCCTGTAAACAAGCTTACAAACCAATGCCAAAAAAAACATGACCTCCTTGGTGGAGGTAACAGTGGCTACTCATAAAGAGATTAGCATGGATGCTGCCAGCTTTAGAGGCAGTTTAGCCTGAACAAGAAAAATAAATAAATGTTGCACAGCAGCTGGATCCACCTGATTCAATGTCTTTTAAACAGGCAGATCTATCTTGGTGAGCTCAAACCTACAATGATTGTGCCCAAAGCGGCACGAAGAGGCGGGAGCTACAAGACGGCAGCAGGAAGTGACTGGTCGTACAGAAATTAGCATAGATGCTAACAGCTTCTGAACGGTACACCCCACTCCTGCAAACCTGACATACCAGATGGACCATTTAATATGTCTCACCGGTCCATCTAGGTAGCAGCTCATAGAAAGTGAGAAAGGACGGAACCCTCCAAAAGCATATCTGACAGGGGATTGGATGATTGTTCTGTTCATCACATTAATTATGAGCCAATCAGATAGTAGCTGGTAAAGGGCATAAGCTAGTTTGTAGAACAATCTCTCACCAGAACATGTCAGAAGTGGAGCAAAAATATCTTTTCTAGTGAGAAATGTAAATTTGTTTGTGTATGGTTTAATAAAGAGATATGGTCCAGATCTGTCAAAACTGCTACTGTAGCTGTTAGCATCTATGCTAATCTCTGTGCAAGCAGTCACTTCCTGTTGTCACCAGCTCGTGGCTTCCACCTCTTCTTTACAGTTGTGACATAAGGTTAGAGCAGCCCTACGCTGTCATATAAATTAAACTGTCTGTCAGATTATCTGTTCTTCTTTTGGTGAAACATGTAGATCAAGTTGCTCTACAACAAAAGTCACTTTAAAAGCCCCAAAACATTCGGTAAGAATCAGAATCAGAACTGCATTTGCTACCAAGTACAAATGCACAAGTAAGGAAGTTGGCATGGTGAAAAAGTGCAAAGTCAATCAAAATATTATTAGAATAAGAATTAAAATAAGGGTCAGGTGGATGAAATATAGGATAAAAATAGGTAGAAAATAGAGCAAACTTGACTTGGGTTTATATCAAAAATATATAAAACATACAATAGATGCAAAAAAGAACCAAACAGAACTCAACTATATACACAGAGGGTGTTGTGAAGGAGCTGTAAAGGTGAGCATTGAACTTTGTAACAGTATAAATTTGATATGAATATAAATATAGTGTGTGTGAGATAAAAAAAGAAATCTCCATCTATCTGAAAATGAGCCTCATATTGGTCGCTGCATGGGGCCTGAAACTAATTAAAACCATCCCTGTTTATTAACAGTTTTAAATAACTGATTAATCCTGCTTTAGTCTCTTTGAGTGTAGAATATGCAGCCTGGTATATAATCAAGCTGTATGAGTGTTTCTCCTCTGCAGTGATGGTGGATGTAACACACAGATGCACACTGGAGCACGGCAGCTCTCTAAATTGGCTCTTTGATGGTTGCTGCTGCATCCCACTGGAGGATATGAGCAGCAACAAATAAGCCTGAGCATATACTGTATACACATCCACCCACACAAACACACTCATAAACAAACCCCATCACTCACAGAGAGAAACTTAATCACACTTTTGTTTCTTATCATTTGCGTGATAAACATGTAATCCACACGATGGGCGTCCCGGCTGACCCTGAATCAGAATAAGAAGGAGCAGCCCGATAAAAAACAAGCTGGAAAATGAAATCGATTCATTGCCAGTGCAAGAGTTTCTGTAAATTGACAATCGAGCAAGAATGAATCACAAGTTTGACATCAGCGTTGCATAATGTGATGGGGTGTATGATGCATTATTCACAGCGTGTATTGATTAGAGCACAATGCAGCGCTCTCTTATCACCACATTTTCCAATTTCCCCATCCTCCACTCTACAATAATGTCTATTTGTGATCGAATCTACATAAATGAATGACTCATTTTAATGCTGAGTGGATATTTATGCAGAAATGAGGTCCAACATCCAACAAACACTAAAGAACGAGGTTTTAGAAAATCCTATAAAGCTTTTGTAAAGTTTCTTTTCTGTGTGTGCATAGGGGTTTATTATACGTATAGAAATTGAGTTTAATTCATTCATTCAATTTCTACACTGCTTTTCCCTTTCAGTGTGGCAGAGGGGGTTGAAGCCTATCCCAGCTGTCATTGACGAGATTCACCTGATCCAGTCAGCAGGTAACTGCACGGCAACTTATACCGCTTTCACAACTAAAATTAGTGGGTCAGCACTGGTTCTTTCAATGCAGGTTAACTCACCAACCATAATCAAGTGACTCTTCTCCAACTGCCAGCAGACCCGAGCAGACGAGCTGCATGGCTGTTTTTTTTCCTCTGGTGCATCAAGCTGATGTCATCACGTTGATGACATCATCAGCACGAGGATGGATTTAGTTACTGAGACAGAAAAGAGCCTCGTAAGTTTAAGACAGAGGGGGTGGGTGCGATGCTATACCGTGGGGACGTTACGCAGATGTCATCCGTAAATTAGCAGGTCGACCCGGGTGTGATGTTCCCTCTGAAGCTGATCGGAGGCGAGCCGATTGAAACCTGCGTCGCTTGCAGGGTCAGTCGACCCGGGTTGAAATGCCGATTAAACCCTTTCAAACTGCTGACAGAAGCTGATTGTTACCGGGTTTGAACAGGGTTTTTAGCCACTCTGAAAGGGGTAATAGAGAGACGGACAAATATCCACGCTAACACTCATACCCAAGGACAAATTGGAGACACCATTCAACTTGATGAGCATGTTTTTGATCTGTGGGAGGAAGCCAAAGTGCTCAGAGAGAACCAACGCCTGTATGTGAAGAACATGCAAACTTCACATGGAGTCCTTGCAGTTACAGTGATGATGATAATGACATTCATAAAAAATAAGATTATTATGATCACATGTCTTATTAAGAACTTTATTCAGCTAAATTACAGAGGGTAACGTATTTTTTTTCTGTAAATACATGCTTCACAAGTGTTATTTATTGTGCTTTGATAAGAAATATCACTCCTGTTTTCATTATTTAACATTACTGCATGGGGCTGTTACTACAAACTTAACACAGTCTGAATCTTTTTCAGATTGAGTCCCCTCTTGTTCCAGTAAGCCTATGTTAGCATTGTTCTCCTATAATAAACAGTTTAAGTTGATTTTAACTCTACGAGCAGAGTGCTGGAAAATCAACTATTGGTGTCTCCATCCAGGATAAGTGACAAAAATATGATTCACACTTCTTTACACTACTTGTATTAAGATATCTGATAAAATTAGGATATTAATACCACACAGACATCTTTAATGGGATTTATCAGACAGAAATAACAGTTTTCAGGACCAGGAAAGTCATACGTTTTTGTGAATTTAGGCTACTGCAATATTCTGAAATTAACAGATCGCAGATGATCCACTGCTGTCCATCTCATCTGTGTGTATTTGCACACTCTGATGTGTTTCCATGAGACAGCGTCAGACAGTGAACAGTCTGCCCCTGTCTGATCTGCTCTCAGATAGACCAAGAAACATCAGAAAGATGATGAAACAAAGTTTTAGTCTCTTTTTCACCTGTTCCATGTGCTATGGCTCACTTCATGTGTAACAGCTTTGTGTCTTAATTTTCTTTTGCAGCGATCTCTCATCGGCAAAGAGGCTGTTTTTAGGAACATAAGAAATACAATATACCCATAAATATTTTAACAATGGCCCTTAATGTGGCATCAGATGTGAGAACATCAGGTCCTGTGTTATGGAAACTTCTCCACCATAACACAGCATGTTATTGGTTTCTTCGTGTTATTTAGCTCCTCTTCATGTCTGCCTTAAAACTCTTTCACCTCCACAGAAGCTCTTTGGTTAATCAGCGAAGATGCTTTTTCTTTTGTTGACCCAGTTGTTTGTGCATGCTCCCTGCGGTTAAGCTTGGTATGTATTTCTTTCAAAATTAAATAAAGTGCTAATCTTAGTCTAGAAATAGAGTATGCAACATAACGCAGCAAAAAAACAAATCATAACAAGCACACAGGACCATTTAGAGTTGCTGAAGAGTTTATTTGATGACTTTACGCAGAGGCAGGCTAACACTACCCATTGACTCCCAGTGTTTGAGCTAAGCTAATTAGCGGTTGGCGATTTCTGCCCGTCTCTTCCTTGTTACTGCAGGTACAATCGAAAGAATGGTGTCTATCTGCTTGTCATGGACTCAGGAGTGAGGCAAGACATGAGAACAGAAAAAGTGTTGGCATATCCCTTTAAAGGTGCTATGAGGAGAATCTATTTCCGGCGACATAAAGACTCTGCTACCCATGAGCACACGCGGCGACTGTCGAAAAGACGTGACCCAAGCCAAAGTGTGCGTTTGTTGTGATGCTAATAAATGCAGCTCGGACCTTCCTCAGAACTCTACATTGCTCTACAACTTCTTTTTTCAACAACTTACAGGATGCAAAGTGACGAGGTAATGTATCTCTTTCTAGTTACGTGGCGGTAGTTTTTGATGTGTGACAACAAGCAATTTTTTGGAAAACTTATTATCGTAGTTGTAGCCAGCTATATATCGCTACTTACAGCCCGGTGCTCTAAGACGTGTAATATAAATAATAAAATGATATTAATTTGCCCTAGTTTGAATTGTCTTGTTCCTGAAGTTTAGTATCCAGGCCAGTCCAGTCCTGTCCGACCCGACCGTGAAGCTAAGGAATAGCATTTATAGATAACCTATTTTGATGCTATAAAACTCATCTTAATGTGTGTATTTCCATCAGGCATATATCTAAAAGTAAGAGTTTTTTGTAATTACTTAGAAACTCCCCATAGCATCTCTAATACAGCCAAAATGGATTGAAGATTTAAAAAAACTGATCAGCAGAAAATACGTCTTGGTTTCTTATAGGGGAATAATAATAAAAATGTATCTTTAAGGAGAATCTTCTGATGATAGAAACTCGTTTTTTTTCTCAGAGCCACCTCTGTCTTCACTCTTGTGGCACTTTGAACATTCACTATTTCATGTAGGTCACGCAGTATTTCACAACAAAAGCCCCTGAAGTCGAGTGTATTGATTGAATTACAATGCAGCCCTCTTAACATCACATCTTCCAATTTTATCATCCTCTAATGTATGCAATAATGTGTATTTGTGGTTAAATCTACATAAGTGTATGACTCATTTGAATGCAGAGCAGATATTTATGCATAAAAATGGTGATTTAACATCCCAAACACACTCGCTTTTCCAAACCATCCGCTGAATCCTGCCATTTCTGTAGAGGTGAGTTAAACAGTGTGAGGTCTCAGAGGGACCCTAACTCCCGCTGACTGAGCCCCACAGTCACGAATACTGACAACTTCTAAGCCTCGTCTCCCTTCAGTCTGTCTCCTCTGAAGCTCTAACCCTCCTCCTCCTCATGATTCTCTGCTAAAACCTCTTCCTCCTCAGTCCTGATCCCTGTTCAGTCCCGGGAACACTTGAGGCCTTTTCCCCTCTCAGCTGTAGCACTCACTGTCCCCATCAGTCTGTCAAATGATGTGTGTATACAGATGAGCCTGCGCTGTTCGCTCTTCATTCACTTCTGCTGCCATTTGTTGAATCCACTGGGGTGAGAAGTTTGAGTATGTTTTACAGATTCTTTCTCTACTCTCAACGACCAACATTAAACTTGAAACAAATTAATTCAAATATAACAACCATTTCAAGCCTCCGTGTGATCTGCATCACCAGAGAAGGATGGTAGAGTAGTGGGTCACGCCCACCACTCCCAAGTTCATCAGTTTATCGTCAAAACTTGACACAAACCTCTGTGTGGAAGTCTTGGTACACCATTTGCAAACAAGGCTTGATCATATGGACAAAACCAATCGAATATGTCCATCCAAAATAAGAGAAAATCCAGGAGAGTATTTTTAAGTATTGCATTCACAAGCAGGTAAAGAATGAGATACATTTTACCTCAAAATCTAATCAGATCTTTAAGTGTGAGAAGACAATAAGCTTGAAAGAAATTCCAAAAGCTTCCTTGAGAGCAATTTTTTACATTTTTTTTTTTTTTTTAAAGTTACCACCTGGATTTAACTAAGCTAACGATACGAGCCTCCCATTGGATAATTACTGCATGGGTGGTTATCTTTCAACTGGCAACAAGTTATTTAACCCCAGCTGATGCAGTGAGTAGCTCCTCGTTTCTTAAACAACCATGTCAGAGGCACATCCTGTGGTTAAACAAAAAGAAAAGATGTTAGTCTGTTTAAGAAGGGTCAAATCATTGGCATCAAGCAAAGAAAACGTCTAAGGAGATCGTAGAAACTACTAAATTGGGTTAAGAATTGTCCAACGCATTGTTTAAAACTGGAGGGATAGTGAGGAACCATCATCTTTGAGGAAGAAATGTGGCTGGAAAAAAAACCCTGAATGGTCGTGACTGGTGAATCACTTAACTGTTTGGCCAGATCAAATTTAGGAAAACAATAGCAGAACTCAGGGGTGTGTTTAATACTGAAAGTAATAGCATTCCCACATGCTCAATGCCAAGGGAACTCAGGGGATTGGGACTGAACTGCTGTGTTGCCTTAAGAAAACCACTAATCAGTAAGGCTAACTGGAAAAAGACTTCAGTTTGCCAAGGTACATCAAGGTTGAACCATGGAGGACTGGAAGAAGGTCATGTGGTCTGATGAGTCCAGAGTGATGGGAGCATCAGGGTAAGAAGAGAGGCAGGTGAAGTGATGCACCCATCATGCCTAGTGCCTACTATACAGGCCAGTGGAGGCAGTGCTATGATCTGTGACAAATCTTTTGACATTGCAGGAGCGTATCGAAACAATGCCACAGCAAATTTGTGCTGTAATCAAAGCTGAAGGTCCAATGAAATATTAGAGTGTGTGGCTTCTTTTTGGTGGTGACTTTTTTTGGCCAGGCAATGTATTCTATGTTTTTGTTTTCATGTCCTGCCTCACTCCTGAGTCCTCATATTTTCATATTCCAGCCCTTAATGGAAAAGGTTCGAACCTGCTATAGACCTTTTTGTTGATGCCACACCTCTGCCACACTCTTGGCTAGAAAGCAAGAATCACTTATTACTCAAATTACAAAGGGATATTTACTGTGTGATAAAGTGTTTAAATAAAGCTCAAAATATCAGTATTAGACACCCTATTCTCATTCAGTGAAGCTTGTTCCAAAGAAAAGTCACTTTTGCAATCAGCAGATTCATTTGATAAGCTAATGCTAAAGCTAGCAATTGCCAGGTAACGCCCATTTTAATCAAGTCTTCGTATCAAACAACAAAACTCTTGTTTGGAGTATTTCTGTTGTTGTTATGAAACAGATTAAAAGACTAAAGAGATTTTTAACCCATTAGATTTACTGTGATGTCTGATAGAATGAAACAACGCAGACTAAAGAGCACCAATGGTCTAGCAGGCTGCTTCCCTCTAAGTGGACAGCCTGGGTTTAAGTCCTACTCATGAAATAAGTTTGATTGTCATCTCACTCTCACCTGACTTCCCTCTCCGTCTTCTGTCCTGCCCATTTAAAGACCAACCGAAATGGAGGCCAGGATCCGATATGTGTCTCGACATCTGTAAATTGTGGACATTGCGTACATCACTCAGAGAAATGAAGCAACTTTTGTTCTTTCTAGGAAACACAAAGATAGAAAGGACAAAGTTCAAGAATCCTACACCTTAAAAAACATTTTCACACCTAACACATTAAATCTGGACCAAATAAATGCTGGTTCACCTTTTTGAAAAGTTTCATTGAGAGTGGTCTGAATGCTCACACAAACCAGTGTTAATTTTGACAGCACTTTTTAGTCTTCTGCCTGAAATATCTTTTAGTTTTAGTCATAATTTAGTCAACTAGATTATTTTAGTTTTACTCTAGTTTTAGTTGATGAAATTCTACGACATTTTAGTCGACAAGATCTACTGTAAATTTAGTCGACTAAAATATGAAGTGTAAAGTGTAAGGCATTTTTTATGTTTCCTTGAATTTCTGGAGTCATGTTTCACTCTTGGATGTAAAGACACATCTAATAACCCTTCACTGAATGCTGGTAAAGTTTGAATGGATAATTTAACAGACACAAATTGAACTTTTGTGTGAAATGCAGTCACCTTTATTTAGGCTACCTGGCAGATCATCTCAGTTACAATACCAGAACTGACAACAAACAGTGAACCTGCTCTACATGAATATATCAATTGATAAAGAGAGCAGCTCTGATTGGATCACTTCCTAACTTATCCCACCCCCATAAAGCTAAGGCAGCTGTGATTGGATGTCCCTCTGAACTCATCCAACCTTTCCATACAACCAAAGTAGCTGTGATTGGATAGATTCCTGACTTGTCCCTACTTTCTACATGATGAAATTAGGTCTGATTTGATTAAGTCTCAAACATTTTAATCTAGATTTTATTTGTTGACAAAAAAGTCAGTTAATTTAGTTTTTGTTCATTTACACTTGTTTTTATTAGTTACTGTCTAGTTTTCATTAGGGGAAAAGGGTTGTTTTTTAATGTATTTTTTTTGGCATTTTGTGCCTTTATTGACAGGACAGAGACAGTGGATAGGCTTGTGAAAGGGGGCGAGAGAGTAGGGGAAGACACTTTGTGAACTGGTCACAGGTGGGATTTGAACCTGGACCAGCAGAAGCAAGTACATGGGGAGCCTGGTTGCTAACCACTCTGCAAAACCAGCACCCCAGTTGTTGATGAAAAACTATGATGAATAGAATTTGTCCAAAAAATTAACACTGGCACAAAATCTACTGAAGACCAAAGAACTGAACTCTGGTCTGCCTGAAAACAAGAGACATGGTTCATGACTGGCAGACCAGAGTTCGGTTCACCATGGAGATGAAAGCTAACCAAAACAAACAAGGACCACACAGGGAAGGCGAACTATCTTGGCTTGGATTCGACCAAATATCACAACAGCAAGCAAGCCAACATCAGGTTCTTTGGTGACATCAAGCAGAGAGGGGAAAACATTAGCATTGCTCGTATCATCAGCCTCTGTTTTACTAAAAAGACCAATTTTACAAATCCAGAATATTTTTACACATCATTCAATCAGTGTGCAGTGTCACCTGACACAGGCCAAATGCAGCTTTATTTTTATTTAAAGACACAGAACACATCAAAACAGCTTCCTGCTAAACTTTAGTCTTTGAGCCAGTTGCCAGTTGTGTTGTCAACACTTTGGTCTGCCTCACCAAGTGAAAAAAACAAGTAAAACATCAAAAATATTCCAGCTTCACCCTGAACAAAACTGTTGCTTAACTTAGGTGAATAAGCAACCTAAAATTTCACGTCTTCAGAGATTGCATGAGCTACAGCGTTGTCATATTGTCACAGTATTTGGAGATGTATTGATTCTTTAAAACCCGTATTGATACTTTTATTGCCAGAGTAGATGACGATACACAACCTAATTGTTTTTAAGGCACAGGCCTACACAAAAATGTAATTTAAAATGAAAACACCTTTGGGTGCTGGTTTGGGGGACTGGTAAGCAACCAGGTGCAATATACTTAAACATGCTTCAGGCGGCATCCATCTTCGATTGTCAACTCAGGGGTGGCGAGGTTTCACCGAGTTCCCAGGATGCAAAGCGACGAGGTAATGTATCTCTTTCTAGTTACGTAGCGGTAGTTTTTGATGTGTGACAACAAGCAATTTTTTGAAAACTTAGTATCGTAGTTTTGTAGCCGGCTATATACCACTACTTACAGCCCGGTGCTCTAAGACGTGTAATATAAATAATAAAATAATATAAATTTGCTCTAGTTTTAATTGTTTTGTTCCTGAAGTTGAGTATCCAGGCCAGTCCAGCTCTGTCCGACCTGACCGGAAGGCTAAGGAATAGCATTTATAGATAACCTATTTTGATGCTATAAAACTCATCTCAAAGTGTGTATTTTGATCAGGCATATATCTAAAAGTGAGACTTTTTTGTAATTACTTAGAAACTCCTCACAGTCTCTTTAAGCAGACCTACAGTGATCAGTTACATATATTTTCTTTGGTCTTGTACAAATTTAAAAAGTATTTCACCTTATTGCTCCTGTGAGGATCTCTCAGATCATGTTTTTTTTGATAGTTTTTTTTCTCTCTCTAAAATTAGCCATTTGTGGCATTAGCTTCTAATTTTATTATTGAAAAATGGTCCTGAATATGTTTAGGAGGGATGATTTAAGCCTTAGTCATGGGGCTCCCTCACCTATATCTAAAATAACTGAGCACCGCAGCACCAACATGAACAAAAAATTGAAGCAGTGGTTCCAAATGCAGATAGACATTATTAACTGGTTTAATTGTAACCTGAGTCATAAGAGTAAATAAATACATATCAACAAATAGTTTTGAATGAGGAAACAGTTTAACCCTTTCATGCATGAATTATTAAATCAGAAAAGAAAAATTACTTTAAATGTTAGTTTTTTGCATACAAACAAGTCCAAATCATGGCCACATTTTTTTCCAGTATGTTGTATTTTCTACTAAAGCAGATACCAGTCATCAATGGTACTCATAGTGATATAATGGAACTCAATATAGATCCAAAACACAATTTCAAAATTAGGTGAAATCTGGATACAGGCATATTAAGCAGAATATACCCCTAAGTACATAACGTCCACTGGAGTGAACAGATGAGTCTTTGTTCACAATAAATAATATACAAAGAAGTATTTTTACTTAAAAACTGTCTCTTACATCACATTAACTGGAAATATAATTTTGTACCTGTCTTAGTCTTTGGGAAAAGAAGGATTCAACACTCTTTACAGAAGGGTGGGTGCATTTCATCCTTCGTCTGCTAAATTTGATTTATGATGTAAGATCTCATTATGGCAAAAATATATAAAGATACTGTATATTTATGAAACTTGAGACAATGGTTCAGGAGTATACCACATGGTAGTTGTAATATAATGCTGCAACCTGAATGGTATAAAATGTATTCTAATATCTGTCCACTGTAGCGGACACCATGCACGAAAGGGTTAACAGTTTTTCACTGACTTCTCATAAAACCATTTAGCAGAGCTCTTATCATTACTTTCATTATGTGTGCAAACCTGATTTTGACAACCTTAGAGCCCCGACACCCCCTACAGGTGGACCTGATGAAGACACTTAGAGCTGCTCCCACTACAAAACAAAGGCCTGTAGAAGACAGAGTGTGATAGAGACTGATCAGGATTGTTACAATGACAGCAGAGCAGCTAAAGAGGGGACAGCCACCATTTTCAGTCCCACTCATGATCTCCATGCTGTGATGTGATCCACAGGAAAAGACTCACAACGACAGAAAATCAAAACAATTTTGTTTTAGACATTCTGAGGGCCCATTTTACACAGTAAAAAGCTTTCAAAATTCACTCCGATGGTAAATCATACTCCATGTTGTTGCCCTGTGACTCTGTCCTGTAGTGCTCTAGTGCAGCCTAGTGGTGATCAGCTGAACTGCAGCTTCAGTCTGAGCAGCACAGAGTGAGCAAATATTAAGACACATACTAAAGTAAAGGTGAGTCTCAGTAAATTTGAGGTATTTCGTGCGTTTTTGTAGATTGTTTGTGATATAGGCATGACTGTAGAAGCATATATTTAACACAAAACAACACAAATGAGCATAAAAACCTTTTTAGATGATATCCTAAACACAACTGATACTGTACTGTACAAAACTGCAGACATCTTAGACAGCAGCCTCTTTAATAAGACATTAATGACCTTTTTGGAAATTTTAGGACATTTATATTTCTTGTTGCCCCATGAAAATGTACCACACAGGATCCCCTCCAAAAATTGCTCTGCAAAATTTCTCAATCAGCACATCTGTCAATTAATAAACAAAGAAAAATGATGATAGTAAGATTCAAAATATGGTTATCTTTGAATTATTATGTCCAGGTTCTTATGCATTAAGATACAAATACAGTTTAAAAATATACAGCAATAAGGGGTGCTGGTTTGGCGGAGTGGTTAGCAACCAGGCACCCCATGTACTTGCTTCTGCCGGGCCAGGTTCGTATCCCGCCTGTAACCAGTTTGCAGAGTGTCTTCCCCTACTCTCTCACCCCCTTTCACAAGACTATCCACTGTCTCTCTCCTATCAATAAAGGCAAGAAATGCCCAAAAAATACATTTAAAAATATATATATATATATATACAGCAATAATAATCAAATACACGTTTTGCATTTAGACTATTTTAAGCATTTATATTTCAGTTTAGTTTTGACATTTAAGGTGTGATCGGTCAGACCTGTTCTCTTTACTTTAACACCAACAAAGATCTATTATTTTAACAGAACACTCGTGTGTCCCACTTCATAACCTGTCATGCAACTATACTGAAAAGCAGTTAAGATATTTTGGTTTATCAATAAAAAGTATAATCAAAACTAGTACCCTTTTAGAACAGCTTTAAAAGGCCTCTTCTTCTGTAAATGTCATCATATGGGAGTTTAGAAATGTAGAATATGCCCAAACTATTGTATGTGAAGAGCAAAGAAATCTTAAAACAACAAGATGTTTCTGAAATTATACTGTTTTCTGGGCCCTTAGCACTCATGAGCCCTTGTAATGTTCCTCACTATTCTTCTTTATGACACAGTAAATAAATTACACCTTATTAAATCTATACATACCCCTTATTCACTCATATTACTAGATTATATAAATAAAAGAATGCACCAAACTATTAAAAAGGTATTTATGTGTTCACAATTCTACAATGTTTTCTGTTTCTTTTTGCTCTACTGAGTTATTTGAGACACTTTGGAAAGCAGCTCCTGCCTCAACTGTTATGAATGGCAACATCACATTGCTGACATTTACTTTTAATTGTTGGAGGAACTGATGTTAGCTATCATGTCTCTTGATGGCCTCTTCCTGCTCCTGATTGGACGATATAGCCTGACAGGAAGTTGTCACATCCTCTAAGGGTCAAAACAGGGGATCTAATGACAACACTGCTACATTTTTTATCCAGAAAATGTGATTTAAAAACACTCATTCTGGATTTATTTCTCTGGATAAACAAAAACATCATTTCTGAAAAAGCACTGCACTTAATGGCTAAATCAAAAATAAATCTAAAGGTTTAAAGCTGACCTGAAATCCATAAGTTCACTAAAAAGTGAGCAGTTTCAGAGATATTAGGAGTGTGAGTGTTACTATTTGAGATTTGTGGGGGTTATGGAGGTGTTTGAGTGTTTAGAATCGCACTATAACTTATTTTTTTGCGTTATTTTAGTACATTGATGCTTTTAATTCAAAGCATTTGTCATTGTTAAGAAGAACAGATATGAGAAATGTGAGCGAGTGATTCATTTCTTCCTGCATTTACTACAATATAGAAAAGAGGTGAACAATTTTTAAAAGGATTATTCCGCCGTGTTAAAGCTTTACAATCTGGCAACCAGGCACAACCCACAAACATGATTCTGCCACTCCAGGTTCCTCGCCCCCTTTCAAAAGCCTGTTCCCTGTATCTCTCTCCTGTCAATAAAGGCCTAAAAATGCCCCAAAAAATGATCTTAAAAAAAGAAGAAATCAACATGTAAACCTGACACATACATCTGGATTAAGCCATGCAACATAAACATCATTCTCCTGTCTGTTTCCCTTTGAAAACAAAGTACTTTTTTTTTTTCCTTTTGTGTTGATAGTTACAAACTTGCAGCACGGAGCAGCATCACTGTGACATGTGTGTTTTATGTGTGTGAGTGTGCGTTATGTATGCTGATACATGTTGTGTCAAAGCCCTGCAGGACGACAACCACAAAGATGCCTCCAGACCTCCAGACTGTCAGGACATCTGTCATCGCTGACAGTCATATGTCCCACCCAGTGTGAGAGTGTGCGTTGTAGAGAGAGATACAGTAAAGACGGGTGAATGTTTGGCAGAGGGTCAGGTCCAGCGAACACGAGAACAGCCGTCATTTTTAAACATTCATGCCTTTATATCCTCAGCGGATTTTTTTCTGTCATACATCAAAAGGAGCTTAAACATGGCAGCATGTCCGAGAAAACACACAATCACGTACACACACACACACCAACAATTAATACGGAGTTAAGACAGCTGAAACTAAAAGAGCTACGAGTGCACAATTCTCAGCCAAAGCTTCCTCAACATTGTCCCAAGAGGTCAAAACAAAAATGCGGAAAACTCGCACCATTAACAAATCCTTGAAAAATACCCTGGATCCACATCCACATTCAATAGCCACCAAAATTAAGCAACGTCTATCTTGTGCTTTGACCAACATTCCTAAAAATGTATCAAAATCCATCAAGAAATTATTGAGATATGAGCAATAAAAGTGAAAAGCTACCCTCTCTTGCAATCTTATCCTATGAAACAGTATTGTATTCACACCACGATTTAGATAACCGCCAAAATCAAAACACTTCTTCCATGTGTCATGCCCAAGATTCCTTGAAAATATCTTCTAAATCCACCAAGAAAATTTTGAATTATAAGGGAAGATATGGAAAACTGCCCTTTATCACAATGTTTACAAAACATATTAAAACGATTTCTGGATCTAGACCCAAATTGGGCTTATCACTAAAATTAAGTTTCATCTTCCTTGTGCTATGACCAACATTCCCTGAAAACCTCATGAAAATCAAATCGGAAAATTTCTGGATTATTAGCAAAAATGTTGAAAGCTGCCACCTTTTGCAATGTTAACAAATCCTTTAAAAGTCTCCTTGATCCAGATCTAAATTTCGATCAACACCAAAATCAAATCACTTCTTTCTTGTGCCATGACCAACATTTCCTTAAAATTTCATCAATATCTAACTTTTGGAGTGATCCTATTAACAAGCTAACAAACTAACCTTGTGTCAAAAACCGACTTAGCAGAGGTAACAATTGAAGCCTTAAGTGGACACACATGCACGTTATATTTTACTCTGTTTTACTGTAATAACAACAAATCTGAGGGTATTGCTGTTTTTATCTGCAGTAGTAGTTACTAACGTGCTTGACTTGAAGCTTTTCAGCACACAAGCACCAACACAAAGAGCCACAGCATAACGTGCACCTCCCCAAAACTGTAACTGTGTGTCTCAAACAACGCTTACTATGACCTGACTGGTCTGCTGCACAGCGTTGTGCTACAGCCAGTCTTTATGCACATCTTAGGCATGATACAAGAGGCATATTTTCTTATCGGCTCTCTTTCAATGGCCAAATGAGTACTAAAAAAGTCCCAATGCTTTGCCTAAATTGACAAAGCAGCCATGAAGTTTAACTCCTCAAATGTCTTCCCTCTTTTCTTTGTTGTGAACCCTGTATTGTGATCAACCCCAGCTCATTATCTTTTGATTCTGACATTAAACACTCTGTTTCAGTCGCCACGATTTCTTGCACACAAATAAGCAGAGAACATGTCAAGACTGGAGTAGAGTTTCTACTGTCAACTAGTGTTTTGTTGAAGAACTGCAGAGTGACAAGAACACACCAAAGCACGGATATTAATGCTCAATGGCACTGTGGTGTAGGTTCAGTGTAGCCGCAATACAGACATAAAAACCAGGCTAAACGTAGCACAATCGTATCACCTCATCCTATATATATGTTTTTGTGACATCCACAGTAAAGGTCAAATTTTAGAGGGGTATAAATATCACTAGAGCTTAAAGGCAGACTGTGTCTGATTTTAATAAATCTAATTACCACCTATGAGCAGAAACAGCCTCATGACCCGGAGACCTCTGCCACCTTCCAGAGTGGGTCCAAATCCCCATGTTGGGAACCAAAGGTCTCAAGATCAAAACACAAGGTCCTTGTATTGAAAGAAAACAAACCTCTTGTGCCACAATAAAAGGAAAAGCACTCAGTGAAGGGACTTCTAACCCCTCTAAATCAGTTCTGAGGAGTTACCTGATCTACCACCCCCAGCTGACCCAGGCCCTGTACATGCAAGCTCCAGGTAGTGACAAAGCCATAGTGATCTACCCTACCACACAGCCTCTTACTGGCTGTTCATCTCCGCTGCATAGGCTGATGAGCAGCAAGAGCCAGAATATCACTGGGGTCAGGTGGGGACCTCCCACCTTTAGTCTCTGAGAGGCTGGCCAGTGCAGTCTGGCGTCCCAGAGCCCCCTCCTCTTTATGCTAACCCTCACTACCCACCATGTTAGTTTTAATCTCTACTTCCCATCATATGTGCTCGTCTTGGAGCTTTTGCTGACATTGTCTTATCATGTTGCTCATATGCTGAGGTGTTTTTATTTTTCCAGATACCAGACTGTGCTCTGTAGGGCATAGTGTGGAATCTGCCTTTTTTTTTTCTCCTCCTCTCTCCCTGATGTCTCCCTTTTCCTATCTAAGAAAACGGGGCGCTGCTCTGCTGGTGACCCGACAGTCTTCCCGATCCTGTCTCCCCATGCATGCATGTGACTGTCTTAGTATGTTCTTGGATGGGTTGAACTGTAAAGAAAAATGAGGTTGCTCTGTACTGATCGCATGTGCAATGACAATAAAATCTGATTGATTGATTTATCTTACCTTCCTGACCACAGGGCCATGACAGCCTAAACACCTTTTTCTCTTCAGCAGACCCAGGCTCTGTACATGCAAGATCCAGGTATACTACCGTCCATAATCACCCAACTTATCTCTATTCTCTGTTTTTATCATTAATTCTAATGACTTAAATCTTGTTTATTGTCATGCCTTGCGATGATCGTTGTGTTGAGTGTACAACACTCTGCTATGAAAGTCTTATTAAAACAACTTACGATAGGTTACTTGGGTAGGATAACAAAAATAACTTGACATCTAGTGAATATCATCATTAGATAACTTGTAAATGTGGAAAAGAACAACGAAATATCAATAATAAAAAATAGTGCATGTCCACTTCTGATAATCATATTGTTAAATTTCATGTTTTGGTCAAAATGTGTGATACTGACTCAAAGTCAAAGACTGTTCATCTTCAAATAAAGATCTGGTTTGATGAAAGTAGGACCTCAAAGTGAAATACAAATTAATTTCTGCATGTATCTAATTGGTGTTTCATAAAATGTTTGTCTTATTGATTTATTTATTTCTTAAATGTTTCACAAAAACATCGAAGTGATAAGCCTCACTTAGGCTGAAAACACGTTTCAGAGAAATAAAAATAACTTCGGGGTTATTTTACAGTTTGTCCACTGTGACAGTTCACTGTCCTGACACTAGGGGGAGCAGTTCACTCACACATGGACAGTCTGAGGGGCTGCAGGTGCAGGTTGGAGGTAATGTCACTATGAAAGAGCACATTTACTCCAGGAAATATGATTTTATTCATTCTTAAGGGACTCAGTCTGAGGGACAGAAATTCTATTTTTCTTTTATAAAACAATATCAGGACTGTCATTAAGGCACGTTGATGTAATCCTGATACTAAGAGGTACAAACAGAAAGAAAAAATACATTAAGTAAATATAGGAGTATCTGAATTTAAGAGATACGAAGATAAACAAAAGAGATTATGATAAATGCATACAAATGCAAGAAAAATAAATTTAAAAAATTACAATAATGTCTTCAACAGGTATGTTAGAGAATATCTGATTCATCTGGAAGTCTTTCTTTTCAATTCTGAATCACTGATGTGATATCGGATGAATAGAAAATTCCTTACAAAGACCTTCCTGTCCATCCTCGATCCATTTCTTTGCTCACCTAGATGAAGTACAACTAGCAGCCAATATCTGTTTATTTAGCAAATTATTGACATGTCTTCTTTGGTACTAGTTTATGACTGAATAAGGTGTTCAGTCTGTGATATGCACATAAAAAAGTAAACAAAGAATTGTAAAATAAATTTAAAATGTCCCAAAAAATTGTTGTTAATCTTTGTCGATCAAACTTAAACCTGAACGCTATATTTTTCTTATATGATTTTATTCCCATTACATAAGGCATAAAGAGTCACCAGCTTCATTTCTACAAGACCCAGACTTTAGCTTGACTAAAGTTACAGGGGGCTGGATTTTAAAACATGAAATAATACAAATATTCTGGTCTGACAAACATTAGCTCATTATTCCAAATGGTACAGTATATATTTCTTATCCTTTAGAGGTGAGATCAGTCCCTATCACCCACACTGCTGCGAGCCATATGGGTTAATTAAGATATTTTGTCTTCTTTTTTCCAGGGCTGTCATGTTTACCATCTCTGGTTTTCATTAAATAAAATCGTTCCCCTGTTGAATACTAAATAGCACTGGCTGTCAGGTCCCAGATTAGGGCTGGGTATTTCCAGCAACTTCACGATACGATACGTATCCCGATACACGTAAAATGTGAACATTAACTATGCTTTAAGCAAAATTCTTGACAAGTTTAGTTTTTTCTGTTAAGAAGAAAAAGAACAAGGATGAGTTTTAAGTGGTTCTACAACTTGAGAGACATAAATTCAGATCCTCAAAGATGGTAGACCTAAGTTCAAATTTAGAACATATGCTTCATACGACCTGCGACCCTGTCTACACAGACACTTTCTCATCTGAAATTCAAAAGTTCTTCCCTTGCGTTTCCAAAAGCAATCCACGTTTACATGGGCACGCCAGAACGACTGAAAAAAGCATGGTGTGCATGCGATTGATTTTTGAACAAAAAAATCGATTTAAAAAGTGGCGGACAAAAAATTGTGATACTTATGTGAATCGATTTTTTTCTCCCACTCCTAGTTAGCAGCACACGTAACTCGGTAGACCGCCAAAGCTGTTGTTGTTCCTGGTATGCATGTGCAGCCTTCATGAAAAAAAAAGTCCTGCACATGCCTTGACGTCAATGTTTCACCTTGAAATGCTCTGTATTTTGCCCACATAGAGCCAAAACGAAACTGTTTTCAAAACTGCCCACTTTGGGGCTGGTTTTAAAAGTTTGCAGATTCTGGAGGGGCTGGTTTGGTGGAGTGGTGATCAACCATACACATCCCATGTACATACTTCTGCTCGTCCGGGTTCAAATCCAGCCTGTGACCAGTTTGCAGAGTCTTCCTCTACTCTCTCACCTCCTTTCACAAGTCTATCCACTGTCTCTCTCCTATCAATAAAAGCACAGAATGCCCAAAAATAAAAAATAAAAAAAAAGTTTGCAAATTCAGGCACTCCAGGCACCTTTCTCATGCAAACGGGAGCCCAAAACACAATGACAACTCTTGGGATTCAGACAAAAAAGGGCCTTTGTCTACCCGAGTATAGCGCTGGCGATGTCCATCCAAAATGGCTACTCCCAGCAGAATGCACCATGTCACAAAGCTCAAATCATCTCCAACTGACTTCTTGAACATGCCATAAGGCTCACTGTGCTCCAATGGCCTCCACACTCTCCAAATCTTAATAAAAAAGAGCACATTTTGGATGTATTGGAACAGAGGATTCACATCATGTGCAACAGACAACTCCTGCAGCAACTGTGTGATGCTGTCATGTCAATAAGGACACAAATCTGGAATGTTTCCAGCTCCCTGTTGAATCTATGCCACGATGAAGTAGAACAAATTCAAAAGAAAGTTCAACCTGGTACGAGCAAGGTGTACCTAATGGAGTGGCCACAGGGCATACTTTCTGATTTAACTTTCCCCAAATTGACAAAAGCAAAAAAACAAACTTAATGCTTATATTTAAGGCATGCTGGCAGTAAGTATCAACAGAAATGTTAATATGTGCATAGACAATCATTTGAAGCAAAAATCTGCCAACACCAACATCACATGTGACAGCAAAGATAGAAGAGTTCAAACTTTGGTGTTGAAAAAGTGAACATGAGTAAAGAGTTAATTATACTCTGGATGGTGTCAAATCCCTGAAAATGTTCTCTTAGTTGAAAAAGAGTTGGTGTTGGAAAGAGGAGTGGAAACTATGTTTCAGTAAATCAACTCTACAGGTGTCAATGCAGGATCTTTAACTCTGAACCTTGAAGTGACACTTGAAGAGTCAATCAAACCTTCCCGACTGCATTACTGGACGAGTACCAACAGATGACACACGTCCACGACATGAAAACTACAGGCTGACCTCTGCATGTAGCTGTACGTTGTCTGTAAGCAAATAAAATAACAATAAAAACACACTCTGAGCGCGCAGACCTTCGCCAGCGCTACAGTCCTCATCCATATTGTGATTTTCACCATAAATATTAGTCCTACACTTATTTCATCTTAATATTTAGATTCCTTGACCATGAAAACATACCATTAGATATCGGATTCATCGTGATATCTATTTTACTTTAGCAGTTAATCACAAAAATCTGATTTTTCGTCATGGCGGATCCAGACGGTGATCTGGATCACTCCCAAAATGGAATCGTTTGTTCCTTGTCCCAATCCAGACATTTCCTGAAAATTTCATTGAAATATGTCCATAAGTTTTTGAGATACTGTATGTTGCTAACAGAGAAACTAACAAACAAAAACCAAACAGACACCGGCAGTAACAGAACTTCTTGGCGGAGGAAATAAAAATTCTGCAAGTAAGGTTAAAATTTTTGCTCTGACCAAACATGACATTTTCATTTCAGCCAGTTTTGCCATTAATACACAGTAAATAAAGACAATGTTTGCACTCTGCAGTGTCCACACTTCAGTCATAAACATATTCTTGAGTGAGTGCATCCTAACCAAGAAGTGTCACATGTTAAAAAGCATTCAATTTTTACTCCAAACAGAGTCAGCAGTTACACTTGAGAGTTAAGAGTTCCAAAAGAGAAACAACTTCTGTAGTGTGGATCCAAACAGACACTTAAGAAGTGTTAAAAACTCTTCCAGTGTTAGTTCGTCAATGCAGATTCCACTGTGCACCGATAACATGGTGCATCATGTCATCTTGGTCATGATACAACAATGCAAATGAGTTGAGAAGAGCTAAAATCTGGGTGTTGGTAAATTTTCAGCAACAAATCCCTGAAATCTTTAGCCTTGCAGAGCAGACGGACCTTCCTGGTTCATTGTCTGAAATCCTGTGTGTCCGTCTTGCCTACCTCCATTGTCCAACGACTTGACTCGGCTAAATGCTTAACAGCCCAATAAGGGAAGAGAGGAGGGAGCTGTGGACGTGACGACCACAGGAAGTGACTGCATGTTTGAAAATAATGCTGCGTTCCAGGCGACCTGTTACTTGGTAATTTCCCAGTTGAAATCTTCAAGTTCCAACCAGAAGGCGTTCCAAGCAAATTAAGATAAGATAAGATAAGATAAGATACACCTTTATTAGTCCCACAGGGGGAAATTCCAGATTTACAGCAGCAGCAGGATACAGAAAAAGAAAAGATATACAAATGAGACTATAAGTAATAAGAATAAAAATACCAGATAGCATAAATACAACGCAATGAAAATAAGTGAAAGAGCATGAGTTTTTCAGCAATACGACTTACGACTTACAATTACGACTTTGGTTTGAGCGCAAGGAATTGTGGTATGTAAAGTAACCAACATGGCAGGCATTATAAGATTTATGATTTATCAAGTAACTCATTTGAGTGAAACAGAAACGGGGAAATGGTGCATAAGATAACAGAAGCTTATATTTTGCTGTGTTTGTCATTATTAAGAGGCTGCCATATTGTTTAGGTAGTGATGTGACATCACAAGTCGTAACTTGGAGTACATCGATCTGGTACGAGTTCACGGGTTGGAAGTTACGAGTTCGACTGCCGTTCCAGTGCACTTTCACGAGTTACAGGTGGGAAAAACACGAGTTACGGGCTGCCTGGGATGCAGCATAATTGCAGCTTCTGAAGCAGTCTCAATATCTTTTTTCATTTTTTTATCAGAAATGGACTCAATGTGTTCTTTAAAAGAGGAGCAAAGAACGTCACCTGAAGCTTTTCTTACAGGAAATCATGTTTTTGCTCTTCTCCTGACCGAGGATCACTGCTGGGAAACTGGGAGAGAACGTGGAGATCCTTCACGGACATGCCGGTTAGTCTGTGGTCATCACTTACTGAGTAAATTCTGCTCTCCTCAGAAGTTTAAAGTGAAAACTAGGTAGGGATTGTCCTTGACGACGTTCATGTCACATACAAGTGTTAAATGATACATCTGTGTGGTATATAAGTCAATGTAAGACTATAGTCTGAGATAGTTTAAAGGAGACATATCATGCTTGTTTCTCCTTTTCACTATGCCAGACTAGGATGCCTGTAAAGCATTTCTGCCCTCAGTACAAGTCATTTAGTTCCTTCATTGCCCCACAATAGCGTTCTCAAAATCCTCATTTTAGGCCATTATCAAGCTCTCGTTGAAACACTCGGTTTTCAGACTGACCTACAGTTACCTTGCAATGTCACAGCCCTTTGTGCTCTGATTGGTCAGTTCTATTGGGGGTTGAGCCAGCCTGTCCTTCTTCTTCTACTGTATTTTCCGGCAGGCTCAAAGCAGCGACCGCATATTGAGTCCATCCTCAATAATCCGTCAACAGGCAAAAGCTGCAGCGCAAATATTTTCTTCTTTTTTTTAATGTTTTACAACCAAACACATCTTCATTCCAGCTAATTTTCTCCATTAACTTACAGTAAATAGATACAGCGGTGTTTACACTTTGCAGTGTTAATATAGAGTTAACATCTCAGAAGTTAAAAGTCACATGGCTAGTGTTACAAAGTTGAACATTTGAACTCAAAAAAGAGTCAGCAATTACCATCACCAACTCTCCAATTAGAGTAAAAACAACCCTTTGCTGTGCGGATCCATATTTTGAAGTGTTAATATTAACTGGGTATTTCCAGCAACTTCATGATACGATACGTATCCCGATACACGTAAATTGTGAACATTGACTATGCTTTAAGCAAATTTCTTGACAAGTTTAGTTTTTTCTTATAAGAAGAAAAAGAACAAGGATGAGTTTTAAGTGGTTCTTCAACTTGAGAGACATAAATTCAGATCCTCAAAGATGGTAGACCTATGTTCAAATTTAGAACATATGCTTCATTATGTAGCTCGTCTTCTACCTTGAACTGTGCCTCTGTTAACATTACCCAAAGTGTACTTTCAACAACTGTCAAAATATTGAGACCATATCGATTCTGTAGAATCCGTATCGATACACGTATCCCAAAGGAGTGCGATACGATATTTTGCCGTATCGATATTTTGAGCACAGGCCTAATATTAACTCTGTAACCATTAGTTGGATAATGCAGTGTACTAATACCTACTAATAAAGTGCATCTATTTATTGAAACTATGGTTTGCTGTGTTTATAATCAATTTTTAGAGATGGTGGGGAAAAAGACTCAGTATGAGGAAAACCAACATTTTTTATAGTGATGAATCAAAATGAACAAGCAAGGACTCGAAGAACATTTGTTATTTGTACACATTTGTTTAATTTATCTTCTTTAAAAAGTTCATTTGTTTTTATTTATGCCTGATTAATGCTTTTAAATAATTGTATGTTCTTACGAGAAACACTGCTCCATTTAAAATGACTGGCCTCCACAGTTGTCCATCTGTTTGAGTAGAATACATGAACGGCTTGTGCTGGCTGTGCTTTTATTTTGAAAAACACCTTCAATAAAACATGGATTCTTTTCTTTGTTTTCATTTGCTTGTTCCTCTTGCTCTCATAGAGGAGTCTTTGCGGGGAGCTTCCCATTCACAAAGCCTGCCTGACTCTATCTGCGGAGGGCGGAGAGAGAGAGAGAGAGAGAGAGAGAGAGGGAGAGAGAGAGAGAGATGTGAGACTCCTCTTCCTCACTTGGCTGCATTCGGTTTACCGACACTGGAGACGCGACCATGCTGTGGAAACTAGTTGAGAATGTCAAGTATGAAGATATTTATGAGGTAACGTTACCGTCCATCTGTGTGTTTGTTCAGGAGGAGTGATCAGAGTGTTTTTATGACTTTATAGTATATTTAAAGAATAATGCAGAGCTGGACATGGTTAATTACGTGTAGATTGTGCAGGAGGCTCCAGGGCCTTTATTCTTATATTTTTGTTATTTTGTTTACGAATTTAGGGAAATATCTGGGATGAGGTTTTTTCGTTCAGGCTGCAATTAAGTTCAGTTTTGCACATATGTTAATTTAAGTTAATTTTCAAGGCTCAAGTGTGTTTACTTTTTGAAATATTAGGGAAAATGTTGGATTAAATTTGCATCTAGATAATTGTAATACACTATTTTATTTCTTAGTTTACATTTTAGTGTTTTTAAAAAAATGCTCCAAATATAAAAACATATATTTTTAAATTGGATAAAGATTTTTATCTATTTGAAATATATCCCACCAGTGGCAACATCATTCTCTTTTTTATTTCATTTAAATTTTACATCCAGTTTTTAAATCACAGTCCTTCAATCTTTGGAATAATTACATACTTTTACATTTTAAAAAATCTACAAATACATTGTTATGACACGCCAACAGTTGTGAGAAATAATGTTTTATAAAATATCAGGGTCAGAGGACGATGCAGTGTTTCAGAAGTATGTAAATTATTTGGCTTTCATCCCAGAACAATAATTTTTGAATAACGACCGATGGTGAGGGAAGAAATACCACCGCGCGCGGGGGCGAACGTCCTGCTCCGGCTCGCGCTGAATGGGCTCGAGCACAAAGCCCACTTGAAGGGTGGTTGTGATGGTGGGATTGGGGGGGTAAGTAATAAAAGGGCAGCGCGCGAGGCCCCTCGGCTCAGCCCGGTGGGAAACCCCTCGTCTCGTGCCGCACATGGCTTTTCTCCCACGGCGCGAGGGGAGGGCGGGCTGTGTGATGTTGTTAAACAAGTCAAGCACGAGGGCAAAGAGGGGCACAATATAAAGTTTAATCGCTGCTTTTGACTCGTGACACCCGTTCACACAAGCCCCGCGTGCGCCCTCCGCAAAGCGTCTCGAGCGTGTAGAGGCAGCTGCAGCGCAACATGAGACGTCTTTTATTTTGGAGGGGTGCCATTTTGGCAGGCTGAATGTGAGGTGAAATGCCTGAAAATCGTAAAAATGTTTGAAATTACGTTGATTTATTCATGTTTTTTTCATCTTCAGTGGAAAAGACAGGTTGAAGCTATTCGGGCTAGGGCTGGGCAACATAGGCGGTTTTTAAAACGGCCTATATTGATATAACTAAGGGTAAGGTAATACAAAGTTCATTTTGACTTAGTTTATTTTGGGAAAAAGAAAAAAAAACAGTCTACCATGTATAAAAATACATCGCAAAAAAGCTAACAAGATAATTTGTTTAAAACATTTAGTCTAACCTGAAAAATATCACGTTGCTAACTTGATTTTATCGAATGAACATTTCCATGCTTCTTTATTTTGTTAAATGGGTGTTTGTTTGCTTTTATCAAGATTGTGTGGCCAGATGTTAATTAAAGTTGAACTTGAAATTAGGAGCGTGTGGATCTGACTGATGCTAATGCTACTTTGTTTTGTAAAAAGGGCTAAATTCTGTTTATTAACCTTAATTACAAAAACAAATGAGACAGGCCTTTCATTTTGGGTCTACATCGTTCTGAAAAATTATGTGGCTCGGGTTTTATAAGCTAGGTGCGACTTTTGGACTCAAATTCCTGGTGATGTTTTTGTTCACAAACTTGACCTTTTCTTTGAAAGAGTGGGGCTTTTTAAATGGTTTAAAGTTGGTGTAAAAAGTCAAAACCTGGACTTTCATGTGGGTGGGTTTATAGTTTCCTTTCTTTCTTTGGGAACCTTTTTCCCCTCTCAAGTGGCACAAGCCTTGTATCCAGCATGAGCCCCATATCTGCCCCTGGTTTAACATTTTTGGCTCAGAGTTCTGGTGGCATTGTTGCCCCCAAACTTGACTTATATTGGTTTTTGTGACGTCAAAGCCTCCCCGCACCAAAGCCTCTCCAAAGCCAACAAAGTGCACCCTTCCTGTGTCGCATTCTGCACATAAAAAGACCCCAAAGTGTGGATTTTTGTGACGGGGGGTGAATTCCTCACGGGTCTTGTCACCCCATTTCGACAGAGAGCCTCTCTTTTCTATATCCTGCTGCTCGCGCCTCGTCTCGGCTCTCCACGGGATTTAAACGTCACTCACGGTTGCGCGAGAGGCTTCACGCTCCGTGTGTCGCCCAGTCCCCCTGCCTTGCGCACATTAATATTCCTGTAAGTCTCAGTCATGAATAACAATTACAGCGAGTACCGGGGGTAGAGGCGGGCGCTCGGTGCTCACAGTCAGAGAGGCGGCAGCTCCGGGCGGAGGAAGGTCCTGAATGGAGATTTAGACCTGAAGACACAACCCTAGCCGCTTTTTAACCTGGAATGAGATTGGTTTTCCCGGGCTTGTACGGTCTTTACTAGCCAGCTGTTTTAGCCTGAATCAGCTCGACGGTTTACAGATGTTAGTCCACTCCTACTCCACTGCGGTGAGTTTTCCTCCACAAAGACATCTTACTGAATCAGTGCGCGGGAGTCTTGATGCTAGACATTTTACGTTAGGCTAACAGAGAACCAGAGAAGACAGGGCTTTCACTCTCTTCAGGCGCTTTTATTTTGAAATGACATGATGGATTTGATACAATATAGGCAATTTTCAAACTTTTTTTATTTTATTTTGACTGAAATTTAGCTCATTTGTGCTGCAATGTTGGACAATGTTGATTTTAAGGATACTACGTTGTTTACTTTTTTAAATTTGGACAATAACACTAAAATAAATATTAAAATGTTTATTTCAATTTCTGTATTTTGAGCATGGTTTTATTGTGTCAGAATCTTACAAAAAATCAGGCTTTTCTGATTTTTTTTTTTTGTTCTTTTATGGAAAAAAATTCTCATATTTATCAAGGACAAAATATCAAGATGTTTAGAGAAACATTCATGAGGTGATAAAGTTCACCCGCTTAAGGCTTTTATTTTGAAATGGGATGGTTGGTTATGAATTTTAGATTATTTCTAAATCACAGTTAGTCATTCAGACTGAATTTTATACAATGTGTCCTCCAATATTTGATTATTTTTATGTTAACTTGTAAGATGCAAGTCCACTTATTATTTTAAAAGTAGAGTAAAATACAAACAGAACATTTTTAATTTTGTAAATATTTATTTATCCTCACACTCACACATATGGCAACACGTTTTACTTTGATCCCACTTTGTATTCCTGTCAGTTTCAGGAATAAAAAGTCTCTTTTCAGCAGGCTGACTGTAGCGTAATATGTCTGAAAAGCTGACAAAAATAAACTTTTTTTTGTATTTTTGTTGGTTAATTATGTTGGGAACCTTTCACCCCTCTGGTTTTCTCTGCTACATCTAAAAATTATATTGATTTTTTTTTTTCTAAAACAAGATATAGTGTAAGACTTTTTGTGTCTATTTATATTGATGTAGTTAAGGTTAATTTGGAAAACAGCTGCAGACAATCTTCGACTTTTCTGTCTTAACAATCTTGCACCGAATCAGTGCCAAGAAGTTTCACTTGACTTGATATTTTTCCTCCAGGCTGATTTTTTCATGAGCAACTCGGTGCCAGTTTGGCTCCATCACCAGGGGCTACACATTTTCCAACAAGTGTATCATAATTCAAGACGTGAATTTGTTTAATTTGGTAGTAAATTTAGGGAAAATAAGAATGACTGATGTAGTCAGAGTAGAAAAGCATTGTGAATGGTGCTCTTGGGGAAAAGATGTTAAACATTGTAGATTAAAACAGTACAAGCAACAACTTTTTACCTTCTTCATTTTTACATTTTTATCATTAAATTGCTGTCCCTGTCTTTCTTTATCGGATTGTTGTTGTATTCTAAAACTGTTTTGTTCTAAAAAGTGTGACAAAATTTTATCTGCCATGAGGTTGTTTTTTTTTTTTTTTTAACTTATTATTTACTTTTCAGTATGGTAGTTTATTATATGTCAATATTCATTTAAGCTGATATTTTTGGGCTGGCTCCAAACATGCCTGCCTCCCTCTTTCATGTGGATTAGCAGAGACAATGTTTTTCTTAAATGTTTCTTTAACTTAATTTCTTATATTTTCATGCCTGGGGTGCCTTTTCCTCCATTTTACTGAATATTTGTCGCATTTTAATTCACAATTCTCTGCTTCTCCTCTTTCAGGACCGGCATGACGGCGTCTCGAGCCACAGCTCGCGCCTGTCCCAGCTGGGCTCGGTGTCGCACGCGGGACCTTACTCCAGCGCTCCGCCGCTCTCTCACGCGCCCTCCTCGGACTTCCAGCCTCCGTACTTCCCGCCGCCGTACCAGCCGCTCGCGCACTACCAGAGCCAGGACCCGTACTCCCACGTCAGCGACCCCTACTCCCTGAACTCCCTCCACCAGAGCCAGCAGGGCGCGTGGGGGGCGCGGCAGCGGCAGGATGTGTCCGACGGGCGGATGGAGAGCTCCGGCCTGCTGGCCCAGCCCCGGGCGTCGCTGCCGCAGCTGTCCGGGCTGGACCCACGCCGGGACTACGGAGGCGTGAGGCGGCCTGACGTGCTGCTGCACGCCGCTCATCCGGGACTGGAGCCCGGGATGGGGGACGGACTACTGCACGGTCTGCACGGGATGGAGGATGTTCAGGTGAGGCTGAGGCTGGGCAGAGAACACGGTATGAGTTCATTTACAGTAGTTAATAATAACAGGCTGTTAGGGACTTCAAAATAAGATTATTTTACTTTTGTTATTTTCTTTTGTTTGTTTGGATTTGTTGTTTTTGAGATCAGTTGTTTGTTTCCTCTTAATAGACTTAACACAAGTGTTGAGCTCTCGCCTTTATAAATGAATACAGGGATTTCAAAATAAGATATTTTACATTTGTTTGGATAAAAGTCATTGATGTACCCTTATTGTGTTATTTTTTTACTTTTAATTTTTTGAGTTAGGCTATTTTGTTGTTTGTTTCTTTTCTTTGTATTTGTTCGGTTATAATTAGCTGGTTTATCTACTTACTGATTTTTTACTTTTCGTGGTTTGTATCTATATTTTTCTATTTGTTACTTATGCTTGCTTGGTTATTTGTACTTATTTTTTTTTATTTGGCTGTTTTGTTTCTCTGGACGTGATTTTCAGGTCTTAATGTTTTGGATTTTTGTTTTAATTTTCTATGCTATGTTTTCACTTTTTTAGCATTTTGTTTCCTGTTAAGTTGATTTTCCTGTTTTTGTTTATCATGGTTGTTGATCCCATTTTTTGTGATCATATTGTGGTTATTTGCTAATTTTCTTTGTTTTGTTTTTTCTTGCTCTGCAGGTTTTATATTTCCAGTTAGTTACAGATTTAATATTTATTTATAGTTCTAATTTTATTTGTTGTGAAATTTGTTTTCAAGTCAGTTTCAAGGATCTTGAATTACCTCTTATTAAACGTCCTGGCACAAAAGGTTTGTCAAAGCAGGGTTGGCATCCCTTTGTTGATATAAAATTTAAGTTGATTAAACATTTTCCTACTCTATATCCATTAAAATTAAAAATAAAAGAATACTATGACCTTATGCTCTGATTAAAATATTTGTTATTTATTTATCTACATAAATTCGTTTCTTTCAACAAATTTAATCCATGAAAAATCCTCTTGAATTGATAATTGATGACAGTCGTCGTCTTTATTTTCTCCGCGTGTTTCCGGCCCTTCAGAATAAAGGTCAGTGAACTCAGAGCAGCTCCCTCTGGGCTCAACTCCACAGCTGAAGCCTGAACGAAAATGGCCTGAAGGGAAACACAATGAAAAGACCTGAGACGAATTATATTTTTGATGAAAGACGTTGATGTGTCATCAATTAGTGGCGTAAAAATGCAAATGCAGCTCAATGGCTCGTTTTATTTTTATTTATTTGTTACTGTTCTGGAGATTATCACCCATTTCAGGTGGGAAGTTTGTGCACACACTTTATTTTAGATCTGAAAAGTCGTTCCTTTTGAGCACTTTAATCCACCAAATCGTCTTTTTTTATGAAATATTAAACGTTTTTCATTTTCTGACCTGTTCTTTTACCTTTTTGTCTCGGGTCAGTGGATTTTTAAAGCTGATATTTGGTCAGTTTGTAGGATGCTTTATCTTTATTTGTAAGGTGTAAACTAAACAAAAGCAGCCGGGCACAGACTTTATATTCATGTGTGTAGGATTTCATCTGCTCCTCGTTCCCCCCTCAGGGCTCCTCCACCATCACGAATTGTTTGCCATTTAACCTCCACAACAGATTCTCATTCTCCGGCTCTCCTTATATCAGTGTCATGCATTTATTAACCCCACATAAATTTGTCTCAACAAATTCTTTGTTATTTTGGTCTTGTTTTTGTTCGGAGGAGCGTGCAGCAATTACGACGACATGAGGTCTGTTTAAGAGGGAATTTATCTCTGCAGGATGACGAAGGACACTGATGAATGAGGCTTGGAAACTGTGGGAACAAATTATTCTTTATGAGAAACCAATAAGAAAAAACATCCGTCATTTTAAGACAGATTTGTTTGCTTTGTGGAAACAAACCTATTTTATAGTTTTCAAAATAAAACACTGGGTGACTGATCTAATGATCTTTAAGCTTGCTGTGTTAATTCTTTCTCCATAAATATCCTGTTTAAAATAGAGATTGCATTTTTTTCTTTATTTCCTTTTGCCCTGTAGTCTAAAATGTTCTGCTCTAAGAGGTGGTTTAACTCGACATGTTAGAAATGTTATTTTTAACCCTGCAAAGCACTAAAACTGAACGAATGTTGCTCTACAAACAATCCTGCCCTGCCTACTCAATGTAAAATATGTATTTCTCCTCTTTTTTAAGACAATTGACGACACCAATGGAACGAACATTCTGGATCAATCAGTAATCAAGAAAGGTAGGAATTACGCACACTTTTACGCACTCCTTTACGCACATATTTCTGTCACAATTTGAAACAAACAGCCATTTCAATGAATCTAGAAGATCAGATAATTACTTCCTACTAGGCCTGGATGATGATTCGATCAAGTAGAGGAGTATTTTAGTCAATACTTGTTTAATATCCATATGTTGCCGTTGCCAAAATGACGAATTTTGCTCCCTCACTGATTTATATCACATCTACTTTCGATATAAACCATAAATTCGCCATCAATCCTGGTATTTAAAGCCATATCCCCATGAATAAAATGAACTTCTTGTCCAGGTGCTCCATATTTCCACCCTTTTTGGCTGTCAGATGCGTATTTTGTGCGTCTGGAGCGAGGAGTTGACGCGCGGGTTAACGATCCCCGGGTATTGACTGTCAGGCAGTGTGTCGCTGACAGGCCTGCCGCTCTGATGATGTGCGCTGATTTAGTTACGGGATGTTGAGTGACTGAGCTCCCCGCGGGGCATTTAAGCCGCTGATGTAATAAATGGCACCGCTCACGGAGATCTCGTGAGCTCGTTTAGAGCTAATCTGCGGTATTATCCCCCGTGGAGCCATCAAAAAGCCCCCTCACACTGGCCCCTACGCATGCATGAACGAGGCTGCATTCGTTTTTTTATCTGACGACATTAGCGCGAGCATTAACACGCGGGATGAAGGGGCATCCATGGGAGCCAAACCGGCCGTGGAGAAGAGACAGGGAGGTGGTTAATGCGATTTAGGAGCGCGAGCCAATCAACAATCGATAATATTGTAATGAGAATGTCGCGCGACATTAAATAACAGCAAATGCCCGGCGCGTGGGGGCTTCATTAGGCGCGAGGTCTCATCATACACAGATAAAGTCATAGGCGGTGTTTCTATTAAAGGGCCTTATGCTCAGGGTCATTGAGATACAATCATGGGTGAGCATCAAGCACGAGCTGTGAAATTAATTTAACTGATTAAGAAATAGTTGTTTGATAATGTCCGGACATGCGCGTGAACCTGCTTACACCACCTGCCCAAACAACTTATCTGTGCACTTGAGAGAGTTTTGATGTTTCAGTGTTCTTTTTGGTCATTAAATGATTTTTATAAATTAATTTAATTTAATTTGAGCTGGAGTTACACTAAAATGATGACTGCATTTGAACAGATGACACTCACCAATCCCACAGCTCTTTTCCAGATGTTGCCAACTTCCATAGAAACACAGCAACAAAAACTTAAAGTGAATGAAAAAGAAAAATATATACATATTATCTAAAGAGTGCACTTTTGTGTACAGTCTTACTTGCCGAAACGGGTTAATAATATAATTGATGAATAACTGTTGCCTTCTCCTGAGTTTTACTCGCCTGCCTTAACATTTTATAGGATGATTTTAGATATAGGGAGAATTCTTGTCATTTTTTGGTATTTTCCCAAGAATAAAATATTTTTTTTCTAAATCAGTTAACACTATTTAGTTCTGACATTATACCTTGGCAAAGATGGCGGATACTTATCAGTTTCACCCAGGCTACCAGATATTGCCAAACTAAATGAGTGAATTAGACCATGAACAGAAATCTGATTGGATTTTGATCAAATAGAGCACTGTCCCATTTTCAAGCAACAATAAATTAAAGCTCAGATTCGTTAAACAACATTTAGTTCTACAAACAAAGTTGCAACAAGTGATGTAAACAAATGTAAAGCACGAGACGCTGTATGAGAGCATATGCATCTTTTGTTAATAATTACAATTAATACCATCATTCCCATGTTGAACAATGTTATCACACATCTCTTATTTCCTCATGTGGGCTAATAAGTTGGTAGTTTAATTAAAGTTGGTGAATACTCAGCAGTTTGACTCACTTTTCCAGAAGATGCCAGCCTAATAGTGCAATATAGCCACTGCTTTATGTATTCATACATTAATTTTAGCAACTGAATGACGTTTGCCTAAATAAATTAGTTTTTATTAGTAATATTTCAGAAACATGTTGGCGATAGCCACCACTTTGACCCCATACAAATTTAAGAGACAGAACAGGGTCCAGTTTCTGCTGCTCAGTTGGAAACATCATATTAAATCAGAATAAATTAGAGCAAAGCAAAATTATTTAAAGAAATGTATTAAAAATTTTAATAATACAATAATTCTGTGGACGCATTTACTCAGACAAGCAAACTGGCTGCATTGCTAACAATTTTTGCACAGTTTTGAAATCATATGGTTTTATTGAAATTATTTCCTCTCTGGTTAATGTTTCAATGAATATGTGCAATTTAGACATTCATGTCTTCATTTTGATTAAACATATAAACACACAAATTCCTGCACCTCATCTGAATCAGACAAATACAGAAAACCATCATCCTCTAATTCTGCCAATTTATCTGGGCAATTTCAACACAAGAGAGCTGCCTACCATTTTCTACAACTAATACAGTATTGTTTTTCTTTTTATGAAAAGTGTATCTTTAAGTTAAATGTTTTCACTATAGTGGCGACAGTGCTCTTTTGCTCTTGGCTAAAATATTGCAGGGAATTTGCATATTTGTGCAAATTTGTTGCAAATTAGAGCAAGAAAGGCAAAAATGTGTTGTGTTACTAAAAAAAAAAATCAAAAGAACTGCAAGAAAATTACAGAAACTTCCCATATTTGATTTCAAGTTTGTAAAGTTTGCAAAAGTGATATAGAAAAGGAACCTCTTGATTCATCATTGTCAACATGTTTGAGGAAGTTAGCCTGTACTTTCATTTGGTTAAGATATGGCTAAAGTCAATGAGATGTTTTTATGCTTTAATAGCCTCTCAAAAGTCTCAAGAAGTCTTTCTATCCGGCACATTATACTTAGCTCAGTACAGACACTGGGACTGGCCTCCTGTTGGTCTTTATGTGGGGCGGTTTTAGTAATTTGAAGGCTCAAGGCAAAGTCTCAGAAAAGAAAAGGAAAGTCAGCCCTTTGGATTAAAAACATGAATAATTCTGCCTCTTTCAGTGCCCATGCCCCCCAAGAACATGGGCTCCCTGATGCTCGGGAAGGACGGCCTGATTGGAGGAGTCACCGTCAACATAAATGAGGTGTTCTGCTCAGTACCGGGCCGCCTGTCGCTGCTCAGCTCCACCTCCAAGTACAAAGTGACCGTAGGGGAGGTGCAGAGGAGACTGTCCCCGCCCGAGTGCCTCAACGCCTCCCTGTTGGGGGGCGTGTTGAGAAGGTAAGACCGCAGCCTCAGAGCATGACTGTTGATGATCAGGAGGGGGGAAAAAAGAGAGAGGGAGAAAAGCTTGTTTCTTGTTTAACATTCAGAGGTGGATGTTAATTAAAGCCCGAGCTAAAGTCTCAGTATCTGTGCCTTTTACAGCCCAGAGTCTACTTAACACCAAGCAAACCTCTGGAGACAAAGTGGAGCCCAAGATGATCACTTCTCTTTAATAAAGTTTCCAAACTCTGCTGTGAATATTGGCCATTTATTAAGCACTGTGAAAGGGAGTTTTGTTATGTTATTAAAGTGTTACCACATATATTACTTCACGCAATAAATTCTGTTCTCATTTGTTTCTATTTGTAGAGCAAAATCTAAAAACGGAGGGAAATGTCTGCGAGAAAAACTGGAGAAGATTGGGCTGAATCTACCTGCTGGAAGACGCAAGGCTGCCAACGTCACGTTATTAACATCATTAGTAGAAGGTGACTAAGTTCATTTTTTTAAATTGCAGCCTGTTTATATGCTTGATCCTGAAAAAGTGGAGAATCAGTGTAGCATGCATGCCCTTCAGGCCTAGGTTGCATTCATGTGGACTACAGGATATCAGGTAAACCGGGACAGCTATAGAACATATGAAATCTGCCATGACAATGACAGGTCTTTCGAAGCTTTTTACCAAAGTCAAGTAAAAAGTAGAAGTTACATCACCTGAGAGGTGTGAGCATCAAACCAAAAAGTTACCTCAAAAAGTTGAAGGTCAGAGAAATGACATGTGCCGTAGCATTATTTCAAGATATTTATAACCATGCATGACACAATTGTGTACCTAAATGAATATATTATGTCTCAAATTACTAAATCAGCTAATTTCAGGTAACTTTGGGCAGTGTTAAAATGTAATCAATCCATGTGTTACTCTAAAATATTTTAAATTAACCCTAATTAACAGAGGAATCAAACATCTCCATCTACACAGAGATGCAGACAAAAAACATGTAAAACATAAAATTAAGAGTTTTGAAAGATGTATGAGTGGACTTAAAATTGAACACATTTTTCAAAAGTCATTGTAATAGCACATCCTCTAAAAATATCCATCTCTGTGTTTGCTTTATGAGAATGCCAGGCAATAAGCATAACACAAGCACAATAACCTGACTACAGGCGTGCTCTCCAGTCAACATACAAAATGATAGCCATGGAATATATGCAATGATTTTTGCAAAGACTTTTCAAATAACACAAAGAAAAACCACACCAAGTGACCAAATGTAAACAAGAACACAATGAATCACTTTAAAACAGGATTTGAAAGTTCATGGATAAAAGCAAAGATTAAACTGTATCCCAACTTGCCAGACACAGAGACATCTTCCTAATCAGCTATTTCAACAGAGGGAGGACATTTTGAAAATTCAGGTAGGCCTATATAAATCATGACAAAAACACAATAACAAGGTAAAATTACAGAATGGATCTCATTATACTCAAATTCACTTTAGGCAACATGGAGACACTTTATGACTGTAAGTTGCTTTTGCCTTGTCCACTTATCTGATAGGGTTATTATTGGCCTGTTTGATGCCTAAAAATATATTTGTTTGATTAATTGTGGGTCCAATGTTGCATGACAAGTAATGTTCTTTTAGGAGAAGGTATTTATTTTCTAACATGGAGGTGTAAAAGCCTATTTTGGGTGTATCATGACTTTTTCCATCTGCTAAATGGATTTAAAGTCTCTTTTTAGTTGTCTGAAACTTCTGAGTGTCTTTTAAGTGCATTTCTTTCATTGCTGTAATTATTTGTCTACAAAATGGCGTATTAAAATAGATCCACTTCCTGAATATGACTTCATAATTTGCATCATTTTCATCAAATGATTACTTTTCTTGAAGGGAAAGGTGATAATTTGGACAATTAATTTTGCTAAATTAATTTAAATCCTTACATAAACATATCAAATCTTTTTGGGCTGTTTTTGGTTAATTAAAGTAGCCTATTGAAACCTGGTATGTAGCCTATTAATGTTTTTGCCTATTCTTGGCACTTGGAGGTATTGACGTCAAGGACTAGCTTGTTATGACCGTTAGCTTAATTTGGCATCAAATTACACGGTTAGATGACGGTGACGCACTTGTTTTGATAGAATAATAAAATATTGATTCATTTCCTTCCCATGTTAATGAAAAATGAATTATATTTCAACTAATTTAAAAAATAGGTTACGATTTAACTTACAAGTGTTATCAGAGGAGCGGAGGGATATCGGTGAGGTACAAACGGGTCTCATTTTTAACCGTTGGCATTTGCTAACCGTCATATTAAACAGCCTAACGATTGAACGATTTACTGAGTAATAACATTGGTGTCTAGGTCTTTTTTTTAACTCTCTGTTGCTGTTATTTTTTGCATGTATTTCATTTACATCGACTCGACGTCACATCTCCACCTCTCTCCCCCCCCGCAGGTGAAGCGGTCCACCTGGCCCGGGATTTCGGTTACATATGTGAGACGGAGTTCCCCACCAAAGCCGTGAGCGAGTATCTGAACCGGCAGCACTCGGACCCCAACGAGCTGCACACACGGAAAAACATGCTGCTGGCGACGAAGTGAGTGTGATGAAGCGTTTGATTAGATTCTGCTCGTCCTGTGTCTTCATAGAGTTTGTCATATAGAGGGAGTATAGTACATGTCTGCTGTATATGAAGAGACCAGGGAATGAGATTATGGCACAAAAGGAGCTGTTGAATCCCCAATGTAAAGGTTGAAGTAGGCCTATCTTGATTTATGTTTACACAGCTAGGGTTGGGCAATATGGACTATAGGCCTATATATATATATTTTTTGCTGCATTGTTAAAATGCTCAGGTCATATGCAGGGGTGCCCCTAAGAATTGTGGACCCCATGAAAAGACATGATAGTGGGCCCCACCACCAAGACCACAACTGCTAAAAGAATTAAACATTTAAGCCTATATATTGTGTTGTACAAAGAACCATGGTACACACCCTGCTAAACTTACCTTAAAAAGTCAACTGAACACTTAATGTAACCCAAATTGATTTATTAAGAATCCATAGTGTTAACCATTGGAGGGTCTTGATACATCATTTTTGACACAGCTAAGGTTGGTTTATGTGGCTTATAGTTTTGTGGATTAAAAACAAGAAATGGTTGGCACATCATAACTTCTGATCGTATTCAAGGGTGCCCTCAAGAATTGTGGGCCCCCACCATCAAGACCTCTGCTACTTCATGCAACAAATATAAGGTTGAACATTTACAGCCAAAATAGATAATAATGTATAAAATTTGTTGCAATCAAAATGGATAAATTCTGAATATGTGTGAAAAGCATTAGAAGGTCTTGATAACATTTTTTTTCTGATGGAGCTAGGGCTGGGAAACAGAATTGGCAAACTGTTTAAATGGCTGAAAGATAACAAAAGTTAGAAATATTATCACAGGCTCTGATTGTATCGGGTAAGAAGTTTGAAAACCACAGGACAAGAGTACTCTGGTTATGATCAGGGTTTCACGTATCCTTTGCTTTGGATACAGGTATTTTCCATGTTTACAGGAAGACTACTTAGCAGGTTTTTCTGTTTGCATGTATGCATTGAGCACGTTGAGTTGGAAACTGATGAGAGCAAATCGCATTAATAGAACTTATATGTTTGATTCAGGCTGCAACATCTGCAAAATTATTATGTGCAGGGTGCAGACAGTTTTTACAGCCTAATTTAACAGATTTACACCCTGGTTTAACAAATAGCTTTGACCTTAATATGTAATGTAAAGTCTAAAGGACTGATTTTTTAATATCACAACTGTGTTTTCTTTATGATGTACAGGTATATCTTGTTTTGGATCAGACATGATTGGCTTGTTTACACATCCGCGAGAGTGTCATTATTGCAGAGAAGTTGTTCAGTCCCACTTCAGCTCAGTCTGACTGTGAGTAGGTTGATCTGAAGTTCAGATGAGAATATGTGTACAGTGTGGCAGCATCCACAGGTTGGCCTCAAAGCCTCCCTTAATAATCAGACGTTTAATGTCACATGGCTTCGTCCAGTTCTTTCAGTTCGATGGTGTAATGCCACAACAATAGCAGTTCAAAACCTCTCATATTGAGTCATCATGTTTTTTCTTATTAAAACTGCAGAGTGCACACTGTTTAAATTAAACGTGAGATTTCTGTCAGTTTGAGCTTGTACATTTTCCTTTGGCCCTGATTCAAAAATGATAAACTTCTTGGTGATGTTTAAACAGTAAACTTAAAGATGTTGGAAAAGATTGTAAACAAAGAAACATATCACTGTCAAAGTTTCAGTTTAATGTTGGCAACATCTGGGAAAGCATTTAAAACTGACTGGACCCTTGTTCCCTACGAGTTCTTTAAAAGGAAATCACAGTACAAAAAAGGTCTTACCATCATGACTCAAATACCAAAAGTGGAAAAAAAAAATCTCGAACAATCCAGTGTTAAAGTCCACAGCAGGGGTGGGCAACTATCAATAGCAAAAGGGCCACATTCATTTCTTTTTCAGTGCCAGAGGGCCGCACTGTTACTTATTGTTGGGCACTCTCAATAATGGAAAATATATAAATAAACAAAAATTTCAAAGAAAAAGTTTAGCAAAGGATTTTACCAACACTTGAATATCCTAACACAATTAAAAATTCATGACTACTGAGCATGACACATAACTAGAGCTAAATTAAGCTCCTCTTTAGTGCAATAAAATAATGAATGTTTACTAGTTTTTAAAGCACAAATATATTACCATTACTATTGGTATCAAATATGTTTTTACCAATACCATAAATTATATTTTAATGCCTCATAAACGTCTTTAGTGGTACAATCATAGCCAAATAAGAACTTTAATTACTTTTACAGAATAAAGCACTTACTGGCAATCTGCTGTTAGTAAACATATTTCATCACTGATCCTAATTTATGCATTACATGATAAATCATATTTAGTAATTGGGTTTTTTTGTTTGTTTGTTTCTTTACGTTTCCAGTTTGTTTTGTTCTTTTTGGGAAATGATTGGTGGGCCGCATTGAGTGAGGTAAAGGGCCACATATGGCCCCTGGGCCGCCAGTTGCCCACCCCTGGTCTACAGTCTAGTTTTGTAGCAGTTGGTGTAGTAGTGGAGGGTCTTTTAATAAATTAATACTGTTTAGTCAGAACTTAAATTGTCAAGGTAAAACTCTCAAATTAAAGAGCATGAATCCTCACTCATATATATGTATTAAAAATAAACTGAACACATTTAAAGACCTGAATTATTTTTTTATTTATGCCAGAATTTAGCCAAACACTACAGCATTTATAGCCTGAACTAAATTGCATTATCTGTCGCTAGATGGGCCTTTGAACATGTAAAACAAAGTAAATACTGTAAAATAACAAGACCTAACTAACTCATGGTTAAAGAAAGAAAAAAAATTAAACAACAATGTAAAAATTATCAAGTGAAATTCCTAAATCAAACTAGTACTGTAGGTTTTTAAGGTATAATACTTAGAGGTATTTAGTGTTGTTACAAAAATCCAATTTATAAAAATCACTTCAGCTCTATTGATATTTAAGTTATATTGATACTCATTTTTTAACAGAGACATAACAAGTAGATGTCCAAGGCTCTTAATGTTTGGAATTTTCTTATTTGTAGCCAAAAACGGGCACCAAAACTCAAAAGCAAATTCCTTTGCAGTGTCTAAATTAGGGCTGAACAATTTGAAAAAATAATCTAATTGCAATATTTTTCCCCAATATTGCAATTGCGATTTACTCTGCGATCGTTTAATGTTCCTCATGTTATGTATTCTTACACAAACATAAGCAGTAGATCGTTTTATAGTAAAACCAATATGATATTAAATTAATCTAAGGATAAAAGATTTGAGAAAAAAGTGGAGAAGTGAAGAACAGAAGCAAAATAGGTATGAAATTGTCAAAACTGGTTAAAAAAATGGTAGGAAAGTGGGGAAAAAAGTTAATAGGTGCAAAATAGGTATGACATTGCAAAAAAAAAAAAAAAAGCAAAAAAAATTCAGAAGTGACTCAGGGAAATTGATTATTGCAGCAAAATTGGGATTAAATTTCAAAAACCATGTACAAATTCCAAACATGGTCTGACAGTGGCCATGAATGGGAGCAAGATAGACATAAAGTTGTAAAAACTGGGTTAAAAAAGGTTAAAATAGGCATGAAATTGCAAGAAACTACATCACAATGCCTAAATATTCGACACATCTTGGGTTAAAAACATTGCACTGTCTGCGGTATGAAAATTGCAACAAGCCATATTGCGATTTAATCTAATTTGCAATTAATTGTTCAGCCCTAGTCTAAATGGTTTAAGCAACATTACAGAGTTGTGGTGGAGGGGCCTAAAGTTATTTTATTTCTTGGGCCTTTCAAATCAAAGAGACGCCCCTGCATTAAAAATACAGAAAGCAAGAACAGAAGTGCACATTATCAAAGCTGTAAGATATCCCCATACTGATGATGATTGTGTTTAAAAGCCTAAAGCACCAAAGTCAAGGTCTGTTTCTTCACATTTGATAAGGTTTAAAGTCCAGGTTCAGTTTAGTTTCTGATCATTTGAATAACATACAGGCTAAAAAAGGGCAATTTCCCCTGAAAGTAACTACATTTCTAACAAATGAAATTACAATGAAATTAAAGCCTCTCTAATTTTAAATGGGGCCTTGGCAGCCCCTCTCAGGGCCTCTCCCTGAGGGTGCAAACCTCCCACACCCACTACAACATATTACACCCGCTCCTCTCGGTGAAGTCAGTGTGAATGTACACTGACATTTATAAAAGTGGGGGAGATTTTCTTAATGGATCTCGATACAGATCTGACCCTTAATGAAAGAGCTGATTGGAAAATATTCATATTGAAGAACAAGGGTGATGAATTTATTTAAAGAGCAGCAAAAACTCCTCTTATAATCAAGGGCCTGTTTTATTTTAACTCAATTTAACGTACTCAATCATTAATTTCCCTCTCGTGATTATGATTCATATTACATTTAGGACAAGGGCTAAAATAAATGCAATAAAAGCTCTTTGCTTTGTATGCAGCCTCACAGCTTAGCATCTTTACAGGCGCTTCATTGCACAGAATAACCTTTAGCTGGAGTGTAAATGTAGCGTATGTGCCTCATACAGCTCTCAGACATTATAAAACATGAGCTTTGAGGTGCCCACTGTATGTTTGACCTCTGCTTCAGGTCCTAAAAGAGACCCGTTTTACATTTGACTCCTCGTAAAGTTGCTTTTATTAATCCATTTTTATGGCCGTTAAACTGTGGAATTGAATCGAGGATAGTGTGATTAGCTTTAGCAGCCGAGGAAAGTAGATTTCTTTAAGGAAGGCAGGCGAGCAGAGGTGATGCGGGGTTGGAAATTTAGATTGAATTTGGGGAAAGCTTGTGAATCTTAGCCTATTTTTAACTTGAACCAAAAAGGCATCCCACCAATTACTGAATACTCTCATTTTCTGTCCTTCTCATTCTCTGAAAGATTATTTTATCCACGAAAGAGGCTGGAATTGAATTTAGAAAAATGAGAAAAGTACGTGTCTTAAAGAATGGCAATGTACTAAAAGAGATAGGGGTTTAAAACTGTTGATTTAATATCCCAACAATTTAAACTTTTTCCTGCCTTTACTTGTAAAAAAAAAAAAAACAACCATCCAGGGCAGTTAAAGTTATATAAACTGTATACATACCTGAATCATCATGATGACAAGTTAAGCTTTAGTTATCAAGAAGTGAAGATTAATAAATGGGAACCAGGTAGTGTGAGTTTGGAAATGTCCAATGACTTACAGTTTTTGTCCATTTATGTCTTTTAGTTACCTTGAAATTGTGTATTCTTCCTTTTTTTGTCATATGGTCAAATCAGCTGTGACAGAGATAATTAAACAAACATTTCTGAAGGAATAAAAGTGGCCTCGTTGGTTCATAATATAAAATAAATACCTGAAAAACTTGATTTCCCAATGGTTAACCAGGTCTTACTTTGATTTAAAAAGAAAAAAAATCAAGAATCCTGCCTTATTATTGACATTTATTTCCCTAAATTGAAATGATCTTTCAAATCAAAGGTTGGAATTGGACCTTGGCCTAACTGAATGGCTTGGGCAACCAAGAAATGTTGATTTTTTTATTTTATTTTAGATTTAAGATTTTAATTTGATTCAGTAGTAATTTCAGATTACCTACAATATCAAACATCCTATGATAAAAAAACATTCTTTATGTCTATAATCCTGATGTATTTTATTTTGGAGCTGCGGTTTTCAAACAAACTGAACATGTTTTAAGGGCCAAAGTTACTGAACAGTGTGTCTTGTTGGAAAAGAAAAAATATATATTTAAGAGCGCTGTAGGTTTTGCACATGTTTCAACCAGAGTAACATTCCACTGATTATTTCAGTTTTTTCAATGCCAGTTTTTCCTCTTAGTGATTCTTTTCCATGAATCAGATGCTCAAAATAATCCAAGTAGATTAGATTCTGTCAAGAAAAATAAAATAACAGAGGGAATGTGGTTTCAAAAATAGGAAATTTAAGAATTAGATGTATTCCTTATCAGTCCAGTCTGCTGATGTGATTTTAATCTGCTGATATGATGTTGTGGTAAAGGTGCATCCCGCTTTAATTTACGTTGGGCCTTTGTAGACAAATCTTACTCTGTATACCCTTGGTCCTAAACCACTGATTTAAGAGGAAGGTGATACTTTCTTTAGAAGTTTTTCGTAAAGTTTGCAGAGATTTTAAATCTGATCATAAATTGAAAGTAAAAGCTCAAACTAAAGGGCTGATTTTCTCTCCGCAGTTAAGGAAATCAGTGACTGAAGCCTTAAGAGCAGATGAAACTTGATTTTATGTTCAAATATACGTTGCACATGATGTGGATATAATCCAAGGGTTCTTCTGTTATTTCATCATGTGTATGGATATCAGTTTAGGCTAGCATCAGTTTTGAAATCTTAGCATATTGGACATGAGCAGAATCCAATGTTGTGCATCCTTGGTCTATACCTTGTCTTTTCTAAAGGGTCTAATGTGACAAAGAAAACTGATTTATTGACTATGAATCACATTGTGTTGCCCTCCATTGTGTGGAAAATGTTCAGTATAATTAAAGTTTGACTTGAATTTTACCTTAAATTTACTAAGATATTCTACCAGTTATATGTAACCTTATTTATGTCCTTTAAGCATAACATATTTCATAATTAAAGGGGACAAAATTACCTTCAAATACCAAGAAATGTGGAGCAACACTGCCAAAACTCAAATTCTAATGCATGTATGATTCTAATCTTTGGTGTGAAAAAGGAAAATATCATGCCCAAAACAAAAAAAGGTAAACATCACACTTGAGCTTGTAATATACGTGCAAGATAAATATGTAGGAAACTTTAAAAGTAAATATTGTTTGCTTATAGGCAGCCATTTTCCACCTCATACAGGCAAATGTTTTTGCTAAACATACTAAAATCATATTTTCTATCTTAACTTGAGAGATGGATGCAGGTTTTTATAAGTTTAAAGAGCATTATTAAACAACTAGGATCATTAAGATTTGAATCTCTGCAGTCATAATGGTGATATAGATTTAAAAATGTGGATGAATAGTGCTGGATTTTTGCCTTTTCTTACACTGACTGTAAAGAAATAGGTATGCCAAATAATTAGTAGTCTCAGTCTGTGTCCGTCTATTCCCTCATTGTGATGTTTTCTGGGCAGAAAGGTTGCACGTAGATCCGTAACACCATCCATCCCTCCAGGAAGCTTGTATTTTTAGCTTGCATAAATAGTGCTTACTGCTGGCCTGCACTGCATAAACCATCTGCCTATCTGTGTGTGTGTGCGTCCCGATGTACTCGGTATGTTCGGCGTGTTCGGTGGTGGATGTTTGATGCTCAGATTCAAACCTGTTCCAATACTGTGTGTCGGTGCTGCCTGTTAGAAATTCATTATTTAGCAGCGAAGTGTTTCAAGTCGTCAGAAAACAACAGCGAGGGCCGTCGGTGTAGCCCCGGGACGCGGCTTCTCCTCTCTACTCCCCTAACCCCAGCTGGGCTCGGCCCGCACAGCCTGTCACTCATTTGCTGCAGCTCTGCCCTAAGGCCGCTGACAGTGTGTGTGTGTGTGTGTGTGTGTGTGTGTGCGCATGTGTGTGTGTGTGTGCAAATCTGAGCGAGGGGGGAAGAGAGAGAGAGGGGGTTGAATATAAAATGTGGGCCTAAAACCAGGGGATGATTTACTGAAATTTAACAAGGACGGGGAGGTGAAGAAGAGATTTTCTCCTCTCAGTGATTGTTTTTTTATTATTTAAATCTGCTGCAAAAGATGGAGATTATTTTTTATTTTATTACACATAATAACAGGTCAAATATTTATTTTAAGGCCACAAACCAGTGTTTCTCTTCTGAGGCATAGCGCAAACATTTAGATATGCATGTTTGGTTTTTAGGGGTATTTGTCATAAAAGGATCACTAAAATACTTTTATCATCTCTGAATGAAACTGATTATTGTTTTTTATTCAGGTGTTCAGTGTCAGTGAGGTCAAATGAGTCAGACAGACTGTGTTACATAAAGCACAACAACAAGCAGCCTCATACAAAACATGTTTGGTTTGTTAAAACAAACTCAAGTCTGGATAAAGGATTGCTCCACTCTAGGCCTATCACAATAACAAATTTTGCTGGACGATAATTGTCCAAAAAATTATTGCCAATAAACAATATTATTGTTAATATTATTTTGATTTTTTTTTCATTTTCTCATTAACGTTATTGTAAAATATGTCATAATAAAGTGAGTACACCATATCAAAAGCAATAAAGTTTAATTTCTTAAGAGTATTTAACTGTTATTGGAAGGGTAAGAGCTCAACAAACAATATAAAAAATATAACAAAAGAAAAAAGAGAAAAATAACAATGAAAATGAAATGAACTCTCTTTTAGGAAAAATTACATGCAAATAAAAATAATTATACTTATCAAAAACAATAAAAAATAGACCTTGTCTCTGTTAAGAAAAAAACAAAACTCCAATAAAAATAATAAATAAAATGGAGTTTATACAGTTCCTTAATTGTTTGGACATGTACTTTCTCCCAGTCAATCCAGACGTTTGTGACATGCAGGTTTTTCAACCGTATCGAAGGGCTGCATTAGTTTTGCAATTTAGTAAACGACACTTAGCGCGCACCATTTTGCGTTTTTATTTATATTTACTTTGCCGACCAAACACTTCAGTTAGCGCTGACAGTCAGGACGGAGGCTCGCAGCACCTCCCCTTCTTTGTCGCCACTTTTTTCAAACAAATGTGACATATCAGCTTGTCAGTGTTCATGAGCTCACACCTTGTTCATTTTGTTTAAACCAACATACTCCCACACTGAGGCTGTGGCAGCCGGCTTAAGAACTGTAGCTTTCACGTCATCATTCATATTAGTGTTTGTTTCCTTGTTACTCCTCATAACGCTCACTTCAGCTCTCTCCGTGTGTACGTGCGAGTGGCACTGCCTCCCCACCAAAGATTGCATGAGTGACAGATGCTCTCACCGCTATAAATCCGCCTATCCGATACAGAACCGACGCACCCCAGTGTTAAGAAAGATGGACAGAGTAAGCCATCTTCTCATTCAGCTTCTTTGGTAGAAAGAGAGGAGGAAAACAAACATGCATGAACGTGTCAGTTTATTGAGGCCGGTAAACATATCGAAGACGTTTTTATGTATCGTTTGGTTAATTGATTATCGGGACAGGCCTACTCCACTCATATGTAACAATGTCCCTGAACCCTGGAGCAGACCAAATACCTGCACCCAGATGACTCATAAAGATGTACCTATTATTTTTCTATTTGACAGCGGGGAGCATTTTGGGGTTTCAGATTAACTGGTCTCTGAATATTTTCCATGTCATTATCCTAAATTCAGATCAAACTTCAGATCGTTACACAACAGTGTGATAAAATGGTCCATGATGTGGACCACAGTAAAGACATTTCCTTCAGCTCAGTCCTTTAAGAGTCAAAGAAAAGGATTATTTTGATAAGTATGTCAACCAAATAAAGATCTCAAAACTGCTTCAGACAGCTCCAGTGTGCCAGGCTACATGCAGGATAGGAGTTATTTTAGGTAGGATTATTGCACTTCAGAGCTGCCCAACTAAAGATTAAAACTATAGATCATGATTGCACCAGCCTTATGCAGGCCTTCTCCTTTTTCTAAAAAGCATTGAAACAGAAAAAATAAAGCAGGTCTAACACATTCAATAAATATGGTAATATACAAATATAATTATAAACTGTGATTAGCCAGATGTGTACATCCGTATAATAGAACTGGGTTTAAAAAATCGATTAATCGTTTTGAAACAATTTTCCATTAAATATATATCGATTCATGAAATCCTTAAATCGATCTTTTAATACATCTTTCCTCAGTATGTATTGCAGCCGGCAGTTTAATGCCGGGTAGTCTCACGTGACCAGCCATTCATTTCACATAATGCCATCGTCACTCGGCCAGCAGCGTTGTTAAAACATTGTGGGAGCACTGAAGGCACCGCCAATAAACTTTAAGGCAAACAGATCATACAAGGTACATGAAATATTTACAAAAAGTAAAATACATTTCAAAGGGTTTATTTGCTTAATGATGATTTTCATAATTTTTCATAATTTTCATTCAGGCTGGTACAGGAAATATTTCTTCTTTATTGCAACCATTTTTTTCAAATTATTTTGGCTTTTTGAGATTCAACAGAAAACAGTCGAAAAAGTAGACAGCACTCGGAAAGTGCAAACTCCCGCCTAGGTAGCTCACATGTATCTATAGACAATAGTTCTATGGTAAAGTCGTCATAGTAATATGATTCTTTGACCCTTAAAACTCACATCTAGCACTCAGAATCATGTTGTTATCAGTTAAACAGTTATTGAGCAAAAATGATGGTTCTTTAATGGCAGCTGTCTGGATCAGTGGTTCTCAACTGGTTTGGCTTCAGGATCCACCATCACCCAGAGGAAAATAAACATCAGTTTTATTTAATCAAAAGATCAAGCACTTTGAACCTGAGATAAAACAGAATGTCAAATTATGACGACACACAAAAATAAGTTCATGATAAATCAAAATGACCTGCATGTGGCGCTGCTAGAGAGGGAAATATCCTTTCTTTCCTTTCTTTATTTTAATTCAAACAAAAAGTGCATCTTAGGAACACAAGGTTTCAAGACTTTAAGTTTATAAATGTATATAATGTATATAAATGTATATAACTATAAATGTTACTGTAGCTGTGGATACATGCTGAACAGCTCAACAGAGCTCTCATGCACAAACATGAAATGATAAAGTTCATCTACTGGCTGGTGATTCAAGGAATCTGAAGAATATGTTTCTTTAGCTGAGTTGACTTAATCTATAAAAATAATGTGTGATAATTAGCGTTACAGGGTATTATCGGCATCTATCGTTAAGGAGTTTAAAAAGACTGCACTCCACTGCATAAAAAAATCTTCAAAATTAAAGCACAAGATTTTTTTCCTAACATTTATTTTTGCCCAGGCAAATGCTAATGACCCACGAGAGGAGGGTCCGCAACCCACATTTGGGTCATGGCCCACCAGTTGAGAATCACTGGACTGGATCACCACCAAAATCAAATCATTTTTAAGTTGGGTCATTACCAACATCTCCTGAAGATGTTAGCTAACTCTGTCCAGGAGATGTTGCGTACTCTTGCTAACAAACAAACAAACATATGCCGTCAAAAATGTAGTTGGACTTGAACCCTGGTCGTCTGCTTTGAGGACAACAAGCAGACTTTACCATAACTCCACAGGCATGGTAATACTATTTGCAGTACCCCTAGAATTAGTCTAAAAACAGTCTCATACACTCTGTCCTCTAGCTAAGCGTCTATATTACACAGATAATCTGATGTGCTCAGTATTTCCTTCACCTTCTCTTCACATCGAATTGCGAACATCGGTAAGACGCGTTTTGTCTCTTCTGGCGCAGGACATGGCAATAGTTTCATCATTCATGACGACTCCATTGCTGAGAGCACTGTCCTGGACTGATCCTTACTCATGCCCTCTGTTAACTAAATGATAATAACTAAAGTTTATTTAGGCTGCTCAAAGCCATGAAAAGCACTTTATGGAGTTCATTATGTATGATTTGTGAGTTTTGGGAGAGACCAGAGGTGGCCAATATTTTACTAAAACCTTCTGCATCCAAAATACTGCATGAAAAATAATGCTTTTCAGTAAAACTTTTATAGTTGCATTACCAAATCACTTAGCAAAAGAGAGAATAAAAGGCAAATACAGGAGAAGTTAGTTATGGGCTGTGTTTGTGCTTGTATTACCGGATCATGGCTCAGCTGTATCTAAGACCGGAACCTCTCAGTTCATGTCCCAACTCTACAACCAATCAGAGCAAAAAAACTTCCCCCAGTTTGGCCCATACAAAGATTTTTTGTAAAAATGTCTTAGTGGATTGCGTTCGGCTGAAGAAAAATATAGATGTTCTCCTTAATTCAGATCAGAATACTTCTAAGAGATGATATTTTCACTTGAAGGGTTAGATTATTTTGGATCATATCAGTAAGTTAATATAAGAACTGAAAACCTGAGCCCTCAATTAATACACCTGATGCATGAAATAAGTAGTCAGGTTTGTTGTTGCTGTTATTATTTGGAGTGAGGCGGGTGCAGACTCGTTAAATCCACAAAGGCTGTTCTGTGTTGAGCTGAATCAGAGTTAAAACACTCAAATCACAGATTCACGCTAACATTAAAAACATCAAGAGCTGTAGATCTAGAGGTGTATTAGAGGTGTGATATGATATGAGTTATAAGTAGGGGTGCCCAAATGGATCGAAAGCCAATCATTATCTACCAATATTTACTAAAAACATCTGATCGGCTAATCAAAATCAGAGCCTCTGGTCTCAGATCCATTGGGTTGTATTCAAATCCGCCCACTCGTCCACATCTGCTGCTGGTGCCGCTTCTGCCGCCCCGTCATCCTTAAAGGAACTACAGTAGAAACTGTGTTCAGACCTTTTAGTTAAAGATATTCAGTCTTGAAATGTTAAAATGCGTTTTTAAATCCACTGTGAGACAGACGGGATCAAAGTTAGTTGACTAGCTGAACAGTGTTTGCTGTAAAGGGTTAAAGGTTCAGTCAGAAACATCACGGAGCAGAAAAATAACTATTTGATGAAGATAAATTTATGAGGCGTTTAAATGCGTTTCAAGAAGAGCAAAGTCGGCTTTGGCAATTTGATTGGGAATTGGTAAGATTTTATTGATACCACTTCCATTAATTCTGCTCATCAGTCTGATTCATGATCAATTCCTGCTGATTGTCTTCGTGGAAAAGTTGGCCTATGTAAGTTTTTTAGTGGCAACAACTTCATACACACGTCACTCCTGATATCCAGCGTCATGCTGCATCGATAAATGTTTCTGCAAGTTGCTTGAGTCTCCACTTACTGAGAAAAGTTGTGGTAGTTCTGCAAACAGCACACATATGTTATTATAGCCTTGACAAACAATCATAGATGACCTGCTGCTGTGGACTCGCTTAACTCAACAACATAAATTCATATTTTTGAAACAGTTAAATCCAACCAGTTTAATAACAGATCAGCGAGATGCTGCTATATTAATCAACATCAAACATCTCCAGTTGATAATCATTATAGATGGAAATGCTGATATTAGAATGAGCTCTCTATCCATGTTTTTTTATTGTTTATTTCTCCATAATAAATATCTTAACACACATACAGACATGAGGACTCTCCTGAAAATGAGACGCAACATCATGAGGGGCCAAGCTCAAATAAATCTATTAAGTAGAGACAAAATGATGAGGACAGATTTATGGTTTGGGCATCCACAAGTTTGTTACTATCACTAATTCTTTTTAGTCCATTTGTCTCAAAGTCAGTTTCATTGCACTGTGGTGGAATTCTCTTAATTTGCGACACTTAAAAAATTATGATGTAGTAAATATGAAGTATTTTGTTGATGTTTACAGTTGATATTCAGGTATTTGCAAATTAAAAGAACCATGATGATTTTGAGTTTTCTTTATGTTTCTTACTGTTACTTTTGTCTTTATTCTTACACTTAGCCAACAAAAAAAAAGAAAGATATGAAACTTTAATAAAAGTTAATCAAACAGAATAATTTCCCATTGTTTCCAAGTAGAGAGAACAACAGATTTACAAGGAGGGTGGTGATGCCCCGTGAAGGGTGGGGCTTGATAAAGATTTAGTTATTGAAATAAAACCTAACATGAGTGGGCCAGAAGCATCCTGATCAGGGCATCCCTCAGTATAAGCATCCAAGAGTTCATAAAACATATTGTTGAATGAACAATATGTGTTCTCATACCAGATCAGTTTTCACTCAAACAGGCATGAAAGATGAACCAAGAAAAGACTGTGAGTCCTTCAGTTGGCCTGAACTAAATCAGGATGGACGTCTTTCTCATAGAGATGAGAGCTGGACAAACCAGCCCCAGCAAATGTACAATATCAGGTCTAGTTTAGTTCTCTTCTCTTGAGGGTCTCTTGATGGCTGGTTTTGGTGCATTCAGTGAGGTCTTCAGGAAGCCAGAGCGTGCTCACAGTGGGGCTGACAGGGTCTCTTATGACAGCTGTTTAGTGCCATTTGATTATGCTGACACAGATATTCTGGTTAGATATTTTACACATGGGTTTGTTGTAGGGCTAAATCAAATAAATTGATTAATTTGAATTATTTTCTTCCAGAAGATTTAAAACTTGAGCGTCAAAGATTACTTTTTCCTGACGTACACTAACTTTTGTAAATTGTTGCAATGCTTGAAAATACAAGTAGTGTAAATTTACAGTTTTCATTGTCAGAAGCCTTGTCAGGCTTTGCTCAAGCACTTTTTGGCTTGTATTTGTTTTTTTTAAAATGAGATTAAATACTGATGAGAGTTCCATGTTAATGTGCTGTGAAAATAGCTCAGAGTTCAGTGTTCATGTAGACAAACCTGCCTACGTTTAAACTACATTATCAACATTTTATGAAAAAATACCAGCTTGAAACTTAACCATTGTAGGGAAATTCTGTTTAGATTCCAAATACATTTTTTTAACATGAAAGCAAAAGTAGTTTCTCATATTTTTTGCAACTTGGAGGACTTTCTTTGAGAGGGAAGAAAATCAATTTTAATCATAAATCAAGTTTTGTGGTAAAAGAAGTGGGGATTTTATGTTTAGGCCATATTGTCCTGCCCTAGTTTGCATTTGTGGTAGGGCTGAAAGATTTATCGATATCTTAGCTACGTATATTGAGACATGAACATTCAAGATATAGAAAAAGCAACAATGTGAATGATATAGATTTCCCCTGCGCTCACCCTGCATGTACAGCTTTGAAGGTCACACAGGGCTCCAGACTAACTTTTTGCACTGGTTGCAATGGTGCACCTAAAAAAAAAATTTCAGGTGCATGAGCACAAAAATTAGGTGCACCAAAATTTTTGAAAGTGTCACCTTTAACGCCATAAGGTCGCCATTTTATCACTCTCCATAACTTTTATGTAATGTAAACGATTTTTAAACAAGAATAAGATGGAAAAAAAAAAGCTTGTCTTTATTTGAAGCAAAATTATATATCAAAAATGAAACAAAATGAAACCTGACACCACAGTCAGGCTCTGTCTTGGCTCATTTGCATACCAACAGCTGATTGGATGATGACTGAGGGCTGTGTGTGTGTCTGTGTATGTGCGTGTGTGTGCATTTGTTTGGGCGGGCCTACAGCCTGTAAAGATGCAATGCAGAGAGACAAAAGAGAGGGAGCAGGTGCTGTGTCTTGTCCGTTTTCGGCGGATTTTTCCACCACTGCAGTTACTTTTGTCAACTTAAATTTGTAAGAGTACGCCTAATATTTTTGTCTTTTAGCACCAAGGCGCCCAAGAAAAAATGTTAGTTGCACTCTCACATATTTTGGGTGCATGTGTGCCCAAAATGGTTGCACTCTGGAGCCCTGTCACAACAAATTTCATTTTTACGATTGCCCTTAAATGCACTGCTTGGCTTTCATCAAATCCATAGTCATATCGTATCTTATCAATATCAAGATATCTGGCATGAATATCAAGAAATGAAATTTATATTGTTATATTCATATTGTTCAGCCCTAATTTGTAGGTGCTACAAAACAAAGAGTCGAGCAATAAAAATGTTTCAACGTGAGTGTGACAGCGAGGCCTAATACAGCATCGCCCACTCTGCTTGTGACATTTAGAGGAACTGGAATACAGACGCTGTATGATGACAGAAACTGCCACCAAGAGCAGTTGTGCCCCTATTTTGGGGAAACCCCTGAGTAAGCGGACTTCCCTCCTAATATCTCATTGTGTTTCCTCCCCTGCAGACAGCTGTGTAAGGAGTTCACAGACCTGCTGGCCCAGGACCGGACTCCCCTGGGTAACTCCCGGCCAACCCCCATCCTGGAGCCCGGCATCCAGAGCTGCCTGTCCCACTTCTCCTTCATCACGCACGGCTTCGGCACGCCCGCCATCTGCGCCGCGCTCACCACCCTCCAGAACTACCTCACCGAGGCTCTCAAAGGACTCGACAAGATGTTTCTCAACAACCCGCCCAACAACAGGCACGGCGACGGCGGCAACAAGACCGGCGACAAAGACGAGAAGCAGAGGAAATGAGGCAGGGGGATGAAGAGGCGTTACGGCGTTACTTCTAGCTTTACACCACTGCCACCGACCTGCCACACACTGGGCTGAGGAGGAGGACAGCCGTGGGCCAGTGTCAGAGAGCACAGAGGGATTTTTCATCTGTGTTACGTTCTTTTCATTCCCCCGAGGACATGGTGGTTACTGTGTTACATCCATTTCGCTCCCCCTGCCTGCGTCCTGTGAGACTGAGACTCTGTGAGCAGCCAACAACTGACTGTGTGTGTGTGCGTGTGCCTGGGTTTGGGTTCTCCGGAGACGGTATAGAAAGATGGACAGCTCCGTAAAATGTGAAGCCAAAGCATCTCAGCTGCCGGTTTGTGGCAGCATTATGGCCATAGGCCTGCTACTCTTAGACATACTCCTGACAGATAGTGCTCACATTACAATTTGCTGTTTGTCTTTTCCAGTGCTAGTGCTAAATTGTTATCTTTAAAATGGCATCAGTACCTGAATGGTTCCTTAATTGATATGTTAAAGAGGGAAAAAGCATCAGTGTTTACTCTTACCACTGCTCATCTGATGATGCTTCTGTTACCTGTAGTATCCACTTCTTTAACTGTAGGGTCATACTGACAGATCACTCAACAGAGTAGGTATAGAGGGCTCTGCATCTGTTGCTATGGCATTCAGAGGAGGGTACCAAAATGATAACCTGACACGCCAGATGGACAGTTCCATATATCTGCCATGGAATACTACACTCATTCATCTGGGAAAGAGCCGTTGTTTTCTGAGGCAGAACCTTTAAAAACAACAACAGCTTGTGATTGGATGATCGTTCAGCTCGACACCCTCATCACAGACCAGTCCAAATGAAGCAGCATACTTAGCGGCTATGTATAGCTTAAACTACCCCAGACCATCATCTTACATTAAATGATACCACACAGATGTATCATTTAAACACTTCTATGTGAAATGAACCTCATCAAAAACAATCCCTACAAACTTTTCCTGGTAAACTTCTGAGCAGAGCATATTCGCTGAGTATCACTGAGTAACCACAAAGACCACAGACTAACCGGCATGTCCGTGGATTATTTCAAGAGAAGAGCAAAAACATGATTCTCATAAGACAAGCTTCAAGTGTTGTTCCTTCCTCCTCTTTTAAAGAAAAAATTGAGTCAACTTCTGATTAAAAAAAACGCAGACATTGAGACCGCTTCAGAAGCTATTGTTTTCAAACATGCAGTCACTTCCTGTTGTCGTCACGTCAGCAGCTCCCGCCTCTCTTCCCTGATTGGGCCGTTAAGCATTTAGCCGAGTGAAGTCATTGGACAATGGAGGTTGGCAAAACAGACATACAGGATTTCAGAATCAGGCAGGTCCGTCTGCTTGGCAAGGCTACCAAAATGAAGCATGGATACCTGTGTTTAAACTTGGTTTGACGTGTACCAGGTGTGCAGGTACTGGTACTAACATAATACCCATCCAGACCTATCGTGTAGATTTAGGGATTTTTTAGTTTCCAACTGAATGCTATGAAAATGCCGTGCTAACTTTTGAATGACAGTCCTGTTGTGATATATGGATGCTGCAGCCTTCCTTGATAAAATAAAGGATGCACAGAGGCCCCCTATTTCCAGTCTGCCTGTGTAGCCAGTTTGCACCCTGCAGAAAGTCGCTTTCAGTCTCATCAGTCAGTTAGTTTCCTCTAACCTTGCTGTGTGGCTGGATCAGTTGTATTTAGTGACTGTATTCAGACAGATTCATCTTGCAAACTCCAGTCTACAGCAGTCATTCACAGCCTAACCAGCGCCCTTTAAAGACGGGAAAGGTGGGAGCGGCGAGCGACAGTGACTACATGGCACAGAGATTAAGTAACATTTCCAACAGATCTGGACTGCATTTCTTTATTAGTTGAAGAACAAACAACACTGGAAGCACCTTTTAACACAAAGGATATTTCTGCTCCAGTTCTGACTTGTTTTTCCAAGAGTTTGATCTGCTAAGTCGCTCATGTTTGTACTTCAGATAACGGAGTAGGATGGCACGACTGCAGCAGTGTGATTAGCCCATGATGAACGCTGACAAACAAACATCCAATCACCTGTTGAATATGTTTTTTAAAGGTGGAAAGGAAAAGATGGAAGAGTGAAATTTGTTGAGCAGTCCGTCTGGTGTGTCAAGTTCAGTTTCCACATCCTGTGCCTCGATCTAACACAATCCAGGATGCACGAGCAGCATCACTCCACTCTCTGGTTCACTAGAGATATGCAGAAAGTATATTTTAGCTGCTTCAACCCTGTGTCAGTCTCCACCCAGCCAATTGAACCAAAACAGAAAAAACATGCGCACTGAGCATTCAGGTAGTTTAAAAAAAAAGCTCAATGTGAAAAAGTATCTATGGACACAGCAAAACCAATGATGGGTTTAACCTGTTTTCTACATGTTGTGCTTCCTTTATTAGGAACTGCTATTGGCCATCTCACAATGCCAACTAAAGCTGTAGACCTCTTGTAGACTCATATTTGAAGCAGCACAAGATTGCAATCCTCTGCACTGAACTGAAATACATTTCCAGTGAGCGAGGACTCACACCGTTGGGTGAAGCAAAGCTGCAGGAGGCTGCCCTAGCAGATTGGGATATAGGGGACAAGAAGAGACATTTAAAAGCAGAGATTAAAACAGTTTTTAGGCTGAAACTACCAATAATTGATTTCTGCCAAACAAGAAGTTGTTCCACTGTAGACTTCTGCTGGTCTATTGGATCTTTGCCACTCTGTCAGCAAGTTAAATGTGTGTTTTTAGGAGTGGAAGGAGCACGACACCAATGTCACAGCTCAATCAGGCGATCCCTTCAGTGCATAGGTCATGACCATGGCCTTAGACCAACACAAGAAACAGTTGTGCTAAAGACTGCAGACCTTTACTAGTCTAAGAGGTCTTTGCCACTTTGTCAGCAAGTTAAATGTGTTATTTTAGGAGTGGAAGGAGCACGACACCAATGTCACAGCTCAATCAGGCGATCCCTTCAGTGCATAGGTCATGACTAAGGCCAACACAAGAGGTTGTGTTCTTAAGACTTTGCCAGCCCCACAGGGTTTTGCCAGTTTTTCAATAACTTGAATATGTGTTTCAAACTGTGGTCGTGGCGACACTTAAACGTTCCAGCTTTAACACGTGGTTCTGTCTGTGCACAGTCCAGAATCATCCCTTCAGAATCACACACATTCTGCTGTAGATTATGCCAGCCATGAGGATTTTTCAGACTTAAATGCGTTTTAATGAGGGGTTAAGAGCAGGACCTCAATGTCCCAGCTTTATCTGATAATCCCTTCAAACCAAGAGGAGAAGTCATTCTAATGTAGACTTGAGCTGATCGAGCAAGCTTTTCAATTACTTGAATTCATTTTTTAAGGAGTGGACTTTGCCAGCATAAAAAGTCATAGCCATTTTGCCAATAGCTTAGCTTATTGAGTGGTAGAGACAAAAAGCTTCCATGTAGGACATGCCCCTGTGTGCATAGGCTATGACCAGGGCCTCAGATCAACTGAGGCCATCCTATTGCAGACTTGGCCAGCCTGAGGGGTCTTTTTTTTTTTCTTAGTCGTGGATTAAGGAGTAAAAGGGCAGGACTTCAATGTCCCAGCTCTTTGACAACCCCCACTGTGCAAAGCCCAGAACTATGGCTGTAGAGCAGTACAGTTAGCCATTTTGCTCGGGAACTTGCCAGCCGAAGGGGTCTTTGCCTGTTTGTTAATGAGTAAAATTTTGATTTTGGTTAGCCACAGGGGAAGAAATTGCAGCTTCACAAAATCAAATCAGTTAAACTTTATTTATATAGGAAGTTTCCTACAAGAAAATGTTGTAAAAAGCGCTTTACAAACAGGCAGATAAATTAAAAGAAGGTAAAAGGAAGTTTAACTCGAACCCACCCACCCAGCAAACCATACACAGCTTTGGTAAAATGCATCATAAATAAAAGATGCACCCCAGTACGCAGCAAGAAAACTCAATCCTAAAGATTTAAATGAGGAAACTCTAAAGGGTAAATTTAACGAGTAAAATTACAAATATTAAATAGCAAAAAATAAACTGAAATGAAGTAAAAGATAATCAAAAAATAAAAAGGTGCTTTGATGAGAATAAAACACTAAACAGTAAGGACAGTTTGTTCAAACGGAAATAAAACACTCAAGACGAACTTGGTAGAAAACGAGACAAGAGGATGAACTACTTAAAGACAATGAGCTCTGCTATATTTTCCCCATCTCAGGTGAACCTAACTGTTACATGCATGTGGCTCTATCAGCAAGGTGACCAGTCACATTTATCATAACTTCTCATGTCCTGTAGACCAGCGCTGTTGTGCTGTAGACTCGCTGTCTTAGAGACCTTTACAGGCACTCAGGTAGTTGTGCGTTTTTGGCAGTGACAGAGGTGAAGCTCAAGTAGAGCAGATCCACCTGGCAGTCTTGGTGTAATGCATTCAAAGACATCAACAGTTTTTCAAAGTCTGCTCCATCAACCCAAAAAGCTGTTCTGCTGTAGACCTTGCTAGCCTCAGAGGTCTTGGCTGGCTTGTTCAGTAAATCTTGTGTGCTGTCGGGGGTCGTGGGGAAATCTGTGGTTCTGCTACCTTAAGTCTATTCTGTAGCCTCGACATAGACTGTAGATTTGTTGGTTAATCTCTGCTTTAAACCAAAAGGAAAAAGAAAATGGTTCTGCTGGTAGACTTTAATAGATTATTTGTCAGTGCTTCTGATTGCATTGGGAGTGAAACAGCAACACTGCAGATTACCAGTCAGTCTTTGCTATGAGGCTCTTGTTACGAGAGATGTAGGTCAGAACTTGTAAAACCAAAACTGTGAATGTCTGCTTAAGATTGACATAGAAATCTGTCCAGCTGTGGACTTCGCTCCACCAAGGGATATTTTTGGTTTTGTTTGTCTGTTAAATTTGTGTTTTTGGAGTTGAGTGGGGCAGAACTGTGAATCTCAGCCCCCATCAGAGCAAGACTGTTTTGCCATCAACTTTGACAGCTGATGGATCATTCCAATATGTTGGTTGACTAAATGCATGTTATGATAGCGCTAAGGAAAGGAGCCACCTGATATAGCTGAACACAACCATTAGCTTGTCTTTGCTGGCTTCAAAACACACAGGTCATCAAAGTCCACACTCATAAGTGTCTGCTTCAGATCAGCAGTAGAATCTGTTTTGATTTCGATTTCCCGCTCTGACGGAGCTTTGAAAAGGCAACACCACGGCTCAGCCAGGCAGTCTGAAATGTGCTGACTTTGGCTCCAAAAGACTGTAGTCTTTCTTAGTCAATAACTGTCTGTCTGCTTTAGATCCAGACTAGAAGCTATTTTATTGTAGACATTTCTGGCCCTAAACATTTTTGTCTATCATTGGGTATGTGTAATCAAGAGGTTTCTATCGATGAAGATGCCTATGGATAAACTGGGGATTTACCACAGTAGTTTATTATGGTCAGTACAAGACTGACACACAAGTCATTTCTTCAGTTATATAAGCATGTGTGTAACAAATATGGCAGTAGTTATCTCAGACAGCAGAGGTATGTATATGCATATAATTATCACTTCAAATATGGTCAGGTCCTATAGAGCTACTTCAGTAGTTCCTATTTATGAATAATAGCCTGACATTCTGACTGTCTGTATGTCTTCAGACACACATAGGAAACTTAAATCTGGTTGCATGGATAGCAAACTAAAATGATATATTTGATAGGATAAGTCCATGATCAAATAAAGATACATGATACATGAATAGGAATATAATTCATGCTGTCAGTATGTAAGCTATGTTGCTCAACAAACCAATCCATACTGCACCAAATAACACCACCAGTTGTAGTCAGTAACCCCAAATGTATTAAATGTATGCTTCCTACCACAAGAAACAGTTCTCCTGTGGACTCTGCCAGCGAAAAGAGTCTATTGGTAAATTGAAATACTACTACTAATAATAATAACTAGAAAGCATGGTGGCGCTGTAGGTAGTGTACATGCCTAACAGAAAAACATTGCTGATTCGGTGCCCGGGTCCAGCAGGGCCTTTCTGTGTGAAGTTTGCATGTTCTTCCGTGCATACATGGGTTCTCTTTGGGCACACCAGCTTCCTCCCACAGACCAGAAACATGTCAACTAGATTGACTGGTGACACGAAATTGCCCTCAGGTATGACTGTGAGCATCAGTAGTTGTTCGTCTCCCTACGTGGCCCAGCAAACCTCTGGCAACCAGTTCAGGGTGTACCTTGCCTCTCGAGAAGGGTCCTGCTGCAGCCTTGCAGGCAGCAGTCCCAGGACTGCACTCTCACGCCCCTGAGTCACACATGCGCAGAGACGGTTAAACCTAACCTGTGCCCCTGGGATTCATCATCTGGTGGGATAGGGGTCCCTACCCCTGCCCCATCCCTTACCCTAAACCTAACCTTAGCTTTTAGAACTGGCCTGAACCTAACTTTAACCAAATACACATGCCGAAACCTACCCCTATTTCTGCGGTCCTGCAGACAACTCCAATTCATTGGGTGGCACTGTTTGAAAAGCCAACAGTCCTGAGAGTGCGTCTGCGACCTCGAAAGGGTCTAGAAAACGAATGAACTGGAAAGCACTCTGCGAGCACAAACCTCGTTTCTCACATATTGCTGTAACGTCTACAAGCGATCTTGTTCCATGGTAAAGTTTTCATCACAATATGATTCACTGACCCTGAAAACCCACAACTAGCACTCAAAAACCTGTTGATATCATTAATAGACAGTTATGAAGCAAAAATGATCATTCACTAATGACAGACAGGAACATAAAGAAGATAAACTTAAGCACAAAAGGAACCGACCAACAAGAAATGACATTTAAATCAAAGAATCCTTAAAAGTGAACACAAAAGACATAATGACACAAGCTCTATATGGACCTCAGGAGGGCATGAGCACCACTAGTCATGCAAATGTGTATTTTCGGTAAGGACAGCTGAAGGTCATTGATACAGCAGCTTTAGAGAGAGAACAAACTCCCTGTGGAGTCAGTCAAAGTCCAGAGCTGTGAATATGCTTAAGGACGACACAGGAAGCTGCTCTGTAGACTTACACCGTCTGGATCTTTGATGTTTTGTTCTGCTGAAGTTTTATGTTATCAGAACATGTTAAACTTCTGCACCACAGTGAAGTCTGTTATCACCAGTGCAAAAGGCCGCTTCGTTGCCTGCTTTAGGAAGCTTTGACATGGACTCACTAAATTTCTTTTTACACCCGCACCGAAAAATCCTAAAACTGAGGAGCATGGGTGAGTGCAGACAGCTGAGAATTCCATCCAAACTTAACCCTGAATTTTCACGTATTTTACCTTCCCCCTGCTCCATTTACTGACTGGCAAACTCCAAGAAATCTTCCTGCTGTGAGGGACAAAAACAAAAAAAATGAGGGAACTTTCATGGTAGATAACCCTGAAATTCACTAAAAAATGTAAGGGTTGCATGTTTCAAAAGGGCTTAGGTTGTATTTGTTTTGTGTACTGCAGGCGAATTGTTCCCTTAAAACTAGTCTTGTGATTTATTACCCTTAATGTTAGCTAAAAACAAAAGAAAATGCTGTGACTTTGCCTTTTGGTGAGTCTGTTAAACATGTTTCGGTTTGTTGATGGGCTTTGAAACTGTTGCTTCATTCTTCGTTGTGCACTGTCACTCTATGATGTAATCCTATTTTGGCTTCACTTTTGTTCAGAAGCGAGCTGTCCATCTTTATATGCAGTCAACGGTCCAGACGCAGGACAGAAATGTGCGTATGCAGACTGCGTGATGATTGTCACATCTGTAAAACAGGTTTGTCTGGTCCTTCAAGAGCACGAGGCGGGATGGTGTTAATTTATGTGTGTAAATATTTATTTATATTAATTTAAATGGATGGTTGTGTAAATAGGTGCACCAGCTACTTTTGGAGGAGGAGGCCTATTTATCTGTGATTTGACCGGTGGGTGGGGGGTGCAGGACTCATCCAGTGTTTTTCTGTTCTTCTAGAGCTGTTTTCATGGTGATGATGATGATGATGATGATGGGTAGACATGCTTCTAATTGTCCAGTGATTTCATTTCTATCACATTGATAATAAACCATGTGTTTTATTATGTGAGGAGTGCAGCCTGAGCCTTTTCTCCTGCAGGGTAAGAGCCCCACCGACGGGGTCAAAGATCAGACTCCCCTTCAGTCAATCAATTCAGAATGTCAAAAATGAGAATCATCAGCAGAGGGTGGTTAACTGAAGGTATTTCATTGAATATTGATGCGCATCTGCGAGTAAGGGCTTAGTATTTAAAGGCAGATGGAGCTTTTTGAATCAGTGAAATTAGAACAAAATTAAGAGCGTCAGCAAAAATCTGATTTTATGGTTCAAAACGAACAAATTTAAATGTCCCATATTCTAGTGTGCTTAACAGCCTTGAGTTTGACATGTGTACATCATGTATTTAGGTGTTCATTGAGTAAGGATTTGATTTTACGTTGAATATAAAGATGTTAAATTTCATCTCTGCTTAAGATCAGATGCAGCTCTTTTCCCTCCTCTTTGGAAACACTCAGACCTGAGGGGGCAGGGAGGCTAAGATAATGAGCTCTGCACTGATTGGCTGCCCAAACGATGTCTGATGTAGGTGTTACAGGCTGCAGAGCAGAATTTAATCATTGCAGAGAACATGTAGGCGGAGACTGTACAGCTATGACATCATAAACCCCAGGAAGTTAAAAACAGAGCTTTTTAAGGGCAGTTTTTAAAAAAGGCAGAGCTCATTCCTCCATGAACTTGGAGTTTGGTACAAGGTGTGATGCTCTTCTGCTCTTTAAGCCCCTTCTAATAAAATTAAAGCAAAGAAATTCATTTTGCAGGACATTAGACCTTTAAAACAAAGGTATTTGAATTAGGGCAAAAAATACTACATTTAGTTTAAACTTGACTTACATCACCAAAAAATATCGTAATTGTTTTTTTTGGATCATTAAAATGCTCATAATCATTCGCTGTCATGAACAACACAGTAAGGTTTCTTATTTTTATAAAGCACTGATAGTGTGCATAGTTTTTGTTACTGCCTGAATTTGTATAATGGCTATGTTATTTTACAGCACAAAAAAAAAAAAAAGATATTTAATCACATTTTAACCTACAAGGAAAAAGGTTGATCCACTGTATATTAGACAAGCATGTAGGACACATGAGGTGATATGAATGCAGAAGTTGGAGTACAATTTTGACTTTTTAAACATAGGGCAGTACCAAATAAAACATCCATCAATATCATTTTAAATTAGTTTTTAAAAGCCTCAAAATCAATCAAAATTAGGTGATTTTATTAAAATAATTTCCCATAGGATTGAATATTTTAAACAGGTTTAAGGGCATTCCTGAGAGCATTAATCGGGCATTAATTCATTTTTTTTACTCAAGATTATCACAGAAGAGGCCTGAGAAAGGAGTGGAAAAAGATCATTACACAAAAAATTAGAGGTTTGCCTTACTGAAAACATCAATTTTGTCCTTTCCAGCCCAAACATCCTAAGCTAAAGGAAACATTAAAATGCTAAAATCAGTGGATTAAACAGTTTTAAGGCTTTAACCGTGCTATAAGGTGAAACATCAGAACTCTGCAGCCACATATTTGAGACCTCAGAGATGAACACACCCACAGAGAGTGTGATGGATACGCTCTTATTCCTCAGAGATAATTGGCTGTATTTTACGGACACTGAGGCCTGCTCTCTCTCTCTCTCACGCACGCAAGAACGCGGGGGGAATGGAATCGTGCCTCGCGGGCCGGTGGGGATCTACCGCCGGTGTGCTAATGACGGCAGAGCGCGAGGCACACAGAGAAAAAAGGAGTGGATGGAGACGGAGAGAGAAAGCTAATGAGAAAGAGAGGCAGGGAGAGTGAAGGGAGAAAATGGGGTGCTGGAGAGAGAAAAAAAGAGGAGGGTGGAGAAGTGTCCCGCGGGCGCAGCGTGACCCGTGAAGTGGAACGCCGTGTGACGCAGGTGCAGAGTTCAGCACCCGCATGTCCGGGGGCAATCCACCCAAAACACCATCAACAAAGACGGAGATAGAGGCAGACATTGAGAGGATACACCATCAACGATACGCCAAAACACCATCAACAAAGACGGAGATAGAGGCAGAGATTGAGAGGATACACCATCAATGATCCACCCAAAACACCATCAACAAAGACAGAGATAGAGGCAGACATTGAGAGGATAGACCTTCAAAGATCCACCAAAATGCCATCAACAAAGAGATAGAGGCAGAAATTTAGAGGATAGACCTTCAACGATTCGCCAAAACACCATCAACAAAGACAGAGATAGAGGCAGAGAATCAGAGGATAGACCATCAACGATTCGCCAAAACACCATCAACAAAGACAGAGATAGATGCAGAAATTTAGAGGATAGACCATCAACGATCCACCCAAAACACCATCAACAAAGACAGAGATAGATGCAGAAATTTAGAGGATAGACCTTCAACGATCGACCAAAACACCATCAACAAAGACAGAGATAGAGGCAGAGCACAGAGGATAGATCATCAATGATCAACCTTACAATAAGCACGTTGAATCAACCGTGAGAATCATCATCAATCATTTTCAATGTAATTTTAAAGCACAACAACCTGAAATTTACACTTTATTTGAACATAAGCATCAGGCCAATCCTTTTATTGACATGAAAAAGTGGTGTCCAAATTATGCCCTAGGTGCCAGCTGTGGAATGCGACTACTTTTATTTCACAAATAATGGGAATTGACCCACATTTAAAGTCAGATGCCCTGAGAAATAAAATTTCTTTGCATCTAATATCAACAAAAATAAAACATGGAAAGTAAAAATACATAATCATGCAACATGCATGAACACAACCACAATTATGAGAATGTGAAGAGTAAAAAGTGGGTAAAAACAAACAACAGTCCCTAACAGTTACAGACTGAAAACAGTTTTTACTGCATTGGACAGCATTTCTTTTTTAACCTTTCAGTGCAGTGGGGTCCACCTGATTCAGTGTCTGTAAACGGGCAGATCCATCGCACCAAGCACCAATCTACAGCCACTGTGAGCGGCCAAAAGCACCATGGCCCAAATAGTCCTGCAAAACTGGAAGAGGTTTGACAACAGCAGGAAGTCACTGCTTTTACAGAGATTAGCATAGATAGTTGTCAGACCTTGACCACATTTCTAACCTGACATGCCAGATGGACAGTTCCATATTGGAAATATTTCACTAATCCATCTGGGGAGGAGCCCTGTGAAAGGGCAGAGCCTTCAAATACAACAGCAGCTTGTGATTGGATGATCGTTTGGCTCAAAACACTCATCGCAGACCAATCCATATCAAGTAGCGCTGTTATGACGTAGCATATGTAGCGGCTAAACATAGGGGCTAACTGTTAGCCGCTAGCTGCTATGGCTAATGGCTGACAAGGGCAAATAACAGTAAATGGTCGTTAGCTGTAGCGGCTAACTGTTGTTAGCTGCTACAGCCATTCGCCGATAGCTTAACTACCTTAAGACTATCGTTTTACATTGAATTATGCCACACAGATGTATCATTTCATACTTAGATGTGACACGAACCTTGTCAAAGACAATCCCGATGAAGTAAACTCATGAGGAGAGCATATTTTGCCAAGTATAACCAAGTAACCATGATGGCTAACCGACATCAGCCTCCATTATTTGTACGACAGGAAGTGACGGAGATGCATGATTTCAGAATCAGGCAGGTCCGTCTGCTCTGCAAGGCTACCACATTTCTTTATTAAATGAAAAACAAAGTATTTTTTGATAAAAAAGGTTCTGTTTGCCCCACCTCCCCATGTTTGAGGAGAGTTCAATGAAGTGGCAGCTCACATTCTGCAGGAACATCTCTCCGCTATTTTATCTGATTGGCCCTCAATGAACGTAACTGACAGAATGATTGTCCAAATACCTGCTGGATATGCTTTTATAATAATAATACAAAGAGCCTTTCATTGCACTTAAGGACACTGTACAGGATAAAAACAACAATCAAATCAGCAAAACACAACAGACAATGATGGATAAGTGGATGAGAATGACAAATTCATGTTAAATGGAGTATGACGTTCTGAATAGGTGGGCTTTGAGTCTGGATTTGAAGAGGGAAAGAGAGTTCAGATTTCAGAGGTCTGGGGGGAGAGAGTTCCAGAGCTGGGGAGCAGAGTGACTGAAGGCCCTGCTCCCCATGGTGCTGAAAGGTTTTGCTCAGTCAGAGACTTTCTATGGGCTCTTTCCCAGATGGACTACTGAAATATGTTAAACAGTCAATCTGGTGTCAGATCACTTTTAAAGCCTACTGCATTGAGTTTCAAATGGCAGGCACAAGACAAGACAAAACATTAGGGGCAGTGCATCCTGAAGTTTTCTGGAGATTTCTGCAGTGTACAGGTGAGAAACATTTGTACACTGAGGGAAAGATCCTCCAGCTGTGGAGATTTTAAAGAGACAAATGAGCATCAGGAGGTCGAGTGTGAAATGAAATACTCGTGTTTGATGAATTGAAGATAAAAGGAGGCTAAATGCGTCTTAATAAAAGCGTCGCAGGTTGTTACTTCAGTAAGAGGAAAGTCTGAAGGTAATGCAGGAACAAACATGGACCCAGCTTATGAGGACATGGCCGAAATCTGATATTAAACTATGAGACGGTCTGTTCTGTCTGCATCTCCGTACATCGGTCTGTCAGAAGTGAGAGAGTAGGCCCCCATCAGCAAAAGCCCCAAAGCGTTCTGTCACGCAATGGGCTGTAAAAATGCTTATCCAACACACACACACACACACACTCTCAGGTTATCCAGCATGCAGACAGCAGAGTGCCGGTCGGGAGTAATTCCTGCTCGGGGCGCTGTGCTCCAGGCCAGGCAGGCGCGTGCTGGATATTTCATTATTCATTAATTTACTGTTTAACAAATCCTGTCATTACTGAGAGCCCGAGCCTGCTTCACACACTCACACATACACACACGTAGACAAAACACACACTCGCAGCAGTGGGTGTCAGGCGTGGCAAATCGGCCTGTTTGATCCCGGCCTCCTCAACAAACGGGGAGAGAGCCATGAATAATAAGAAACGCCGAGCCTCGCCGGAACGAGGGAGCGTGACACCGTCTCACAAAAAGCCCTTTAGCGTGGAGGGAAAGCTCCATCGGGGCCTCACCCAGGGCCCCGGGTTCATTATATGAAAAGACAAAACAAACAGTTGGCACAAACGTGATCGATACGAGGAGGGAAACGCTCCCACACACAAAAGGAGTGAGTGAATCAGTCATGTTTGACAAAAAAAAAAAAGACGCTGCATTGTTTCCTTCCTGCACATCCGAGTTTAGCATGGCTGCTGTTTACAGTTTTCACTCCTGAGTCCACTAATGGGATCAGGATTAAAACTGTGAGCGAGTCTCTGCCTCATGCAGGCTTGTTTTTGGCTGATGGCCCTGGAAAAAACAAAGGGAACGTCTGCTGGAGTTTCTGCGTGGAACAGTTGAATATGAGTGAAATGATGAACTCACACATGAGAATAATGACTTTTACTTTCCCTTTTCAGTCTAGTTCACTTAATTAATTAAGAGAGGAAGCCCCAAGGCTGCAAATATTCATTACTTCACAGGAAGAAAAACATGTATCATAAATATTATAATGATTTATTTGTGTTGCACACTGCAAAAAACACAAATCTTTGCAAGAGTGTTTGCCTGATTTCTTGCTGAACGATCTCCTTGCACCAAATGTGTGATCCACAATCACTGAAAGTTTATGAGAAACACCTTATTTAAAGTTATGGACAGAAACACAAATAGAGCCTGAGTTACAGGTAGGTTAAAGTACCTGCCAATGTAGAAAATTTAACCCTAAGTGTCTTGAAATAGAATGCACTTGTGGTCAAACATCCAAGTTATGCTCCAAATCTAGAACAGTTCTCCTTTATCCTGGGTGAGCTGGACTTTTCATATCAGATGTACACTAAAGCCAGAGATATACTTGCTGTTAATGATGTGGATGTATGCATGATGGCTGCCACATGTCCCGTGTTGATTCAATGTGTAGGTAAAGTACATCGTCCAGGATAAACAATGACGCAAGCTGCAGTCCACCACCAGTACAGAGGCAGTGGGGAGATGACAGATTGATCACAGCAGCAGAAACAGCTCAGAGAAAGTTTACAAGACAAGCTGATCAACCAAGATCACAATCAGTAACATCTAAACAGCATGTGAGACACGAGCATGTCTGACCATCCAGCTGATGAAAGATCAATTCTCCTTTAGAAGTTGGAAACAAGGAAATGTCTGGTGTATTAATCCAGCTGGTGACTGTGTTCACTGGTGACTCCAAGCTGACACTATGGTTGACTTTGTCCACTGATCTGTTTGTGCTAGGTTTATTTCTTTGGCTTTTTTCTAACATATAAATTAAAGAGGCTATGAGGAGTTTTTAAGTAATTACAAAGAAGTCTCACTTTTAGATATATGCCTGATTGAAATACACACTTTAAGATGAGTTTTATTGCATCAAAATAGGTTATCTAGAAATGTTATTCCTTAGCCTCCCGGTCGGGTCGGACAGCCGACTACAAAACTATGATTCTAAGTTTTCCAAAAATTTCTTATTGTTACACATCAAAAACTACCGCTACGTAACTAGAAAGAGATTCATTACCATGTAGCTTTGCATCCTGTAAGTTGTTGAAAAAAGAAGTTGTAAAGCAATGCAGAGTTCTGAAGAAGGTCCGAGCTGCATTCATTAGCATCACAACAAACACACGCTTTGGCTTGTGCGTTACAGTTTTAGTCAGAAGAAGGAATTTCGGAGTTCCAAGGAGGAAAATGCAACTGGAACGTCCCCCAAAGTCGGAATTTCCTCCTGGGAACTCGGTAAAACCTCACCACCCCCGAGTTGACAATTGAAGATGGATGCCTCCAGTGTGAACAGTTATTTAGCTCCTGTAATAATCAATTTATTTGCACTTCTGACTGGGGTGTGTCGCTCTAGATCAGCTGTATACATAGTATTGTTGGACTTATATTTACAAAAATGCTGCCATAGTGATAGTCACATTCTTCATGTGATATTTGTGAACAACAACGCAGGGCATGCTAACAACAGCTAACAATAGACTGGTAGATTGGCATGTTTTTTTCCGACTTCAACTGGAACACCGAGAAGTCGGAGATGATGTCACTCCCGGTTCCGAGGTTACTGGAACGCAGCATTACGACAGTCGCCGCACATGCTCATGGGTAGCAGAGTCTTTTACGTCGCCGGTAATAGATTCTCCTCATAGCACCTTTAATAAAGAATTCTTTGATATGATGATTCATAAAAGTGTAGCACTAAAGGTCACACCCTCTGCTTTTTCTGTTGTTTTGACCACAACATCAGCACAGCGGGTCAAGAGTCATCAGTCAACACAGTAACTCATTACACCAGGGGTGTCCAAACTTTCACATCAAGGGCTGCATAGAGGAGTACATGGAAGACTGAGTGCTGCACCTCACTTTAGTGTATTTAAGTTAAGTTATTAGGGTTTAGGGTTATCATCTGTCAAGAGGCCCTTGTAACCCTGGGGTATCACGGGATTCACACAGGGTGAGAATGACCTTCTGAACAGCAGAGATGGGAGACAGCAACAGCTCATCTTCACTGTCGGGCACAAAACAAGAGTAAACTGAAAGAATGTTTATGCTTGAAGATGAATATTGCAATCTATCCGGTAAATGAGACAAACTAAATATGGCAGAAAAAGTGCGTTACTGATGATTTTGCTGCGGTAATCAAAATATCTTTATCAATTCACACTGTTTCAGGGGCCAATTCAAAATGGGTAGTGGGCTGCATTTGGCCCCCGGGCCAGTTTGGGCACCCCTGCATTAAACCAACACACCAAGACAGTTCAAGCAATGCTGATGGTGAGGTCTGACCACTGGTTGTCAGTCCTCAACAAGTATGTGATGATGATGTCACCTACTGGTGTTTATTTTGTTGTTTTACTCTCAACATTTCCACCATGTTTGAAGTTTATATCTAACACAACAGGTAGTTTCATTTTTTATTTATTTATTATCACAGCCCACTTTAAGATAATGCATAAGGCCTCAGACGGCTTTCACAGGGAAGCAACATACATGTGCACAGTGTGACTCAGCAGTGCACAGGATCATAGGAAGCCACGGACTTTTTTCTAAACTCTGATGACGAGGCATTTAAAGACCCACTCTGTTTTTGTCAGCTGCTTAACAGTGACATTTAGGAATGCTGTCAGCTGAAAATTACAGGTTGACTAAAGGGGAAAATGCTGTAAGAACTCTGGGTGTTTCATCCATTGATCATCAGTCTGGGCTAATCTAATGTGTTTATTGATAAATGATGGGTTATTCTTTACTTCTCCAACCGAAACCTTTCACATCAGGAAGTTAAGCACTCTTGTGAACTTAGACCCTGTCCACATGGAGATGAAAAAGTTCTAAACTTGGCATAGTTTCAAGACATGCGTCCATCCACATAGAATCACTGAAAATACTGAAGTACAACCTTTAAGTTGAAATCTAATGCTGCTGCAGACACACATAAAAACCAGAGGAGATATGGAGCTTATGCATAAAACATGTCCAATGTGAACATGTATGTTGTTCTCCCCCAGTTGCTCACGGTGGTCATAGAGTAGCAGAAAATTTTGCTGTTAAAGCCAGAACAAGCTCTGAAGCTTTTGCAGTACAAATGTAACTCAATATTCTACCATGGTTTCCATTGTTGTCAGCTTCAGAACAATGATGTCAAAGACCCATTTGTCCCCTAAACTGCATGTTCGAACCCTATCTGTATTTGTTGATGCACAAAAATGCGAGGTCACCATTTCCAGATTAATCCACTCTGGGAATTGTTTTAAAAAAAAATCTGTATTTTCAGGCACCTGAAATGCCATACATGTGTCTACGTATCACCTTTTGCTATTAAAAACTTGTCTGTGTCTCCATGTGGACAGCCCTCCAGACTGTCCTCCTGCTACACACATCATGCAGTCAAATCTATTTACAACTACGTCCAGAGCACAGGTGGAACCAGAGGCTGTGAAGTCTACCCGAAAGTCTCTCTGCTGGCCTTCTAGTATTTTCAACTCTGCCATTTCTCCATCACCTGATGTGTATTCATGTTTTTGCTTATTTCTGTCCTCTGATTATTGGTTGTATTGCTTTGCATTGTATCAGCCATCTTGGTTTTAATGTTTGTTTCACTTTAGCTTTTTCGGTCTGCCTTACACTTCAAATCCTCTTGACATCCTTCCTTCTACCATTAAAACTGCAGTGGAATCCGACTAAGTAGATGGACCTCTGCTGAGTGTTTATTTACTGTGTGGTTATAAGAAAATTCCATGATTATTATGAATTTACCTACCTACCTATCTATCCACCTACTTATATACACTGCCTGGCCAAAAAAAAAAAAAACAGTTGCCACCAAAAAGAAGTCACACACTCTAATATTACATTGGACCTCCTTTAGCTTTGATTACAGCCCAGATTCGCTGTGGCATTGTTTCAATAAGCTTCTGCAATGTCACAAGATTTGTCACTGATCACAGCACTGCCCCCCACAGACTTGTACAGTAGGCACTAGGCATGATGGGTGCATCACTTCACCTGCCTCTCTTCTTACCCTGATGCTCCCATCACTCTGAAACAGGGTCAATCTGGACTCATCAGACCGCATGACCTTCTACACAGTCCTCCAGAGTCTTATCTTTATGCTGCCTAGCTCCAATCCCTTGGGTTCCCCTCACATTGTGTGTGTGGAAATGCTCTTACTTTCACTGTCAAAACACACCCTGAGTTCTGTTGTTGTTTTTTATTGATTTGATTTGGCCAAACGTTAAAGTGATTCCCTGATCACAATCATTCGGGATTTTGTTTTCCACTATCCTTCCAGTTTTTAATAATGCGTTGGTCAGTTCTTAACCCAACTTTAGCAGTGTCTGCAATCTCCTTAGACGTTTTCTCTGCTTGATGCCAATGATTTGACCCTTCTTAAACAGACTAACATCTTGACACAGGATGTGTCTTTGGACATGATTATTTAAGAAATGAGGAGCTACTCATTGGGGTTAAATAACTTTTTGTCAGCTGAAAGATAATTGCCCATGCAGTAATTACTCAATAGGAGGCTTATTCCTATTTACTTAGTAAAATCCAGGTGGTGACTTTTTTTTGGCCAGTATGTATGTATGCATGTGTTTAATTGATTGAAGAGTGAAAAGAGAACATTTCAGAAGTAAAACATAGGGATGGGGACTGACAAGATGTTACTGATACCTATCCCATTTTCCATTTAGCTGATGGATGCTATAGCTTAAAATTCCTTCACCAGTTCTCATAGATTTTCTGTGTTGAAAAAAGTCGACCTACACAGTTTTTCAGAGTCAAAATCTCAAACACAACGCCCTCCTGATGTTTTATACTTAACATAGACTTGTGCTTCCTCAGGTTGCTGCTCTTTGCTTCCTTGAAATCACACAGACAGTCGGTATTGTACAATAAGTGCCATCAGTCTTGTCAGGTAAATACTCTACTGATGTGAATAAACATATCTGCCAAAACAAGCTAAATACGTACATCTCCACCTTAATGTTCCGGACTAGTTTGGCTCAGATATGTGTGCAGCTTGCAGTAAAAGTCAGCCAGCCTCCTGTGCTTGAGGTTACTTTGCACGAGATGTTCGGCTCACATCAGCAGTCGGAAAGCTTTGACCTGGTAACATGTGACCTGGTTGACAAACTGAAAACACACAACCAGCACAGCAACCTTAAGGTGCGTTCACACCGGACGCTACTTGAACTACCTCGGCGATCATTCTCCATTCAAAGTCAATGTACAGCCGCGATGGGGCGGGGCTAACCCTCCCGCGATGCGACAGACACGTACAAGACGATCACTTCACTCGTCGCGCAATGTCAAAGTTAAAAAAAGTTCATCTATTCAGGCGATGTTGTGTGTGGCTGTGCGGCATCAGCCAATCAGCGGTGTGTGTACGTGTGACGGTACCCTAGACAGACAGTTATTCATCCGGACTACAGGGTGGATGAGTTCCATCTAGGCGGAACAAATGTCAGTGAGGACATTAGTTCCGCCTAGACGGACCGCCGGAAACTCACAGATGCTGCTGCAGGGCACCAGCTGCAGTGTTTTGTGTTTGATAAGAGAGTGAAAAGGATAAAGCTGGAATAATGTCCACTTATACATCCTATTATATGATATATGATAAGATCGCAGTGAAACTCGAGCGGACGTGACATCACCGAGCGACGGTCGACGGCAGCGGTTACCAAAATGAGGTATTTATGGACGCGCAACGCTACGTCAGTGGGCGATGCGACTTTGGCAGCTGGGTCGCTTGCGGTGCGAACGCAGCATGACAGTAAAAAGCATGAAACTGTCATTATAAAGAAACACAAAGTGATTAAGCTGATCCAATTCAGCATATTAGAAGCAGAGTTTGGCTGCTATTTTGAGTATGTGTACCTAAAACTAAAGTACACATGTAATGAATGTTTACATTGTTCCTGTAGCACTGTTAACAATTTATCATTTGATTGCAGAATTGAGGATAGTTGCTAGTTGGATTTATAGTAAGGAGCTGTCTTCTTAGATATTTGGTTACTGCATGTACTTGAACCAGAGTGTATAGCTTTAGATACTTGGTTGCAGAATTGATAAATATTTTGTCATTTTTAGACAAATAAACACATTAAAAAAGATTTTTGTACAACATGAATCCAATACATTCTTTATATCTGTATGAGTAAAGCACTATGACACTATAAGGTGTAGAAGTGTGCAGCAGAGACTTGACAGCCGACCTGCAGGACAGCGAGGGGTTAAAGCCCCCTGGTGTTGGCACTGAATGCCACAGCGAGAGGATAAGACTGCTGTTTGGAGGAGAAACGACTTTATTTCTCCTCCGTGGTCTGTGGGTGGCCGCAGACTTGATGTCATTAACATGTGACATATGTAGAGCTGACTGGAAGTGGCTGGGGGCCAGTGTTTGTCTCTGCCGCTGTTCTTGTGTCTACAGGGCCAAGAAGGCGGGCGGGGGGGCGGGAGAGCGGGAGGGAGGGAGGGCTGAGTCTGGGCTTTGTCAGCAGCCGAGCAGCCAGCCAGCCAGCCAGCCAGGCCTCTGTCTGCTGCTGTTGATAGGGTTTATCAGTTTGCATGACGGACAGTGAGAGCGGATGTGTGTTTGCTGCTCGCTCAGGGCAGAGAGAGAGAAAATGGAGGAGGAGGTGGGGGGCTGGTTGTTGTTTTAGGGGGGTCTGTGGATGTGTGGGCAGGGACACGGGCAGTCCTGGTCCCTTAAGGATGGTCTGAAGACGCTGAGTAGAAGTGACACAGCTGCTGTTGCTGCTGCTGAGGCAAGGCTGCCGCTGCAGACGGGTCAAGGTTACGCAGAGGAGAGCACACTCAGGCAGCAGAGACGCTCACACAGACACAAACTCAGGAACACAAAGAAGACTGGTTCTGGAAAGACACTTTTGACTGTCCATTACCATGTGGAAAAATAGTTAAATTAATTAACAAAACTACAGTGGATGTGCAAAATCGATTTTTTTCAAATTAAAATCACATGTAATTTTTTACCCACAAGGAAAATGTTAAAGCTGTGGAATATGGCAGAGACAGATGATTGTCGTTTTTGTTATAAGGAGTCTGAATCCACCTTGCACTTGTTTTGGCACTGTCACACAGTGTCCTTGTTTTGGAAGGATGTTGAGGAAATGTGGCTGGCTTGTCTTTAAAATTAACTTTTGTTTCTGTACTTTTAGGAGAGTTTGTAGATAGTAATGACCTTTAACCTAATTACTGTTCTGGGTAAACGATTTATCTTTAAGGACATGAATATATCTCCACTTCATATTATTTCCTTTAAAAGATTTATTCAGCAATATATAGTCTTGGAAGGTTATATGGTCGAAACTGACAATTGTGCCAAAAATATGAAAGGAGATGGGAGGTTCTCAAAGGTTTATTTTAAAAATGTAAACTGAATTGGTCTATATGCATACATTTTTGTTATACCATGTGTAGTTTTGTGTGGGAGGTGAGGGTGAGTGGGGTGTATCTTGTGTTTATGTTGTCTTGTTTGTTTGTGTAATAAAATTAATAATAAAAAAAAGATTGGGTTTTACTTAGCTGTGAAAACATTCAATTTCTGATGAGTTTCCGGTGAGTTGGGTTTATCTCATCAAAGGTGTCAGATGATGTTCGAGTGGTTTCACACTTATCATTGCCAATACCACTAACAATATTTTTAGGCAAGAGTAAGAGGTATCTCTTTTACTAAAACTAACCTAATTTTGAAAGCCTATTTGTGATAGAAATTCCTTTCAACCAATGAAACAACAGTTAATTCTTTTATTTAAGTCAGTGTGATTAAAATGTCAAGATTTTAGCAACAACAGGGTAAAACTCTGCAATTCATTCATACATTCTGTGAATACTACAGCCAATATGTAATATAAATGGCTAAAATACTGCAAAAAAAATCCAGAAACTCAAAATTTTAAGGTAACTATACACTAGATTTTTTTCATTTTGGGTCAAACTCAAATTTCTGAGTTGAGAGAACAACTATTTAAAATCAAAATCCTGAGTAGGATTCGTACCCAGACCAGTTCCAGCATGTTTTATATCATTTATAATTGATTTTCCACTGGTGTTTTTGTCTTTTTATAAACCCTGCATTCAGAACATGTCCTGACCTCGCCTGACCTTGAACTTACGTTCTTAGTTTTGCCAAATTAAGTTATGAAATTAGCCCAACTTAAATAAAAAAAACTTTACATAGTTGAGATAACTCCTTTGATTAATTTCGCAGAACAACAAAAATATTTTATTTCATTTACTGAAAAATTAATTTAATGTCAGCTAGTCTTCATTGTTACAGTGTATGTATGGTGAGAATTATACTACATAATTTATTTATATAAATATCTGCAGAAATGTTGATATCTGACACTTGATGCTTATATCGGCTGATACTGATTATTATTGATAATATCATGCATCTCTAAAGCTGGTTCTTGAAGCCAATCCCTTGAAAAAACTCTTTCAAACTAACTTTCAGTCAATCTAATGCTGCGCTCACACCGCACGCTACTTGTACTACCTCGGCGATCACTCTCCATGCAAAGTCAATGTACAGCCGCGATGGGGTGGGGCTAACCCTCCCGCAATACGACAGCCGCTTTTCACACTACCACTTTGCTTGTCGCGCGATGAGACAGAAAAAAAAGTTGATCTTTTCAGGCGATGTCGTGTGTGGCTGTGCAGCAACAGCCAATCAGCGCTGTGTGTGCGTGTGTGACCTGACTCACAGTTTTTCATCCTGACTACAATTTATGGCTGTGTGGGAAACATTAGTCAGTGAGGATATTAGTGCCGCCGAGACGGACTGCAGTAAACTCACAGGCAATGCTGCTGCAGGGCATCAGCTGCAGTGTTTTGTGGTTGATAAGTGAATGAAAGGGATACAGCTGGAATAATGTTCGCTTATACGTCCTATTATATGATATATGATCTGATCGCGGTAAAATTCGAGCGGACGTGACGTCAACGAGCGACGGCAATGGTGACCAAACTGAGGTATTTATGGACGCGCGACGCGATTTTGGTAGCTGGGTCGCTTGCGGTGTGAACGCAGCATTAAACAGACAAAGAGTTGGAGGTCTGTCTTTAAGTCCAATATTTGCCTCAATTCTTTTTTATGTATTTTTTGGGCATTTTGTGCCTTTATTGATAGGAGAGAGACAGTGGATAGGCTTGTGAAAGGGGGTTAGACAGTTGGGGAAGACACTCTGCAAACTGGTCAAAGGCTGGATTCAAACCCTGACCGGCAGAAGTATATATATGGGACATGCATGGCTGCTGCTGGTCCGCCAAACCAACACCCCATTTGTCTTAATTCTTGCTCATATATGTGAAATTGATGAATGTTGGAGTATGTTCAGTCAATAATGTTCAAAAACCTTCCAGTTTTCTCACACTTTACCCCTGATCCAGCTGTATTCCCTCTCGGTCTGAGACACTCCTGCCATTTTAAGGCTCACTGCCCCACAGAAGCAAAGTCCACCCTGATTGGTTGATCAATCTGCTGTGTTATATAAGTTTGGTGCCATGTTGTCATCAGCTCTGCATTCATTCTACAGTCTATGCTGCACTGGGGATGAAACAATGATATGATGTCACACTGGTAGGTCTAATCGACGCAATAGATACCTGAAATGGTAAAAAGATGGAACCATATGTAGGACTATGTTATTTCTGACATGGTGAGCAGGCTCTCAGACTTTCTAATGTGCATAAATGCATATTCAACATCATTTTGTCAAAATATATCCAACATACAGTATTTGTGAAATACAGACAGCTCTCTTCACCTACTTCCCTAATGACAGCTCTTCTTTGAAAAAAAAAAGCTGACAGTCTTCAGTTACTGAAGCTACTGCTCTTTTTGATAAGACAAATTTATCAAACTGAAAATATCAACCCTGATTCGCACAGTGACTTTCAACATGTTGTCAAGTCAGTGTTGATTGATGCTTCCCTGCCATCGGCTGACCGATGACCTGACTGTCATAAAGGGGACGTGTGGCCTTTTACTTGACTCAGGGGCTGACCTGTCAGCGTGTGACCCGTCATACGGGATAGCTGAAACATAAACTATAACTCAGGACGGGAAATGGATCTGCAGCCCATCAAATTCATCAAATCTGTGGGAAAAGAGTTAGTAAAGAATAAAGGACTCTACTACTACTACTACTAATCACAAGCAAGAAAGACTAGAAAGGTTTAACCTCTGGAGTTAAAAGATGAGGCCAATGCTGAACAGAAAAAAAATAAATAAATAAATAAATGAAATGCATTTCCTTGAGTGTCCTGGCCTTCAAAACACTGGAAACCTCCTTAAGACTCAGACAAAGACTCAGAAATCTTGTGTAATCAAACATGATCTAACAAAATTGTAGAAGAAGAAACAGCAACGACTGGAAACACAACAAGCAGGGAACAGGGCATGAAGAGGGGATGATGGTGGTCTTGGGACTATTTTCAACATAAAAATCCCAAACTAATAAAAGAAAAGACTGTGAAGAAATCCTGGAGACAGCATCAACATGTGAGCTGGTCCTCCATTTCCAAGGTCTGAACTTTGTATCATGTTTGCCATGCTTGTTTTTGTTCGCGCTGATTCCTTTTTCCCTGGTCAGCTAGCTTCTTTATTGGCAACATTTTGTTCCACCTCACAATTCACAGATTCGTGACTCGGGAGTCCTTGGCTTTTCCCACCTACACAAAGTTTATTGGTCGGAAATACTGAACAAGTTTAACATTTACAATTGTCAGCCCAACCCAGTCAGAGCTGATTAACTGGACAAGATCACTCTTTACACCTCAGACCACAGGAGCATCTTATAAGACATAAGATAACCAGGCATTTGCCGTCCTTGGCCAGGAAGGGGAAAAGTCAGGACAAAAACAGCCCAATAGTCTTCATGTGTTTACCCTGATTTAGTGATAACTGCTGCAGCTGTGCATGAATACCAAACCTTTAATATATAAAACTCAGTGTGACGGTGAAGAGCAGTCTGATTTAATAGCCACACCTCATATTTCAAGTAGAGCCTGTTAATGAATCTGAGTGACTGAGCACTGTACCCCTAATTTATATGATGGTTTATATTAAATAACATTGATGTATGACATTGAGTTTGAAACAATATGATGAACATTAGCGTGCTGCAAAGGCTTCATTATTTGTTACCCCATGAAGTGTCACCTCATTTAAGTTCACGTCCTACACCACAGGAGGCTCTGTTGTATACGACCCGAGCTCCCTGGTGTGCCCTCTAGATGTATCATCCACAATAACACGAGTCACGCTCAGTTAAAAGTATTCACAATTACACTCGTGATGGAAGAGGACATATTTAAAAAACATCTTTGTCCTGAGATAACATAACATGCTACGTTATCCTGTCAATACATTTTATTCACTGTTCTCTAATATTGAATGACTTCTACTTTAATCTTAAAACCTCAGTGTCAAACTCAAAATGTTGATTTCTTTGTGATAAAGAGTTCATTGGCATTATTTTAACCAGCAGTATTGGATAAGTGCTTCTCCAGTAATCAGTCAACTTAAAGCTCTTTTAAGCCGCCTACACACCAAACGCGACTTGAGCGTCCTCAGCAACCACTCTCCATATAAAGTCAATAAACAGCTGCCATGGGGCGGGGTTAACCTCACGGCAACTTAACAGCCACGATCAAGGTGACCACATCACTTGTCGCTCCGTTGCCATGGTTGAAAAAGGTTATTTTATCAGGTGATGTTATGTGTGGCTGCCAGTCAGTGTTGTGTGGGTGTATAGCAGTACCCGTGACAGGGTTTTTATTACAGCTCACAGAGTAACCATCCATGTCTGTGTGGGAAACTTGAGTTAGTAAGTACATTAGTTCTGCCTTGATGGACCTGCAGAAAACTCACAGACGAAGTCACTGAGCTACGGCGACAGTGACGTAAATGAGGTGTTTATGGACACGTTGCGTGACTTCAGCGAGCGACACGATTATGGTTGCAATGTTGCCTTCAGTGTGAACGCAGCCGCACACCCATGAGGCTGGGGATGCCAGTTTGGCCACACATCTACCTAAACACAGTGACTTCTTTGAGCCCCACCATTTAAGAAGCCTGAATTGTATTTCCTACTTGGGTAAATAGGTTTTTTTTTTTTGCGACAAAAAGTGAGCTTCTAGGGGTGCTGGTTTGGCAGAGTGGTTAGCAGCCATGCACATCCCATGTATGTGCTTCTGCCGGCCCAAGTTTGAATCCAGCCTGTGACCAGTTTGCAGAGTGTCTTCCCCTACTCTCTCACCCCCTTTACAAGCCTATCCACTCTCTCTTATCAATAAAGACACAAAATGCCCAAAAATGCATTTAAAAAAAAAGTGAGCTTCTAAACGGGAACATTCAACAAAACAACTTTCCCAAGTTTAGCACAAATCCCCTCTTCCAACTAAAGTCAGCAGTAGCCTGATTATCTGGTGGTCCTTAGGATAACACTTAATATCACTGTAGTGTGAAGAATAGTTTTATCCTCTTGATTATCTCAGGACTAAAAGAAATGTTGCTGCCCTGAAGTTTTTACACTACAACTCAAAATACCAAAGCAGGACAAAGTGGTGTTCTTTATAGAGGTATGAATACATGGTCCATCATACATCACAAGCTTAATCGGGGCTGGTATTAATAAGTTTTTCTTCTTCCGGCCCCTTTTCGATCATGAAATGGATAATGTGACAGAACTTATAAATGTACAGTATGTGACCTGTGATCTCATGATATGGAATAAATTTGGAAAAAAAAATAAAAAATCAGTTAAGTTGTTTTTAAAAAGACTATGACGAAATATCTGATGTCATCAACATGATCTTAACAGTCTGTCCATTATATAACTTAAAGTAACATGCAGAATATTGTATTTATCTTTTAGAAATACTTAAATCCACAGTATGTAAGATTCCGGCTTTCAGCTCTCTAGCGTCCTCTATGGTCGCTGAGTGTTACTGCACTGTCATACGTCAACATGCATTTTTTGACATACAGAGGGAGGAGAAGCAAGCTGACAGTTACGTCCCAAGAGACAAATAAACCATGTGGACTGATAAGGTACGGTCTGATCATCTTTCTATTTGAAAAAAATCATCATGTACCTACAAGTTAACAGGGCCAAACTGGCATTGGCCGGACATCCCTCTTCATCTTTCAGCTCACGCCAGCGAGTGAACGCCGGGCCAGTGTTTATCACCGTTTGAGTATTTATCTTGTGACTCTCCTGCTTGTTTTTTTCATCTCCTTCGATAAAATTTTACTTTTAAGTTTTTCGCTGCTTCAACCATGATAACAGCGCTACATTTAGCTTTCTACTTCTTGTTAAACGGCAGGTCGTATCCAACATCAGAGGAGCATTACTGCCACCTATTGTGCAGGAGTGTGAGCCAGAGGTCCCTATTTCCATTAGGAAAATAAGTGCATACTTACTTTAAACTAAATTCTGTTCATTAAATCTGTTTAAAAATTAAAAAAAAAGCTTTTTGTTCTTTGTTCCCCAACACTTAGCTTCGCCTCAAGGGGGCATATGCCATAAAGCAGTCAAAGTAGTAGTAGTGCAGAAAACTTTTGTCCTGTCCACTGAGCTTTAAAAAGTAAGATGTGATATTTAAAGGAGTAGCAGTGTCCTTATTTTAGATTGCTGAGAGTAGGAAAACACTAAGGTGAGTAGTTTCCAGCTGCAGTTTTAAGCTTGACAATTAAGATTTAAAAAGTTAAAAGCATCATTTGAGACCCTAATCATATTTCAGTTACAGATGTTATTGTTGCCCTAGCGGCTAAATGATCCAGTTCCAGTAATAAACATAGATGCTAGCTTTCAACCATGAATACTAGACTGTCTCAGTAAAAGATCTGCACTTGTGTGTGTTTGTAAGTGTGTATGAGAAGGAACAAGGAGACAAAGGGGACGCGGAGAGGCCGGTGGGCTGCTCGGGTCAGTTTGGACAGCAGCAGTGGGGCACTCCTTGACGCTGAGCGAAGAGGACAGGAGGAGGCCCGAGAAAGACGATCATCTCATCTGAAGCCCCCATCTGCACGGGTGTCTCCCCACCAGTCAGCCAACCCACACACACACACAACAACGCACACACTAACACACACGGCGCTCTAATCTCATGTGACAGTGCTCACATTCAGTTAGGCCCCACAGTGCTTGTGCATGTCACTGACCATAAAGAAAACATACACTCCTCTGCAGGACACACACACACACACACACCGTGGGACGACGCAGGGCGATGAGAGGAGACCCCAGAAACACCAAAAGACACGAGTGTGTGCTGCACAAGTGTGTGTGTGAGGATCTTCTAGGGAAGGAGAACAGCTGCCTGCAGGTCATGTCATCTCACTGACGTTAGGGCAAAGTCAAGACACAGAAACAAAGAAGCGAGCAGGCGGGGGAGCACCAAGAAGACTAAATATTATCTCACATCTTATTTTCACTGATTTTTGGCTCTTTTGTGTTTCCTGTTTTCCAAACTTTGTGGAAATACCGATGCATGCTGAATCTGAAAAGGGGGAAGCAGAAAAGCTGTCATCTACGATGTTTCCCTGAAGCTAAAGAAGCAGTTTCTACAGTACAGACATGATCAAACAGTAAGATGCTTATTAGTTAGCCTTAAAGACATACCGCAACTTTTTTTTTTGTTTTCATGTCCTGTCTCACTTCCAAGTCCATGACAAGCAGACAGACACCATTCTTTTGACTGTGCATGCAGTAACAAGGAAGAGACGGGCAGAGCTTCCCCACAGCTAATTAGCTTCACTCAAACAGGGAGTCAGTGGGTAGCGTTAGCCTGCCTCTGCCCACAGTCATCAGATAAACTCTTCAGCAGCTCTAAATGTGTGTTTGTTGTAATTCATCTTTTTTATTGCATTATGTTCCGTTATCTATTTTAAGACAAAGATTAGTACTTAAAGGTGGTATGACGAGAATCTACTTCCGGTGGCATAAAGACTCTGCTACCCATGAGCATGTGTGGCAACTGTCGTAAAGATGTGACCCAATCCAAAGTGTGTGTGTGTGTTGTGATGCAAATGAATGCAGCTCGGACCTTCCTCAGAACTCTGCGCTGCTTTACAGCTTCTTTTTTCAACAACTTACAGGATGCAAAGCGATGAGGTAATGTATCTCTTGCTAGTAACGTAGCGGTAGTTTTTGATGTGTGACAACAAGCAATTTTTGGAATACTAAGCATCATAGTTTTGTGGCCAGCTATATATCGCTACTTACAGCCCGGTGCTCTAAGACGTGTCCAAATAATATAAATTTGCTCTAGTTTTAATTGTCTTGTTCCCAAACTTGAGTATCCAGGCCAGTCCAGCCCTGTCCAACCCAACCGCGAAGCTAAGGAATAGCATTTATAGATAACCTATTTTGATGCTATAAAACTCATCTTAAAGTGTGTATTTCAATCAGGCATATATCTAAAAGTGAGACTTTTTTGTAATTACTTAGAAACTTCTCATAGCATCTTTAATGAAAGTTTCAAAAGAAACGCACAAACTAAACTGCAAGGTGCATGCTCATACCGCTGCTGACATGCGTTGTTTTGATGACCTACTTGCAAGCACGCCCTCGATGGTTTGTGCATGAGTTGGGAACTCTGAAATCCCAGAACAAATGGAACGCAGCACTAGAATTCTACAAACTCCCTGACTTTGTGCAAGCGACCTTTCAATCAATAAATCAATCAATCTGTATTTATATAATGAAAGTTCATCAAAAGTGTTATCTCAAAGGACTTTTCAATAGAGCAGGCTGAAGCGTTACTCTTTATTCTATAGAAACACATAAAGGGATACGTGCAAATACTTATTATAAATATATTTTTATATTCACATACATACATCCAGAGATGTGTCGATCCATGCAGAGACAAAGGGACTAAAAATAAGAATCTATGACTGCGACATAACCATGGACGCCCAGATCATAAATCTGTCCACATCACATTTGTCTCTCCTGAATATAGACTCAATCAATTGATCTTTATATACATAGTACCATGTTTGTCTTTAATATAATTTTATTCAAGGTAAGCCGCTTTAGATGTGGCATCTCATTTTCAGGAGGGTCCTCATGTCTATGTGGATGTAAAGATAGTTACTATGAATGATTAACCAATACAGCCATGGAAAGAGAGGTCAGTCTAATATTAACATTAAAGGGTCTGTGAGTAGTTTTTAAGTAATTACAAAAAAGTCTCACTTTTAGATATATGCCTGATCGAAATACACACTTTAAGATGAGTTTTATAGCATCAAAATAGGTTATCTATAAATGCTATTCCTTAGCTTCGCGGTCGGGTCGGACAAGGCAGGGCTGGCCTGGATACTCAACTTCGGGAACAAGACAATTTAAACTAGAGCAAATTCATATTATGCAGACATGTCTTAGAGCACCGGGCTGTAAGTAGCGATATATAGCTGGCTACAAAACTACGATACTAAGTTTTCCAAAAATTGCTTGTTGTCACACATCAAAAACTACCGCTACGTCACTAGAAAGAGATACATTACCTTGTCGCTTTGCATCCTGTAAGTTGTTGAAAAAAGAAGTTGTAAAGCAATGCAGAGTTCTGAGGAAGGTCCGAGCGGCATTTTTATTAGCATCACATCAAACATACGCTTTAGTTTGGGTCACGTCTTGTGGTGCGTTCCAGTTGTAGTCAGAAGTAGGAATTTCCGGGTTCCGAGTGGGAAACTGCAGCTGGAACGTCTCCCGAAGTCGGAATTTCCTACTGGGAACTCGGTGAAACCTCGCCACCCCCGAGTTGACAATCGAAGATGGATTCCCCCAGTGTGAACAGTTATTTAGCTCCTGTAATAATCAATTTATTTGCACTTCTGACTGGGCTGTGTCACTCTAGATCAGCTGTATACACAGTATTGTTAGACTTTTTTACTGACTTCAACTGGAATGCCAATAAGTCGGAGATGATGTCACTCCCAGTTCCGAGGTTACTGGAACGCAGCATTACGACAGCTGCCGCGTGTGCTCATGGGTAGCAGAGTCTTAAAGTCGCCGGTAATAGATTCTCCTCATAGCACCTTTAATATCTATAATGAATATAATCTGGAGAGGAATAATGTTGATTAAGATGGCAGCATCTAGATGAACTGCCATTAAAATGAGTTAAACTAATCTAAAAGCATGAATTTATGTTAAATGATTAGAAGACGAAGGTCAGCCTGTTTGCTTATTTCATAAATTGATGAAAAGAATTTAACTGAAATGTTTGATTTTTAAAGCATTTAAAAAAAAGCATTTTCCACAGCTGTCTTTAACTTCTACTTTAATAGAATAAGTAAGTCTGAATTTTGATTCTGGCAAATAAAGCAAAACTGTTCTTCTTGAAAAATAAGTGAAGAGAAGAGAGCTGCACACTTTTGCCAATATTCCAATGCATTTACTTCACATACTCGAGTTAAATGTGTGTGCATGTGTCCTCTGGTTGAAAAGTTACATCTTAAAACTGAGAGAAACTCAAATCGTTTCTTTCCGTTCAGTAAAAATATTGACACACTCGCTCCCCTGAGGATGTTTCTCATATTTTTAGCTGCTGTCAGAAATTATTACTTTTCAGACGTTGGTGTTGTGTTTTCTGAAGATGAGCTTCCAGTGAGGGTCCCTGGAGAAAAAGTTTGAATCCCACTGTGCCGCTCTGTGGCTGCTGGCAGCTCAGCCAATAGAAACACAGGCAGACGTTCGCATAAGAGAAAAGTGTTTACTGAGCGTTTGAAGGAAAAGTCTGCTTTATGGAGAGGATTGTGACAGGGACATGGAGACGAGAAGATGGCAGAAAGAAAATATACAACTAAAACTGAACTAAAATCATGTAGACAGCAATGAATCTTAGATATGAATCCAACAAGTCCACAACCTGCACAATAAAGAACATTTGTCAATTTATTCAAACACTCAAGAACGTATGAGGACACTTTCTGATCGCTGCTCTTGCTGTTTACTTTCTGTGGTGGCTAAAAGTAAATCAGATTTTCTGAGCATTATTTATAGAGACAGAGTGACTGATAGTAGGATGCAGGATGTGAAGACCCCAGGCTCTGTTGTAAACAAAACATTAAAAGGGTTTAATATTTGACATCCCTGCACTAAAATATCTAAAAATCACAACACCTGTGCTTAATATTTTTGTTATGTTGCACAAATATTATCCTGAAAGAGCACAGAAAACTCAGGTTATTATGTAAGATAGCTTAGGAGAAAGTCACCTAACTGTAACTGTAAAATAAAGAGAAATAATATGTTAAATAAAGTTAAACAAAAATGTTTAGCTAATGCTGCACTCTGTTTACTTCAGAGATCCGACGGGGAAACTGGGAATCACGTCAGATCTAAGCTGAGTCCAGTTCCAACCATGAGCAGAAGGTGAAAAGTACTTTCATATTAATAAAACTTACATTATAAAATAACTATTCCTGTCACTCTAGTGCTAAAGACTTTTCCTCGGATCATACACTAGTGGGATGTAAATGAAATCATTACGAGCACTGTTGTGGCACCGAGATATCACAAGAGCTAAAAGGGAGCATCTTCAGACAAAAAAGTGTGAACTAAGACAGGAGTGATTTATTTCACAGAAACTGCCATGCAGTGATTCAAACACTTCGAGCCCTTCTCTGTTACACTAATAATGTCTCTGTCATTAAACTCTTGACTTAACTTACTTTACACAGTATCGTCCTATATACTTTTTGCTGAATCCTTTACGACTTCTTTAATTTTCTTAGGAAACACAATGAAGCGATCCGTCTGTCGCTGTGACAAAATCTGGACTCTCTTCTCCTCCTCCTCACAGGGAGTGAGAGAAAAATCCTGCAGCACTAAAAACAGCAGAAACTCTTTTGGTTTAAGGCTGGTTTTAGTTCCTCGTACGACACACATCAATAACACATGAAAACACACACACACAACCAACAGATTGAGCATGATTGACAGCTCTGACCTGAATGTGCAAAGACCTCCTTACCCTAAAGCTACGAGGGAGCACGAACACACACACAGACTAACACACACACACACATACATATATAATCTTGCGTGTTTTCTTGCATGTTTGCATTCATATGTCCAATGACAAAACCATGAACCGCTCCATCTGTGTGTGCATGTAAGTATGTAATATGTATGTGAGTGCAAAAAAATTTAGTTCACATCTTCGCTGCTTCACATGTTCTTCATTTTCTCTCTTCATGTTTGTCTGGTTCAGTCCCTGCCTGCCTTTTTGAAAGAGTTAATTTAACATTTATAAGAGCATGTCATTTGTCACAGACTATAGACTCACCTTTCTTTCATATCCATCCTGACATTTTTTAAAAGTCAATCACCTGCTGGCTGCACACTGAAGGCACAGATCTGTCTCTTAACACTTAATGCACTCTTTTTATTCTCTTGTATTTCACAGCACACAGCTCAGTGAAGGTGTGATCTTCTCTTGTGCAGCTCTTCAGGTCACATGTTTCTCAAACTATATATTTAATTTATATAATTATATATATATATATTTAAAATTATATATATAAAATTATATACATATATATATAAACATATATATATATGTTTTGGTTATCAGTAAAATGTTAAACCGCTGTAAAATTTCCCATGGTAATCATTACAGTGTCTTCTTGAATTAACTGCTAAACCATGTTTGATCACCACACTGTGTCAGTAACTCACGGTGATGCTGCTCTTTGACTGGAAAAGCAGGAACTATGGGTGTCTGCCCCTCGACGAAGCAGCCGTCTCTCACAGACGGAGGCGTGCATGCACATTTTGCATTGTTTGGCCTCTGAATGTAGAGCAGTTGGAGCTCCGCTCAGACAGCTGCAGGTTTTCCCACTAGAAACAGACAAAGTCTAAAGTCTGATCAAAGTTTGGATTTTACGAGGACATTGAGGGGAAACTGAGTGCCACCCTGTCTAAAACACCAAGCTGCAGTGAAAGAAAAAAATGCGCGTGATTAAATCTGCTGTAACTCCTCGAGTAAACGAGCAGAGAGAGAGAGGGGATTCAGTGAGCCATACCTGAGTGAATTATAGGTGGTTTATCAGCGTTTTCTGTGTAAATAATGTATAAAGGTTGTAAACAGCATTAGTATCTTTCTGGAGTGTGTTTCTGCCATTCTTTCGCTGTTTATTTGCCTAGTTTTGCTGTAATTCATCACAATAGATCGTCTTCTTCTGTCATAGTTTGTGTTTTATGGATTTAATCAGTCTTAGTTTGGAAACATTAAAGAAGGAGATGTCGAGGAGATCTGCCATGGAAAGGGTAGACCAGAGGGGAGTCATGAACAGGGCTAACTGTTTAAAAAAAGGCCTGGACATAGTCTAATATAACGAGCTGTAACATGGACACTAATGCTGTAGACAAACTAGAATGTGTGAGTGTATGTAAAATGGATTAAGATTATTTTTGGTCATCTCAAACCTTTGAACATGTTCATTTACAATTGTTTATAAAGAAACTCATGTTTAAAGTTCAAATCCATTTTTTCTATTCTTGTATTTACACACTGTTTAAGCATTTATAACATAATAATGACAAATACCTGCCAGAATTGTTTACTTTTATTTCTAATGAAAAAAGTTTACACAAATTTACTTTTAGGACATTTCCTAACACAATTATTGACAAAAAAGACAAAAGAACTATTAAAATTATTATCTTAAAGGGATTAAATGATTTCAAGACTGTGTTAAAGTACTTTTTGAACATTTTAGGCACACTGCAACAATACATTGATATTAATGATAACTGTGATAATTTTGGTCACAATAACTGTGATATGAGATTTTCATACCGTTACATCCCTAATACGTATACAGGATCACAGTCCTCTGCACTTACTGAACAGGTATATTGAAGAAATTGAAGTGAATGTGCCTGAATTTCCTTCAGGTAAATAAAACTGAATTGCTCGTCTTTGGCCCCCAAGATTAAAAAGAGTCAAAGTCAGTGCTTATGTGGACTCAGTGGGACGAAGGGTCAATCCAAATTTACCCCTTAGCCCTTCAGTACCCCTTAGCCTTTGGTTTCTCACAAGTAGCTTTCCCAATTCTCTGGCAGGTTGAGGAGAAGGACCACACAGCCCTTGAAACAAAAACAAACCAAGACCTCACTTGAAAGGACGGGGTATGAGAAATTAGCCATAATACTCCAAGCCTACTTCCAAGATGGCAGAGCAGAGATCGAAGGAAGTGCGTAAATATAATTATTTGATTATTAAGTAAATATCAATCATGTGAATTACCCTGATTTTTCACTGCTGCATTCACACTTCAGCTCACTCAGACTTTAAATGGATAAAATGTCAGGAGGGCGTGAGGAAATTGCCCAGATCAAGTCTGAGTGAAAAACTCTGTAGTTTGCGTTCACACATACAGCTCACCTGAGTAATGTCCAGATAATTTAAGAGTTTTTTGCAGGTGTGCATGAGTCTAGAGTCTCAGCAGGATGATTTTTGTATAGTCTTTCGTTGCCGCTGCTACTGCAGCTCAACCTTGCTGCACAGCTTGATCAGCCTGTTCATAATCAGGCAGATCCACCCATATAAGGGTCCAATAAAGCAGAAGGTGGGGGATACGAGCATGACCACAGCAGGAAGTGTCTGCTCATACAGACGTTAGCATAGATGCTAACAGTTTCTAACAGTTTTGGACTGCACACTAAAAGCTTTTGTCAATGGCAAATGTATTGTTGCTTGTCCCAAAATGGCAAGAGTTTGCTTTATGAAGTGGATAAAGTCCTGTACTTTACACCAGTGGTTCCCAACCTTTTTTATATTGTGTACCTCCTTAGCCTTTTTGTCATTCTATGAGTACCCCTTCACTCATACGCGTTGATGATTCCTCAAAAGTAGAATGTAATATATCTGATAATTAAATGAAAATATTTTATTTATCTCCTTAAAGGGCACATATCATACTTGTTTCTCCTTTTCACCATGCCAGACTAGGATGCCTGTAAAGCATTTCTGCCCTCAGTACAAGTCATTTAGTTCCTTCATCGCCCCACAATAGCGTTCTCAAAATCCTCATTTTAGGCCATTACGAAGCTCTCTTTGAAACGCTCGGATCTCAGGATGACCTAAAGTTACCTCCCAACGTCACAGCCCTTTGTGCTCTGATTGGTCAGTTCTATCGGGGGTAGAGCCAGCCTGTCCTTCTTCTACTGTATTTTCCGGCAGGCTTAAAGCAGCAACCGCGTATTGAGTCCCCCTACAGGCCAGAGCTGGTAATGAGTGAATGTGAGCTAGGGATCTATATACTGCTGCTGGACGGATGTGTTCCTCGGTGACGGTTTTGTGGCTAACGGACATCACAGAGGAGGAAGTGTTTTATCAGATTACTCCAATAAAAAGAAAGGTCCCTCGTGATGTCACGACGTTTCAAATCTCGCGGACATCTCGCAATGACCTATTTTCAGAGGCATCAAATCTCGTTCTAGGATATCAGAAAAAATACAATATTTCATTTTTTGAAAATTAAGGGGGTGTGAGGTCTTGTTTTCAAATTTATTATATTATATGTAATTATTAAATCATGCATCAGCATGATATGTCTCCTTTAAAGAGACTGTGAGGAGTTTCTAAGTAATTACAAAAAGTCTCACTTTTAGATATATGCCTGATTGAAATACACACTTTAAGATGAGTTTTATAGCATTAAAATAGGTTATCTATAAATGCTATTCCTTAGCCTTCTGGTCAGGTCGGACAGGACTGGACTGGCCTGGATACTCAACTTCGGGAACAAGACAATTAAAACGAGAGCAAATTTATATTATTTTATCATTTATATTACACGTCTTAGAGCACCGGGCTGTAAGTAGCGATATATAGCCAGCTACAACTACGATACTAAGTTTTCCAAAAATTGCTTGTTGTCACACATCAAAATCTACCGCTACGTAACTAGATAGAGAGATACATTACCTCGTCGCTTTGCATCCTGTAAGTTGTTGAAAAAAGAAGTTGTAAAGCAATGCAGAGTCCTGAGGAAGGTCCGAGCTGTATTTATCACAACAAGCACACGCTTTGGCTTTGGTAACGTCTTTTGGTGCATTCCAGTTGTAGTCAGAAGAAGGAATTTCCAAGTTCCGAGTAGGAAACTGCAACTGGAACGTCTCCCGAAGTCTGAATTTCCTACTGAGAACTCGGTGAAACCTCGCCACCCCTGAGTTGACAATCGAAGATGGATGCCCCCAGTGTGAACAGTTATTTAGCTCCTGTAATAATCAATTTATTTGCACTTCTGACTGGGGTGTGTCGCTCTAGATCAGCTGTATACATAGTATTGCTAGACTTACATTTACAAAAATGCTGCCATAGTGATAATCACATTCTTCATGTGATATTTGTGAACAACAACGCATGGCGTGCTAACAACAGCTAACAATAGCCTGGTAGATCGGGATGTTTTTTTCCGACTTCAACTGGAACGCCGATAAGTCGGAGATGATGTCACTCCCATTTCCGAGGTTACCGGAACGCAGCATTACGACAGTCGAGTTTTTATTTAGCCGGTAATAGATTCTCCTCATTGCACCTTTAATTTGAACATTTGATTCTCAGAATTGTTCTTCTTTTTAACTCAGATTGAATATAAAAATAAATATGCTGCCTTGAGAATGAAAGAGATACAAAATCAAACTAATCAACCTGCGTTTGTTATATATAATTGTTGTAATGTTTACCACAAAAACACTGGAGCTCCTTTGAATAAATCCCGTTTATACAGGTGTTTTGATTTTAAAAATCAGGAACAAAACTCTACTTCTTTGCAGGCTCCTCTCTCCTCTTTCCTGAATCCAGAACAAAAGGATGTCTCAGCCATTTATTCATATTTTCCTGGCTGCAGGTTAGCAGCTGTTTTCATTTTGGCTCGGCTATGCCACAGGAATAGTCTAGTTGTAGCACATACATATTATTTAATTGATAGCCTTATCTGAGTACTTCAAAGTCGGAAATAAATTGTTAAATATTTCTACGTAACCCCTGCTATGTTCTTGCATACCTCTTGGGGTACCTGTACCCCTGGAATCACTGCTTTACACCAGTGGTTGTGTCCGACTACAACTTTATCCAATTGGCCCATAACGAACGTGATCGACAAAACGATTGTCAAATCACCTGCTGGATTGGTGATGCTTTTGGGAGGTTTTTCCCTACCTGAACACCTTCTGTTTCCAGATGGATGGCTGAAAGATCAGCTGTGTATGTTACAGAAAGATGGATTTGGTTTTGTGGAGTCAGCCTGCGTTGGACACTGAAGAAACTGCAGTTTGGAGTTTTGTGTGTTTGTTTTTTTATACTCTTTATTTTCCAACACTGTAGTATGCCTCTTGGACTCTTAGTGCATAAGGATCTGTAACCAGGTCTAAAAATATTTCACCTAAAATGCTTTCCAAACTATTCAAGCTTTTCTTTATCATAAAAGCAACATTTCATAAAATTAGATCTTCTTGTTTCATACACTTCTTCTGTTGCACTGAACAGATACAATATTGCATCTTGTTCTGAGAATTTCTTTTCCAAAAAAATGCCAAGTGTATCTGTTCCTTCAGAATATTTTAGTTGTGCATATGTTAGCATCAGCTCATCATTGGTTTTGGCCTCATAAAAGTCAATTAAATATATATATATGTACAAAAAACTCCAGACTGACCCTTAATTCACATCTCTCCATGCTTTTGGCCGTACCGTGTCAGGACTGGAGGTTGTTGTGCGGTTGTTGCATTGTTTTCGCTCAGATCTTCCCAAAAATGAGCCACAGGCGAGTCAAAGTGAGTGTTAACAAGAGGGAGACGAGCCGCTCGCAGCACCCGGCCCTCTACTCGCCCGCCGGTGCCAACAGTGGGCGAAAGCTCATCCCTGTTCGCTAAATCATTTTGACTTCAGTGTGGTGGATCCGACGGCTCGTTCTCCTGACTCGGGGGGCTTCAGAGGAACTACGGAGGCCTGTTTGGACCATGTAAGGCTGGAGGGGTGGGGAAGTATTGTTATTTATGTTGTCTTCTCTCCATGTGGAGAGTCTGCTCTGTCCTTGATGACTTTATTGTTGAACTTTAAGCCTGAGTTGGTGAAGAAAACGCCTCAGAATTTTTTAATTAGAACTCTTATTATAAGTTGAGGGGATATGAAGGAGAGCAGATGCTACCGTTCGCTCCGTTTATTCCTGTTATTTTAGGCAAAAAAAAGTGAGAAAATTACAGCCTCATTATCCTGAAATCACTTTTTAATTTAAATGAATTGACTCGGGCAGAAAAATATTACATATAACGTGCAGAGTGTGTCATGCAAAGTAGCGATAAAGTGTAATAAAGCAGCGGTGCCCTATTTCTAACTTTGTGAAAACTGTTTAATGTAGTTCTACAGGCACACAAACACACACTCGCTCTGATAGCAAAGGCGGAGCGGAGAGTAGCAAAGCAGAAAGCGAGAGGAGGGCTCAGCATCTTCTCCGTTAAGCCTGGCTGACTAATTCTTGCTGCTAATTTGCGTTTGGTTAATTAACTAATTACTGAGGATGTCTGAGGGCGAGGCTGTCTGTCAGCCTGTATCAGTAATTATTTTCATCCTTTTAATTAGACTCACACACTCCTAGACGCACTTTCTACCCTCCCACCACACATACACATAAAGAGAGATATACACTCGCATGCACTCGGTAAACATCCTCACGACAGTATAGAGACTCTATAATGTCTGTGTGTATGAGGGAAGTTTACAGGGACAAACAGGATTGATTTAAAACTCAGAGCTTGATCCCATAATGAGGGAGAGGAGGATTTTTACTGATTTGCTGATATCACTATATCTCATGATTTGACTGTAAGGACGTCCCACTGGATATTAACACTTCAGTTATTCACCGTTGATACCATCACCTCCCTGTGTGGTGCTAAGTTGTAATTTAGAAAAATGTCACACTCGCAAGAAGAGAGGAAATTTTGATGGTTTGATTTATTTTTTATTTAAATGTGAAGCAACTCTGTGGGTCTGAGTCCATGTGGTTTATTATCTGTTGAACCACAATCTGCAGTGGTACTGACCAATCAGCTTTGAGCAGAAAGAGAAATACTTTAGTAATCTCCAAAGGGGAAATTTGGTTGTTCCAGTTGCTCTTATACACAGTTCAGCAGTAGGAGTATCAAATAAAGACTTTAACGACATCAAGAACTAGAAAAGCACTCTGAGAGCGCAGACCTCCGCCAGCGCCACAGTCCTCAGCCATATTGTCATTTTGACCATAAATATTACTCCTACCTTTATTTCATCAAATATTTAGATTCCTTGACCATGAAAACATACCATTAGCAACTGGATTCATAATGATATCTATTTTAGTTCAGTAGTTATTCACAGAAATCACATTTTTCACCAAGGTGGCCAGACACTGATCCAGATCAACATCAAAATCGAATCAGTTCTTCCTTTTCCCATGCTGAACATCTCCTAAAAATTTCATCAAAATCCATCCATAACTTTTTAAGTTATTTTGTTCACAGACAGACAGACAGACAAACTCTCCCGAAAACATAACCTCCTTGGCTGAGGTAATTAAGTAAACTTCTTTATGAAGGAAAATGGTAAATAAAATAAGTAAAGTTGGGAGCGACAAGCATGGCAACAGCAAACAGTGACTGTAAGCCTGTAAACAAAGGCTGATCACTGACATCAGCTTGAATGCTGATTTAGGATCAGTTTTATCAGAACTGGAGAAGTACATGAAGACTACCATAAGCTGTATTAGTAGTTTTATCTAAACTAGAAAATATTTCTCTATTAAAAAGGTATTTTTGATTCCCTAACCTCTTGTGTTTATGAGACATTTAATTACAAATTTGCAGCTTACATCATGTAATAAACTCTGCAGCAGTAGTGCCCAACAACTTCGTCATCTGATTGGTCCATCACAAGTGTGATTGACATTTGACATTAAATTGTCCAATCAGCCTCTGCATATGTATTTGAAAGGTCCTGCCGTATCCAAACACTTTCCACATGCTGTTGAGGCCCAGATGGACTTGTGGAATGGACATTATGTTGTATGTAGGTTTAAGGACATTTTCATTTTCAAACTGGCTTGCATTATCAACTGGTATTTTACCTCTTGGCAGCAAACAGCATAATCTGATCTGCCCCAAATGGATGTGACAGACAGAACGATTGTCCAATCACATTCTAGATATGGACCTGGGAAGTTCTAACCTTGCATAGCCGCTGGATCCACCTAATTGAGGGTGTATTCACACCTGGCTGGCTTGGGGCAGTTGTTCCGAAACAAGGAGTGACCTCCTCTAAAGTTTGGGTATATGTGAGCACAGCAATGGCGATCATATGAGGGACAAAACCAGCGGGTCGAGATCGCCAAAATGTGGTCTCGGCTCGCTCTGATTTGAGCCCCGTCACGGTTCCTTTGCAGTGAAAACACAAACACCTCAGCAGCCGACACAACTGACTCATACCTGTGGTTCACACTTTAGTAGAAGGGCGCTGTAATGCGCCTGGTTGCCAATCGTTCAGTCAAAACAATAGCAGAAGAAGGATTAGACAACGCAGCAACAGCAGAAGTAGAAGAGTAGGCGGAAGAATCTACGCAATATGAGTCGTGGGCTGACGTGGAGCAGTGAAGAAATAAAATGTCTCATAGAAAATCTGGGCAGAAGAGAAAATTTGCCAAATGCTGAACATTAAACATCACAGTTCAGACATTGTAAGAAAAGAAAGAAAACGCTCTCCGGGTAAGATTTCTGACCAATGAGAGAAATATTTGATTGGACTTGACATTTGTTCAAAACTTTGGACCGCAAGAGACTTTTGCTGTGTGAACACAAATGAATCAAGTGACAACAGAAACAACTGTACCGATTTTACCCCTGAATCGGAACAAAGCAAACGAGCCACAGGTGTGAATACAGTGTGAATTCACCCTTAATGTCTGTAATCCAGCAGACCTGTCTTACCAAATTCCAATCAACGGCACTTGTGAGGGGTCCAAAGCGACACAGCCCAGTCAGAGCAGGAAGAAGTGGGGGCTAAGAGCAAGACGACAGCAGGAAGAGACTGCTTGTACTGAGATTAGCATAGATGCTAACAGCTTTAGTAACAGTTTATCAGATCTAGATATTTACTGCATATTTATTATAGCAAAATTCTCTATGGAAAGGATATTATCTGATTGGTGTGTAATTAATGTGACGGATGGAACAATCATCCAATCACCGGATGAGTGTGCTGTTGACAGTTTCTGCCCATTCCCAAACACTTTCTTTGAGCTCTTTCCCAGATGGACCAGTGAAATATATTCAACAGTCCATCTGATGTGTCAGGTTAGAAAGGCTCTGTCCTCCCCAAACACTTCATATGAAGTGAACCAGTGAAACATATCCTGTAAACTGCTTTCACTGAATGGTCTATCTGGCATGTCAAGTTAGAATTTGAGTTTAGGAAAAAATCTAATTGCGATTTTTCCAGCAGATATTGTGATTTCCATTCGATTCACGATTCTCTTCAAAATCAGTGCATTTCACTGTTTACTGTGGAGACAACTGTAAGGAAATCAATGATCAAAAGCACATAACACATTATTCATCACCTCATATTGATGGGGACTGATGAGGGATACTCCCAACTTCTACTCCTAAACCGAGGCTTTGTATTGCTGACCTGCTTACCAGCACTTTCACGGTGGAGATGTGATGTTTGCGAACGAGTTGACTCTTCTGGAGACTTTTTTTAAAATAAACAATGAGAACTGATTGGCAGTTGTGAGTAAGCCATTCGTTTGTGAGCAATTCTTAAAGCATCCTTTATCATCAGTAAGTGTGGTTGTTGTGTGAACTACAGTGTAAAATTCACATCAAGTGGTCTAACAATTAGTAAAGCATCAAACAATTTTAAGACCATTGACTAGCAAAACAGTATGTGTAAAATAGTCAACAAAACAGATCCTGGGTCAGTCAGGAGCGCTGGAAAAATAACTGCAGCTTTGGCATTCACATGATTGCGTTGTCTGACATTGCAATTTTGATCCAAAAATCAGCCCTATATAAAGGTGCAGTGTGTTGAATTTGGCATTTTAGCGACATCTAGCATTCAGATTCAAGAATGAACCTAACCGTAGCCAAAACGTCACATCGCTGAGCAACGGAATCCTGTGAAGACCAAAAAGGATCCTGAACACAGCACACAATTTATGTTGTGTGTGTGTTTATACACACAGTTTGAATCCCTAGGACAGAGTAACAACTTTCTATGCATCCACCGCCATCCTCTCCTCTTCTTCGCCTGCATTCCAGGTAGATTTCAGAACCGGCGGACAGATTTGCGTTTCGTTCTTTTTGTCCCTAAAAACCACCCGTAGACAAATCAATATGTCGGCCTACACGAAACAGCGGCCTGCGGTAATGTAGTTTTTTTATAAAGATTTTTCTAACCAAACAAAAATAAAACAAACGTTTCATGGGGATGATTGTACTCCTATTTTGACGGACTTTACATACAAATAGAAACATATATCTCCTATATTCACCGTTTCTGTTTGGCAAAATGCGGTGGATGTATAAAATGCCACATTCTCCACACTACATCTTTAACAGGTGCAGAGGTGTTGCAGTTTCAGTCAGCTGTGGTGTGAGCATGTCTCCATCTCTGCGAACATGTTATCAAGTTAGAGTTTTCAGACTGCCAGTGTGAGCTGTATGACTAACACACAGGTAACCTTCAGTAGGATGTTTGTCTAGCTTTCTCTAAGTTGCATGAGTACATTACATCGGCAAAAACAGAAAAATGACAGATAAGGAGCCATATTTACTTTGTTTCAGCAGACTCACATCCACATTGGTAGTGTGGTGGCAGTTAGGCCTGTCGCGATAACAAATTTTGCCTGATAACAACTGTCCTCAAAATTACTGCCAATTCACGATATTATTGTCAGCATTATTTTATTACTTTTTCCTTAATGTAATTATAATATATGGTATTATAATGTGAGTACACTGTATCAAATAAACTTTAGTTTCTCAAGAGCATTTAGCTGCAACTGTAATGTAAAGAGCTTTTAAATGAAATAAATGAAACATTATACATGAAACAATCAAAAAAGACCAAAAAAAGCAATTAAAATAAAATGGACTCTCTTTTAGCGAAAATTGCATGTACATAAAATTATTATAATAATAAAAAAAAAATAAAAAAGAGAGACCCTGTTTCTGTAAAGGAAAAAACAAACTCCATTAAAAACACAAAACAATAAAAACAATGAATAAAATGGAGTTTATACAGTCCAGGAATTGTTTATGACATCTACGTTCTCCCAGTCAATTTACTGTTTGTCAGTTGTTTGTAACATTAGTGGCTTTTCAACCGTACCGAAGGGTTGCATTTCTTTTGCAATGTAGCAAACGACACTGACTGTGTTTTGCGCCGTTTTATTTATATCCACTTTGCCGACCAGACGCCTCAGTAAGCGTTGATTGTAAGGACGAAGGCTCTGCTGCACCTGAAGGGGCAGTTTTTTTTTCTCAGTTAGGAAAAATGGACAGGAAGGTGTCTTTGAGACGGGCGTGCAAGTTGGTCGTATTCCCTGAAAAATGCGACATATCACCTTGCCGGTGATCATGAGCTCACACCTTGTTCTTTCTATTTAAAACCAAAACATTCCCACACTGGGGCTGTAGCTTTCGGCTGAGGAGCCATCACTTTCATGCCATCATTTATATTAGTGTTTCTTGCTACTCCTCACGATGCTCACTTAAAGCAATCTGCATGTGTATGCGCTAGCGGCCCTGCCTCCCCCTACAAAGACTGAATGACTGACAGATGGCTCACTCTGTTTATTCCGCTATAGAACCAACGCGCCCCGGTGTTGTTAAAGATGTACGGAGTGAACCATCTTCTCATCCAGCCTGTTTGGTACATTTTTATTTAGCGTGCGGCTAAATGATTTATTGATTATGGTGACAGGCCTTGTGGCAGCTTTGGTGGTCAAACTGCCGACATCCTTCTGGCTCCTTCAGTTTTCAAACTTCTGTGGTACCGTCAGAGTTTCAGAGCGATGCTCGTCCCTGCCACATGTGCACAGGGGCGTCCTCTGGGCTACACATACAGGCGTGTAGCCGCAGGGCCATTCCTGCATACAAATATCTCATGAACACTTTGAGGGTTTTCTTCAAACTTTGCACAAATTTCCACTCCGACTCACCGAGAGGCAGTTTTTATATCAGCGGTCAAAGGTTACTGTGACCTTAAATCTTGTGAGCAGAATATTTCAGTGATTATTTTTGTTTGGCTCAAACCTATATTTAGACTTGAGGGGGAACTAATTGGATTTTGTAGGTTAAAGGTCACTGCAACCTCTTACAAGCACCAACATCTTCCCAGCCCCTTTTTTTGACCTTTACCGGACTTTCCCTGCCAGGCAGCTGCATACTTTAACGTGCCTCCTGAGCCCTGCCTCCCACCAACAAGGTAAACCCCCTGATGTGAGGGACATGTGTGAAAGGGTCGCTCTGAAAATATCAGGGACAAGCGGTCCTGAAATGTTTCATCTCTAACATGCAGACTTTAGAACGGACTCTATGAAACACTAGACTGAGTTAAAGTAACAGGTTTTCTGACACATCACTATGCTGTGGATTTTTGCTGCACTTTCTTAAACTTATTGTTCTGTGTTTTCGAGGAGGGGTAGTTTGAGGAACTCGCCAACTGGCCGCAGTGATGGGACGAGCAAGTCAATACTGCTGAAAGGGCCTGAGGGGCGTCATAACTTTGTGAATCCAGAGTCAAAGTAAGCCAACACAACAATGTCTCTGTGACTAAAGTTACATTTTCACAAAGAAGACTGTTCTATTGGTACTTCTTTAGAGCATTAAGCCCAATAAATTGGCACTTTATAGCACTCAGCCTCATTAATCTTTTTAAATTATGTACTGTCATATTCGTCCTGAGTCTCATTTTTCTTATGTGTGTGTTTTTTTTTTTACCTTAATTTTCTAAGTGTTTTGTTGGATGAGAATTTGACTTGGAAATCACATATAAATTATACAAAGGTAAAAAGATCAAAAGTAATTGCAATGTTACATAAGATAAAGGATTCATTGGATAATGAAGTATTGTATATTTGATACAATTCTATGATTGTTGATTTATTGATTATCGTGACAAGCCAAGTTCAGGGTCTACTGAAACGTATTTAAACCATCTTTAAGTTAAAGTGATTAAATTCTTATTAGCCTCTTTCCTGATTTAAAGGCATGTTTTAGCCCTTTGATAGTTTTACAGTATTGTGCAGCCATATTTTATCATTTAAAAGATGCTGGAGAAACATTTATGTAGTTGGTGTAAGATACAGCAGGGAGATGTGCATGGTGAGGGCTGCAGACTCTTGGTTTAGATAGCATGGGCTACTGTTTGACCCAGAAGATCCTGATGTGTTTTTTTCAAGTCTCCAAAATCTGAGTGCAGGCTCATACTTCCTAAAAGAAGCAAAAACAGTCAGGGAGCTGGCCAAGGGTGACGGCCAGGATGGCTGCAAGTCCTCTAGAGAGCATGCTGATGGAAGGCCAGGGAAGGCTACATGAACACACAGTCAAACACTCCCATCAGAGAAGAGCTTTGCACCCATGAAGGGGAGATTAGGAGGACCAGAGGGGTCACTTGGGAAGTAATATACAGTCCCTTTTTTAAAGGTGACCTTATTTCATATCTTTCTTTGCCTAATTGAAACACTTTATAAACAGGAAACCATTACAGACTAATAAATGTGCATTTAGTTTTAAACTCACGTCATGCTTTCCACTCAAATATGTGTGATTTCGCTGTTTTACAGATGAGAACTCAGATTTATTTTTGTTACACGGACATTTTGACTGACAGTAATCACGTTTGATACTTATGTTTATAATTATTACTATTAACTTCAACTATAACTTCACTTTATTGTCCCCAAAGGAAAATTTGTTTTGCAGGCCGGTAAAACCCTAAAACATAAAAACACAATCCCACAAATCCAAGTAAGACACAAAGATGGATAATGTTATATGTTTTATAATACACCACTCCTGTTGCTAAACTTAATTCTGTTTTTTCATACTTTTGACATCTCATTATTAATTTTTGCTGATTACTGAGATTACTAGAAGGTTGGCCGATTGTTTCAATGCTGATGTGTGTTTCCTCTTTGGTTCAGATAATGAAGATCCATGGGAGATCTGAAATCTTCAAGACCTGTCTGTTAGTAGACATTACCTTGGCCTGCTGACTTCCTTAGATTTTTCCAGCAGTTTTAACAGACGATTCTTATTGGACGAGTTCAGGTTCCCAAACCAAGCAACAATACAAAAGGTTAAAACAGAATCAATAAAACTTTTGGAAAAGAGAGTCATCATCTCAGAAGAAACATGGAAGGTTCTCATTTTCCTCAAAAAAAAAAAACAATCTTTGTTAAACCTTCTTAGTGGTAGCACCAACATGGAGGTCAAAACAGTTTGTTATCAAGGACCACACCCAGACACTTATAACTCTCCACCATCTCAACACTAGCATCTTTAATAACAGTTGGTGAAGGCAGAGAGGGAGACTTCCTAAAATCGATGATCATGTCTTTGGTTATAGACACATTTAACTTAAGAGAAGACTCATCACACCAAGCTACGAAATCATCTTCAACAGGCCCATAGTCCTGCTCATCCTCCTGAAGAAGGCTAACAATTACCGTATCATCAGCGAACTTCAAGATGTGTCTGTTGCTGAATTTGCTACGACACTCATTAGTGTACAAAATAACCCAGATTTATTGTTTTCTGATCAAAAGCATGATTTCAGACAATGCAATCATGCAATCGTCAAAGCTGTAATATTTCACAGCCCCCCCTGACTGACCTAACCTGACAAGCCAGATGGACAGCTCAATATATCTGCCACAGAAATATTTCACTAGTCCATCTGGGTAGGAGCCCTTTAAAATTGTTTTCAGGGGCAGAACGTTAAAAAAAAAAAAAAAAAAACTTGTGCTTGGACAATTGTTTGGCTCGTCACATTCATCACAGACCAATCCACATCAAGCAGGGTTGCCTCCTATAATGTAGCATACAAAGCGGCTAATGTAGCGGCTAATGGTTTACAGCAGTTAACAACAGTTTATGGATGTTAGCCATAGCAGCTAACTTAGCCACTAACAGCTAACAACAGTTAATGACCATTAGCCGTTAGCTGCTAAGTTAGTTGCTAACAGCTAACGACCTTTTACTATCATCTTACACTAAATTGTACCACACAGATGATTCATTTAACACTTATATGTGACATGAACCTCGTCAAAGACAATCCCTACAAGTAAACTTCTGAGGAGGGCAGATTTCGCCAAGTTTCACTGAGTAGCCATGAGGACAACAGGCTAATCATGTCCGTTCTCGACTTCCGGTTGTCATCACGTCCGCATTCTGCTGCTCCCGCCTCTCCTCCCTGATTGGGTCGTTAAGAATTCAGCCGAGTGAATTTGTTGAACAACAGAGGCTGGCAAGACGGACCTGCAGGATTTCAGAATCAGGCAGGTCTGTCTGCTCTGCAAGGCTAGGACTGACCCAGGATCTGTTGTGTCAAGTATTTGCTCGTGGTGATGTTGTCACATATCAGCGCTCATGTCTAAAACCATTAAAGTTTGACATGCTGGATTGACATGGCTGTTGTTTTTCTTTACTGGAACTGTTGAATTTTGTTTTTCTTTGTATTACTTGTTTCACTTTTTTATGTTGCATTTTATTTAACCTTTTTATATCACAGACTATGGAGTAGTGAGAGTGCCAAATTACAAAAATAAATCTATAAAAGAATAAATAAATGAATGAATTAATAAATAAATTATATAAGAATCTATAAATGAATAAATAAAAAAATGAATTAATAAATAAATTATATAAGACTCTATAAAAGAATAAATGAATTAATAAAAATATATAAGAATCTATAAAAGAATAAATAAAAAAAATGAATTAATAAATAAATTATTTAAGAATCTAAAAAAGAATAAATAAAAAAATGAATACATTATATAACAATCCATAAAAGAAAAGGCTAATAAAAGCAGAAATATAAAGACAAATTTAAAAAAATAAATATAAAAGTGATAATAAATAAATAAATGAATAAATAAATAAATAAAGTAGCTATATAAAGTGATATTAATCAAAGAATAAACCCTTAAAAGAAAAGGCTAATAAAAGTATAAATATAAAGACAAATAAATAAAAGCATTTAAATCGCATTTAATGTCACTTTAAAAGCGAAGGAAATATGCGCAGAAAAATATGCGCAGTAGAAATGTGCTTGCGTCACATGCACAGGAGGAATCCCAATCGAGAAGAAACATGGCGGCGGAAAACTTGTCAGAAGAACTCGTCGTGGTTAGAGAACAACATAATTATGACGGGCACATGTTTTAGGGCGGTAGAGGACGAATGGGAAGTGTTCTGAGGAGATCCTATGTTTACTTTGACCCACACAGACATCGATGAGCTCGTGTGGCGAGACGGCCTGATGCTGTGCACCTGCTCGACTCCAGCTTCTCTCCAGCTCTCCCTCCTCACTCTCCCTGTCCCCCCTATTCTCAAGATTTCCCCACAAGCTCGTCAATGTCCGTGTTGGTCAGCGCACACATAATACCAACACTTTCTATTACGCCCCTCTACCGTCCACAATACATATTCTCCGTCGTAATTGTTGTGTTCTGTAGTTTTAGCCAGTCTTAAAAGTTCTGCTGTCAAGTTTTCAGCCGCCATCCTTCTTCCTCAATAGGTTTCTTTCTGCGCCATGCATAACTACATTCCTACCACATTTTTCTGCGCCTATTTCCTCCAAAAAAATATGCGCAGAAAAATGTGCGCAGTAGGAATGTCATCGTGAGCAGGCGCAGAAGGAAACCAATCGAGGAAGAAGGACAAATATGTCAGGCTATGCTTTGTTTACATTCACAGACACAGAAAGAAAGAGAGACAGACAGAGAGAGAGAGAGGGGAAACTAAAAGAGAGACACAGAGAGAGAGAATGAGACAGAGGGGGAGACAGAGAGAGAGAGACAGAGAGAGAGAGAGGGAGATAAAGAGGGGGACAGGGAGAGTGAGGAGGGGAGAGCTGGAGAGAGAAGCTGGAGTCGAGCAGGTCCACAGCATCAGGCCGTCTCGCCACACGAGCTCATCGATGTCTGTGTGGGTCAAAGTAAACGTAGTACTTGTTGTTCTCTAACCACGACGAGTTCTTCTGACAAGTTTTCCGCCGCCATGTTTCTTCTCGATTGGGATTCCTCCTGTGCTTGTGACGCAAGCACATTTCTATCAAGATATTTTTTCATGCATATTTCCTTCGCTTTTAAAGTGACATTAAATGCGATTTAAATGCTTTTTATTTATTTGTCTTTATATTTATACTTTTATTAGCCTTTTTCTTTTTAAGGGTTTATTCTTTGATTAATATCACTTTATATAGCTACTTTATTTATTTATTTATTCATTTATTTATTTATTAAGCACTTTTATATTTATTTTTTTAAATTTTCTTTATATTTCTGCTTTTATTAGCCTTTTCTTTTATGGATTGTTATATAATGTATTCATTTTTTTATTTATTCTTTTTTAGATTCTTAAATAATTTATTTATTAATTCATTTTTTTATTTATTCTTTTATAGATTCTTATATATTTTTATTAATTCATTTATTCTTTTATAGAGTCTTATATAATTTATTTATTAATTCATTTTTTTATTTATTCATTTATAGATTCTTATATAATTTATTTATTAATTCATTCATTTATTTATTCTTTTATAGATTTATTTTTGTAATTTGGCACTCTCACTACTCCATAACAGACTTTTTGCACTGCATTTTTTAAGGTAAGAGTCAAAGATGGCTCTTTTAGTTCTTCAGTCTTTACCCTTTAACTCCCAGCTTGCAGAGGTCAATAAATTAAGAATATTTAATATGTTAAAAATAAAAAAGTTATTGTCTCTGTCAATTTTTAAGGATACAGAAAAAACTGCAAAACCCTCTATGTGGGATTTAAAGGATCAAAAGCTGAAAGCTGTAATTATAGCTACTATTATTTTTTAAAGTACTAAACCATTTACCGATATGATTTGTACAGCACAGTCCAAAAGTTTGGACACACCTTCTCATTCGACGTGTTTTCTTTATTTTCATCACTGTTTACATTGTAGATTCTCACTGAAGGTATCAAAACTATGAATGAACATGTGTGGAATTATGTACTTAACAAAAAAGTGTGAAATAAATGAAAACATGTCTTACATTCTAGTTTCTTCAAAGTATCCACCCTTTGCTCTGATTACTGCTTTGCAGACTTTTGTCATTCTCTTTATGAGCTTCAAGAGGTAGTCACCTGAAATGGTTTTCTCTTCTCAGGTGCGCCTCTCCAGGGTTAATTAATGGAACTTCTTGCCTTTTTAATGGGGTTGGGACCATCATTTATGTTGTTCAGAAGTCAGGCTGATGCACAGCCGACAGCCCTATTAGACACTTTTAAAATTAATATTATGGCAAAAACCAATCAGCCAAGTTAAGAGAAACAAGGGGCCATCATTACTTCAGTGAGAATCTAACAGTGATGAAAATAAAGAAAACGCATTGAATGAGAAGGTGTGTCCAAACTTTTGGCCTGTACTGTACATATATATATATATATATATATATATATATGTATGTAAAATCAGTTATTCATCATAAACATTTTTGTTTGTCAAACCCAGTACCATCTATTTTTGGTTATTTTGATTGCTACTTCATTTACAAACATTTTTGCCTTTTCTGATGGATTTGTCCCAAATATTTGTGCATTTTTATGTCTATCAAATATTTACCTTAAAAACCTTTAAACCCCACACCAAGAAAATATCTGGTGTTTGGTTTGTTTGTAGTTTTCTCTGTTCCCTGAAATGTTGACAGAATCATATCAATGATTTGATTTTTACGGTTTTTTTTTAAAACATCCCTGAATTTACTGATGACCTCTGCCAAACAGTTGAGGTGGTAGTTAAAGGGTTAATATCTGCCGTTGGTCAAGGACTTTAAAGAGTGTACACGCATGTTTCTTATTAATAAATACACTTGAAACCTTTAGTTTTCATCCTCTCCTTGGAGTAAGTTTTCTTTTTCTTTTATCTCAGACATGTTTACTGAGATTAAAGATAAATGAAACCTATTCCTAAGAAACTGAAGACATAATGATCAACATTTAGCTATTGCCTTAGAGTTAGGTATGATGTCATCTTCTGTCATGTTTGAAAATGTTACTGCAAACATGGTGAATATTGCACTTGCATTTGAAGAAAATCGAGGACTGAATTGAAATCACAATATCAGCCACAAAAATCGCACGTACATCTTTTCCTAAAATCGTTTAGCTCTATTGTCGTCTATATAGTTGAAAAGCCTGATTAGTCACCTTTACGAGGCACAACTTTTAAGGTTCTTGAATTTCGCTTCCCTGGAATAAGTGACATAGCTAAGTACGAGGTACCAAAAAAAAATTAATTACAAAAATATCTCCTGCAACTGGAAACTGGTGTTCTGGTACACACAGTGGCAGCACCCTGGTATCATGAACTTAAGACCAAGCTTTGAGAGACTTGTGAAGTCAATAACCGACTGCAAAGTGGGTGTTTGAGGAAGACAACACTTTAGGAAGACCAGATCCTCGCCTTTGCTTCACTGAGGAACCATCGGAGTCCAAAGATCGTTCCTTGCTAATGAACCGGATTATTTAAGACCCCTTTAAGGGTTAGTGTTAAACTCTGCACAAATGTAAAGGCGTAAAGCTGCCCACGTTAGCTCTGGTTTTACATGTTGTTATTGTTGTGAGGATGTTTCCTGGCCAGACTAAGGTGCCTGATCAGCTTTTTGTGGGGTCACACTTGGCAGGAGGAGAGAAAGAGCGAGTGAGTGTGTTAGAAACAGAGAGCAGATCTCTGGCAGAGCGGCCGCACAGCAGATTTCAGCCCAAGAAGCCAACTTTAGTAAACAGGCAGAACTAATGAGGACACTGAACACACACACACACACACACAAACAGGCAGACACACACACACAGAAGTGAGTGTCTGAGCATTTGGAGGCCCCGAGGCCCCGGGGCCAGAGCAGCCCAGATACCTGATGGGAGCAGGGACATCAAAGCTGCAGGATTAGAGAGAGGAGAGAGGAGAGAGCGCCGCAGGGAGGAAATGCTAACTTATTATCCGCTTCCCAGCTAATCCTGTTATCTACAGAATATAGCTGTGTTTAACCCCCCAACACACCTCCCTACGACAACACACACACACACTCACATAATTCTGTGTTTTTAGGGGGTTCAGCAGCCTCCCACAGCACCTCCTGCTTTCACAACAAACTCCCAAAAAACCATCTGGTCCTGAATCGGTTTCAAATTTAGATCACACTGAACTTTTGACACACTATCAAGTCCACGTCGCTCTCCATCGCTCTCAGGTCCTCTAGTCAGGCTGACTCTGTCCTGAGTCGGCTTCAGGTTTGTTGTAGGTGTTCAGGTGATGTAACATGGCCTCAAGCAGACATCCACGGATCAGAGATGCCCCCGGCAACAAGGGGGGACAAAACTGAACAAGCTTTAGTCTCCCACGATTCACTGTTTTTAGGTTTGTGCTACATTCAAATTTAAGGGAGCTACTTCAACTGTTTAAAAAGTATGTAGATATGAACAAAAATGCAAACCAGACTGTTGAGATAAAGCTTATTAAAGGGGGTGCCAATTTTTGTTTTTTTTTGTTTCCTTGTCTTGCCTCACTCCCGTGTCTATGACATTTGGTAAAAACATTTCTTTGGACTGTGCCTGCAGTAACGAGGAAGAGACCAGAAGATTCTGCCCACTGCTAATTAGCTTAGCTCAAACACTGAACACACATCTTAGTCTACAATAGACAGCATAACATTATACAGTAAAAAAAAAACAAGTCAAACAGTGCCATTTAGAGTTTCTAAAGAGTTTCCTGATGACTGTAGGCAGAGGCAGACTAATGCTGGGTTTACACCGAAAGCAACCCAGCTACCAAAATCCCGTCGCCCACTGACATAGCGTCGCGTGTCCATAAATACCTTATTTTGGTCACCACTGCCATCGGACGTCGCTCGGTGACGTCACGTCCACGCAAGTTTCACTGCGATCATTTGATATATCATATAAAAGGATGTATAAGTGGACATTATTCCAGCTGTATCCTTTTCACTCACTTATCAACCACAAAACACTGCAGCTGATGCCCTGCAGCAGCATCATCTGTGAGTTTACCGCGGTCCGTCTAGGCCGAACTTATGCCCTCACTGTCTAATGTTTCCCACACAGACATGGTTACTCTGTAGTCCGGATGAATAACAGTCTGTCTAGGGTACCGACATACGTGCACACACCTGCTGATTAATCAACTTTTTTTTTACTTTCACATCGTGGGACAAGCTATGTGGTAGTGTGAAAAGCAGCTGTTGCATCGCGGGACGGTTAGCCCTGCCCCATCGCGGCTGGACATTGACTTTGCATGGAGAGTGATCGCCAAGGTAGTACAAGTAGCGTCCAGTGTGTGCGCACCTTAACACTTCCCATTTACCCCCAGTGTCTGAGCTAAGCTAACTAGCGGTGGCCGAGCTCCGCCCGTCTCTTTTTTGTTACTGCACTCAGTCAAAAGACTGGAGTCTATCTGCTTGTCACGGACTCTGGAGTGAGGCGAGACATTAAAACAAAAAAGTTGGCGTATCCCTTTAAATCACAGCAACAACAACAACTGTTAAGGACACTTAGTTCGGACTTCAATTACATTTTTGAATGACTTGCATCACAACTGAACACAACACCACAATATTGTTTCTGTGTAAGATCAGTGTCATTGCTCTGGTGTGTGTGGCAGGTGATTAAGTTGGCTGTGAAGTTGCTGATCTCACCATCAGTCTACAATCTTTGGCCAAACTGCGCCGGTAGTGCAGTTCAGTGCATTTGGTCAGTAGTCAGAGGGTTGCAGGTTCAATGTGGGGATGTATCCTTGGGCAAAACACTTAACCCCAAGTTGCTCCTCCTGCTGCATATGTGGTGTATAAATGGGTATGAAAGACAGTTAAAGTCTTCACCAATACTGATGAGTTACTTAGATAAAAACTCTGAGGCCATCAATGTGAGAGTGAATGGGTGTGAATGAGTAGATGTGACCTGCGGTTTGAAGCTGCTTTGAGTAATCTTATACCGCTTTCCCACTAAAATTAGCAGGTCAATGCAGGTTTTTTCAATGCAGGTTAACCCGCTTACAATCTGCAAGTGACTTTTTTCCCACTGTCAGCAGACCCGGGTCTAACCTGGCCTACATCTTGTTCCAGACAACCCAGTCCTGAGCCCAAGGTTAAAGGAGACATGCCATACCCTTTTCCATCCTTTAATACAGTCATCTGTGGTCTAAACAAAACCATCTGTGCTGTGCACTGGTCAAAATACAACACAGGTTAATCTCCAGGAGCTTTAGCTCTCCTTAAGCCAGCACTTATTAGACTCTAGCTACAAAAAAGAAGCCAGTTAGCATTGCTCCTCGCTGCTGAATCATCTATCGAAGTGCCATTTCCAGCTCAGCTATGCTCTGCTAAAACATCAGCTGTGCTGTTACGTTAGAATTAACATGACAAGTATAAAAGCTGCCTCTTTTGGATGTGTCATTGTGCTTCTTCCCATTATTAAGCCTCTCATTGCAGAGCAGGCTGCAGCAGATGCTAAAATAAACACATTTCTTTATAACAAAGAGGAAAAGTAACATTAATTGATTCAAAATCATTTTTGAATCAAACCTACTTGTTTTAAAGTGCCTTACAAATAAAAGTGGACTGGAGTGGATTGGACTCCAGAGTTTTATTTCATACTTGGGAATAACAAGACAAAAATAAGACTCAGATCGCCTGCAATGAGACACAAAATTCTACTATTGCAGCAAACAAAAATTTCTGCACAGAAGAAAAGATCTCTTCTTTAAGAGGTTAATTATGTTGACAACATTTTAACGCATTACATAAATTAAAAGTCTTATTTTCTCTCAGCTCAATTCGACCCTTATAGAAACCTTATTATTGACTTTCAATCTGATGCAGAGTGATACCTCTGGCCTCAGACACACACACCATCACTTCATTAGGGACACCTCACTGGTATCAAGTTGGACTCCCTTTTAATTCAGAACTACTGTAAAGGTGCTGAAAGATTCATACGATACGATATGAAACGATATACTTTATTGTCCCCGTAGGGAAATTTGTTTTGGACTCGCCTGCTGCTTACAAGTCTCCACAGTCTGATAAAACAAACAACACAAAATTGCACATTGCCAGTATTACCAGTATTGTACATACAAACACATATTGCACTTTACAGACCTTGCACATTATACACATACTGCACATACCCAGCTATAAAAGAAAGAAAACCACGTAAATATTGCACAATCCCTGCAGCCTTAAAAAGCACTATTTAAAAGCTTAATGGAAGTAGGAACAAATGAGTTTTTAAATCTGTTTAATCAGAGACTTTGGTCACTCAGCAACAAAACTCAGGTAGGCTGAGGTGTTTAAACATTTATTATTTAGGACTAGAGCTGCAACTATCGAGTATTTTTGGAATCGAGTACTCTGTCAATTATTTCTTCGAGTACTCTAACAAAATATACTTTTTTGTTTTTAAACAAATAAATCAATTGTATACAATGCAACATGTTAGGGCTTTCAAAATGAGCAACCAAATGCCGTTTATTCCTCAGAAAAGGGTTTTTATTTTAACAAATTTCAAAGTTTAAACCAGTACTGGCTTAAAACAAAGCCAATACAATACTGATTTACAAAGCAGTAATATAATTCTGCAATTATATTTGTGAAGTGTGTTCTGGAGGGCATTGTGTAGTTTGGGTTGAAATCCTTGATCATGTTCTTAAATCCTGTGTCCTCCACCATGGAAAGAGGACGCATGTCTGTGATGAGCATATTTAAAATGCTGTAATAGTAATAGTTGCAGCCCTAACGACGTGCTATCATACTAAGCTACATGCTAGGCTAACTCTGTTTGATATCAGACACACTGCACTGTGTTTTCCCTTCTTGTAGTGACCACACACTTGAGACACTCTCTGCCATTTCTTCTGTGGACTCTCTCCTTTCTGTCCCTCTCTTTTCTCTTCCTTCATGATTGTACAAGCAGCGCAGCAGCAGAGGTAGCGGGCGCGTTGTGCCACAGAAATGACCGTCCGTGTCAAACACCGTGCACTGTATAGTAGTCCAGATATATATTTATATGTATAATTATATATTAAACGAGGCTTCGAGGCACAACATTTTATTCGAGGATATTTTGTAATCGAGTACTCGCGAATATATGAGGAATCGTTTCAGCCCTATTTAGGACTATGGGGCCAAGAAAATATCCCTCACACTTTTACACCAACTTACGACCTCTTTCCTCCTTATTAATCTTTAAGGACAGATTGCATAACCTGAGATCAATGAGCTTTATACAGTGTGTTGTTCCCAGAGTCCAAACCAAATTTGGAAAAAAGGCCTTCAGGTTCTCTGCACCCCATGCATGGAAGAATTTGCAGACTAAATTTAAGCTACAAAACTTAGCGTCTCTGAAAGTTTTTAAATCTTCAGTGAAGACTCTTGAATACCGACTTAGTGTCGCTGTTTCTATTGATAAGTTTTATTGTTTTACTCACTTATTTGTACTTAATTGAGTCTGTGTGATTGTTGAAACTGTCATTTTCTGCCATTCAGGTTTCTCTTGGAAAAGAGATCTGCTGATCTCAATGGATTAACCTCATTAAATAAAGATAAAATAAAATAAAATAAATGAAAGTACAGCAAATTATCATACTATCGTCTGAGGGTCTCTTCACAACAATGAAAACGGCTGAAAAGAGAGTTTTTGTTGCATTTGCTCTTTCTGTTAACACAAAAACTCTAACCCAGAAACAACAGCAGCTAAGGTCAACCACCGAGCATCATATGTGCTGCTAACTGTGCCAGGTTTGTTATCACTTCTCCTACAAAATGTGGATTTGCTGTGTCAATACATTTGTTATATACCCCAAGGACACTACAAACTTACTTTGCCAACTACTGGCTTGTTGTGCACACTTCTGTGTTTTCAGTGGATCACGCAGATTAGTGTGAACAGGAATCGTTATCATAATGTCTCCTCGTGAATGAGAAGTACTTTTGAAAACAAAAAGGAAAACCCTTAATGTTTGTGGTGACAACATTGTCGTGCAAAAAGGCCCTCAATGTCACAGCAGAAACTGAGATTCATCAATCCAGTCAACATTTTGATAATCTTTGAAAACTGCTGCAGCCCATCTGGTTCAAGATTTGATGTTCTTCTGCATACTTTAGCCATAGTTATTCAGGGGTGGATAGTAACTAGGGCTGAACAATGTGGACAAAATTTCATATCTCAAAATTCATACCAGATATCTCGATATCGGTATGATACAATATGACTACGGTGTTCGGGAAAAACCAAGTGGTGCATTCAAGGGCAATTGTATGAATGAAATTTGCTGTGACTTCCAGAGCTGTACATGCAGGGCGAGTGTGGAGGAAATCATTATCATTTATATCGTTGCTTTTCGATATCAATATCTTGAATGCTCATACCTTGATATAGATACGATAACGATAGATCTTTCAGCCCTAACAGAAACAAAGTAGATTAACTTGGGTACTATACTTTAGCACATTTTTTGAGTATCTGTACTTTACTTGAGTATTATTATTTTTGGAAACTTCTGACTTTTACTCCACTGCTAAACTACAACTACTAAAGATAACTATTGTACTTTTAACTCCACTACATTTCTGTAAAGGGTCTCATTCCTCATTCCTCTAAAGTATAGCTTTAAGGTCAGCAGGTGAAATTTATTTTTTCTTCTAAGATACAATCTGTGTGTGATACGTTCAAATGGTGATGCCGTACCTGTACCTTGTGCATGGGCTACTCAGATCAGACAGGCAAACGTTGAGATAACAATGCTCAGATAATGCATTTCAGTAGGGATGGGAGACAAAATCGATTCACATAAATATCAGGATGTATTGTTTGACGATTTTTAAATTGATTTTCAATGTAAATGCTTCATGTTAGTATGTGTTAATAAGCCACTTTTAAATGCAATCCAGGCTTTTGAAGAGAGAGCATAAACAGCTGGTTAAAATATATTGCTCAATAAATCCTTAAAAAACAGACTCACATGTGATGTGTATTTTTCCTGATATAGTCAGTAGGCATCATCATTGTTCATCTTTTTCGCTGGTGTTAAAAAAGCTAACTAAAGATTGAAAAAAACGGCAATATCGTAGAAACACAATTTAAATCGAATCGGCACCTTAAAAAAATCGTAGAAAATCAAGTCGAGAGAAAAGCGTACCGTCCCAGCCCTACATTTCAGCAGGTTGTTTCAGTCATTAGGTTTTGTAAATTTATTGTGGCAAAAAGACAATGACCCAATGACATTAAAATGAAAATTTACTTTTCATACTTTCAAAAGCAGGTACTCCAGTACTTTAACTTCAGTAAAATTTGACTGAACAACTTTCCCTTGTATTGGTGTAATATTTGGTGAGGTGTATCTATACTTTCACTAAAGTAATGGAGTTGAGTACTTTGTCCACCACTGTGGTTATCTGAGTTACTGTTGACTGTCATCTTAAATCACTAAGACAATTCTCCTTTGACCTGTGGCAGCAGCAAGAACTGCCACTCACTGGAAATTAGCTCTTTTTTGGACCACTGTTACAAATTTTCGGAAATTCTCCACGGGAAAAAGATGCTGGATAAATACCATTAGAGAATATTAATCAATCCTAAAAATTGCATACCAATATTCATATGTTACATGACAAATAAAAGTATTATACATGATTAAATGAACTTGACACAGAATTCAAGCAAATTCAGCCAAAATATATGGAATTAAAGCTGATAAAGCTATTTTCAAATCAATGAAATGACTGTTCCCAAATTTTTAAAGCTCAAAGATTTTACTGCTGCCATGTTTTGAATATAGTCTTGAGTGATATTTGATATAATGTTCCAATGCTTCACGAAAGACATTTAGAGACACTATAATAGCAAAGTAGGCAATAAATAACTTACAAAAGCCAATAAAAATATCAGTCAAGATTGTATAGAATTATTTTGATTAGATATTTGAGTTTTCTTCACATTTACAATTGCTGATTTGAAAATGACGGGCCGTAACAGGCTGTGCACTGTGTGTGTGTGTGTGTGTGTATCTAGAGGCTGACCACTCCATATATCATCATTTTCTGTAACACTCCAATCAGCTCCTTTGGCACCAACAATCCAGCCACATTTAAAGTCAACTTTATCACTTTTCAGTATTCTGATGCTTCGTTTGTACCATATCAGCCTATATACATAAAAAAGCTGTTACTACTTTCTAACATGGCTGCATGAAGGATCCATTCAGCAGACATTTAAAAACTGGAAAAACTTTTTAAGAGACAGTGAAAAGACTAAAGCCATTAATGGCAAAGTGATAAAGTTCATAGCGCTCAACAACCAGCCCTTTTCTGTCATTGAAAACCAGAATTTTTAGAAGTCAATAGCACATTTGGAGCCATGTTACACCCTCCCAAGCCATCGCTTCTTCTTGAATGCATCCCTCCAATGCCTTCTAAGGTACCCCAGACTGGTCCTGCACATTAATTCAGCTGAGGTATAAGAGCTCACTCTGAGCCACACTTAGCTCATTGTCCTCTCTGACTTTAACACCTGTAAAATAAAGAGGAAATAGGGAAGTTAAGAGAGAACATTCCACTCAGATAATGTTTATGTGAACAGAAGTGGTAGAAAAGAATAAAGTCTGCTAATACATGTAGATGAAGAGAAATTGTCATTAGGCTAATCAGCGCTAAACTAATTGGGAGTCATGGACCCTCCTATCTGCTAATTCTAACCCTAAACCCCGGCCGAGCAAGAGAAGGAGAGAGAGAGGAAGAGATGAAAATGAGGGTGAGGTAAAGAAGAGAGGAAGAGAGAGATGAAGCCTAATTAAGAGTGCTGGGATTTATGCAAATGAGACGGTGCTGATATGGTAATCAGAGCCTGCAGGGCCGTAACAGGCTGTGCACTGTGTGTGTGTGTGTGTGTATCTAAGAGGCTGACAGCTGGCTGTGAGGAAGGTCAGAGCCAATCAGACTCTTACTCTAATGCACACTGCCCTCTGGCCACTCTGCCATCTCTCTCTCTCTCTCTCTCTGGTGTCTCTCGCCCTCCGTTATCCTCACCCTGCACTCGTCCACCCCTCCCTCTCTCTCTCTTTTTCTTTACATTTCACTGCTCGACTGTCACGAAGCATCTCGGCATCGCACACAAACTCTGCACAATATTTGTTTTCACACGTCTACTAACAGTTGACCCTTTTCTAACTCCGCCCCTTTTTTCTCTCTCTGCTCCAATCACATTTATGCTAAGAACAGGACAGAACTCTTGGTTCCTCCCATTGGGTTATTATTATAACAATCAAATGTGCAAGGTGCTGAAAGCTGGTTTATCCATACACCCACGAACTGAAGTTCTGGTGTGGTTTTAAATCCAGTCTTTGGCTTCTTTCCTGCATGTCATTTCTTGCTCTCTCTCCCTGATCTCTCTCCGTTCACTGTTCCTTTGACTAAAAAAAAGGCAGGAAAAGAATCAAAAGGCTTGGCTCACGCTAACATCCTGGCAGAGTAAATCTTATCATAATTACTGATGTGTGACATGAAAAATTTTAACCAGGAAGTTCATATGTTTATATTTAATATACTCTTCTTGCATGTTAAAATCTTGATCCAACCACTGAGCTGTTAATGCCTAAGTCACACATTCCCGTTTCTCATGGCGACTGTGCACGACTGTACACGATTGAGGAGGCTGGTGTGATCGCTATGATACGAGATGAAATGACTGTCTCACCCCTGGACACACCCTGTAAATACACCGTCAGTAGCGCTTCTACAGCGCTTCAGGGGCATTCGTCCTGCTCCAGTTAGGTTAATACAGCGATAGGACGAGGATTGCATGAATATCCATCCCGCTGACACGACGTCAGCACCGCTCGAGCTCAGTTCGCATCACATAAGCTCCGACTGAGCCCCGTCGCTTGCGCCGTCTTGAAACGGATACATCCTTGTCAGTCGTCCTAAGAAAGCTTTCAGGGTTGAGCCACAATCAGGCCGATTGAGCTCCGTACATGCCACGCTAATACCGTTCGCCTTAGGACTGCATTAGGCTTCCACCCCGCTATACTGAGGGCAGCGATTCTCCACGACAGTTTTGAACAGTTCAAAACTGTTAGGACCCTTCCCCATTTCCCGCCGTTTATCCACGACTATACAACAGTGATCCAGACCAAGTAGCGCATGCATCACGACCAAAGCACGTTTTATTAGGATTATGACCATCGTGCACAATCGCCATGAGAAACGGGAATGTGTGACTGGGGCATAAGCTAAGCTTGCTGATCGGACTAACGTCAGATGTTCATATGTCTGTGGTAAAACATACGAGTAGTCTGGTCTGGCTTTTGTTATCATTAGGGCTGCAACAACTAATTGATTAAAAACGATTAAAATCAATAATTAAATTCGTTGTCAACTAATTTAATTATCGATTTTCATCTGTAACGAATCACAGGTGTTTTGGTGCATGAAATTGTAGCTTACAGTAGGTTAGTTTGGAGGAGATGAGCCCGCTCTCTTGCCGTAAGCTACTGTGAGAGGTGCGCATGCGCACTGGCGACCGTCACTGCACATAACAACATGCAGAAGGATTCACAATGGCGGAGTCCATGGCAGCATCACTTCACGAACGACCAAAAACCTCCAAAAGCCGGGAGCATTTCACGCTAAACAAAGCAAAGCAAACGATCACTTGCAAACATCACAAGGCCGACTTTATCTGCCATGTGAGCACGACCTCTATAAAAGAGCACTTGCTGAGAAAGCACGTTGGCGTGTTGGAGACGGATGAAGACACGCCTCGGTATAAAGATTATTTTTGTTTGTTACATTCTACAGCACCTTATTTTATTGAATACTTTATAGACGAGACTGCTACTACTTTGCCTGTTTTGTTTCAAGAAAAAAAAGTAAGTTTGTGAGCATTTATTTAAACAACATGCAAACAAGGCTATTGTGACGTTCGTCTGACGTAAAAATAAAGGTGACTCCAGCTTGCGAATATACCTGCTTTTATTTAACAGTCACTGTGGATCGTGACCACGCCAACTACAATTTCAATTCATGAACAAAATAGTGAGTAGTAATCTCTAGACCTCCTGCTAATGGCTCTCTCCCTCCTCGCTCAAACCCACACACTATCTCTCCCCTTCTGAACTCTGACCCGCTTGCCCCGCCTTCCTGGTCCCTTCACTGACCATTAATTTTCAGGAAACATTAACATCCACATTGAACACACAAACAGTAGAGCTGCTACACTATTAATGTACTTACAGTGTTGCACAATGAGTCAAGAAAGAAAAAGCTGTAATAAAATATTATGACAGAAGGAAAAATGCTTTTGATTGCCTTTATTGTTGTTTAGAAAATACCTAAAACAACTTAAAGCTAAATTGTAAAGGAAATTTCAAAAATGTGTCATTATCCTATTAATCGATTAATCGTTTAAATAACTGCCCAATTAATCGATTATGAAAATAATTGTTAGTTGCAGCCCTAGTTATCATGTTATCAAGTTATGGATGATTGTGGCAACGTTATCTTAGAGAGCATGGAGGGATACATTCAAGAAGAAGTGATTGCTTGGGAGAGTATAATTTAGCTCTAAATGTGCGATTAACCTGTAAAAACCCGGGCTCTCAATGACAGAAAGGGCTGGTCGTTGAGCCCTATGAACTCCATCACTTTGTCGTTAATGGCTTTCACCTTTTCATTGGCTACTAAAAAGTTTTTCAGTTTTTGAATGCCTGTTGAATGGGAACATCCATGCTCCATGTTGTTTGTAGTCTTAGCACTGCTAGCTGCTACCACGACTGCTTTGTCTTTCAATATTGTTTTGCCGCTATGGCGACTTTTCAGGTTAGCTATCAGATCTGTTGTGTAAAAAGTTGAAGTCCTTTTTCCTCCTTTCAGATTTCTCGCTGAACAGGTTGTGTAAACAGCAACACTGTTGTTACCTTTGCCACCGAGCAAAACAACCACACTGGTGACGCCATGTTCACTTTTGGTTTGGCAGAGACCAGAAAAAAATGTTTGCAGGCCGTGTAGCCCCAAAATAAGCCATGTAGGGCAACATCAAATCTGTGCTCAAAGGAACATGTTTGGAGTCAGCGTCAGATGTTAAAGGAAAGAATACAGAGGTTTTGAAACAACTGTCCTAAGAAGAACTGCTGCGCTGCTCTGATCAGTGAAGACTCGAATGCAGCGTGTTGGTGCAGAAGGAGAAAGACAGACAAATGTTTAAGTGCAATATAATGTATTTTTTAATAGCTATACCCTGTATCTTTGGGTTTGAATGACTTTTATGACTTAAAATCAGCTCCAAACTTCATGTCAGTAAAAGATCTTTGGACCTCACAAGTGGAATAAAACACAAAGCCACTTGATGACTGTTAAAAGCATGTGTGAACGTGCACACACACACACGCACAACCCAGGGCCATGTGGCCATATCAACACATCTGAGTGTAATCCAGTTAACAGAGTATCCCAAATGACTAAATTAATCAGAGAAAAAACTATCTGCCTCATCTCTCTGCTGCTTTGAAGTGTGCACGCAGAAAAACACACACACACAGATACACACACACATAGAGAGAGGAATTAGTGTGGAACATTTGGTCTAACTGAGAAATGACTTTACCTGCTCTGATAATAAGGCCTCAAACCCATGGAGGGGCCTCACAGATACAATCATTATACCGGCAACCCCGGGGGGCAACACTACACACAAACACACACACACACACATCTCGGTGTGAGAGAGATCAAAAAGATGCATTGATTCAGGACTGCAGATAGAGAGAACAAAAAGACAAAAAGATCATTACAGTGCGCCTGTTCTCACCTGTGAAGTCAGAGTCTTCAGCCGCTATGTTTTTCTTAATTGATGATTTTTCTTTGTAGGTTATTGTTGAGTGAACAGCTAACACTTCTTTATCAACCCTGCAGCTGAAATGACTCAAAATGTGTCTTTGTGCTGACAAGTTGACTACGTGATTTAAGAAAAGTGGCTCTTGTATAGTGTATAAGTGTATAAGTGATTTGTATAGCATCAGTTCATAACAAGAGTTATCTCAAGACAAAATACAGTAGAGTGTAAAGTTCTTCAATTTATAGATACACATATATGCATATATACATATATAAAATACACATATACATAGATATATATACAAATAAATACATCCAACGCCCAACATGAATCCATGAAGCCAATCATGAATCCTTCCATCATGGCGGCAAGAAAAAAACTTCTGTTAAGCAGCAGGAGATCCTGAATGTGGATCCCAGTCTCATGATGAACAGCAAATCCACACAATGCTATTTGGCTACGTAATCAACATCAATCTGGACAATTAAAGGTTGTTCACATAAAAGCAATACTCCATGGAGGACTGGAGTTGCTCCTTGTTGGCTTTTTTTTAATTTTACAACCCCACTCCAGTTCAGATTGCCATATTGTGTCACACTAGTGTGTTGTTGCACACAGCATGATCCTTTCCTCAATAACATCCCCTCCCTTGAATAAAGACAACTCGCAGTGGAAAGATCAGGGTTTACTGCTCCAAAGTGTTCTGAACCAAACCAGGTCACTTGGTGGAAATAAGACTTTAGTGACGACAATAGATCTATACTTAATGGAGATAAATATGGAAGGGATGCACTTTTGGTCTGGGCAACCATGAGTTTGTCAGTACCATAAATTCTTATTTTCAGTAAGAATATCATTGATTATACTTCTATAAAATTATCACAATCAGACAGACATAAGGACCCTCCTAAAAACAAGATGTAGCATCTCAAGAGGCTAACCTCAAATAATTTGTTTTCAGCAGAAACAAATTTGATGACGACAGGTCTGTGGTTCATGGATCTGTCACTAACTTTAGTTCTTATTTTAGTCCCCTTGTCTCCTCTTACCTCCCTTCCTTTGCCCACACACCCAACACAGCATCGTGTGGATTTGCTGTTCATCATGAGACTGGGATCCACATTCAAGATTTCCTGCTGCTTAACAGAAGGTTTTTTCTTGCCGCCATGATGGAGGGATTCATGATTGACTATTTGGATTCATGTTGGGTGTTGGATGTATATATTTGTATATATATGTATATTTGTATTTTATATATATACATATATGTGTATCCATAAAATGAAGAGTGTTATGCTCTGTAAGTGTCTCGAGACAACACTTGTTATGAATTGGCGCTATACAAATAAAGACTGACTGATTGACGACAGCAGACCAGTGTGGGACGTCCCCATGACAGACATCACAAAATATTTTCAAACACAGTGGCTTTGCCGAGGGAAAGTTAAATACTGTAAAGAATCTGACTGTATCATACTGTAGAGCCATTTTTTTTTTTTTATTACAAGGCCTTCAGCGGCTCCATGTACTCGTGGGTGAATGTGCTCCCAGTTAAAGGAAAAGTTCGGTTCCTGCAGCTTTCACATTGTTTATAGAATGAAGTAGTACAATTTACTCACCCAGAAGGCTTTCCTGATCCAAACAGTGCTTCAGGAGATATTTAGATCCAAAATCGAGCGGCGGACATCCGTATAATGGTAGCACATAGGGCATACAGCGCCGCTCCTAAAACTGCATTAATCGTCCAAAAACTCATTAGTTTCACCAATATTTCATCATGGTCCGCTTGCGCTACTCCTCCATTACAGTCTGTGTCACTCCAGACATGTTTTGTGTAACTGTGCCGACCTCTTTGGATCTTTTGGATCTAAATATCTCCTGAAGCACTGTTTGCATCAGGAAAGCCTTCTGGGTGAGTATAATGTTCTACTTCATTCTATAAACAATGTGAAAGCTGCAGAAACTGAACTTATCCTTTAACTCCCCGCAGGAACAAAGCTCACAAGTTTCTTTATCAGCACTCACGTTTATTAGTGCCATGTACCTCTATCAATCCCGCTTCAACTATCTAAATCCAAAGGTTTGAATGTCTTGTCTTGTGAATCTGACATTTTCTTATTTTAATGCTGCTGTTTCATAAGTAATGTAATCTAACTGTCCCTCCATGCTCCTCATGCTCCAAATGCTACAACAATTTTGTTTGAAGCTCTGCTCTCCAACAATAATAAGCAAAACATTTTAACATATTAGCATTTAAGCACACCAACACAGCAATAGATATTAAATTGTATGTGGATAGCATGTTGCTTTTACCTGTTTAAGTGGCTTTAGGGCCTTCAGTGTTGCCACCATTAACAATTATGATATCATGTTGAATCATTTATAACTGGGATATTATTTCTTAAAAGCTGATTTAAACAGGTGGAAACAGCATCTTCAACAGTACTACAGCCATTGACTAGGATTGATCTATCATAACTTGTAGAATATGATCTGACCCTTTTCGGTTCTATTTCCTTGAATAATATGGCTCTTATTTGATTAAAAGTAACAACTCGCTTATTTAGCTTTAAATAAATGCTGTGTGATGTTTTTGGCAGATGTAACAGCTTGCTAGCATTAGCATAAGAGTTTAAAAATCACATCTTTCCCAGAGTAAGAGGCTGAGGGAAAGGTTGCTGATGCCCAGACCATAACTATTTATTTCTTTTATTTTATTGTATTTGCACCATAAATTAGAAACAATTACATTGGCATATACAGGTACAATTTTACATCAAATAATTAGAATATCATGAAAAAGTTCAATATTTTTAATCACTCATTTCAGAATTACCAAAATTTCAAGCAATAAATGTTTGAAATGTTTCACTCTATCTGTAATGAATCCATATAATATATGGGTTTCACATTCTGAAATGAGTGATGAAAAATATTGAACTTTTTCATGATATTCTAATTTTTTTAGATGTACCTGTAAATAAAAAATGCAAGATAGTGCTGGAGAGGTGAAAAAAAACAAAGTGGGCTTGTCCAAGATACCTCCCCAAATAGAGTTAATAATAAAAATATAAGAACTATGACCCTGTGCCAACTGTACCTTTGCAGTAATCAGTCAATAGAGTGACTAAGGACAGCAATTGTAGCCATGGTGCGATGAATATAACCTTGCAGTACAGCTGGATCCACTTGATTCAATGACTAATCAGGCAGATCCATCTTATCAAGCTCCAATCTACAAAGATTGTGAGCAATCCAATGTGGCATGTCCCAATCAGAGTCTTTATGAGGAGGATGGCTCATACAGAGATTAGCATAGATGCTAAAAGCTTCTGTGGCAGTTTTATCAGATCTGGACCACATTTCTTTATCGAATTAAAAATTAAACAAGTACAAAAAGGCTTAAATTCTTTCCTTAACACGAGGCAGTAGCACCCGCTGACTACATTAGTGGATTAGCCTGTAATTAATGTGATAGACAGAACAATCGTCCAATCACCTGCCGGCTATGCTTCTGAATGGTTCTGCCCATTCCCGAATACTTTCTATGGGCTCTTCTCTGATGGAAGAGCCAAAAATATTGAACAGACCATCTGGTGACTAATATTACTCTCGGCAAGTGTAATGATGGCAGAATATCAGCACAGTTTATTTGTGCATATCCAGCCTGAATTGTGCTAATCTCTTCTGTTATCTTCCCAATAAACTCGTCCTACACACACAGTCTGACTATGAAACTACGATAGCATGTAGCCAAAACCCAAACTGACAGATCAGAACCATTTTTGGATTCCTCTTGTAAATTTAAAGGGAAATATGTTCCCAGAAACAGGTGATGAGAGCTTTACCAATGCTCGGGAGGAGAACCCTCCATTAAAATAATGAAAGCAATAAAAGCAACAACAACAACAACAACACAACAATAATAAAACCTTTGGAAAACATTTCATAAACCATCAGCAGCCAATTAGAGGAGCCTGCACAGCCTGAGCTCAGTGTGTGTGAGTGTGTGTGTTGGGTATTACAGCGTTACAGCGCCCAGCCCGGCTGTGCCCTGCAGGCCCGACCTTCTAATCATTATCTGTCTGTCTTATTACGCTCCAAACCGGGCCACTCTTAAATAAAATATGCAAAGGTTTCTTAAATGATGACCCGAGGCTGCGCGCGCCGCCGCTGCTCTACATGCTGTTAATCTGAGAAATGCAAATTCCCTTCATCTCGCACTCGCCTTTATTAACTTTTTTGAATTTAAAATTCCACGAACAATGAGTTCTGTCAGCTTCTGAAATGATATTTTCTCTCCTCTTTTTATGTGCGCACGGAAGCGAGTTTAGAGCATGAAATTACCAGGGGAAATATGAGCGGTTTCATCTCTCTCGCACAATTTAATTGGCTGCTTTGCAATTATTAGTTTTTGCTTCTAGTTTTTTTTTTTTTACTTTACTGTTACTGTTTCCTTAAAGTGGCAGCTCACAACATGGTTTTATTTTCTCCACGCATGTGTGTGTATTCTTGTGTGTGTGCCTGCAATTCCACCGCCAACCGTCAGAAGGCCGTTCTGATTGGACGACTGATTCCACGTGATTGTCACAGTAATCTGATCCTCAGATTGTAGCTTTACTGATGTTGAGAGCGGACTTTTAGATCAGAATCACTAAGATGAATGAAGAGATCCTGCAGATAGATCAGCTATTGATTAGACTTGACTTTGTAACACAATAAAGTTCAAAATTCAACAAAAATACATTTTCTGACCTCCAGATTTCACACGCAGAGGGATGTCTAATTCTCAACTTTTTTGTCATCATGCAGCTCTTTTCTTCTCACCGCTCTGTCTCCATATTTTCCTTTTTCTCCGTAACATTATTCGTCCTGCTTCCATCGCTCCTTAATTCAACTTTTCTTCTTGCATTTCCATCTCTTTTCTTCTTCTTCTTACAGGATCAAACAGCTTCAGGTGAGAGTAAACTTCTGACTTGACCTCCTCACTCTGTCAAAGTCTTGATGTGTTCATTCGTTGCTGGATTTTTCTCATTTTAGATCTTTGTGTTTACAGGGACAGCTCTGGTCAGAACTTTGTATTAAAGTAGACTGGAGGACAGGAAAGTTGTTAAAGCTGATCTCTGCTCACATTTGAAATTCTGTGTATTTTATTCATCAGTCAGCTTCAACCGCAGAAAGTTTTATCCTGCAGGATGCAAAAACTTTTGGGATGAATGCTTAATTAGTGTGTGGGTATAGCCGTGTTTGTTTGTTTGTTTCAAATTCCATATCATTAAAGATTTTGTTGGACCATAAATATTTTGCAACCCAAATAACTTCGATGATGAGATAAGATACAACTTACAACAGCCACTCTGTCAGATTGGGCAAACATAAGGCTGTAAAACTACGTTGTGACTTACCCAAAAGCCTTACAGTCCACATGATTAAAACCAACTGCATTTAAACCAACACTATGTAGTTTTTCAAACATAATATAATCCTTTGATATTCATTGTGATGGTCCACCACTTTACAATGAGTTGAATGACACCTCTGTCGTGGTCTGAAGTGGTCTGTATCCCTTTCACTGGCGCTATGTAACTTCGAGGTGGATGGTGGGAACCCTGCCACACAAAAAACTACAAGTTTGGACTGCTTTACGGCATACGTCACTTCCCCCAATTCCCGATTCGTTTAAAACACGGAAGTCTCGGCGAAAGTCAATCATTAATGCAGAGCTGTAACCATGGCGGAGGCAATAAAGACTGTAAGGAAGAGAAAAGTTTTGTAGGAGGATACAAAACAAAGAAAGCGAGAGAAAAACAAGCTGAATTCTCGGACCAGAATAAACATCGGTTTGGCGTTCACTCACTGGCGTGAAATAAAAGACGAGGAGGGATGTCCCACTACTATCAGGTATGTTGGGCGACTAATTTATGACGAAGTTCCTCAGGAAAACTTGACAGGAAAAAAGTACAGCACAACAAATCCAGAATGTACCAGTAGGCTATGTAGTTTTGTTTAGACCTATTTCAAGTGTGTGATATCGCCAGCTTGTCGTTGTCTTTACTTTAATTCACTTTATCGCTTCAACAGGACAGGGGCGACTTCACGGTAATAAAACCAAGTTGAACTTAGCGATTTTTAACATCTTCATTTAGTCAAAAATAAATACATTACCTCGTCGCTATCCGTCCTGCAAACAGCCGCTGAAGACAGAAGAATACTTTTGAGCGAAGACCTGGCTTCTGTGATTCGCCTACAAAACAAATGCACGCGACCCGCAGATCTGTATCCTTACGACAGTATGTGTGCGCTAGAGCTCATGGGTAGTTGAGTTCTCTCTGCGGTCAAGCGGAGATCCTCCGTTGTGCTGCTTTAAATACCAATCTTTGTTACGGAGTTCTTTCATTAGAAACAGATTTGAGCTTTCTTTTTGTAAAGTGGCTAGTAAATATTGGCAGTCCAGCATTGAGCCCATTCACGCACTGATGTTTTAGCCAACCTTTGACTCAGAGGGGAGTGTCAAGCTGTGTGAGTGAAGTCAGGCCATGCAGACCTAATTTAACATCAACTGGGTGTTGGAGCCATTTCAACCAGCAGCCACTCGAGGTGCTGTGAACAGGTCACATCTTATTTAAAAGGCCACAGTGATTGTCACAGGTGTGGCACATACAGGGACCTGTTGTTTTTCGACCGTGGTGTGGCGTGAATTATATGGATTGTGAAACGATCGCTCTTTTGTTGAATTTAAAATGGTTAAATTAATGAACTGATTATTATAACACAGAACGAGAGAAGTGTGGATTTTTACTTTAAGGTTTGAACATCAAGAATTTTGATTTATTGGACATTATCTTGCCATGACGGAGTAGCCGACTAGAGCACGTCAGCTAAATTAAACCACGCGTTCTTTAAGGGAACTCAAGTGTGCGTCAAACACTGGGCAATGATGATGTTCCTTAACTTTGCAGTGCAGCTGAATCCACCTGATTTAATGTCTGTAATCAGGCAGATCCATCTTGCTGAGGAATCTACAACAATTGTGCTTGACCTAAACAGAAACTGCCCAATTTAAGGCAGGAAGAGGTGGGGGCTGCGACTGCTTGTATATAGATTAGCATAGATGCTAACAGCTTCAGCAATTGTTTTATCAGATTTGGACCTCATCTGCATTTCGCCGAACAGAAACGGTAAATATACAATATAATGTTTCCATTTGTATGCAAAGTCTGTCGAAATAGGTGTACAATCATCCCCATAAAACTTTTGTTTTCTTTATATAAACTTATAAAAAAAAGTTTTATATTTATGTACCGCAGGTCTCCCCTTTGTGGAGGCTGACATAACGATCCGCCATGTTGTCTACTGGTGGGTTTTGGAGGCAAAAAGAGCAAAACACAATTTTTGAATACGAGTCTACAAAAGTTTAAAAAAACTATAATCATCATCTTAACTGAATTATAATCTATAAAAATAATAGTTACAAATATGAATGAAAAAACCCACGCCTTGTAACCGTTGTAAATGATGCCCTGTTCATGATCCTGTTGGTCTTCACAGCTCTCGCCATTCAAGGATGTGATGTTTTTGTAATGGATGGGCTCATTCCAAAATCTGAACACTAGATGTCGCTAAAATGCCAATTTCTACACACTGCACTTTCAAATAATATTGTTAATAATAGTATTATTATAATATATAATATTATTGTTAATAATAGTAACAATAATACTGAAAGCATTTCTTTATTAAAAGACTTGTTTTGGTGAGTTTGTTCTCTCCAAATGTCTTATGTTTTTATTTTATACCACAGCAGTAGCCCCAAACTGCTGCATTATCTGCTGGCCTGTAAAGAATGTTACTGACTGAGCAAGTGTCCAATCAACTGCCAGATATACCTTTCAAGGTTCTGCCCATTCCCAAAAACTATGTGTTGTTGCTTAGATGGAGGAATATGTGGAACTCTTAGTTGGCCTCTTATTTTTGCTGCATTCAGTTACAGCTGCATTAAACTGTGTTTGGGCCAAACCTGCTCGTACTTCAATGTACATCAGGTCTGTGGAGTCCAGATGCTTCTTCCCTAAGGCTGAACTCCTTGAGGAACCCCTCTGGGGACAGGCGTCTTTCATCCTCTAGACATGGTGTCAGAATGCTGAGACCATAGACTGTAAAAAACATGGACGCCATGTCGCTGGGCTCAAATTGAAGCCGCCACGAAAACTGCTCCCCCTGGTGACTGGCTGCCGTATAGGTCAAATCTCCGTCTCCCCCATTTATCTGAACAGGCCGTAGTGAAACTTCAAAAAATTAATACACCCCGTACAGATATTTCTCCCACCTGTATGCTGTGGTGATATGAAAGTATTACTGGGCAGCGTGTTTTCCAAGTCCTCTTTTTTCTGAAAAATTTCTTTTTCATCAGTTATTAGAGCTTAAAAATAACCGCGGTTTACGGCAGTTTCACAATAATTGTGTACGGCGTATGCTGGGGAGTTTTGAGACAGTTTACGACAACTACGTCGAAATATGGTCCAGATTCTCTACTGGCTGCACAATGGCGGCGCCCTGACAGAGGATATTTTGGCTTCAAATCCGTTACATGGTAGAAGGCGAAGCCACGCTATCCAGTTCTTACAATACATCCATGGCTGAGACTAGCTGCGACTGAATCTATGTTCACTCTACATGGCGCCTGTTGAGTGATGTCACCACATCTTTGTACAACAATCAGCAGCACCAAGCATTAGGCCAATGCTTGCCTCAGGTGAGCACGGTACATGTGCCACATCAACGTTGGCAAACATTTAAAATCCAACGACAGTTTATTAGTGAGCCATGAGGAAATGTCAAACACTGGTCAATGCCAGCTACTACACATGATGTGTGAATGGGCCTGTTTTTTGTCCTTTTTCAAAAGTGTAGTCTCTTATGTGGGCTTGCTCTGCTCCTTGTATGGATATCTCCTGTCTCTCTTCCAGCTCTCGTTAATAAAGTGTAATAACTCGTCTTATCATTGCAGCCATCCACCAGCCCATTTCATTCACAAGCCCCATCCCTCCCTCATCATGACACACACACAACAACTCAGGTGACAAACAGTGAGTGACAACAGAACAAAAGTTACCAGCTGTCTTCAGCTATTGTTGGTAAGCCAAATACAGGAAAAGGTCCTCGGATGAGAGTAAACATCAGCTAAGAGGAAAAATATGGAGGAGTAGGAGCTTTAGTGAGAGAGAAGCACCTGAAGAAAACTTGGTTGTTTCTTTTCTTAGACCTAGCTGTTTGTTTCACAGCAAAATCTGACAACACTGAAAACAATGTGATGCCATTGGAAGGAGGGCTCTCACTTAACACATTGTTAGGTTCTTTGTTTCTTAACACTCAGCTGAAGCAATGTGTAGCCCCCGTGCAGGAAAGCAGGATTAAAGTAACCTGCAAATAGAACAGAGAGGTAGTGCATGGTCTGCTATTGTAAGACACTGTTAGCAAATAAGTTTAACATGTTTATCTGCTTTAGTGCTTAAAATACCAACAGTTCAGATACCAGTGTCACAGTGTCTCAGTCCTGCCCTCTGCAGGAGCAACAGATTCCTCAGCAGGTGGCATGAAGTCAAGCCCTCTCTGCTCCTGCGCTGTGTGTCATACCCCAATAATACCCCTTTCAGACTGGCCAAAAACCCATTAAGACCTGGTAATAATCAGCTCCTGTTGGCAGTCTGAAAGGGTCTAATCGCCACTTTGACCAAGTTCGACGCTGCAAGTGCCACAGGTTTTTATCGCCTCGCCTCCGATCGGCTTCAGTGAGAACATTACACCCGGGTCAACCGGCCAACTTACGTCATGACGTCGGTTTAACATGCTGATGGCATATCTCAACCATCCCCTCCGTCTGTAACTTACGTGATTCTTTGCTGTCTCAGCAACAAATTCCACCCACCTTCATACCATCAGGATTTTGTACATTTTTAAACAGGGACAAAAGTACAAAGTACAGAAAACCGCTGACCACTGTGTCCACAGCTTCAACACTCCTTTTTATAATTTACACGGTCGTGTTTCATTGCACTGATGATCTCATCAACAAGATGACATCAGCTTGAGGAAAAAAAACAGCCATGCAGCGCGTCTGCTGCCGATTCGACCCGTGTCTGCTGGCAGTGGGAAAGGAGTCACTTAGTGTGCCAGCGGTGTAGCTCTGTGATCTTCAACACTATCGTCTTTTTAAAAAACAAACAAAAGCTTTAAAATATCCACACTTTTCCACAACCCTGTGAGAGATAAAAATCTGGATCACTAGATCCTAAACAGTGCCAGGATCCAGACCAAACTCAGCACATACATGGAGGCTGTTATCCTGTATGAACACAGCAAGTTTTGGGAACATGACTTGATATTTGATTTTATATGAAGTATTCAGTGATATCAATTTGATTTCCCTTTATGTAATGCAATGGGTTTTTTGAGATGTCAATCTGGATCCAAATGAGATTTACCTCCATGATAGAGACATGGACCCGATATTATCCTGTAAAATTGGAAGTAAATGCATTAAGAAATGAGGTTCAAAGTTCCACCCAATGGTTACTTAAAAGATTTTTTTTAAATTTTGGAATACTTTTGCATCCAGGCAAATATACATATCATCACCAATGTCTATTTTTAAAGGGCAACTTCGGTGTTTTTCAACCTGGGTCCTATTGCCCCAAGTGTATGTGTGTATACGATTGACGGGTACAACTCGTTTTAAAATTGGCTCAGTATCAAGGGAGCGGATGCAGCCGGCAGCCGCGAAGCTAGATAGGGGGGCAACTGCATCCCGAATAAGTTTGAGCATTAAAAAGTGTTTATTTCGCCACAGACCGGTTGCGATCGCCGGTGTTAGCTCTCTAATTAGCATTGTAAGCATTGCGTTTTCCTTCACGTCCTCTGACCTGTGTGACGTCATCTGTGAGCTTGTTGCCGGAAGAAAACAGAGGAGCCATGCAGCGCGCCGCTCAGAGTGGAGCTGCTTATCCCGGAGGACAGTTGGAAGTTTTACTGCATCGGTATCATGGCTGAATATTTACCAGTTTTCGAGAGTGAAGGCGAGCCTTTTCATTACGACGGCCACCCGTATTTATTTGAGCCAGAGTATACGGACGAGGAGCTGCTACAAACTCAAGAGCTAACGAGGATAGCAACAGAGGGCCAACGAGCAGACGAGGGTGAAGCAGCGGCGGCACGAACGCGAATTTCTGAGGACTGGTGGTGCTCCTGTGGTTGCTGTGACTCTATGCCCACAGAGGAAGAATGTCTGTGTTGTAACGAGTGGGACCTGTTGCCCAATCTTCGTGGTCTCGATGTGTCGTGGGATGATACAGAAAGTACCCGACGCTGTGTAACTACATTAGAGGATCTCCCCCCTCTGATCAACAGGGCAGTGCTGGATACCTTTTTTCATGTACCTAAAATAAATTGGAGGAGGCGACCAAAACCACAGGGACCAAATGGTCAACTATCCATAAAGTAAGTATAACTAATATGTCTTTATGCATACAATACGTATAAGTATTGTATGTGTTGTGTAAGTGTTTATAATTCGCCACAGACCGGTTGCGATCGCCGGTGCTAGCTCTCTAATTAGCATTGTAACACGGTAGGCCACAAGTCTGTACTGGCTGGACGAGAGGAAAAAGTGAAGAGGATTTAGGGCAACAGTAAATGTGTGTGTCAGAGACAAATCTAGAGCGTTCGTGCAGCCGCTGCTTCACCCTCGTCTGCTCGTTGGCCCTCTGTTGCTATCCTCGTTAGCTCTTGAGTTTGTAGCAGCTCGTCCGTATACTCTGGCTCAAATAAATACGGGCGGCCGTCGTAATGAAAAGGCTTGTCTTCACTCTCGAAATCTGGTAAATATTCAGCCATGATACCGATGCAGTAAAACTTCCAACTGTCCTCCGGGATAAGCAGCTCCACTCTGAGCGGCGCGCTGCATGGCTTCTCTGTTTTCTTCCGGCAACAAGCTCACAAATGACGTCACACAGGTCAGAGGACGTGAAGGAAAACGCAATGCTTACAATGCTAATTAGAGAGCTAACACCGGCGATCGCAACCGGTCTGTGGCGAAATAAACACTTTTAATGCTCAAACTTATACGGGATGCAGTTGCCCCCCTATCTAGCTTCGCGGCTGCCGGCTGCATCCGCTCCCTTGATACTGAGCCAATTTTAAAACGAGTTGTACCCGTCAATCGTATACACACATACACTTGGGGCAATAGGACCCAGGTTGAAAAATACCGTAGTTGCCCTTTAAGTTGGGCCATTACCAAAATCGCCTGAAAATTTCAGAAAAATCTTTCCTGTAGTTTTTGTGTAATCTTGCTAACAAAAGAAAAAAAAACAAATGGACAAACAATAAGGCAAACAGATGAACATATGCCTGCAGAAACAAAACCTTCTTGGTGGAGGTAAAAATCTTACATCACCTAATGTTTGTTAAAGAGAAAAGTAATTAACTGATTCTGATATAACAATTAAAATAGGATTCACTCACTAATGTTTAAGACATTGCCTCTGTGTTTAATAACTTATTCTGAATTTTTAAGTTGCTTTTTTAAGCAATCTAGTTTAAATTTATATTTGAAATGAAATAAAGGAAAGATGTCTTTGGGAACACCCCCAACATTTGCTCCAGCATTTTTTTCACGGTAGAGGAGGAACAGTTTTTTCATGCATTTATCTCACTGTACTTTGTTCCATCTCATCCCGTCCTCCTCCGTTTTCCTCCCTCTCCTCCTCTGGTCTCTCCCCTCCTGCCTGGCTGCAGAGAGACTAATGGACGAGGTTATGAGCGCGTGGAGGCCTCAATTGCTTCAGAGGAATAATGAGTCTGAACTAATGTTGATTAGAAAGAAAAGAGACGTAAACATAACGAGGGCTCCGCTTCATTCCCCTTAATCACCCTCCTTATTTACACCTCTGACACTGAGCGCCATCCAGCACAGATATGCAGAGAAATGGATTCTGGGTAATGTGTGTAAAATTATTATAATCATAGAAAATCAGTATGTTAAAATGCTTCAGTTATATGAGAAAATCCACCATGTTCTGTCAAACCATATGTTCTAAAATGTGCTGTCCTGACTTTTTAAGCAAGTTTCGAGCATTTGGTATTTTTCTAAACACTGGCATCTTTCATATGTTAATCAGAAGAAAGCTGCACCAGCTTCAAAAGATATTTTACATGCCATCATCAAAATGATGTATTTGCTGTCCTGGCAGTAAAATGTATATTCAGTCATTCATAGACAGCTCTGTTTGATAAGCTGTTTATGTAGAATGACTATTTAACTGTGCATTTTATGTCTAAAATAAAACAAAAAATACCTTTATGGTGATGTAACTGAGGTCTCACTTGGAAAATTGACTAAATGCCAAGTTCAAATGATTTGTAAATGTATTATGTTTCATCCGTAAAATGATAAATAAAATGCCAGGCAACGCAGCTAAAGTCCAGTCTACAAATCCATATTGTCTTTTTGGCTAAAAAGACTTTTTGTAAACACAGCTATGATTTTCAGTTGATGGTGATTAGTGATACATTTATAGTCCAGTGAGTGAACTGACTATTTGGCAATGGCCCATTTCCAGATCTTTCAGAAAAATGACTATTTGGCCATACTTTATAGTATCAAATGATGCATTTACAGTCCCATAAGTAGACAGGCTGTTGGGCTAAGCATCTAGACTTCAAGAGGTTGATCAACTATTTGGCAGGTTCATTAATAGCCCAGTCAGCACATTATCTGTTTAGATACATTTAATGTCCAGATACAAACAGTCCAATAGGTCAAGCCACTTTTACAGTCCTCTTGGCCAAGTGGGTATATGGTAGGTTAAAGTCTGAAACGTAACTGCAGATCTCAGCGATTGGTGACGGGAGCAAAAACCTCTGCAGGACATGCCTAACTGAAACACAATGTTATTTATTTGCTTTAAAATGTGATTGTTGTATCTTAAAACATTCATATTTTCCCGCAATTCATGCTCCTGTGTTCGATTTTTAAGGGCAGCTAGAGTATGTTAACAATCACAAATGCTCCTCACACACTGATGGGCCCTGATCCACCTCTCTTTTCAGTCTGCCAGTGACAGACAGGAGCCCCTTCTGCTTTAAGGGCCCCTTCTCCAAGTTTGCTCTGTCAGCTCTGATTGGTTGATTAGTCTGCTCGGTGCTGCTTGGTGCCATGTTGTCAATGAATGCATTAAAGCTAAAGGTGCATTCACACCAAACAACTTTGCAACCACAATCACGTCACCCACTGAAGTCGCATCATGCGTCTATAAATACGTCATTTTGGTCACTGTCACCGTCACTGTGTCACATCACGTCCGCTTGAGTTTCACTACAATCATGTCACATATCATAATAGGATGTTGTGACATTGACATTATTATGTTATTGCCGGCATCTGTTTGCTTTTTTGTATGTTTATTTCTCTGTTAGCAACATAACTCAAAAAGTTATGGACAGATATCAATGAAATTTTCAGAAAATGTCCGGATTGGGACAAGGAACAAATAATAAGATTTTAGTAGTGATCCGGATCAGTGTAAAACCACCATGATGAAAAATGCAATTTTTGAGAACAACAACTAAACTAAAATAGATGTCATTATGAATCCAATTGCTAATGGCATGTTTTCGAGGCCAATGACTCTAAATGTTTGGATGAAATAAAGGTAGGACTAATATTTATGGTGAAGATCACAATATGGCTGAGGTCTGTGCTCTCCGAGTGCTTTTCTAGTTTACTCTGTACCTTTTCAGTGATCTACCAACCACAAAGCATTGCAGCTGATGGCCCTGCAGCAGCATCGTCTGTGAGTTGTCTGTGGTCCATCTACTTGGAACTTATGTCCTCATTAAGTAATGTTTCCCACACGGACATGGATTGTTACTCTGAAAGTCGAAATAAAAACTGTCACGGATACCATCACACACCCACATAACGCTGATTAGCTGTTACCGGACATCACCTGAATTCATCAACTTTGGCAACGGAGTGACAGAGCGACAAGCAATGTGGTCACACAGATCGCAGCCGTTGCGTCAGGGGGGGTTGACCCTGCTCGATCAAGGCTGTATATTGACTTTACATGGAGAGTGGTCGCCGAGGTCGTATCGTCACGTCCGGTGTGTTGGCAGCTTTATATCTCTGCTCTGCAATGGGCTTGCTGCTCCAAACCAATGGACACACACTAGCTGATGAAACAGTGGTATGATGTCACACTGGTAGAACGTGGAGGGCAGCCACGTAAGACACCTGCTGTTAATGTAAAGAGGGGGAAGTCCTGATGCTGCAGACACATAAATCACACTTAGAGGCATATTAAACTGAAAAAAGCATATCATGTGCTCTTTAAACTATTTGACGATGCATTTACAATCTTGATAAAATTCTTTCTCAGTGCCCAGACCTGTTAAATAACTACTCAAAGATGCATTTTTTTATCCCCAAAGTGATGTTTTTATGTCTCAGCATTTACAGTAGCCACAGTTCAATGACTATCTGACAGGGAAAGGACTTAATATGACTGCTGGAGGCAAAGGTGAACAGGACACACCTGATTCATACACATGGTTTTATTTATCTGCTTTAAAACAAGACTTTTGTACCTTAAAATAAAATTATCACAGTCTGAAGTCTCTCTCAACAGTCCTGGAGTCGACTTCAACTCCTATTTGAATCTTATGTAAAAACTTCAATTACATCTGAGAAATAAAGTGGAGACATAATCTTCAACTCATGGAACAACTTTCAACAAAAACCAAGAGCTCTTTACTGTTAGATCTGATGCTTTTTCTCCAAATGATGTAAAACAAACCCCACACCTGGTTTGCACAGCGCTGCAGATTACCTCGTTTTATTTTGAACACCCCACACCCACACAATTACAACATTCCTCTGCTTCCGTCTGACTCTGCCTATTGTCCTTGGCACAAAAAAAACTGCTGCACATCAAAGTATTTTAGCAACGCCGCTGCCCTCCTCTGCCTGCTCCACCTCCTCCATCTCCCCCACGACTTTTGAGCAGCTTTCAGACGCACAGAAGATGCTGACACTCGTTTACTGCATAAGCACAAAGAGACACATGATGCTTTGTGTTGCTTTGAGTGTTCTCAGAAGACAAGAGAGCACAGATGTAGTGAAATATGATCAAAGTCAGGGCTGCTGCGATAAACCGGTATGGATAATAATATAAATCTGACACAGCAGATGGACTGTCAATATATTTCACAATAGTCAATCTGGAAAACAGCCCATAGGAAGTGTTTGGGGAGGGTTGAATCTTTCAGAAGCAAATCCTGCAGGTGATCAGAATCAGAAATACTTTATTTATAGCAGATAGGAAATATCAGATGAAGACATTAGAATATTTAAGAGCATTAATTGAACTAAAATCAAATAAATAGCAAAAATAAAGTAAAATAAATACAACTTATATGAAAATAAATGCAAAGAGCATGAAAATTAAGTAAGCAGGTTGCAACATGCAGAGCCTTTAAGCAATAAATTTCAACTTCCTTATGAAGGAAAATATGTAAAAATTAGGAATTGAGACTCCAAATGAGGTGGAGGTATATGCAGTAGTAACGATTAACACTATTTACTCTAAATATGTGTGAATATATCGATGGCAGGGAAGGCAGAGAAAAGAAAGCATTTAACAACCAGAAAAAAAAAATTGGATTGGACAATCATTCCGTCAATCAACAGAACATGAGCCACTTAGTTAAACAAAGTCACATCAAAATACAATATGTCAGAAGTGGAGTGAAAGCATCCTGACTCTGGAGAAGTCTTTAGTGTTGTTTGTTTTCTTTTGACAAAGAAATGTGCTCCAGATCTGATAAAACTGCTACTGAAGCTGTTAGCATCTATGCTAATCTCTATATGAGTAGCCACTTCCTGCTCCACCTCTTATGCTCTAAAGGACTCTGATTGGGCCATGCTGCTTTGGGCTGCTCACAATCGTTGATTATAGACTGGCAAGATGAATTTGCATGATTACAGACAGTCAATCAGGTTGATCCAGCTGCTGCGCAAGGTCATTAACAGATGGTCTTCTAAAAAAGCTACAGGTCCACAAACTGGTCGCTACACTTCAGCTTTTTCACGACAACAGTCTTCATTTATGGGTAAATTCTTTTATAGGAAAGCATTTTAATAACCAAACCAGGAAACTGTGTTTTCAAACAGCAGCTTAATGAAGCTCATGGGCTTGATGTTTGAGAAGGGGCTATAGATCTTAAAAATGCATTCTTAATTTCACCATTTCTCTCTGTAGTAATGATATCATTAAAAAAAAAGAATGAAATGAATGATTGGATAACTGAATAAATGAGAGGTGGCCCAGTGTTGCAGCAGGCAGTGCACATGGCTCACAGCAAGAATGTCTGCTTATACTTTCTTTTTTAAATAGACAAGAAGGTTTTTCATTCAGCCTTCTTCAGAAGTGTCACCTGATGTCACCTGACACATCATACTAGCATCCAGACAATTGCCCAAGTCCCTTCGATTCGAGTCCCAAGAAAGTCTCGAGTCATTTGATCCGAGTCCCAAGCAAGTCCCAAGTTTTTTCTGTTGTGGGCGAGTCGAGTCGAGTCGATTCACAGGTTTTGTAAAGTCAAGTCGAGTCGAGTCACAGGTTATGTCGGGTCGAGTCCCTCACCATTGTCCCCAGTCCACCCAAAAAGCACTTAAATTTTTATCTTGAAGAGAGAAACCTTATCTTCCACACATACATCACACATACACTCTCTTTACTAATGTTAGCTTTGCTAGCTTCATATTGACCACAGGTCGGGCTAACGTTCCTGCCATATTGACCTATGGCAGGAACCTTAGCTACCTGGCTAACGTTTGCAGGTTTCACTTACTTGGCCTCATGTGTCCTCAGGTGGCAGATAAAGTTCGATGTTGTGCTCTCTGTTTTGCTTATCGAAGCGTTGCAGGTCGTGCACTTGGCTTGTCTTTGTTTTCTATCTGATTGAAATTCTTTATATGCAAAGAAAATAACTTTGGGCACAGAAGACATAGCGGTTGCCAATTTGAAACCCGTGTCCCACACACCCTGCCCACTGATCATCACTGTAGCAGAAGCAGGTGTGTGGTAGGAACGCATGTGTGTAGTACTGTGTCGTGTGCGGGACAATAATAGGCGACGGACAAATGTACTGTGAAGTGAACCTAAAAGGAAAGAGTTGCATATTTCTCCTGTCTGGCTCTTCTTATAAAGCCTGAGTGTGTGCAATTTTCCGAATCATGTTGTCTCAAGTCAGGTCGAGTCTGGAGACATTTCTCCCAAGTCCAAGTCGAGTCACGAGATTTTACCTCCCGATTCCGAGTCGAGTTGCAAGTCTTCTCATTAGCGGCTCAAGTCGACTAGAGTCCGAGTCCCTATGACTCGAGTCCAATTGTCTGCTATCACCAGGTAACACTTCTGATGAAAGTGTCAAAACACATAAAGGTATGAAGTAAAACCTTCTTGTCTGTTAAAAATGGACAGTATAAGGATATTATTTACATAGACATAATGAACTTTCTCAGACTATTAAGTCACCAGATCAATCCCGGGTTGATCAGGGTCTTTCTATGTGGGGTTTCCATGTTCTTCCTGTGCATGCATAGGTTCTTTCCAGGCACTCTGGCTTCCTCCCACAGACCAAAAACATGCTGTGACTCAAGCTGGCCCTTCGGGATAAGTGTGAGCATGAATTATTGTCTGCCTCTCTGTGTAGCCCTGTGATTAGCTGGCGACTGGTTAGGGGCGTACCCTTCCTCTAGCTCAATGACAGCTGGAATAGTCTCCAGCCCCACCACGACCCCAAAAGGATATAAGCAACATAGAAAATGTATGAATGAATGACTTAATTGTGACTAAAACTAAAAGATATTTCAGGGAAAAGACTAAACTTAAAACTAACTTAAAACATGTTTTCAATATTATCACTGCTCTTATGCTTCAAATCGTTGGACCAAACTTCCAGAGGATCTGACATGAGCTGAAAATGTAGAAATTTTTAGACACAAACTAAACAAGTCTGGTTTTAACATAGAACTTCATCATCTGTGTGAATGTTTTCTACAATAAAATCACAAAGATGTTTTTGTTGTGATGTTTTTGGCCTTGGTAATTGTGACATCCATAATCCAAGTGTAGCAATGAGACGTTCGTAAGTCTTACATGTAGGTGGACGTAGGTGGATTCTGCTGCCATGGAAACAAATTAATGAGTGTGTTTGTGTGCGTTTGTTTGAGTGTGTTTGTTGATGGATTGTTGCAGCGCTGCATGGAGAAACAATTGATTAGGCCCGCCGGATTTTTGCCAGGAGCGCAGTGCATTGTGGGTGATGGAGAGGATGTGATGGGGTGTGCGGCGACACCTGCACACGCACACAAACATTTACACACAAACGCACACATTTATCTAACGTGCGATATTGTCTGTATTGAATAATTCAATGATTTTATCAGCTGCAACCACAACAAATGACTTAATTATGCTAATCTGAGCCCCAAACTTACGGAGAGGTGTGTGTGTGCGCATGTGTGTGTGTCAGCAGGATTGACAGCAGCCCGTGGGCTTCAGCACCGAAACGCTGATCTGGAATTTCACATCCTTATCCCAAAAGCCTTAGGACACACACACACACATGCAAAAACTTGTCCACACACACTGTCTCACACAAATGCAACACACACTCAGTGCCCACGGAGCCACCGGGCGATTAGCAGCACCCCACCTAAAGTCTTTTGGATTTGCATACGAGTCAGATGGAATTCATATCAGTGTGCAGCAAGTGTGACACATCACACACATTCACACACACACGTATATAGAAGTGTGTGCCAGGGCAAAGACACACACAGTGGGAGTGTGTAAAGTGAACACAAAGCAGTTGTGGGAGCGTCAGCGGCTCCTCACTGAGGTTATAATTCAGCGTGATGGAGCGTCTGTGTCTGCAGTGTATCACCTACGGCTGCACACGCACACAGGCACACGCACGCAGAAACACACTCAGCCCAGGGTTTGGTGTGTACTTCAGTTTCCCTGTCATGGTTGTAGTTCAGTTTTGGCAGTCATCACTATCATCATGCTGCTCCTGCAGACTGGAATCTGCTACAGGATCAGTTGTATCTTGGGGAGGTGGTCTCTTTAAATCTTTTAAAGTAGATTAAAGACATCAGAGGAAGATGTTTCAGGCTGTAGATGCTTTGTTTGATGGTTTTTGCTCTGCAACACTGACACCCACATGTAGGTAGGTATTTCAAAATCTGAAGAATTTCAGTCCTTATGATCAAGTGAGCATAGACAGGCATGTTTTCTGTTTCTATCTAATCTGTGAATAGTATCTGTCTTATATAAGCCTTTGTTTTTCCCCTTTTTATTACTTAAAGGTGCAGTGTGTAGAAATGGGCATATTAGTGACATCTAGTGTTCAGATTTTGGAATGAGTCCGTCTGTTTCTAAAACATCACATCACTAAGCCACGAGAGCCGGTGAGGACCAAAAATAATCAGAAACAGGGCATCATTTACAACAGTTATGAAGTGAGGGTTTTTATTCATATTTGTAACTATTGTTTTGATAGGTTATGGGTCAGTTAAGATGATTATTATAAGTACTGTAAGCTTTTGTAGACTTGTATTAAAAAATCGCGTTTCCCTCTTTTTGTCCCCAAAACCCGCCATAGATGGGTGGGTCTTCATGTCAGCCTCCACAAAGGGAAGATCTGTCATACTAAGACATAGAAAGCTTTTTCTAACTTAACAAAAAGAAAAACCAAGTTTTATGAGGATGATTTTTGATGGACTTTACACACAAGTAGAAACATCCTATTTTCACCGTTTCTGTTTGGCGAAATGCTGCCAACTTCTACACACTTCACCTTTACGATCCAAACATACTCGAGCAGAACATATGTGGAGCGGACTCTTCGGAGGTCTGCGCAAACTCAAAGTGGATGTTCGCAAGGCCTGTGCACACAGAGTTAAATTTTAGGACCTTACAGACTCCACTCTACACAACTACACGTCACAAACAGCTTTCTTCTGTGCGGCGTTGAAGGATGAGCAAAGAGCACCTTAATGTAGGATCCTATAAAATCTGTTTTAATTGTTTGCATATTACATTTTTTTGGTTTAAAATTTTTGAGAATTTGTTTATTAGTATTTTTGGCAAATTTAACACCAAGACACAAGCGTTTCTACTCACTTAAGGTTGTGCATTAGGAAAGTTTAAAAAATTAAACCACAATTCTGACCGTTTCTGAGCCTGTCAGCGGAAGAAATGGATATAGGAATTTATTCGCAAAAATACTTACGATTTGATACTTTGATGAAGTTGTTAGCGATTCTAAACTAGAATTAGTTTTAGCTTCTTATCCTTATTTAAGTGCCATCCTGTTTCACTTGTGCTCAGGATTTTTCCTGATTTTCCGAATGTTGCATGTTTTATGTTTTATCATGTACTACTGTACTGATGCCTGTTGTTGAAAAACAGTTTTCTCACAGGATAATAATAAAGTTGAAGATATTAGATAGAATATTTATGCTACTTTATCTTTGGCCCATAATGAATGTTAATGTAAACAGAACAATCAACCAATCAGCTTCAGATATGCTTTAAAAGGCTCTGTCCATTCAAAAACACTTTATTGTACGTAGGACTAATAGGGCAATTAATATGGAAAAAATATTTTTTGGTGGGTCGACATTAAATGTCAAAATGATGAGAATAAGTCAAAATTTTAAGATAAAAGGCAAAATGACTAGATAAAAGTTGAAATACAGTTCCATGATAAAAGTCAAAATGATAAAGTCAAAATGTCAACAAAAAAGTCAAAAGTCGCGAATAAAGTCGACATACAATGCATGTCGACTTTATTCGCAACATTTCTGCTTTTCTTCTGGACATTTCGACTTTTCTCTCAACATTCAGGCCCCATCCACACGAAGACAAAATGCTCAACAGTTTCAAAAACAATCGTCATAAATACGAAGGCGTCTCAGAAAATGTGTGCGTCTCCATGAATGCTCTTGATATGCATGAAGACGCTGTAAAACACATGCCAGACCTCTTGGGGCGCTGTGACGATATGACGGAAAAGGACGAAAAAGCAGTGCGCATGCACACTTGCGGCAAAAGTTGTAAACAGAGATTGTGATAGAGTGATCATAAAGTGCAGTAATGTGTCCTCGATAATTGTTTGCTCAACTCGGTGGTGATAGAGAAGAAGGAGATTTTGCTGCAACAGGGATAGTAGGGTCACTAGCTTCATTAGTACATATGCCACACAGTACGCCGCCATTGTTGTTATTGTTGCCACGTGTGGCGCATGGGTGTCAATGACAATATGAAACTATGACGTAAGCGTATCTGAAAAGTTACGGAGAGCCAGTAATCACGGAGCTGCGTATACGGCATTTCAAAATCTTTCCACTCTGGAACCTGGTTTCAAAAATGATCGTTTACAGACCCCCAAAACGCCGTCTTCGTATGCATGATACGCAGTGTTGGTAATAACGGCGTTAGAGTATAACCGTGTTACTAACGGCGTTATTTCTTTCAGTAACTGGTAATCTAATTAATTACTTTTTCATGCGTTACAACGCCGTTACCATTACTGATAGTGAAATGTGGCGCGTTACTTTGCACCGATGTCAAGCAGCTGTTATCCGACCTGCCTCACCCCCAAATTCCACGGCACACGGAAGCGCCGTGCCACGGTCTTGCCCTGACAGACAGAACCCACTGAAAGGGCGCACCGAGCAGCGTCCCTGCGTGCAGGGGGAGGGCTGATCCCCGTAGAGCCACAGGCTCTCATGATGAGCACAGCGATGTCACAAGCTCATGAAGCATGTTATAGACTGAGAAAAGAAATAAACAACACCTCACTTCGCTTCTCTAAGGTCCCTTTGCTGGTCTCAATCACACAGCTTCGTGATTTATTTTACTTCTCCGTGCAAAAAATAGATCTGAAGCGAATCTCCAGCACCTTGGCGCGCGCTGGCTCTCACCAACCTTTGCCCCCATTCTAGTCTATCAGGCAAATTCCACTGCATGTGCTGTTGGAGAACTGATGATGTCAGAGCTACCACAGCAGGTAACAAGAAGGAAGGACACAAAGATGGAGACACACAGTTCAAGCAGAAACAGTTTTTTCAAAAAAGTAACGCATCAATTACTTTACCTGGTAACTAATTACATTTATGAAGGACTAGTCAAATATATTGAACAGTCCATCAGGTTAAGTCGACTCTACTTGCATTTTTTTTTTTCAAAATTAAAGGTTTGAAGTGTTAATGTTGCCACTCTATGGCTTATCAGCTCAGTCTTTGTTTGCCTGTGCACAGTTTTACACAAATGTTGGAAACAATCAGAAAAAAACAGATGTCATAAAAGCTTAAATGGGAAGATTTAAATCTCTGTGTGCAACACACTCAAACATGCTCTGAAGCAAACTTCTCACCAAAATCAAACATGACGAGAGCAGAGTTTTGGCTCCATTTTCTGTCAGATTTGTGTCTCGCAATTTTACTGAATCTGAAAGTTGCTCTCTGACAGTCGGATCAGCGCGTTGTGTTGTCTGCCTGTTTGTATTGTCCTGCTGTAAGAGATAAATACACGACACACTGATCGTCCCGCAAACACACACACACACATCATACTGATGGAGACCGTGAACAGTTTTTATGGAAAGCAGCTGTGTTGAATCTGTTCCAGCTCGCTTTTTTCTTCTTCACCTCATGAATGAAATTTCCCATGCTGCACTGCTCCAGGCTCTGGCACATGTAGGAGGTAGAGCGCTCTCTCCCTCTCCCTCTTTGTCTCCGTCTTTAATGCCTTCAAACACCTTATTGCTGTTCGTCAATTACCGACACACACTTTGGCAACAAACAGGCCATTAATTGAAACATTTAATTAGCATTAAAAACCAGCAGTAATTAACACCTTTTCTCCAGCGCTCTGAGCCCAGCTCAAATTCTATTAAGGCTTTAAGCGGCTCACTCTTTGCCCGACTTTCTGCTGCATCCACAAATGTGTGTGTGGGAGTGTGTGTTTGTGGAAACACTCGAGGCCCCAGGTAAGGAGCCTCCGTGAGGAGTCGAGCACCAAGGCCAGGCCTGCTGGGCACCCAGGGGAGACCGAGAAGAAAGAGAGGAGAGGAGAGGAGGGAGGCGAAGAGCGAGAGGGAGGGAAAAAAAGAGGGAGGGAGGTCAAGATGGAAGAGGAGGGGAGGGGAGCGGGGGAGGAATGAGGTGGGAGGCAAAAAGGAAGACATGAATGAGGGAGGAGAGGAGAGGAATAGAGATGGTGAATAAGAGCCACTTTTTGAGCTTGAAGATTAAACACCACATATGTGTGTGAGGAAGTGTTTAACATAAAGTCAGACGCCTTTTTAAAACAAAGCAACTGTGGCACCTGAGGCCTCAGGCTCCGAGGGTCCCGACAATATATTTCCCACAGGTGAGGATCAAATATAAGGGACATGTCTCAGGCTATGTCCGCTAGTATCTCTAAAAACACAGCTTTAGTCCTTCTGTCCAAATGAAATTACAAAAAAACACTTGGAGAGCACAAACCTTTGCCAAGGTAGCTCACATGTGGCTGTTTCATCCATAAGCAACTGTTTGATATTAAAATTACCAATATATGATTCATGAGCCTCAAAGCCCACACTTAGCACTCAGAATCATGTTGATATCATTAGTTAGACAGCTGAGCAAAAACGATCGTTCACAGTTTCTGTATCACAACCAAAATCTGATCATTTTTAAGTCAGGCCATTTCCAACATCTCCTGAAAATATCAGCAAAATCCGTCCAGTAGTTTTTGCATAATCTTGCCAACAAACTAACAAACAAGCATACGCTGGCAAAAAATAACCTTTCTTGGCAGAGGTAAAGCTCACGAGAGTGATGAAGTGATGTTTCGTCGAGAGTGATTACTACAGGGATCATCAATTACATCCAAAGAAGGGCCTTTTTTTTTCCTACCATATGCTGCGTAACCTTGTCCACTAGCCAAACCAGCCTGATTCATCGTCTGTATCCATCAGCCAAGCTCCAATCTACAATGATTGTGCTCGGCCCAAAGTGGCATGACCCAATCAGAGTCCTTTAGGGCAGGAAGAGCAGCAAACTATGAGAAAGACAACAGCAGGAAGTGACAGCTCATATGGGGATTAGCATAGATGCTAACAGCTTCAGTTCTATCAGATACGGACATTTCGTTATGAATAAAAAAACAAATACAAACACTATAAACTTCCCTATAGCAGGGCCATGTTTGCTCCACTTCTGACATGTTTTGATGAGAGTTTGTTTTACAAAGTGGTTCATGTTCTGAAGTGCAGTAGCTCCCACCTACAACATTATCTTACTGGCTAGTAATGAATGTTGGATAGTGTACTGGCTAGTAATGATAGTTGGCGGAGGTCTGCTCTGCCAGCACCACAGTCCTCTCCCATATTGTGATTTTTACCATAAATTAGTCCTACCTTTATTTCATGTAAATATTTAGATTCCTTGACCATGAAAACATACCATTAGCAATTGGTTTCATAATGATATCTATTTTAGTTCAGTAGTTATTCACGAAAATTGCATTTTTCACCATGGCGGATCCAGATGGTGAACCGGATCAACACCAAAATTGAATTACTTCTTCCTTTCCCCATGCTGAACATTTCCTGAAAATTTCATCAAAATTCATCCATAACTTTTTGAGTTATTTTGTTCACAGACAGACAGACTCTTTCAGAAACATAACCTCCTTGGCAGAGGTAATAATATTAGTTTTGGTTCAAAGTTATGGTCTATGATTTGGAAGCTTGGTACGTCTTAATAACACCGTTTATAAGGCCGTTATGGTCCTATGGTCCAATCTACGCAATATAAAGACCAAAAAGAATGAAAAAAATCCATTCAGTATATCCACTGCAAATAGTTGACCAATCCGAACCGCGGGGAACGGCGGTTCAGATTGGTCAACTATTATGCCACTTGGTCCGTGAGTCCATCCAATCCCCTGTCTCCCCTGCTCTGCACCATCCTGCCTCCTCCCCACTACCACCCTCATGTACCGGTGAGCAGCAAGCTGCACAGCTACTGAAGCGTCATGGAGCTGGAGAAGACCAGCACAGAAACCGGGAGGCCGCTTCTGTTACCCTCCACAACGAAGGGAGGGAAACGTAAAAGTTTCGAGAAAAAGGCTGATGTAAGGAAGAAATATATATATATTATTTATTTTCTTTTTTTAGGAGGCGACACGAGCTGGGGGGCGGGATCTTGGCACACGGAGGGGAGGGGTGAGTGAAGGGGGGGCAGGCCGCGTTTTTCAAATCTGTCTCAACAGCCAAACTGTTTTTCAGTTTGTAGACCCTAGCTTTTACTGAATACATCAGCCTTTAAAAGTGAGATCAGTCCCTATTACCCATACAGCTGCCAAGCACATGTGGCCAATCAAGAATATCTCTGCTGCTTCATTCTAGGGCATCACATGTGCAGTGACTCTTAAATACTCAAACTCTTGGTTGATTATTCCCTGATGGAGGCTGATGGGTGGATATCTGTAAAGCACATCAAACAAACAGTTTCAACAGCTTTTGTTTTGAGGGTTGTGTAAATATTTGACAAGCTGAAACCCTTAAAATCACAACACATTTCTCGAAATTAAACTATCATGTCAATAACTTCTAAAGGCCTCCCGTAGACAAATGTTGCACATTAACATTCTGCTACAAACATTTAAAGCATCATTGCATGTATATCTGTCTTTATCTGATATACTGAAATCTATTATCTTATAACCAGCAATATTTTTGTCAAGCTTAATTATAAATCTTTAGACTGATGCATCTAATTTTGCAGAGGTTGCTGCTCGACTGTAGCAGCAGTGTTGCTTGGGGAGGAAAAAACAAGTTTTAGAGGATAGGACCCATGAAATTTAGGTTTTTGGTTTATTATTTTAGCTGCAGTTGATTAAAAAGTCATTCTGATTAATAAAAGAGTTTGTTCATATTTAGATGGATAGATGATTATTCTAAAAATCTACACCACAGGTGCACACAAACGAAATTTTATCACAAACGGCTCAGATAGCAACGCTTAAGGCAAAAGTTCTTAAATTATGTGTTTAAAACCAAAAAGTGTAAAAACAGAGGGTACAAAAACAAACAATGAAAAACTAAAACATATGAAAGTGATAAAAGTACGAAACTAAGAAATGGACATAGAAAACAGAATAAGAAATCTGCTTGGAATAAGAAAGACATTTTTACACCTGACTTTACATCATGCACAGACCATTTTATCTATAATTTATCTGACTACTGGTACTTTTAAATCTAAAAAGTAGTCTGGTGTAATGAAATGGACAATCAAAGACAGCACTCACTGCGTTATATTGGGATGCATCATGGCATCTGTGATCACACAACATGAATCAAAAGTCAGATAATGGCCAAGCAGCACCAGAAAGTTGCCAAGTTTGTCAAAAAGCCACAAAATACTCAGCTCACACATCGTGCTGCTCTTCTCATAATATTGAAGGGCCTTGTATTGGTCTTTGCCTTGGGCCTCTAAATTACTAAAACCGCCCCTGCATGCAGGTCGTGTTTGCACATACGGAAGTGTAAGTGTATATTTTGTTGTTCTTCTGTGTGTGTGTGTGTGTGTGTGTACTGTTGTGTGTGAGGCCTTCTCCGAGCCAAAGCAGGGGCCTGGATTAGCAGCATTTGCCAGAGCTGGGGGGCAGGATTAGCAGGCCGAGCTGCTGTCTGACGCCGCTCTGCCACCACTAATGGCATTATTAATAGGCAGCTAAAAAATTCATTAAAAAATCTATTAAAAATAAATGTGTTTTACATAAGACTTTGCCCCAGGTAGAGCGGAGAGAGGGGGAGACCGACTGGGCGATTGTTCGCTTTGAGGTCAGCTGAATATCACAGTTCAGATACAGAGAGAGAGAGAGGAGTAAACACACGTCTGACGGAAAAGCGAGAGGATAATGAGGCTAAACCAACACGAGGCATGTCTCAGAGAAAAGTCTACAGAGCTGACGTCAAACGTCTAAAACACTCAGGGTGGATGTTCAACATGTCTGCACGCTGTCAGTCTGACTGACGGAGAGGCAGCGTGAGAAAGATGGTGTGAGTTCACCAAAATCTGGTGTTTTAGAGAGTGAAGAGAGAAGAGAGAGCCTCTCCTGGAAGATCATAACGTCTGTCATGCCCCCACACAGTCCAACAAAAGTGAATATATCAATAATAAATTAGTGTTGTGCACAATTATTACGAATACATATCACACTATGAAAACCTTGTTTAAATATCTCTCATCTTTAAGCATTTATTTCTTTGTGGAAAATATTTTTCACATCTTTTTATGTCTGCCTTACCTGAAAAAAGGACTTAAATTATTATCAGGAGTCTTAATAAATAATAACTTTGTCATTTTTGTCTGAATCTTTAAAAACTAAACAAGGAAAACAAAGAAAAAAATCATTGAAAATGACCATCTTAAAACAAATACAAATGAACAGTTTTTGATTCAATGGATAAATCTTATCAACAAAATAAACAGCTAGGGGTGTCCTGATACACCTTTTCATCTCCGATACGATACCAATATTGCAGCCTTGAGTACTGGCCGTTACCGATATTAATTGGATACGAAATCAGAAGGAATTGTAAAGACTTTTATTACTGTAGTATACAGTGTATACACTGTAGGAAAAGTAAAATATCTGAAAAATAAATAAGAAGACCCTGAAAAATAACCACAATAAATCAATTTAAAACAAAAACATACACTTTTAAACTTAAACAAAAGCATATTCTACAACTGAATTAAATAAAAAAAAAAAATTAGAATGGATTGCTTGTATCGGAGTGCTTATATTGGATGTTTTAGATGCAGGCCGATATAATGTGATATTTGTGTTTTTTACTGATATAGGACCGATATACAATATTAATATCAGATCGGAAAATCCCTACAGACAGCAAATCTGTGCAAGTTTTTATTGCGACTAGGGATGTATGATGTTGTTGGTATCAGTAGATATTGGCTTAAAATTCAAATGTTAGCCAATATAGATTTTTTTGCAGATATTTAGAGTCTATATACCAACATTAAAATTTGCAAAGAACACAAATGTACCACATTTCATCTTATTATTACTGCATGGGTACATTTAAATTCAAGAGTTTCATTTTTTAGGAGATTAATATCATTTTTTTTGTTTGATGTCTGTTCCTCACACATACAGACTGTCACTTTAAGACAATTTTTGTAAAGTAAAGACTTTGTCCTCTTGACAAAAATATCACGATCATTATCCACAATAGGAAAATATTCAGAAATATCAAAATATCGGATATCATAAAAAAATCCAATATTGTGCGTCCCAAATAACCTGAATTAATTAGCATTGGTTGTTGGTTGTCCTTCTCTTCTCTCCCTTTAATTACAGTATATTAATCATATGTTTATGTGGAGAAAAACCACTGGCTTGCTTTCTCATTTCACGCCTCCACCGAAATCCTCCCGAGTCCACCAGGTAAGCCCACTTCACAGTTTTAAAGCCACTGCTGTTGATGAAGCCCAAATAGAAGCTAACAGTTAGCAAGCAGTAGCTCATAGTCAAGAGATGAGCTTTCAATCACGTGACCTGGCAAAAACATTTTAGGAATAAACCCATGCTGGCCAACTGGCTTACGAAATGAACTGTATGTATGAAGAATTACTCTATAAAAAAGTCATAATATTACCCAATTTTTTTAATACTTATCATTCATCTCAAATGCTTGGTAGTGTGCAGCAAATGCTGAGCTGTGTGTATCAATTGACTGGTATATGTGTGTCATTCGAGAATGTGGCTGTGTGTATCAAATGAGAACCCTAGTTCCATTTTGTGAACAGTTAAGAGATTTGATGGCAAAGAGTCATCTTGAAAAGGGAGTGTCAGGTTTAGCATTTTGTGTGTGAGGTTTTCAGGTTTGTGTGTACAATTTGAAGGAATCCGTTAGTGTTTTGAGAAACGTGTGTTAAGAACTGTGAAAAACTGTAATATCACTATGATTGTTTCAACTATTCTCATTATTATTATTATTATTTTTTTCAGTCCACTTTGTGTGATACCAGCATGTTCAAATGAAAGCATTCAAGTTAAATCAAAATCATAAATTGCTGATTTAAAGAGCCTCATATTTTGTTGTTTGGTCAGAATCAGTAAAAGTAGAAAAGAAAGAAAGAAAGAAAGAAAGAAAGAAAGAAAGAACAACAGAAAGAAAGAAAGAACAACAGAAAGAAAAAAAAAGAGAAGGAAAGACTGAACGAGAGAAAGAACAAGAAAAAAAGAAAGAACAACAGAAAGAAAAAGAAAGAACGAAAGAAATAATGAAAGAAAGAAAGAGAGAAAGAAAGAAATACAGAAAGAAAAAAGACAGAAAAAGAACAAGAAAGAAAGAGCAAAGGAACAAAAGAAAGAATGAAAGAACGAAAGAATGATAGAAAGAACGAAAGAAAGAAAGAACAAACAAACAAACGAACGAAAAGGTATTCATGGTCAAGAACAATGAAAAATTCCCAATAGTGACTACACCGTATCTTATTTGAGACCCCTCGTGAGAGCTCCTGTCACTTTAAGATCCCCGCCCCTGTGTTGGCCCAGTCCGCTCTGATTGGTTCATCACTCTACTTCGCTGTAGGTCATGTTTGCAACAACTCTGCCTTCAATCTATGCTTAGCACTTAAGAAATAAACAATCATAAGATGTGACTCTGGTAGGTCTATTCAAAGCTGTTTCAGGCAGCTACTGGCACTGTAAACAGGGGGGGGGAAGGAGAAGTCCAGATGCTGCAGACTTCATGTCATGTAGGCTGAAGTAATCCATCACACAGAGGAGACAGGTAGAGTTTATTTAAGGGCATATAAATTAAAAAAGCAGAATATGGGCCCCTTAAATGAGACTTATGTGCTTACTGTTAACCAAGTGTGAAGTCTTGAAGTGTTAGCCCTGAATTACGATCCGCATCAGTGTATTTAAACTGATTAGCCTCTTCATTGAGTGAAATGTTCTGGGATTATCATGTATGAGCAGAGGAAGAGGAGGAGGAGGTTAAAGGTGAAGAGGGTCTGCGTTGTGTGAGCCCTCGAGACATTAACCAGATCTGATTAACACATGCAGTCTCCACAGGGCCGTAGGTACGTAAACATACAGATACATACATACTAATGAAAGGGCCAAAGGTCAGGCTGGTAGATAAACCTTTTTTTAGCCTCATCAGCACCAGAGTATGTATCACAGCGCCAGTTTCCTTAAGGTAAACCCTTTTCTCCTTCACATGTTTCTCATCTTCAGCTTCATTTTCACTGAGGCGTCTGGTTTGGTTCAGTTCAGTTCAGTTCTGCACAGTATTGAGCAGGTACCCGGATCTTGTATGTAAAATCTGCAACAAAGTATAGCGACTGAAGTAGCGTAATTGTAAAGAAGGAGCAACAATGAAGGACTTCCTGCTTGCTGTGGAGCAGCAATGTAGTGCACAGACATTATTTAGAGCAACAGCAATGAACACATCACTGCTGCTGTCTGGGAACTGATGATTTTGGGTACATGGGATGGCATTGAATGGTTAATTGGGAACCAATTTGCCTTTTTTTGACAGTAGAAACACCTGTAATATCTAGGGATGCAGAAAATTCTCTGTATGGTTTTCCAAAAACAGCTAAATGTATGTCTAACTACTTAGCGTTGTTTAGTTTAGATTATTACAAACTTGAGCAAGGTGGGAAAGAAGCCTCTGCCGGCTTGTACAGAGTTCCACACCTGCTGTTTACAATTATTTCTAAAAAAATATCACATTTTGAAACAATCTAATTTAAATATATGTAATATTTAAGCTTTTCTTTCATTGAAGAATACATTTTTTCATGTCTTTTTTTCAATCCGTCTAATCTTTAAAAAAAAAATAATAAATAGCACCAGGCTGTAGCTTCAGTGCAGTGAAGCTGATGTTCTAGATGATAACTGGTAAGTTAGCTTCAGTGTTATTTTATTTACTAATTATTTTGTCATAATTTTCATTAACAACCTTTTCTCTCCTAACGCAAACTAGACTGTGACGCATAAGAACAAGTCCACAAGGACAAAAACTAGATACGAAATCCAATCAGACCTAATTTGGTCGTGTAGACAGTAGGGACAAGTTAGGAATATATCCAATCACAGCTACTTTTGTTGTGTGGAAAGGTTGGATGAGTTCAGAGGGACATCCAATCACAGCTGCCTTAGCTTGGTGGTGGGATAAGCTAGGGAGCGATCCATTAAGAGCTGCTCTATGAATTGATATATTCATGTAGAGCAGGTTCACTGTTTGCTGTCAGTTCTAGTACTGTAACTGAGATGCTCTGCCAGGTAGCTTAAATAAAGGTGACTGAATTTCACACAAAAGTTCAATTTGTTTCTGTTCATTTATACATTCAAGCTTTACCAGCATTCAATAAAGGGTTGTTTGATGTTTTATTTTATTTAAGTGTAAAGCTTGACTTCCGAAGTTCAAGAAAACATAAGAAATGCCTCACACTTTATATTTTAGTTGACTAGGATGTTGCAAAAACTCACCAACTAAAACTGGACTAAAATTAAAACAATTAAGAAGACTGAATCATACTATAACAAAAACTGAACATAAAGTGCTGTGAAAATTAACACTGCGTACTTAAATACATTGTACAGGTCTGAATGCACAGTATGTGAACTGTGTGTTGCGTAAAACTAGATATAATGCAAGTAAAATAACTAACTGACCCATCCAAAACTTTAGTTCTGGCTCTGTGCCTGAACCACATTGCTAAAACTTAAATATCATCTTCTTGCATCATCCTCTGAAACCATAAAACATTTGCTACTCGCCTACATAGCACACAAGGATAGCCGACATGCACATAACAACATGGATCAAGCAAATGATCTCATAAAGAACATGATTATTGAAATTGACAGCAGCAACTCGGACAAACACAGGCTCCACCAAACAACCAAACAGCGACATGAGCAGCAGCAGCATTATAGAGACAAACGTCAACAAACAGCCTCTGAGAGCGATGCTGATTGGATGTTCCATCAGCCACCATGTTTGTTTAAGGGAAATCCTCCTCTCATGAAAAGACAACACCAGACAACAGAAACATCTGATCGACAAAGAAGAGAAACCCAACAGCAGCTCAGGTCTGAGAACCAGGAACATAATTGCCAGGTTGTCTTATTATAAGCAAATTTAGGCTTCTTTTTTTTGGAAAGTTTCTTATTCTAAAAGTGCAGTTGCTCATTTGGGCTTGTTGTGTCCCAAACCCAGGAGAGATCTGACGACTTTGTAGTACACCAAACTCAAATGTAAACTTAACTGTAAAAAAAGGCAAAACAATGTTTCAACCATAAAGAAACCATTACTGGGGTGCTGGTTTGGCATAGTGGTTAGCACCCCATGAACGTGCTTCTGCCGGTCCAGGTTCGAATCCCGCCTGTGACCAGTTTGCAGAGTGTCTTCCCCTGCTCTCTCTCCCCTTTCACAAGCCTATCCACTGTCTCTCTCCTATCAATAAAGGCACAAAAATGCCCAAAAATATACATTAAAAAAAAAAAAAGAAACCATTACATCCAGAAGTAAATATACTTCTGACGTAGCTATTACAGTTTTCACCATCATAAAGCTGTAGAGGATCAACATAAAACTCATAAAAGCCTGACTTTGTCTGTTCTGTTAAAAAAATCAAGGTTAGATAGACAGTTAAGCAATAATGGAGTTATAAATAACAGCAGCTCTTCCCTTCACTTCTGTATAAAGAAAATGATGTTCCACCCCCAAACTAAAATGTGTTGAAGTAAAATAAGAGCCAAATAAGAAAAATGTCACTGTGAAACTGATTTCGCTTAAAAAAATGTTTTTTAACACACTAGCTGGATCTTTTTCACTTTTTCTGTCAGTATTGCTCTTAATATTTTACCTCCCACTACTTTTAAGTCCATCCTCTTATTTTTATCTTCTACGACGTTATTATAACATGAATTCAGTTACATGTAATTCAGATTTAATCTAATTTATGGTTCACCTTTGTTATACTGTTAATCTTTTCATAGGTAATATTTTGAGCTTTTTGATTGTTTTATCTCTTGCTCATGTATGTTATTCTATTTTGCCATGGCTTTTATTCTTATTATTTTATCATCATTATAATTTCAGCATATTTGCTGACCTGTTTTTTTGCTTTCAATTGGCTTTTATTGTCTTTTCTTTCTTTTCTTTCGTGGTTTATGATTTTGGCTTTTATTTCCTCATGGTTTCATTTTACGTTGCATGGTTCTTATATTGTCCGGGTTCCTTTGGCATGTGGCCCAAAGTCTCTTGACACCTAAAGCGCCAGTTGCTCTCCAATTAACTTCCTTGTTAGTGTCTTTTGTTTCCTATTGCTGTAGTTTATTGTTTGTTGTTCCTGACCATTTGTCAAAGCACTTTGTAAACTTCTGTTTTAAAAATGGCTATATAACTAAAGTTACTATTATTATTTCAGTCAAAAAAATCAGGCAACACTGACCAGCATCCCATCCTGAATACCTCCAAAGTCAGCTCAGAAGTTTCTCGAGCACTTTTCCGTCTGATCCCTGATCCTCTAATTCAAAGATTTTTGTGCTTCTCAGGGCTAGAATTGAACTCGGCCTCGCGCTCCCACAGCATCCATCAAGTGCTTATTGGGTAGATACCACAAGCTGATTAAGAACATGTCAGCAAAGAGAATCTGAACCAGAGCCGGAAAAAAAGTTAAACGCAACTTACCGAATTTTTGGAGGCGAGGAAGGGCAGAAAGTAAAAAGGCAGGAAAGAGCACCTCCCGCTGTGTGCAGAAAAAGACAGCAGAAAGTCAGCAACATTCAGACTCAAAGCAAACATCAAACATCATCAAACACACTCAATGAGACACTTTGATCTGCAGGGCTCCACAGGAAGCCAGCATCTTAAGAAAATCCTCCAAATGTAAATTAATTTACTACAGAAAGACATCCCGGGGCCATGGTGTGCAACCCAACAGCAGACATCAGAGGGTTAAACCTAAAAATCTGCTGCTCAGCCAACAGATCCACCCCGGCCCGAGTGGGTATGTGTCATAAAACATGCATGTTTGGAGTGGCAGTTAATACTGTAGTGAATGTTTGTACATTAGCATTTTAGCTAATCTTCAGACTTTAACGTTTCACCATTGCTGGCAGTCACATGGTGTCATCAATAAGCTGAAACATTCAGACTATGGAAGAGGAAAGAGTATTAGGGATGGGAATTGATAAGATTTTATTCAAAATATCATTATAAGGTCTGAATGTTGATTCAATTCTTTGACGATTCCTCTATCAAGTCCTGAGGATTTGCTGTCAGGTCAAAAGTTGGCCCACATTGGTCTTCAGATGTAACAATATTAAACTAGTATCTCCTGATATCCAGTGCTGTCATTTGTAATGCCTCTACAAGTTGCTGGTGTTTCTACTAGGACTGGGCAATTAATCGAAAAATAATCATAATCAACATTTAGACCTTCTAATCGAAGTCATTTCACTCATGTTGATAATTTTGATTATTTTCTCTGTGTAACTCTCTTTACTGCCACCATACACTGTCTGTGTTCACTTTCTCGGAGAGTGAAGGACGCGCCACCAACATGGAGGAGACGAGCTGCAATCAATCAGACGACCTTTTAGCCAAGACAAAATGTAGTCTCCATTGTTTGGGCACATTTTGGATTCTTTGCAGATGACACAGAGCAGAAAGAAGTTTAGTGTAAATACTGACAAAAGGCCGTGTCAACGACCGTCGGTATCACCACTAATTTGTTCCACCATGGTACAAAACAATTGTTCATTAATCGTAATCGAGATAAAGAGCTTTAATTAATTGTGATATTGAGATTTAAAAATATCCCCCAGCCTTGGTTTCTACCCACTAAATGTTGTCAGTTTCATTTTGGTGAAAATTTAAGCTGTGTAGCATTACCACAAAACCAATTTTCTTTCTTTCTTTATTCACCTTAAATTTAAAAGAACAAACAAACAACAAAGTCAAAATAATACATATTTACACCAAACAACTGTACCTGTAGAATAAATTGATATATGAGAGTACATATCCATGTCAACACAACAACCAGATTGAAAAGGAACAGATTGAAAGAGTTTATCTAGGCCTGTCTCTTCCTTACAAATCAGATCCAACAATGAATTAAAATCATAATTCATTACCAGCTGTCATTATTCATGGGAATTATATAAATGCATGAGTAAAAAATGGAAGCAGATATATAAAAAGAAGAGAAGAACAGGGACAGGAAAAGCGGTGTTAATGTTTCTGCTTGTTTTGTAATGTCTTTTTCAATTGAAGAAAATAAACACATGAGTAATAGCCCCATTTTAAAACTAAAATAAATCTTCATAAAAAATAATCCTATTCTTCATATAAACCTCCAAGAGAACAAACAAAACAATAATAAGCACTTAAGAAAACATACATGCATATTTTATAATCTTTTACCCAAATATTATTCATACAGCATATACATGAACACTTATTTAAATTTACACATCTGATTTCATAAACATCCAAACCTTAAAATAGAATCCTCTGTTGTGGCATAACCACTTGGACAAAACAACATGTATGCTATAAAAACTTTGGCTAAGTCATGCGCCCACTAGGTACTGAGTAACGTTAGCATTGCTCTTAGCTTTTAGCATTTACTGGCTACTGAACACACCTTCAAAGCTTGAAATAAACTCTAAATGCAGGTGGAAACCACACTCCTGTTGCAGTTAGCTGTGTTGTGCTGTTTAAGCTAGCTGCTTGTCTGTGTTCTTGTTCTGCCAGAGAGCCACACAAAGCAGTTAGCTAACAGTTAGCTTAGGCTGTGGTAGCTTTTTACAGAGTTTGCCTGCTGCTGTAAACTTTTTAATTTACAAATGTGTCAACCAACACATAAAAAAGCTCACATGAACTTACCTCAGTGGTGTAACTTCACTGTTGTGTTTCCTTTGGTCTTTTCTGATTGAGGCCTGCTTCTCAATTTAGCCTGAACTATGAGAGTTCCTTTTTTGAACATATTTTTTCTTTCCTTAACATTATTACATCATCAGCTGAGCAAATATACATTGTTTTGTTGCACTTTAGTCCTTCTCATGAGTAAAAGAGCACCAATGCACATCTAAAACATACTGTTGCTGTTTAAGCTAGCTCAAACATTTAAACAACACCCTTCCTGCTCCCTGATCTCTGGTGGTCAAACAAAACTCTTCTGCAGTTTTCAGGGGGTTTATATACCTCCTGGTTCAACCATTTTGAATCATAGGGGGAGTATAGTGAATATTCTCGGGGCTAAATTGGTTGTTCAAAGGTTAATGGTGACATTTGTGCTAAAAATGACTATAACAGAAAGAGTTTTTGAAAAAATGTAAAAACCAAAAATATTTCTGTTTCAGAAGTTCTCCTTTAACAGTGTACACAAAGTGAGCTCCCCCCTCTCATGGTTTGGTCCACTCAGCTCACACCAGGAAGTAGTTTCCACGTGTTTTCTGTGTCCACAGGCTGAATGAAGGGCCAACTGAGACCAAAAGAAGAATACTCACAACGGTTTCAATACATTTTTATGACAAATATGGGTACATTTATGAGTTTTCTTTAACTGAACTCTTATGGCTTTAACCCAGAAATTATTTATGTTAATGGTAAAAGATTTAAGAACACTTTAAGAAGAAGAAAAGGAAGAAGGAGGAGGATTTCAAGTTAACTTCACATGAGGCTGTGGAGAAGAAATCTTGGGGTTGTGGGACGGCTCGTAGCGGGCTTCCCTTATTTTCAAAGACAAAACTTGACAGGTAAACATTCTCCAGCGGACTCTGATCCCTCTCAGCTCAGCTACATTTAATAAGGGCAAGTGCACGGCAGTGAAATGTACGCATAGGAGGAGGGCAGAACTGCGACGGGATTTGATTGGTTTAAAAATGTGTGCCACATAGATGTGATTGGTTGGTGTTTTCCCAGGTTTATTGCTGCTGTAGATAGCGACATTTTTTGCTCTATTTTAAGAACAAATTACGAATTGATTGCCATTGGGCCTTAAAGATAATTTTAGCCGGTATTACAAAAAGTGTATCTAAATCAGATTAATAACACCAGCTTTAAGGTTGTTCAATATTAAGAAGGAAACAAGAGGTTCTATATTGGTGGACTGGATTGTAATGCTGAAGGCTAGAACCTCAGTCAAAAGTTAAAAAAATAAATATTCATGTACTTGTAAAAAAAAAAGATGTATACATATTAAATATAAATGATGTAGTGACTAGTGAATCGTCTCAGGGGAAGTGGCTTTTATCTACATGGAGAAGGGCCTTGCGTTGGTCTTCTCATCAAACCTGTCTCTGCAAATCAGGCTGAAACATTGGCCCCGTTTACATGGGACAAAACATCCTATTTACAATCAGATTGAAAGGTCAATCAGATTAGAAATGTCTCATGTAAACACCTTAGCCAATCGGATTCACCTGGATCTAATTGTATTTCGGATCGGATTGTAAGAGGTAGTCTACGCCAATTGATAATCCGGTCAATGCTTCATGTAAACGGCTGAGCGGATTGGGTTGATAGAGAGGATTGTTCGGTCTGCGCAGGCGCGCCGTAGTACGTAAGAGGCACGTAGTGACGTACGCAGAGCGTGCCCAGGAAGTGCACCTCTTCTTCTCTAACACATTTGCAGGTAGTGGCAGAGTGACCTTCTGCGCAAACGCGAATTGAACTTGGATCTCTTTGCTCATAGTTCATGTATACAGATCGAATCAGATTCACTTAATCCGATCGATTTCAATCAGATTGAGGAAAACTACCCATGTAAACGGGGCCAGCGATCATCAGGTTGGACACACTTCTGTTCTGAGCTACAGCTTCATCAATGCTCAGGGCCAAGCTGATTGAAAGGTATGTGTGAGGAAACGGTTTGAACCAGAAACAAGAGCAGATCAGAGCAGATCACATCACCTGGAGCAGACCTCCAGCTCAGGACGGTGCTGTCTAAACATCCGTCCTTCAGGTCAGACGTGAGCTTATCCTCTGCTGACTGACGTGCTTGTCTTGTGCCTGTCAGAGTGTAAAAGCGGCTAAACGTGAGAGCACGACTCTGTCTCCTTTCCTCTCCTCTATACTCCTTTTTCACTCAGAGAGACACACCGCAGCCCCTCGGTCCCTCCAACCTGCCCGGAGGTCCTATAATCTTTTTACAGTGTGTTGAAACAGAGCAATAAATCTGTTAGCTTACAATCTAATTTCCCTGGCCTTTTCCAGAAATCCTCATAAACTTTTGGCGCCCCCATTAACGGCCCTATTGAATCAGAGCGCTTAATCTGCTTCCAGGTGAGGGGTCAGAAAATGAATGCTTTGAGATCCATCACGCTGACGGGAGCAGAGAAAACTGGGCGAGGGAGAGCGCCCAGGAAAAGGGCAGCATCTCTTCCTCATAGGTCAATAGCAGCCAAGAGAGTCAGTCATTCACTTTTTCCCTCAGCGCCGCTCTCATTTTCCATTTAATATGGACATCCAATTAATGTGAGCACGTCTGGGGCCGCCCGGATCCCCCTGAGTTATGGCCCATCATCTCTTCAGTTATGGCTCGGCAAGAGAGAGGACGACACACGGGAAGAGAGAGTGAGAAGAGGTGAAACTAGGGAAGGACATGAGGAGAGAAAGAGGAGAGGAGGAAATACTAATGAGAAATGTTTAGGGGAAGAAGTAAATGAGAAGAAATGAAATCAATAAGAACAGGAAGTAAACCACAGAGGGATATTAGGTAAGGAAAAGTGCTCAAATGATTACTCGCATCTGTTTCATTTGGACATCACTCTATGGTACTGCATTTAATTTACTTTTACAAATGAACACCTGTCTATAGAAGGCACAAGTTTAAGTTTGTTTTGTTCATTAAAGGGGCAATATTAGGCTTTTTGTTACTTTGTAATTGAGTTTTGTATGTGCTTACATGTGGATGCTTATTGTCACCACTGCAAGATAGAGCACTTCTATGCACTAGCTATAAAGTCTAGAGTATAGCATCGTCCAGTGATGAGCTATTTGTAAAATGTAGCAAACTGACCAACTCATTAAAAAAAATAAAGGAAATTGAATACATTAAAAAAACACACTGATTTTTCTGCAAATATTCTCTCATTTTGAATTTGATACTTGTAACTTCATTCTGGGATTGTCATGTTTCCGGTCACTGGGTTAGGACATTTATGAGGAATCTCAAAAAAACACCTGTTTTTAACATTTCACAGGTGAATAAGTAGATTGTAAACAGTTAAGAGTCATGACTGGGTGTAAAAGGAGCATCACTGAAGCAAGGGTGAGGTGAGGTTCACCACTTTGTGAACGACTGTGCGATGTTTAAGTTTAAGAATGTTTCACAATGTGCAATTGCATGAAATATGGAGATTTCATAATCTATAGAGATATATCTTCCCATAAGCAGCAAGGCCAGAAACAACACTGAGTGCCTCCCTCAAGCAGCACTGCATTAAAACCAACATTATTCTGTAAAGAATTTTACCATGTGGGCTCAGGAACACTTCAGTAAACCTGTCACTTTACAAAGTTTTCGGTGACACAGTCTGATATTGCCCTCCGTCGGTAAGCCGAAGATACACTTACCCCTTGCTGCTCCCACTGCTGTGTCATTGGTGTGGTATGTAAGGGCGTTAATGTGTTAGCAAATACTGACGGGCTACAAACACAGAAACTCTGAACCATCAAAGCTACTTTCAGTGGTCAAAAGAAAGTAGAAAAGCACTTTATAAATGTTATATAATCAATAAACATTTACCATCCACAACTGCAACTACCATGCAAAGCTGCAGCCATAGTTAAACAACACTCGGAAACACCACTAAAGTGGAAAAGTGTGCTGTGATGTGACAAGTCTATACTTCAAATTGTATTTGTAAATCACGGTTGTCGTGTCCTCCAAGGTAAAAAGTTAAAGGACCATTCAGACTGTTGTCAGTGCAATGATCAAAAGTCAGTATCTGTGATGTTAGTGCCCATGGCATGGATTACATGCACATCTGTGAAGGCATTGTTAAATCTAAAAGGTAGGGGAGGACATCTTCTGAATGTTACAATAGCATAGCTTCATGGGAAAAGAGTTCAGGAACGAGACTGACCTGCCTCAGCCCAAACCTGTCTCTCTTTGAAAATGTGTGTAGCAAAGTTATGAAGCACAAAATCCTGTGGACTGCACTCAGTGAGTGTTGTTAAAAGAAAAAGTGATGTTACACTGTGGTAAAAATGTCCCTGTCCCAGCTTTTTTTGGAATGTAACGCAGATCTCAAATTCAAAGAGGCTGAATGTTTGCAAAAATCAAGTTAGTTAAACGTTATATCTTGTCTCTATGGTGTATTCAATTGAGTATACTGTAGGTCCATAAGGATTTGCTAATCAATAATAATAATAAAAATAATACATTTTATTTAAGGGTGCTTTTCATGACACATTCACCGTACAAAAGTACAAATAAAAAAGTGCATTAACCCTTTAACTCCCAGCTCAAGTGTTTGGCAGAGGTCATTAAATTCAGGACTATTTAATGCGTTAAATAAACATGTCATAGTTTGTTTCTGTCAATGTTTTATGACACAGAAAAAACGCAAAAAAAAGCAAAAGAACCACTTTTTTTGTTTTGGGATTTAAAGGTTTAAAATACTAAAAGCTAATACTATTTTTGCCATTAATATTTTAAATTCTTGACCAATTACTGATACGATGATATACGTGTACTTACAAAGTGTTATTCTTCAAAAATATTTTTTGTGTTTGTCAAACTCAAGGTCATCTATTTTGTTTTTTTGCTATTTTTGTCAGACATTTCTGCCTTTTCTAATTGATTTTGTACTAAATTTTGTGCATTTTTATATCATCACACAATCAACTGTTGACTTTGAAAAGCTTTCAGAAAATATCTGTTTTTTGGTTTGCTTGTTTGTGGTTTTCTCTGTTCAATGAAATGTTAATGGAATCAAACAATGATTTGATTTGTTCTGTTTCTTAAAACATTATATCCCTAATGATGACCTCTTCAAAACAGTTGAGCAGGTAGTTAAAGGGTTAAAACAGCCAAAAAAAACAAGCATAAACACCCTCTCCTTTCTGTTAATATCTATGTTTTACACAACCTCACATTTTGATTGGAAATGGGTTTGTACTTAAAGACCGGCATAAAGCTGGGAATGCCATAATCCTGTTTCAAATAATTTAACGTAAAAGTAAAAGGAAAGCAGGAAAAGGGTCGAGTAAAACTAGGAAATGGGAAATACAGAGTAAAAAGTGAAAAGAAAAGGAAAGGAAATGAGGAGAGGAAAGCTCATCCAGAGTTAAGGATAATTGATTGGTTGTTGGGGCAGCAATGGAGGCCTCTGATTGGCTGCTGGGAGGAAAAGCCAGATTAGATTCCAGAGTGAGGCTACAGACACCTGAGCAGTGTGTGTGGGTGAGTGTGTGTGTCTCCAAACAGCATTACAGCGAGTCTGTGATATTAAACCTGGACAGCAGCACCTTATTGTCGCAGCAACAGGGATTTGTCATTGTACCTCATTATCCAATTAACAGCATGTGGGCCCGCGGCCAAACATACACACTCACGCACACACACACCACGTGCACTGAACCCGTGTGTGTGTCTATACCTGAGTTTCAACAAAGTTAAAATAGAAAATGTTGGTGGAAACTTTGAGCTTTGCTGCCAGCTGCTGATACATTCAACCTTTTAAATTCATGACACATAAATTCACCTTCATGACTGGGACTCTTAATTATCTTAAAGCTGTTCTGTTGTAGGGCACTAAAAGAGGTGATAAGTGGCTGAAGTCACCTAATAGAAAAACTACAAGATTTAAAAAGCCTGTCAACCTCTAATGGCTGGGAATATACATGTGATCGTATGAATCCACATGATGATTGTTGCACAAGATTAAATTAGCATCAGCGATTAAGGCCGTAACTTTAAATCAGCAGCTGGTGCTCAGAGAGAGGGGACGGCAGTATCTCAGTCTGAAGGACTTGGGATACCGTAAAATACCAAATAAACGCCCAGTCCCAAATAAACGCCGGGTGTAGTAGTACATTTTGACAAATAGCCGTTCCAAATAAACGCCTGGTGTAATTTATTCGGCACAGCGTACAAGCTACGGTCAAAGCTTACAGAACGCACATGCAAATGCTGAGCTCACAACTGACAGCTGACACTTGAAAAGAAACATGATCAGACTGAACCTTTACAGTTATTTGACTCTCTGTACGTCCTGTCGGCTTTTCCTCCCTCTGTATGTCAACAAATGCAGGTTGGTATGAGGCGCTCTGTTTCATGACAGTGCAGCTACACTTTACGTCCACAGAGGGCACGAGAGAGCAGAAAGCCAGAATCTTACAGAGTAGGACTGAAAATTCAACAAACAAAATTCAACGAAGAAGACGTTGCAACTGTCGCTGTTTGTTTTTTTGCCCTTAGCTAACGTCAGGAGGCTGGACATGTCAGTTAGTGATACGTTGCTGCTTATCTCCATGTCCCTGGTGTAGCAAAAAAAAAGAAGTAAGACCTTAACTTAACTATCAGTCATTCATGACCAGTTTTAAGGGTGTTTTGAGAGTGCTGAGTTGAAGGAAGAAGACAAGAGTGTAACAATGGTACTGTAATCTTGCCTTGAAAATGTACAGGTGTATTCATACTAGTGTAAATAAGTAATTTGATTATATACCTGTTCCAAATAGCTGCCTAGTCCCTAGTCAGTGATTGAAGCAAATAAACACCCCGGCTACTATTTGGTATTTTACTTTCTTTTCAAGGTTGATGAAGGTGCGTGACAACCAAACAGAGACAAGATGGGTGTTTTGGTCCAACAAGTGACCTTATAAACAGGGGACCTTGTCAAGTTCGGCTGAGTCATTGTTGACAGCGGTTTAGTTTTTCATCAATATATGGCTACTTTTTTGTTTGTTTGTCTTTAAAGGCCTAATTAGGGATGGGCATTGCAAATGATCTCAGGATATAAATGCTGTACTGTGGAGCATGGAATTATTCAAAATGTCTTGGTGTGCTGAAACGTTCAGAGTTCCTTTGACTGGAACTAAGGGGCCAAGCACAGCTCCTGAAAAACACCCCCACACCATAATCCTCCCTCCACCAAACTTTACACTTGGCACAGTGCAGTCCGACAAGTATCATTCTCCTGGCAACCGCCAAACCCAGACTCATCCATCAAATTGTCAGATGGTGAAGCGTGATTTGTCACTCCAGAGAACGCATCTCCACTGCTCTAGAGAAACCCATCCATGAAGCTCTCGGCCCTGTTCCTGAGCTAATCTGAAGGCCACATGAAGTTTGGAGGTCTGTAGTGATTGACTCTGCAGAAGGTTGGCCACCTCTTCACACTTTGTGCCTCAGCATCCGCTGGCCCCGCTCCGTCAGTTTACATGGCCTATCACTTTGTGGCTGAGTTGCTGTCGTTCCCAAACACTTCCACATTCTTATAATACAGCTGACAGGTGACTGTGGAATATTTAGGAGCGAGGAAATTTCACAACTAAATTTGTTGCACAGGTGGCATCCTATCACAGTTCCACACTGGAATTCACTGAGCTCCCGAGAGCGACCCATTCTTTCACTAATGTTTGTAAAAGCAGTCTGCATGCCTAGGTGATTGATTTTATACACCTGTGGCCATGGAAGTGATTGGAACACCTGATCCTGATTATTTGGATAGGTGAGCAAATACTTTTAGCAATATAGTGTATTTCTCTATCTGTATATTTGTGTAACTGTAAAATGGAGAGTATGGCTTAGTCTGCTCTGTTGTAAAGTGCTTTGAGAAAACACTTGTTATGAACTAATGCTAGAAAAATAAAAAATTAAAGAGAAGAAAATTGTTAGGATAATAAGAAGTCATTAGAAAATGTCTTAACTTGTACATTATGCTAATTTTAACAAAAAGAAAACAGCAGAGAGATTTCACCAGAATGACATTAAAGCTTGATACGACAAACTGCAGCCTGTGTTAAAGCTCCCACGGACCATCAAGTCACAAATTCACACACTGAACCGCCGTCGTCTTGGCACGCAGGGCTCAAAGTGGACAGATTGAAACCTTAAGTGGAGAACAGCGAATGAATGAAAAGAAAACAAACTAATAAAGAGCATATCAAAACACGGGTCATCCCTGCATTTCCACAGATTTGGAAGCGTTTCAGACTAAATGAGAAAAATGTGCGTTTCATTAAACGGTAATATAAGTGAGAGGAGCTCTGCACAGTCTGTGTGAGTGTATCTGCGTTCTCAGCCCGATTCTGGAGGAAAATACAGGAGTTATTGCAAGGATCTGTGAAGTATTCCAGCACAGAGCCCTCTAAATCCTGATGTCAGATGTTTTATTATTAAAACTCTGAAACATTTGGGACTCTCTTTGCAGTTCTCAGAGGCTCAGAGACCGAGAGACGGACAGGCTGGAGTCGATTATAATGCCACATATAACAAATACAGCTCAAAAACAATACTTAAAGTTAATTTATCAGAGCAGAATCACCAAAAACATAAGAGCCAGAGTTGATAGTAATGCCATGTATAATAAAAACATCTTAGCCGATCGTCCCACAACAACACTTCACATTCAGTCAGTCGAAGAAGAGTCGCAGCTCATTGGCAAACATTTTATTTCTTTAAGAACAAAGTATTTAAAATCTTTTGTTCTCAGCGCAGTTCTCAGCGCAGAGGGAAACAGGAAATGAGAGAAGACAATGGGATGAGGTCCCTGACTTTGTAGATTTTGGGGCAATGTGGTTTGAATCTTACATCACTTCTGGAGTTAACATCAAAATAAAGATGAAAAAACATCGAGCTGAAAATGTTCCAGGAGGTGGGAGTTTAAGTGGCCCATTCTGGTTTTATTAAAGGCTGAATTAAAATTCGTGCCTCATCAATTTATACTCACCGGCCACTTTATTAGGCACCACAGGTTAAGTGCCTTTAATACAAATAACTAATCAGACAATCAAACTGGAGTTGAAATGTTGTTAAAGTGTCTGTAAGTGGCTGGTTGTTCTGAGGTGCCATCCACAGGAAGATGAATTCAGGCGTATCTATAATAGGCACAAATCCCTGTTTCTCCCGGTGATCTGCTGACCCGTGTACACACAGATGCAGACGGACAAAGCGGTGGTGATCAGACAAAGTGAATGTGTTAAAACACAGAATTGTTAAGTTGTTTATCACTCAACTTGTTGAACAAGCACTACATGAAAAGCAAAATTTCAACTCTGTGTTCAAAGTCTGCCGGCATGTTTTAAATGAACAGCACACAGCTAATACGGTGTTTATTTTTTGAGCTAAAATGAAATTTGCACTGTACGTAGTAAGGCTGTCACTTTCCTTACAGTTTTCAAACATGCACCTAAATAATCGAAGATATTCGATCATCCCCCCGGTAAGGGACAAAGACCCAAAAAAACCCCAAAAGAATACAGTCACATGGTGTTAAACTTTTAACGAAGCGGTGCTGCACTCGGCCGTATAACTTGGATGAAAAGCCGATGGCTGAGTGCGCAAATAAGTGGAGGACGGGTGACTAAACTGTATTTCACAGAAAAGAAAATTTTAAAGAAAGAAAATTTTAAGTTCGCCATCAACAGAGTAGAACCAAAAATACTCCCACACAGCTCTCGTCAGATGATTCGGAGCTGTTAATGTCCGCTCGGAGTGGAAACTCTTTGTTTACTGAGTGCAAGAAAGCAGCGGATGTGTCTGAGGGTCAAGCTGCACTCAGAGCGCCCTCTGCTGGATGGAACGGCCCACTCCTCCAGGCCTTATGTGCCCCACACTAAATATTTACATTTAAATATTTATTTACAATTCGGTTACGGATATGTATCCCCAAATTGAATCGGTTATTCGAATATCGAATATAAAGTGAGAGCCCTAATATGAAGCACATCTTTTCGTCTTAGTTTGTATTGAATCTGTAAATCGTCCAGAGTTTTTCTCTCGTCTCTGCCTGGTGCAACAGACTGTGACAGTCAGAGGAGACAGACATGTGACATGCTGACATCCTCATCCTGTCATATGACACAAATGTCACACTGTATTAGAATTCTGCTTAAACGTTTATTTACTTCACTTCTATTCCAGTGTAGTTAAAAAGATCTATGCTGGTTACGTTCCACTCCTTATATTCCTCCAATTAAAACACTTTTTACATTATTTTTCAAGCCAGCAAAAATAAAGCATATATTTTAATGTCCCCTCCAAGAATTGCTCTCTGAAATTTTACTGTTTATTGTCCCTCCAACACTGAAGAGGGATTTTCGCCACTGGTTTCTGTACATGGCATTTCAAATGCCTGAAAAAATTTTTTTTGAAACAATTCCTAGAGTTGGTGATTCTTAAAACTCCACCCCTGCATTTTTGTATATACAACAAATACAGCTAGCTTGTATGACATCATAGCCCCATTTCTCACTTATACCGCATGTGTGAATCCGGACAACAACAGAAATAATGTCAGAATATTGTATCTTGTTACAGAAACTACAGAGCTTGTTTTGGCTTTAACAGCAAAATCTTCTGCCCCTCTACAACCACCGTGAGGAAAGACAGCAGACGCCAGTGTTTGTTCACATTTCTCAAGATGTATGCACATCCATGTCCTCTTCTCTGGTTCAGGTGTTCATCTGCAGCAGCGCCACAGCTCCACTTACAGGACTGGCATATGTATTACAACATTTTCAGTGTTTTCATGTGGATGGACACATTTCTTGAAATTATGCCGTCTTTTCAACACAAAAACATCATTCTCTTCATATGGACAGGGCCTGAGTACTTAAGAAACTGCTGATCTATGGGATTTTCCATACAACCAACACCCAGGGTTTACAGAGAATGGTCTGAGAAAAATAAAATATCTATGAAGCGGCAGTTCTCTGAGAAAAATGCCTTGTTGATGCAAGAGATCAGAGGCGAATGTCCAAAGTGGTTTAAGATGAAGCAGATAAGGCAGCAGTAGCTCAGGTAACCACTCATTACAGCCAAGGTTTGAGGAACATTTCTGAAAACACAACGCATGAATTTCAGTTAGAATCAAGTTACTGAAGTTCCAGTTCAGGAGAGTTGGACACCAGGTCTGGTGAGTCTTAATTTCTGCTGCCACATTCAGATGGTAGGATACCAAGTGCTCTTACTTTGGTATGCAGCACAGCCAACATGTCCCTCTGCCAGCAGTGTACTAATCACAATATGATTTTACAATGATAAGTAAAACATACAAACGTTGAAACACTATCTGCTGACCAAGCATGGTCATTTTGAATTAGGTTGCTGTTCTAGCTTAACGCTACAGCGTTTTTTTTTTTCTGTCAGTTCTCCAGAGCACACATGTATTCCCAAAGTAAATGTTTGTCATACTTGCCACAAAAATTGCCCATTCATCCAGTTTGGTAGCATTTGCTGTCATTCTTCTTAGCAGAGTGTCAGAAATATTTGGTGTCACCATTTCTGAACTTTAGACTAAGTTCTGTGAGACTGGTGACGGCTAAAGCCTAGTTTCCACCAAGTGGTCCGGTATGGATCGGCATGGTTTGGCTTAGGCCGGATCGGAAAAGCCTGTTTGTGTTTCCACAGCCAACCGAACCCTACTTGGTAGGCAGCGTCTAAGCCGGATGCTGATAGCATGATGTCATAGCAGCGTGATAACAGTGTACCTGGCTATTAAATACAGCAAAGAAGAAAATGCAACACAGTAAACAAAGAACGATGGAAGACATCCAGCAATTCTTCTTTTTGTGATCAGCATGTGACTTTTTGTTATGAAGCGCAACTGAGCTTTGTTTCAGAGAAGGCTGTGTGCCACGAGAGTTATCTTCACGAAGACGAGTGGAGATTTAAACATGGCGGGGTTATGTGTTGTTCCGCTTTCGCACGGGAAGTGATGTCTCCTTCGACCAATCAACGGACTGCAGTGTTTCTAGCTCCACCTTCTGGGGTCGGATTGGTATGCTTGGCACCCACAACAGAAGGGTCCAAAAAAGTAGGACGGTACGGTTTTCTTACAAGGGGTCCTCCCCGGTTTTAGGCTATGAAAACACCACAAAAAGCGAGCCGTAGCATGAAAAACTGAACTGAACCCTCTGGTGGAAACAGGGCTATACACACCAAGAAGGCTGGTTCTTCGCCCTTTAATGAGGAGCCATAGACAAAAGCCTACCCAGCTGTGTTGTTCATTCTATGAATGCACAAACCTTACAAGTTTTACCTCATTGTAAAAGTGACTAATCAAGCTTTCCAACGATAAAAATACAAAACCTGATGGTTTTAGTAAAGGGGAGAAATAATCAACCGAAATTACATTTCCAGACATTTTTTGAGGTGTATACAATCCAATTATGGTAACTTTCATATATTTGATGAGTTATATAACAGGAATGAGAGTAAATCACATGAATTTCCTCTTAAAAACTGAATCAAAACAAACTTTTCTCTGTGCAGGAGGATTGCATAAGACCTCAGAGGAAGCTGGATGGGATTACGTTGGAGAATGAGTGTGTATGTGTGTGTTTCAGTGTGTTGTCAGAGTGTGTCTGCACTGCATCCTAACCGTGTTTTTAAAGGCCCTAATGTTTCCTGACATCTCACAGTTAAAGTATCATAGAGGCAGAATGATCGCCCCTGGCTAGCGGGAGAGAGACTGCCTGGGGCCTTTCGCTCTGGGCAAGAGTGTGTGCGAGCGTGTAAATCAGAGTGTGTGTGTGAGCGCGCCTTTCAACATGCAATATTCTCTGTGTCATCAGCTTAAACAGCTAAACAGGGTGTTCAAGGGAGCGAGGAGGAGGGATGGCGAGGGAGGAAAAAAGAGAGAGAGAGAGAGACGGAGATAGAAGAAGAAAGCTCTCACGGCTAACGCTGCCTGGCTCTGCGCCGGACTCCACTTTTAATGACGGAGGAAATGAAGACGAGGGATGAAGGCAGGAAGAAGAAAGAGGAGGAAAATCCTTCTGTTAAGTCGACTTGTATTCTCATTATACTTCCCTCTCTCTCTTTTTTCTTTAAGTGTGTGTCTGCCTGCAAAGCGTGCTGCGATCTCCATTAGCAGCTACGCTAAGAGGGAGAGGAAAAGAGATCTGTGGTGTTAAACCCGTTTGTTGTCATCCCTGAAATAATCAAGCAGATTCATAATATTCAGTATTAAATTATTCAAGAGTTAAAGGCTTAGAAGTTTGAGAAAATTGCTGCTTTTTTTCTCGCTAGAAGTGCAGGACGCAGAGTAGTAACGATCTGCACAGCCAAGCCAGAAAACAGCTCCCACAGGCCTGGACTGAAGGTCTGATCTCTTGTTAGCATGTACATACCCCGCCCTCCTCCCCCTTTAAGGGAAAGATCTCCAATCACATAAACAGGCAATTAACATGAGACCTGAGCTGAACCGGTGTTATCAAACTAGGACAGCCAACAAAAGTTGACCACACATTATGAGTCCAAGCTGACCCTGTCTTCATTGGTCACATCGGCACCTTGTCAGTGTCTTCAGTCATTTTTTCAGAAAAGTAGCTTTTTCGTAACCCAGCACCACTCAGTATCATGGACAAAATTGTTGGTACCCTTCTGTTAAAGAAAGAAAAACCCACAATGCTCATAGGCTGAACAACAATCCAAAAGCAAAGTCTGATTTTCATCAGTTAATTTTCATTGAATTTTTATTAATTATTACTTTTGTCAGTTCCAAGTTATAGCAGTGTCCATTGTTGGTTTCTCTGTCTTTAATGGGAGCTTACCAATAATCTGACCACATGTGTACGCTTTACAGAAAATATTTCTCAATTCCACCTAGCCAACAGGACATAGAAAGGGCAGAACCTCATATTTGGCAGGTGACTGGCCCATCTTACTGTCAATCATATTCACTACAGGCCAATCAAATAATGAAGTAGGCGGGTGCTACTTCAAAGATGTAAAGTTCCAAACTTGAGTCACTTTGTGAAACAAATTCTCACCAAAAAATGTCGGATGTGGACAAAAAATATCCCTTTCACTGATTAATTCGTTCAGTGTTGTTCAGTCCAGATCTGGAAAAACTGTCTTAAGGCTCATTTATGCTCATCATATGCATGAAAACGTAGGCCTCCGTTTCAAACAATGGTTCCGTCACTGTGCACATACTCCCATGCGTCTTTTACGTTGGCAATGTATGTTGACCATTGCATTCACCAGGAGGCAGGCCGGAGTCAATAGTGTCTGACTGAAACTTCTCTTCGAAGAGCCCTGGCATTTTCTTCTTCGTTTCACTCTAGAGATGAGTATGAGAGTGACAGTAGCAACACTGCCCCCACGGTTTCCGGTGGTACTGCTCCGTCTGGTCCGTATCCGTAAGCTTCAAGGATACGCGCAGAAATACGGACGAAAAGAACGCTAAGCACGAACAGAGAGCTCTGTCCGTATCCGGATCCGTATTTAACGGTGAGCATAAATGAGCCTTTAAGCTGTTCGTTAGGGCTGGGACGATACGTTTTCTCTCCTGATTTGTTTTTTTACGATTTTTTGAGGTGCCTATTCAATTTAAATTGCGACTCTACGATATTGCTGATTTTTGCAATCTTTAGTGACCTTTTTTAACACCATCAAAAAAGATGAACATGATGATGGCTACGGACTATATCAGGAAAAATACACATCACATGTGAGTCAGTTTTTAGGATTTATTCAGCAACATATTCAAACCAGCTGTTTATACTCTCTCTTCAAATGCCTGGATTGCATTTAAAAGTGGCTTATGAACATAGACTAAAATGAAACATTTAAATTTGGAAAAAAAAACGATTTTTGAACAAAAAAATTGATTTAAAAATCGCCAAACAAAAAATCCTGATACTTATATGTTCTGATTTTTCCTCCCACCCCTACTGCTAGGTAATCTCTGTCCAAGCGGTCATTTTCTTGTCACAGCTCCAAACTCTTCCTGTTTAAAAGTCTCAAAATGAAGTTAGTTGTTTTGACTTGGAGCTTTGCAAGATGGATCCAGCCGCACTGCAAGTTTAACTTTTATGTGCACATTCGGGCCTTCTGTTGATACAACGGCAATTTGGGTCACTTGGGTAAAGATTTAAAGGTCAGGGAAACCTCATTTTTGGCCTTAGATGTCACTCGCTGTAATGATAGTTACAAAATTTGATCAATATTATCAGACATTTCTGATATTTATTTATAACAAAGAAATGTTTACTGAAAATGCCTGCCAACACCATTTATCATGATCACAAGTTAAGACACTGGATAAGGAAGACTCATGATCAGAATAGACGTGAATATAAAACAGCTTTTACATCAAAATTGAAAAAGTGGCATGTCACAGATATCGTTACAAGGTAAGAAAATGCATTAACAGTACATTTCTGCAGCATCATTCATTAATATTAGCCCAAGTCAGGTCCAACCCTCCACTTATAGAAAGGGGACCTTGTGGAGTATGCATTCATAAAGCTGCATTTCATGGTATACATCCTCTGAAGAGCTCATATGAATGCAGATTAGATCACAGCAGTGTGTGGAAAGCTGTCAGTTTTGAGGGCTACTTCAAATGCAGCTGAAAATGTCCCATTCCCAGGCCAACAAAGGATCCATCCAGAGCATCCTTCATAGCCCAACATGGGGCCGAGTCAAACAAGCTGGCAGACTCCAAAGTTAAGCCACATAGTCCCAAAAGTTTTACATCTGTATGGACAGGAAGTCCTCTCTCTCCATTTATATTAACAATCTGAGGCAAAGTTTTCAGCACAATAATATCATGAAGGATCAGAAAGTGTAGACTGTAATGTATACACTATACTGCAGTGATCTTCAGCTGGCAAACAGGGGGCCACAGCTTTCAATGTTCTCCCCAGGATGTAATCAAATTCTGATTAATATGAGGTGAAAATTGGTTGGATTTTGAGGATATTTTTGTCTTTGAATCCCCAAAACCATGAATGCAATCCTCCAAGAAATATGGATCAGGAATGACTTTATATACACATGACAGTGTTATCCAGTTATCCAGTATTTAACCAGGGGAAGTAAGCTGAGAGCCAAACCATGACTGCCCCAGACAGCAGAAGGCAAAATATATGTATTCCCTCACTTGGTTGGCAATGGTATGGATGATATAGACTGAACAATTTAAGGCTAAAGAATACAAAAATTGAAAGAAAAAAAAAACTAATAATAATGTGGTAAAATTTCCATTAACACACAGAGAAGTAGGGGAATCCCAGTAGCTGGATGTTGGCTAGTAATTTTCTGGTATTTGGCTGGAAGGGGAAAATTCAAGTGGCTGCATCTGTATATTAGTTAGACCTAAATGTTCATACAATTGCACTGGTTTAAAGTCAAGCTCTGGTAACATCTGTTCAGTAAAGAACTGGCCCTTGTGCAAATGTAGCTAATGACCCCTGCTATACGGTATGACAAAGTCACAGCCAACATTAGCATTGTAGGAAGATAAAGAAATATATTAAAATAATCCATATAGAAAAAAAACATGAAGCAGAAAATTTCAAGTTCTGTGGTCGTAAGCTTACTGTGATAAATAAACATATATACATACATACATATATTATATACATATAGATATATAAATAAAAGTGAAGTGAACAAACAATTTGCATTAAATAAAACTAAAGACTTCCGTCCATATTGAACATGTCTGATTTTGGAGTAATCCCATGACTGCCTTCGATGCCCCATGTCCTTCAAAATCACTTTTCCTTGCTTTTATTGTTATTTAAAAGAGCTTGGGGCCAGAAGAACATAAGTAATTTTCCTAAACTCTAAATTTTTACTTAATACTCCATTCCTCTTTAAAGAAAATGCCCCTTAAAATGCACTGGTTTTAACTTCCTGGGGTTTATGATGTAATAGCTGTACAGCCTCAACCCATTGTTAGTCTGTGGGATTCCTAGGAAATTTTAATCCCCAGTCACACATTCCCGTTTCTCATGGCAATTGTGCACGATTGTCATAATCCTGATGAAACGTGCTTTTGTTGTGGTGCATGCGCTACTTGGTCTGGATCACTGTAGGGCTGGACGATTACGGTAAATATAAGAATCCTGATTATTCTAAGTGATATTGAAATCACAATTAATATACACAATTATTCAGTTATTTAAAAACTTCAGTATTCATTTAAACACAACTTTAAAGAACCAGCGAGCAGCACATACAGTATTATTGATCCACATAAGTCACACACTCGCTGTGGCTACACGTGGAACACAGAAGCGACACGAAGCGCAGGAACTTGCATACAATGCACTCCACACTGTGTGGCATATTAATCGTTTTTCTTCGATTATAATGTTTTTATGATTGGCAGATGGCAAAATTTAAATCACGATCAAAATCCGATTAATTGTCCAGCCCTAAATCACTGTTGTATGGTCGTGGATGAACGGCGGGGAACGTGGAAGAATCTCGACAGTTTTGAACTGTTCAAAACTGTCGTGGCAAATCGCCACTGTCAGTGTAGCGGGATGGAAGATTAATGCAGTCCTATGGCGGATGGTTCGTGCGTGGCATGTACGTAGCTCAATCGGGCTGATTGTGGCTCAATCCTGAAAGCTTTATGAGGATGACTGACAAGGACATATCCGTTTGTACTCCGACTGTGTCCCGTTCAAGACGGCGCAAGCAACGGGGCTTAGTCGGGGCTTACGTGACGCGAACTGAGCTCTCGTCATATAGTTGTATTAACCTAACTTGAGCAGAATGAAACCCCCCCCCAGTGCTGAAGAAGCGCTGCTGACGGTGTATTTACAGGGTGTGTCCAGGGGTGAGACAGTCATTTCATCTTGCATCATAGCGATCACACCAGCCTTGCCAATCGTGTACAGTCGTGCACAATCGCTATGAGAAACGGGAATGTGTGACTGTGGCATTAGGAATTTTTTTGCATCCACGCATGTGATCACACCAAAACTTCATGGCTTCTTCCTTGGAAAAAGCCATGAAATTTTCATGAAAATTCACTGAGCAGATTTGCGTAATCTTGCTAACGCTGGTGAAAACATAACCTCCTTGGTAGAGATAACAACATGGCACATCCAATCAAATATGACTTTCTTAAGTTGTGTACTGCATTTTACCCTGCTGAGCATCTGTATTTAGTTACAAAAACGAGCCTCTTTAATGCTCCCTAATATCAGTGTAGAAAGAGGCTAACAGTGTGGCTAATAGAAACACAAAGCAGCACCTTACAGATGTATTATTAGCACAGCTGCAGCGTTTTTGGCCTATAGCTGCCGGCGTGCAGCAGAAAGTGAGAGAGGAGGGAGGGTCAGGGTACAGTACTATATAATGGGGTCTAGTGTGAGTCCACACAACAGATGAAGTCATTTCACACTCGTCTGTGAATGAAATGAGAGCCCGCCGATACCATCTCCCCTCGCACCCGCTCTCTGCCAGCAGAGCTTTTGATCTTCCCGAGCGGCGCTGAAATGATCTTCTGTCCGACTTTTTTTACAGCGAATCAGTGCCGGACAATTCTCTCCCTCTGTCCCCATTTTCTGTGGCGTTGTGAAAAAGCCGCTGAGCCCAGAGTTCAAAGCTGGAGCCCAGATGAGATGAGCACCACTCGCTAGGAATTACATTTGAGTCTGACTGTCCCATGAGCCGGCACGCAATACATCAGAAAGAGCAGAGAAGGTTTTCATGTCTTCAGGATGACCATATAGAGCAGTAAGGAGCACGCAGAGGGTTACTGCAACACCTTAGCTCCTGTAGAAATGACCCGCAGGCGTGAGCAGGTGGAGCAGAAATCACCTCTGCTGCTGACTGACGTATGGAAATTAAAACGTCATCTGTCTCCATTATTGTGGCTCTGGTTTCTGTTTACCAAAGCTTTAATATGTCTGATAATCCTTTTTCAAAATCAAGAACCATGAGAAAAAGTACTTCCACCATCATGAGCACTATTTAATGTAAATGGGTACAGTAAAGTTTGATATGCTGTTTTAAATTCATGACGTGGTGCAATTAAATTTAAAAGCCACTGAATAAAAGAGGCAGTAAGGCTGATTTAATACCATAACTGTACACTTACATGTAAGACCTCAACTGCTGTTCTTTCATTTCTTTATACCAACGCTTTGATAATGACAATTATTTATTTTGCAACTGATATTCTTCTGTGCAACTTAAAGATGTAGTGTGTAGAAGTTGGCAGCATTTCGCTGAACAGAAACAGTGAATAAAGGATCTAATGTTTCTATTTGTATGTAAAAGTCGAAATTGGTGTACAATCATCCCCATAAAACCTTTGTTTTTATCCAGGTTTAGGGGTGTCCTGATACAACTTTTTCACCTTTGATATGATACCTATATTGCAGCCTTGAGCATTGGCTGATACCGATATCGATCCAATACGATATTAGGAATCAAACATACATTTATTACTTATTTTGTCGTACGTACTGTAAGAAAAGGCTTGATCAAGTGAGATTACTCAAACATGGGAACAGTATTCAGCAATAGTAGGTATGAGAAAAACTGATTTTTATTAACCAATGGGTTAAATAAATTTTAACCTTAAACATAAGATTAAAGAAAAATTAAATAGAATAAATGAAAAATAAATTAGAAGACAGTGAAAAGTGACCTCAAGAAATCCAGTAAAAATAAAAACATTTTTAAATTGAAAAATAACCAGTGTTTAACTAAAACATAAGCAGATTCTACAATTAAATTTAAAAAAAGAAATGAATTAGAATGGACTACTTGTATCAAATATTTTAGATGCAGGCCGATATAATCCAAAAAAATCTGTTTTTTTGCTAGTATTGGACCGATATCCGATATCAATATCACATCGGGACACCCTTAATATAGTTAGAAAAACTATTGAAATACTATAGAAAAACCAGAAAAACTACTGGTGGGTTTAAAGGAAAAAAAAAAGTGAAACACAATTTTGCTTGATTTTGTAGGCTTATGTTTCTAAAAGTTTACAAAGCCTGTAATCATCATCTTAACTGACCTATAATCTATAAAAAAAATAGCCACAAATATGAATGAAAAAACCCACACCCCATAAAAGTTGTAAATGATGCCCTGTTCACGATCCTGTTTGGTCTTCACTTAGTGATGTTTTAGTAACAGATGGGCTCATTCCAAAATCTGAACACTAGATGTCGCTAAAATGCCAATTTCTACACACTGCGCCTTTAAAGTAAGTTTTTATTTTTGAGTAAATTTGACTCTGGTATACCAGAAGAAAGTAATAACAATCCTTCTCCTTTTTCCTTTTTTTCATTTCTTCCTGAGGTATTTAAAGGGATAGTTCAGTGTTTTTGAAGTGTTGTTGTATAATGAAAAAAGTCAGTCACGTGGCTGAAAGAGCCCAGCAGTGCTGTATCGTTAAGAACAACAACCTGAGACCAACAGTAAGATACACTGCTGTTAACAGGTTGTTAGTTTGTATAATTATGTGAGTTTTAAATAAAAACAACCCATGACACTATGTTGGCTTGACTGCACTGTAACAGCCAGAATATAACTGTCACTGTATTTAGTCACCCAGCCCAATCAGAGTCCTTCAGAGCAGGAAGAGGTGGGAGCTATGAGCAAGACGACAGCAGGAAGTGTTTGCTGGTACACGGATTAGCATAGCTGCTAGCAGCTTTAATAGCATTTTTATCAGATTCAGACTATTTCTTCAGGTACAAAAAACAAACAATACTGAAAGCACTTCTCTATACACTAAAAAAAAGTCGTCTAGGGCATATGTTTGATCAATAAAATTGAAGAGTTTCTGTAAACTTGGGTGAGTTAGAAAAAATGATCATTGCATTTTGTTAGAGATTTTTGCTTAACTTTCTTAGCCTGATCAGTCCACCAACGGACCAACAAAATGGTGAACAAAAACATTTGCGATATAAACTTAAAGAGACTGTGAGGAGTTTCTAAGTAATTACAAAAAAGTCTCACTTTTAGATATATGCCTGATCGAAATACACACTTAAAGATGAGTTTTATAGCATCAAAATAGGTTATCTATAAATGCTATTCCTTAGCCTTCCGGTTGGGTTGGACAGGGCTGGACTGGCCTGGATACTCAACTTCGGGAACAAGACAATTAAAACTAGAGAAAACTTATATTATTTTATTAGTTATATTACACGTCTTAGAGCACCAGGCTGTAAGTAGCGGTATATAGCTACAACTACGATAATAAGTTTTCCAAAAATTGCTTGTTGTCACACATCAAAAACTACCGCTACGTAACTAGAAAGAGATACATTACCTCGTCGGTTTGCATCCTGTAAGTTGTTGAAAAAAGAAGTTGTAAAGCAATGCAGAGTTCTGAGGAAGGTCTGAGCTGCATAACAACAAACAAACACGCGCTTTGGATTGCAGACGTCTTTTGGTGCGTTCCAGTTGTAGTCAGAAGTAGGAACTTTGAGTTCCAAGTAGGAAACTGCAACTGGAACGTCCCCCGAAGTCTGAATTTCCTACTGGGAACTCGGTCGAACCTTGCCACCCCTGAGTTGACAATCAAAGATGGATGCCCCCAGTGTGAACAGTTACTTAGCTCCTGTAATAATCAATTTATTTGCACTTCTGACTGGGGTGTGTCGCTCTAGATCAGCTGTATACATCATATTGTTAGACTTATATTTACAAAAATGCTGCCATAGTGATAATCACATTCTTCATGCAACAACGCAGGGCGTGCTAACAACAGCTAACAATAGCCTGGTAGATCGGCATGTTTTTTTCCGACTTCAACTGGAACGCTGATAAGTCGGAGATGATGTCACTCCCAGTTCCGAGGTTACTGGAACGCAGCATTATGACAGTCGCCGCACGTGCTCATGGGTAGCAGAGTCTTTATTTATAATAGATTCTCCTCATAGCACCTTTAAAGAAACAGAACAATGGTATTTATTTTAATAGTTGCTAAAAGTGTAGAGCCCGATGTTTACAAAACAACACCTTAAGTCACTTAAGTTAATCTTCACTGCACTTCCAACATGTTTAACCGAGCGTTCCTCTACTACATTATCTAAATGGCCCACAGTTAATTAAAGGGAAAACTGATTGTCCAATCCCCGACAGGATCTGCTCTTATAAGGCCTGTTCATTTTGATGGGTTCTTTCCCATATGGTCCAGTGAAATGTATCAAATGGTCAGTCTGGTGTCAGATTAGTTTTAGTGTTTGGACAAGGGGCGAACAATATATCGCTACCGTTTCTATATCTAGATACGAACATTCAAGATATTTATATCAAAAAAGCAACAATAAAAACGATACAGATGTACAGCTCTGGAAGGCTCAACAAAATTAATTTTTACAATTGGCAGTGAGTTCTTATAAATAAAACGGCACTCTCCACATTCTTTTATATTTTGATGTTTTTATTTTACCGAAAAATGCTTGGTTTTCACCAAACCCGTAGTCATATATCGTATGGTTTCAATATCAAGATATCTGGCATGAATATTGCAATATGAAATTTTGTCCATATCGTTCAGCCCTATATGGGCACAGTAGGCCTGTGTTCAAAATATCAATACGGCAAAATATCGTATCGCACTCCTTTGGGATATGTGTATCGATACGGATTCTACAGAATCAATACGGCCTAAATATTTTGACAGTTGTTGTAAATACACTTCGGGTAATGTTAACAGTGGCACAGTTCAAGGTAGAAGACGAGCTACATAATGAAGCTTATGTTCTAAATTTGAACTTAGGTCTACCATCTTTGAGGCTCTGAATTTATGTCTCTCAAGTGGTAGAACCACTTAAAACTTGGTCGTTTCTTCTTATAAGAAAAAACTAAACTTGTCAAGAATTTTGCTTAAAGCATAGTCAATGTTCACAATTTACGTGTATCGGGATACGTATCGTATCGTGGCCTTAGTATCGGGATACGTATCGTATCGTGAAGTTGCTGGAAATACCCAGCCCTAGGGCACAGGAAAACTAACACTGAACTAGTTGTGTGATTTTGATTCAAGGGACGATTTTTTTTTTTTTAACTGCAGATGCACTTGGTTACCTTTATGAACCCAAGTACACAGAAGAGGCCACCCCTCCAATTCAGTGACTCAAAGAGAGGAGTGACAGCGATCTGTGGTAGCTGGGGAGTAGGTGAGATCTGGAGTTACTTGCTGGTCTAAGCGTTTAAACCACAAGGCCAAACCCACAAATATTCCTGTCATCTGAAGGTGTGAATCAGAGGTAAGAATATAGAGCTATCTGCTGTCAAATACATACATCAACCTCGAAACTCAACCATTTAATGTAGGAATTACATCCCACACATCAAATCCCACTTTCCAGAGGTGGTACAGTCAGAGTAGCCCAAGATCGTCCGACTTCCCAGGGAGGAAATTCTAAGAAAAGGAGGCATCTCATTTGCAACTCATAGAATCAGGGGCTCAAATCCCAATCGTACAAATAAAACATCTTTATGACATAATAAAAATCTCAGGATAGCTAAAAAATACTTTCTGGGCTGGATGGGTCAAGTTGGGAATTGTCTATATTCGTGATTTATTTGCTGGAGACCAATTTCTTTCTTTTGAACAATTTGAAAACTCCTATATTTATCTTAAACTTGCCTTATGTATACTGTAAATGTAACAACCTGTTGGACTTCTGTGCTGTGTTTGCACTTTTTCTTTTAAGAATAAAGTGAAGCTTGTAAGTGGAAACATTCCCTCTCTCTGTGTCTGTGTCGGTGCAGAGCGTGTGCAGCGTGCAGGGAGGGGGTTTGAGCCATGAATCATGACTATTATCATTAGGTTAAGCACCAACAGACCCCAAAGGCACTGCGAGCCTCTGTGGAGAAGAGGCAGCACTCTAAATGAGCCTGATTATTATTATTGTCCTCCAAATGAGAGTGATTAGTATTGATGTCTAAATGAGCACTGAGGTTATTATTGCCCTGATTATTATTATTATTATTATTTTTGTAGCAGTGTTATGAGGAGCTGGCGTCCTGGCTCGTTCTCGCTTGGTTCACTTTTAATTCCACAGGCTGCCTGTTTCAGACACACGGTCGCTCTGACACACACATATGCTCACAGGTCTAATGAAAGCTTATGGAGCCACTACAGAGAGTTTACATGATGGATTTAAAGGTAATTTTAAAATGAAAAGGCCAGAATTACAGTATTAAACATTTTTTTCTCTGATCAGACTGCTCCTATAAAGTTTTTACATTTTCATTATTATTTCTGCCTCTATTTTTTTATTCCCCTCTTCAGCCCCAGCCCCTTTTTTAAGCCTTCTGCTCGAATATGACATACTCATAAAGAAAAGAGTGTATCTCTGCAGCCACAAGGTATCTTTGAATTATTTTGGTGTCATAATAAAAGTAAAAGTGGGACAGAGAAAATGAAGATAGAAGTCGGAATAATTAGAAAATTTCATCCTCGCCAAAAAAAAAATGTATATTTTGTAAATATCTTGGAAATGATGATGGAGTGACTGTAAAGCTGTAAAAATGAATAATAAAATATTTTTACATAATCTCTGCAAAGAATTATTGTTATATAGTGACGCAGAGCAAAATTAAAGAGGTTTTAAAACAATATGGTCAGGCGAGGATTTTGAAAAACATAGCATACTGAGTCAAAGGTCATAAAAATATGTATTTTGTCAAATAAAAGCCAAATAAACTACAAAAGCACTCCAAGAGCACAGACCTCCGCCAGCGCCACAGTCCTCACCCATATTGTGATTTTCACCATAAATATTAGTCCTACCTTTATTTGGCCAAAATATCTAGATTCCTTGACCATGAAAACATACCATTAGTAGGATTCATAATGATATCTAGTTTAATTCAGTAGTTATTCAGGAAAATCGCATTTTTCATCATGGTGGATCCAGACGCTGATCCGGATCACTCCTAAAATCTAATCATTTGTTCCTTGTCCCAATTCAGACATTTCCTGAAAACTTCATTGAAATCCGTCCATAACTTTTGGAGTTATGTTTCTAACAGAGAAACACACACACAAGCAAATAGACACCAGCAATGACATAGTCTCCTGCGGGGGTAATTATTAAGAATAATAAACTCTTCTGGATCGTTTTTCTGACATATTTTACTCAAACATGCCTATTTTATTTCTATCTAAAATATGAATGGTAAGACACATTTTTGGACTTCTGCGACGGTCCACCATCTTCTTTGGCTGCTGGTTTCCTGAGTTTTGGTCATAGAACGTCATATTTGCCGTTGATGGAAAGGTCTCAGTCTCCGTTTTATGCAGCTTTCTGTTTGTGTGTGTAGCTAGCTGTTGCTCGGAGCTAGAGGTGAAAATGGACCAAGTGCGATGCCAGGTTTCACCAGGTGGCGCCCTACAGATTTTGATATTTCTTTTACTTTTTTTGCCTGGAGTTTTTTAATTGTATTTGTTGTATGTAATATGGTTTATATGTTTGTGTGTTTGAGTTTTTCCTGTTTAATTTGATGTGCAGTATGACTATATTTCTACATGAATAGTTCACTTTTTCTTACATTTTTGTTGGAGAGTGCGTGCAAGCATTTATGAAATCAGGCACTTTGAGGTTGTAGAGGTTAAGATCCTATGAAGACATTACTTAACTGCTGTTGTGTTTTCCTTACCAGTCAGCCAATAACATGGTAGCAACTCATAGCATTTGGACAAGTAAACATAGTAACAGACCTGTGGGAGTTCACACTGAACACAAGGATGGAGATGAAATGATGATTTAAGTAGTTTTTACTGTGGCATGGTTGTTGGCACCAGACTGGATGATCTGCTGAGAAAAGTGCAAACTTAGCTTATTCATAAAGCATCCTCACTGTTGTTTGTTCTTTACTTAATGATGAAACTCATGTTGTCTCATAGCTCCCACCTCTTCCTGCTTTAAGTGATGCTGACTGGGCCGCGCCTCTGCAGACCAGTTTGTGATCTGCCTGATCACAGACTGGACGAGAAGCTTTTTTGTGCAGTGAAGTAAACAAATTATAAAATTTAACCTTAATAATGCTTACTTTTAGGAAGAAACTCTCTCAGTGCTTACTGCTGAATCTGCTTGATCACGGACAGATCCAGCAGGATGAGCTACCATGATGTGGTTGAATGGGATTGGGGTCATAGATGTGCAGCCTGTGGTAGGCGTTGTGTTTATCATCATGTCAATATGAACCAAAGTCTCTGAGGAATATTTTCAATACCTATATTATGAAGAATTAGGCAGCTCTGAAGGAAAAAGGGAGTCCATTCTGTTATGAGCAAAAAGTGCCTGATAGAGTGCTTGTTTTAGTTAAATATCCTCTATGAAACAGCTTTTTTATCTCTTTGGATTCACACAGATCTACATTCAGCGGTACACATTTGCAAATCCATATCAGAGCACATTTTCTAACATATTCTGCAGGTACACACACTGTAAAAACCCACCAAAAGACCCACCCTGTGGTAAAGCAGGCACATCTGACGGAGCAGATGGAGGTGATTCCCTTCCTCACATGTACATAAATAATCACTTCATCTGGATGACCATTAAGTCCAGCAAATGTTTTAATTTAAATTAAAAGTCTACTTTTGTGTGTAAAGCATATTTAAAAAGTGTTTACCCAAGTGTTGGAGTTTTAAAAATTGAACTGTAAACAAACTAAAACACATGGCCAATGTAATAACAACATAACCTATCCAAGACATTCTGCAGCTGAAGAAAAATTATCTTATGAAGAAGCCTAATTTTCCCCACTGTGCTGCTTAACAGTGAATAAAAACACTTTTTCAGTATTATAGGAGATGTTAAATATCCCCACAATTTACAGTAAATTTCACTGTAATGTCTTGCAAAGAGACAGTTATCATTGTGGTATACAGAGTATAAATTCACTGGCATTTACTGGCAATAATTATACAATAGGAATTAGGGCTGGGACGATACACTTTTCTCCCGATTCGACTTTTTAAGATTTTTTGGGTGCCAATTTGATTTAAATTGCGATTCTACAGTATTGCCGATTTTTGCAATCTTTAGTTAGCTTTTTAACACCAGTGAAAAAGATGAACAATGATGATGCCTACAGACTATATCAGGAAATATACACATCACATGTGAGTCTGTTTTTAGGATTTATTCAGCAACATATTTTAACCAGCTGTTTATACTCTCTCTTCAAAAGACTGGATTGCATTTAAAAGTGGCTTATTAACACAGACTAAAATGAAGCATTTAAATTTGGAAAAAAACGATTTTGGAACAAAAAAATTGAGTAAAAAATAGGCTAACAAAAAATCCTGATACTTATGTGAATCGATTTTTTCTCCCACCCCTAACAGGAATGTAAATTTACAGGTGACAACTGTGAGCACTGGACAGCATTGTACTGTAATTTCAAACCAGGATACTTTCAAAGTCCTGCAATGATTATTGTAAAAATACAAGAAAGTGTTGTAAATTCAAGATAGCGATTGTTAATTCACAGTTATACAAAAGCATTTTGAAGTGTAATGCTACAAGTAAGTTGTTGTAATATCACAGTAAATTGTTTTAAATCCACAGCACTCTGAAGTTACAGTGTAAAACTGTGATTTTAGAATACTGACAGGAAATTTTAATTAGTTATTATGTCTTGGCCCCTGTAAAAATACAGCAAAAGTTGTGAAATTACAGTATTATACTGTAAAATGCCTTAATATAACTCATTATTCACAACAATTTACTGTTTTCACAACTTTTTAGGGCAATTTTAGGGAAATATTGACATAATAATACTGTAAAATTACAACATAGTTTTAGAAATTACAGTATTATTTGTAAATTCACAGCACTCTGAAGTTATTTTGCAGTATTTTACAAAACTTAATATGACAGCACTACTGTAATTTTACAGTGATTATGTTTAAGGAGTTGTGGTGAGAACACAACAGCCTGTTATACTTTTAATCTGTTACTGTAGGAAAACTTTAGACTACACTGAGAAATCATTGAAATTATCACACAGTAATTTACTGTAAAAGTTACAGTGATATTTTCAACAGTGTCGTTTTATTCAATATCATATAAATGGGTAGAAGCACATAAATTAAGCTAACTGTGTGGCAATTTTTATTTTTTCTTGGAGAATAAGGAATTTGTGGAAAAGTTTAGATAAGAATCAGGCCTGTTTGTGTGTGTTTGTGTGTATTCTGATGTGTGTGTTTGTGTGTATTCTGATGTGTGTGTTGTTGTCAGGACAGCTGTCAGATCACAGCGCTGATTGGCCGATGTGACAGGCATCAAAAACCGCCGTGGGAGGAGAAAGGAGGAGGCGGGCTGCCCAGCTGTCAATCTCAACCAACCAAACATCACCTGAGCCTCACACACACACACACATGCACACACACTCTTATACACACTTTGAGCCTTTTAAGCCCACATGTACAAAAACATAATCCATAAATCTCCATGCAGACATCCCCAAACATAAAGCAGCACATAAAAACACCACTTTCTGCTCCGTACACAGTTTGGCCAACTCTTCATCATTCTCACACTCTCTCCGCGGTCGTCAGTCTTCACACAGACAGCCATTCGCTTTGACAGAGTAATTATGACGTCCCACTCTGAGGGAGCCCTGGGCTGAGAGGTGAGAGTTATCGATCCCACACAGGAGGAAATTTATCAATGTCCAAACGCTCAGCTCTGACAGGAACCCAATCCACTCACAGCGCAGTGTTCAAGCCGTTCAGGTCCAATCTCACAACACAACATTAGCAGGGAGCGAGGACGAAGGCCGGGTTACGGGGCGGACAGGTCAGAGGGTAAAGTGATACTTTTTGTTTAAGGGTTCAAAAAGTTTGAGGATTAAAAGTGAGGATGAAGCTAACTTGACACATTATGATTTTATAATCTTAAACATTTATGAGAGGATTGGGTTTCTCTTCAGTGTCCTACAATGTTTGACAATGTTTGTTTTAGATGTGAAAATGTCTAGATTAGCTTATCTTTGGTATAGTTAAGGCCAACAGAGCATTTAGGGGATGACGTACTTTTGAAGGCAACCCTTAAGGCCACGTCAACACAAAGTTTTTTGCCGAATCTGCGTATCATCCATTTGAAGACGGCATTTTGGGGGTCTGTAAACGATCATTCTTGAAACCAGGTTCCAGAGTGGAAAGATTTTGAAATGTCGTATACGCAGCTCTGTGATTACTGGCTCTCCGCAACTTTTCAGATGCACTTACGTGGAGCTGGGCAAAAAATCAATAAAATCGAATTATTTTCTGTAGACGATTTAAAAAATTAAAACCGAGATTTTTGTTCTTGTCTTAGTCCAGGGGTGTCCAAACTGTGGCCCGGGGGCCAAATGCAGCCCGCTGCCCATTTTGAATCAGCCCCCAAAACAGTTGAGGAATCAAGATATTTTAATTACAGCAGCAAATACCATCAGTCATGCACATTTTCTGCTGTATTTACAAGGCCACAAGTATACTGCAATATTCATCTTCAAGCACCAACATTCTTGCAATTTACTCTTGTTTTGTGTCTGAAAGTGAAGCTAAGATGTCAGTGTCTCCCATCTCTGCTGCTCAAAAGGTCTCGCCCATACTAGGTGTGAATCTAGTAATAGCCCGGGGTAACAAAGGCCCCTTGACAGGTGATAACCCACCCATAAACCTTAAAAGTTTAACTTCAATACACTAAAAGTGAGGCGTGGAAAGTGGCTCAGTTGTCCATGTGTTCCTCTTCATGTGGCCCTCGATGTAAAAAGTTTGGACACCTCTACCTTAGTCCAATTGTAGGTAGTTGCAAATTTTGATAAGAAATTACAATTTTCATGATGGTCGACCTTGAAAGTTTTGCACAAGCCCTTTTATAGGCTTGTATTTGTTATTTAAGTAGATAAAATATTAATCAGAGAGTTTCATGCTAATACTGTAAAAATACCTCAGCCTTTTAGTGTTTATGTGGACAAACCTACCTACGTTTATACTACATAATCAACCTTTTATGACCCAGAAGCGAACAGTTAGACAACAAGGCAAAACTTGATTTGTTTCATTTGTACGTCACTGGGAGTTTTGTTTCTTTTAGGGAGGGAAAAATCGATTAAAAACGTAAATCAAGTGTTGTGGAAAAAAACTGGGGATTTTATTTCTAGGCCATATCGCCCAGCCCTACGATTACGTCATAGTTTCATATCTTCATTGACACGCATGCGCCACACGCGGCAACGACAACAACAATGGCGGCGTACGGTGTAGCATATGTGCTGATAAAGCTAATGACCCTGCTATCCCTGAAATCTCCTTCTTCTCAATCACCAAAGTTTACAGCTTTTGCCGCAAGTGCGCATGCCCACTTTTTCCGCTTGTTTCAATCACATCGTCCGTCCCCCCCCCCCCCCCCCCCCAGAGGTCTGGCATGTGTTTTACAGTGTTTTCATGCACATCGAGTGCATTCATGTAGACGCACACATTTTCTGAGACGCCTTTGTCTCTATGACGATCATTTTTAAAACTGTTAAGGGTTTTGTCTTTGTGTGGATGGGGCCTAAGTTAGCATTGAGCTGTCTCCTTCAACTACAAGCTGTTATGCCATTACAACATGGCGGCTCTCCAAATGTCCTAATCAAGATGGTGCTCATGGCTGTGACAATTATTTATCATAATGTTTGCATTTTGGCCCCTGGTTGTTTCTGTAGTCCCTGTTAGCAGTTAGCAACCACTCTTTAACAAAATTAATATTCTTTTAAAATCCAAAAGCAGGGCAAAGTCAGATTTCTGCATCTTTTCTTTTTATTTCTTAAGATGCTGTGAAGACATTACTTAAATGCTGTAATATTTTCCTTACCAGACAGGCAATAACATGGTAGCAACTCAAAGTATTGAGGCAAAAAGACATGGTAAGATGACCTGTGGAAGCAACAGCCTGGCTGATCTGCTAGGATGTTTTCATGCACAACCATCTCTAGGGTTTACAGAGAAGAGTTTGAAAGAGAAAAGTGCAAAACTTGAGCTTATTCATACAACAAACTCGCTGTGTTTGTTTTCTACCTAATACTGAAATTCTTGTTGCTTCATAGCTCCCACCTCTTCCTGCTTTAAGGGGCACTGTGGGGCCGTGCCTCTGCAGACCAAGCTCAATCGTTTTGGCTTTGAGCTTCGCGAGATGGAAGTCAGATGCATTTAATGTGCAAATTAAACATCAAAATGTGTTTATCACAGACCTCAAGTCAGGTATTTATATAAAAAAAGATAATATTTCCTTAATATTTGGAACTTTGAAAACAAAGATGCTAAAATGCTCATTCAGTTTTGTGCTTTTGGACGGATTTCTTACTTAATACCCAACCAGAGGTGGATTTTGTGTAGGTCATGGTTTGGATCAAGACTTGATGAAATTCAGGACCATGACCACAACAAACACATATTTTGTGCATTGTTTAATTCACCATAACCCAGGATCAGAGGAAGGCATGGACTTGTTTCTCAACTTGGAATGGGAGTCAAAACCAATTCCAGTTTAGAATCGTTAACAGCTCCATCAAGGAATCGATATCATGAGTCTTTTGGCTTATCAACTTCCTTATTGATTCCCCCCACTGACAGGGCTCAGAAGCGTCAGAATTGTGGCTTCATTTTTTACAAAAGGCTCCTACTGCTCAACCTTAAGTGAGTGGAAACACCAGCAACTTACAGAAGCAGTTATCTATGCTGTGTGTGTTTGACATTGTTGACACTGAAAATCTACAGACCAACATTTGTCCACATGGAAAATCTGCAGGAATCAATACGAGAATCAGTAAAGAATAGAATCAATTATCGGAATTGTTAAAAGCACTGGTATTGATGAAATCTTATCAATTCCCAGCCCTATTTTCAACCCAACAAGAAGAGACATTCACAAGGACTGATCCTGTTTTTATCAGTTTCAAGTCATTTAAGAACACCTTTAAGATTTGTAGGTGGAATTCTTTTCATATTTTGCTTGATATGTAACTTCGGGTTGAACAACAGTGCAGAGTCTCTATCTTTGTATTTTGGTCAGGACTGCAGGCAAGCCAGTCTAAGTACCTGCACTCTTTCACAAGAAGCCATGCTGTTGTAGGAATGTACCTGAAAAAGATGTCACTTGTACGGCAGCATTTGTTGCTACAAAACCTTACAAGTTACCCAAGCCATGGGCACTAACATACCCCCATACCATCACAGATGCTTTCAAAATTTGCTCTATTAGCAGTGATTACTGTTCTTAAACTGTTGGGTTATTTGTTCACATGTTTCTAATGAACCTGTTCACCTATGTAAACAAGTGTTTTTAGAGCATTCCTCAACTCTTCTAGTCTCTTGTTGCCCTTGTTCTAGACTTTTTGGAACATGTTGCAGGCATCAAATTTAAAATGAGTGAATATTTGTAAATAAAAACAATAAAAGTTATCATTTTAAATGTTAAATATAATTTCTCTATAGTGTATTAGTTTGAATAGTGGTCAAAAAGGACTTGCAAATCAGTACCTCTGCCAAGGAGGTTATATTACTGCCGGCCTCTCTTTGCTTGTTTCTCTGTTCGCAACATAACTCAAAAATCGATGGATTTCTATGAAATTTTCAGGAAATGTCTGGATTGGGACAAGGAACAAATGATTAGATTTTGGGAGTGATCCGAATCAGCGTAAAACTGCCATGACGAAAAATGCGATTTTCGTGAGTAACTACTGAACTAAAATAGATATCATTATGAATCCAGTTGCTAATGGTTTGTTTTCATGGTCAATGAATCTAAATATTTAGATGAAATAAAGGTAGGACTAATATTTATGGTGAAAATCACAATATGGGTGAGGACTGTGGCTCTTCTAGTTGTATTCTGTATTTATTTGGGTTTAACACAACCTCCCGACCAAGCTGAAATTGAGGATTGTATTCTGATACTTGCAGATTTCATGAAATGGACTGTGTCTCTGTAATTAAATTATTGTAAAGCCGTTCACATGCTTGGACTTTGTTATTATTATTGCTTTGTGACGATTAAAGGATTAATTTCCTTGACACATCAGGAAGGTTTCATCATTTTTCATTTATATTCTGGGAAATATTTTAGGTTCAGTTGTGGCTCATAAAGAAACAGATTATTCTAGTGTTCAATGAAGTTTGGTCAATAATTCTATCCGAGGAATATTTTTTAATGAGGCTGATACGATAAAGATTGGATGTTTAAAATATCAGTAAAAAAAAAAAGTGAGCTGAAAGTCACTCAGGGTCCTGCGAGTGTTTGTTTGAAAAGTTTTGATCCCATGTAACACAAAAGAAACTCTTTTTGTGTGAGTGTGTGTGCGTTTGATTGTGTTATTTGTCTTCCCACTCATCAACTCCAGCATCATACTAACCGAGCACCTGTGGACATCTGCCTACAGCCCGCGGTCGTGTCCACACCTTCATTTTTCTCAGACAATGAGTGGAATCATTTCCCCCCTCGCACAGACCTCTACATCATTATTGACACCGAATTATTGATCAGGGCCTCGGCAGCTAAATTACAACCTATTAGTCAAACTCTTTCGCCTGCTTTTGAAAAGAAAAGAGCAGAAAGGGGAGAGGTTGATGGAGTGAGATTATAGGGACAATCTGCGGTCTTGGAGGCTTTTTTCCACAAGATTGTGGTATTTATTCTGGATTTTGGGGGTTTTCTTCTTTTTAGGTCATTTATAAGTGAGGGAGTCTCAAAGATAAATGGAGCTGTGAGACGATATCGCTTTGGGCCTCATATTGGATGATGTTGAGAGAAAAAGCACCAGCATTTAACAAAACACATGAAAAGCTTTCAAATATGTAAAAAAAAATCACTGGAAAACATTTATAAGACTGGTGCTTGTGAGAGGAATGAATTAATCAAAACTGCATTTAAAACTTGATTCAATATATGATTTAGACTATGTGGAGGTGTTTTCTTACTTTTTTTAACTATTCAAAAGGTGGAAATACCAAATAACAGTCTCAATTTTCTGTTCCTGTTAGTGTGGTATTAAATTAGGTACAGTATGATCAGGGACGGTTCAATAGGTGGCCTAGATGTGCACTAGAACACCCAGTCAGTGTCATGAAAATAACAATATATGAATAAATTAAAATATAGATAAACCTAAATATATTTACTTTTAGGTCCAATTGTTTTGTTTCTTAATAAATACAGACATTGAAACATTCTGGGCAGCTACAAGATAACAACATAATGAGCATGTGGTGATTCATTATATAAAAAGAGTCAAATAAAAAGAAAAGAAAATCTCATGAGGCCGATCATATATTGTCAGGCCCACCCATTAATAACATTCTGTATGAAGTGGTTTCACGTGGTCCTGGACTTCACCTTCGTTGCCTACCAGTCATTTCCACATATCAATAAATTTAAAAAAGGACAGAATTCGGCAATTAAAGTGAGGACTGAGGACTGCTGGGGATTCAACCTGTGGTGCCAAAACACCATGAACAAAGCAGGATCTGTGATTGAAATATTTCATCTACCATAATTTCTCAAATACAATGCACACTCAATTATAACATGCGCCCCATTTTTCATGCTTTTTTTCCAGGAAAAAACGCTGTGCTCAAATATACTGTAACGCTCACCCAAATTTTACTCCAGTCTTACTCTCAGACAAACGCCCAAAAGCTTTTGATGTTGGTCTGTTCTTCGTTATTTCTGCTTTCTTTTTTGTTTCTTCCAACCACGAAATGATAGCGTCACTCACGCCAAATTTCCTAGCTTCTCTGTTGCCCACTGCGTCAGCAAATTCAGTCACCTTTCCTTTTGAATACTGCTGGGTAACCTACTCTTTTTGATGACATTTTCTATGGTATTCCAATCTTATGGTACTTGAAGCAATGACATCACGTCGTATCATATTTCGCACATCTTAGTATGCTCAGTTGTAGCGTGCCGACCAATCAGAGCGCAGCTATGAACATGGGAATGTCTTCAACCAATCAGAGCGCAGCTATTTTGGTCCCCCTCACTTTCAAGATGGCAGCACCCAGTGTGTTTACATGTGAGCAGTAGCATGGAGAATTACACCATCATTACACTAAGGTAAAAAAAATTAAGACCCAAAATGTTGGATCAGAACAGTTTAACAGACAGTTTTATAAGAATCACATAAGTTTAATGGTAATGTTACACAGAGAAGAGAAGATTTGCGCTTACTGTATCAGACGTGTTGTAACCCCGATGTTAAGCGACAACATTTTTTACATATTTTGCCTGTGCTTGTGAACAATACGCACCCAAAAGTTAGACCAAAAGCAAAGAGCAAAAAAATATGTGATATATATGAGAAATTACGGTATGTTGATTAATGCTTTTGTTTTTTAGCAAGTAAAAAAAAAAAAATCATATAATTGTTTCTCTCAATCTCTTTTATGAAGCACTAGAAAATAGGGTAGAGTATTGGTTGATAGTTAATTTAGAAAATAGCAGAGGGGAAATATGCTTACTGGTTACCGAGCATTGTTTTGCTGCATCTAAAAAAAAACCTTAAATGAGCTTTAATTCAGTGTAAACTGGCATTAACAATACGTCGGGGTAGGGGTGGGCGATATGGCAAAAATATTATATCACGATTTTTTAAAAATAAAATCACGAGCACGATTTTATCACGATTCTTTTTTACATCGATTTTTCTGGACTAATTTGCATGTTTGGCCATTTCCCCCCTATGTTTAAAACATATAAAACATGTTAAACCCTAAAAGAAAAAAAAGACAATTAAAGCCAAAGAAACTTTCTGAACAGGTTCTAGTCTAAATAGTGCAGTTTTTATAAAAATGTGCAATAAATGTAAACATAAAAGTTAATGAACAACAATATCAACATTATCTCTTAAAGTGCAACAATTTAAAACAAATGTTATCTAACTGCAATGTCTATAATCTGAGTGAATAATACTGCTGCTTTAGAACAGATTTTTGTTCAGACATCTTCAAGCTTTTATCTCCTTTTTTCTTTCTGCCATGGCTTCACGCTACAAAACCAAACAGGAGATCCCACCATGCACTGCGCGTAATGTGCTATGATCGGCTAGTCGGGTGCGCGTCAAAGTCTCTGCGCCCACACAGACGATCTTTCTGCTTTATGAGATCATCCCCACGTTATAATCTTTAACGATTTAATATCGTCATATCGCACACCTCTACGTCGGGGTCATTTGAATATGCATTCTAATAAATTAATTTTGGTAGAATCAATTTTATGGCAGCTTTATATACATTCCCTAGTTTTGCTTATTTATTTTTCCCCATCAAGAGTATATGACAGTTTTGTCCATTCCTGGTCAAGTGTGCTGTAAACAAAAGGCTGTTAAGTCCTGATTTGTCTCTGCACCATCCTTTAAAGAAATGTATTTCTACCTTTTAATTTGGCATTTTAACATGTGTGTCAATGAGGAGTCTTGGTTTTCAGAGTATGACCCTACTGGACACTTGAGGAACTGCAGTTTTTGCGCTCAAACACCACAGGTTGCAGCTCAGTCCCACTCTTTACTTCCATGTTTATGCAGATTTAACAGCAGACACTCACCCTTGCAGCCTGTTCCTTATGTTCACTCTCTGATTGAACATTATGTTAAGGAAGCAGACAATCCAGGTGAAATCTACAACACTAAAGTTAGAGAGCACGCCAGCCGCCACACTTAATTTTTCCTCTTTTTTCTCTTTTTTTTTGATGTTTAGCCCGAGGCCTATCCTACTAAAGAGAAGTAATTTGGCTTATCTTATCCCAGAGACCTAGCAGCTGCTTTTTATTCTTTTTTTTGTGGTCTCTTTTTTCTCATTTAGTCCAACAAAGATTGTCCTCATAGATTGACCTTCTCCGTGCCTGCGGGCCGTTGCCCTCATGCCAGTAACTAGATAACACACTCTATCAGAGATTTGAGAAAATCATTGGGAAAGCAGTGGGGCTGATAGTGGCATCAATCCTAACCTGACACCGGGCTGGGTCAACCATTTATCTCTCCACACCGCCTCTGGTCACAACAGCGGCCATCTTGCTCTGCTACATCCTTCTTTAATAACCTTGGCCGCGTCTCTTTTTGCAGGCTGAGAGGATAAGACGCCGCCACACTCCTTGTGATCGTCGCCACCGCCGCTGTTTCTGTTTGCATTTTTTACCGCATTCAAATGCATTTACAGCTATCTGGGATCAACAAGATACTCGAACATACATAAAAAACACACAAGATGAGAATAACAAGAGGGCCTGGGCTCACAAACTCGTTAGCGTAGGAGCTAATGGTGACTCTGCTGTCATTAATTCCCCATGGTGTTTGACTTAAATGCTTCTATATTGGTGGAGGGAGAGATTCCCAGAGGCCTCCTAGCGCTGAGATCATTGTTTTTCACTTACTAACAATGAACTTATGATCAGAGCGCTGCAAGGCTTCAAAAAAAAAAGCCCCGCAGGATCATTACAGACCCTCTAAGTGTGAGTGTGTGCGGGTCTATTTGTTGCCAATGAGGCCGCCGGAGCAGCAGTGTGTCCGAGGCTCATCTCGCCGCTCTGTGGCACAGCTCGGGATGAGAGTGGAGGTTAAATGGGGCGTCATCAATCTCAATGAAGTGCAATTATTTTCTCACTTATTAATCATTGCAGGCTAATAGCTGGTGGCAAAGCCGGGCGCGCCATTTGTCAAACTTAGCAGATTTCTGTAATTTTGTTTCCCCGTTTCCCCTCTAATGTTTGTGTAGACTTTGGCAGATATCTATGGAGGGCTGCAATAAGTCTGTGCCTCCAAGTATCTATCTCCTACCTGCGCGGCAGAACTAACCCAACTTCTCGCCGTTTCTCTGTGTGAGTGATTCCCTCCATTTCAGAGCTGAGTGACTATTTCATGGTCTGTGGCAGAGCAGAATAGGGAGAGCTTTATTTGCAGGCTGCAGCATGGACTTACTATTGATGGTTAACTCCTCTCAAACCTTAACAAACTTTAAGCATCACTCCAAACTGCAGGATGTTTGTCTGAAACTATAAGATCTGCATTTGTTCAAATCGGTCCATTTGAAAGATTAAATATCCACAGTTTGTTTTATTGAGTGAGTTTGGAGAAACGATGTGACAATGCAGCACAACAACAAGGTGGACCATAAAGTGGGGGGTGAAGCTTGCTTGGGCCTAGGGTCATGGGTGGGTCTGAAGAGTCTCTCCGGTGATACACTGATGCATCAGGTAAATGTTTGTGACTCAGAGTCAGAGTCGCCTTTAGTCAAAGTTTGTTGATTTTTTTATTAGGCCCTACCATCTCTACCCTTCAACAACTGTTCATCATGTAGTTAGGAAATATGACAAAATAACCCCAACTATCAAAACACATACCTGTGTGTTTGCACTTCAGTGGCATCTACTGCAATGTAACATCTATGCCAGGTCTTTCCTAAAGAGAGGCACACACTACAAGATAAGCGGCCAGACTTTTGGATCAAATCCCTGCTTCTGACCAAATTAAACCAAAAACATTTATTATCTGGTGGTCCTAAAGACTATCTCACCTGATTATTCTGTGGTAGGAGCTGTGTTTAGAGTTTATTCTCCATCAATCATCTAAAATGAGGATCAGAGCCTCAACTTGAAATCATAAATATTTAACATTTTTTGAATTTATGATTAGAAATCCTTGTGTGAGGAGAGCACCGAGGAAAGCCAAGCACGCTATCTGTGTGTTTCAAAAAAACAGAGCAAAGCCAATCAGGGAGCAAGTTGGCTGATCAAGAAGTAATTGTAACCATAGCAACATAGGTAAAGGTTAAGTATAAAATTAGAATGATGTCAGAAATTAAGCATCAACTAGTTGACAAAAACATGAGTGTTTAGACAGCATGACCGCAAATTGCATGTAAAAACTGACAGAGGAGCTGGACAGATATCCCGACTGCACAGGATGTTATAGATTTTAAACTGGAAGAGAAGAGGCCCTGGTTGTTGAGGAATGAATCAGTTACTTTGTGGTGTGCAAGTCTCTCTTTCTGTGGCACACCACACACTACAATAACAAAACTAATACATCAGGCAACTATTTGTCAAAATCAGATTTGAAAATGTTTTATGTGTGCACCAAGTCTTAAACAACTGAATTTCAGCTCATAGTGACTATACATGACACTGGTACTGCCATGTTAACACTCTATAAACCACAGAAATATTTGGAAAAAAACATGTAGTTTTTATGTTTTCTTGAATTTCCAAGTCATGTTTACACTCGGATACAATGAAACATCTAATAACCCTTCACTGAATGCTATTAAATTTTGAATGCTTAAATTAATAGCAGCAATTTTTACTTTTGTGTGAAATTCAATCACCTTTATTTAGGCTATCTAGCAGAGCATCTTAGTTACAATACCAGAACTTATAACAAACAGTGAACCTGCTCTACATGAATATATCAATTCATAGAGAGAGCAGCTCTGATTGGATTGCTCCCTTACTTATCCCACCAACATGAAGCTAAGGCAGCCGTGATTGGATATCCCTCTTAACTCATCCAACCTTTTCCCGCTAGTTCTCTTTGGTCCCTATCTGACACAAAGAATGGTCTGATTCAAATAATTAAAAAAAAAAAATGATACCGTGAATCCAGAAGCTTTGCAAGGTTAAGTAAGTTTAAATGACTTCCAACTATCCCAAAGAGGTTGAGTTTTTCCTGGCCTGTTTGTTTGTTTGTTAGAAAGACTATGCATAAACTACTGATTGGATTTTGCTGAAAATTTTAAGAGATGTTGGTAATGGCCCAACTTTAAAAAATGATTTGATTTTGGTGGTGATCAAATAACCACCATTAGCAACTGATCTTTTTTGTTCAATAATTGTCTAGCTAATAAAGATATCAACATGATTCTGAGTCCTAGTTGTGGGTTTTCAGGGTCAAGAAATCATATTCTGATCTTAACTTTATCATAGAACTATTGCTTATAGAGGTAACAGCAATATGTGAGCTACCTTGGCAGAGATTTGGCTGTCCGAGTGCTCTCTAGTTTTTCATTGAGACATTAAGAAAGCATGAAATGTATTTTTAACTCTTAAGAATCATGAGTTCTGTTTTTTGATTTGTTTTATAAGCTGTTAAGAGCAAATGTTACTCCAAATCAACTGGTCCATTATTAGTTCTTCATCTTTTTCGCATTGATGGGCTGAAGATTGTTTCGTAGGCTCAAATTTTGGATAGAATACCAGACCTCATCTAATGGTTACGTTTCAGTGATCAAAAAGACTATTCAATTAGGTTTTTCAGTACATTTTAGAAGGTAGACCTAGCTTTCTCCATAGGCATCATGGGAGACCATGAGCTGAAAAAGGCTGGTGACCACACTGACCTTAGATGCTCTGTTAGAGCGACTGTATCTCTCAGGTCCCCTTCCCCATGTTGTGGGCACAGTCCGCTCCGATTGGCTGTCCGGTCTACTCTGTGGTACTTGGTCAGTTCAACGCTACTTGGCGTCATGAGTCCTCGACCACTGTGCCAAAACTGCACACAAAAAAAGATAAGATGTCACACTGGTAGGTCTATTCGGGGGGGCTGTGAACAAGCCGTTTCAGCCAGCTGCTGGTGCTGTAAAGAGGGGGAGAGGGTCCAGACTCTTGTGTATGGAAGTGCCCTATCATGCAAGAAATGTATTTAAAAGCTTCATTCCTGCTTTGTGATACCTGCTTCAGTCCTGTTTAGAGAGTGAAGTGAACTAGCATCAAATTCCTTGTATGTCTAACATACCTGACCAATAAAGCTGATTCTGAATCTGATGCAGAGGAGACATAAATCACTTTCACACTAATATTAGCGGGTCAACACAGGTTTTTTTTAACACAAGCTAACCAGCTAACGATCGGCAAGTGACTGTTTCTAATGCAAGCAGCAGAAGAGCTGCATGGCTGTTTTTTTTCCTCGGGCGCATCAAGCTGATGACATCACGTTGATGACATCAGCACGATGAAACACAACCATGTAAACAATGAAAAGGAGCATGGAAGATGTGGACACAGTTTTCTGTACTTTGTTCCTCTTTAAAAATGTACAAACTCAGCGCTGATGATACAAAGGTGGATGGAATTTGTTGCAAAGAGTCACGTAAGTTACAGACAGAGGGGACAGGTGCAATGTTATGCCATGGGTTTGTTACGCCGACGTCGTCTGTATTTGAGCGGGTCAACCCGGGTGTGATGTTTCCACTGAAGCCGATCCGAGGCAAGCCTATAAAAACTGGTGCCGCTTGCAGGGTCAGTCAAGTCAGGTCGAACTGCCGATTAAAGCCCTTCAAACTGCTGATAGGAGCTGATTGTCACCGGGTTTAAACAGGTTTTATGGTCAGTCTAAAGGGGGTAATATAAAACACACTAAAAGGCATAAAAACCTGAAAACTTTTCTCCTCAATATATGAAGCTCACCAATTAAAAGCAAGCTGATTGCAGTTTAGCACATGCGTACACCTTATGCAGTTGAGCAAGTCTTCAATCAAAAAGAAATTTAACGAATATAATAACTCTTTAAAGGAGACATATCATGCTGATGCATGATTTAGTACTCACATATAATATAATACATTTGAAAACAAGACCTTACACCCCCTTAATTTTCAGAAAATGAGATATTGTATTTTTTCTGATATCCTAGAACGAGATTTGATGCCTCTCAAAATAGGTCATTGGGAGATGTCCGCAAGATTTCAAACGTTGTGACGACACAAGGTACCTTTCTTTTTATTGGAGTAATCTGATAAAATACTTCCTCCTCTTTGATGTCCGTTAGCCACAAAACCGTCACCGAGGAACACATCCACCAGCAGCAGTATATAGCTCCCTCGCTCACATTCACTCCTTACCAGCTCTGGCCTGTAGGGGGACTCAATACGCGGTCGCTGCTTTAAGCCTGCCGGAAAATACAGTAGAAGGACAGGCTGGCTCAACCCCCGATAGAACTGACCAATCAGAGCACAAAGGGCTGTGACGTTGCAAGGTAACTGTAGGTCATCCTGAGATCCTCGTGTTTCAACGAGGGCTTCATAATGGCCTAAAATGAGGATTTTGAGAACGCTATTGTGGGGCAATGAAGGAACTAAATGACATGTACTGAGGGCAGAAATGCTTTACAGGCATCCTAGTCTGGCATAGTGAAAAGGAGAAACAAGCATGATATGTGTCCTTTAACAATACAGCACTTTTAAAAAGATGGTCTCTGTGGCTGTTTGAGCTGCTGTGTTTGCACTGATTAGCGCAAATAGTCAGATTACTATCTGACGGTATGTCTCTGTTTGTATTTGATATGTTGTGTAGATATTGTTAAATTTTCTGATTGTTTTTTATGTTTTTTTGTCGTTGCATTGTAAGTTTTTCCTACCTTTTAAGGGACAGTGAATTAAGTGAAGGGCGCAGCAATAAGATACAGACATACAGCAGAGGTGAGCAGAGCAGTGCAGCGTCTATATTGGTTATTTTTTTTTGTTTGATTTTAATTTAAAAAGCCAAAAATGCAGAAAAGTGTGTTACGCATTATGTCAACTTTGTTCTTTCAAAGTTAAACTTATTCACCAAACTTTTCATAACATCACAGAGGCAGAAAATTAACAATATAGAGTCTCTGAGTATTTCTGCCACGATCAGTAACCTTATTTTCCATAAGTAAGGAACCTAAATGAGAGACCATCAAAGTTCTGAGCATAGATCACTGAATCAGCTTCTTTGGACTTCTTCTGCATTCTGTCAAACCTTGAGATGATCATACATGAAGCTCACAGCTGCAGGAGAAACTGCTCTTGCCTGCAGACAGAAACTTTCAGAGGATCATCAGCAGGATGTGGAGGATCAGCAGATCAACCTCTGTGTGCCAGATGTGTCAGGCAGCCTTTACTAGAAAAATACAGCAAACACAAATATATATTTGTTTTCTCCTGCTAATTTTATGTGATATTAATGTTTGTAAGTGGTTACTGTTCTTCATTTGCATATTTAAATGTAAAACTCACACATGAGCCACATGTTTCCATTAGACAGCTGTGCTTAAAGGGCCGAGCATGAAGGAGACAGATGTGAATAAAATTTGGATTATCATATAAACATGTAAATGCTCCTTTTATTCAATAAGGTGTAATTTGACTCAGTAATGTAGGCTCAATGCTCACAGCACTTGATTTCAGTGTCAATAAGTGACACAGTGGTGCATAAATAGTTTGGCTGTGATACGATGTGATGCCTTCAGCTAATCGACGGGGAGCAGACCGAGAGGTGACACAACGACACAACCGTGTGGACGAGTTTGGACTGACAGCAACAACGCAGAGAGCTGCTGGAGACATGAGGACCACCGAGGGCGAATGTGTGGTGAGTGTGAGACATCTAGTGGTAGAAAGAGGAAAGATGGGCTGTTGGACCCAACTGATGTACAGTGTGTCCCTGTTTGCCTTTTTAGGTCAAGGTCTTTTTTTAATCAATAGTTTAAAAGTGATAACACATATGCATTTACATTAACTACATCTTTACACCCCCCACTCCCCTCCAGAAAAAAAAATTCAGAGAAGAAACAAACAAATAACTATGGCACCCTTACACACATAGAAATATCTTTACATAAACATATGTACTGTACACTACAGCCCACAATTGAATTTCTACCTCAGTTACAGATTCAAAGTCAGCTAAGAAATGATGCCACACATGAAAGAACTTCCCTTTTACAGTATATTTGATCTTTTCCAGTTGGACCTCTCTCACCCAGTGTTCATACAGGTGGCATCAGTTCCATTTTAGCAATTTTATCTTTGTATTTATGAAGAGATAGATTTCCAAAACAATCAGAAAAAAAGCCAAATTGGAAATATAAAGAAAACACAATAACAACAGTTAAATATGATCCATCATGAGTATCACTACTACATAATGTGCAAATTAGGATAGGTGATAAAATATTTCTACTAAGCTTAGGTTGCTGTTTTGTGCTTTTTTTACAAGACGTTATAGATTTTACTTTTCTATGATTGTATCTCTAAATTTCTTTTATGACGAACTACAATTTATATATATTGTATTAGTAAAAACTATGTTTGTAAAACAAGGTAACGATTGGTTCTTTAAAAGTGCTATGAGGAGAATCTATAACCGGCAACATTAAGACTCTGCTACCCATGAGCATTACTGCGTTCCAGTAACCTCGGAAATGGGAGTGACACCATCTCTGACTTATCGGTGTTCCAGTTGAAATCAGAAAAAAACATGCCGATCTACCAGGCTATTGTTAGCTGCTGTTAGCACGCCCTGGGTTGTTCTTCACAAATATCACATGAAGAATGTGATTATCACTATGGCAGCATTTTTGTAAATATAAGTCTAACAATACTATGTATACAGCTGATCTAGAGCGACACACTCCAGTCAGAAGTGCAAATAAATTGATTATTACAGGAGCTAAATAACTGTTCATACTGGGGGCATCCATCTTTGATTGTCAACTCGGGGGTGGCGAGGTTTCACCGAGTTCCCAGTAGGAAATTCTGGCTTCGTAGAACGTTCTAGTCGCAGTTTCCTACTCAGAACCCAGAAATTCCTACATCTGACTACAACTGGAACGCACCAAAAGACGTGACAAGCCAAAGCGTGTGTTTGTTGTGATGCTTATAAATGCAGCTCGGACCTTCCTCAGAACTCTGCGTTGCTTTACAACTTCTTTTTTCAACAACTTACAGGATGCAAAGCCACGAGGTAATGTATCTCTTTCTAGTTACGTAGCGGTAGTTTTTGATGTGTGACAACAAGCAATTTTTGGAAAACTTAGTATTGTAGTTTTGTAGCCGGCTGTCCGACCTGACCACGAAGCTAAGGAATAACATTTATAAATAACCTATTTTGATGTTATAAAACTCATCTTAAAGTGTGTATTTTGATCAGGTATATATCTAAAACTGAGACTTTTATGTAATTACTTAGAAACTCCTCATAGCATCTTTAATAAATCATAAATATTCATTCTTTTAAGAAGCTTAAATTGGCTTGAGTTATGTGTCATGCTCATTAACTCTTGATTTTTTTTACTATGTTTCAGTTAAAATATTTATTTTTCAGTTTAATACTTGTTGAAGCTTTATATTTGTTATTTTTGTTTATCTATATAATTTCTTTCTCAGAAAGAGTGCCCGACAATATGCAACAGTGTGGCCCTCAGGCACTGAAAAAAAAAAGTATGCAGCCCTCTTGGACAACAAAGTTGACCACTGCTGCTCTGGACTGTCAACAACAAAAAAAAGATAGTGCATGCAGAATTGTACAACTGCTTTAAAAATGACAAACAGAATAAAGAGAGTAGAAAAGGAGGAACACTGAGTATCAAACTACCAAATAAATTAATACATAAAATAGTGGCAGAAACAAAAAAATAAATAAATAAATAAATAAGCTGACAAAATAATGCACAAGAGATCACCAGCTACATCAAGTACAAAGGCCATTGTTTTTTCTTAACAAATGCTTTGGAGGCAGGTTTTGAAAAATAATAACACAAAGAAGAAAAGACACCAGTTATAAAAGTTTTTAGTTTAAATATCATATTGTTAGCTATTTTTTAAAATTATTTTCTTGTACGCATTTCATCTTAGCTTTTGGAGGTAAGATCAGTCCCTACCACAAATCCTGCAGCCAACCACATGGAGCAATTAAGATACCCTCTGTCTCCGGTTATCCTGTTTTTTATTGCTGGATTTGACTCCAGTATACCTGTTCCTGTGGTTTAGTTTTGGCCAAAAAAAGCTGACAGGTGGATTTCTGTATTACAGATCAAACATGAAGTTTTTAAAATGTAAATAAAACTGTTGAAATACAATTTGATTCCACAAATCGATGGTTCTTTGTAATTACAGACAAAAAGCTATCTTTGACACCACAACAAAGTCTTATCCTGCACATTTTCTGAATTGATTAAACTTAAAGCCTTGAGGGGCCTGATGTGGCCCCTGGCTGCCTGTTGATGACTGCTTCCGTGAGGGAAAAAGCATGTACATTAGACAATTATGCTTTCATCTTATTTTTATACTTTATTTTATTCTAAGCTATATTCTGATAATTTGCGTTAATACTCAGTCAAATTCTTTTTATTGGTAGATGAACCTAAAACTAGTTTTAAGCAAAAACTACAAAAATGATCAAAAATAGAAGCAAAAAGCCCAAAGAATGCCATTTACAATATGTCAAAGGAAGAGAAGGGGGCAAAAATGGCCCCATTATGTTACAGCCTCTTGGAATAACTAAGGTTCGACCACAAAGAGACCACGAAAATAAAGAGAGACACAACACAAGATTAAGTTAAATTGTAAACTGTCATTGAAGCATGAAAGACCTTTAATGTAATGAAAATAAACTGGAGGTTCTTTCCAAAATGAACAAAAGAGAAAAGAACACCCAGGCCAACCCAGCCTCCTCAGGCTGTCTAACAGAAAACTACCTACACAAAAAAACTGTAAAAACCAGCAACCTGCCCAAACAAAACAAAACCAGCTATCTAACACTGCTGATGAACTGGAGTGAAAACCTGCTGAGAAAAGAGACTTAAGAGAGAACAAAAACTCACCAGCTGTCTGCCCAGAGAAAGTACCCTGCGCTGGGCAAAATGCTCCCAGGTGTGCGGCAGGTAGGAGGACGAGGCTACCAGAGAGAGGAGGAGAGAAATAGACCTAAATGTAACCCAAACATTGTTTTTAGTTGGCTTTAACCAACAATTCAGTGACTTACTTTAAGGTCCCAACATGCAGCCACGCACTGACCGTTTGCTGGTGACGTCACTCCGCTCCATTTCGCATGGATGATAAAAAAACGATAGCATGTAGCTAAATAAATAAATAAAAAACATCCCCTTGGGGGACTTTAACCTACGTATCAAACCATAATTATCTGCTGCTGTGCACTGGGCCATGCTAACAAGCCTTTAAATGTCAGCTTATATATCTCTGACTCATTTTATGACCCTTAAACTATCATTTGTAACAGAAGCACTTTGTGTGCTATAAGCTAATGCTAGCAACAGTCAAAAAAACCTTAGCATTGAAAACATGGCTGTGTCTTAAAAGCTTAATACTTACTTTGAAGATGAACTTTAATTATTGTGTTTTTATTAGTTTTGTTTTGTAAAATAGAAATTAAAAAGATACAAGGGAAGAGTTTCAAAAGACTCAAAATACCTTTTATAAAGAATATTTGAAGATGTATTAAAAAAAATCCAAGCATTCACACTGAAATCTGTTTATGAATAAAAAAAAGGGAAAGGTTTAACTCCGAGCCTGTTATGGTCATACTGTATCAGGGTTTCTGTGGGCCTCAGATACATTTCAGGTTTCAAAATGAGCCATGGCATATTTAAGTTTGAGGAAGCCTGCTTTAGGGTTTTCTCATGAAAAAAATATGATCTGGTGACCTCTAGGTTGATCTTTGGACCACAGAAAACTTGTTTTTTTTCTTTGTCTGCCCCCCTTAGTAGAGAAAATATAGCATCTGGGCTCGTATTAGAACACCATGAAACTTTAAGATTTAGCTTTAAACAGCTTCACAGTAGTTTATTGTGTTTTTATGACACAGGGAGGTACACTGTAAAAATTTTCACTCTAAAATTACGGTAAGTTACTGAATTGCATTACTTTCACAGCAAGTTGCTGTAAATATTTTCACAGCAATTTACTGTAATTAATTCACAGTAGTTTACTGTAATTGTTTCACAGTAGTTTACATTAAAACAACACTTAATTGTAAATTCACAGTTGCCAGGCCCAAGGAATTACTGTAATACAGCAGTATTTAGCTGTGGACTTACTGTAAATTACTGTGAAATAAATACAGTAAATTGCTGTGAAGAAGATGAATTGCTGTAAAAGTAATGCAACTAATCCATAATTTACTGTAAATTTACAATTTAACTCACACTGTAAGATATTTTAAAATTCAGTCGTGGGGGCAGCAGCCTAAGCAGGGAAGCCCAGACTTCCCTCTCCCCGGCCACCTCGTCCAGCTCTTCCCGGGGGATCCCGAGGCTTTCCCAGGCCAGCTGAGAGACATAGTCTCTCTATCGTGTCCTGGGTCTTCCACAGGGCCACCTACCGGTGGGACGTGCCCAGAACACCTCAACAGGGAGGCGTTCAGGAGGCATCCTGAGGAGCAGCGGCTCTACTCCGAGCCCCTCCCGAATGACCGAACTTCTCACCCTATCTCTAGGGGAGAGCCCAGCCACCCTGCGAAGGAAGCCCATTTTGGCCGAGCGCAATACTCCTGAGCCAAGTTCCTCACAGGGGTCGTCTTAAACAGGGGAGTTGATGAGATGATGGGAGGCAGGTGTGCAGGTTGCAGAACAGAGAAACTCCGCCCCTGCAGCAGGAGCAGAGAGAGAGTCTGAGAGGGAGGGGGAGAGCAGACTCCTGAGGATTCACTGAATTCCACAAACATGGCAGGCATGCCCTTTTTTTGGTCAAGCCAGTATGAATAAAAATGTGAACAACACAATACCTTTTACTGCATTATATTGAATAAAATAAACTCCTACAGAGTTATAAACATTTTTACAGGGTTCTCAAAGTTTGAATGACTGAGGGCCAGTTTAGGGACCCAACATGAGATCCAGGGCCGTCAAAGAAAAAAACTCATTTGTCACTTTGTTATAGTAAGTCCATGAAAAAGTTATTTCTTATATTACACAAAGTATTGTTTAAAAAAGAAGCAAAATTGTGCCTAACTTTGTATGAAGACAGTTTTCATTGCAGAAGTCTGTGGGGAAGTTAGTCCTTAAAAAAGGCTAAAATGTGCTAAGTAACATCTAATTTTGTATTAAAATAATAAAAATAATAATATAATATATATATATCTTTGCCTTGGAGCCTGTTTCTGGTTTGATACTCAAGAAGCATCTGTAAATCAAATCACTCGGTGTGGTTGGTCACAAGGCTATCCACAGGAAGAGCACTGACTGTGTTGAAATAAAAAGTGTCGGAGAAAAGAGGAATTAATATGGTGAACATCACACTGGTTCAAAATGACAACATGTAGTGAAAGCAAAGGTGGAAAACAAGGGTAAATTACCTTGACAGAGTATGTAGAACTAACTTCTTTTTCTTGGTGGCATAAACCGTAAAAATGTTGAAAATCCGCGGCAGGTCCCACAATTCAGTGCGGTTCATGGAATTTTCTGTGTTTTTGTGGTGGATAGTCTTAATACAGTATTTCGTGGTGAAATAATGCAATAAAATTCTGTAAAATCCTGGTAATAATTGAAACGGCAAATATCACGGCAGTTGACTGTAGTAACACTGTTTTATAGTAGATTTTGAAATTACAGTCTTATATTGTGAACATTAAAGTTTGGTCCTGTAAAATTTTAATACAGCAATTTACTGTGAAAAAGTACAGTTGAATATTGTGAAATCCTGGTAATTTTTTTACAGTGTAGATAAAAGATTTTGGTGCCATTTCGGTCTCAAGGAGATTATAGTGTATCTTTTGCAAATAATAAATAAATGAGAATAAAGGTAAGATAAGATTTCTGTTTAACAAATTTTTTATATATATTTCTAACATGACTGTACAAAAGAACATAATGATTATGTCCATTTAATTTATTTTTATTTTTCAATTTTTATTTACTTTGGGACATGTAAGCTTAAATGTCATATTTGTTACACTGCAGTTGCAAACATAAGCCATACATTAAATTTTTTTATATATAAATATGATTTCAAATGTCTTAATTGATCATTTTTGTTTAAAAATTGATTTTTGATTAAAAAAATCTCTGAAGGAAGATGTGTCCCAGTCTCTGCACTGATTGTCTGTCCCGTTACTCTGATGAAAAGATGTCTCCCTAAAATATTCTAAATGTTTAATAAAATAGCATTTTTCTTTGAAATAGAACAGATCTCTTCTTTCTTAATTGAGGAAGTATTTTTAGAATTATACTTAGTGTAAAGAGGGGGGGATTAAATCTTTTAGAAAAAAATATCTATTAAGATATACATTCAAAGCAGGAGAGGGCATGAATATACAGTCTGATAACAGTGTGGACATTTGGCCTTATAAAAATGAAAAGAATTTGTGAAACATATCAGTATGTAATGAGCTTCACCAGTGTATTTTTTTTATAAGTAAATAATCTTTTTTTCAGATGGCACAATGAAATTATGGAAATTCTGACTTTTTTTAGGTACCCTGACATGTCAGCAAATAGTTGAAAAGTTCTCACTTTAGACTAAACCTGAGCTGTATTTAAGATTAATCCCATTTTTATTTTTACTTTTTAAACCATAACTGCATTGTGAAATTTTATAAACTTCATCTGACTGTTTGTAGTTGATGTGGCTTCTTTTTTTGCTTTGCCCTGTCTTTCATAGATCTGAAAAAGTTATCAGATTGTATACCTGCGGTCACATTTTTTTTTTTTTTTTTTTTTTTTAATGTATTTTTTGGGCATTTTGTGCCTTTATTGATAGGAGAGAGACAGTGGATAGGCTTGTGAAAGGGGGAGAGAGAGTAGGGGAAGACACTCTGCAAACTGGTCACAGGCGGGACTCGAACCTGTACCGGCAGAAGCATGTACATGGGGTGCCTGGTTGCTAACCACTCCGCCAAACCAGCACCCCACCTGCGGTCACATTTAAAGGCAGTGCAAACTTTATGAAAGCAGTTCAAAGTACACTACATTACCAAAAGTATTTGCTCACCTGCTGTGACTCACATATGAAGTTAAAGGATAAGTTTGGTTTCTACAGCTTTCACATTGTTTATAGAATGAAGTAGAACAATATACTCACCCAGAAGGCTTTCCTGATCCAAACAGTGCTTTGGGAGATATTTAGATCCAAAATCGAGCAGCGGACATCCGTATAATGGTAGCACATAGGGCATGTATAGCGTTGCTCCTAAAACTGCATTAATCGTCCAAAAACTCATCAGTTTCACCAATATTTCATCATGGTCCGCTCTCGCTACTCCTCCATTACAGTCTGTGTCGCCCCAGACATGATTTTTGTAACTGTGCCGACCTCTGAACTGAAGAAGAAGAATGTTTGCCTCTGCGCATGCGCAGTACTCTCTGGAGAGCTGCCTCCACGTCCTCCTTTCGATGAGCTCCTCATCTGTAAACTCTGGCTCGAAACTGTAAGGACACCCATCATATTCAAAGTTCTCCTCCACAACATCTTCATCCGATAGATATTCGTCCATTTTGCACAAAACTGGAAGAAGAAAGTTGTTGTGTAGCCGGCCGTCTTCCCCTGAAACAATGAGCCGTACCGCGCATGTGCGGAAGCAAGCATTCTTCTTCTTCAGTTCAGAGGTCAGCACAGTCACACAACATGTCTGGGGTGACACAGACTGTAATGGAGGAGTACCCCGAGCGGACCATGATGGAATATTGGTGAAAGTAATGAGTTTTTGGATGATTAATGCAGTTTTAGGAGCAGCGCTGTATGCCCTGTGTGCTGCCATTATACGGATGTCCGCTGCTCGATTTTGGATCTAAATATCTCCTGAAGCACTGTTTGGATCAGGAAAGCCTTCTGGGTGAGTATATTGTTCTACTTCATTCTATAAACAATGTGAAAGCTGTAGGAACCAAACTTTTCCTTGAAGTTAATATGTGAGTCACAGCAGGTGAGCAAATACTTTTGGTAATATAGTGTATCTTGCCTGCAAAATGGAAAGCAGTGTGATAACTTTAAGATACACTTTTGGTGAAAGACAACAAAATCTTAACGAAAACCAAAATATTGATAAAAAATAATATATATATATATATATATATGTGTGTCTGTGTCTGTGTCTGTGTATATATATATATATATATATATATTTGTATCACTTTTTTAAACCAGGAAACAAGGCATAATGAAGACAAATTTAAAACAATCTTAAAGACAATATATATATATATATATATATATATATATATATAAACACAAGATAAATCATATATATATATATATATATATATATATATATATATATATATATATATATCAATTTCTTTAAACCAGAAATAAGTATGGTTACAAATTTATGATATATATATATATATATATATATATATATATATATATATATATATATATGCATTGTAAGACTTAACAGTCATTCATTAGGAAATGCCCCTTCTGTTTTTAAGTAGAGATTTAAAAAACAACTTTTCCAATGGGAAGTTCTCAGGTAATGAAATCCAGAGCTTAAACCTTTGTCCAGCAGCCTTATTGCTTGGTCTCCTACTCCCCCAGCTGTGGGAAGACTTTGAATTGATAGCATTTAAATGGTTTCTGCTTAATATTCGGATGCTTTGTGAATGTACTGAAATGTAAATAATTCTTCAAAAAGTACAACTAATTATTCCAAAACTGCCAAATAGTGCAACGTCAAAATCAAGTAAATGAAATAAGTTCATTTCTAGCCCTGAATATCAGAAAAGTTTTTGAAACTAGGAAAGCACTCTGAGAGCGCAGATCTCTGCCAGCACCACAGTCCTCACCCATATTGGGATTTTCACCATAAATATTAGTCCTACCTTAATTTCATCTAAATATTTAGATTCCTTGACCATGAAAACATACCATTAGCAATTGGATTCATAATGATATCTATTTTAGTTCATTAGTTATTCATGAAAATCACATTTTCATCATGGTGGTTTTCTTCTGGATCTAGCTCCAAAGTTTTTCAAGATACAGCAAATCCAATGAAACACTCCAGATTCCACAGTATCTTGGCTATATTTTGGGGTTTGTTGCAAGTCAATGTCTATATGACCAAAATTACAAGGATATCTAAATTTTTCATTTTCTGGATCAGAGAATACTGAATTTTACCGGGATTCAGATCAGTCTTTGATATCTTGTAGAACCTGTTGGAAAATTGTCCTGTATTTTTTGTCCAAATGCCCTGACTATTTTTGGTGGAGTATTATGCACAAATGCCAAAAATTGTCCTATCTTGCAATGTTAAAGAATCCTTTTAAAAAATCCAGTATACAGACAGTGATCCAGATCACTCCCAAAATCATTTGTTCGTTGTCCCAATCTGGACATTTCTGGAAAATGTCATTGAAATCTGTCCATAACTTTTTGAGTTCTGTTGCTAACAGAAAAAAAAAAAAAGACACTGGCAATAACATAACTTCCTTGGCGAAGGTAATAAAAAAAGATTCCCCTTCTTAATTTATGTCAGTGCAAGAAACTTTAGCTACTTTTCCCCACTCACCATTAAAAAAAACACACCAACTCTGCTGTAGCAAAAATTCTGCACCAGTTCCCCCAAAGATTCAAGATGTAAAGTTTTATTTCAACAAGGACACAAAAATCTTTAATAATTTCAAATCTGAAACAAAACGGACACACTGTCATGATTATTTTCACCATTTCTGACATATTTCAAAATAAAAAAAAAGTCAAGGCTCTTCAATGTGAATTTTTTCGCATTTCAAGATTTTTTATCACAACATGTTAACTCTGATTGAATAATATTTACACAAGCACAATTTGTCAGTGTACAACAATTGAAACAGATGCTGTGATATTAATAACCAACTCATTATGATCTCATTTGAATTGTAGCACTACAAAAACAACATTAGATAAGTTATTCTCAGATGTGTTCATTACAGACTCGGTCCAATCCACATAGAAACATATCTATTATAACAATGTTTTCTCTTAAGTACATCTTTGTATAACACAATATTTACATGACAAAATAATAAAAAAAAAGGAATTACAAAAGAAAATATGAAACAACAAATTAAATAATTGTAGATTTTAAAAAAAAGGGGATGTGCTGATGTCCTTCAGGTAATCATTGAATTAAATTAAAATACATTTAAATAAAGTAGTGATAAGACGTCTGTGATTAAAAAGAAAAGCATAAATGGTGCTGAACGTAGTTGTACGTGTCACAGGCTTGTGTAAGAAAAAGGAGAGTCTCCAGGTTTGTAAACACTTTGATTTTTAAGGACAAGAGAAAACTCGGGACTGTTTAAGATTCATCAAAAATGTTCAAACATCTCATTCTCAGTAAGACACCTGTAACAAAAAGCTCTGAATCGTCCATTTGATGTAGCAAAACTAGTGGCACTTCTCAGAAAGAGCTGCTCTCAAAGTGACCATTCACCCATCGTGTCCCGTTACCAAAATCCTCCAACCCGAGCGGTCAAAAAGTTCCTCTTTCATGTGGGTTAAAATGAGCTCAGCATGCTCTGCAAACAGGTTCTACTCCTAAAAGTCTGGCTCCTTTAAATGTTGAGGTAAGAGGAGAACACCGCGCTGTGAGGACTGAAGTATGGACGACTCTGATTGGCTGACACGTGTAAGGCCTCAGGTTTGTTTCTGCCTGTAGTCCGTGATGGCCTTCCATAGTTTACACAGGATCCCACCTCTGAGAGAAAACAGACGAGAAAGTATGTCAGATATTTCATATTTTTAACCCTTTAACTACCAGCTCAACTGTTTGGCAGAAGTCATCAATAAATCCAGGGATATTTAGTGTTTTAAAAAGCGAACAAATCCAATCATAGTTTGATCCGTAAACACTTCAGTGGAACAGAAAACTACAGACAAACCAAAATCCAGATTATTTTCTCAGTGTTAAGTATTTAAAATAATAATGATGGCAATAATGTAGTAACAATAATAATTGCTTTTAGCTTTTTTTTTACTTTTAAAACATTTAAATCGCACACAGAGAAAATATTATTTCTTTTGGTTTGTTTGCAGTTTTTTCTTTACACTGAAATATAGACAGCAACACACAATGACACATAATGTCTTTTTTACCTCTGCCAAGGAGGTTATGTTTTCGTGAGAGTTTGTCCGTCCATTTGTCCGTCCGTGAACAAAATAACTCAAAAAGTAATGGATGGATTTGGATGAAATTTTCAGGAAATGTTCAGCGTGGGAAAAGGAAGAACTGATTCCATTTTGGTGTTGATCGGGATCAGCGTCTGGCCGCCATGGCGAAAAATGTGATTTCTGTGAATAACTACTGAACTGAAATAGATATCATTATGAATCCAGTTGCTAATGGTATGTTTTCATGGTCAAGGAATCTAAATATTTAGATGAAATAAAGGTAGGACTAATATTTATGGTCAAATGGCAATATGACTGAGGACTGTGGTGCTGGCGGAGGTCTGCGCCCCCCGAGTGCTTTCTAGTTTAAGATTACTTTTTGGGTATTTTGTACTGACAGCAGATAGGCTTGTGAAAGTGGGTGAGGGAGCAGGGGGAAGACACTCTGCAACTGGCCACAGGTCAGGTTTGAACCCGGTCTGGCAGTAGCATGTACATGGGTCTTGTCTGGTTGCTAACCACTCTGCCAAACACTCGTGTTGTGATTTTTTTTAACAGATTAAGGCCCCATCCACATGAAGACAAAACACTTAACAGTTTCAACAACGATCGTCATAAAGACAATGTGTGCGTCTACATGAATGCGCTCGATACGCATGAAAACGCTGCAAGACACATGCCAGACCTCTAGGGGCGCTGTACCAATATGACAGAAACAAGCGGAAACAGACGAAAAAACAGTGGGCATGTGCACTTGCAGCAAAAGTTGTAAACAGAGATTGTAATAAAGTGATCATAAAGTGCCGTAATGTGTCCTCGATAATTGTTTGTTCAACTCGGTGGTGATTGAGAAGAAGGAGATTTTGCTGCAACAGGGATAGTAGGGTCACTAGCTTCATCAGCACATATGCTTCACGTACGCCGCCATTGTTGTTGATGCGCGTGTGGCGCATTCGTGTCAATGAAGAAACGAAACTATGACGGAAGCGTATCTGAAAACTTGCGTAGAGCCAGTGATCTTTTACAGACCCCCAAAATGCCGTCTTCGTATGGATGATCTGCGGATTTGGAAAAAAACTTAGGCGTTTAGACCTCGGTTTCTTTTGGTGTGGATGGGGCCTTAATATCCTTGAATTCACTAACCTCTGCTAAACAGTTTAGCTGGGAGTTAAAGGGTTAAAGACAAAAGTGGATCCGTCATGTATCACAGGTAATCTCACCTCAGTCTTAAACTCTTCAGGTCGTCTCTTGTCACATCGTGGAGGATGTCGTTCAGTGTGTACTGCTCATTCAGGATCTGAAGAACAAAATAAATGAGATAAGTGCTTAAACAGGCTTCTTTACGTAAAGGATGGTTCAGTATTATTGAAGTCAGCTTGACAACAGTCAGTGAAGTGGCTGAAAAGGCTTCCAGCAGCGCTGTACCTTTAAGAAGCAATAAGAATAATAAATAACAGCACCAACAGAGAACCATCAAAGCCCCTCTTCATCAAACTGAAAGCACCAAAATTCATGGACATGGTCAACCTCAAAACACTTCTAATAATGCACAAAGCAAATCAGAATCAGTTTCCACTGGGCATCCAAAAGTTGTTTCAAAAAAGAGAAAATAAACATAATCTCAGAGGATTATGTTTTTTCAAAAAACAGCCAGTTCATACAACCACAAAAAAACAGACTGTGTATCAGTCAAAGGAGTCAATTTGTGGAACAAATGTAGTGAAAAAATGAAAACATGTAGATCACTTAAACAGTTCAAACAGATTTATATAAATCTTATTCTAAGTAGATACAAGAGTGAGATGGAAGCAAACTTAAACTAACAAAAAAAATGTGTTTGTGTTCTTTTTTGTTTGCTTTATTGTGATATACTTTCTATTCTTCTGTTTTGTTTTTCTGCACAAGCTCGGGCAGATTAGACTGTAAATATGTAAAGACAAAGGGGTAGGACTAGAAAAGTCTTCTGACTTCATCCTACACCCTTTCGGACAAGGTATAAAGATTTATGTTATGTCTTTCACTTGTTCCAATAAACAAATAAATGAGATGAAGAAGCTCAGATTTAAGGGTAAAACACCTTTTGATTTCAAAACTACATACCTTAATTACATCTCCCCTAACATAAAAGGTATTGATAATTATTTAATGGCTGTCTTTTTGTATAGCAGGTTAGAAGGCTCTTACTAAAAAATGGATGACACCTGTTGCACCTTCAGTTAATAACTGGATAAATTTGACAACAGGCATTTATAAGATTGAAAGGATCACATTTTCTGTTAATTTAAAACTGGAAAAATTTAAATAGCATCAGGCAAAGTGGGTGTAATGTGTTAAGCCTCTGAGATCTGATGTTAGGAACTTTGTGTAGTAAGGAAGCATTGGATTTGGCAATTTTGATTTTTAATACAGGATTGTTGTGTTTTGCAAATTATAAGATGAAATCTGCCATTTTTGTTTGGATGGTATATCATTATTTATTCCTTTTTTATTATTATAATAATTACTTTTTTTTCTCTGTATCACCATCTGTCCGGATGCACATAGTTTCATTTTACTGACACTTTGAGCCAAAAAAAAAAAAAAAAATCCAAAGGAATACTATACATCTCAGCAAAGACCTAGAACTTGTTTTTGAGGTACATAAAAAAAATGCTGAAATGCTTGATTAGACACAATGTTGTGAAATTTTACCATTTCATTTTCTTACCTGTAAATGTAAGAACTGCATGACTAGACAATAAAAAACTAATTAAAAAAAAGGACCAAGCTCAGGCTAGTGGTCAGGCACACTACTGTTAACTGTTACTTTGCGTAATCATACAAGTTTTATGTAAAAACATCACAAAAACTGTCACTATTGTCCCTATTGTTTTGAATTTTCACATTTTTTATTCCTTAAAGGGACTGTGAGGAGAATCTATTACCGGCAACGTAAAAGACTCTGCTACCCATGAGCACGTGCAGCGACTGTCGTAATGCTGCGTTCCAGTAACCTCGGAACTGGGAGTGACATCATCTCAGAGTTATCAGCGTTCCAGTTGAAGTTGGAAAAAAACATGCCGATCTACCAGGCTATTGTTAGCTGTTGTTAGCATGCCTGCGTCGTTGTTCACAAATATCACGTGAGGAATGAGATTATCACTTTGGCAGCATTTTTGTAAATGTAAGTCTAGCAATACTATGTATGCAGCTGATCTAGAGCGACACACCCCAGTCAGAAGTACAAATAAATTGATTATTACAGGAGCTAAATAACTGTTCACACTGGGGGCATCCATCTTTGATTGTCAACTCGGGGGTGGTGAGGTTTCACCGAGTTCCCAGTAGGAAATTCTGACTTTGGGGGACGTTCCAGTTGCAGTTTCCCACTCGGAACTCAAAATTCCTACTTCTGACGACAACAGGAACGCACCAAAAGACGTGTGCTATCCAAAGCGTGTATTTGTTGTGATGCTAATGAATGAAACTCAGACCTTCCTCAGAACTCTGCATTGCTTTACAACTTCTTTTTTCAACAACTTACAGGATGCAAAGTGACGAGGTAATGTATCTCTTTCTAGTCACGTAGCGGTAGTTTTGGATGTGTGACAACAAGCAAATTTTGGAAAACTTATTATCGTAGTTTTGTAGCCGGGTATATATCGCTACTTACAGCCCGGTGCTCTAAGACGTGTCTAGTTTTAATTGTCTTTTTCCCAAAGTTGAGTATCCAGGCCAGTCCAGCCCTGTCCAGAAGGCTAAGGAATAGCATTTATAGATAAGATATTTTGATGCTATAAAACTCATCTTAAAGTGGGTATTTTGATCAGGCATATATCTAAAAGTGCAACTTTTTTGTAATTACTTAGAAACTCCTCACAGTCCCTTTAACTTACATTACTTTATCTACTCATATTTAATGGCTTAGTGTGCTTTAGTTGCCAAGTACATTATGCTCTATTTCCTGTGTTGATGAATATGTCAGCTAATTTAGTTTTTGTCCATGTGTACTTGTTTTATTAGCTACTGTCTAGTTTTCATCAGGGGAAAAACGCTGTTGATTAAAGCTATGACGAAAATTATTAGTCATCAAAATTAAGACTATTTCAATGGGCAATTCCTTTTCATCAAGAAATGCAGGACAAACTTTACAGCAGCCAAACCCCTCACCTTTATAGGCCACAGTCAGGAGATTTAAAGACTCTAATGCTTTGCAGAGTAACATCAGAGACTTACACTGTCTATGGAGTCCTGGTCAGCACCGTAAAGCCTCAGCCAGCTGGTCAGATCAGAGTTTTCGTGTCTCTCTGCTGGAGGGCCCGTCTGTCCCTCTGGACCACCTGATGTGTTGACGTCTGTTGGAGCAAATAATGAAAAACTTCAGCCACAGGAAACACATTTGTGAGCATTAAGACCAGAAAACAGCCTGCTGCAGCATTTATAACCCTAACTAAACTGTCGGAGCTCTGCATAATCACTGTAATCCAAGAGAATAAATGTAGGACTATAAACACTACATATTTTGGTTTGCCCCAGCAAAAGCTAGATTTAAGCTTGACAGGGATCAATTACTGTGTTCATATGTATTTAATAAACCATGCTGAACAGGGAACATCCACTTGTTTAGGAAAACACTCCCAAAGATCTCTGTGTGAAAGAGGTTATTACATTTGAGGCAGTTCAACATAAATGAGTTTCAGTGATCAACTAAAACTACACACAATAACACATTTTAAATACATGTTGTTATTTCAGTTTAAAAATCTACATGTTTTACCCTTACTTGACTTGTTTCATTTATACTTTATTTTATTTTTCCTTAATAAGGGAGTTGATATAGCTTGTTGCAACCTGCTTTCTTGTTTTTTTCCCCTTATTTTTTATGTTCTTATCGATTTTAATATCCTTTTTAACATTCCTACTGCTATAAGAGCAACTGAAACAACTGAATTTCCTTTGGAGGATTAACTGAGTATTTTTGATTCTGATTTAAAAAAAAGTAACATACCAATTAAGGTAAAATCGAGAAGTGAGGTTGATTTTTTTAGTAGATATTTGATCATTTTTAATTTTTAGTGGCAGAAACAGGAGTCATAACTGGTTAGATGGACCAGCAGCAGTGTCGGCAGTATTCAAGTGAGCCATAAAGGTGTAAAGGTGTAAATGTAGATCAGAGTCTGGACCTGCAGGCTCTGATCGCAGCCTCAGTAGTCTGATCTCCTGCTCTCTCTCGTCCAGCACTTGTTGCAGGATGGCCTGATACTCCCTCTCCTTCTCCAGCAGCTGTTCCAGCAGCCTGAGGTTGAAACAAGGACACATCAGAGGATTTAGTTTTTAAGCTCACACTGCTGCTCTCTGTGTAACCACGGTAAGTTTTACCTGTTGGTCTCCAGCTTCATCCGGCCCAGCTCCATGCTCACAGACCGCTGTGCATTATGGGACTCGTGTGAGACGGTGGAGCTGAGCGTGCTGACACCTGAAGTGGCCACGGTGTCGTCGTGAGCAACCACCGGCGGCTGTCGGCTCTGGTGCGTGGAGTTTCTGTCGGGCTCGGTGTCGTCGTCCACGTCCTCCTGCTCAGCCGGGTCGCTCTCTGATGCCAGACTGAAGTGAGGACGCAGCTCTGAAGATACACAAAAATATTACTTTAATAAATGACGATCAGGAGGATGAGACAGTGGTCAGTGACAGTGGAGACATTTTCTTTAATATAACAGCATTACGCAATAAATCTTTAGATTTGCATAGTCCTAATATTTAACACTATATCTTTGAGCTTGACTCCACAAAGAGCAGACCTGACAGTGATGCACAATAACATCGGTACAATATCAGCATCAGAGGATTTTGGCCTAAAAGTTGAGTCTGTGCAAATATTGACATTTCGGCTGATAGTTACAGCAGATATATCAGCTGTATACATTCATATACTAGCTTTAGTTTTAGCAAAACAGGTCAATTTAAAAATCAAAAAATATTTATTTAGGGTGAAATGTTTTTCGTTTTTAATTTTGTCTGTTGGAAATGAGCTGTTTTTTAAAAAGTAAAGATTTTGTGTTCTTGGCAGAAAAATATCAGTATGAACAAAAATCTAATATCTATACTCCCTGTCTACATCGTTCTGACTTTTTTTTAATTATAAAACTTTAATCTTAGAAACAGCAGTATTAAATCAGGTCATAAATCTTGTACACCAAGATATCAAGTCTTCATGATGAAAGTTTTAAACAATCTTGGTTCTGGTGTCACAATAGTCTTCAATTTAGATCTTAAAGTTTATGATGACCAATTCTTTAACTTGTTTTCCAACCATGATATTGATTGTAAGATCAACAATATTGATCTGAGAAAATATAAAATTTTATAAATTATTTTGGGCCTCAGTTTAACAATTCAGTCAATGCAAGGACTTACATTCTGTTCAAAGATTTGCTTTTAAAAAATATTTTTGTTCTTCCAAAAAAGCATAAAGTGACGTAAATAATGAGTGAACTTCATTTTGTTACCAAAAGAAATATAGTAATAAAGTAAAATACCTTTTTTTTTGCTGAATTTGGTATGAAACATGACTTTTGATAGTAAAGAAAACATATTTCCATCAGTCATTTTGGGATCTACATGCATTTTAACTTAGAATAAATCAGGGTTGTTGCAATAAAAAACTCAATATCAAAACTGATGGCCATTTTAAACTTTTAACTTAGTATATCAGAACAAATATTGTTAAAGAAAACCCTGTGATAACTGAGCTTCAGGAAAAACTCCTTTATTTATCCGGCAGCACCGCCTCTCTGGACTGGAGATAACTTATTTAGGAAGTTTGGCTCCAGACTGTATCGACGTTACCTGGCACCAGGATGGTGATGGCTGTCTGCACGGCTTTTCTGATGATGTTGTCCAGAGCAAACATCCAGTGAGGCTTGATGTTGTGGTTTCGCAGCACTTTGTTTACCTGAGAACAGACAGTTGTAATGTCAAAAATAAATATTTGCTGTAAGAAAGGTCACATACTTCATTATACATTACCTCCACCATGGAGGTTCTGGTTTTGCCTGAGTTTGTTAGTTTGTGAAGAGGACAACTCAGAAAGTCATGAACGGATTTGGATGACATTTTCAGGGCATGTTGGTCATGGCACAAGGAGGAAGTGATTATATTTTGGTGTTTGAAATCTAGATACAGATACAGGATTTTAAGGATCTGTAAACAGCATGAATTTGGGCAGTTTTCCACATTTTCTCTAATAGCACACTACATTCTCAACAGATTTTGATGTCACTTTCAGGAAATGTTGATCACAGCACAACAGACAACTAAATGGAAAAAACAGAAAATAAATCCAGATGTGTGTGAGGAGGTTTTAAAGGATTTGTAAAATAGAACAGTAAATATTTTGACAGTAACTCTTTTGACAGTGTTGAAAATGTCTTGGCAGAGGTTTGTGTAGTCAGAGTACTTTAAGTTTTTAGATTGTTTGGATCTTTTGGATTTTCTTTTCCTTCATAGTGATGATGGCTCAGTGGACATATTTGAAATCAAGGAGGAAGAGAATGGGGATTTATTTCTGAGTAAGGAGCCTACAGCCTGGACTTGAACCCTCGACAGGGTCAAGAATATCCACCTGGCCCCTCATTTATACCCATAAATCCTTTATTTATTGATATTTGTTGGCTATAGCAGTCATCTTAATCTGTCTAGGCTCAAGTCCCACCACCTCCTCAAGTAGAAAACATTCCCAAAAGTTGATGAAAATGTTCAACTGTTCACATAAATGATGGGGAATGTTGGTTTGAACCAAATAATTAACAAAACCTATGAAACATGAAAAAATATAAGAGCACCTTATACTCCATTTCCCATTATGACATGTATATTCAAGATATTTCCAAGAGTTCAAGAACATTCTCATAGTCCACTTGTTTCTGCCCACCTCCCTCATTCGCCCTCACACCAAACACAGCTCTGTGTGGATGGTTGTTCATCTTGAGACACCACGATGGATTCATGTTGGGGTTTATGTGTGTGTATATATATATATATATATGTGTATATATATATATATATATAAAATGTGTAACAGGGTGAAATAATCATCTGTGTTTTTCTATACTGTTTATATAATTACACAAAATTACCTGTAATCTTCTGTTCTGTTAGCCTGAAAAGTCTCCATCATTATGCTCCTGTGTGTGTAACGTTGTAGCCCCCTCCTCTCTTTTATTTCTTCTTCTGTTTTTGTTTATTCATACGTGTTTCTTTGGCCCCCTCCCCTCTCCCCTTTTCTATGAATCCTTTCAGGAGAGGTGGGTGCTCATCCTCATGTCTATTATTAGTCTATGTATTAAATGTTAGATTTTATGCTCTGTTTTGTTCCCTGTGTTATTTTTTGCTTATTTTCCTAGCTTTTAGTCTGTATATATGTCCATTATGTTAAATATGAATGTTTATTTTCCCCCTTCACACACATATGTTTGCGCAGCAAGCTAAGCTAGTTTACGAGCACTAACATTAGGTACTTACAGTAGGTGCGCCTTACTTGGGTTATCTTTAAAGTTGTAACTTTGCTCTGTGTTGGATCTGGAGCGGACTGGGGGGCTCATGCTGTTGTTTTGTCAATATTTTCTCTTGCCTTAATATGGCCAAAGAGAGACTTCCAGTGTCACCTTATAATTCCACATATCAACTACACAATGCAGGAAAGCCACCGATTACATCTGTGTATCCATAAACCGAGGAGTTTGTCTTCAGCTTGCTCTAAAAGTGTCTTGAGATAACACTTGTAATGAATTGGTGCTATACAAATAAAGATTGGTAAAGACTTATGTTAGGTCCTGATTCACCAACTGAAAACATTTTTAATCCACACTTAATTCTGCATTTTCACCACTTTTCTGTTTCTGCTGTGTTGCCAAATGACAATGAAGTCTGCCTCACAATCTGCTTGAGGATGATTCAGTCTTTTCAGTTTCACTTTCTTATTAATAACCACAGATCTCTCAATGAACATCCCGCTCCATGACCCTCCTCCTTCCTCTATGAACAGTTCAGACAGCAGATCAGCAGGGGGCACCAGTGCTTCATCTTCCTGCAGGGTTATGCAACAGCCCTTCAACATGAAAACAACCACCGCGCTCATGCCTGCTCATCTGCAAAACTTTACATCTAAAGGAGCAGAGCAGTTTGGCCTTTCTTTTTACATAATGTGCATTAAGTCCCTGACAGATTACCCTTTTGTAGCACCGCACAGAAAGGTTAGAAATATTTCTGTCTGTTCTCCGTGCAGGCAGAGGAGAGCAGAAACATGGCAGCCTGTCTCAGCCTGCTGCTCATGTGAAATGACAACAATTATACTGAAGGGTTTCTGCAGTTTCTGTGGAGCATGAGGAGCTCTGCCTGCAGAGAGAGGACCAATAAAAGACGGAAAATCAGACGCTTCTGTCGCAGCTGATGAGGGTCTACAGGATCATTAAATCTGTTCTTAAAACGCTCGTCTTGAAAATGTGCCTCTTTCATGTGTGTATTTATGTTTTTAACTCTATACCTCAATTGATTTTGCTGTTCATCATCTATTTATCCACCAATTATCCCTCTGTTGACCTGCTACAACCAACTTTTTATGTTTTAAGTATAGGGAGGGGAATCAAAAACCAATTCCAGTTGAGAATCGTTAACAGCTCCATCAAAGAATCAATATCATGAGTCTTTTTGCTAATAAATCTCAAATCAGGGTTCAGAAGTGGTCAGAATTCTTGCTTCATTTTTTACAAAAGGCGCCTACTGCACAATTTTAAGTGAATGGATACAACAGCAACTTGTAGAAGCAGTTATCTAAGCTGTGACGTGTTTGTTTGACATTGTTGCCACTGAAAATCAACCGGTCAACATCTCCCCACACGAAAAATCTCCATGAATCAATAAGTGAATTGTTAAAGAATTGGATCAATTAGCAGGATTGTTAAGAGCACTGGTATTGACAAAATTGTTGCAACTCCCATCCCTATTTAAAGGTGCTATGAGGAAAAAATCTATTTTCGGTGACATAGAGACTCTGTTACCCATGGGCACACGCAGCGACTGTCGTAAAGACGTGACACAAACCAAAGTGTGTATTTGTTGTGATGCTAATGAATGCAGCTCGGACCTTCCTCAGAACTCTGCATTGCTTTACAACTTCTTTTTTCAACAACTTACAGGATGCAAATCAACGAGGTAATGTATCTCTTTCTAGTTACATAGCGGTAGTTTTTGAGGTGTGGCAACAAGCAATTTTTGAAAACTTAGTATTGTAGTTTTGTAGCCGGCTATATATCGCTACTTACAGCCCGGTGCTCCAAGACGTGTCCGAATAATATAAATTTGCTCTAGTTTTAATTGTCTTGTTCCCGAAGTTGAGTATCCAGGCCAGTCCAGCCCTGTCCGACCCGACCGTGAAGCTAAGGAATAGCATTTATAGATAACCTATTTTGATGCTATAAAACTCATCTTAAAGTGTGTATTTTGATCAGGCATATATCTAAAAGTGAGACTTTTTTGTAATTACTTAGAAACTCCTCTTAGCATCTTTAAGTACAAGATCACCTTTCTGTTATTGATCTGTTTTTATTTTATCTTACTTTTACAACCACTGATTAATGACATTTGTTATTTAGTTTGATCATTTCTAAGGTCGTGAACATAATCACTTCATAATGTATGAATTTATGGATTTTTTTTTTTTAAATGTATATTTTTGGGCATTTTGTGCCTTTATTGATAGGAGAGAGACAGTGGATAGGCTTGTGAAAGGGGGAGAGAGAGCAGGGGAAGACACTCTGCAAACTGGTCACAGGCGGGATTCGAACCTGGACCGGCAGAAGCATGTACATGGGGTGCTAACCACTACGCCAAACCAGCACCCCGAATCTATGGATTTTGATTTTTTTAAAAATTAAGGGAATGTTTATCACGGCTCAAGGAATAAGTCATTACATTTCTGTGCTGATCTGAATCCAGACATTCAACAAAAATTGTTTTAATTTAGTTTTTCATTATCAAGTCATGCAGTCCTCACATTTACAGGTAAGAAAATGAAATGGTAAAGTTTCACAACGTTGTGTATACTCAAGCATTCCAACATTTCTTCATGTACCTTAAAACAAGTTTAAGGTCTTTCCTGATATGCATTCTTCTGGACTTTTTTTTTGCTTAAAACAGTCAGGAAAAGGAAACTTTATACATCCAGAGGGATAGCGATACAGAAAAAATATAATAATAGTAAAAAAAAAGGAATAAATAATGATATGGACCAGCTAAACAAAAAAATTGCAAAACACAATAATCACGTTTTAAAGAGAAGCTCAAGAGATTTTGATGACACTTTTAGAGTGTTGGTCTTTGCATAGGGGAGAACATATTTGATATTCCTAGAGATCTAAGTCAGGATGTGGAGTAGTTTTCCACAGTTTTGCTATTAACTTCCAATAAGTTCCATGCCTTTATTACTGTAACGCACTTTATTTTGTTGTCAGCCAGTCCTCACTCTTATGTCTCCAGTTGGTGCAAAACACTGCCGCTCGCCTCTTAACTGCAGCACGTAAGAAGGAGCACATTACTCATTAGAGTTCATTTTAAGATTCCTTTGTTTTTAAATCTTTACATGGTCTGGCCCCATCTTACCTCTGTGAGCTTCTCCACCCCTACACTCCTGCTTGGTGTCTCGAGGTCCAAATGGAAGATCAGAGGGGACAGAGTTTTTTCTGTGGCGGCCCCCAAGTTGTGGAACGAGCTTCCCGTCCACATCAGATGAAGCTCCTCACTGTCCATTTTTAAAACTCATCTTAAAACCCATTTTTATTCCTTGGCTTTCGACCCTGCATGAGACTCAGCTCCTGTTTTAGTGTTTTATAGTTTGCTTTTACTTATTGTTTCGACTGTTTTTTAATTAGTTTTTTAAAACATTGAAACAACTGTCTACGTATTTATATCTGCTTTATTCTATCCATTGTTTTTAATTAATTTCTGTCTGTATTGTTTTGTCTATTTGTGTACAGCACTTTGTTTCAGCTGTGGTTGTTGTTAAAGTGCTTTATAAGTAAAGATGAGTTGAGTTGAGTAAGTTGGATTTTGATGATGTTTTCAGGAAATGTTAATATCTGATTTTGGTGGTGACCAGAATCTGGATCAAGGAACGGTTTCACAGACTTTACAGTGTGAGACAGATATACACAGTAACAGACATTACTGGTGAAAGTTTATGCTCTCACAGCACTTCTAGTTGTTAATAATATTTCCATCACTTTACTGCTCTAGATTAGCTGCTTCAGCTTTAGTTAATCTTGTTTTTCTCCCCTGTGTTAATCCGAATTATCTCAGTCTGTGTCTTTGTTTTGGTGTATAATACTCACAGCGTCCTGGAAGCCAAAGAGCACGACCTGCAGCTGACTGATGGCGGTGCTGTCGAAGTCCAGCTCCAGCTTCAGTTGAGACAGCGTGTTAGCGATGATTTTCCGGTCTGCCATGCGGACAAAGTCAGCCAGGCTGACTACGAGGGTGGAAATGTGCTGCGGCTTCAGCTTCGTCTCCTCTGGGCCCTGGAAGCAGGAGGGTCAAAGTTAGATGAGAAGATTTTTAAAAGAAAAATCAGCAAACACACACATCAAGTCCTGAAATACCCTCGAATGCAGACGAAGAAGACTTGCAACATTTTCCTAGAAAAATTAATCTTTTGATTCAGAAACTGGATGCTCTGAGCCTGACCAGGCTCTTTCTCAGTGCTCTCTACTAAACAGGCTCAGGTGTTTCTCATCAATCAAATCTAGAGTCTGGCCTGTGAGTGAGGACTTCTGAATAAAAGCATGAAAGAAGGCTTTCCTAAACTCTTAAAATACACTGATCATAAATGTTACACACCAATATGGACGACAAATGTGTGAATCTGCAGTCAAAAAGCATCCAGATACGAGTAGATGGTTTGATCCTATTTAATGCACTCAAAAATATTTTTTCTCACTGTTTACTGTCAAATTTTTCTTGATTAGCTTTAATGAGATATTACTATAACCTTTTAAACAAGTAAAAAAATAGGCTCCCTTAAGTTACTGATCATTTCTCAAAAGGGACCCCTGTTTTTAACCAGAACTGTTTACATGTTTTCTTATATTTTTGAGCATTACTGTTTAAATCAGTGCGTTACATTCATGATCTGAGTATTTCTTTTGCTCCTCAATGCTTTAACTCTGACCTTCACGCTCACAGGTGGGTATCTATAGACTACAGGTCTTTATCAAACCTTCCCCCTACACACTCTCCCTACCCACTACTTCCTCCGTTTGGACATCCTTGCGGAGGGTCTGCCATATTAAGGGCCATCCCAAACCGATTTGCAGGGAGGGGTAGTGGGCTATCAAACCCTCCACAAGCAAGTCTGTACGAATGCCGACTTGCTGAACACGTGCAGTGCTAAAGTGTGTCCGGTGTCAGCCATAGACGAAACAACATACAAATGTAAACTCCAACAAGTGCCTGCACAAACTCCGTTAAACTAGGACAAATATTAAATGACTGTCATACAGATGTTTACAACTGTAGATGTACATGGTATTGATTATCAAATTAAGGCCTGCCCTGCCAAAGAATTCATTAGAAGAGAGTGAAAGATGAAAAGTTCTTCAGTAAGAAAAATAATAATAAAGAATAAGTGAAATAATTAGTTTTAACCAAATTAACTCAGACACATTAATTAGACTAACTTCAGCACTGAGATAGATATCGGCTGATCAAAATCATGTTGCAGAAAAGTTCTTTGCTAATATTTAGTCTATTTCTTATTTTTATTGTTTTTGATGTCCTTGTGAAATGTATTCATAAACTCAAATTACAACAAAACTAGTTGCTTTTTGCTGCTCTGACATTAAAACACATTTTCTTGTTTTTTGTATATATTGAGGACAACCTGTTATATGACTTGACGACTCAACTACTTTATAATGACCTAACATTGCATTATACATGAAAGACAGAATTTTTGGTTTGGTCTCATATATTTTAATAATATCCAGAGCGATTTTTACAGAATGTGTAAGCAACAAAACAACAGAGGCTCACATTTCGCTGCTGCGTATTCAAAAGTAAAAGACGCCTCAAACGTCTGCTTCTTCTGGAGGATCTAATCTGCTCATTTTTAATCGTTGGTGGATCAAGGCAAAAACTGCTGTTCCTGCAAGATGCCGCTATGAAACCATGGCAACATGCACTTCCTGTTTCCGCCTGAGAGAGGGAAGTTTATCCCAGAGCTTACTGCTGTAGTCCTACCCTTGATGAAGTGACTTCTGAATGAGTGCACTCCATTACAGAGGGGGAGTATGTAGGGGCCGGTTTGAAAAAGGCCCTGCATAAACGAGTACTTGAACCTGGTCAGTAAAGAGCAACTGAAGAAGAATCTGTTGTGGCTCAGTCGTCCTTCTCCCATAACCCACCTGCGTGAGCGCCTCCATCAGGTTGGTCACCACCTTGTCCCTGTCCTCTGTCAGGATGTGGTGCAGCGTGGCTCGTCTCTCGCTGTCTTTCCGCAGCATAAAGAAACCTGAATCCTTCTCGTCAGGAGATGGAGGGGCGCTGTGGTCTTCAAAGTTCTCCACAGGGATACTGAGAAGAAGGAAAATATGAAACTGTGGGTCATTAATAGGCTCATTTTTCAGATTTGATAAAGCTTACATCACAAACTAGGTGAATAAAATGCTTGTGAATATCCAAATACAGAGGAAAGTCCAGATAAAAAGAATGTTTGCTTCGGTCACTTACACTTTTTGAACCTAAAATAAGTCTTCCCACTCCTTTTTGAACATATCAAAGAAACATCAAAAATAACACAAGCTTCCATCACAGAACTTGAAATAAATAGACATGTTTTGAATTTCAGTTGTATGTTTTGCTAATAAATTACACTCAATAAATACAAACAAAAATGTAACATGTGCATTAAATTGTAAAACCATCAAATTTTCCTGAACTTTGACCAGCATGTTAAAATTGATGCTGGCATAGAAAAATACATAACTGTAGATGCATGAATGTATTTGTTCTCTAATGTAATAATATGTGATAAAGATATCAATAGGAATAATTAAAAGGTTATTTTTGGTCAATTTGTGCCTTTCATGGAAAAGCAAATGATTCAGAACTTCCCTTTCCACATCTAAGGTGTGGTGGCGAGAATAATCATTGTTAATCCAGGTTTTTAGTTAATGAAAGAACAATTATAATAAGAGGGCAGGAGGAGACACGGTTACAATGCCCTCTGACTGGCATTGTTACCGTGTGGTTGACTTTATGCTGCATTACCACTGTATTCAAATTTTAGAAGCCCAAATTTGTCTGTTTTTCCTTCTGAATAGGGTTTCTAACACCAATATGTTTCCACTGGGAGGTGCTGCTGTACATGAATGTAAATGTTTGAAAAAAAGAAAAACAGAAATGAATCGTTGCTGCATGGCTTCCCAAAAATCTAACATTAAGAGCAACATTGAGGTAGGAAAAATATTTCACCTATTTCCAGATCCTCAAACAATCATAATTTAGTTGAAGGAAATTAATTTGATGTTAAAAAATATATCTATGATTCCTCAGACAACTAGATTAGCAGCTGTACGTTTAAAATGTCCTCTCTGTGATGTTTTTATAAGAAAAAAACAAAAAAAAAAATTGATCCAAAAATGTTTCTTTTTTTTCCAAAAAAGAAATCCATCCATCCCCAGTATAACTCTTAACTGGCAAGCCAACCAGCAGGTTGACCTGCATATCTGCTTCCCAAATGGGTGATCTAAAAAAATTAAACCTGAAATGTTGCTAAAAGAAGAGGAAGGAACAATTTTACCAACAAACAATTTGTTGCAAATGTAATTCTTAGTTTGGAAGTCAAAGGGTTAAAGTGTGTATGTTAACAAAAATCTAAACAGGAATGTATATCATGTAAGATTTGTGCTTTTTTACTGATAAATAAAAAGATAAATGCTTATTAGAGCAGTCCTATTATTTAATTCTCACAGCTTATTGTCTATTCTGTATATTATTATCATTACTGTAATGGTTTTCATCTTAGCACTATTGTATTACTACTGTTATATTTTTCTTAATTACTCTCTTAAACTAATGTTTTCTTTTAAATATTCTCTACTACAATAATTATTATTTCATTTCTATTTTATTTTTTATTATTATTATTTATTTATTTAATTTTTTTGTTGTTGTTGTTTTTTTGGTATGTTCCACCAGCACCCTTATTGTTCCACTGAAGTTAAATTGGACTACTCTGTCTCTGTTTATTAATACACATGTTCTATTTTGAAAATTTAATAAAAAGAATGTTAAAAAAAACGAACTGTAGCTGCTGATTTCCAGAGAGACACTCACATAAATCCATTATAATAAGAGCATCTACAATGAGCTTCATTTTAATTAATGCAACAAGCATACAGACGCATTATGTAACCTTAATATGTGACAAGACAAAGACCTAAAGACAAATCCACCTGTGTGACTTTGACTCGTCCTACCTGAGGAAGAGGGACCGCGGCCCCTTGACGTCACGCTCGCTGTAGCACTTGACGCTGGGTTTGAAGATGAAGGGGTTGGTGTTGAGGTCATTGTCGGGGGAGACGGAGCCGTACTCGCTGCTGCTGCTCGTGTCCTCAACGACCACCGGCACAGGCAGAGAGATACTCCGCAGATACTCTGATCAACACACAAATATGTCGGGAAATTAGAGCCTGAACTCCCGCTTGATGCGTCAGTTAAGTGCTGACAGGACAGCGTTTTGTTTGCAGCCAATCAGAGAGCAGGAGCTCGTCTTTCAACACAAAGATTTCAGGGGGACATTCATAAAAATGCTGATGGAAAATGGAAGATCGTCTCTTTTCAGGGGTAATATAAGATTATTTTCCATCATCATGTTTAAAGGGAACAGAGCTTTATCTACTGAATCAGGCAGAAAATTACAGCCATTGTTTGTAAATTATGAAAGAGGGATTATAGAGACATTATTGTTGTGTAACGTCTATTTTGAGTTCTCTGAAGGGGGCAGATTCGTGCAGGAGAGGTCAGACTGCAGGGAAAAATGAACAGGGCGACCTAGAAACTGTCCAGGTGATGTTATTAAAGCTCTAATATAGGGATAGTGAAACAGGCAGAAAGAAGAAAGAGATGAAGAAAGAAAAAGAGCTCAAGAGAAGAACAAAAAAGACAACAAACATCCACAGCCGACACCCCTCCCTCACTAACTGACAAAATGTTTGTGACTGATGTGTTAAAGAGCCCATATCAAACTTTTTTAGTTTTATAAGCCATTCAGTGTGTTGAATTCAGCTTTAAGACTTCTCCCTAAACTCTATCCAACTGCCTTAAATGTCTCCTCCTCAAAGCCCCCCAAACAGACCTACCAGTGTGATGTCATACCAACGTTCAGATGACATATTAAACCCATTGTCCACTGGTAGCAAGTCTATTACAGAGCATAGATGTTAGAATGAAGAAGGAGTCATTGACAACATGGCTCAGTTATAACAGAGTTGACCAATCAACCAATCACAGTAGACTACCACATGGGGAAGGGGGCAAGAGCGATTGAAACCATTCTCTACCAGTCATCAAATATCAATACATAAACCTGATTTTTAGGCAGATGTGACCCTCTTAAACCCCCTTAAGTTGAAAGAAAAATAATCTGATTACTTTTACCGTTACCCCCAGATGAGAGACTATATTCGCAAAAACAAGGGATGTCTGAATCAGCTATTTCAGCCCTCAACCCCAATCTGACTTTATATAACAAGTATCCGTCCCAATGTTTACAGTTTGCTATAAAAAGTCTTTTTTTCAAACTTATTTTTATGAGGTTTGTGTTTTAAAAAAAGAAAAAATATATACAAATGTATAATGTACAAAACTTTCATACATTTAGTAATTCTGATAATAATAATAATTGAAAAAAATTAAATAAAGTGGAATAAAATAAATCTGGATGTCAGGTTTACATCAGTTATTTCAACCATCCTCTCCTTTATGGGTTTGTCTTATTAAAATAATCCATAAAAAGTTGCCTTATCCAATAAAATTAGTGTTTCTTTTCTTTTAATGAGTATCTTATTTTTTCTGTTTGTTTAATGAAGCTGTGTTGGTTGGGGTTTTTCTCTGATTCCAATTTAACAAGATCAGTCGTCTTGCTAACAGTATTAAATGCAGAATCATACCGCATAAAAAAGGTTTTTGTGTTTTTTTTTGTTGTTGTTTCTAAGCAAGATGCCATTATTTAATTCCTCCAAACTAAGTCAGACTAGATGGTTTATATATTTATGTATTTGGAGTGGCTGTTGTCATTTATCGTTTTGTAAATTCAAGTATTTCCACACAGATGACATGTTAGCCACTGGGCTGCTACTGAGACATCCCTCGCTCATTTGTGGCGTGCTGAAACTGACCTAAAAGTTCAGATAAGATGATCAGTAGTTCATTGATCAGTTAAAAAGTGCTTACATCAGCTCTGATTCAAAAACTTACCGATAGGCTTAAAGTATCGGGACATCCCTATCGAAAACATGCCAAAATTTCAGTTCATTGTGATTGCAAATTGATCTTGATTTTTGCCATAATTGAACGACCCTACATATGACTGTGTTGCTGTGACCAACACATGACACCCACACTGCATTTAAACACCTGTAGCCTGTATTTATGAGTCAAAGTTGTTTTGTTAAAAAGAAAAAAAGAAGGTTTTTATCTGCATAAGAGTGTCTCAGAGTTTTCCTGTAAGACAGCCTTCTCACTAAATCTTAACAGTCTTCTGCCTTTTTTTTTTTTTCATTTTTAAGGAGACATATCATGCTTGTTTCTCCTTTTCACTATGCCAGACTAGGGTGCATGTAAAGCATTTCTGCCCTCAGTACAAGTCATTTAGTTCCTTCATTGCTCCACAATAGCATTCTCAAAATCCTCATTTTAGGCCATTATCAAGCTCTCGTTGAAACGCTTGGTTCTCAGGCTGACCTACAGTAAGCTCGCAACGTCACAGCCTTTTGTGCTCTGATTGGTCAGTTCAATCAGAGCTTGAGCCAGCCTGTCCTTCTTCTTCTACTGTATTTTCCGGCAGGCTCAAAGCAGCGACTGCGTATTGAGTCTCCCTGCAGGCCAGAGCTGGTAATGAGTGAGTGTGAGCTAGGGAGCTATATACTGCTGGTTGGTGGATGTGTTCCTCGGTGACGGTTTTGTGGCTAACGGACATCACAGAGGAGGAGCTGTTTTATCAGATTACTCCAATAAAAAGGAATGAACCTTGTGTCATCGCGACGATTTAAATCATGCGGACATCTCGCAACGACCTGTTTTCAGAGGCATCAAATCTCGTTCTAGGATATCAGAAAAAATACAATATCTCAATTTTTGAAAATTAAGGGGGTGTAAGATCTTGTTTTCAAATTTATTATATTATATGTAAGTATTAAATCATGCATCAGCATGATATGTCTCCTTTAAGAGATTTTCTGAAGGATGTAACTGTGACACTGTTCCAGATTCTCTAACCACCATTTTAGACTTTACAATATGGCATGATTATTAAAAAAAGGACATTTTTACCCCCTGGAAACACAGGAGGCACTTCGCTTCAGGACCTCAGGAGATGACCAAAGTGTTACAAATGGAAATGATCTGATTTAATGTAAATCTTTGTTCTGTAACATTTGACAAAATGCAGGAACCACATCCATCTAATCTGTCAAAGAAGGCCTGAGACATCAATGTTGTGGCCTGTACTCATTCAATTTATTATGTTACACAACTGTAGTTTGTATTATTTTTTAAATTAATTTCTTCTTTTTCAGTGTTTTGTTTTCCTAGCTTCTTTTCATTTGTATTTAAATAAGAGATGTGTCGTATTTTTCTGTAAAATTCAACATGTACAAACAAAAAGAAATCAGAAAACTAAGTACCAGATAAAGATAGAGAAGAAAAAGTAGAGGAGAAAGAAGACAGTAACCGCAAAAGCAAAGGAAGAAGAATGATGACGTGTGGAGAGCCTCACCTGTCCCTGGAGACAGAGCTGTTGGGGAAAAACAAAAAGTCGAGTCAGTATAAATATTGAAACAGAACATCAACATATGTCAGAAATGCAGGAGCCTCTCCAAGAGGAAAAACTCTTCAGATCTTTTTCTGATCCTCTGTTTTGTTGAAGCATCACATGACAGCCAAACAGCTGCAGAGAGGATAAACTAACTAATAATGAGATCCAGACACTGAGGAGAAAAGATTTGTTCTGAAATAATCATGAACGTGTTTGTTTGACAGTCAGCAGGAACAACAGGTGTCTTTGTTTAAGAATATTTACTGACTACAAAAGCCTGAATAGATGTTGACTTTGTGTTCGTTAACATTGTGTGATAGTGCAGTTTTTTACATTGAACTGATAAGTCGGCTAACGACGTCAGAAATGCCCGAGCGGAGGTTTGAGCCGTCGAGTAGATCTGCTTATGAGTATTTTCACTGTTAAGTGTCATTAGTAAACATATTTGCTCTTCATTTTTAAGACAACAAATCACCGCTACAGCAAGTCATTATTCAAACAGACAAACCTTTACGAGTGATTAGTCGTCTAAATGATCTTCAGCTCAGTGTTTTAATGGATGATAAGAGATTTGTTTAATGTTGTCTATTGTGTGTTTGTTGGTCATTAAAAGCCAAAGAAGGGATGGGCATCGCTGATATTTTTAGAGATATTAACACTAATATCTGTACGTTCAAAATTTTTTTCATAATAAAAACAAATTGAAGGACAGTGTTTCTGTTTCTGTCACTACTTCATAGAAACTTTTGGAAAAGAACTGCACAAAATACTAAAATCACTTCTGATGAATTCCAAGAACCTTTCAAGGAAGTTCAGATATGTTTTAACATTCTTGACAATATTTTCTGTAGTTTTTGAGGACTTAACAGAAGTTTTCAAAAATATTTTAATAAAATCTGTGAAAATGCCGGAGACGGCTCTGAATACTTTTAGGATCTGTGAGAGATGTCTTAAAATTCTAAAACAAACAAAAAAACAAACTAACAAGAAAACACTTGTTCTAATTTATTGTAAACTTTAAAGAACAAATAAATCTTTCCAAAATTTTTACCAAAATAAATCAATTGTATTTTCTAGAAATTAAGCACAATTTGTAAAGACTTTCATCAGAAAATTACAGAAACTTTTATTTTATTTTATTTTATTTTATTTTATTTTATCTTATTTTATTTATTTAACAAGATTATGAAATACACAAAAGTGAAAGATAAAAATAATATGAGGCACAGGAAGAGGGGAAAAGCCCAAAGGGCTTATTTGAAGCCTCCACCTAAAGTATATAAAAGTTAAACAATATCATATGCACATAAAACATGCAAAACAAGGAGAAAAAAAGCAATCTAACAAAAACAAGTTACTCAGAAGTTATGACAAACTAATAACAAAACACATACCACCACAGTTAAAAAAAGAAGAAATTAATGGATTAAATAAAAAACATGAGTGATCTGTGTGAGCGAGTTCTATGAAGGATCGTATTACCAATGACTCCAGAGTTTCATCTGATGTTCCTATAATGTCCTCTCAAACTTTAACTTACAACGTTCTGAAAATCTACATAAATGCTTGTGTTTAAAATCATTTTTGATTGTAATTCTTCATTTTCTTCAAACATAAGACTCAGAAAAATCATGGAGTGGCCAGAAATTATCAGAAACTTCTAGGGACTTCTTAAAAAAAATCAATTGTACATTTTAAAGAAAACGTTGATGTAAAATATTTGGAATATTTGATAGTTTACTTTGTGACAATTGTAGAGAACTACAAGACAATTTCAGAAATTTTTACACTAAACTTTAAAACTATTTTACAACTTTTTGAAACATAAATTGATATCCAAAAAAATTAAAGACTTTAGAGTATTTCTTAGGAATGTTGTAAAATGTTTCTTGACACTTTGGAATCTTTACTAAATGAAGCCCAATTTTAAAAATAACATAAACACATTATTAGGACTGCAGAGCTTACATAATGCCTTAAACCCACCCGTGAAGCTGCTCTTGCCTTTCTTCTTGCGGCTCGTGACGGTGAGGAACTCGTCCGTCAGAAGGTCAAAGGCCGTGGCACGTTTGTCCGGGTCGGGCTCGAAGCAGCGCAGGATGAAGGCTTTGGCCTCCAGGGACATGGACTCTGGGATCTCTGGGTGGATCTTAAACATTCCCACCTGCAGAGAGATTTCTGATGTTAAATTTCATTGTTCACAAACATTTAACACAATGACAGAGTTTGAGTCTCACCTACAGCGGAGAAAGAGCTGGAGTGTCACCATGTTTACACCCAGTGCTATAATTAGACTGTGTTTCAGGCTGCAGCTTGTCACAGCACTCGTGAGAAATACCAGTCAAAGTTCAAGACTCTCCCGACAATAAGAGGCAGAAATTCCTGTTGAGGAATGTGGACTGTAGATTAACTTGGACGCCCCTCCCCTGAGACATTCCTCGAGGATGAGTGAAGAATCTTCAGGGATTGTTTTGGACTTTGGGCTTCTTACAGAGAGCAGATAAAACATGTAAACAAAGATGATGTGATTGTGTGTGCAGTCGCCCGATTCTGCTTTTATGTTTTCTGTTTACTAGAGAGAGTAAATTCAGCGAAGCAACACTCCAGTTAAATCCACAGCTCTTTAATGTTGATGCATCTTATGGAAAATTCCATGATTTAAAGCTTGGAAATTAGCACTATAATGCTCTCCAGACCGCCTTTAAACATCTTTACTGTCTTTAATGAGCTGCGTATGCCTCACTCTGGAGCTTTCCACATCTCTACTGGAGAAAATAACGGCAACAAATGAGAAACTAAAACAATCCAACAGACAAAAAGCACACAGAGAAATTGGGGAGTAAGACACGAGGGAGTCTCAGCCAGCTTTGCATGTTTGTGTTCAAACAAATGTTCGTGAGTCTCTACTCAACTCCGTCAGCTCGCAGGTGGAGATGGAGCAGGTGCAGAGGAGCTGATTCACTGGCTCTGTTTGCACAGAAATGGGAAATGATACATGCACACGCCAGACTTGCTCTTTATTTCGTTTGACGTCACTGGAGAGACAAGTTTTAATCAACAGTGTAAAGTTAGAACTGAATCGTTTGCATCAGTGGTCATTTTCCGTCGAGCCTTTAACCCCGATAGAGCTAATTGGAGGTTGCAGTTAAGATTTTTTTTTTTTTTTTTTAACAATAACTGGACTCTCACACATCATTGGCAATATTTAATTACAATACAAAGAGAGAGAGAAAGAAAAAAAAGAAATAATATGTATATATATACATTAAAAAATTAGGACTGTGCTCTGGTAGAGGTTTGCTGTAACTGTTCCATTGAGTTTACTAGTCTGATTTTTTGTATCCATTGTGCAGCTGTAGGTGGTTCAGGTTTCAACCACCATATTTTTTAAATCATTTTTCCTGCAGTCATTAGAAGGAGACGTAGCAAAAATTCCTGATCGTGGGACGGACCATCAGGGAGTACGTCCAGTTAGGACATTAAATGGTTCAGAGAGAGGTTCACTTTAAGAAAGATTTACTAATACATCTTTAACATCAGGGTAGTCCCAATATATGTGTGTTTGATCACCCACAAGTCCACAAAGATCTGCAGTTGTAATCAATATGTTTTCTTCTCAAAGAGAAAAGAATCTGCTAATGACGGGAAAAAAATGAAACAAGTTCTGCCCTAATTTTATCAAAGTATCCCACAAAACTAAACTAAACTAATCTCTTAGAATTAAGAGTGCAGGTTGTAACTTTTGTTACATAATGTAAATTTGTTACGTTATGTAGTTTGAAAGTAGGCAGGCTCATCTACATCAACACTTAAAGTAAAATTGTTTTAACAAAGCTTTAACAGGCAACACAAAATGAGTGATCGATTTAGTCAGTGGAAAAAAAAATTAAATCTCCTGCAACAAAAATGAAATCAACCAAAAAATTAATGTTCATAGCAATAACAACATTTTACCTCAAAAAGATTTTAAAAAAACTAAGCAACAACTCATATAACTACCGTAAAATACCAAATAAACGCAGAGTTCCAATTAATTGCCAGTTTCCAAATAAATGCCGAGTGGAGCAGAACATTTTGACAAATCGACGCCCATTCCAAATAAATGCCGGTTGTAATTCATTCAGAGCAGCGTACGAGCTACAGTTGAAGTTACAGAACACACATGCGAACGCTGAGCTCACAGCTGACAGTTCACGCTTGAAAAGAAGCATTATCAGACTGAACCTTAACAGTCCACATGGTTTATTTGTTTCTCTGGACGTCCTGTCGGCTCACTTCTCCTCCCTCTGTATTTCAACAAAAGGCACGTTGGTGTACGGCGCTCTGTTTCACTACAGTGCAGTAACACACGACCACAGAGGGCGCTAGAGCGCAAAAGCCAGAATCTTACACACTAGGGCTTCACAAATCCTAAGAAGAAGACGTTTCCACTCAGGAGGCAAGTCATGTCAGTTAGCGGTACATTGCTGCGTATCTCCATGGCCCCGGTGCAGCCAAAAAACAGAAGTAAGACCTTAACTTAACTATTTACTACTTGTAAGATAGTTCCTTACCAGTTTTAAGAGTGTTTAGAGGGAGCTGAGTTGAAAGAAGAAGACAAGAGTATAACAGTACATATATACAGTACTGTAATCTTGCTGTAAGGGTGATATTCATGCTGGTGTAAATAAATAATTTGATTACATTTACCATATTTTTTTGTTTTTTGCTTGGCAAGATTTTTGTGGGAAAGGAATTAAACGTCTGTTCCAAATAGTCGCCTGGTCCCAAATAAACGCCTGGTCTGTTCAATGATTGAAACAAATAAATGCCCCGGCCATTATTTTGATATTTTACGCTATTTCTGTCAAGACTCAAAGGATTAAAGTTAGAGTCACAGTTTAAGTTCTGATAAATCAACATTTTCCACACTAAAAACATAAACTCAAACACAAACTGTTGGCACACAGCAGTAATGTATTTCAACATTATCCTCCCAAATGACGTGGCAAGAAGCCAATCACAGGGTAGATATTTGGATTGACACATGAAGAGGCCAATCAACAGGCTTGGGGGGGGTCATGCCTCAATCTGGCCACACCCCTGACCAAGCAGGTTGCACCAACCCCCTGGGATGTGGACATGTCCCCTTTGGGAGTCACACCCCACTATTTCAGAAACACTAGTTTACATGCACGCTCAGATGCATGCATGTTCTGGCTTTTTGTGCCAATAAACAAAGAGAGAAATCAACAGGAAGCAGATGCTAAAGTAAAACACTCCCTAAGGTGATGAATGTGTTAAATCATTAATAAAACATCAGAGTAGTAATTATCGGCTCTACCAGACTAAAACTGTCCACATCTCCATCTGCAGCTGCTCGCTGATTCTGTTGATCAACACTTTGTGGAAGATTTCACAGAAACAGATGTTGGACTCCTCTCTGGGAGTCTGTCTGCTAAAATTAAACTCATTACCCAGAGAGATGAAGTCTGCTGGATCCTCTCACCTTGAACATGGCAGCCTGAGGTTCTCCCAGCTCATAGAAAGGAGGCTTCCCAGTGGCCATCTCGATGATGGTGCAGCCCAGAGACCAGATGTCAGCTGGTTTACCGTAACCTCGAGGACCTTTGTCGATGATCTCAGGAGCCATGTACTGCAGCGTGCCTGCACAAACACACAAAAATAGACTTATACAGAGGCATTACTGCCAAGTTTATGTTGAGGTCTTGTCACTGTAGGAGTCTGTCTCTGGTGTTTGGGTCTATGGTCAAACAGTCTAAACCATGGCCCCACAGCCCATCCTGTTACATAAGGAGGAGATGGGCTCTTAGTCTGCGAGTGGCTCTGCTCATGAAGTCTGAGAGGAAAAACAGAAAGTCTTCAGCTTCTGTCAAAAATCCCTCACCACTGCAGATGGTAGAGAAAGAAAATTCTCATTCAAGTTTAGTGGATGATAAACTTAAAATTCAATATATTTGATTTAATTGTACAACAATTTTCTCTAAAAACAAGAGCACCTAACACCCCCAGTCTTCAATCACTTTAAAACTAAACTGAACAACCAGTTATGTCTCCTCTTTTTTATTTTGGACTTAGAACCATTGATTTCATTAGCTTATTAAACTGTTGTTATTTTTTAAGAGGCTTGAGGCTGTTCACTTACAGTTTAATACAACATAAAGAAGGACATATTGTCATCTTGCACTAACTTTTTTTAAAGTATTAATATATCAAAAAATGCCAGCAATATTTTCCTTCTACACAAGAAAAACTAAACATTTTTTTTCAGGGACTTTCAGACCTAAAATTCAGCAAGAGCCTTCAGAGACTTGCAACTGTCCTGAAAGACTTGAGACTTTCACTTGCATTCAAGGACTTCTGTCTTGACTTAGACTTGCCCTCAAAAACTTGAAACTTGACTTTGACTTGCCTTAAATGACTTGAGACTTGACTCGGACATGCACTCAAAGACTTGAAAATTGGTCTGAATTCACAAGAAAATATTTTTGTCTTTACTTGGAATTCTCCTCAAAGACTTCAGACCTGACTTGGACTTGCCCTCAGTTTCTTTAGACTTGACTTGGTCTTGAACTCAAAGACATGAGACTTGGACCAGATTTGCAATCAAGGTCTTTTTTCTTGACTTAGACATGTCATGTAGACTTTAGACTAAACTTTGTCTTGTTTTAAAAGACTCAAGACTTGACTTGGACTTGAGCTCAAAGACTTGAGACCTGACTTTTCATTACAGATAGAGCCTTGACCTTCACTTGCAAGTCAAGGACTATTGTCTTGACTTAGACTCACCCTCAAAAACCTGAAACTTGTATTTGACTTTCCATAAAAGACTTGACTTGAACTTTCGTTAAAGACTTGAGACTTCCCTTGATTTGGACTAAAAGACTTGAGACTTGGCCTGGATTTGCAATCAAGGACTTTTGTCTTGACTTGGACTTGCCCTTAAAGACTTGAGACCTGACCTGGACTTGTCTTATGTCACTTAAGACCTGACTTGAACTTGAACTCAAAGACTTGATACTTGAACTAGATTTGCAATCAAGGACTTTTGTCTTGACTTAGACATGTCCTTTAGACTTTAGTCTCAAATTGGACTTGTCTTAAAAGACCTGAGACTTGACTTGGACAGGAACCCAAAGAATTGTAACTCTACTATCCCTTATAGATTGGAGACTTGACTTTGACTTGAACCCAAAGACTTGAGACTTGGCCTGGATTTGCAATCAAGGACTTCTGTCTGGACTGAGACATCCTCTATAGACTTTAGACTCAACTTGGACTTAAAAGACTTGAGACTTTACTTGCTCTTACAGATTTGAGACTTGACTTGGACTTGGACTTGAACTCGAAGACTTAAGACTTGGACCAGATTTGTGATAAATGACTTGACACTTGACTCGCCCTTACAGATTGAGACTTGACTTGCACTTGCATTCAAGGGTTATGGTCTTGACCTAGACTCGCCCTCAAAGACTAGAAACTTGACTTTGACTTCCCATAAAAGACTTAAGACTTGACTAAAACTTTCCTTAAAGACTTGAGACTTGCCTTGATTTAAACTCAAAGACTTGATACTTGAACTAGATTTGCAATCAAGGACTTTTGTCTTGACTTAGACATGCCCTTAAGACTTTAGTCTCAAATTGGACTTGACTCAAAGACCTGAGACTTGACTTGGACTTGAACTCAAAGACTTGAGACTTGGCCGGGATTTGAAATCAAGGACTTTTGTCTGGACTGAGACATCCTCTATAGACTTTAGACTCAACTTAGACTTTAAGGACTTGAGACTTTACTTGCTCTTATAGATTTGAGCATTGACTTGGACTTGCATTCAAGGACTATTGTCTTGACCTAGACTCGCCCTCAAAAACTTGAAACTTGATTTTGACTTCCCATAAAAGACTTAAGACTTGACTAAAACTTTCCTTAAAGACTTGAGACTTGCCTTGATTTAAACTCAAAGACTTGATACTTGAACTGGATTTGCAATCAAGGACTTTTGTCTTGACTTAGACATGCCCTTTAGACTTTAGTCTCAAATTGGACTTGACTCAAAGACCTGAGACTTGACTTTGACTTGAACTCAAAGACTTGACACTTGGCCGGGATTTGAAATCAAGGACTTCTGTCTGGACTGAGACATCCTCTATAGACTCAAGACTCAACTTGGACTTAAAAGACTTGAGACTTTACTTGCTCTTACAGATTTGAGACTTGACTTGGACTTGAACTCAAAGACTTGAGACTTGTCTTAAACTTCCACTCAGAGACTTGACTCAGTCCACAGAGTTTTTTCCTGTGACATCACTCAGATGACTGTGGCTGATGTAAAAACTAAAAATACCACAGATCTATAAATAAACTTTCTCTGCTCTCAGTCTGTGACATAATTCTGAAAAATGACCGATCAGGTTCAGAGGTCTCTCTCAGGTCGAGTGTGTGCGTGTCATAATCCAGAGCAACATCTCAGCTCTCTGCTGAAAGACTCTTTTGTTCTAATTATAGCCTGCTGGGCGGTATCTGCTGCTTTTAGAAGAGTGTGTGCACAGCTAAATTCAGGGCAGGGGAGCATTTATAGCCGGCCTGAGCTATAAAAAGGAGCAGCCCAGTTTCCTGAAGGAGCTCCACCTTTCAGGGTAAGTCCCTGTCTGTAATGATCAGCTGAGGGAGGGAGTCGCTCGCTCTAAATCAAACCTGCCCCGATGCGACCGCAGACTCGTGTCAAAACAAGAGCCTCCTTGCAGAAGCAGAGGATTATTATCTGTGATGTCACCTACATGCCAAGGAGCTGAGAGCAGACCTCTGCAATGACTGAAATAATGAGAGCAGGAGATGAAGTAGTGTCTCGGTGAGGTTTCTGTATAACCCAGATTTACTTGAGGCCACTATGAGGGAACGTTTAGACTATTGTTTTAGGAAAAAGGGGATTTCTCAGGAAGGGATAATTTGGATAGCTTATTTGCAAAACATCCAGAGCGCCAAAACAGAAGCAAAGCCACAGGGCCGTGCCAGTAGTGTGACAATGCCGCTTATAAAACTCTTTCTCTATAAATCATGTTTCAGTTAAAGTTTAATCTATAGTTTGTACATTTACACTAATTCATGTCAGACAGTCTGACCTTCCCAGATCATCAGATCATCACTTCTTCCCAGAGAAGTGAAGAACAGAAGAAAAATAGGTATGAAATTGTAAAAACTGGGTTAAAAAAAATGGTACGAAAGTGGAAAAAAAGTTAGTAGGTGCAAAATAGGTATGAAATCGCAAAAAAAAGGCAAAAAAATTCAAACATGACCCAGGAAAATTGATTATAGCAGCAAAATTGGGATTAAATTTCAAAAAACATGTAAAACTTCCAAACATGGTCTGACGGTGGCAAAAAAAAAGATGAATGGGAGCAAGATAGGCAAGAAACTACGTCACAATGCCAAAATGTTCAACACATTTTGCGTCAAAAATATTGCACTGTCTGCGATTTCAAAATTGCAACAAGTCATATTGCGATTTAATCTCATTTGCAATTAATTGTTCAGCCCTATTTGGTACCAGACCATTTGTTTACGGTTAAAGTTTTATTATTATGCTAACTCTTTAATGAAGACACAGGGTCATAAGGGCTGTCTGTGGGGCTGTTTACACGGGGCCGAATACGGTCGAATTCCAAGAAGTTTTCATTGCGTTTTGGCATTGCGTTTACATTGGAACACTATACGGATTGCCCGAATCCAAAAACTTTTGAAACCACTGTCCAGGGTAGAGAGTTTTCAAAACGCTCCTCCATGCAGCTCCGTGTAAACTGGAGTCAAAGTGTTTCAAGGTGAAACGCTGACGCAGTACTCTTTCACATGAAGGCTGCGTGCACATACCAGGAACAACAGCAGCCATCTACTGAGTAGCATTTGTGCTGCTTATCATGCTCGATTTGTTATCCAGACAAAACTATACAGGCAGATTTGTTGTCCGCACTTATTTGTTTCGTCCACTTGCCATTGTTGTTTGTAAAAAGTTTTTCTTCTTCGTACGTGTATTGAAAATCTCTCTGCAAACCTACACCGCCATCTACTGAACCGGCATGCACGCTACAGCGGTTTCATTCATTTCCAGTGTCTCTGTCTGAATGAAAATCGCCTCTGAATATGCAAAGGAAAAATCTTTGCGTTTTAAGTCACAGAGTCTCCTTGTAAACAGGGCCTGTGACAACCTGCCATGACATTCAACACAACTATGGAGACAGCAAGGAGAAAAAAAACAGTTGACTTCCACACGAAAAAATAAATAAGCAAAACATGATTTGTTGGAAAAATTTTCCTTCTCTTCATTTAGCAACGTTTCGTGTTTTATTTTTCAGATTACCCAATCAGGAAGCAGATATGCAGGGCAGGTTGACTTGTCCATTTAAGGGGATTCTGGACATGAATGGATGTCTTTTATTCCTGTAACTTATATTTATAAGTTAAATAGAATAATATCAAAGTAAACTTTTTCGAAATAACCTTTACTTCATAAAAGAAAATATTTCTTAATTTTTACTCATCAAGTCAGCTTTGAGGAGTTTCATGCGCGTGTGTTTGTTTGTGTGTGTAATTGAGAGAGGGAAAGAGAGTAGGCCAGAGTGTGTGAAATCATAGAGTTTAAATGATTCATACAATATAAAAATAAAAGCTGTATGATATACTGAGTAGTTTTTGAGCTGTGATCAATGGCTCAAAACAGCACTCCCCATTCAAATGAATCGCACTAATCTACTATCCTGATCTGCATGGGTGGCTTCAGAAAGTGCTATCTCAGAAAAAAAACACACAGATTTGATATGGACACATCATGAATTCTGACAAGTAGATGTAAATTTTGATGGATAGTGTGTCTATGTAGCTTACAAGTTATTTCAGTAGCAACAGAAAACATGTACAAAATAAGTTGCCAGTCTGTAAGAACAGATGAAAAATCCGTTTACAGACTGGCAACTCAACCAAGAAGTTGACCCAGTTTTCTGAGGAATGTCAGATATATATTTTATGATTACATTTATCTCCTTCAAGACAATAATAACTGTTGGATGGTTGAGGAATGTTAGGTGAAAAGATTTTTTCTTATTTGGACACTCGCTCTGAGATGTCTGAGGAGCTTTGAAATACCAATCCACATATGTTTTTTTCAGAGTTTTGAGATAGTGGTGTTACATTCACCATTAAAAAAAGTGAATGAGGATAAAGACAGATTTCGGGGGTTTCTAAAAAAACAGCCATATTGCGGCAAAAGGGTCAACCATGCGGTTACAATGCCAGGCAAAGGGTTTACATTTTCCTGAAAGGATAACCTCTGATACTGCATGTGACTAAAGGGAATTGGGAGGGGCTGGAGGACCAAAAAATGGTGAATCTAAAAAGACAAGCTTGTTATCCAAACAAGGCATGGAGAAACTAAACCATCACTGACGAGCAACTGACCTGAAACTAGATTTATTTGGGGGTAACTCAAGAGACGTTCTGCAGTTGCCACGAGGCCATTGTTCATCCATCTGTTATATGTGCCGGATAAGATATTTTAGGGAGCAGATGCCAGTCCCTGCTGGCACTGAGTAAGGGTTGAGGCACACTCTGAACTGGTTACCCACCACAAACAGCTGAGACATCGACCCACCATGAATGTGATTGATGGAAAGATCGTCCAATCAACCGCCTGACATGCTTTTGAAGGACTCTGCTAATTCCGAAACACTTTCTATGAACTTTTGCCCAGATGTACTATAAAGATATATTTAATGGTCTATCTTGTGTGTCAGGGTCAGTGTTTTGTTACGCGTTACAAAGTTACAAAGTTATGCGTTACAGTAACAAAACTACTTTTTCGGGTAAAAAGTAAAGTAACACGCTACTATTGAAAATTTGGTAACGAAGCGTAGTTCCTTTTTTAATCCAGCGCGACGTTACATTTTCCCCACAGACAGATCTGACACTGAAGCTGCCTTCTCAGCTACTCGCACAGGCAGCGTTGTCAAGTCCGCTCGTTTTAAGCGTCTAAGGGCCGAAAATCTCATGAGTCACGGTTGCGGGTTGTGGTTTTTTGGGCTTGTTTCTAGACTTAAAGCTGCTTCTTGGGGCTCTTAAGTCTTTGTGCATCCCCCTGATTACCTTCCAGCTCCTAACATAAAGGAAAACACGACTGCGGTAGGCAGTTTGTCCACTTCCTCGTTTCCTGGTTATATGCACACCCACGCATATAGCGCATGCTCCAGAGCCAAAGTTGCCAGGTCTGCTTGTTGTAAGCAACGGTCTTTTCTTGAATAGATACTTAGCGTTGTGATATTGAAATGTAATGTAGACAAAAACTAACACACTTCATGTAGACTTCTCTTTTTAAAAAATAGTGTATTACATTAGGAAAGGAAATAGCTGGAGGTTGCTTATTTTGGGCTTGTTTTTATCAACCGGGTTGCTTATTTCAGAAGCAAAATGTGGAAACACTGGGCAGGAGCTCTTATTCCACAGGGTATGTGACATTTTGTAAAATAAAGAGCACAAAAAACTGTTATGTTCTCTGTAGTAGAACTTTTTGTAGGCCTTAACATTTAGGAACAGATATGGGGTTCTGTCCATGATCAAGCAATGTTAAAGTAACGGAAAAGTAACGAGTAACTTGAAAAGTTACTTTTCATAGAGGGTAACTAAGTAAAGTAACAAGTTACTTTTTTCAGAAGTAACGAGTAATGAGCAAACACTACTTTTTAAAAGTAACTTCCCCAACACTGGTCAGGGTTTACTGCAATCCTAGACTAATAAAAAAATTACCCAAGCCAACTTCTTGACCCACCACTGTCTTCTCAGTATCCAACTTTCAAGGGTTTCACAGAGAAATTGACCACTTGAGAGTGGGCAAGCACTGTGAATACATGTGTATCCATAAAATGAAGAGTTTGTCGTCAGCCGGCTCTATTGCAACGTGTCTTGAGATAAAACTTGTTATGAAAAATGCAGGCATGGTTGCAGGTAAAAAATTGATATTGCTCAACTGGAAGTCTACAACATCTCCATGTTTTAAAAGGTGGCTCAACGAAATGCTTCTTGTTGCTAAGATGGAACAGATCTGTTTTAGCAAGCAGAACTCTCACAGGTATTTTATGAAAGTGTGGAAACCATTTTTGGCTTTGTTGGATAAAATTGAAATGTATTAATTTAGATCTGTGCTGCTATGTTATGCCTATATTATGTACGAACTCTTTCTCATTATGGCATGCTAACTGATGATTTTGACTGACTCCCACCCATATGTGTGTGTGTGTGTGTGTTTTTGTTTTTGTTTGTTTTGTACCCAGGATTTTTTTAATTGAAAAAGGGACAGTCTCTTCCTGAATCAGTTCTTGCTGGAAGCCCTGGACATTTTGATTGTATCCTTGCCCCTTTTATGTTATCTCTTTCACTGCTGGTGATACTACTGGGTGTTCTTGTTTATTATGTGTGTCTGTACTAAAAGAGAAGACTTAGATAAAGTATTATAAGAAAACTTGTCATGAACTGGTGCTATACAAATAAAGATTGTTTGATTGACTGAGACTAATTGAAAGCAGAGAAACTTGTTAACAGCCCACTTCCAAAAACACTTAGATGGCTGATGCTCATTTCCTTCCTTTCACTTTTATAATGCACCAAAATTGATTGTATGACTAAGAGATTGACATAAATTTGCATATTAATGAGATTTAACCAATATGAGTTCTAGGTTGCTGTTGGCCCGATGGTGTGGGATTTATCCCAACTCAATCTTATCGCTTTTTTAAAGTTGCTATGAGGAGAATCTATTACTGGCGAAATAAAGACTCTGCTACCCATGAGCACACGTGGCGACTGTCATAATGCTGCGTTCCAGTAACCTCGGAACTGGGAGTGACATCATCTCTAGACTTATCGGCGTTCCAATTGAAGTCGGAAAAAAACATGCCGATCTACCAGGCTATTGTTAGCTGTTGTTAGCATGCCCTGCGTTGTTGTTCACAAATATCACATGAAGAATGTGATTATCACTATGGCAGCATTTTTGTAAATACAAGTCTAACAATACTATGTATACAGCTGATCTACAGCGACACACCCCAGTCAGAAGTGCAGATAAATTGATTATTACAGGAGCTAAATAACTGTTCACACTGGGGGCATCCATCTTCAATTGTCAACTCGGGGGTGGCGAGGTTTCACCGAGTTCCCAGTAGGAAATTCAGACTTCAGGGGACGTTCCAGTTGCAGTTTCCTACTCTGAACCCGGAAATTCCTATTTCTGACTACAACTGGAAAGTACCAAAAGACGCGGCTGAAGCCAAAGCGTGTGTTCGTTGTGATAAATACAGCTCAGACCTTCCTCAGAACTCTGCATTACTTTACAACTTATTTTTTCAACAACTTACAGGATGCAAAGCGATGAGGTAATGTATCTCTTTCTGGTTACGTAGCGGTAGTTTTTGATGTGTGACAACAAGCAATAGTCGGCTATATATTGCTACTTACAGCTCTAAGACGTGTAATATAAATAATAAAATAATATAAATTTGCTCTAGTTTAAATTGTCTTGTTCCCGAAGTTGACTATGCAGGCCAGTCCAGCCCTGTTCGACCCAAACAGAAGGCTAAGGAATAGCATTTATAGATAACCTATTTTGATCCTATAAAACTCATCTTAAAGTGTGTATTTCGATCAGGCATATCTCTAAAAGTGAGACTTTTTTGTAATTACTTAGAAACTCCTCACAGTCTCTTTAAGATAAATTAATACTTTGTTAAAGAAACATTTCTACTATGTTAACAGACATCACTAGGCTCCAAATCTATGCTTCAGAAAGCAGTGGGTTACCTGTGAATGTCTCAGTGCAGGGGTTGATCCCAGCCAACCTCTTTGATGTGCCGAAATCTGAAATCTTCAGGACGCCACTGTAGGTGTTGATAAGAACGTTATCACCCTGTGGATCAGAAAACAACATCAGTGAGGACTTATTCACTGATCCTCTCATGAGAATCCTGAGCTGTGATGGTCTGAAGATTACATGAGCTGCTCGCAATCCTCGAAATCAGTAAACAGCAGGTTACAACACAGCGTGTAGGCGGGGAAGGGCCAATCCCCGCCAAAACAAGGTGATTAACATTTACTGATGATGCTTATATGACCATGTTGTTAAACAAGGTTGATTTGAGAGAGGGGGCTGCTGACCTTAATCACTGTGTGAGGCAGAGCTGTTATCAGTGGTTGTTACAGCTGTGATAAGAGAAGAGGGGATTTTACATAAGAAATTACAGGGAGAAGACAAGATTACTGTTTGGACCAAACAGCTGAGAATAACAAGTTAACAGCAGCTTCTAGTACATTCAGACCAAATCTGATTGAGGTAGGAGTTTTCTAAAAGACTGTGACAAACTTTTAAAGCAGAAATCCTGCAGTCCTTAGATAAGACCGTCCCATGTCAACAACATCCAGAGGTGTCAACGACTTCTTTAGACAAGATTCGCTGCCTAAAGTCGACATGTTTGCAGTGATCTGATGGGTCTGAAACTGTTTTTGGAAAGAATGGTTGTTAACCAGGGGTGGATCTATGGGTGGGCCTGGATGTGCACCGCCCACCCACACTGACGGATGGCCCACCCAATCAGAGCAATGAAAATGATAGTATCTGAATAAGTGAAAAAACTACATATAACAACAAATATTTTTAAGTAAGGATGAGTTAACTTTACTCAATGAAAAACAGATTTTGAAAATGCAGGGCAGCAAAGAGTCTAATATTCAGAGCATCCTCACGTAAGAGTAAAAAGATTTTCGGTTATTTCCCATATCAAAGCACGCTGGTTTAACTTTCCTTGTGTTTCTGTAGATGTACACAAGCTTAAATGGTTCAAAAGTTAATTCTACTGCAATAAGTAACCATTTAGGTGGTGGATAAATTGTCTTATTACATTTTGATAAGACAGTGAGTCAAGGTATGTCTAAAAAAAACATAATGAACACATAAAAAAAGAAAGAAGCTGAGGTCGATCTATTTACCACATATCCAAGTATGTATCTGTATGCAGCACTGCTGATGAGTCCTCTGGGCTAAAAGAAAAGGAACCATCTCCATTGTTATTGATAAAGTGCAAAAAGCCAGTAGCTGTGGTGGTGTGAATTTATGAGGATTAATGCCCATGGCAAAGGTAACTTGCCCATCTTTAAAGGGACCACAAACAATGTGAGGTACATAAAGATTTTGGAGCAACATTTACTCACTGTCTGACATATGACCTTGTATATAAAATTTTCCAGATTTTTTTCATAAAAAGAGCTCTTGATCATCCTCCATGTCCAAGGGGAGTTTTCTGAATTTCAGTTAAAAATCATGTCAATCGTGACAATGCTTTTTCAACATCTTGATAAAATAAAACTTTTATAAGCTCTTGAAAAGTAGTAAATCTGGAGAAATGTTTTTTCCATTTCCATCCATATAATGTAGTGAAAGGTCATAGGCCTTTCCAAATCGATGTGAGACTGATCATTTTTTAGGGTGTTTGTGCCTTTAAAGATAGGTGAGACAGTGGAGAGGGTTGTGAAAGGGGCTGAGAGAGTAGGGGAGGGTGATCTGCAAATGGGGAGAAGCCCCGTGCACAACTGGGCGTATCAGGCACACCTGGTTGCCAAACCAGCATCCTAATGTCAGTACCATTTGCTGTGATCTTTTAAATACAGAAACCAACATTCTCAATAAAAATATAATACATTTCATTTGCACAAAATCTCCAAACCATGCTGCTCTTTGCCTGGAAGAAGCCAATAAAAAGGCCTCACATAAAATGAATGAATGTCTAACTTAAATCTGCTCACCTTGATGTCTCTGTGTGCAATCTGGTTGTCATGCAGATATTTGAGTCCCTCCAGGATCTGTCGGGTGTAGAAGCCGATGGTGGGCTCGTTGTTTTTTAGAGGACCCCACTTTGACCTCAGCAGTGCAGACAGACTCCCTGAGGAACACGGAGAGAAGTTTCAGAAATGTCAGCACACTCAGCACAACATGATCTGTTCTGAGCAAGCTCTGACTTAGTTATTTTAGGGTTTCTTTTTTTTCTTATACCTCAAACTAATCACAAAAATATCAAGAATTCCACAGCATTAAGAAAGAAACTGTTAAACTGTGTGGATGATTAAAGAATACATGTTAATTCAGGATTATACATCCACTGGTGAGAGAATATTTTCCTTTCCTAGCTGTTGGAAGTCGGAGTTTGTAAGCAAATAAGCCCTTTTTCAGATCTTTAAGTCAAACTGGGAAAAGGTAACTGACTTTTCAAAGTGATAATGTTTGGTAAAATGATTTGGGGGCTTAAAATCAGATTCAGGAAGGAAGATTAAGCAAGTTTTAGCAGCTGTGACTGATGAATTAATGCTCCACAACTCTTGTCGGGTTGGCTGATCTGCATGTTCCTCTGTTTGCATCTGTTGACTGTCTAGACTGTCTCTGTTGACATCTGTTGCAAATATGCTGCTGCCTGTCTTTGCCAGGGTTCAATTGCTCAATGAGGTTGCTCTGGTTAGCTAAAATTCTAAATAAAAGATAGTCAAGTTTTTTGTAAGTACCATTTAATCTTGTTTAAATCTCTGCTTCAGTCCCTGCATCTCTGTTCCTTTATTTGGGTCTCCTCTCTCGCCATCTTGAGGGTCACAGTGATCTTATTTACACATCAATGAGAGAGGAGGGAAATCCAAGTGGCTATAACCGAGGATGCACAAGAGCTTCCTCAGTGGAAGCCTTTTAACCAGCACTTACTCTCTGATTGGACGCTGCAGCTGAGCGGACTTGAGTGAAACATCAAAACATCAGTGGAGATCAAGATGCAAGGAGGAGATGAAGTAGAGGAGGCATGAATGCAGACAAGTGAGCCAGGATACAGCCCATAACTAGACTAAACATACTTTATTAATCATTCTCTATAACCTGACACCACACAGACTGTTCAATTTACACTGTCTGGCCACCTTGATTCTACTAAGCACGACTACTATTGGATAATTACTGCATGGGCAATTATCTTTCAGCTGGAAAAAAGTTAACCCCAGCTGATGCAATGAGTAGCTTCTCATTTCTTAAACAACCACATTGAAAAACAAAACCTTGTGGTTGTGGAAAAGACATTAGTCTGTTTAAGAAGGGTCAAATCATTGGCATACGTCAAGGAGAGAAAACATCTAAGGAGATGCAGAAACTACTGGTCTGGTGGTCTGAAAATATCCTGAATGATCGTAATGCGATCACTTTAACATTTGGCCTAATCAAAATGAAGAAAAAACAATAATATAACTCAGGGGTGTTTTTAACAGTGAAAGTAATATCATTTCCACGTGCACAATGTGAAGGGAACTCTAGGGATTGGGACTGAACAGCTGTGTAGCTTTAAGAAAACCACTAATCAGTAAGGCTAACTGGAGAAAAGGGCTTCAGTTTGCGAGGAAACATAAAGATTGGACTGTGAAGGACTGGAAGAAGGTCATGTGGTCTGATGAGTTCAGATTGACCCTGTTCCAGAGTGATGGGAGCATCAGGTAAGAAGAGAGGCAGGTGAAGTGATACACCCATCATGCCTAGTGCCTACTGTACAAGCCTGTGGGAGCAGTGCTGTGATCTGGGACAGATCTTGTGACATTGCAGAAGCTTATTGGAACAATACCACAGTGAATTTTTGCTGTAATCAAAGCTAAAGAAGGTCCAATGAAATATAGAGTGTGAGACCTTTGTTTTTTTAGGTGAATTTGTCTTTCGGCCAGGCAGTGTATTTCACTAGTCCTTCTGAGGCAGAGCACATGAAAAGTGTCTGGGAATGTGCAGAGCATTTTAAAAAGCAATCGGACCGTGTAGGAGGTGGGCGCCACTGTACAAAGGACAAAATGTGAGCCACTTTATAGGACAAACTCTTGCTAAAACATGTAGGTGGATTGAAATTTTACTGTCTATAGAAAAATGTTGTTATTCATTTCATAAAGACATGTGGTCCAGATCTGATAATAACTTGGACACTACCTGGACAGCACACATCAACAACATAACCCGGTCAGCCTACTTCCATCTCTGAAATATCAACCGCATCTGCCCCTCCCTCGCCCTTCATACAACCGCCATTCTGGTCCACAGTTAAGTCATCAATCCAGACTCAACTGCTGCAGCCCCAAAAAAAACTTCCATAAACTTCAACTAGTTTCTAGGACTCTATCCAGGCCAAAAAGGGAGACCTGACAGCTATGCTCCCCCCTCTTCCTTCTCTAATGGACACTGATTGGGTTGTCCTACTTTAGGCTGAGCACAATCATTAAAGATCGGAGCTCAGCAAAATGTATCTGCTTTATTACAGGCTATGATCAGGCTGATCCAGCTGCATTGCACGGTTAAATTTCCTTTGTTTAAACAGTAACCGCTCCTCACCTCCAGGTACTTGCTCCATGAAGATCTTTATGAAGCCGTTCTCACTTATGGATCCGAGGTACTGGACGATGTTTTTGTGCTTCAAGTGTTTGTGTAGAGCGATCTCCTCGTGCAGCGGCTGAGAATACCTGAGTTAAAAAAAGGTCACAGAAAACTGTTAGCTGTAGAGAAAAAACACTAATAATGACTCTGACATTGGGAGAAAGTTGCATCCTGAATGTGTCAAAAGAAATACCACTCCCCCTCTGCACCGCAGTCATCACTGTTTATCCACACATATAGTTTTTGCTTTCTCTTCTCACCTTGAGTGAGGCTTTGGAGGCTTTAAATGAAAAAATCTTCTGAATCAGAAAACATGACACATTTGTTAAGAATCCCAGGGTTTCAGTTTTTGTGCTAGTGAATCAAAACTAACTCCATCCAGAAATCTGAATCACTTTGACTCAACACTACGGCAAACTTTCAACTACAATTTCATTGAAACTTTGAAAATAACTTAAAGGAACACTACACCCAAACAACAATTTGGCCTCATTTTCTACTCACCCTCATGCTGAGCAACACTCTGGAGCACTTTTTTTGAAATGTAAGCGAAGTCCTGACTGTCAGCAAGCGTCCATCTAACAGGGGCTCGGCAGACCCGAGGAAGAAAAGGTCCATAAAAAGTACATAAATGACTTCTTCATAATTATGGACATTACCGCTCAGGACACTGCTTACAATTCCATTAGTCAAGGACCATTTTATTTACGTTTTTTAGTCGTAGCCCTCGCAGCTGCTAGGACGCTGCTGACAGCTTAAAAATCCCTGACCCCCTAAAATGTTTGGACATCGTGCTTCCCTTTGCTTTAGCAAAGTACATACACTTTGATGTTTGAAATTATAAAAGAAAGCTATAAATACCGTAATATTGTGTGACTTTCTGTAAGAAAGTGAATAAACTAGCATATTGGACCCTGAATACACACTTTGACAATTATAAAAGTGCCATAAAACAGTCACATATCAATACTATTCTTAATAATTAAAATTTTCACCAAACTCAGTCCTGTTCATTATAAAACATTAAAAAAAACACATAGAACCTCTTGCTATTAACATAAAAACATATCAATACTATTCTTAATAATTAAAAATTTCACCAAACTCAGTCCTGTTCATTATAAAACATTAAAAATAAACACTTTATAGGTACCTCTTGCTATTTTTTTTCAAATTTATTTACAGTTTATTTAGCTCTGTTAGCCCTACAAGATCAGGGGTCTCTCTTTAAAGGAAAGCTGAACAAAATGGCTGCAACACAGTTTCAACAACATTCACAATTCAATAAATATTTATTAAAAATCAATTGAAGGCCATCAAGAATCTAAGATGCAAATTCCCAACTTAGGAGCGAGCTTTCTGGAAAGCTGAAAGCTGCAGCAAAACAGAGATTATGGCCCAAATTAAAATGATAGTTGTACTGTAACAGTTAAAGTTTTACATTTTTAATGGACCTCATCTCTGCCATTGTGTTTATCTTCAGGAGAGTTTCATAAAGGCAAAGTTAAAAAAGAATAACTATATTCAGCTTGAATGTTAAATCTCATTATCCTAATCCTGCACTTCAAGAACTGACATTACTATTTCTAGTTATTGTTTGATCGTGCGTTTGTGTGTTAGCAAGATTTCTGAGGCCGCCACTGATGCTTTTATTACATTTGTGAAAAGCAAGGCTCTTAATCAACTAGTCCAAAAAAACTAACTTTTTATTTATTTTTTAGGTCCAAAATGCCATTTTGCTTCTAAATTAAGCAGTTAATTGACCCATGTTGTGTTGGAAAGATTCTTCGAGGTCTTTGCATTTTACATTTTAAGTGTTTATTTCCAGGGATGATTAATAATTTACCATCATTAATGCATTTAAGTGATTAAAGCATGTCATAAACAAAGACTTTTGTAACACAAATGTGTTTCAGAGCTTTTTTCAATCAAAAGAAATATAAAAAGGATGGCATAGAGCAGGTGCAACAGATTTGTTGGTTGCATATCCATCATGCAAATCCCCTGCTTCACCACATACCCTCCTGGATTAAGATCTGGTGACTGTGGTGGCCTGTGGGGCACAGTGACCTCCACAGTCAAGAAACCAGTTTGAGGTTATTTTAGCTTGATCATGTGCGATGTTATTTAGCTGGAAGACAGAAGAGGAGCACACTGTAGCCATGAAAGGATGGACATGGTCAGCAACAACACTCTGCTTGGCACAGTTGGTGCAAAGAGATACAAAGTGTGCCACAAAATCATCCTCCACACTGTTAAAGCACCAACACCAGCCTGAAGCACTGATAGTGGGCAGGATGGCTCCATGCTCGCATGTTGAAAATGCCAAATTCTCATCTTATCATCTGAATTTCTCATCAGAATTCTCATCAGACCAGGCAACACTTTTTCCAATCTTTCTGTTTTCCATTTATGGTGAACCAATTCAGCCTCTGTGTCCTGTTCTTAGCTGACAGGAGTGGCACTCAGTGTGCTCTCTTGCGGCTGCCTTTCTATCATCTCAGGCCACTCTGGTCTTCTCTGACCTCTGCCATCAACAAGGCATTTTGGACCAGCTAAATATATAAAAAAATGGCCTCAAGTTGTAATGAGTAATATGGAAAGTGCATGTGCTAGTTAATTATTGACACGATGACACCTTTTTGTCATCATTTTCAGAAATGCCGAAGAGGCTGGGTTTCGATTCAGGGCAGTGATTTTCCTTCAGCTCTCTGCTTCTCTCTGTCCTCAGATTTCAATCCACTCCTAAATTATTTATCCAGACTCTCAGCATTCTTCACAGACCAGCAGCCGCCGACTTTCTGATTCGATTATTGGAAAAAATGGCAGTCATTATCTCATTTATGAGAAATTCATGCAATCAAAGGAGAAGAAGATGGTATAGGTGTGAGAGCTCAGTCAGCTGTGGGAATTTAAAGGGACAGTTCAGGTTTTTTGAAGTGGGATTGTGAAAAACATCAGCAGGGTAATCCTCAAACATTCATACATTTGGGATGAAGTTTTCTTTGTGTATTTGTAAAAAATTCAAGTAAGACTGTAGTTTGACCCTTTTGCTGCTGGCAGGAGGACACATAGGCTGTGCCATGTCCATAAATATTTCCTCTTCACAAGGACTTGTAGTGCAACATTAAGCTGATATAAACAAACTGCTTGAAGCATGATGACTAGGGATGTATATCTTTTTGATTTTATCGATACTAATACAGATACTGATACTCCTTATCCATACTTATCTATACTGCTATCGATACTACAACATGTAATTTTGTGTAAAAAATAAATATTTTACAAGATATTATAAGATTCAACCTTTTTCTTATTACCACAAGGTAATAATAAAGCTTCAACAGAATAGAAGTAATGCATTACAAATGCTTCTCAGAGGCAAAAAGAAAGCTAAGGAGATGGCAAAACCCCTTCATGCCGCCCAACAGACTCCATGTACAGACAGACCCATGTATCTTGTGGTGCTAAAATCGATGCTGTAATGATGACTACAAACTAGACAAAAAAACTTACCACGACTCGACATAGCAGAAACAAAACCGGGTGCCACCGCCACGGTGCTGCAGTCTTTAGTGTTAGCCAGGCTGCTAACTTTACTCATGTTGCTATAGCAATCAAACAGCGCGCACTCCTTTGGCTTTATACTATGTGCACGCTCCAAGTGTTTGGTGATGTTGCTAGTGTTTCCCCCCTTGGATGCAACTTCTCTCTGACAAAGATTGCATCGGGCCGAGTTTTCATTAACTTTGCTAAAGTGAGCCCAAACCTTCGAGCGCTTAGCCCTCACTGACATGCTTGAGCCAGTTGTGTCATCACCTGTCGACGGCAGTAGTGTCATAACTACGTGACAGTTGAAGAGACGTTCAAGTACCGATAACAGTACCGTTTTTTTCAGATTCTTAACGGTATCGGGTACCAACCCAATGAGGGACCGGTGCATTAAAGTGCCAGTCTGTGGTATACATCCCTAATGATGAACCTACCTAGTTTTAGTGGTTTATTTTCACTCACAGTTCTTTGAATTATACAGAGAGTTTGGCACTATATATAGCATGTTTAGCATTAGCATCTGTCCAGAGATTTCTGAACAGAGAGAGAACTGAGCTGTGACACTGTGGCCCAAGCTCAAGCTCATGCCATGTACCTCACACAACCCCACCTCAAAAAACAAAAACTATACCTTTAACTCAAATTACCGTCATTCAGTGAGATACCAGCCCACAGAAACGCAGAGCCCTCTGGGATCCTGTTACTTTACTGCTCTCTGCTTAAGCAGCACTTTTCTTAATGAGGCTTGACGTTAGTGCTGAACATGGAGCATTAAGAGCTCACACACCTGATTCAGCTTTGCATATGAGAATAAATGGAGGCTTGTAAGGATTTAAAAAATGTGCCCTGAGGATGGCTCCACATTAAAATGAGTAAAAATACTTCAATCAAAGAGCTCTGCTATTTTAAAGATGTAATATGGGGACTGCTTTCTTTACTGACACACAAACTTCACTTTCCTTTAAAAGAAGCACATCTCCTGCATAAATCTTCCAAAGTTCAAGACATCACCTCAGCTTTATCTTGTGAAACGCCTCTTCAGTTTCTCACCTGCTGTCTCTCTCTGGAATTTCTTTGATGGCCAGTCTGACCTGGTTACTGAGGTCTCGTCCCGCGTATACAACTCCAAAAGTGCCCTTTCCCAGAACCACCCTCTCTCCGTGCTCGTCATACTCATAGTCATACTGTGAGGACAGAAACATGCAGAGGTTATAGCATCAATTTAAAGGTCCGATGTCCTGCAAAATTAGTTAGATTTTCTTTAATGTTGTTATAAGGGGCTTGGGGAGCAGAAAAAATGGACTCCTTTTACTATACTCCCAGTTTACCAAAAGAATTGCTCTTACTCTTTAAAAAAAATCATCCTCAACCCTTTGACTAGCATTGTAACCATCTGGTTGACTTTCTGCTGCTCTTACCACCAGAACAATTGCCCAAGTCGCTGCGATCCGAGTCCCAAGCAAGTCTCGAGTCATTTGCTCCGAGTCTCAAGCAAGTCCCAAGTTTTTTCTGTAGTGGGCAAGTCGAGTCGAGTCGAGTCACAGGTTATGACGGGTCGAGTCCCTCGCCATTGTTCCCCAGTCCATCCAAAAACCACTCAGATTTTTAACTTGAAGAGAGAAACCTTATCTTCCCACACATACAACACGTACACCCCCTTTTACTAATGTTAGCTTTGCTAGCTTCATATTGACCACAGGTCAGGCTAACAGTCCTGCCATATTGACCTATGGCAGGACCGTTAACTACCTGGCTAGCATTTGCAGGTTTCACTTACTTGGCCTCATGTGTCCTCAGGTGGCGGATAAAGTTTGATGTTGTGCCCTCTTTTTTGCTTATCGAAGTGTTGCAGGTCGTGCACTTGACGTGTCTTCATTTGCCATCTGATTGAAATTCTTCATATACAAAGAAAATAACTTTGGGCACAGAAGACATTGGGGTTGCTACTTCACTGCAGTAGAAGCGGTGTATGGTAGGAACGTATGGGTGTAGTACTGTGTCATGTGTGGGACAATAATAGGTGACGGACAAGTGTACTGTGAATGGAGCTTCAATAAAGTGAACCTGAAAGGAAAGAGCGGCGTTTATCTCCTGTCTGGCTCTTCATATAAAGCCTTAGTGTGCAATTTTCCGAATCATGTCTGAAGTCAGGTCGAGTCTGGAAACATTTTCTCCCAAGTCCAAGTCGAGTCTCGAGTTTTTACCTCCCGAGTCCGAGTTGAGTTGCAAGTCGCCTCATTAGCAGCTCAAGTCACCTCGAGTCCGAGTCCCTACGACTCGAGTCCAATTGTCTGCTTACCACTGTATGTAGAATTATGAAAGACCATCTTTGTTTGTCCTTATTCACCTCCATAAATAGTGTCCAATTTGGTGGCACTACTTTACATGAATATATTTGTTTTTAAACTAGAAAAATAGGAAGTGAGTCGTTGCTGCAGCCCCTCAGAAATCTACTGTAAAATGAAACACCAGAGTAAGAAAAAAATCTTTCCACATATTTCCAGATCATCTAACGATCATAATTTAGTTGAGGGAAATAAAATTGATAATAATAATGGATCTGAATCCTAAAAAAACTTGGTTTAACCGCCAAATCTCTAAATTTGGCTTTCTGTGATGTTTTCATACAAAAAAAAAAATTGAAATGAAAGAAGTTCATTCATGCCCAGGTTAACCCTTAACAGACAAGTGAACCAGCAGGTTGACCAACATAGCTGCTATCCGACTGCTTGACCTGAAAAATAAAATTTGAAATGTTGCTATATGAAGAAGGAACACGATTTTACCGTAAAAAAAATTCTGAAAATGTATTTCCTAGTTTGGAAGTCAAAGGGTTAAAATACTCCATTTTGGGGTGCTGGTTTGGTGGAGTGGACCATGCACGTCCCACATACATACTTCTGCCGGTCCAGGTTCAAATCCCACCTGTGGCCAGTTTGCAGAGTGTCTTCCCCTCCTCTCTCACCCCATTTCACAAGCCTATCCACTCTCTCTCTGCTATCAATAAAGGCACAAAATGCCACAAAAATACATTAAAAAAATACTCTGTTTTTACTTCCTGGGGTTTATGATGTCATAGCTATACAGACTCCACCTACAGCTGTTTTTTACCAGTCACAGGCATACAACATGACTGTTTTGAAGTCTGCTTCAAGTCCTGAAAGCCCTCCTCCTTCCTCCCATCAGATATTATTTGGGCAGCTAATCAGTGCAGAGCTCATCATCATAGGCTCCCCACCCCCTCAGATGTGAGCGTTTCCAAAGGGGAAATAAAAAGAGCTGCATCTGATTTTCTACAGTGACTGAATGTTTCATTATTCTTTATTATGCTTGAACCAAATCTTTGCTGAGTGGACTCCCATTACAGTCAAACACACCAGGACAGGGAACTTTTAAACTTTGAATAAATACATATACTAACCTGATGTATGAAAAAAATAGCTTATTTTTTTAATTTAACCCTACAAATCTTTCATTTTTAGCTTGTGAAAATGTACCCCTGATAATCTTACTGCACTGTCAATGAGTTTAATATGTTCATTTGTTTTTCTCAAAGCAAACTAAGCTGAAAACAAACAATTCTACCTTTTTGCCTTAATCCTGATTACACAACAGCTATAATTTTCTCTTAAATTGTGATAAATACTTACAGAAAAACAAGTTCTGACTGCGTTTAAGGACCAGTTCATTTAAAAGTGAAAGTCAGTCTGGAGATCAGCCAAAGTAAACTCGGTTTGAGGACTCTTTTGTTACACAGCTCCATAAAAACCAGTCTGACATTCGATCCCTGCTGCTGTGCTGAGTCAAAAAGGGTGCGGCAGCGTTTCAGGATAATTATCTTTTCTTTCCCGAGGCTCCACTGGGATGAGGACAGGTGAATGCAGCAGCAGGTGTCTGTTCTTTTCTGTCAGAGCTGACGAAGCAAACGAGGAACATCCAGGTCTGATCTCAGCAGGATGTGGAACATTTTAAAACATCAGCAGCTGAGTTAAGACTCTGTTTTAAAATCCAACTTTAGAAACATTTTAAAAAGCATGAAAACTATTAGAAGTACCAATAAAGGCTGGCATTGTGTCATGAAAGTAGAGGGTGTGAGTGTTATTGTCAGAGTTAGGAGTAAAGAGATCAAAATTGTCCTCTGTTGAAAACACAACAGTAGTGTTACATTTCTTAACACCCTCCAGGGTTCAATTAGACACTCGGGCCACTTCTTCTAGCTGATCCCAGCTGGGTTGTTTAGTACTTTAAAGGAGTTCAGCTGCTGTGTTCACAAATGTCCAAATGAACCGAGACAACCACGGGAAACTCACTTGTTCCAGTAAAACTCTCCCAAACAATTCAGGCATGACTGCAGCTTAAGTCTGTGGAACTAAAATGGATCTCAGTGAGCACTGGAGATGACCTTGTCCTGAGCTGTCTCACCTCTAAGGCATCTGCATCACAGTCTCCCTCCTCCGGACCCCTCCACGCCTCCTCCGTGATGCTGTTGACCAGATCACAGAACCTGACAAACAGAAAGGAAAAACAACACTCAGCATGTAAATACATCCTCGTTTAAAATTACTAGAATGCTTCAAAAACGAAGCACAAATGTACATTTCTGTTGATATTTCTGACATCTAAACTGTATATTTATCATCCTCACTGTCAGGGTCACAGCAGTGATGATATATATCATTATTACAAGCAAGATGATACGTGACATTTTTCTTCAATAAATGTTTGAACACTTTCTACCCACAAAATTATATGAATTAAAAAAGTCTATACTTAATGTAATAATTAGAAATATTGCTCCTTCAGCATCATCAGTTTGATTTATGTTCCAGAGAAGGATACAAATAAAGGAAATGTAACAGAGGAGATATTTTATAAATTTATTGGTCTCTGAAATATTAACCACTTACTACATTATCCGATTGGCCCTTAATGAATGTGACTAATGGAGCGATCGTCAAATCAACTGTCAGATCTGCTTTGAAAGGTTTCGCCCATTTCCAAACACTTTCTATGAGATGTTGCCAATATGGAGTAGTAAGTTATATCTTTTGGTATGACAGCAATGTTATGTCAGCGTCATTCCTCCCTCCATCATTGGTCTTATGGCTCGGTGATCATCATATCAGATGACCACCATAACAGACAGAATGAGTTGTAGTCTGATCTTGGCATTACGCAAATTAAAAAAAATCTGAGAACTAAAAAGCCACATCTCAGGTATTTTAACCTTTACTGCAGTGTTAATTATGTAGACTAATTACCGTAAAATACCAAATAGTAGCCGGGGCATTTATTTGCTTCAACCACTGAGCAGACCAGGCGTTTATTTGGGACCAGGCAACTATTTGGGACAGGTGTTTAATTCCTTTGCACAAAAAATTTACTTAGCAAAAAATGAAAAAATATGGTAAATATAATAAAATTATTTATTTACACTAGTATGAATAACACCTGTACATTTTCAAGGCAAGATTACAGTACCGTTGTTACACTCTTGTCTTCTTCTTTCAACTCAGCTAAACACTCTTAAAACTGGTCAGGAACGACCAGTTTTAAGAGTGCTGCACCAGGGACATGGAGATAAGAAGCAATGTACCGCTAACTGACATGACCAGCCTCTTGATGTTAGTTAAAAGCAAAAAACAAACAGCGGCAGTGGCAACGTCTTCTTCTTTGGATTTGTGAAGCCCTTGTCCGTAAGATTCTGGCTTTCTGCGCTCTAGTGCCCTCTGTGGACGTTGAGTATAGCTGCACTGTCATGAAACAGAATGCCTCAAGGGCCGTTTACATGACGCCGAAAACACTCAAATCCGACAAGATTTCATTGCGTTTTGGCCTTGCGTTTAGATGGAGCCCGTTTTCAAAAATTTGCGTTTTTACTGAAAACGCAAACTTTTGAAAACGCGTTCCAGGGTGGAAAGACTTGATTCCGCTCTCTATCCAGCTCCGTGTAAACCCGTATCAGAGCGTTTCAGGGTGAAACGCAGACATCACCGCATACGCAGTACTCTTTCACATGGAGGCTGCGCGCGCATACCGGGAACAATAACAGCTTCAGCCGTCCGCCGAGTAACGTGTGAGCATCTTACCATGCTCGGTTTGTTATCCAGAAAAAACTATCCAGACAGATTTGTTGTCCGAACTGATTTGTTGTCCAGAAAAGAAACTCCTGCTTTGTTGTCCGAACTGATTTGTTGTCCAGAAAAGAAACTCCTGCTTCTCTGTGCGTCTTTTCGCCATTGTTGTTTGTGAAAGGTTTTCTTCTTTGTTCATGTGTAATAGCAGCGCTGTCTCTCTGCAGACCTACACCGCCATCTACTGAACCGGCGTGCACACTACAGCGGATTTACAGGGGACTAACTCGTCTCTGAGCGTTGTCATCTAAACGCAGAAGAATTTGAAAACGCAAAGGAAGAATCTTTGCGTCTTCAAGTCAGGAGTTTCCATGTAAACGGCCCCTCAGACCAACATGTATTTGTTGACATACAGAGGGAGGAGAAGCCGACAGGACGTCCAGAGAGACAAATAAACCATGTGAACTGTAAAGGTAAAGTCTGATCATGTTTCTTTTCAAGTGTCAGTTGTCAGTTGTGAGCTCAGCATTTGCATGTGCGTTCTGTAAACTTCTACCGTAGCTCCTAGGCTGTGCTGAATCAATTACGCTCAGCGTGTATTTGGAACCGGGCGTTTATTTGGTATTTTACGGTATTTCCGTCATAGTTTTTGTCAAAGACATTTTATCTCCTAACAGGGAACTAGACAGCGACTAACAGAAACAAGTGCACATGGACAAAAACTAAATTCACTGACATTTTTGTCAACAAATACAAACTAGATGAATATGTTTTACAGAGACTTATACCAATCAGACCTAATTTGGTCATGTAGAAAGTAGGAACAAGTTAGGAATATATCCAATCACAGATACTTTGGTTGTGTGGAAAGGTTGGATGAGTTCAGAGGGACATCCAATCACAGCTGCTTTAGCTTCATGGTGGTGCAACAAGATCGGGTGTGATTCAATCAGAACTTCTCTCTTTATGAATTGATATATTCATGTAGAGCAGGTTCACTGCCTGGTATTGTCACTGAGATGCTCTGCCAGGTAGCCTAAATAAAGGTGACTGCATTTCACATAAAAGTTCAGTTTTTTCTGTTCATTTACACATCCAAAATTTGCCAGCATTCAGTAAAGGGTTATTAGATGTTTCATTTTAAACAACTGTAAAACATGACTTCAGAAATTCAAGGAAACTGGATCCATTCATCACATATTGTTACAGAGAATGTTGGTATTTAGCTGTTGGTCTTATCCAGACGGGGTTACAGCGTGTTTACATGCACACCTCCCACACACAAATTCACATAATGACCTTTATCGCTGTCTCTGCACCATGCTGTGATTTAGCACCTCGCCTTGTCACGCTGTCATCGCACTACACGCCTGCAGGTGTTCTGTCATACACGTGTGCCTCGGCGTGCCCACGTACCCATCACACATATGCACAAAAACAATCAGGCTGCTTCTCTCCCCTCTTTACGGCACCTTTCATCCCCCTGCTTCCTCCCCTTTTTTCTCACCCCTCCCTCCCCGCTGTCGCTGCTTTAGTTCTGTGTTCAGGCAGAGCAGCATCATGATAACAGCAGGCATGACTCACTGACTCTCATCCCCACATAATAGATCTGGAAGTGCTCGGGAGCGTCTGATGTGAGAGTCTGAACACTCTGTGCTTCGATGAGCGGAGAGCGAGGAACACGGCGGTGCAGGAAGGAGACAAGGTGTGCTCCTGGTGATAGAAAGTGTTGCCACCTGAGAGCGGAGCCGACATGAGAGTCTGCAGGGTTTGTACCAGAAGTGATAAAGTAAAGTCACACCTGAGGGAGAGAGTTTACAAGCTCTCAAGACTCACATAAACACTTGAGTTGAAAAGCTGTCAGAGAAATCACATGTTGGATTAGGGAGAGGCTCGAGTATCAGGAACCCAACAGGACTCAGGGCTAAATCCTGATGGCAGAAATTTGTCTCAAAAGTGCTTGAGGCAGAGTTTGTCTCCTGAAAGCAAATGACATGGCACAGACTTGGTGCGAGGTCAGGTTCAGTGCACATCCTTCCCTTCTCTGATCCTGCAAACTTTTAGGGATTAAGGGCCCACTAACACCAGCTCCAGAGTCCCTGTGCTAGGCTAAAACATGATATCTCCCTCTTCAGAGCCCTGCTGGTCTGCAGTCCCTCTGAATTTAAGGGTTAGTTTGCATTTTTTGAAGTGAGGCTAACAGGAGATCGACAGAAGGATCGGTGCGGCATCAGCAGTGATGTGGACTCTGCATCTGTCTGCCATGGGGAAGAGGGAACCGAGCCGAAAGGCAAGGCTCTCAATTTACTGCTCGATCTTCATTTCTACCCTCAACCTCTGGTCATGAGCTGTGGGTAGCGACAGAAAGAAACTCGATAATGGGCGCAAGTGAATGTAAATGAGTTTCCTCTGCAGGATGTCCCTAGAGATAGGTTGAGAAGCTCGGTCATCCAGGAGGGGCTCGGAGTAGAGCCACCGCTCCTCCACATTGAGAGGAGCCAGATGAGGCAGCTCGGGCATCTACTTAAGACACCTTCCTAGTCAGGTGTTCCACGCACGTCCCACTGGTAGGTGGCCTTAGGAAGACCCAGGACACGCTGGAGGGACAATGTCTCTCAGGTGGTCTGGGAAGGCCTCAGGATCCCCAGGAAGAGCCTGACGAAGTCAGCGGGGAGTCTTGGCTTCTCTGCTTAGGCTGCTGCCCCCGTGATTCGACCACGTCTAAGTAGATGGATGGACAGAAGTGGGGCTGCTCGAGGACCAAGACACGAGTAAAACTGGCACTGTAAAACTAATGCCAGTTGATGAACTGGCGAGCTTTGTCCCTGGGGGTGGACGGTAGCGCAGAAAGATTTATCATTTTTGGACCAAAATCGCCATTTCAGACAATGCAATCATGTGAATGCCAAAGGTTCAAATTATTTGCTGCGCTCCTGACTGACCCAGGATCTGTTGTGTCACCTTTTTCACACATTTGCCGCCAATTTGCATTTACGGAAGTGTTTGTGAGCAGGTCAACAATACAAAGCCTCTGTCTAGGAGTAGAAGTTGGAATATCCCTTAAATTATGAAAACAGATTATTTATCATCAATATTATATGATGAATAATGTGTTCTGTGTTTTTGATCATTTATTTCTTTACTATTGTCTATACTGTAAACATAGTGCATGTTGCACTAAAGCTTGATTTGAAGAAAAAATGTTAATCAAATTGAATCACAATCTGCCAGAAAAATGGCAATTAGGACTTTTCCTAATATCGTTAAACCTTTATGACGGTAGCCAATAGACAGAGGTGCATGGTGCCACTGAAAGCCTTATAATTTACCCAATTAAAAGTTAAAACTACTCTGAAATCTTTGTTGGCTCATTAATACACTACAGTAATATTCTTTACAGTGTTTAATTTTTCCTCAACAAAGCTCGCTAGTCTGCTGGTCTTGCACTCGGGAAGGAGCAGTCTTGGGATGAACAGGCTCCTCTGATTGGTGATGAAGTGTGCAAAGGGTGACTGACATCGTCTGAAGTGTCCAGCAGTTTATCAAGTGTTCTTTCCCCCACCATCGTCACCAGAGAGTCTCTGTGTCTCCAGAGACTGTTTCAGGGCAGCAGGACCCCCCCCCCCACACACACACACACACACAGTTTCAGGGGGTCCCTTGAAACAGTTTCAGGGGAGTCCTGTCACCTTGTACATAGTTATTCACAGTTTTCATTGTTCTGAAAATAAATATTCAGAAAATTTCACTGTCCGTTTTTCTTTATTGAATAGTTTCTTGCATTCTGGTTATGTTATATTGCTATGAGACATTGTTGAATTATATCTGGCTGCAGCCCTAGTTCTCCTGAGCACATAGAGGTGTAGAACTTGATATTGCAGTGAAAAATGAGTCCACAGTGAGTAAAAATGTGACAGAAGCAAAAACGGCCTAAAATTCCAATCAACTTCTAAGGTCCCAGAATGTGTAGTTTCTGTAAAGGTAGAACCACACCACTTTTTTCCTGTGTTCCTTATACTTGAGGGTACCTGAGAGTGTGTTGTATATACTCCCACCCTATTTTTAGAATTTTTTAAAATCAGAAAATCAGACAAATTAAATTTTCGTTTCTCTTTTTTCTGATGATTTACAGCCTTTAAATTTTGTGACACTGCATAAAGACATAATTGAGTTACATCAGCTTACAGCCATGGTTGTCCTGAATCCATAGAGGTGCTAGACTTCACTTTACAGAGAAAAATGATACCACCGTGAGTAAAAATATGACAGAAGCAGAAAACGTTCAGAAATGGCTTGGGATTCAGAGGGTTAAGAGCAAAAAAATGTGTGTTATATACGAGAAATTTGTTCATTTATTTAAATGTAAATTCTACCCTCCGTTCCTTTTCAAGAAAATGATCTGTGACCCTGTCGTACCAACTTGGTGTCTTTTCCAGGGATTTTACCAGTGTTCTCTCAATGGCCAGCAGAGCTAGACTGCTTAAACGGTCTTGGCCCATTGTGTTGCGGGTGTAAGACTTGAGCCGCTTTAAACAGGAGAAGCTCCTCTCCAGAACAACTGAATGTAAAACTTAGAAGATGCTCCGGTGGAGGGTTATACTTCAAGATCAATGATTGGCTCATTTCACTGTCAATTAAAAAAGGATTTGGCCTCAGACAGATCATCCAATCATGATGCAGAAGCCGAGCGTCCAGGCCAGCCCACTGCCTCATAGACCCCCAGAGACGCTGAGCGTCCGATGGGCGGGACAAAGCCCAGCGTTTATCCAATGACTGTCCAGTTTCCACAGTGGAACAACCCACTCTACGCTTCCCCATCGAAGTCAGAAGACGCTCAGCGTCCGACTGTGTTAAAGCGCAGAGACTCTGCAGAGTGAATGTGAAGGAAGTCGCGCCAGTTACCTGGGATAAGTAGCTGATTCTGAACAAAAGATGAAGGTATTCTAGCGCATATTTAGTCAATGAAATGTACACACAGCAGCACATATCATCACTTTTTTGGGACATTTTAGGGGAAGCTGAGCTTCCCTTGCAGTCTTAGAGCAATTCCCACTGGTGTATCTGTAAAATCAAGTTTGTCTTCAGCATGTACTATATGATAACAATTGTTATGAATTGGCAATACAAATAAAGATTGATTCAAGACATTCATTGACGACAAGTGCACCTCAGAATAAAATAGAGGGAAAGACTCGAAATTGACTGAGTTTGTGTCTCATTTTCATTAAATTCAGCCCTGCAGAATTCTTACCCCTGCCATGATGTCAAACAGATGAGAGTCAGAACAGGCAGACAAACCTTTTACAGTGCATCTCTGTGCAGAAATAAATCTGGAAGTCCTCTGCATTGTGAAGGACGTAGAGGAAGGCACTTCTCTCGTCAAACTTGGAGATGCTGCGGAGGAGAAGTTCATGGTTAGATTGAGAGTCATCACATGAGAGCAGACACTCAAGGGCATGAATGAGTCTTTCAGTCAAATTATGACATCAACCATCAACTCTCTGGCCTTAAATAAAGGAGCTTGTGTCCCTGCGTTTGCACAGCCTCTGCATCAAAATACAAAACCCAGCGGAGGAGATTTCATAACAGACGAGTGTGCAGCACTACGGACGAGAATAGTTGGTATCTGGGCAAAATCTTGACTCAATTATGCAACTTTTCTTCACAAAACAAGAGGAGCTTCTGGTCAAACGGGGACTTCTTCATCTGCTGAAATGAGCGCTTGTCTGAATGTGCACCTTTGTGCCAGGGCTGGTTGTGCCGAGCCAGACAACAGAGCGGCTGTATGTGTGGTCGTTTTGTTGCTGGCAGAGCTGCTTTTGTGTCCTGCTGACTGTCTGCAGGCTGAGTGGGCACACAGAATGAGTAGTTCCCTAGCAACATGTGAGCGCGGCCCTCCGCTTCTCCCTCATCTGACTCTGAATTCCTCTGAGGACCGTGGAGAAAAAGAGGCCCGCAGAAGATGAGAGTGGCAGACTGTCTGTGGTGTAAACGGAGCAGTCTGACTCGTACATGTGAGAGATGACGCCATGATGATGTGTGCCAGCTCTGTATTACTGTATGAGCTGCATGAATTGTAGAGAAGTCTTTTATGACTGCAACACATGAGACAGAAATAAAATCTACACAGAGCATAAATATAAGAATGTGTTTCTATTGCTTTTGTCTTAACATCTCCAAGGTCAGTAATGACCTCAGCCAAGGGGGGGGTTATGTTTCTTTGTTGCTGGGCGGATTTTGCTGAAATTTTCAGGAGATGTTGGTAATGGCCCAACTTTAAAAACATCAGATGGAGTGCTGGTTTGGCAAAGTGGTAAGCAACCAGGCATGTCCCATATACATGCTCCTGCCATCCCCTGGTTCAAATTCAGTCTGTGGCCAGTTTGCAGACACTTCCCCTAATAAGTCTACCCACTGTGTCTCTCTCCTATCAGTAAAGGCACAAAAAAGATTATATTTTGGTGGTGATCCAGATAACGCAATCAGCAACTAATTGCTTTTGTAACTGTCTAACTAATAATGATATCAACACGATTCTGAATGCTAGGTGTGGCTTTTCAGGGTCATGAATCATATTATGATGGTAACTTTATCATAGAACTTTTGGTTATAGATTTAACAGCGATATGTGAGCTACTAGAGCTTTCTAGTTAGAGAAAACTTACATATTCTGCAGTAAAACTTCTTAAAGGCATTTTTTTAATTCTTCTGTTTTAGTCTGATGCTTGGATCATCAACTGCATTTGTACAAGGGCCACTTTCTTGAAATATAATAAAGAGGCCAGACTTCAAGTATTAATATTTTGGTCCACCTAATAATTACTTGCAAGGATTTTTCGAAAATAAATATATCTTAGCCTTCAAAAGTGATAGCAGTCCTTATGCTAGCTATATAAGGCCAATTAAGATATCTGGGCTACTTCGGTTTGAACATTTAAATACAGAAACTTCTGGTTCTTATCGGCTGATATTTTTTTATATATTTTTATATTTTTTATTTAAAGGTTGAGTACTTTAAAACTGATCAAACATGAAATGATTCCTGGGGGGTAAACATACTTAAGGGGTCCAAATGACCCAAAGATCACCTTTCAATCACAAAATGTTTCCCCTCACATTTCCAGAAATGTATAATATTCTGGGGGCCTAATATGGCCCCTGGGCCTCCAGTTGATGATCACAGCTTTAAGACTGTTTGTAAAGCATAAACGATCACTTGATGTATTTTGTGGAAACCATTTCTGTGGGCAAAATATCCCATTTCAAGTGAAATGAGACTGACATGTGTTGTGCTGTATCTTATATTTTTGCATTTCATCTCTTGTAACAGATGAGATCATGATATCCAGTGTTGGACCTAATGAGTAAATTACTTTTTGATGTAATTAGTGATGCACCATGTTGGTTTTGTAAGTCAAATAATGAGTTACTAGTTACTTTTTTATAAAAGAAATTCTTTAAAGAACAAATACTGCCCAACATCACTTTCCACTTGTTGCTGAGGAACAAAACAGCACTGTTTCTGTTTCTCTCGTACTTGTTCGCTCACTTGCGAGCACCAACACGCAGTGATGTGAGCACAGCCTTGTCAGTGTATGCAAGAAGTCTAATTCCTAGCTGAACAATCACAATCTGTGTGTTAAACTGTGTCTAAATTGTGCTAACTGTTAGGATTGTGAGCAAAACAGAAGCTTTGACGGTTTTAGCCATAGACTGTAAAAAACATGGACGTCATGTCGCTGGGCTCGAATTGAAGTCGCCACAAAAACTGCTCCCCCTGGTGACTGGCTGCAGTATAGGTCAACTCTCCGTCTCCCCCATTCATCTGAACGGGCCGTAGTGAAACTTAAAAAATTATTACACCTCGTAGAAATATTTCTCCCATCCGTATGCTGTGGTGATATGAAAGTATTATTGGGACTTGGCCAGCAGTTTGTTTTTAAAGTCTACCCAGCAATGCCATGAAAATATAGGCATTATATTCGTTCAGAGAGAGAGCCTTGGAGTGCTTTCCTGATATATTCATGCCTTAATATCATAGCAGCATGCCAACTATGACTGCTAAATTAATCAAAAATCTGAAAACATGCCGTCTGCTCTGCTTTAAAGAGTCGTGACAGTCCTCTCAATTGCAGAAATGATTTGATGAACGACTCTTATAACTCGGAGAGACATTCTGGAGCTGGACAATATTCTTCTAACCCACGAGCTGATGATAAATCTAAACCAATCACCCTCTAGAGACAAGCGTGAGATCTCTGCCTCATCACTCATCTGTAATATAGATGTGTCATTAAAAGCAGCACACACTGACCTGACGCCTCGCACCGACGTGGCGCTGAAGTTCCACTCATGAATCCCCTTGGTCTGCAGGACAAAAAGAAACAAATATCACTCCAGCTGCAGGGGGACGCTCCATCAAAGCGTCCCCTGTGAGAGACGCTGCACTGATTGATTATAGCTCAGTGATAATGGCATTACAGCAGCAGCATGTGCTGATTGAATCTGCAGCAGTAAAAAGACGTTAGGTTTATTAGGTTGTCTGTCACACATGAATGAAATGAAAATAAGAAGTCACTCATGTAGCAGGTTTAAAAAGATCAGCGTCTAATGTGCAGCATATTTTATATTTCAGCAGCAGAAATGTTCAACAATATGAGAAAATAATCAATATGGATGATGCACAACAGTCAAAAGTCCATTATCACTGAGGAGCGATGCACAAAAAGATGACAGCAGAGAAGGCATAATGCATCTGGATCTGCTGTTAGCAAACATAACAAGTGCCTCTAATGTAATAACAATAAAAGTTACATAATATAGAACATCAATAACGTTGCCATGACTGCACACAGAAATAAACAGAGCATGTTTGAAGTGAATAAGAGTCTGTTTTTGAATGAATCATGGCGTAATGACCTGCCAGCCAATCAGAAACAGGCATCATCTGTAGCTTAGGGAGGATGTAGGGATGCAACAAAACCCTGAAATACTATATAGAGGCTGAAGATGGCAACACAAGGCTGCAACTGGTGGTGCTTGTGACTTTTGTTATTTTAAATATTTTCTTTTTTATTTAGAATCCAAGTTTTGAACATACCGATTCGAATCAAGGCGAAACGAAGTAAGAAGACAAACATGAGTAATGGAAGAGAAGAAAAAAAATACAAAATACAAAAGACACAAGACATGAAAGTAACACTCGTACGCAGCGGGATTGTAGTTTAGGTACTGCTACTTCTTCCTTAAAATCTGATCTAAGTGATCTGACAAACTCAATTCAGTTTCTTTAAATATCTTCAAATACATTTCTTCTCTATCCAAATGAAAAAGTCAATTTTTCCATAACAAATATATCATGCATAACATTAAACCAGTATGTTAACGAAGAGATTTCTGACAAAGACAATTTTTTGTATAGCTTTTTACAAGCAACCAACATGACTCTGTGAATGAGCTTTAGACAAACCCTGGATTGCAGGTGGCATCTGACTGGTACATTATTCTGAAAGAAAATTCTATCTTAGTCTTCAAAACGTTTCCCATGCTGTCTTTGATCGACTTCCAATAATTTTTAATTACAGAACAGTCCCAAAATACATGGTAGTGGTTTGCTTTTGTCTTTCCACAACCTCTTCAACAGTCTGTCCCTCTGAAGAATCTAAAAGGTTTATTCAGTTGAACTCTCTCCAGGACCTCCACTGTTTATCAATGACAGTCTCCCACTCCTCTGTCGTCATTACAAAGTTAGCCTCCAATTCCCATTTTCTTATGATGTACTCTCCTCACCTAGCTCCTTAAGGCTTTTATACAGGTGCTCGTGCTTTTTCGGAATAGTTCAGTATTTTTGAAGGGGGGTTGTATGAGCTCCATAAGGCCACTAAGTACATTAGATGAAGTAGAAAGTTTCTAATCTCCCTCAGTAAAGCCCCGTTTCCACCAGAGGGTTCAGTATGGTTCATCTCAGTACGGCTCGCTTTATGTGGCATTTCCATAGGCTAAAACCAGGACAGGACTCCTTGTTAGTGAACTGTACTGTCCTACTTTTTGGGGCCCTTCTGTTGGGGTGCCAAGCATATCAATCCAACCCCAGAAGGTGGAGCTAGAAACACTGCAGTCTGTCGATTAGTCGTAGGAGACGTCACTTCCCGTGCGATAGTGGAACAACACATAACCCCGCCATGTTTTTTTTTTTGTTTTTTTTTAAATGTATATTTTTGGGCATTTTGTGCCTTTATTGATAGGAGAGAGAGACAGTGGATAGGCTTGTGAAAGGGGGAGAGAGAGTAGGGGAAGACACTCTGCAAACTGGTCACAGGCGGGATTCGAACTCGGACCGGCAGAAACATGTACATGGGGTGCTAACCACTATGCCAAACCAGCACCCCAAGCCCGCCATGTTTAAATCTCCACTCGTCTTTGTGAAGATAACTCTCGCGGCACACAGTCTTCTCTGAAACAAAGCTTGGTTCGTAACAAAAAGCAACATGCTGATCACATAAAAAAAGAGAATTGCTTTGTTTACTGCGTCGTGTTTTCTTCTTTGTTGTATCTAATAGCCGGGTACACGGTGTCGCACTGCTATGACGTCACGCTATCAGCATTCGGCTTATACGCCACCTACCAAGTAGGGTTCGGAAACGCAAACAGGATCTGGCTTTACCGATCCGGCCTGAGCCAAACCGTGCTGATCCATACCAGACCACTTGGTGGAAACAGGGCTTAAGCTACAGTCTGTAAGAATCTGTTACGCAGAACCAGCCGCAAACAGGGAAGTATCGTACCAGGAACAAAGGGTATTTTCTCCGCCTAAGAGAACTCCCATTAAAAAAATATGCCACAGTTTAAGAGGACACTACCTAGAAAGTGCATTAACTTTTCGGAAATATTAATTTTATCTTAATTTAGTGCTGTTGTGAGCTGCTGAATCACTCCAACTCCTTCTCAGCTGTTGTAAACATAACAAGCTAGCGGCTTCAGACCCCAGTTGCAGACTGATTGAAAGCAGATTATATGAGAAATACTTAGGAAATGGGGTTTTTGAAATGCTTGTAGGCAGAGTAAATACCCATTGTTCCTGGTATGATACTTCTCTGTTTGTGGCTGGTCCTGCGTAATAGACTCTTACAGACCGTGGCTTACTGAGGGAGAGGAGAGAACTTTCTACTGCATCTAATGTACTTAGTGGCCATATGGAGCTCATACATAAATATATGAACTATTCCTTTAAGGTTGCTGGTCCTAATCCCTGAGTTGTCAGAGCCTTTCTGTGTGGAGTTTGCACAATCTCCTTTCTTTGAACACTCCAGTTTCCCCCCACAGACTTGTTAGGTTAATTGGTAACTATAAGGTTGGGGTGTATGTGTGCGAATAGCTGTTTGTCTCTACACCTCTGCTCTGTGATTGGCTGATGACCGGTTCAGGGTCCAGCTGTCAAATAATGGAATAGTTGACAATAATCTGTTCTCAATGACCTATAAGTGCATTGTTTTGTGATTTAAAAAAAAATGTATTTTAGTTTTTTATTAATTCTTGACTGTTGATTCTTGGTTTTAGTGCTTTGCAAAAGAAATGTTGTATTTAGTGCTCTGGTATTTTTTTCTCAATGTTCTTCCAGCTGTTTCAGGACTTGTCTGTGATCAGATGACAAAAACTGACAAAAGGGTTTTTCTGTTATAAAGATTTGTATCCCTGCAGGGGATAACTGGACTTATTTACTGTATTTGACTGAACTTTAGCCATAAAGAGACATATAAATGACAGACATTCACCTTATCGTCAGGAGCAACATGCCATATTGACACCGTGTTGTCGTCCACGTCTTTGTTGATGGACAAATATGAAGGCTGGTACACTTTGGTGGGCTCCAGTATCAACACCTGGGAAAGAAAAAATGTGCAAATACTATAAACCAAGTCCCCTTTTTCTTACTTGATTGACTCATTCATGCAAAGAAGTCCCAGGACAGTAATTTCTTACAGGGAATCTGACAGAGGAGACATCTTTCTTAGTTGCCTCCACCAGGAAGTCCATCCAGAAATCTACCAGCTCTTGTTTTGGGGCTGGCTGCTCGGATCCGGGTTTCTTAAACTGCTGGTAGATTAAAATGGTCTCCACTAAGGAGCAGAGATACCTAAACCAGAGAGAAATGCATTAAAACACAACTAAATCTTAATATAAGAGCAGTTATTTCACTACAAACATTGTATCAATGACCAGAATATTATAAACTGCTATTATAAACAAATAACTAACTGTGTGTACACTATGTTTTAAATCCTTGAAAATGGATTCAGATTTAATTAAAAAAAAGAAATATCTGCATTGATTTTCATGCAGGGGCTCATTTTCTCTGAGACATATCTGGAAGTTTTCACAGCACCAAACAAACAGAGGCAGCAGGGTATTAGGAACTACAAGAAAAGCAGCTGCACAGTGTTTACTGCAAGAACACACATGCTGCGTGTCTGATACAATCTCAATCAAATCTGTTCAAACTGATAAAACTTACTTCATAAGAAAACAATCTGAGAAAAGCAACAAGAAAAAGCCGTGATACCGGGGAGAATAAGAAAAAAAGTTTCTTCTCGGCTCCCTTAAAAATTAAAGTGGTTATTTATTAGTGTCACTTTGATATTTATTATTTTTATCACTGCATTTTGGATCATTGCTGAAAATAAACTCTGTGGAGAATGCAAAGTTATAAAACCTACATGTTCTGCTCACTTAACAAATGAACCCACTTTTCAGGATTTTTTTTAAGCTTAAACGCAACAGTCGAGAATGAACAGCTATTAGTAAGCTACTATGAAACTACGCCTATTGTGATCTCGTCTTTGAGAGTGTCCTCATAAAAGAGTGCCCTGATCAAGTTGGTCCATAAGGCCCAGGCAATAGTGTATGAATTATTCTTTTTATAAAACCAACAGAAACGCTTGCCATCAGGTCTCCGGCCACTTTTATAGTCACAGTGTCGTGTGGATTTGCTGTTCATCATGAGACTGGGATCCAAATTCAAGATTTCCTGCTGCTTAACAGAAGGTTTTTTCTTGCCGCCATGAGGTAGGGACTCATGATTGGCTATTTGGATTTATGTTGGGTGTTGGATGTATAGATTTGTATATTAATGTCAGGGCTCTAGAGTGCAACCATTTCAGGCGCACATGCACCCAAAATTTTTGTGGGTGCACCTAACATTTTGTCTTGGGCCCACTGGTGCACCAAGAAAAAATGTTAGGTGCGCTCTTACAAATTTAAGTTGATAAAAGTGACTAAGGTAGTGGATAAATCCACTGAGAATCCACCTTGCATCTTCAAAGGCTGCAGGCTGTCGGGCCACCCAAACACATGCACACACAGCCCTCAGTCATCATCCAATCAGCTGTTAGTATGAAAATGAGCCCAGGTGGGCCTGACTGTGGTGTCAGGTTTCAGCAAGACAAGTATTTCTTTACATCTTATTCTTGTTTAAAAGTCATTTACATTATATAAAAGTTATGGAGAGTGATAAAATGGTGACCATATGGCTTTAAATATAATACGTTAAAAAATTTGGTGCACCTAGTTTTTTTGCTGGTGCACCTTTAAAAAAATTAGGTGTACCGTTGCAACCAATGCAAAAAGTTAGTCTGGAGTCCTGTATGTATATTTTATATATGAATATATGTATCTATACATATGTGTGTATCCATAAAATGAAGAGTTTTATGCTCTATTGTAAAGTGTCTTGAGATAGCACTTGTTATGAACTAGTCTTTTGCAGGAGTTAGTTAGCACTGTTGTTCTAAACACATAAATCTGATGATGCCTGATTCATAAGTAGGCAACACACAATACATTTTTTTAAAATTTCTCATCAAATGTTAAAATCTCATGTGCGTGCATTTACCACAGACTTAATTCGAACATTAATCTGAAACTAGTATTCTAAATCCCATGAAGTGTTTAATGCTAACTCAATGCCTTTTGTATGGACTTGAATAAGCAAAGTTCTTCATGATATCTTCTTTATATATTAAAGGGCCCATATCGAGTTATTTTGAGCTTCATATGCTCTTTAATGCATAAAACATGTCTCCTGTATATGATACAGCACTTCTTTGCACAAGAGAAAAGTCTGTGGCCCCTGAACAACTCGTTCACCACTCTCACCAAGAACAGATCTACCACTGTGACATCATACCATTGTTCTGTGGGCAGATTAAGCGCATTGGCTCAGGCTTGCGAGCCAAGTGCAGACACCATAAAATGAATGCAGAGTTGTTGAAAACATGGAGTTGGTTTTGCATGTAGTGACAGGAGCTCTAATAGAGTCTCAGACAAACTGAGGATACGGCTTGATCAGGGTCCTCAGTATAAGAAAACTATTTTTGTCATTATGATTGTAAACATACTGTAGCAAAACTAAAAGACCCTGATTGAAGGTCAAATCCTCGCTCTGAAAAAATAAATTCTGTAAACACTGGCCACAGGTGGTTGCAGTGATTTCAAGGTACAGTGCAGCACAGCGACGCTGAAAGTGAAGGTGAAGGTGAGGTAATTTGAGTTCTCTGCCTCATAATTGGATAAATATTTGTCCAGGTTCTCACCAGATGGGGGCCTTGAGTTTGAAGAGTTTCTCGGAGGCCTGGATGACCCTGGTGTTGTCACAGGCCAGGATGCTGGCGCCCAGGAAGAAGCCCACGTCCCAGTAGCTCTGCAGTTTGTCTAAGCTGCCTTTCTTCCCCAGCAAGCTGCTCAGCTTCACACCTGGGGGACGAAAAAGATGCGATACAGAGCACAGTGCTGAATTTTTTGAGCCATATCAGAGATCATGTTAATGTTTTTAAACGCAAATTCAAAACCTTCCTCTTTAGTCTGGCTTTTACTCGAATTTACTGTACCCATATTAATCTGTTTAATTGTTAGTCCCCAAGTGTTTATTTCCCTGTTAAAATGTATTACCGTTTAGGTGTTTTTATTCTTATGACAGCACCCTTTAAGTGTTTTTTTTTGTTTTACTTAATTTTAATTTTTATTCTGTTTGATGATATTTTCAACTGAACACTTTAATCGAACCTTTAGTGTGTGCTGGGGCTGGGTTTTTCCAGCAACCTCATGACACATTACATATCCCGCTACACGTAAAATGTGAACATGCCTCCCATAATGTAGCATGCATAGCGGCTAATGTAGCGGCTAACGGCTAACCACAGTTAATGACCGTTGGCCTTTAGCCTCTAAGTTAGCAGCTAACGGCTAACGGCCTATTACTATCGTCTTACACTAAATTGTACCACACAGATGATTCATTTAACACTTATATGTGACATGAACCTCGTCAAAGACAATCCCTACAAGTAAACTTCTGAGGAGGGCAGATTTTGCCAAGTTTAACTAGGTAGCCATGAGGACAATAGGCTAAATGGCATGTATGTTCTCAACTTCCGGTTGTCCTCACGTCTGCATTCTGCAGCTCCCGCCTCTCTTCCCTGATTGGGCCGTTAAGAATCCAGCCGAGTGAATTCGTTGGACAACGGAGGCTGGCAAGACGGACCTGCAGGATTTCAGAATCAGGCAGGTCTGTCTGCTCTGCAAGGCTACAGAATCGATACAGCCTCAATATTTTAACAGTTGGCACAGTTCAAAGTAGAAGCCAAGCTACATGGTGAAACACATGTTCCAAATTTAAACTTAAGTCTACCATCTTTGAATTTCAGTTTCTCAAGTTGTAGAATCATTTAAAACTCATCCTTGTTCCTTTTGTTCTAGTAATAATAAACAAACTTTGTCAGGAATTCCGTTAAAAGAGTAGTCAATGTTCACAATTTACATATATCAGGATACATATTGTATCGTGGCCTCAGTATCGGGATTCGTATTGTATTGTGGGGTTGCTGGAAATACCCAGCTACTATATAATAACTTTTTGCACATGTTAACAAGGTAACCTGCATCTGTGCTAACTCTGCTATCCAGTTGTAGTGTGCTTAAGTATGCCGTGACGAGTCAAGTGTATGATCAGTATCAATCTCTTTGTACAGATAATAAATGGCAGCATACAAACAGAGCAGCCTCCTGCTTCTTAATCTTCACACAACGCAGAGTCAGCGGAGTTTTCTCGAACAGCCAGCTGCAGCGAAGTGCAACTGCACACGGTTACATGTGCATGGATTGAAGGGTGGGGGTTAGCGGGTTGGTTAGTGGGTTAGGGTCATACTTCCTGTTATCTTCTTTTAATTTATCTCTGTTTAAAAAGCTGGATGTTTTATAAGAAGAGTGTTGTATAAAGAACATTTAATGGATTGACTGATGTGTCTTTAATGACAGCCTGTTAGTATTTAACATCTTCTAATGACCTTTTTCATCCAGCTGTATGTTTTCTCAGACTTTAAAGGTACGGGCAACAGTATTTTTGTTTCTGCAGAGGTGAGCTGCTGCGTCATGTCCCGCTGCAGTAACCAGCTATTCAGAAAGACTGTTGGGGGTTTGGGAGGAATTATCAGAGGGGAGAGAAGTGTCTGAGAGTGGGCCTAGTCCAGGGAGCTGCAGGCTAATTCCCAGGACTGTTTGCCCTGGTTCACATTCCTGAGCTCCTCTGAGCCTCATATTTGTGCAGATGATTCAAAACAAGAGTTTGAGTGCATGCTTGCTTACAAACAGTTTACTGTTTATGATCAGTTACTTTATTTAAAACTTTATAAGGTGCATGACGTGATTGGACTCGCTTGATGAATCCACAGTGAGAAACCCTGCAGCCGCCCCTCGGTCATCAGAAGCTCCTGAAATATGTTCTGGCAGCAGACAGCATTTTACAGAGAAAAGCTGTGAGGACAAATCCTTTCAAACCTTCCTCTGAACAAACAGTAGACATTTATAATGAGGGATTACATGGTGCACAGCTCAGAGCTTTTAGCTAATTAACTGCCAGATATTTCCTCGGTGAGTTTGGGACAACACCGGCACATTATAACTATTACACTGATGTGGCGGACACTGGAGAGAGCTGGACTTCATTAAAGCTGAATAAATACGAATAAAAAGTTATTTAGTGGAGACATGCTCTGTAGCAAGAGTTACATGTTAAGTCTGGATGTATAAAAGTTAAAATTTTGCTTTTTAATTTTATTTCTTTTCTAAATATCATTCTGGAGTACTTTTGCAGAAGCAGGAGGGACATTCACTTTTAATATTTTACAATTCATTCTATTTAGTTTACTACTTTCTTGTCTTTATAACAAACTTATTGGTATCTCTATCTTTCCTTTATATTTTAGTATTCTACTTTTGCTGTTTTTTTTCTTCTATTCCAGCAAGAGTTATCAACTATTTCCAACGGTTTCCCTGAAGCATGCAATTAAAACAAGAGTTAGAACATTTTAAAAATACTTTTTTTTTTACTTTATTGTTTGGTATTGATTTGATTATCATTTTATGCCTTGTGTTTTTTTTAGTCTTAATCTTATTACGAGTAACTAAACATTAAAATCACTGTTTTTATTTGTGGAACTAGAGTTTCCTGATTGCACGTGATTGTTATTCATTTTATTATATTTTATTTCTGTTTCTGTTCACATTTAAAGAGTTCCTTTAAATGAATGCTATGTCTTTAAGTGTTTTTTCAAGTTATTTATCTTATTTTATTTTATTTCATAGTATGTATTTTTGCAAATGATTTTATGTGAAGCTGTTGAGTTAAAATGTTTTGTTGTTCTGGTTTTATTACCTCTGGCAAGGAGGTGATGTTTTGGCCAGTGTCTGTTTGTTTGTTTGTTTGTTTGTCTGTTAGCAACATTAGGCAAAAACTACTGGATGGATTTACATGAAAATTTTACTAGAGGTGTGGTTTGGTCCAAGGAAGAAGCAAATACATTCTGGTGTTGATCCACGTATTAGTCTAGATGCAAAGAATTACAAAAAAAATTCAAAAAATCCCATAACTACAACATTGGACTGCTTTTAAAAATATATATATCTGACATCACTTCATGGACTTGCTTCAAAATTTACAGGATAATTTATATCATATACCTCTACCATCAAGGAAAATTTAGTCTGAATCCGATCCAGATTGAAGTCACAGAAAAGCATTTAACTTTATACTGGTGAATTCCATTCTCCTTAGCTGCTGTGAGAGTTTTGCGCCTTTTAAGTCTTATAGCACCTGTAGTTTATTTGCAAAGTGACATCAACATTTTCAACCCTGTTACTACGTTTCCCAGCTTCCTTTGCAATTCCAGTTCAGGAGTTCTCCTCATGGACAGACATAAATGAAGCCTTGGCTGTCCAATTAGAGCAGAAAAGCCACTGAGCTGCGCTCTGGGAGTGCTTTTCCAGTTATTGTTGTTCTTATAACACTCTTAGTTACCTTGGTTTTGAAATAAAGATGCTTATAAATAAAGATATCACTGTTAAGTATTGTAGTTTGCTCAGTAGAGAAATACTGTTTTTCTTGAAACGGCTTTAAAACCATGCTCATGTGTCTTTTCTGGGTCTATGGAGCATTATTTCTTCATTTAAATCTGGCAGTAAGAGATCTGGCTCCTCCAGACGAATAGTGTGTCACAAACAAAGTAAAAATCAACAGTTGGAACATTTTCAAATATATTTAATACTTTCTTAAAATGGCTTTTAATAGTTTGGGGGTGGGGGCATATTTCTAATGTTACTAATTCTACATTTCATGTCTCGTGTTAATCTTTAGTCTTCATGTTTTACTTGTCTTTATTCATATTTAGCGGTAAGTAGAGGCAGAGGGGATCCAGCTCTCGCAGAACAATAACTGGAAACTGTGGGCTTCATCAATGACTGCCTTGCTTTGTCACAATAGGATTGTGGGTAGCGTAGTTACTTTGAGACTGAAATAAACCATGTATTTCTTAAAATAAAGCTGAGGAAATATGAGCCTGTGTCGTTCACAGGAGCACACACCATTGTTTTACACCCTTTTTATTTAAAGTTAACAACCTTGAGATCGCAAAGGATGTGATCAGCTTTGGCTCATTCAAGCGATTTCCACACGTAGGCGAGCACTTTAGAGAAGAGAGAATAGGAAAGCTCTTTACTGTACTATATAAACACACCAGAATTTGTACAGTGAAACACAGTTCGGTATCCTCTGTGGCAGCAGAGAACACACAAAAGAAAATAAAGTTATAAATAGAGGTTTTCTTCCATTTAAACAAAAAAAAAATCCCTGCCCACACAAAAACACACAAATGCACTGTTAAATCCCTCCAACTTTTCTTGTAATTTCTAAGCAACAGCTGCTTTATTGTCACATCTGATCCTACCGCCATGTCTGACTGGTGTTATGGTTTAACTTGTGGCTTTATTAACTGGTGACAGCAGGCATGTTAAGTAAATATTTCTTTGTTTATATCCCAGTAAGAACACATGGGTCACCAGTCAACACAGTCACTTGTGAAACAATAAAACACCGAGCCTCGTCCAAATCTTTTGCAGTGTTTGTATCACAAGTTTTCAATCCAGCATCACAGTGAGGGCGGTGCTGAAAGTCTGTGTTGGTGTGTAAACAGTCCAGTTATCAGCACTTTCAACACTAACAGTTTAACAATGTCCACAGCAACATGTAAACAGTGAGGGAGAGGTTAGGGCAGAATGCTTTTAAAAGTATTCGCATCTGTGTGGACAAAACCTGGCCTTGCAGAGCAGCTGGACCTGCCTGGTTCATTGTATAAAATTCTGTACGTCCGTCTTGCCAACCTTCATTGTCCAACGACTTAAACTGGCTAAATGCCTAATGGCCCAATCAGGGAAGAGAGGCGGGAGCAGCGGACGTGATGACAACAGGAAGTGACTGCATGCTTGAAAACAATGGTGGCTTGTTTTTATCAGAAATGGACTCAATTTTTTCTTTGAAAGAGAAGCAAAGAACGTCAATTGAAGCCTGTCTTACGAGAAATCATGTTTTTTCCTCCACGGACATGCCGGTTAGTCTGTGGTCATCATGGTTACTCAGTGATACTTGGCATAAAAATATGCTATCCTCAGAAGGTTACTGGAAAAACTTAGTAGGGATTGTCTTTGACGAGGTTCATGTCACATGTAAGTGGCCTGGACCACACATATATGGATATTTTTTTGACCGGATATCTTTGTCCTTGTTTAAAAAAAATCTCTGTCCACACCACAGAAATATCTCTGTCCATACGAAGAGGCAAAACTGAAAACGATCGCCTCTGAAGCCTGCAATGCCATGTCTGGACGACAAGTGGCAGGTTAGCAAAATGTGAAAACCACAGAAGAAGAACGTTATGAGCATGCGCAGTCAAAAACAGGAAGAAGAAGCAGTCAACAGAGTAAGATGATAAGATCATTACATTCATTTGTAGAGCTGTAACGAGGGCAAAATGTGCAAAGAACACAGAGATAGCACGGTAAATGTCAACCATCATTCTTGTTGTTGGCAACCGTTGCTACAGTGACTTGTTGCTAGGCGCTTGACGTCATCGCGTCAACACCAGCTCCGCTTAACATCGCTACAAGGATCCACTCAACTGGATATTTATTTATTTATTCACTTTCTTATCCGTTTTAAAAAGTCTCCATTTATGTGGGTGAAATCGCCGTGTTGGTGTGATTGAGAGGCCCGATTGGACAGAAAAATGTGCGTTTAGGAATATATGGAACATTCCTAGCTGGGTACGCAATGGACAGCTGGAATTAATTGGTTCAAACAAAGGATTGGACATTAAATGTCACATATGGACACTAAAAGACACTCAAGAATTATGTCATACTTCTGTAAATGGAATACAAATTTACAATAATCTGCTGATATGTGAAAAAAGAGGAGACTAAATATTGAGGAAATGGGGACGGGACTAGATAAGCTTTGCTTCTTCTGTCTTCCCTTTTGGACATGTACAATGTGATCATCTATTGACAATGTGTGATGCTGAATAAGTGTGCTGACATGACCGATCCGATCCGATCCGATCCGATCCGATCCGATTCGATTCGATTCGATTCGATTCGATTCAATTCAATTCAATTCAATTCAATTCAATTCAATATATCCATATTAGTGTGGTCCAGGCCTAAGGTAGTTTAAACTAACGACGAATGACAAGCTAGGTCATATGTAGTAGCGTTGCTTGATGTGAATTGGTCTGTGATGAGTCCAACAATTATCCAATCACAAGCTGCTGTTGTTTTTGAAGGTTCTGCCCCTGACGCATTTTCGAACAGCTCTTTCCCAGATGTACTAATGAAATATTTCCGTGGACATATGAAACAGTCCGTCTGGCGTGTGAGGTTAGACATAATCTCAGACAACATGGAGGAATGAGTGGGCATGTATCCCCCTCTTCACCCATAATGAAGGCATTTATGAAAACATCAGCTCAGCCAAAGCCCTGCTGTTTGGTAGCACTTTAATATTACTGAGCATTATTTAAGACATTTTTTACATTCAGCCTTTTATGAATCACTTCTCTGCTCCCTTGAAAAGCACTTTGAACTGCAGCTGAGAATGCTAAAGAGTTCTTCAGTGAATACACAAAATTTAGTTTACTGGCTGATGGGAGTCTGACGTCCACTCACCCACTTTACGGAGCTCGAAGGACGTGTCAAACTGGTGTCCCGCTGCCAGGAGCAGCACGGCGTAGTTGATCCCAGAGTGTAGTGTTGGCTCTGACTCAAACCCCTTTTTAAACCTGCAAGGAAGAAACAAAATGCCTTTAATAAACATTCCCCGGTCCCTCTGAGATAAAGGATGACTTTCTCGGGGCTCCCTCGCTTCCTGAGACACTTCCAGTCAGAAAAAACAATAAGAGCCATATTGAGTGGGGACCTCAGAACGACAAACCATAACACGAGCCCCCTCACCAAACAAGAAATTTCATTTATTTAATGAACAATCTGTTGAGCTGAGGAAAAGGGCTGAGAACGTTATTAGGCTCCCCTTTGCCAAGTTGCGACACTGATCTTAAAATATCACCAGATGGGAGAGTGATAATTGAGGCAGCATATTCAGTTGAGAGAGATGAGAGAACTAAAGAGTAATTGGCAGAGGAAGCCACGTGTTGTCGAGTCAATTTCTGTGAGCTTTTGTTAGCTTCAATGTGCTGACAAAGAGAGCAAACTGGCAGGAGAAGAGTGAATTGTCTCAGGAAAGCCTCAAATCCTGGACAAATAAAGGTTTTGGAAACAATTCTTGTGTCTTAACATGTGCTAAGTCATTAAAAATCAGACAGAAAAGGGCTGTTTTTTTTAGCAACTTAATCATTCTGTAAAATGATAGATAACTAGATGTCTACAGTTCAGCACATTTTCTTCTATGAAACTGTAATCAAGTTGAACAGGCTTAATAATAATGATCATAATACAAACTACATTTTATTAAGAGTGCTTTTTAGAAAATCAAAGGCACTTCACAATGGATAAAAGATTAAAAAAAAGAAAGGCAAATTAGGACCTAGAAAGCACTCAGAGAGCACAAACCTCCACCAGAGTAGCTCATATATTGCTGTTACATCTATAAGCAATAGTCTATGGTAAAGTTACCATCATAATATGATTCATGACCCTGAAAACCTACTTCTAACACTCAGAATAATGTTCATATCATTATTATTTAGACAGTTATTGAGTAAAAACATTGTTAGCCGATTGCGGAAAAACATAAAAACATAACCTCCTTGGAAGATGTAACAGCATTTAAGGACACATGAAAACAGTAAAATCACTGAAAAATATGCCCACATTTATACACACACACACACAGCGCAATCACGCATTAAAAGCCTGTTGAAGAAGGTGAGTCTTGAGTAAAGATTTGAAAGTAGTCTGGTCAGCGCAACCTCTAATCGGAGGAGGGAGAGAGTTCCAGAGGGAGGGAGTAGGGATGGAGGCGGCTCTGTCCCCCCGATATGTGTTTGGTTCTGAAGGGATGGAGTGAGGATGTTGACGTTGGATGATCGGAGGTTATGGGTAAAAGTATGATGGTGGAGGAGGTCAGTGACGAAGGAGTGGTTGGATAAAAAGTGTTGCATATTTAAAAACTACATGTCTGAAGGCATATAGAACAATTTGGAGTAGCTTAACACTGAAATCACAACAGTTGCAAATGTATAATGGTGGCAAAAAGATGATCTGAAATTGGGGCTGTGATATTTGCCTTGACCTTTTTAAAGGTCCCAAGTCCTGGTGTTCAGTTATATAAAATATATTTATAATTCACTTTTTATTGCTTTTTGAACATCGAATCAGTACAACAACAAAACGGGTACATACATGAGTTGGACCTGGGAGCCAGTCCCTTAAAACCAAAACATGTTACATAAAGAGAAGAAAATTAAGTAAAATAAACAATATCAAAAACTAAATAAAGAAAGGAAATAAAAGAAATATTCATAATAATAATGATGTAAAAAAAATAGAAATATATACACCACCTGTCCAGGGTCTATGTTCCCAAATCATCTACTCCCACAGTCCACCCCACTTTATTTTATTTTACAGCCAAACTTTTATTATAGTAAAATAATTGATTGTTCACATTAAGATCAATCAATTATAATTCTCTTATCACTCATCTCGCAACTAGTTCAAAAAGGGACCCCATGATTTCAAAATCACTTCCTCTCTGTTGTTTAACGTATAAAATATATTTATAATATAATTTAGACTGATTTTTGGAAAATGACTGTGTACTGACTGTTTTGGCAGTTTTTGAACTACAACGATCACATCTAACGGGAACATCTTACAGTTTATAGCTTCTTTTCTTACTTCCTTAGATTCAATGTACAATAATCAGTAGCTATGAGCATCCCATAGGTCGCTAAATCTCTCAAATTCCATCCATTTCTACTTGTGCGTCTCATCCAAATCTTACAGAACAGGAAAATCTGCATTTTGATCTTGATATTTTTAAATCTGCATTATAAGGTCAAACAGGTTATGCAGATTTGTTTTATGTGTTGCGTGTCCCTGTAGTGATGAGCCCTCATTTGCAGCACTTCAGTCCGCCCTGTTACTAAAATAGGACATGTAATTGACCACACTGACAAAAGACTTTTATCCTTATAATAACAGCTATTAGAAAGTCTTTGACTCCTGGCACCATTCATGAAGAACTGTTTGTACACCGGCATCAAGACTGGGTGAGTCACCTTGTGATGCATTTCTACTATGTGGTTGTGCATGTGGAATGCTCAGCTCACCTCAACTTGTTTTTATTTTCTCAAGGGATCTAGTAGTTTTTCTTAATCAGCTCTTGTAGCTGCTAGCTAAAGCAACAAAAGGCTGAAGTCCTTTAAAACTTCATGCTCTCTTCACAGGAGGCCCCAAAAGTCCTCTATCGTCCCCGGAGATAAATATAATACTGTCAGACACAAGATTTTCATCCTTCGTCCTTTTGTTTCTGGGTGACTTAGCATCTGAATGACATTATATTTGCCCAGAAATAAATCCACACATAAATGCTGACTCCCTCACCAGTGCGTGCCGCTGTCTCTGCTGGCTGTGTCAGTGAAGTGAGACTCCAGGAACGTGTCCTTGTAGATCCGCCCCACCAGGCAGTAGATATCTGAAGCTACCTGCTCCTCCCCCTCCACCAGAGGCAGCATGATGTCCAGAGCCTTCTGTCTGTCCCCTGGTTGGTTCCTCCTACAAACACACACACAAAAAAAGAAAGACAACATGAACAATCTAAGGTGAGGTACATTAAGGTATGTCCATTTCACTGCATGAAACAAGACAATCACATGGCAGTAACCTTAGTACATTCACATACGCTATATTGCCAAAAGTATTTGCTCACCTATCCAAATAATCAGAATCAGGTGTCAAATCACTTCCATGGCCACAGGTGTATAAAATCAATCACCTAGGCATGCAGACTGCTTTTACAAACATTTGTGAAAGAATGGGTCGCTCTCAGGAGCTCAGTGAATTGCAGTGTGGAACTGTGATAGGATGCCACCTGTGCCACAAATCCAGTCGTGAAATTTCCTCACTCCTAAATATTCCACAGTCAACTGTCAGCTGGATTATAAGAACGTGGAAGTGTTTGGGAACGACAGCAACTCAGCCACCAAGTGGTAGGTCATGTAAACTGATGGAGTGGGGTCAGCGGATGCTGAGGCGCATAGTGCGAAGAGTTTGGCAACTTTCTGCAGAGTCAATCGCTACAGACCTCCAAACTTCATGTGGCCTTCAGATTAGCTCAAGAACAGTGCAGAGAGCTTCATGGATGGGTTTCCATGGCCGAGCAGCTGCATCCAAGCCTCACATCACCAAGTGCAATGCAAAGCGTTGATGCAGTGGTGTAAAGCACGCTGCCACTGGACTCTAGAGCAGTGGAGACTTGTTCTCTGGAGTGACGAATCACACTTCTACATTTGGCATTCTAAAGAACGAGTCCGGGTTTGGCGGTTGCCAGTAGAACGATACTTGTGGGACTGTATTGTGCCAAGTGTAGAGTTTGTTAGAGGGGAGATTTCTGCTGTCACTTCCTGCTGTCGTCACCCTCGTAGCTCCCACCTCCTCCTGCTCTACAAGACTCAAAGTGGCCAGTGTCGCTTGTAGCTCATACGCTGGAAATTAGCAAGATGGATCTGTCTGACATTGAATCAGGCTGATCCAGCTGCTGCGTAAGGTTAAAATGGCAAACCAAAGCAAGAAGTTCCTGGTCAATCCTCAGTGCCTTTCTGTGTGAAGTTTTCATGTTCTTCTTGTGCATGGTTGGGTGCTCTCTGGGCACTCCGGTTTCCTCCCATACACCAAAACCATGCTCGTCAGGTTTATGGATGACTCCAAATTGCCCTTAGGTATGAGTGTGTGAGTGAACTGTTCTCTTTATGTGGCCCTGCGATTGGCTTGTTCAGGGAGTATCTCTATCCCTGTGACCCCAAAAGGAATAAGCAGTATAGATAATGGATGTCTTCATGGACTGTTGGCCCAGTTCTGTAACATGTTATTCTGAATAACAGAATCAGGGTTTGGACAGATCACCAGCTGAGTGAGTGTTTGGAGGCAGTGTGACAGTTTGTCATAGTTTGTGTGTGTTGCCAGGGAGCAGCTGCAAAGCTTTTGTCATGTTGTAGTGATACCTCACACTGAGGAACCCTTTCTTAAATTACCAAGGTTACTGCGTTCATGCAGAGTATCAGCGCTCACTTTAAAAAGTGATTTCCAAACTGAAGTGCTGTGGATCATTTATGTCGGAAGTTTAAATAACCAATCTTAAAGGAGATAACTCAGGCTGTAAAATGAGAAACCAGTCATAAATAAAGAGCGTTCTTCAACAAGTAATGAAGACCTTCAGGAGGTGATTAACTGATTTGAATGAAGTCATTAAAAGCTTTTATACGACAACAAAACAAATGTTCAGCTGCTTTTCATGCACAAACACTCAGCGCTGAACAATAAAATCAAATCTATCCAATTCATAAATGTAACAACATTTCAATGCTACAATTCACTGATCAGTTTATTATTGTACTTTGCTGTTTCTGAAAATTCCATTAATGTTTTTTATCATCATCACCGCCTCTATAGTAATAACAATAACTTCACTGTTTGTCACCCTTCTGTTGGTCTCTTTTCAGCTCATGCTCTGCCACAGCATTCAGTCACAGCTCAGTCACAGCATTAGGTTGCACAACATAAAGTCACTGGTTAATTTATATCCTCTAAAGTTCTGGGTTTTGTTCTTTTTAAAGAGCAAACATAATGTACACAGAAAAGTATCATTTACTTTGCCACAGAGTTCAGAGGCTGTTTAAAGTCACAGTCCGTACGAACTGAAATGTTCTTAAGAACATGAAGTTAAGACTCATGTAAGCAAAGGAGTTTTGAAGTTAAAAGAGTAAACTTGTAATCTTGCAGTGCAGCTGGATCTGTCTGATTCAATGTCTGTAATCAGGAAAATTTCTCTTTCCAAACTCCAATCTACAATGACTGTGAGCAGCCCAAAGCAGCAAGGACCAATCAGCATCCATTAAGTAGAGGTGGGAGCTTTGAGCCAGACAGCACAGATTAGCATAGATGCTAACAGCTTTATTAGCAGTTTTATTAGATCTTGAGCACATTTCTCTATTGAATGAAAATAAAAAAATGACACAGAAAGCATTTCTTGTTAGAAAGGATGTATTTGCTAGGATGTGATTGATGGACCAATTGTCCAATCAGCTGCTAGATATACTTCTAAGAAGTAGTCATGTGCCTACCCTCAGTGCTAGGGCTGAACGATTGGAGGAAATAATCTAATTGCAATTTTTTTTCCCAATATTGCGATTTACTCTGCAATAGTTTTAATGTTCCTCATCTTATGTGTTCTTAAACAAACAAGCAGTAGATCTTTTTATAGAAAAAACAATATGACATTAAATTAATCGAAGGATAAAAGATTTGAGAAAAAGTGGAGAAGTGAAGAACAGAAGCAAAATAGGTATGAAATTGTAAAAACCGGGTAAAAATTGTATGAAAGCAAGAATAGGTTAATAAATAGGTGCAAAATAGGTATGAAATCGCAAAAAAAATATTGGGAAAAATTGGCAAAAAAATATTCAAAAGTGGCTTAGGAAAATTGATTATGGCAGCAAAATTGGGAATTAAATTTGAAATTAAATTTCAAAAAACATGTAAAAATTCCAAAAATGTTTCTGACAGTGGCCAAAAAAAGATGAATGGGGGCAAAATAGGCATAAAGTTGTAAAAACGGGGTTAAAAAAGGTAAAAATGGTCCAAAAGTGGAGAAAAAATGTATGAATAGAGTTTAAAAAACAGGCATGAAATTGCCAAAAAATACATCACAATACCAAAATGTTCAACAAATTTTGGGCTAAAAATATTGAACCTTCTGTGATTTGAAAATTGCAACAAGCCATATTGCGATTTAATCTAATTTTCAATTAATTGTTCAGTCCTACTCAGTGCTGTAAATGGAGGCCTATGATGAAGAGTCAAACCTGTAGTACCCCAAGTGTCCACTTGAGGCTGACCGCAGAAACCTGACACCAAATGGTATGACAAAAACTACATGTGAACAGGTTAAAACTAAATCTTGGTAAAGAATGGGTTCATATGATATGCTCTGGATTTTACTTTTTTTTCTGTACTGTAACTTTAAATAAGCAGCTACAGGGTTGTTGTTAGGGATTTATAATTTTTTTGTAAAAAGGGTAGGTTGCATGTGTGCATGCTTTAGCCTACACCTTTTTAGTCAGCCTAAATCTTTTATTTCATTTTGTGAGTTTGCATTTTTAATTTTGAAAGCACTGATTGATTGAATAAACTTTTGATTTGGAAAAACTGATTTGAAATACTGTAGTGCTGTAGTGCAACCTGTTTACTCCTTTCTCACTGCCCAGTCCACATTAACCTTATAGAGCGTACCAGAATGGGGAATGGGTTCTGCTAAGAAATAATGTAAACAGGTTCAGACTAAAAACTCATCGGTTCAAACTCTCCTTCTCCCTCTGGTCTTTTGCACTGTCTTTGTATTATGTTGTTTGTTTTAATACCTGTTTTTATGCCTGTTTTAATGTATTTTTTATGGTAACCTTGAGTGCCATGTAAGGCACCCTTAAATAAATAAAATGTATGATTATTACAATTGTTACTCATTTGCAGGAAACAGCAGTATTATTTAATAAAAATCATAAAAAGTGAAGCTTAAATTGATAAGTTCTAAATAAGAGATAATTTGGACCATTGAACACTGCAAAGACTACTCAATAATTTTCTCTTTTGTTTTTCAGCTAAAATCTTCTACATTTGCTGCAAGATTCTACTGTTCAGAAAGAAATGTTTATAATTCCTCAACAAAGAAAAGACTTGATGTTCAAACATTGTTAAATAAAACAGATGAAACCTTGCATTGCTCGATGCACAGTGAATATAAAATAAAGACATGAGATTTCAGGGTATCCTCCACTATGCTGATAAATGCTGATCTGTGTGTGAAAATGACCGTACGCCCACTTTCTGGACAAATGAATGTTTCATAAGTGAAGGCTAGAGTGTCTGTCTTTGACTGCTGCAGTAGCAGAAGCCTTAAAGCAGCATATGTCAGGATATGAAAACAAACAACATAATGCTTCTTTTTTCTAGAGCTTGAAGGTTAAATAAAACACATGAGCTGACAGCTTTTACCATGGAGACAGTCCAAAGGGAAGAACAGTGACAGAGAGCAGCACGGCTCTCTTCATGTGCACCTTTTTCTTCCTCTAGAGTGCTCATGATTGGTATTTAGACAGAGGAGATGTTTCTTTTTCCTCCTGTCCGGCGCCCAGCAGCGAGAGACCTGCGATAACGCAGCCCTGTGAGCTTTGTTCAATACTCACAGATCTGCTGCTGCTGTCAGGAGGCTGAGGCCAATTAGTCCATTCACACTTTAGCCTGAGAGATTCACCTCAGAATAATCACCTGCTGTTTTAAAGCTGGATCAAATAATCAGAGAGCTGCTGGGTAACCACGCAGTGAGAAGTAATGTTTATACTTACAGCCACTTAACCAACATTTGAGAGATGAAAATGTTAAACCCGAGCAGCATTTCAAGTTGAAGGTTTGATTAATATGTGAAATTCTCTTAAGATTATGCAGTAAGTTAATGCTATGGCAACAGAGGTTATTACGAAGGCAGACAGCAGTGTCGGAGGTGGCTTCAAGAGGGGGAATGCTCATGATGTTAAAAATAAATCCATTATGCAAAGCTGATTTGAATGATGAAAAATGAATGGAAAAGATTGAAAATAGACCAACGAGGGTGCCAGGTTAAGTTGAACATTTCTGACATGAGGCGAGTGCTCATTACGAAGACAATCATCCCCGCACTGACCCTGATGATTGGATGGTGGATTGTAGAAAATTAAAAGATCTCTAAGTCGACTCATTTAATCAAATTCATTTTTTAAACTATATTTTACAATGGCACATTCACAAGACTCCCACACATCGACTGACTTTGACTTTGAGACCCGTTTTATTTTCAGTCTATGAGAATTCAGAGTTTCATACTTTTGAACATGATCTCCACAGCTACTCATAAATGGGGAAAAAGGGGAAAGCATTCAGGGGTCTGGGTTAGCTGTGGGGCCCAAAAAGAGTTAACAAAGGCATTTTCCATTCTGAACTTCAGTAATCATGCAAATATATTGATCTTATTATACACTATAAATCATCCTGGGATCACTGTGCAGCTGCTGTTTTTAAAAAGGGTCACAAGCGACTACTGCAAACTTGAAATCACTGGGAGAGTTCGGCTGGAAGAATGTAGTAAGTATTTTTATAACTCCTAAAATATCAGCACTGCAAACAGGCATACAGGGCCGAGGCATCTGTTGGAGACAATGTGAAACTTCTATGGCTAATCACTTCTATGTTTTTTGGGCCTGTCCGAAAAAATCCAGTTATTCTGGAGAGAGGTGGCTACTGTGATCAATAAGATATTTGGGGTGGATGAAGACTTCTATTTTATCAAAACAGTCCCACGGAAGGATAAATACTTATGGAAGATTAGGCCTGTCACGATAATCAATAAATCAATTAACCGAATGATAAATAAAAGCGTCCTCGGTAAGTTTGCTGGCCTCGATAAATTGACACGTGCATGTGTGTTTGTTTTCCTCCTCTTTTTCTACCAAAGTGGCCGAATGAGAAGATGGCTCACTCTGTCCAATTTTTCTTAACACCAGGGTGCATTGGTTCTATTGCGGATTTAGCGGATTGAGCATCTGTCACTCACGCAATCTTTGAGGGGGATGCGGGGCCGCTCGCGCGTACACACAGAGAGCTGAAGTGAGCGTCATGAGGAGTAACGAGGAAACAAACACAAATATGAATGATGGCACGAAAGCGACAGTTCCTAAGCCGGCTGCCACAGCCCAAGTGTGGGAATATTTTGGTTTTTAACAGAAGGAACAAGGTGTGAGCTCATGAACACCGACAAGCTGATATGTCGTATTTGTTTGAAAGTAGTGGCGACAAAGAAGGGGAGGTGCAGCAGGTGCAGGTGACAGTCAAAGCTTACTGAGGCGTTTGGTCGGCGAAGTACATTTAAATTAAACAGAGCAAATGATGTGTGCTCACAGACAGTGTTGTTCACTACATTGCAAAAGAAATACAGCCTTTCAATACAGTTGAAAAGCCAGCATTTTGGGAAATGTTAAGAACATTTGACTGACAGAACAAATTGACACGGAGAGCTTAGAACTCCATTTTATATATTGGCTTCATTGTTGTGTGTGTTTTTATTTTAACTGGAACAACAATAAATAAAATGCAATGCCAGCCATAAAAAGTCAAAGTTGTGATAAAAATCCTGAATTATTGTTCCCTTTGCCAGCCAGCTAATATAAAAACACTGACATAACTCAATCTGATGAAAACAGCCTGTCACATCGTCACGTTACAGCCGCTGCAGCGAGGGTCACCTCCTCTCTGCTGTGTAATAATCTCTGTGAGATGCCTGCCTTCGCTCATAAAGCTGAGGGAAGCACTTCAAACTCTCATTCGAGGAGCTCTGATCTCATTAGCACTTATTGTATGAATTTGTCTCACATGATGTCTGTAAGCTCACAATCATCACATGTGGACTGAGGGCCTGACGGTAACAGTGGACACACGCAGGCTTCCTGACTCCCTGCAGAGACATTTTCCAATCTTTGCCATATTACCGAGCAGAGCGCTTTATTACTGTTCGAGGCAGTCGCACCATGAAAACCACAGGAAGTTTACAAGAAAAGCAGCTGGTGAGAAAAATCCTCTCCCTGTTGTACATCTGCGTTCCTCTGAGCAGATCTGAACACATGGTACTAATAACATCACTGCTGTTGGTGGAGCTTTGACTGAAGCTGCAGCTGCTTGTAGCCTTTTTTCCAGGACTGTGTTTGACTGATGAATTCTTCAAACACTACGGCTTATGTAAACCTCCTACAAACAAATGGTTGGTTCAATAAAAAGGGCTAATATAATAAAACATAAAGACAGAACACCTTAAGTATGAGTTTATCCTGACTCTGTATTCAAGCCATGGTCTTTTTGTTGTGTTAACAAAAGCTGTACCAATCCCATAATCAATACTGTATCAAAGATCATGAGCCATAGGACACTAAGGAATCTCTTCATGCTCAAAATATTCTTAGAAAAACTATTTTGAAAGACATTTTCAATGTCAATTTCATTTAGCTTGATGCAGCTGAGTAAAAACTCCAGATACAGAGGAAAAGTTCAATCATTATATGTTGTGACTCTTAATCTGGGGGTCAGATTATTACATGTATCAGGATGTTTCTTCTTTATTTCTAATTACAAAACCATTGCAGAGAACTTTTCATTACATGATACATGTTTCTTGGGCATCATATTAACAAATACTTAAATTCCAAGAGGCTTAAATAGACTTACAAAGAAAAGATCAACATATTTTAGCTTATTTTTCAAACTTAGATACTGTATTTTCTCCAACTTGAAACCTTCCAAACTTGTAGAGGTCTCTACTTGTAATGTTATACAGAGTAAAAAATATTCTTGGTGCTACTCTGAAGCACAAACTAAAGTGTTAGGGGTGTCCCGATACAACTTTTTCACCTCTGATATGATACAGATATTGCAGCTTTGAGTATTGGCCGATTCTGATATCAATGCTATATGATATCAACAGGAATCATACATACTTTATTAACTTATTTTGTTGTACGGACTGTAAGAAAAGGCTTGATCAAGTGAGATGACTCAAACAGAGAACAGTAGTCAGCAATAGTAGGTATGAGAAAACTGACTCATTTGGTATTTACCAATTGGTTAAATAAATTTACCTTAATCATAAGAATATAGTACAATTAAATAAAATAAATGAAGATAAATTAGAGACCTGAAAAGTAACCTCAATAAATCCAGTATAAACAAAAAAATATGTTTGTAAATTGCAAAATAACCACTGTGTTTAACTTAAACATGTTCTACAACTGGACTAGAAAAGCACTCAGAGAGCACAGACCTCCGCTAGTGCCACAGTTCTCACACATGTTGTGATTTTCACCATAAATATTAGTCCTACCTTTTTATCATCTCAATATTTAGATTATTTAGATTAAAACATACCATTAGCAATTGGATTCATTATGATATCTATTTTAGTTTAGTAGTTATTCACAAAAATCACAGTTTTCGTCATGGCGGATTCAGATGGTGATCCAGATCACTCCCAAAATCTAATAATTTGTTCCTTGTCCCAATCCAGACATTTCCTGAAAATGTCATCAAAATCCAACCATAACTTTTTGAGTTATGTTGCTAACAGAGAAACAAACTAACTAATAATTAACTGACAAAAAAAACAAACAGACGCCAGTGATTACGTTACCTCCTGATGGAATAAGAATGGACTGCTGCATAAGAGTGCTTATATCAGATATAATCAGGCCACTATAATTGGATATTTGGTTTTTCTTTGCTGGTATCGGACCGATATTCAATATAAATATTGGATCAGGACATTCCTATAAAGTGTTAAAAGCATTAGTGTGAGCTGTAGAGACCAAAACATCTGGAATGAGCTTAAAAGAAAAAACGCATTTGCATCTCTGTCCACCTTAAAGAGCCTAAAAGAGAAGCAGGCTTGAATCATCATTGTGAATGAATCAGTGTTAGTCTAGCCCAGGGCTATTCAGTTAGAAATTCAGTCGGGCCAGATTTTCAGACTTAGGACATGAGCTGGGCTGGACATTTCTGGCAGACAGTGAGCAAATGTAACCACGTAAAAGAAACATAAAACGATAACAAACACACTGGATGTTTATTAATTTATTGGCACATCCAAAAGGGTATAATCTCAATAAAGAACAGTACTTAAACTAACCTTCTGCTGAAATAATGTTATTCAACATGTCTTCAACCTGTTTTGACAGGTAAAGCACATTTTAAGGTGTGTATGAACATTAAAGAAAGTGCAGATTAAAAACGCAATTTTTTGGTCTCATTTGAAAGTGCATTTAAAGTAACTTGCTTAACAGCAGCCTTTCAGAGCATACTGCATTCAGTGTCTGTAATACTGTTGGAATTTTTGTAAGACCTTGACGGTGTTTGTAAAAGTTTTTCCTGTTGTATCGCCGGACCCAAGTCCCAATCACCTTGATTTCGGGCCACTCGAGGGTTGCTTTTGGGCTGCATGTGGCCCTCAGGCCGCTTATTGAATAGGGCTGGTCTAGCCCCTTTTCCAGGTCAGTGTGTTAACGTGTCTCTGTGTCGGGCTCATCATCTTACCGATTCAGTGCAAAGGCGTAGTGGAACTTCACATGGGGATGAGCCACGGGGTCAAAAGTGGGAAGCTTCTTCAGAGTCTCCACCAGCTTCACGATGGACTCATAATCCTAAACAAAAGAGAGGAAAACACAAATGAGCCTCCAGTGAACTTTCCAATGAACAATTGACCTTCAAACACACATCAACCCTGAAGGTACTGAGCCGTGTTTAAAGTTTTCTGATGTGCTTTGACTGATTCTGTCTGAGACTCGGCTCTCTGACTGACACCAAACGCACTTCAATAATCGAGTGGCCCCTTCATCACATTTTGTTGCCCCCACGTCGTTACTATACCCACAGCATGTTGAATAATTCAGCACGTCCTCAATGCTTGTTGTTCTGATGAATGATTTATGAGGCTGAGCGCTGCCTGTGGTGAGTGGGACGAGCTGGACGCTGAGTGCCATCGCAATGCAGAGACTAAAGAGGAGAAAGAGCGGCAGATTCAAGACAAGCAGACCAAAAAGCTTCGCCTAGAGCTCTCTGCAGGCGGTCTGCTGTGGACTGTGTTTGAGGGGAGCAGGGATAATGCTGACAGGCTCATGCTGAGGCAGAGACCTCTCTCTGACTCTTACAGTAAGTTTGTACAGTCTCTTTCTCTGTCAAGGTCAGCCGCTCACAGATCATCTGTACTCAGTTAACAAGTTCAGAGAAGGGCGTGTGTGCTTGGATCACCGTCTGATACCCCGCCTGAGTCCGTCCTACAAACATCCTGGGGTGTTGTGAGAAGATCTTGAATGCCCTTGACTAAAAAGTTTCTTCTCAGGATTTCAAAACAGGAATATTAAAAAATCACATTGTGCAGATTTCCCGGCAAATTTTCAAAAAAATCTATAAACCTCTGCTGCCCAAAAGTACCCAATTTCAGAAATGCTTGCACTCTCTCCAACAAAAACGTGAAGAAAAAGTGAACCAAACTGCTTGACCCAGAGTAACCTGGTTGACATGCCGTGGTAAATGGTAAATGGACTTGAGCTTATATAGTGCTTTTCTAGTCTTTGACCACTCAAAGCTGCTTTACACCACAGGTCACACTTACCCATTCACACCCATTCGCTCTCACATTCACTCAATGATGGTTCTAAGTTACTATGTCAGATATCCATCAGTGTCTCTAATGGCGTGTTCCCACCGAAAGCGTCGCATTGATATTACAGACAAAGTCAATTTAAAGACGCAAATTGACTCTGCATCGGGGCGAGCATAGAGCGGCATCAAGCATTCAAGCGTTGAGCGGTGAGCATTTCCAGCAAAAAAAACGCTCGCCGCTCACCGCTCATCGCTTGAAGCTCGAGTCGAAATAATTGAACTTTTCGAGCAAGCGAGCGTGTCGACGCGCCGGGGCAGCCTATCAGCGTGGAGATCGTCACTGAGGCAAGGCATTCTGGGGTTCGGAGTCTTGCTAATTTGACAAACTGCTAAACTAAGACTCACCGGAGACAGCTGGAAAGGCGCTCCACAGCTGGAATGGAGCGCCTGTAGTTGGTATCCAGGAGGGAAATCCTGGCACCAACCCTGGCTAGCAGGACTTCAAACTGGGCAACAGTCAGCCTGAAGTACCGCCGGAACTGGCCGTCGTCCTGCAAGAGACAGTGGAACTCACCGAGCTCACACCGCCTCCGTGGGGTAGCATGCATCCAGTACCGACGTCGGCGCCTTGCCCGCAGCTGACTTCTCCACAGCAGGTACAGAGCAGCGATGGTGGTAATCAGAGCCATGTTTGACGATGAAATGATATGATGAAATGATAATGGCGGACTTTTCGTGCAACGATGTCGCGGCGACCGGTGAGCGTTTTTTTGCATATTTGTACCAGCGTCAAAATTCATGCGTCTAGCGCGGCGCGATTTCACTTGACGTGCGAATACACTCGCTTTCAACACTTTCGGTGGGTACACGCCTTAACACATTCACGCCCTTTCATGCCCATTTACACGCCACTGACACAGCAGTGGGAGCAACTTGGGGTTAAGTGTCTTGCTCAAGGTCACACCGCCCGTAACTGGGCTTGAACCTGCAACCTCCCAATCACTGACCAAGCGCACTATCCAACTGCGCCACCGACGCCCACGTGGTACTGTTTCCAAATGCTACCACATGTTTTTGACGATCAAAAAGAGTCATATATTCTTGGAGCGATTATTAACACTCTTAAATTCCAATTCGATCCTTTTCATAGACAACCGAACCGCAAAACACCGGCATTTAGTGCCACAGCGGTCAATAACGTTTTGCCTTTCCTGGTCAAACCCCCTGACGTCAACAGCGACGTAGCCACCTTTATACATGAAGGACAGGTAACACAGTGACATCCAACACACACAAGTGAAACATTAATCTTTGAAATTATCACAACATGTTTGGTTTCTACACCTCGCCTGACCATATTGTTATAAAACCGCTCTAATTTTTCTCTGCATCACTTTACAACAAGAGTCCTTTGCAGAGATGATGTAAAAAGAATTTATTATTCATTTTTAGTGTTTTACAGCCACTTCAGCATCATTTCCAAGAAAAATTCACAATAAAAAATTAGGTTCTTTTTAGGCGAAGATGAAATTTTCAAATTATTCTGACTTCTATCTTCATTTACTCTGTCCTACTGACACATGTACTGATAGTTACACATCTGGACAAATCTCTCAAGTGTTACTTTTATTATGACACCAAAACAAGTCCAATAGACCTTGTGGTTGCAGAGATACACTCTTTTCTTTATGAGTTTGTCATTTTCAAGCAGAAGGCTTAAAAAGGGGCTTTAGAGGTTAAAAGGATACTCACATATTTTTATTGCTTTCTGTCTTGCCTCACATTCAAGCAGATAGACAACATCCTTCCAACTGTGAGTGCAGTGACAAAAGAGACGGGCAGAGCTCACCATTGATAATTAGCTTAGCTCAAACACTAGGTGTCAATGGGTAGTGTTAGCCTGCCTCTGCCTACAGTTATCAGATAACTCTTCAGCGACTCTAAATGGTCTTTTGTGCTTCTTGTGACTTGTTTTTTTGCCATGTTGCTTTGTTTTGTGGGCCTACTTAAAAGCTCCAAGTGGTCCAAAACTCTCATGGAGTCACATTCAGAATTCAATTGAATATCCTCTTGTGTACATTCACGACCTTGCCCCCACCCTACCTCCGTAATGCCACCCGTCTCAGAAACCTGGACTCTCTACCTCACTTCAAATCTCAACTCATCTGTTCAAAATCGCATATTGTCCATAACTTATTTGTTTAGTTTTAACTTTGGGTCTCTCTTCTCTGTTTAGAAAGGCGCTTTTTAAAAAATGTATTGTTATCATTATTATTATAATTATGATTATTAAAAGCACATCCACGGTGGTTTGCGCACGCACCCTGCAGTTAAGTTTCGGATGTCTCTTCCAAACTTTTCAACAAACTGTAATACACCCAGAACTCTGCCGCCCGCCTACTCACCCACACCCAAGACCACATAACCCCTGTCCTCCAAAACCTCCACAGGCTCCCCAAAAAAACAGAATACACTTTATATCCTCCTCCTCAAGAGCAAAGCCCTCCATAACCAGGCCTCTCCTATCTCTCCAGCCTGCTCTACCACTACACCCCTTTTCATCACCTCCTATCCTCTGAAGCCCACCTCTTTTCTTTTTTTTTAACTATATTTTTATTAAAGCTTTTTTATGAATATAACAGAAGAAAAGAAAAATAAACAAGTCAACAATCAAGCAGGTCATCAGAGGTTATACAATACAGTTCATTTTCAAAAGGGGTTAAGTCAGGGTTGTTTTCTCCAGTGTCCAGGTTTTGATATCATTAGTCCTTCTATAGTCCAAATGAAATTAACCATCAAAGGATCAGAGGCTCTAGCAAAACCATACATGCAGTTTTACAGAGAAAAATAGCCCACCTCACTTCCCTACCACCTGACACCAGGCACCAAACCTGGGGGGACAGAGCCCTCACTTCTGCCTCCCCCACCCTCTGGAAGACTCCATCATTACACTAACCAAACCACAGAACCTGTCCACATTTAAAACCCTCACCAAAATCCACCTTATGTATTTATGACTGCTTTTATATGTATTCTATCCTGCTTTAATCATGTTTTGATTACTGTGTTGTTTCATATGATGTTTTCAACTTCTTTATAGCATCTTTAAGTGCTTAAAAAAGCACTTTATAAACAAAATGTATTATTATTTTACTATTATTATGTATTTCTTTCAAAAATTGCATACAGTGCTAATCTTGGTCTAAAATAGATTACAAAAGAAGTTACAGGAAGCACACATGATCATTCAGAGTCGCTGAAAAGTTTATCTGATGACTGTAGGCAGAGGCAGGCTAACACTACCCACTGACTCTCAGTGTTTGAGCTAAGCTAATTAGCGGTGGGCGAGCTCTTTCTTGTTGGTGCACGCACAGTCCAAAGAGTGATGTCTACCTGTTTGTCATGGACTCAAGAGTGAGGCAAGACATGAAAAAAAAAGAAAAAAAGTTTTCCCTTTAAAGCCCAACAAAAAAAAAAGAACTTTATTTGTCCGTCTGTCTGTGAACAAAATAACTCAAAAAGTTATGGATGGATTTTGATGAAATTTTCAGAAAATGTTCAGCATGGGAAAAGGAAGAAGTGATTCAATTTTGGTGTTGCTCAGGATCACCGTCTGGATCTGCCATGACAAAAAATGTGATTTTCTTGAATAACTACTGAACAAAAATAGATATCACTATGAATCAAATTGCTAATGGTATGTTTTCATGGTCAAGGAATCTAAATATTTGGATGAAATAAAGGTAGGACTAATATTTATGGTGAAAATCACAATATGGGAGAGGATTGTGGTGCTGGCGGAGGTCTGCGTTCCCCAAGTGCATTTCTAGTCTTATCCATTTATTCTTCTGTTTTTACAGTTTTTACATTGTCCTTTATCTTAACTTGTTTTTTCTTGCTCTACGATTTGTATATGTATACTATTTATAATGTCCAACATCTCTACCTGTCCCATGCTTGCTTAAATATGTTTCCTTGATAGATTATTGATTATTTTTTATGCTGTTGACTGACTGTATGCATGAATGTACACTGGAAAGCAACAAATAAATTGCCCCTTGTGGCATAAATACAGTTGTCTGAACTGAACTGAACTAAATAAGATATGTAAAAACCAAAATAACCGAAAGAGCAGCTCTTACCTGGATGTCTCGGTACGTCAGCAGCAGGTTGATAACGATGTCCACTGAAAGGCACTCCACATTGTCGAGCCGCTGTTGTATCCGGCTCAGCTCTGCCGCCAGCTCCATCCCGGTGTACAACTCCCGAGCTTTCCGGATCTCATTCAGGATTGTCTCACGGAAATACTGACTGTGAGAGAGAAAAATATCAAACAGAACGAGAGAGAGGTTATTTTTGTATTCAAGACGGAGGGATGTTTCCTGTCATGTCTCATTAACTTCAGCCTGATCAAATTGTTTCAGGTAAATTAGTTTTTCCTTGAGGGGCAATTTTGATATAATTGAAGTTGTAAGTAATATCCGGACCTCTACTATTTCATCATTTAAGATAATTCCCCTGCTTAGTCACTTCTTTAATTATTTCCTGTCCTTAATAAGTTTATCAGGTGGAATATTCTAAAAAGAAAATTTTATAAGATTCAAAATAACACTTCGATTCAGAATTACTCAATTTTTGAAGCTGTTGTAGGATAATTTTAGTCTGAGGCCTGCAGTTTGAGTAACATGTGTAAAAATGAGCCTGGTGTTAAAATAAACCCCGTCTCTGCTAGGTAATAGAGGGTAACTGCGCAGAGCCAAAGATCCAGCAGCAGCTGAGGATTATCTACAGGTTGTCATTACCTCCCACACTCCTGTCTGCCTGTGCTCATCTCCATGTAAGGAGTCAGAAGGTTAAACCTGAATACCAGATAATGACTCACTCTGTTCCCTCTATTCACAGAATCAATCTGTCCCATGAGAGCCGGCTGACTGAAATTAAATTAAGGTCCGATCATGGAGGAATTTGGCGACACTGACGGTGGTTAAAAGCCTGATTCAAGGAACAATTATGAAGGAATGAAGACTCAAAATTCACTGCACAGCAAAACAAATTAAGTCTGTGCTCAGTCGGTTATTAATAATGATTATAAATGTAAGTCATGTTCCTCACACAATGTACCAAATGTTACATGGGTGATTTAAGAACGTTGGGGTCCCAGACAAGAACCAATATGAGGCCCTTCCCCAATCATGTGAGCATGTGAAGAAAATATTTTGAGGCTTTGAAGCTTAGAAACTTGTTCATCTTTAGTCATAACCTAAATCACACAAAACTAGATGAACTGTTTAAATAGGTGGTATGCATTACCACTCACCCACTAAGTGGCAGAAAACTAGGGATGGGAATTGATAGAGTTTATCAATACCAATGCTATTAACAATCCTGCTAATCAATCCAATTCTTTAACGATTCCCTCATTGATTCAAGCAGATTTTCCATGTGGGCAAATGTTGGCCTGTAGATTTTCAGTGTCAGCAATGTCAAACACATGTACAGCATAGATTACTGTTTCTGCAAGTTGCTGGTGTTTCCACTTACTTAAGGTTGTGCAGTTTTTTGAAAAAAAAAAAAAAAAGCCACAATTCTGACACTTCTGAACCTTGTCAGTGGAAGGAATTGATAAGGAAAATGATTAGCAAATCGATTCTTTGATGGAGCTGTTAACGATTCTCATGTGGAATTGTTTTTGATTTCCATCCCTACAAAAAACAGAGCCCAGTAACTGATATTAGTGAAAAGAAACAGAAAAAACACTTGAATTTAACTGTCAGTGGAAGGAATTGATAAGGGAATTGATTAGACTCATGATATCGATTCTTTGATGGAGCTCTTAATGATTCTCAACTGGAATTGGTTTTCGATTCCCATCCTTACAGAAAACAAAGCCTAGTTATGTATATCAGTGGAAATAAACAGAGAAACACTTGAATTTAGCTAAAAAGATGAGCTAAATTGTTTTAATAATATTCTGTAGGCCTGATTAATTTTGATGATGTTCATCATTACACTGACACATAAAAAAGATGATTAAATATATTTCACTGGTCCATCAGTACAACAGCCCATGGAAAGTGTTTGGGAGGGTAGAACATGATTAGACAATCATTCTGTCAATCACATGCATAACAGGCTAATAAGGTGTTGTAAGATGTACTGCTGTGGTGTAAAATATAAAACATGAACCACTTCATAGAACTTACTGTCGTCAAAACACATTAGAAGTGGAGCAAATATATATTTTTTCTTGAGAAATGCTTTCAGTGTTGATGCGGTCAAAGACTTGATGCCCTTCCGGGTTCGGGACACCTGACCTCAACAAGACCTGCCTGTCTTTATGCCTGAGCCCCAGGCATACATCAACACCAAATGTGAAAACAGTAAACAACACATAAACCCCATGATGCATATTTGACTCCTACACATACGAAGAAGCGAAACTTTTCACAAACAGCAATGGCGAGTGGGTACATTCAGATGCAGGAGTTTCTTGTCTGGACAACAAATCTGTCTGGATAGTTTGGTCTGGATAACAAATCGGGCACGGTAAGCAGCACACGTTACTCGGTAGAGGGCCAAAGTTGTTGTTGTACTGCAGATGCGGTGACGTCAGCGTTTCACCCTGAAACACTCTGTATCTTGCCTACATAGAGCCGAAACAAAGCCACTTTCAAAACGTTCCACCCTGGACCTTGGTTTCAAGGATTCAGGCACTCCAAGCCCCGTTCTCATATAAACAGGAGCAATTAAAACTCTCAGTTTTAAGGTGCGTACACACCGGACGCTACCTGTACTACCTCGGCAATTACTCTCCATGCAAAGTCAATGTACAGCCGCGATAGGGCGGGGTTAACCCTCCTGTGATGCGTTTGCCGTGTACAAGACGGTCACACACTCGTCGCGCGATGTCAAAGTTTTAAAAAAGCTGATCTTTTCAGGCGATGTCATGTGTGGCTGTGCGGCATCAGCCAATCCGCGGTGTGTGCACGTGTGACGGTACCCGTGACAGACAGTTTTTCATCCGGACTGTAGAGGAACAATCCATGTCTGTGTGGGAAACATTAGTCAGTGAGGACATTAGTTCCGCCTAGACGGACCACGGGAAACTCACAGATGATGCTGCTGCAGGGCATCAGCTGCAGTGTTTTGTGGTTGATAAGTGAATGAAAAAGATACACCTGGAAAAATGTCCGTTAATATCCTATTATATGATATATGATATAATTGCAGTGAGACTCGAGCGGACGTGACATCACCAACAACGGCTGACAGCAACGGTGACCAAAATGAGGTAGTCATGGACGCGCGACGCTACGTCAGTGGGCAACGCGATTTGGTAGCTGTAGATTTTGTTCACAGCTCGGTAGCTGTAAACACAGCATTAGGCTGAAAAAGGAGCCGTGTAAACACAACCTGAGGTACAACCCCAGAGAGGTGAGGGTCCCCCAGTGGCTAGGAGTTGACTGGAAGTTGGCTGAAACTCAGAAAGAATTCAGGTGGAAGGGAAGGATTGAAGTGGTTACATCTGTATGTGGAATAATGAAGCGAGGAATGCCCCTGTCCAGGAACACCCTCATATCCAAACATTTCAGTTGTTTGCACACAAAGACAAAGTCAGGATAATTTTCTTGTGTCACACCTGACTGAATCATTTTGCTTAACTCAGTTACATAATGGCACCAATATTTCTGCAACATTTAATAAAACTGAGTTAAGCTTGCATATTTTAATGCTCTGTGGTTTCGGAGAGCTTATGGTAATACATATATAAGATGTCAGGCATGGCTATGCTGAAAAGTGCCTGTGGGCAATAAATGTTCTCTGCAGAGACCGGCGCTTTATAAAAACGCACATTTTTCATCCCTGCAAAAAAATCCCTGAGTCACTTCTTACTGGCTGCTGCATCGCCTGTTGGCAGAGGAGCCTAAAATATTTCTGCAACAGCTGAGGCGGTGATAAATGTTTTTCTCTCTTTCAAAATATGGAGCACCACGCATGTCAAAGTTGAGGGACGTGCTCCATAAAAATCAAAGCGAGAAAAAAATAGGAAACAGTGAAACAATGGGCCATTCTGCAGAAACACAGCTCTGTTTATTACCTGTAGATTGCTCTCTGCATAGGAACTGAGAGACAGTTTCCTGTTTATGTGGAAACACTGCTGTTTTGGATCAATATGCACATCCTTTTTTTAATAACACTTTGACCACTATTTATCATGACTACTCTACTTACAGGATGCTTTGGGGAAATTCTGCTTTGCATGAAGCTCAGTAATTTTATATGACATCATTTTTAAACTGCATTCAGAGAAACTTCTTGTTAGCAGGAATGACTTAAAATAGATATCCTCTCTTGCTTCCTCATTCTAAAACTCATTGATTTGCTGTCAGAGTCAAACAGTTTCCTCCAACAGCTACAGGAACAGAAAATCCATAACTGCAGACAAACAGCTTTCAGGTCTTTTCTTCACCTGTAAAAACTAAAATGAGTGCTTTCAGGAGATTAAAAAACTGAGAGATGAATTAATTTTGATCTGTAATTAATTATCTAATTAATCTCTTTTTAAAATATCATGTAAAAATTGCTGAAAAAGCCTCATTTTGAAGTATTTTCATTGAAATTCATCAGATTATTGTGGCAGATCAAAGCACAAGAAGCCCAATGCATAAAAACGGCCCAATCAGGGGACAGAGGCGGAGCTGCAGATGTGACGACCAGTGATCGGGAAAATACTTTTAAAAAGTAGTGTTTGCTCGTTACTTCTTAAAAAAGTAACTTGTTAGTTTACTTAGTTACCCTCTATGAAAAGTAACTTTTTCTTTTTTACTTTTACATTGCTCGACTTTGGACAGAACCCCATATCTGTTCCGAAAAGTGAAGACCTACAAAAAGTTCTACGACAGAGAACATAACTGTTAATTTTTCTGTGCTCTTTATTTTGCAAATCATGTCACATACCCTGTGGAATGAGAGCTCCTGCCCAGTGTTTCCACATTTTGCTTCTGAAATAAGCAACCTGGTCGATAAAAACAAGCCCAAAATAAGCAACCTCCAGCTATTTCCTTTCCTAATGTGATATATTAGTTTTAAAAAAGAGAAATCTACATATAGTGTGCTAATTTTCGTCTAAATTACATTTCAATATCACAGTGCAAAGCATCTTTTAAAAAAAACGCCACTTATAATAAGCAGAACTGGCAACTTTGGCTCTGGCGTATGTGCATTAGTGTGATTGGGGTGTGCGCGATAACCAGGAAACAAGGAAGTGGACAAACTGCCTACCGCAGTCGTGCTTTGGTTCATTTTTATGAGCTGGAAGATAATCAGGGGTATTCACACAGACAAAAAGGTCCCAAGAAGAAACTTCACGTTTAGAAACAAGCCCAAAAAACGCGACCCGAGGATGTGACTCAAAAGATTTGTGGCCTTTAGATGCCTAAAACAAACTTGGCAACGCTGCTCGTGTCCATGCGAGCATCTGAGAAGCAGCTCGGTTTCAGAGATGTCCGGGGGAAAAGTAAGACCGCCCAACATTAAAAAAGGAAGTACGTTTCGTTAACAAATTTTCAGTAGTACAGCGTTGCTTTACATTTTACCTGAAAAAGTATTTACGTTACTGTAACAACACTGATGACAACCACAGGAAGTGACTGCATGTTTGAAAACAACAGCAGCATGTAAAGCCATCTCTGTGGATGCAGCAAGGTCTGGAGCTTTTGTTCTCCTTTAAAAGAGGAGCAAAAACTGTCACTTAAAGCTTTCTTACAGGAAATTATGTTTTGCTCTTCTCTCGACAAAGGATCAGTGCTGGGAAACTGGGAGAGATGAAGAAATGCCAAAGTCATGGTTACCCTACAATATGAAATATGCCCTCCTCAGAAGTTAACCAGGAGAATTTTGGTGGGTATTGCCTTTGCAAATGATACACCTGTGTGGTATAATTCAATGTAAGATAAAACAATGGTCTAAGGACTGAAGTACTCGTAGTTTAAGCTATCTAAGCTAACAACAGGGCCTAGCTGCTACGTCATACTGTGGCTCCGTGTTACGGCCGTGGCCGTATTTTTGTTAAGAATTTTGTTATTTGTGGAGCTGCTCTTCCTGTGAGTATGGTTTGTGTGTGTGTGCGCGCCTGTGGGAGTGAGTGCTCGTGCTTTCAGGTGGATCTTTGGTGCAGCAGCACTCAGGTGCCCCGGCGTGATTGGCGGAGGGAGCCGAATCGACTGACGGAGAAGCAGCCCTCCCATTGGCCACGGAGCAACGGCTCCCCTTTCAAAAAGCCGCAGGGAGCAGCTGGACGATGGCGTTCTCTGACAGCAGTTCTTGAATCCCTGTCGGCCTCCAAACTTTATTGTGAATTTTGTGATCTGTGTGATTTACTAGTTTTTTGGTAGTGGTATTGTGTTAGATAGTGTGTTAATTGTTTTTGGGTAAATCCTTGTTTTGCGAGCCAGCCTTTGCTGCCTTTTGTTTTTGTACCCGTTTTTCTTCTTGTAGCCTATATCTCGGCTTTTTAGTTTGTTTATTGTAAATACATTTCTGCCTCTGGCTTGAATTTTGGTTATTGTGAATAAATTGGGAAAATTTTGATCATTGTATTGTTTGGATTTTTGGAGGCCGAGAGTGATTTTTCCCTTTTACCCTTGTAAATCTGTTACGTACCTTACCCCTAGACGGGTGCGTATGATTGGTATGTGAAAAGTGTGATGAGCAGACTGATCATCCAATCACCAGCTGCTCTGGTATTTTAAGGTTCTACCCTCTGAAAATACTGAAACAGTGAAATTTGATTTAAAATGATATTAATGTGATTAAAAAGACATAACATGCAAAATATGATTGAAATTAATTAATCGCAATTGATGCGGTAATCTGGCATCCCTAACTAAAATACAACAAAAAGGGACTCAAAACAAAAACTACACCCTTTAGCATCAGTTTGACTTGAGATTAAGAACTATTATGATCTTTATCTGCTTTATCTTTTTGGGGTCTCTGGAGATGGCGGGTTCACCGCCAGCCAATCACATAGAGAGACTCACATTCACACCCCCACTAAGGACAATCTAGAGTCACCAATTAACCTAATGAGCATGCACATGCAAAGACATTAAAAGAGCATTAAAAGACATTATTAAGAGAGGGTTTGCTAAAAAAAAATCCTTATTGCTACTAGTTTATCGCCAATTATAATGTTGTTATGCATTGGTTATGATCTTTGCCAGTTTGCTTATAACGGACCTTAAATGTATAGAAGTAGCACAACATTAAATGTTAAAAGTTAATTAAGATAATAATTACAGGACAAATGCATTACTAATTATATATAAGCAGAAATTAGTGAGGTGTTATAGCAAATAAGCTTTTCCTAATGTCTGAAAAGCAGCCAGTATGCTGCTACTTATCAGCATGCTAATAAGCAAGGTGCTAATGGTGAGATTGATGGCCTTAGTCTGATGAAATTAACATAATGACATAACACTAGCAGAATATAGGTCACATTTTATTGATAAAACATAGGCTTAGTAGCAAAATGCATTTTTTCTAGAGGTTTATGATCAGCCTACACATTTATTAAATAAGAGATTTAACACCTTGTATCTCTGTGAGAAAACAGCTTAGTGTTTATAAGAGCTTCACAAAGCCCAGAACAGGAAGCTTACATTTTTTAGTCTGAAGTGATTGACATAATCGGCTTTCCATTTGTCACAATGCATGAATAGCCACAAGTAGGTGGCTGATATGCATTTTAAACACTGTTTGAATTTCAAATCAATAAAAAATGTCAGGTTTGAATGACACGCTGTGAATCAAATGAAATGTGATACATAAACACATCCACAAGAAAGGATGTGCACATTACACATCCCTCTAAAATCTCTGTTCAGTGCCTTCATTTCCATTTGCTCGCTGTACTTACTGTGAGTTTGCTTGCGATACTTTGAGCAGCTGGACGAAGCGGTCGAGCAGAGGCATGCAGATCGGTCCCAGCAGCATCTCGAAGCTGGGCTGCATCAGCTCGGTGAGCCCCTTCATCAGACTGCTGTCACAGCAGTACACCTTGTGGTGCGGCGTCACCATGTACGGGATGAAGGTGTAGTTTGCTGAGCATGTCTGTTGGCGGAAGAAATCAAACTGTCAGCAACAACAAGTGGGTTTGGTGAGTAAAAGCAGAGGGAAAAATTCAACCAAATGCTGATGTATTATTTAGAAATCTGCAAGACCTTGAGCATAAAACTAAACTCAGTGGCTTTTCCCACCTTTTAACACGTTTCTGTGAGGCCTGAATAAAGTCTCTGCTCTGTTTGGTCATTTTTTAATGTTGATTCATCACCAGTGGAAGTTTTAGGCTCACAGGTTTGGTTCACTTAGTCGAAACTAAAATTCAAGCACTTTTCAAGCATTTTAAAGATGCATTAAAAATGTCATGCACCCTATGATAACAGCAATTTAAAAAAAACTATACATTTCTTAATGAAAATGTTAATTATATCACATTTAAAGGAATGATATTTACATTTTTTATGATTTTCATCGTCCACAGGAGGATGAAAAATTACAGGAAAAAGCAAGAAAATTGGATCCATTAAATGTCTCTCCTCTAAGAAGACTTTTAATCTGGTATAATTTTCAACATATGAAACAACTTTCTGTACAACAAAAACTCACTTTCTTAGATTCTTTTGCAAACACAGATGTAAAAGACTGGTTGAAATGATGACAGATGTCTGAAATTCACTGCGTTACTGCAAAACTAAGAGGTTGTTTTAGTTCAAAAAGTAACAATACGATGTATACAACTGATCTAGGGTGACACACCCCAGTCATAAGTGCAAATAAATTGATTATTACAGGAGCTAAATAACTGTTCACACTGGGGGCATCCATCTTCCATTGTCAACTCGGGGGTGGCGAGGTTTCACCGAGTTCCCAGGAGGAAATTCCGAGTTCCCAGGAGGAAATTCCGACTTCGGGGAACGTTCCAGTTGCAGTTTCCTACTTGGAATTTGGAAATTCCTACTTCTGATTACAACTGGAACGCACCAAAAGACGTGACCCAAGCCAAAGTGTGTGTTTGTTGTGATGCTAATGAATGCAGCTCGTACCTTCCTCAGAACTCTGCATTGCTTTACAACTTCTTTTCCCAACAACTTACAGGATGCAAAGCGACGAGGTAATGTATCTCTTTCTAGTTACGTAGTGGTAGTTTTTGATGTGTGACAACAAGCAATTTTTGGAAAACTTACTATCGTAGTTTTGTAGCCGGCTATATATCGCTACTTACAGCCCGGTGCTCTAAGACGTGTAATATAAATAATAAAATAATATAAATTTGCTCTAGTTTTAATTGTCTTGTTCCTAAAGTTGAGTATCCAGGCCAGTCCAGCCCTGTCCGACCTGACCGGAAGGCTAAGGAATAGCATTTATTGATAACCTATTTTGATGCTATAAAACTCATCTTAAAGTGTGTATTTCCATCAGGCATATATCTAAAAGTGAGACTTTTTTGTAATTACTTAGAAACTCCTCACAGTCCCTTCAACAAACAATTTTAAAAATTCTTGGATCTCCATCTGGAGATAAATAGCAACCTTCCTTTTGCCATGACCAATATTCTATGAAAATTTCATCAAAAAATGTCAAGAACTCGTGTTATCAGGAAAAAAGTGGAAAACCGCCTTATTTCACAATGTTATAGCATCCTTAAAAAAGTTCCTGGATCTGCTTCAGGTTCAGACCACCTTCAAAATCGTATCACTTCTTTCCTGTGCCATGACCAACATTCTCTGAAGATGTCATGAAAATCGATCGAGAACTCCTATTGTTTTTAGCAAAAAAAATGTGGAAAACTGACTTATCTTGCAATGCTAACAAATCCTTTAAAAATGGCTGCATATGGATTAGGATCACAACCAAAACTGTATCACCCTCCTCTTGTTAAAGGACCAACATTGTCTAAAAATGTCATCAAAACCTGTTGGTCGATTTTTGAGTTATACTGCTTACAAACAAACAAACACCAGTGCAAATATAACCAGGGGCCTGTACTATGAAGCTGGATTAAGTCATCCAGGATAACTCTGCGACATCTCATTAAACTTCACCGGATCTCCGTCATCCAGATCTGCCGTACTACGAGGCTCGTTATCAACTCGATAAGTGAATCCGGCTGGGATCTGTGCGCGCACACATAAAATGGGCGTGGTTAGCGGCCCCGGAGCATTTTCCACAATGGAGAAGAGAGCAGCCTACTTCACGGCAGAGGAGCAGCAAATAATCCTGCAAAAGTATGAGGAGTACCGCAGTATTATCCAGGCCAGGAGCAACACGACTGTAGCCGCGAGAAGCCGGAGGGATTGCCGGCACATTTTCCACATTTTCCTACATTTTCCAGAAACACAAATCGCTTAAAATGTAATCAAGAACTCATACACATTAAACCAAAATTATGTAATTAAATAGTCTTTTAAATGGTGATGAATAATTATCTTTTTTATTTTAAATGTAATATAATTAGCCTAAATATAATATTTAATTTCACTTTTAGTGTACTTTGGATCTAAAATAACATTTGTCCCATTGTCATGACCCACCGCTATTAGACAGTGTAAAACATTTCCTCTTTTTTGTTAATAAAAATAATAAATGGACAGTGTTGATAACACTGGGATAAATCTATGAATGAAATGAAACGTAAATTAGATATTTAAAAATATTTCTTCAAACTAAATTATGTCCCTCAGTTTCATGGTGTTACTACCAAAATTTGGAGATCATATTACATTAGACAACATTTAAGATATGATGATTACTTATGTAATTGTAATTGAACTTTAAACCAAAATTATTGTTACTTGACTTTATCCATAATAAAGTTCAGTATAATTATCAGCATGTGTTGTCTTTTATCAGAAGTAAACATCCTCGGATCAAACGTTATCACTGACATTGAGAAATAATGTCAAATAGTTTGAATTAAACAAGTTACTGTTTTATTTCATGGAGTTTTGTCAGCAGTCTTCAGATGTTGTGATATGTGCCTTTAGATTCATTTTATTGCATTCATGAATCTTGTGATTGTAACCTAAAATATGTTAACACCAATGACAGAAATAACATAAAAATACTGACAAGAACGATTTTTCTATGTCCATTATTGTTGCTAAAACATCATGGTCAACATACTAATAAATACTCTACATTTGTCTAAACGCAATTAATTTTTTCACTTGTTTGACCAGGAAAATCACATTCATATTTTCAAAATGACCTTAGTGCATTATTTGCCACGTAAGGCTCCAGCAGGTCACAGATGTATGGAAGTACCTCCCGTGAAAATCTGTACCTCTCGTACAAGATTTCTTCTGGTAAATCAAGCCAATTACTTCTGTCACGAAAAAAACGCTCCTGACGAAGCGCTCCTCTTACAATTTGTGCACCGACATTAACCGGTTCCAGCAGAAAAGGGCAAGCCATTTTCCAAGACAGCAAATTGGTGACTGTGCGGTCTTTTATGCCCGCCCAGAGAACCGATTGGTCAGTGGGCGGTCTGTCACACCCCGTGAGCTCTTATCCTGGAACTTAATCTGCTCCGGACCAGGTTTGGCGTTCAGCATCAGTTACCGGGGCAACGTGTCTGGATAAAAAGAGATCCACATTCGTAGTGCAGAAAATCCGAAACTTATCCAGGATGTTATCTCTCTAAGAGCTAATCCAGCTTCGTAGTACAGGCCCCAGTTCAGCACATACAAGAAACATGCCCACTACGAGGACAAATAGATTGCTAGGTCTCTGGATGTTAAGGGCAACTGATCTTTTAATAATGACCTTGTCTAAATCCTGCACAAGCACTCCTCACTGTCAGTTTTATGGACACTGCACTGTAAACATGACATCGTAAATGGAGGAAGCAGATTGCCTGGAGGAAGTCTGAGCTGTTTCCTTGCATGGGATGGTTTCAGGTAATGAAATGAGACCCTGCCTCTGATCCGTCTGCACTGACAATACTGCTTACATCATGTCATCTTCACTGAACCAGGCAGGAGGGTGGGAGATGTGCACGGCCCCATTAGCAGCTGCTGTCTCATAACCACAAACACTTATGAATTCCTCTTGTATGTGCAGCCTCATGAGCAGAAACAGCTGTTGTTTCATGCAGCCGAGGCGTAAGTCGTCGTCGTCTTCCTTATTTACTCAGCTCTGATGTTAGACGTGTGTTTTGTATATTCATGTGCTCTCTAACTGTAATTGTTTGATTCTTTTTCTCCAGCAGCAGTTGAGATGCTCCTGTTGCAGCAGGCCACCACTGCTGAATAAACACAGAGGAAACAAGAGCATGCAGTGTTTACAGACAGCACAGAGAATAAAGAAGGAGAGGGAGCGATCGAGAGAGGCAGGAAATCCACCGGCTGCCATCCTCAAGAAACATCAGCGGGGCTTTCAAGGCGAGCTATTCCCAGAACGTCAGATGTGTGGTGAAACAAAAACATGAGAGCGTCTGAAGGCGGTTTGGGCTGCAACCCAGCTGCTTCCTGACGGCTTTAATATTCTATCACGGTTTCAGCTTTTCAGCCGCCTCTGATAGAAAACGCTGCGACTGCCGGGAGAGAAAAAGGAAGTGAAAGGAAGGTGCGGTGCAGAAGAAACGAAAGCAGACTTCCTTTAGTGCAACAGTGGTTTCATGACATCACTTGTTGCTGCAGCGCCGAATGCATGTCTTTAAAAATAACCTCCGACCCCTAATGCTGCAAATCCTGATGCTATTTTTAGCTCTGTTGTGTGTCGATGTGATTAATGTGGTCATGCACAGGGATCACATGAACAGGTTTGTTTTCAGGCTGATGCATATTTAAGAGCGGCTGCAGGTCAACAGAAAACTAACCTCCGCTCGTTTCTTACAGGTAACAAGCTCCACGGCTGCGAGCGAAACACTATCGCTGAATGTGAATGAGTAAGTCCGCTATTCAGAGTCTCATGGTCCAGATTTAGCAGAATAGTATTAGAGCTTCATGCCCACGCACTCACCTTAACAGACTCGAGCCTGCGGTTTGATGTAAGCACTTCATTTTTACGGCCCTAACAACAGCCATTAAACAATCGGGGAAGCATCCATCGCTAACAGCCACCCATGATCTCCTACAGCCAGGCCTGGGGCTGTAGTAGTTTGCTGCAGCTGTAAAAAGGCTACACTACCACATGTGTGCAATTACTATAATTGTATACACAGCAACAAAGTCTAATCACCTGGATTTGTACTGTCATGGTGGGAGGTAAAATACACAATTATACACAATTTGCAGCAAAAGCTTTTGTAATGGAAGATCATAATCCCTTACATGTTTGTCTGCAGGCTGCATTTTCAAAACATATGCTGTGATTGACAAAAGACTTTCATCTGTGTACACGGCAATTAAGGATAATTTAGAATAGGCTATAAAGGCAATTGCATCATAGCAGCTGTAAATGGGTTATGCAAGTCTGTAAAAGATTTCTAAACATTCTTTAAGTGGCAGAGAGCAACATAAACATCCCTGTATCATAAAATAATCTGTTTAAAAACAGTCTGCACTGTCAAAAATGTTCTACTGTGAATTTCCATAGCAAATCATTTTATTGAGGCATTTGCAGAGCATGATGGGTATTTTTTTATTACTCAGAGTATTTCATCATAGCATTCATACCGTTAACTTAGGAATTTACAAGCTGCTGAGTTCCTGAGATTATACAGTAGCCAATTTAATCTAATACCATTGTGCAACATGTTGTATGATAACAAATAAACTATCTGTGTATCCTGGTAAATTAAAAGTGGCTATAGAGCACCATATTGTACAAAACCCAAAACCAGTGAAGTTGGCACGTTTTGTAAATCGTAAATAAAAACAGAATACAATGGTTTGCAAATCCTTTTCAACTTATATTCAATTGAATACACAGCATAGACAAGATACTTAATGTATTCAATGTTGGTTTTGGGCCTTGCCACTTACGTGCAGTAATTTCTCCAGATTCTCTGAACCTTTTGATGATATTACGGACCGTAGTTGATGAAATCCCTAAATTCCTCGCAATAGCTGGTTGAGAAATGTTGTTCTTAAACTGTTGGAAAATTTGCTCACGCATTTGTTCACAAAGTGGTGACCCTCGCCCCATCCTTGTTTGTGAATGACTGAGCATTTCAGGGAAGCTGTTTTTATACCAAATCATGGCACCCACCTGTTCCCAATAAGCCTGTCCACCTGTGGGATGTTCCAAATAAGTGTTTGATGAGCATTCCTCAACTTTCTCAGTCTTTTTTGTCACTTGTGCCAGCTTTTTAGAAACATGTTGCAGGCATCAAATTCCATATGAGCTAATATTTGCAAAAAAATAAAGTTTACCAGATTGAATGTTAAGTATCTTGTCTTTGCTGTGTATTCAATTGAATATTTGAAAGGGATTTGTAAATCATTGTATTCTGTTTTTATTTATGATTTACACAACGTGCCAACTTCACTGGTTTTGGGTTTTGTACTTTCACGACAGAACACTGGGTTTTTACAGACATGCATGTTAAGATTAACCTGGCACCACAGACGGACAAATCAATATATTTCCACTACTCCATCGGGGAAAGAGCCCATAGAAAGTGTTTGAATATGTGCAGAACCTCTCAAGAGCAAATCCAGCAGATAACTGGATTTTTTACTGTCAATCACATTAGTTACGAGCCAATCAGATGATGATTTAATAGGCGCTGCTGCTGCAGTGTGAACTACAAAATGTAAGCCACTTTGCAAAACAAGCTTTTTGTCAAAACAGGTTGGAAGTGAAAGTGTCCTTTCTTCCAAGAAATACTTTCAGAATCACCTGTGTTTCACTGATTAAAGAAATGTCCAGATCTGATATGACTGCCACTGAAGCTGTTAGCATCTATGCTAATCTCTGTACAAGCAGTCACTTCCTCCCAGCTCCCATCGCTTCCTACTCTAAAGGACTAAGACTGGACCATGTCACTTCAGAATGATTCAGCTGCACTGCAAGGTAATGTTCATATTACAGGTAGGCTATAGTAGAATTACAAGAAAGTGTTGTAATGTCACACTAAATACTTACTACAGTATAAAGTGCTGCTTAAAAATAAGCTCTGACTTGTTTGGGGATTAGATATAATTATATTACAATAGAACAGAATTGAAAGGAAATCTTTGTTTATTCTTTTATTTACAAAGGACAAAACCTTTCCTTGACTTTTTTGTGAAAATGCATATTACACGCTGCAGCTTCTGTTGTACCCCGGAAGTGTCCCCCACCCTGACCGTGTGTTGCTTTTCGACACATTACTTCTCTTATTGAGGCTTCTGCTTAGTTTCTTATTCTCTGAGGAAGTAATCAAGGCAGAAAGGAGACGGATGTGGCTCAAAGTGTGGCTTCATTTTAAAATAGAGAATTTAAGGAGTATCACATGTTCGAAACTGTAAAAAAAAAATGTCCAACAGAAAATCCATCATAGTTGATAAAGAGTTGAGACATAACTGGACCAATATCCATTCATCAATCTATCCATCAATCTATCCATCAATCCATCTACCTATCTACCTGTCTACCTACCAATTTTAATCCATGCAGATTAGATATATTATATCATTGTTAAAAAAAGTTTTATGGCTTTTCTTGTAACCTATCTATCTATCTATCTATCTATCTATCTATCTATCTATCTATCTATCTATCTACACTATTGTGATGGCCAGTTTGGTCTTATTTGTGCTGGATCTTGATTAGCTAGTTTCAATAGTCTTGAAAACAGACACGATAACTCTGATAATACCAAATGAATTACCTATTTATGATCTAAAAAAGTCCTAAAATCTTTTTAAAAAATTGGATTTACTGATTCTTGACTTGCACTTTAAATGAAGCGTAATTGATGTTTATGCTAAAACACGAATGATGATGCCATACAGACTTTAAAGGAGCTCATCTTAGCTTAAGTGCCACTTTAGCTAGAAGCTACTAGCATCATTCCAATGATTGAAATGAAAATTGGCTGCTTTTGTTTATTGTGAGTAAAAACGGAAAACCTTTTGTTTCATATTTACTATATTGACAGTAAATCTGCCATTGTTTGTCACTTCTGAGAACAAAAGACTTGTCAGGGCACATCAACCGTTTGCTAACTTGGCGGGGGATGAGCTAGCAGGATCATTTTTCTTGTTTCCTGTGCCTGTCATTGCCCACACTGTAATTAACAAGCTAACAGTGTCTGTATTTTACTCTAGCTTGCTCAAAGAAAATAAAGAGTTCTGATGGTAAGACTGGTTTTCTGTTAAATTTTGTAAAATATATCAAAAAATGATATATTACTCGGTTGCTGGAGTTACCAGAGAGGCACATTTGTCTGGTATACACCTTCAACCTGACAGTTTAATTAGGCCCAACAAGTAAAAATCTATCAAAACTCATATGCCACACATACTGTAAAATCCTTCCAAGAACTGAAATAAGTAAAAAGATTAAAAACTCTGCTGGAAGTGGACTTTTAAGTGCACTTTCACTAGCAAGGAGGGCTTTTTAAGGGCACACACAGCAGAGCAGAGGGCTTAGTGCTGAATAGAAAAAAGGAAGAAAGAGAACAAAGACAGCGAGTGCATGTAACACACTCACAATGACAGACATAATCAGCCCTCCTCACAGGAAGCAAGTCCATGTCAGAGAGACAGGACCATGTTTTCCTTTTTCACCTCCTTTCAGTGAAAAGACACTTTAGAGCTCAGCCTTTAATCTCAAAAGAGGAAGATGAACGCCTTGGTAATACTCAGCTGGATCCATCAAGCAGTAATTTATTCACTGCACTCACCCTGATGTTGATTGAGGAAATTCTTAACAGTTTGTAGGGTGTAGTTAACGTTTCATGCCGGTCACTTGGAACAGCATTAATTCTTCATTGCATAGATTCAACAACGAGCTGGAAACATTACTCTGAGAATTTGGTCAATGTTGATATGACAGTATCACACAGCAGATTTATCAGCTGCACATTCATGATGCCAGCCAAACCACATCAAAGATGCTCTATTGGATTGAGATCTGGAGAGTGGGGTGGTCACTGGAGTATACTAATGGCCCTTTTCCATTAGCTCTATTCTACACGACTCTGCCCAGCTCTATTCTACTCGCCTTGTGCTGCTTTTCCATCAGCCCCAGCTGCCTGCCCAACTTTGTGCAGTGTCGCTGTAAACAGCTGAGTGGCACCGCAGTGATGTTGTTTTGAGCGCGACACAACAATCTGTGGCTTTTGGTCACAAACCGAGCAAAAAAGGAAAGAAGAAGAAGGCTGCAGGAGGCAAGAAGAAATACCCCATGAGAAGCACAGGAGAGTTTTGGAAGCTATACAACAGAATGATGCCAAGGACAAGCACAATCGAGCTGCAAAGAAAAGGTGTATGAGGGTAAGCTAATGGTAGCTACTGCTAGCATGCTAGGTCGTCACGCTCATGACTCATCGATGACGACATTGTCTGACCAGTCAGTAGCCGACAGTCGGTGACGTCATATTTTAGTATCGACTCAGCTCGCTTGGAACCAGAGTGGAGTAGGTACTAAAAAACTAGCTTCTTTTAGGAGGTACCAGGCTAGTGGAAACACGCTGCAAATTGAGTCGGGCCGAGTAGAGTAGGGCCAAGGCGTGCTAGTGGAAAAGGGCCATAAACTGAGATGATTGGTGCTGAGTGACATGGCACATTAACCTTTTTAAAGTCATAAGAAGATGGGTACACTGAGGTCATAAAGGGATGGATATGGCCCAAAGTGTGCCAAGAAACCATCCCCCTACCCACCACACCACCACCGCCAGCCTGGACTGCTGACACAAGGCAGGATGAATCTGTGTTTTCATGTTGTTAATGCCAGTTTTCCTCTCTGCCATTTGCATGTATGGTAGCCTGGCAGAGCAAACAGCCCTGCCTGATTCATTGTCTGAAATCCTGCGAGTCCAACCTCCATTGTCCAACGACTTCACTCAGCTAAATGCTTAACGGCCCAATCAGGGAAGAGAGGCGGGAGCTGCAGAGCTGACGGCAACAGGAAGTGACTGCATGTTTGAAAAGAACGGCGGCTTCTGAAGCGGTCTCAGTGGATGCAGCAATATCTGCAGTTTCTATCAGAAGTGGACTAAATTTATTCCTTGACAGAGGAAATAGAACATCACTTGAAGCTTGTCTTATGAGAAATCATGATTTTCCTCCAGCTGAGGATCACTGCTGGGAAACTGGGAGAGAACACAGAAATCCTCCACGGACATGCTGGATAGTCTATGGTGGTCATAGTTACTCAGTGGTTGCTTGCTGTAATATGCTCTCCTCAGAAGTTTACCAGAAAAACTTGGTAGGGGTTGTCTTTAACAAGGTTCTGTGTGGTACAATAATAGCCTAAGGCAGTTTAAGCTAACAGCTGCAGTGCGAGCTGCCACGTCATACGTAGCAGCGTAGTATGATGCGGATTGGTCTGGGATGAGTGTGACGAGCTGAATGATCGTCCAATCAAATATGAAACTGTCCGTCTGGCATGTGAGGTTATACCTTCAGGGGAAATCAGGACAAATCAGACTGGGCAACATATTTCCAATCCTCTATTGTCCAGTTTTGGTGATTTTGTATAATTTGTAGTCTCAGACTCATCTTCTTAGCTGACAGGAGTGGCACCTAATGTGGTCTTCTGCTACTGTGGACCATCTGCCTCAAGTTTCAGCATGTTGTGTATTCAGAAATGTCCTTCTGCACGCCTTAATTATACCAACTGGCTTTATGAGTTACTGTAGACTTTATATAATCTGGAACCACTCTGGCGTCAACAAGACATTCACTCCTCAGAGAGCTGTCACTCACTGGATATTCTCTCCTTTTTGGACCAGTTATTGTAAACCATTAAGATGGATTAAATGTAGCACCAACAACAATGCCATGTTTAAAGTCATTTAAGCCATATTTCTGCTCTATTTTGATGTTTGGTTTGAAGTCTAGCAGATTGTCTCGACCACGATGCTACTAAGTGATTTTCTAATTTACTAGTTTGATTAATGAGCAGTTGTAACAGTGCACCTCATAAAATTGGAAGTGAATGCACATCTTAACTGTCTTAAAAATAATAGATTTTCCTCAATGATACAAGATCTCATCTGAGAGTACAGTGTGCTGTGTGCCAGTAAAGAACAGGATTTCCTCAGTTTTAATGCACCATCTAATTTGAATGCTGCAGTTTTTGCAAGTTAAATGTGCAAAACCCCTGATGTGTCTGCAGTATATGCAGATGACGCCTGTGCAGCTGCAGCAGCTCCTGAAACATCTGTGATCAGAGAACAAAACCCCTGAGAAGTAAGAGAAAAGATGTTTTTTTGTTTGTTTTTTGGGGTAATTCTGTGAAACAAAACCGTGATCACAGCTTCACAGCTAACACGTGCTGTAAAGGAGAAAACCTTGAGGTGAAACTTTAGGTGTTAGACCCTCTGCACTCTGTATGCTGCAAAAAACATATTCTCTGCAGTACTTAATGAAGTGTAAACCGTGAGCTGTGGGTGTGATGAAGGCAAAGGCAAAGAAGGAGAAAATAGATCTCTTTGTGTACTTACAGTGTTCTTCTGGCAAATTATCTCCTGAAAGAAGAGAGGAGACAAAATACATTAGACATTTAAAAAGAACATTTAGTCCTGAGAGTTTTGGACAGACACGGTGTTTCTGAGGGAAATAATGACCAAAAATTCAATACCTGCTTCTTCACTTTAGAGAAGAACATTTAATTAGAGGGACTTTTGGCTGCTTGTTAAAATCTGAAGTGTCTCTATAGTAGAGAGCATGAAGCTGGTGCCAACGATCATTTGAAAAAGCAGAAAACCTCACGTCACATAAATGAAGACGAGGTCAAACGGACATATGAAACATAGGCTTGAAAATATGAGGAGATGTTTAAGTAAATATTTGATCAGGAAGAAAATGCATTCATGTTTGTCAGGTGTTGTTTCTTTTGTAGTGAAACCCCCTAGTGAGATTTACTTTAAGAAAGAGCAGAGGATAATATGTTCACATCATTTAACTAGAAGTGCACAAAGAGCATACACCAACTAGACATTTCCACCATGGTCAAGCGAGTTATTGTCAGAAATGTGGAAACTTTCTTTACTGCTGGAATCTTTTGATCATAGTAGCTCTTGCTGACTGTATGATATGCTTGCATATGCTTCTAATGCCACAGTCACACATTTCCGTTTCTCATAGTGATTGTGCATGATTGTACACGATTGACAAGGCTGGTGTGATTGCTATGATACGGGATGAAATGACTGTCTCAACCCTGGACACACCCCGTAAATACACCATCAGCAGTGCTTCTACAGTGCTTTGGGGGCATTCGCTCCGCTCCAGTTAGGTTAATACAACGATATGACGAGGATTCCATGAATTTTCATCCCGCTTACATGACGTCAGCCCCACTGGAGCTGAATTTGCGTCACGTAAGCCCCGACTAAGCCCCGTCGTTTGCGCCATCTTGAACGGGACACAGTCGGGGCCCAAACGGATACATCCTTGTCAGTCGTCCTCATAAAGCTTTCAGGATTGAGCCACAATCAGCCCGATTGAGCTCCGTACATGCCACGCTAATGCCGTTCTCTTTAGGACTGCATTAGGCTTCCATCCCGCTGCACTGATAGCGGCGATTCTCCACGACAGTTTGAACAGTTCAAAACTGTCGGGACCCTTCCATGTTCCCTGCCATTCATCCAAGACTATACAATGCTGTTCCAGTCCAAGTAGCACATGCACCACAACCAAAGTACGTTTCATCAGGATTATGACAATCGCGCACAATCACCATGAGAAATGGGAATGTGTGACTGGGCTTTAGAAGAACATGTCTTTTATCACGGATGAGTGTCAAACCTCCTTATCTTGGTGTATGTTCCTCTATAATATTTTACCCGTCTGCTTCACTCTACAAAATTATGTTTTGTGGATATATTGACACCTTATCTTTGTTTCTAAACTCCACTGTGGCCTCAGCTCTCCCATCTCACCTGACTGACTGATCAGAGACGATGTCCCTGTTGTTATACCTCATATCAGTACATTGTAGCCATATTCTGTGGAAGCAATGTGGACTGGTACTGTGCAGAGCTGTTTTGTTTGTTTACTTGTGTTGTTTATAAAAAATGAGAACAAAATATCATAAATATAGTTGACAAAAATATTTTTATTTACTACCCTGACAACGTCTCAACTCCATTGGAACTAAGGTTTGTATTTGCTTCCTATCAAACCATTTCTTAATATCACAAAACATTTTTCAATTATGCTTGCAGAATTAAACAGTATCTCTTAACTATAAAAATAATACTATTCCATTTAAAGCATACAGTAAAACACAGGCAGGCTCGTTCATTCTTCATGTTTTCGGTAAACAGCACATATAATAACTGGAATCTGCTGCTCAGTGACAAATGCTTAAAGCTGGGGTTGGTAATCTGATTTAGATACCCTTTTTGTAATTCTGGTTAAAATGGTCTTTATGACCCGATGGCAATCAATTAATAATGTGTTCTTAAAACAGAACGAAAAATGTCCGCTATCTACAGCAGGAGTAAAACAGGGAAAAACCCCAACCAATAATCATGCCGGGACACCTGTTTTTAAACCAATCAAATCCCGTCACCATTCTGCCCGCCTGCTGCACGAACATTTTCCCGGCATGCACAGACTCGGTGCGTGTAGCTGAGCTGAGAGGAATCAGAGTCTGCGGGAGAATTCTTACCTGTCAAGTTTTGTCTTTGAAAATAAGGGAAGCCCGCTACGAGCCGTCCCACAACCCCAACCAAGCTCCAGTATCCCTAACATTTTAAGACAGATTTACAAGAAGTCTAAAATAAACACTTTGTTTTTCTACGTTTGTCCTGTTGGCTCTAATCTCGCGACAGCTGCCACCCAGGCTACCGCAGGTGGACGTTCCTCGCGAAGATTTTTCTTCTTCTCTGGTTTTACGGTGGTTGGCATCCATCATCTTGGAGCATTACCGCCCCATTCAGGCTAGAGACAGAGTTCAGTTTGGAGAGGCAGAGTAATGTTTTTATTATTATATCATCACACGGGAGATTTACGGGACAATACTAATACAGGAGAACGGCGGGAAAGAGGATAAAATACGGAAAAAACGGTAGTTTCACGGCTAAAACAGGAGACTTGACAGCTATATGGAGAATGGCAGAGGGGCTACATACACCCGGATCAGCATCGGGCTGTGAGCACTAACTAACTTTACGTGTTCGCTTTTTTTTACTTTACTATGATAATGTTTTGGTGTTTTCTTACCGCTGACTGAGACATGGCTTTGTGCAGTGTAAAACAAACATGTTGTGCTGAGGATTTGGAGGTGAATCAGTCTTCTGGATATATCAGCCGCGCGTGCATTTGAAGGGGGGGGGTCATTTTGGAGGAGGGGTGGGAGGGGCTAGACAGAGTCCTGAGGAGATGCTACATTCAAATTCATGCTAGTTTTCCAACATCACCAACCTCAGCTTTAATGGTTGATTGCAAAACCATCAATACCACATGACTCCTCTACATTCATTATATCATGCTGTGATGACTTTTACAATCAGAACACTTTCTTCTGTTTTAAAATTGATTAAAGTATGAGCATGCAGCTACAGAATATGTCAAAGTTAAATCCAGACTCACTTCCAGCCTGATTTGACTTTAGAATAACTGCATGCTTGTGCATTAAACCATAAAAATAAAGTAATATGATAGAATGACCAGCAAGAGTACCCCTAATACAGAAATGTCTCTTGGCAGTGTTGAGGGTGTATTTTAAGCAGGTCCACAGCATTTTAAAGACAAACTCTGACATTAAAACAGTTAACTGTGGAGATTAGATGTAGCCGCCAGAGAGAAGTGGTCTTTAAGGCGGGGTGAAATGCACTGAGCTGACTGTAGAGCCAGGCAGGCAGGCACCACGACAAACCACAGGAAGTGTAAACTCACATTAGAATCAGTTTGCATAAGGGCAGGAAAAAGAGCAGTACTAGATAACCTTTGCAGCCTGAAAAGTGTCAACAATAGAGATGAAGATGGGGATTAGGTCTTAATGTCATGCATACCTCGGAGACAAACCTCTCCTGGCAGACTGTACAGATCTATATGTTAAATATATGCTGTGGTCTCCAGCCAAGCAGCCCTGTCTCCACGAAAATCCTCCCACCACACTCACAACCTACAATAAAGGCTCCGGCGTTCCTCCACTACGCATCACCTACAGCAGGGGTTTTAAAATGTGTTACGTCTGTGTCTCAGACTGTGTGAACTACGTCTGGTCTGCAAATATAAGACTCGCACTGTTGTCACATGATGACTCAGGCGCAATATGTCCTGGAGGATTTGGATGCCAGCGTGTTAAAGCTACAATGTTTGACATTGTTATTTAAGAGAGTTGTGACTCCTAATAAAAACTGATACCACACTGTAGGGAGTCGGTTGCTTGTTTGCAGTAACGTGATCCTTGTGACACTGAAAACTCAGATGAGGGGCAGGAAGGGGAAGAGTAGGGGTAAGCAGGCTAGAGATCTGGATCAGGGGTGTCCAAACAGTTTTCACTGAGGGGCACACAGAGAAAATATGAGGCTGACTGAGCTTCCATGATGTAAGTGACACTTTGTGTATTAAGTTAGTGAAACCAAGGCAGGATCTACAACAGGACAATCAGCCTGGTTTTTGGCCTGATCACACAATTGCTAATTTTATGCTAAAAACTCATTGCTGTTACTCAATTAATGAGTGACAGCAAAAAAAAACCTCATTTTTTGTCATAAATATTAGTATTTTCATCATGTAACCAACCATTTCTTCTAAATTAACTCTTTTTCTAAGGGAAAACATTGTATGTGGTTGATATTCTTATTATTATTATACTTATTCATGGTTTTAAAATGGCATTTGAGTTTTGGTAGCAGCAGAGAAAATATTGCAATGATAATAAACTGTCGAAAGTTGCAATAAATTAAATAAAGTAGCCTGAGATTGACCAGTGCTCATTTTAAATGAGTAAATGTGTATATTACTAAATTCTATCTCGAAATTGAATGAAAAATGAAGTTTATTTTTGAAGAGCTACAACAAGCCAATTGCACTCTTTTGGCGGAATGACCCACATACCAAACCTGTTTAATAATCTATTCAAGGATGTCTTGGATGCTGCTATCATATCTGTGCCTGCATGTGGTATAAAAGTAGTATAGCGGCCATAGACTCTGGCTGGACTCTTTCCTGACCACTTCCCTTTGGCACATTTTTAGGTATCATTGGTGGACTTTGTGTTCAATGCTGCCGTGCTCAGGAAGGCGGGAATGGGAAGGGTCAGCTGCTCAATACAGGAGCAGCACCTGTGCTTCTAAAGGCACCTGGTATGTTTCCTGTGCCTAATCCAGGTCACAGCATATGACCAAGAGGGTTGGATCAGGCCATAGGGGCAACCGTAGGGCTGGGCAATTAATTGAAAAATAATCGAAAATCGACATTTAGACCCTGTAATCGAAGTAATTTTACTCATGACGATTATTTTGATTATTTCCCCCTACATTCACGTAGTCTACGTTCACTTTCACCAAGAGTGAAGGACGCGCTGCCAACATGAAGGAGACAAGCGCCAATCTATCAGGCGACCCAGAAGCCAAGAAGAATACCATCTCCATTGGGTACATTTTGGATTCTTTGCAGAGCTCATTGAGCAGAAAGAAGTTAAGTGTAAATACTGCAGGAAGACCATGACGATGACCATCAGTATCACCACTAATGTGTTCCAGCATAGCACAAAATAATCGTTCATTAATCGTAATCGAGGTAAGACCTTCAATTAGTTGTGATATTGAGACTAGGTAATATCGCCCAGCCCTAGGCGACCGCATGCATCGTTGCGGGTCAGCTTGGTGTATACTTTAAGAGATGGGACATAGCCCTCACTCAGACCTGGATGATGGCTGTTAAGTGGCCAGAACAAACAGGGACCAGATTGGCGATTGTTGACCATTGTCCAAACTAGAAATGCCAGAACTGGTCTCAGTCAAAGCTTTTTGTTGCATTTGACTCGCTAGGAAGTGACAATTCTATGAGCAGTGCCTGTTTTTAATTGACCCTTCACTAAGCCCCGCCCCCCTTGTTTACTGTTGCTACAACTATCAAGCTTTCCCATGCAATAAGAGAAATATGGAGCTTTTAGTGGTATAGGTGAGTGATATTCCGAAGGAAATATCTGCAATTTTCTGGACAAATTCTTCAGAGATATCAGAAAAATGTGGACAGAAAGATCTCAAGTATGCTTTTGAGAAATACACTGACCAAATCAAATGTCTGAGTTCAAATGAAGAGGATGTTAAAATAGAGGGGAAAGTGCACAGATCTCAATGCAAGTGTCAAGCATCCCGTGTGTTGATAGTTCATGTTAAAAACAATCATATACAAGAACAAGCACAACAATGTTCTTGTACAGCAGAGTGAGTCGATCTATATCGTTCAAATTGACATGAATGCTTTTGGCTTTCATTATTGTTGTTTCTGCCCTTTTCAGGGTGTCTGTTCACAAAATACTAAAAGATACCAGTATGTCAGAACTTGTCTCTGTCTGTCATTAGTATTTCTTTAGCTGAAACATTACCCAGAGGCTCATGGTTTAACAGAAGTAGCATACTACTGAGACATCTTACTTTGCTAATGTTGTCTTACCCAGCACACAGAGCTAGGGTTAGCTAACGTTAGTTAGCACCTTACTTTAGAACAAAAGTAGGTGTTCTGGTGCTTTCTCCACACAAGCATCTTTCTACTTGCGCTTTGGGCTTGGGGGAGGCAAAAAAAAAATCAACACCAACCTCCAAACTTCTCAGATATCAACTGTCGGACTTGGTAGTTCCGTATGCACATCGCGTATTGTTTTTCTGCTGAAAGTTTGACAGGCCTCTTGTGCATAGTTACGGTTGCTTACATGAGATTGGACAGTAACCGTTTGTGGGAGGGGCTTAGTCAGGGTCAAGGGTCAGTTGTGAGAAAACTTTACATAAGGGCACAAAAGACTTCATACATATGAAACTTTGTAGTTCTAAGTCAAAGCACCATGTTGTGATTCCATACTAGCTTGCTAATATATATATTTTTTTTTACAATTATCTCCAATTTTTCAAATATGTGTGTTTTCCATTTGGACGAAATGTCAATACGATTAAAAACTCAAACGGATAAGCCTATATCCATTTCCATATGGACATCTCATAAACTGCTTTAACTCTGAATTGAGAATTATCCTCCCTGAGTCCTCTCGTTAAAAAGACTAAACTGTTCAGGAGGCTGAGTCTTTCAAAATGAAATTCAAAAACGAGCCCATTCTTTAAAAAAGGGGTCATAAAGTAGTTTGTCCATTTAAGGACAAGTCACCAAACTGGAACAATAAATAGCTACCATGCAATGAGAAGGGCCAAGTTTCCATCAAGGTTTTGTTTGTGACGTTGATCCAAATCCTCTAAAAAAAGAAAATATTTTGTTTTTGGCTTGTTTCACATTTTTCCCCCAAAGTTTATCAAAATCAGACCAGCAGTTTTTTTCCATAACCCTGAAAACAAACAAACATCTGCATCAGAAACACGTCCTCCTTAGCAGAGGAGGACAGATCAGTCTTCTTCCCCATTCAAGCATGATTGCTCCTTTCAGCAGGAGAACAAATCCTTTATGTCATCCCCTTTTAAATGAGGCCACCATCTCAAACAGCTTCATAAATGCATTTCCTCCCATCAAATCATTGATGCATCTCCCTTCTTCTGCCACCAAATTACATTTCCGTCCATCCCCCTTCTCTCCTCCTAAATATAGCCTTTAATCAGCACCCATGGGAGGCTGGGTGATTGTTTGGTGAATGTGTTAAAGCGATGAAGGCGGGATTGTCCTGGTTTATGTTCATAATGACAGCTTACCTGCAGAGACTGGAGGGAGTCAGAGTTGGTATCACAATAGAGGATGATGTTGTTGGCCATGCTGAAGCTCTCTCTCACTCCAAGGTGATAGAAGAGCGAGGGCTGCCGGAAGGCATCCGTCATTTCCACAACGGCGATGTCTGAGGGCAAGAATTACAGATACCATGTTAAGAGACATTGTGGACAACCATGAAAAGATTAACACCAGTGCTAAAGCCAGCACTTTGTTCCAAGCCAAGAGAGAAATGACAAAAGACAAACAAAACTCAGATCCAGTTAAATTGGGACATTGTCTTAAATGTAAATAAAAACAGAATGGAACAATTTACTCAATTAAATAAACTACAAGTAGAATATATTCAATGTGCAGAATGAAAAACTTCAATGAGTTTTACAAATATCCACTCATTTTGAGTCTGATTCCAGCAACACATTCTAAAAAAGCTGTGACAGGGGCAACAAAAGACTGGGAAATGCTCCAAAAACACCTCTCTGGAACATCCCACAGGTGAAGAGGATAATTATCAAGAGGTAAGTGCCATTCACAAGGAAGGATGGGGTAAGGTTTGTCACTTCATGAAGAATTGCATGAGCACACGGCTTATGAGCAATGATTCTCACTGTACACATGCAAGAAATTCAGTGATTTCATCATTTACAGTCAATAATATCGTCACCATTAGGCAACACAAGCCCACAAGTATCCAAGAAATGTATTAAAGGGATACACCAACATTTTTTTATGTTCATGTCTTGTCTCACTCCCAATTCCATGACAAGTAGAAAGACACCATTCTTTCAACTGTGCATGCAGTAACAAGAAAGAGACAGGCAGAGCTAGCCCACCGCAAATTAGCTTAGCTCAAACACTGAGAGTCAATGGGTAGCATTAGCCTGCCTCTGCCCGCAGTCATAAGCTAAACTCAAAACGGTCCTGTGATCTCGTTATGACTCTTTTTCTTTTACTGCATTGTGCTACATTATCTATTTTTAGACCAAGATAAGCACTTAATGTAATTTTCTTAGGAAATAAACATGCAACTAAACCACAGGGTGAATGCGCAAACCACATGCGTTGATTTGTTGACCTACTTACACATTTTTCTTTACAACAAGCACACAGGACCGTTCAGAGTTTCTGCAGTTTATGTGATGACTATTGGCAGAGGCAGGCTAACACTACCCACTGACTCTCAGTGTTTGAGCTAAGCTAATTATCATTGGGCAAGCTCTGTCTATCTATTTCTCTTAACTGTAAAAGCACATATGAAAGAATGGTATATATATCTGCTTGTCATGGACTCGGAAGTGAGGCAAGACACAAAGAAAAAAATGATGACGTATCCCTTTAAGATCTATTAAAATATTCTAGGGATGCACAATGTTATCTGCACAATATCAGTATCAGCAGATGTCAAAGTATTAGCTTTATATTATTATTTAAATACATTTTATTTATGCTTAGCATCTGTTTCTCCTCTCCACCAGGCATAACATGGACAGCTCTTTATTGCTCTGGGACACACAAAGCTCTGGGGTCAAAGTTTAAAGGATATCACTAAATACATGTGAGTTCATCGGTACTATAAAGAGGTGCAAGTGATTTTCATTGACATCTTCTTTCACTACAGTCTATGCGTGTGAAGAGTCTGTGGTCAGGTATGGATTCTTGTGTCAGAAGGACCAGTGGAGCTAATTCTCGCACGCTCTCGTGGGTCTGAGGGGTTTCCCAGGTGACGGCCGGCCAACCCACCTGCCTAACCTCATCAATGGATACAACCACGCTCAATACCACGAGGACTCCGCTGCACTCCCTGATATTTCAGATCAATAGGTCATTAGGTGTAAATATCGCTGTGTGTCACTCACATCAGCAGGGCCCTCAGCTTGTGGTGGAAGGAGCCATGAAGTGGGAGTCATCTGTTAGCATAATAGACCACTGCTAGCGGAAAGCCAATTCAGTGCTGCTGAACCATGACATACAGATTTCATGTGATTCTGTGGGTGACACAAAACCCTCTATTCTTGCTTTAAAGGACAGTAAATGGTGAAATACACGGCTGACATGAAACAACGAGGCTTAGTCATTTTGATCTGCAAAGAAGTGCTTTAACATGAATTAGCAAAATAAAAGTCTTCAGGGTAACTGTAAAAGCAGTCAATGGGCCCATAAGAAGAACATCAATTTGCTTTAACTGGAAAGTAACTAACAGGCCCATTAGCTAACAGCTGTACACCATGTGAGTATAAAAGAGCTTTTTGGTGGTCTTAATTCTCAGCACAGAATGGGTGCAGAGCTCAAAGAGGATGGATTATGTGTCTTATGAATAGGTGTGTTTTGGCATGGACAAAATGATACAACTGACCCTTTGCTAACCCCTCCTACAAACGACTACTGTCCAATCCCTCATTAGCAACCGTAATTATGCACAAGAGGCCTGTCAAGCTATCGGTAGAAAACATTATGCCTAAGCGGTCTGCATACGGGACTAGCAAGTTCGAAAGTTGATATCCAAGAAGTTTGGAGTGTGACGTTAGCTAACCATAACTCTGTGTGCTGGGTAAGACAGCATTTGAAAACAAAAACATCTCAGTAGTAGGTGCTTGTGTTAAATACTGAGCCACTGGGTAATATTTAAGGAAAAGAAATACTGGTGACAGACAGAGACAAGTTCTGACATACTTCTTTTAGCATTTTGTGAACAGACGCCCTAGAAAAGGACAAACACAACGATAATGAAAGCTAACAACACTCATTTTATTTCAAACAATATACATCGACTTAACTTGCTGTACAAGAACATTCTTGTTCTTGTATGTGATTGTTTTTGACGTGTTTTGACGCTTGCATTGAGATCTGTGCACTTTCCTCTCTATTTTTAATGTCCCCTTCATTTGAACTCCGACATTTGATTCGGTAAATGTAACCTTCAAAAACATACTTGAGGTCTTTTCGTCCACTTCTTTCTGATATCTCTGAAGAATTTGTTCAGAAATCTGCAGATATTTCCTAAGGAATATCACTCACCTGTACAGCTAAAAAAAATAAAAAAGCTTTTCTCATTCTACGAGGGAAAGCTCAACAAGTGTAGCAACAGTAAACAAGGAGGGCGGAGCTTAGCGAAGGGTCAAGTTAGCGCTCATTCTTTTTAAAACACTGCAAACCATTCTACTGGTGTGTTGTAACAGATTTTATCGGTCAGAATTTCAGCTTGTTCATTTAATGCCTTTTTTTTATCATTCCTATGAAAACACAGAAAAAACACAAAAGTGTGTTGTACATGCCTTTGTTCAGATCAAAGTTATATTTCCTTGAGCATTCCCACAACATAAGAAACAAAAGGAGAAGATGGAAATAAATGCATGAGCCTGAAATTGAAACCTTCTTAAAGTTTTTCTCCATTGGTTTGGCTCTTTTATTGAAACAAAAATTACATTCTCAAAACCCTGTTCTAGCCATCATTCAGATTCAGATTCAGAATAATTATTGTACCTTTGGGTAAATTCAGTTTACAGTTAGTGAGTTCTCTCGTATTATAGACACACAAAACAACACAAAAGAAGACAAAGTGACGACAGTGCTTAGGCTAAAAGAACAAGAACAAGGAGGACAGCCCGGAGATAAGAAACAAATAAGTTAAAACATCAGTAGGTAAAAAAAAAAAGCCTCAGAATGTGTCAAACCAAGCTAAAAGACAAATATGTGCCAATCATAAAAACAAGATAAAAGAAACAGTGCAAGGAATAAATAAATTAGTGAGGTAGTGTTGCAGTTTCTCTCATTTGTTAATAGCACGGATGGCTGCTGGTACAAAGCTGTTTTTGTAGCGTCTGGTTTTCAAGCAGGAACCATGAACCTCCGACCTGATGGGAGCCGCTGGAACATTATTTCATGTGTTTTGAAATAATGTAAAAGTACTGATGTTTATTATGAATTATTCAGTTAATACTATGGTGGTAAAGGGTAGGCTAAAATAACCCTTGGGGCTTCAGCCTATTCCTTTTTCGGTTGCTGTCTGTTTTCTTTATTTTGTATAAACACAATTTTATTTTTTTGTTTGTAAACCAAAATAAAGCATTCATTCATTCATTCATTCTAGGCCTACAAAAGCATCTAATTTTGTATGAGGTAATTACTAACTTACACTCCAGTCTAGACCTGGATGGGAAAACCTGAAGAGGGACACCTGTAAAACTGTGTCAGTGAGGTGGGAGGCCAACCAATGAGGTAGGGAGGAACAGGCTGTCTCTGAGGCCGCCTCCCGCTACTGATAACAACAAAAACAAATCAGCCCGGGGCCTGTTCTGCTGTGATGACAGAGGAGCTCACAGAGATAACGCTGCTCACTGGCTCCTCATCTGTTCTGAAGTACCCTCTCTCTGTATCAACAAACTCATTAGAAAGAGATTTAGAGCAGAAACTTTTCATCCAGTTGATAAAATATTCCAAACACCGGGTCATTTCAAGTGTTATCACTGCTGCTGGAGGAAAGCTCGGGGACTTCTGGTCCCGGTGACTCAGTTGTTTTGAGCGAATGGGCCGAGGTAAACACAGCTCCCTCAGCAGGCAGGTCAGGTGACAGGTCGCCCTGTTCCCAGCACCGATACTGCCGCAAAAGCATCTGATCGCCTCTCTGTGTTGTTCTTGTGTTGTTTTGAAAAATGAGATTTGTGTATTATCAAGTGTTATCAGGTCATTTTCCATTTTATAACCTCCAGGAAGAACAGTGAGTAACAGCAAACACAAGAAGAGGGAGGCAGAAAGTAAAGTACAGAAAGAGGGCGGGAACATATTACTCCAGTTTTAAAATCGCTGCATTGGCTCCCCGTGCGTTTCAGGATCAACTTTAAGGTTCTTTTACTGGTTTATAAATGATTTTACGGCCTCAGGCCTTCTAATTTATCTGACCCGTTTTTACTGTATCAGCCCTCGTGGACCCTGAGGTCCTCTGGCACTGGCCTTTTAACCATACCAAAAGTTAAACTAAGACACACGGGGAGGTGGCTTTTAGTTATTATGGCCCCAGATTGTGGAACAGCCTTTCAGAGAATCTCAGGGCTGCAGAGTCTGTTGATACTTTTAAAAAGAGGCTTAAAACCCACCTCTTTAATCAAGCTTTTAATTGATTTAACCAAGTTATTTATTCTTTTATTATTTATTGTTTTATTGTACTACTGTATATCTTATTCATTCTTTTAGTCAAACTTTTTATCATATTTAATTCTTAATTTTTTTATGTTATTTCACTTATCCATTTTATGTTATTTTATCTCTCTTCTTATATTTTTATTATTGTTTTAGTATGATGGTTTTTAGCTCCAGTGTTTCCTCATGGGGGCTCTCCACACTGGGAGCTGCTCCTGGTCCACTTCTGGGGCCGCTGCCGGGGGATGGCTCCACCTGCATGGCCGTAGGTCCCTGCACTGCGGTGTGGGCCCTCGTGTCTGTGCGGGGCGGGGAAGTCCCTGGCTGCGCTTCTCGTGGGTCAGGAGCCCTCCTCGGTGTTGATGGCCCCCAAAGGTAGCTTATTCCTTACCTCAGTCCTTGGTGCATGGACCTCTCTCTCTCTCTACAGCTAGTATGAATGTGTGTGGGCACAGGTGTGTGTGTGTTGATGTCTGCGAGTGTGTGTCTGGATATGTCTCTGTATTTGGGGGGGGGGGGGTTGTTACTGTTCTTATGTTGTTTTTAGCCGCTGTGAGGCACTTTGTGTTGCTTCTTAGCATGAAAAGTGCCTTATAAATAAAGTTTGACTTGATTGAGTTTGAAAATGGGTTGAAGATTTCCAGGTTTCCATCTTTTCAAGTGACAAGCAATATTTCTTTATTATGTGATTACTTACATGCTTGTGGTTGAGAGAGTTCAACACTTTTTGCCACTATTAACAAACTTTGGCTGTACAAATACAGTCGTAAAGTATGAAAAAGGGGGAGAAAGGCTGTAAACTTTGAAGACAGTCTTAAATCACAGTAATGAGATGCACTGAGGCTTAACTCTCTAAAACACAGCTCCACTTATTCTAAAACATGGTTTTCAAGTTTTTTTATAGCAGCAATTTAAAAAGAAAGAAAAAGATTAATGATTGTAGCCCAAGCTTTGTATTCTCAGTGCATTTACACATTAAGAGAAAAAACAGTTATTGCTGTTCACATTGACAAAATGATTTACTATTTCTGCTGAAGACTTCTGGAACACAAGATGTTGATTATTTAATGTTTTTCTTTATCTTGGAGTGGAACCACATTTACTAAGTGATCTTCAGCACTGAAGCAACAAATCTGAGAGAACAATGCATTAAAATAGACTCCTCCATCATGGAAGTTGTCTGACTGGAGTGTCTGCGCAATGACTGGTTTGTAGATGGTCTCTCTAATTCTGATTGGTTGGTCAGTTGAGAGCCAAATAAGTCTATAGAGCAGTGCAGGTATGACGTACTTTTGTAGGCCAATGCAGAAGCTAGCATTGTGGTTCCCTTGACTGCAAATCTACTTGAACGTAAAGCCGAAGGGATTTTTCACTGTATTTTGGATCACTGCCGATAACAAGTTCTAATAATGAAACTTAAGTGTCCTGTCCTTTGTGAAAATCCCAACCAAACCTACTTTTCTCAAATTTTAAGCTTAAATGTAACCTGAGAAAAAAAAAAATATTAACAAGCTACTATGGAACTACAACATGCCGGTTTGACGTAGAACCAACTACAAAGTTTCGAAAGTATAACTTCTTATTGTGACCAACTGATTAAGAGTTCCCTCACAGTTGCTTGAGCTGAGTTGGTGGTCATGACTGTGGCATTAGCACGTATAAAAAAACATTCAGAAATGTTTACTGTAGGGTCTATTTTTGAAGTCCTTGTTAGCAGTTTGCTAGCAACCGCCATTTTAAACACACAACAATGGCTGAAGCTTTTTTTTGGACAATTTCCCATTAAACATTGAAATCTCATGTGTCTGGTGAAACCACCTCTGATAGACTTCACCGCTGGGCCTGTTTCCCACACACTCACACACACAGCGCAGTGACATAATGCAACAATAGCTGACATGCTACCTGTTGGGTTTTTTCTCTCTCTGCTGCAGGATGAAAAGGCTCTTATCTGTGTGGGGCGAGGGGACATCTGGGGGGGGAGCTACAGAATGGAAGTAACGTAGGGACGCACTACATGATTATCACTGTAAGTAAATATGAGAGTACTTAATGGCTTAGGGCTGGTAAACACATCAACCCTGAATGCTCTGTTGAGAAAGTCAAATCATCGGGGCATTGGAGAATAAATTGATTTAAGTAATAGATGTCCTGCCTAATGCCAGGTAATGTTCTTCTATGTATAAGATAGTGTATTCTGGGGTGCTAGTTTGGCGGAGTGGTTAGCACCCCGTGTACTTGCTTCTGCCGGTCCAGGTTCGAATCCCGCCTGTGACCAGTTTGCAGAGTGTCTTCCCCTACTCTCTCACCCCCTTTCACAAGTCTATCCACTGTCTCTCTCCTATCAATAAAGGCACAATATGCCCAAAAATACATTTAAAAAAAAAAGATAGTGTATTCTAAATGTTAAGTCTGAATCTGCAAATACATTTTATTTTGTTTTTAATTTACAAGATATTAGATTATAAAATTATATCCAGTATTTCCAAATGTATTTTGGATGATACCAACACTGATATGACTTTTTTCTAAATGACTAAAACAGCTGTACCTGAAACATTCTGCTCCTCTCATTGATATCTTTAAAAAAAAAATAAAAATAGATTCAAGAAAAACAAAGTTTATTTATTTGTGTATGTTTATTTCTACAATATATTATACTGAGCTAATTTTTAGATGTGGATATGAAGCAATGGAACGTGAAAAATGTGACAAAAATTTGGTAATCCATAAGACTTAATGTTCACCATAAAGACTTACTTGTGGCATTTATCCAAACTAGCATTCTGCATCCAATATAGTTTCAGACTTGGTAACCAGGAGGGGCTATATGTTAACTCACTACTCTACTCTCCAAAAGCCTTTCAACAATGAAAGATTTTGTATTTCCCAATCACTTCCTGTGGGATGTTGCTTATAGGACTTGTGAAAAGAGAAGTGGTTTGATGTGTCAGGATATGATTTATAAAGACAAGGACAACAGTTTAGTTAATCCTTAGTTGAGCTTTGAACATAGCCTGATTTAAGAGTGCATGTAAACATACTGATTATCTCTATTAATGGTTCACAAATACAGGACATTTTCTGCATTCAAATATTTTTGGTACCTACCACTGGCCATGTCAGAGAGATCTATTATGTTCAGGTTTCAACACTTTCGTCTGCTGTTACGTAAAACCTGACATTCATGTTAGAGACCCCTTCGTAAGCATAATCCTTTCTATCATCACACAAGCACAAGAATCCTGGAGTAGTGTTTGTTTGAGCTTGCACACAACTTACAAATGCATGTACACAGTAAAGAAACATGACACCACCACCTCATGTTGACCTCAGACAAACTCTGGTATATGATTCAAAAACATCTTAGACCAGTGGTTATCTAGTGGCTGGCATAGGGAATCTCCATTTACTTCATTTAGCATTAATTAGCATTACGTATCACCAAATATTGTTAAGCAGTGTGAAAAGACAGCACTCCCCTGCATAAAAAATCCCCTTCAAAATAAAAGCACTGGACCTTTTGCTTAATATATTTTTGTACAGGCATAGGCTCGCAACCCCCTGAAAAAGGGTGTGCGACCCACTTTAGGAGTTTTTATGTTCTTATGATTTTCAACATTCTCTGTAGCACTTTGAGATTTTTCTTATTTACAAATAAAATGTAGTTATTATTATTATTATTAAGGAGTTGTTCTGCAGCTTCTTTTATGAATGAATTACTTTTCATTTGCAGCCTTGTTATGAAAAAGATGTTTTAGATCATTTCTAATAGGTCTTTTATTGAATTAGCAGTGTAACACATTGACTGTGGAGTTTATAAAATGTGTTTTACAAAAGTATTAAAGTAGCAAAAATGTGCACAGGCTCTGCTCACATTTCTCATAAAAACCTCAGGATCTCAGCCTCAAAGCTCAATGTGCCATCAGACTGAATCGTTCTAATTTAACAAGTGTGTGTTCGCATTTTAAGCACAAAATCATGTCAAGCATTAGCTTTCATTCAGTGGCTTCTGCATGCCAACTAAACGCTGCCTATCAGAGCCTGACTGGTTGTATCACTGAGGAGCTTTATTCAGTGATGAGAGGCCGTGCAGACAGCAGCACTCTTCATCAGCACATGCAAATTCAACCAGGAAGCAGGTACTTGTTGCTGGCCTTGCAGGTTCTCATCATCAACCTGTTCCTCTGCACAAGCTTTAAAAAAAATTAACAGCATCACACTTTCAGCTGGTGTTGGACAGGATTTCAGGCTCTGCAGCTCTGAGCAGTGACGCGAAATATCAAGAGGGTTTTTGGTTTTTCGGATGAACAGTCTGCATCTCCCCATCAGGATGCTTTCTTTCTGACTGAGTGCACATCAGGTTTCACTGTCTGACGTGAAAGGTGGAGGGAAAGAACATCTTAATCCTCTCCCAGACTGACCTCTGCTTCACGGCCACTTGTTACTTCCACATGTATGACGCATTGACATCGGTGATAACGTCACGGCACGAGATGTTCCAACGTTTTTTTCCTTCCTGATATGTGAATGTGGTATCGCCTGAGGGTAATGAACTGTTAGGAAGTCTCCTGAAATAATAGAGCACTCATGCTGAATGAATGTAGTCATGGCAGGGGTGTAACTCTCTTCTTTGAAAAAAAAAAGAATCTGAATTGTTATCTACATCAAATCTAGTATGTTTGTGTTAGCTACATACCACATTTCAGGCATTAATGTTGTTTTAATTGATTTAATAAACAAACATAAAAAAGTCATATTACAGCAGTATGACTATAAGAGATTGCCAAGACGTTTTTTGGTTTTTGTGTCTTGTCTCAATCCTGAGTCCATGACAAGTGGACATCTTGTTGTTTTTGTTTTTATTGACTTTGCTTTGTTCACCTATTTAAGCAACTCGGTGGTGGTTTGTGCATGCGATATGCGTTTTAGTTTAGTATGTATTTATTTAAAAAACTACCTTAAGTGCTAATCTTAGTCTAAAAATAGAGATGTAACATAACGTGGTAACAAAAAAAGTCACAACGAGCACAAGAACTGTTTAGAGTTGCTGAAAAGTTTATAAGATGACTATAGGCAGAGTGTTGAGCTAAGCTAATTAGCAGTGGGAGAGCTCTGTCCATCTCTTTCTTGTTACTGCACACACAGTTGAAAGAATGATGTCTATCGGTTTGTCAAGGACTAGACACGAACACAAAAAAAAATTGGCTTATCCCTTTTAACACTGATTTTCAGAACCACAAAATTCTCCAGAGTATCAAGCATACTCTTTGGAGAGGTTACTTGATAAGTAGTTTCATGTTGGGTGTTGGATTTATAAAGAAATACGTAATATATGTATATATATATATATATATATATATATATATATATATATATATATATATATACAGTCATGGAAAAAATTATTAGACCACCCTTGTTTTCTTCAATTTCTTGTTAATTTTAATGCCTGGCTCAACTAAAGGTACATTTGTTTGGACAATTATAATGATAACAACAAAAATAGCTCATGAGAGTTTAATTTAAGAACTAAGAACTATTCATTTTCCATGGTTTTCTTGATAATAACCAAAATTACTTAAATTCTTACATCAATAGCTATGGCATTGTACCGCCAAAAACACTACTTTTAAGCATTCCATGTTTTCTTTTCTGTTTGCTTTAAACACATGATACACACAAGAGTTAATACTTGATTGCATAACCATTGTTTTTGATGACTGCAGCCATGCGTCTTGGCATGCTCTCCACCAGCTTCTGACATTGTTCTGCTGTCACAGCAGCCCATTCCTGTTGGACAAATTCAAACAAATTTTCTTTGTTTTTGGGCTTGTGGTTCTCCATTTTGAGTTTGATGATTTTCCACAGGTTTTCAATTGGATTAAGATCTGGTGATTGAGCAGGCCAAGGCATGGTGCGAATGTTGTGGTTCTCCATCCAGGCTTTAACTGACCTTGCGTGTGGCAAGGGGCATTGTCTTGTTGGAAAATCCAGTCATTCGAGGCAGGAAAGAGTTTTCCAGCTGATGGAAGAAGACTGTTTTCAAGGGTAGTCCTGTACATGACCTGGTTCATTCGGCCTTCACACAATTGCATTTGCCCTGTTCCACTCAGACTGAAACAACCCCAGATCATGACTGATCCACCCCCATGTTTTACTGTAGGGGCAAGACAGTCTGGGTTGTAAGCTTCTCCAGGCTTCCTCCTAACCAGTAAGTTGGCTGGAGTGGGCATCAATTCAAAATTGGATTAATCACTGAAGAGAACCTTAGCCCAATCATCAACAGTCCAATCCTTGTGGTCTCGAGCAAAGAGTAACCGGGCCTTCCTCTGCCTTTCATTGATGAAGGGCTTCTTGCGTGCTCTGTGTGACTTCAAACCAGCTTCAACAAGTCGGTTTCGAACTGTCCTTGCTGAACAAGTCACATTTCTCGACAGTGCCCACTCATTATTAAGGTCCCTGGAGGTCTGACGCGCATTCCTCACACAGGAACGGATGAGTGCACGGTCATCTCGTGGGGTAGAAAGCGTTTCCTGCCACGGCCAGGTAGCAATTTGGTAGTGCCATGTTCAGCTTGTTTTGTTTTGTTGTAATGAGCGGCTGTCTTGGAGATCTTCAGTTTTTTTCGCTACCTGTCTCTCACTCATGCCAATTTCCAGCAGTGCCAAGATGGCTGCCTTTGTGGCTTCACATAATTCTTTTGTTTTAGGCATTATGTGAGAGCTGACAACTTCTGAGTTGTGCTACGGCTTGAATGTAAGCAGGAAACCACTCTAGGCCTTTGCATGTGCAGTGCTGCTTGTGACATGAAATGGCCTCTTATATACCCTGGGAATCAATTAAGCTTAAGAATGTCAAATAGGACATAAAGTATTATGTGACCAGCTGCATTTTTTGTTGTGTTCATTGTATTATACGTTTAGTGGTACCAGATATTAGAATGAACAAGAAATTGAAGAAAACAAGGGTGGTCTAATAATTTTTTCCATGACTGTATATATATATATATATATATATATATATATATATATATATATATATAAGTTCATGAGAGGACACCATTTGTGGCTCTTTTCAGACTTGTGGTGCTTCATAGCAGTTTCAGCCGCAGGGCTGCACCTCAACCACGCCTCTACCCACGGAAAAATCAAACCTGACCATTTCCTCCCTTAGTTTTGTTCACATGACACATCCCTCCCTTTCACCCCTTTTTCTATTTCATCTTTCCTTCTTTCATTAGAGCCTAAAAGGGGGTGGGGGGGGGGGGGGGGGTGTCATGCCCGAAAGCTACAGCAGATCCCCCAAGAAGTTTCCCAAAATCATAATCTGCTGCATTTATCTGCTAAAGTGCTAATTATCCTCTACAGGTAATAAATATTTATCCAATTCATCTTGTTTACTGTGTGGTCCTTGCTAGTGGAAACACAGTTACAGGCATACTGGGCTTGCTCATGGGTTATGTTGCTTGTAGTCTTACGATCCTTGAACCGGTACATTTTCTCCTGCCATGTGCCCAGGTTGTGCTGATTGTTTAGTTAGTCTGCTAAAGTCCTTGTCTCATGAATGCAGGTTTTCTATGGCCATACTGAACGTAATAATGTAGGCGATGCTAACAACTGTCCATGAGAGCGAACGCAAGGGAGCGTAACAGTCGAGGTGTTTCTTAGGGCGTTTTCACATTAGGTCCACTTGTTTCAAACCGTGCTGCGGCGCGGTTTGCCATGGGTCCCCCCACCCCACTGGCTTGGATTCACACTGGCAACATTAAACCATGCCCGGGCCCACTTGTGTATTCACTCAGTTTGAAACAGCAGGGGGGGATATGCACGTAACTGGTTACTAAACCTGCTACGGAGGAGAACGAAGAAGGGACTACCATGGTAACCATTTCCTACACCAGACAACCAATGTTTACGTTTTGCTCTCTTCTACATTTTCCTGCAAATGTGTTTTTTTTATCATGTTTGAGACGGCATCAGCGACCTTCTGGACCCTCGTAAATCATCATAATCCTCAACCAGAATAAACAAATCGGCAAATTGAGTAAGCAAAAGATTCAACCGCGGGATTAACAGGAAGTAATGCATCAAAAGTAGATCGGTTCGGACCACTTTGTTTCACACCAGTGAAACCGCACCAAATGTAGGGAGATGGAGCGGATCGAGACCACCCCTTCATGGAGGTCTCGGACCGGCTGATTTGGTGCGCACCAATGTGCGGTGGTTGCATTCACATTGACAATAACGTACCAAACCCTGGGCCAAATCTTCTTTGGTGCGCACTAAATATGGTTGGTGTGAAAAAGCCCTTAGAGAGCTAACAGGGAAGAGTCTCAGCCCAATGACATAGCCAAGCTTTAATGTTAGTTTACTGAACATAAATCAAATAAATTATTTGTTTACTTTTCACCTCTTTCTAGCATTTAAACCCCTGAGCAGGAACAAAATAAATAGCTGTCTCTCCCTCTGTGCTCTTACTTTATGCACACAAGTTGCGACTGAATGTCAACATCCAGACGGCAGAGGTTGGCTGTTGAATAAAAGATAAGCTCGGCTCATTTCTCTGCTGGTAAGAGACACCATCAATATTACATGGCAACCACATTTTAATGCAATAGGCCCATTTCAAGGCAGTAGAGTGACACAAAGGTGTTTTTCAGCAAAAGGGAGAAGGTTGCAGACGTTATTTTTAATGAGGCGATGACTCGGGTGGGGTGATTTTTGCAACGCTCTGCTTGGAAAACCTCCACCTGCTCCACACAAGTCTCCATCTGAGCCAAAGAAAATGTTTGCCGTCACAGGGCAGGACTCGTACAGGAGATGAAAGCAGAACGAGCTCGAGTCAGAGCAAACATGAGGAGGAAAAAAAAAGGCTCAACATGAGGGAGTCTTGCTCTGGTGGGAGAGTCAGACGGAGCAATTATTTCTCATAAGTGCTTTGTACTCCCAACAAACCCCTGAGAGCTGACAACACTTGACAGCTGCTGTGTGATGAGGAGAGTGTAGTTTAGGATGGATGCACACATTCTGGGCATTAATATCAAACACAAGTAAACAGCAACAGGAGAACAGATTTGATCGCTCTGACTCTACAAACCACAATTCCAGCGAAGAAGAGAGAACAGAATAGACTGATTTGCAAATCCTTTGTGACTTATATTCAGTTGGATTCACTACAAGGAAAGGACTTTTCCTGTTTAAACTGATAAACTCCATTGTTTTTTTCACAAATATTTACTTACTTTGAATTTGATGCCTGCAACACGTTCCAAAAAAGCTTGGACAGGGGCAGCATTAAACTGGGAAAGCTGAGGAATGCTCAGAAACACCTGTTTGGAACGTGCTACAGGTGAACAGATTAACTGGAAACAGGTAAGAATCATGAATGGGTATGACAGAAGCGTCCCTGAAAGGCTCAACCACTGAAAAGCAACAATGGGGCGAGGTTCACCATTTTGGACTTGGTAATGGTAAATGGACTTGAGCTAATATAGCGCTTTTCTATTCTTTGACTACTCAAAGCTGCTCTACATCGCACTCACATTCATTTCACTGATGGTTCTGAGTTTCTATGTTAGTTATCCATCAGTATCTCTAACACATTCACGCTCTTTCATGCCCATTTACACACCACTGACGCAGCAGTGGGAGCAACTTGGGGTTAAGTGTCTTCCTCAAGGACACATCCCCACGTGTCGCCTGGAGCTGGGCTTGAACCTGCAACCTCCCGATCACTGACTAAGTGCACTATCCAACTGCGCCACCGACGCCCCATTTTGTGATAACCTGCATGTGCTAGTAGCAACAGTTTAGAGATTTCATCATCTACAGTCCACAATATCACCAAAACATTCAGAGAATGTGGAGGAATCTCTGCATATCAGTGGAAAAGCCAAAAACAAACATTGAATGCCTGTGACCCTCAATCCCTCAGGTGGCACTGCATTAAAGGCACAGTGTGTAGAAATTAGCATTTTAGAAACAGCTAGCGCTCACATTTTGGAATGAGCTCGTCCGTTACATTACTAAGCGACGAGAGCCGTGAAGACCAAAAAAGATCGTGAACAGAGATTCATTTACAACAGTTACCAGGTGAGGTTTTTTCATTCATATTTATAATTATTATTTAACAGATTAGGTCAGTCAAGATGCCACATGCCATCCGGGTAGATTTCAGGACCGGCGGCCAGACTTGTATTCAAAAATCACATTTCACTCTTTTTGTCTCCAAAACCCACCTGTAGACAACATGGCCGATTGTTATGTCAGCCTCCACAAAGGGAAGACCTGTGGTACACAAAAATAAAAAGCTTTTTCTCACTTAATAAAAAAAAAAAAACGTTTCATGGGGATGGGTGTACACCTATCTCAACGGACTTTACATACAAATAGAAATATTATATCCAATATTTACCATTTCTTTTGGTGAAATGGTGCCAAATTCGACAAACTACTCCTTTAAACATCACTCTGTAAAGGAGATTACCACATGGGTGTAAGAACACTTTCCCCTTTTGCCAGTTGACACAGAGCAAGCTAAAACTCTACCATGCAAAGTCAAAACTAATTTATTGCAACACCAATGGCCCTTTTCCATTAGCCCTACTCTACTCTACTCGACTCTACCTGGCTCTACTCTACTCGCTTTGTGCTGCTTTTCCATTAGCCCCAGTCGCCTGCCCAACGGGGTGCAGTGTCGCTGTAAACAGCTGAGCGGCACTGCGGTGACGTCATTTTTAGCATGACACAACAATCTGTGGCTTTTTGTCACAAACCAAGTAAAAAAAGAAAGCAGAAGAAGGCTGCAGGTGGTAAGAAGAAATACCCCTTGAGAAGCACAGGAGAGTTTTGGAAGCTATACAACAGAATGAAGCCGAGGACGAGAGCAATCCAGCTGCAAAGAAAAGGCTATGAGGGTAAGCTAACGGTAGCTACAGCTAGCATGCTAGGTCGTCGCGCTCACTCATCGATGACGACATTGTCTGACCAATCAGTAGCCAGCAGTCTGTGACGTCATCTTTTAGTATCGACTCAGCTCTCTTGAAACCAGAGGGGAGTAGGTACTAAAACTAGCTTGTTTTAGGAGGTACCAGGCTAGTGGAAACACACGGCAAATTGAGTAGGGCCGAGTACAGTAGGGCCAAGGCATGCTAGTGGAAAAGGGCCACAAGAGACTCTTCTCTGGCCCGAGCTCTTCTGAGATGGACTGATGCAAAGTGGAAAAGTGTGCTGTGGTCTGAAGAGTCCACAACTCAAACTGTTTTGGAAGTTATGGTTGTTCTCTGGTCTAAAGAGGAAAAGGACCAACCATCCAGATTGTAATCCACTCAAAGATGAAAAAAAAAAACCACAAATGTGATGGTATGGGTTGTGTTTGTGCATGTGGTATGGGTAACTTGCCGTGATTTATGAAAGGTTTTGGAGCAGCATATTTTGGGCCCATTGGTACCAATAGACCACAGTGAACCTATCTTGAGATGCCTATTTCAACATGAGGAGGTTCTCATCATGTATGTGCAGCCAACATATTTCAGTGCAAAAATTCTTCACATTGTGCCTTAAAGCCACCAAGCATCTCTCCATTCGATATATGTTCTAACAACAATCCTCTGAAATCAGCTTCCATCCCAGTCTACCCTCACCACTGATAAAAAAACAGACAAAATCCTACATGGATCAGCTCTGATAAACCTGCCACACCACCTACAGCCAGGCCTGCTGATGCTGACCAAAATGAAATTGATCCCCTCGCCTACAGCTCAAAGCAGAGGAGGGAGAATAGCTCGATACTCTCTCATAATATCAAGCTTACAGCTGTACCCAGTCTCACTGCTGCAGGTTCATCTGCCTGGCTGTGTTTCTGAGGGTGGGAAAGAAAGGAGGAGGGGGCTGAAGATGAGCTGCATGAAATCACAGTGAACCGTTCTGGTTTCTCTTCTCTGTAGATCTACATCTCTTCTTTTATTTGAGGGGGGATCTAGAGGGGGTGCAGACAGTTTAGGAAGGTATGGCTTATCTCAAAGTGTCTCTGCAGGGTAAAGAAACGCACTGGGAGCATACGTTTACACATAAAGAAAAATCTGTTTTTAAGCTGCATGAGCCATCGAGAAATGCAAACACACGCCTTCAGCTAAAAGCAACACAACGTCCAGTCTGAACATCCCTGAGTCTATATACAAGGCATCTAAATAAATAATGCAGAACAATGTTATTATCCACAATAAAGTGAGTTCACACAAGCTTATTCATTACTGATCCACCTGTAGATTTAAAGACGGAGGTCCATACATGACATCTGTTGTAAAGTATTTCACTCTAAAGGTTCAGTAACAGGTATGCTGAGAATAAAACACCTTTCCTCTAAAACCTTATTCCTTAAATTATTCAGGTAAGTGGTCCTCAAATCTTTTTACCCTGCAACCAACATCTATGAAGTAATCTTTTTAAACACATCCAAGTATGTGAATACTCATTTCTTTGTTAAGAATGACAGTGCAAACACTAATTATTAGTATTTATTTGCCCTTGTTTTGTCCACATATGAATTAAATCAGTTTTCTGAGCACAATTTTATCCCAAAAATAAAAACAACAACTTCTTGCAACTCAATTATCTTTTTCAGGTTAATGAAAAATGAAGTCCAGTGTAACAACTCAAAGCTCTCACAAATTTAAATTTCTTCATTTTCAACATTAACAAAAATAGTCAACAGAAACCTGCCGTTACACAGCCCACACTGATTTTTACAGTCGCACCGCCAAGCCTACATGACAAGTAGCCAATCACAGTGCAGAATTTTAGAATGGCACTTGTGCTGGCCAATCAAATTTCCAGGGGGACCCTAAGCCACAAATTGGCCACACCCCACATCCTTCTTGAGAAACACTGGTTTAGGGGCTTGTTCTGCTGGGGGGTCAAACCATAGACTGTAAAAAACATGGACGTCATGTCGCTGGGCTCGAATTGAAGCCACCACAAAAACTGCTCCCCCTGGTGACTGGCTGCAGTATAGGTCAAATCTCCGTCTCCCCCATTCATCTGAACGGGCCGTAGTGAAACTTAAAAAAATTAATACACCTCGTAGAAATATTTCTCCCATCCGTATGCTGTAGTGATATGAAAGTATTATTAGGCTGCGTTTTTTCCAAGTCCTCTTTTTTCTGAAAAGTTTCTTTTTCATCAGTTATTAGAGTTTAAAAAATAACCGCGGTTTACGGCAGCTTCACAATGATTGTGTACAGCGTATGCTGGGGAGTTTTGCGACAGTTTATGACAACTACATCCAGATATGGTCCAGATTCTCTACTGGCTGCACAATGGCGGCGCCCTGACGGGGGAAATCATGGCTTCAAAACCGCTGAATGGTAGAAGGCGGAGCCACGCTATCCAGTTCTTATAATACATCCATGGGTCAAACTGATGAACACTTAGTCAGTCTCAGTTTACCTTCCAGTGCAGCCTCATAGTCAAGTGTTCTCTGATGTGAATGGTTCTGAATCTCTGACACATCTTTGTTAGATTAACTGGTCACCCTTGTTTTGGGTGTGAGTGTTAGCTTGAATGTTTGCTTCATCAGCTCAGACTCAATTCTGTAACATTGCAGTGCTGCTGGATCATCCTCATTCAGTGTCTGTAATCAGACATGTCCATCTTGCCAAGCTCCAATCTACAACGATTGTGTTTGGCCTGTTTGATTCTGGGAAGAGGTTTAAGCTTCACACAAGACAACAGCAGGAAGTGACTGTACAGAGATTAGCATAGATGCTAACAGCTTCAGCAGCAGTTTTATCAGATCTGGAGCACTTTCTTTATTTCATGAAAAACACACACTAACAGCATTTCTCAACAGAAAGAATATTTACACCATGGCAATAGTGCCTGCTGACAACATTATCTGATTGGTCCATAATGTGACTGATGGAGCAATCCAGATGGACCAGTGAAATTTACTGAACAGTCCATACAGTGTGTCAGGTTATCAAGTCCAGGTGGTGCTAAAAATCAATATGGCCATAGTTCATTCCAAACTCGGTCTAAATGCATGTATGCAGGTCTCACAGAAACTGACACAGCCCCGAATGATATGACAGTAATTATATTACAAATAATAATATATTGGAAGAGAATCAAGACTCCTCTTTTCAGGCCTGAGTCTGATTTTTTTTAGTCCTCATTAGTGGAGTTTGTTTGATTCTGATCAAATATTAAGTCTTTTAAAAGGTACTTATCCTGAACTAGGAAGTAGCTTAAATGTTCTTTATCACTTTATCCTGCATAGTAGTCCAGGGAGTGTCCGATAAATGGGATTGGCTTCAGCCTCCTACAAACTCAGGCGAGATAAGGGGTAATAATTAATGAATGAATCGATGGATTGTACGGTTTATTTTCAGGGCTGCCCCTGGCCAAACATGGGCCCAAAGAAGAATTTCATTTTGAACCTCCATATACTGAAGACACTTTTGTCACATTTTTACCTGATTTATTCACCAACCAGTGAAAACTGCTCTGAGACCCACTTATGGGCCTCCATCCATAGATTTGAACCACTGCACAAGAAGATTGTATTTGGAGCTTGATCCTTCAAAGACTGTTCTTATATCAAGAAAAATAAGATACCTCAGGATGAATTTATCATTTAGAAAACACTGACTGAGTGGGGTGCTGGTTTGGCGGAGTGGTTAGCAACCAGGCACCCCATGTACTTGCTTCTGCCAGTCCAGGTTCGAGTCCCGCCTGTGACCAGTTTGCAGAGTGTCTTCCCCTACTCTCTCCCCCCCTTTCACAAGCCTATCCACTGTCTCTCCCCTATCATTAAATGCCCAAAAAATACGTAAAAAAGAAAACAGTGACTGAGTAACAAACAGCAGCTCAGAGCTGGACTGATGAAGATTGTCGAGTTTTCATTCATCAAAAGACTGACTCGACATTTTTTAAGTTTTTGTAGCCACTTAATCTGTGAACATGAGCAATCAAGACACTGTTTGAATTTTAAAATTGCAGAAAGTGATCGATGATCCCTTACTGTCCTTGTGATGCGCGTCTATAGTAGGGATGGGTATTGGCAAGAGCCTCACGATACGATACGTATCACGATACTTTGGTCATGATACGATAATATCACAATATATCACAATATCACAAAATTGCGATATATTGCGATATTATACAGTAAACTAGGGAAAACCTAGAGACAGTGAATTTTTAACTTTTCCATTTTATTGTAATTGAAATATGTCAACTGCAGTGTTACATAAATACACTTGAAAACAGAGTCCATCAAGTCACCTGAATTAATGTTGCAAAGAAATTATTCTTGTTTTCCCTTTAATAAAGTACTGAAAGTATCCAAACCTGCAGAGCAGCTCAAACTGTAATTGAACACATGAGGAACAAACTGCTTTATGTTACTGACAGCACAACAGTAAGTAAAAAAATCACATATTTCTGTCGTCACTGTCTGAACTGAATAAACTGCATGAAACAAAACCTGTACATATTGATAAGTTGCATTTTATTTCCAACTCTGATAAAATATGAGTTTTTATTTTTTACAAAAAATATCGATACTAAGATTTGAAATATCGATATTGTAAAGGGAGTCAAAATATCACCATATATTGCTGTACCGATATTTTTCACACCCCTAGTCTATATGCGTCTTTACGTCCACCTGCACAGAGTGGAGCTTGCAAGGTGCCGAGCAATTCAGGAGGCATTTAGATCAAATGTTCAGATGTACATTGGCTGCACTGCAAAATGACATAACTTACGGACAACACTGGTAAAAGACATGTTTAAATGGAAAATATCAGGCTTTAGTAGTCCACAGAGCAGATCATGGCTACATCAGAGAGTGGAGAATGTGTCCCCTTGTGAAAAATGGATCGTGGAGCCCTATGCACGTTTTCTGTAAAGAGAGGGGAGGCGCTGATTTCCAGCATAGTTGGACTATTTTAACCAACATGCTCAAACTGGTCTTTCAATTTGCACTACATTGAGTTTTACAACAAACAGAACACCAGATAGTTAGTCTCATTAGGTTAAATCATTATAAATAAAAATAAAAATGGATTCATGCACATTAGGAAAAAACTTTACCAACAACCACCAGCAGCAGCTTTTATGTAAATCACTTCTCAGCTCCTTTTCCCCTGTCTGCTGCTGTTCTTACCTTAATGCAGCATTATTCATTATCGTGAATATGAAATGCCTCTAGCTTGGCCTAATAACCCTCCACATTAGTGAAAATGTCACAGCAATCACAGCTGGAATACACTGTTTAGATTGGTCACTGAGGTCCAGCTGTGGTGGTCAGCAGGTTATAGTGTTTGAGTGTGTAGTAATGGGACGGGTGCAGTAGGCAAATACGGCACTCATTACAGTCAATTACATAACACGCACAAATCAGCTGTAGTAACCATGGACACGGCTGTTAGAGATGTGAGATAAACCTTCACCGTGCAGCTCTGGAGGGTTTTTTTTCTTCTCAAACAGCTAATGGAGGAGGAGTGAGGCCGGACTGGAGTGCAGGGGGAGGATCTCCCCTGAGAATCTACCACACAGAGGACAGAGAGAGGAGCGGGAGTGGAATAATGTCTCCAGGCTCCACTGGAAATCATTTCCCACACTTATAAAAACATTTTCTGCCCCTAAAGATGGGAACATTGGAGAGTAAAATGTGCCAAACTTCCAGGAGGGAGAGGAAGGTTACAGTAATGTTCTGTGATTGCTTCGAGTTCTCGTGCTGTGGTGATGTCTCCCTGCTGTCCAGTTAAACATGAATGATAGTGGAAACAAACACTGGAGACAGCAGATGAGGACTTCAGACAGACTTTGAAGATCCCCCATGGAGTTTCCTGTAAACAAAGAGCTTTGTTCACAGACTGTGCTCTCATCAAAATGCACTGTGTGCATGACACCACTGTTCCCACAAAACACATCAAACTCTGTCTTTGGAGGAACTCCCCGCCTCTCCAAAAAAAACAACCACATGACAAAAACTGGCATCTCACTGGAGCCTGTGGTGGTAAAAAAAATATACACCTTTATTTTCAGCATGGCAGTCGGACAAGTTTATTTACCCACTGACTCATGACAGCAAGAGCATACCTTAGAGCAGGGATGGGCAACTTTGATTTCCATGAGGGCTGCATCAATCTTTTTTCAGTGCCTGAGGGCTGCACTGTTATAAATTGTTGGGCAGTATCAATGAGAATAAATATGTAAATAATGAAAAATAGCAAATATGAAGCTTCAAAAAAGGATTATACCAACATTAACATATTTTAACTCATTTTAACACAATCAAAACTTCACAATTTAATGAGCATGATTCATAACTAAAGCCAATTAAAGCTTCTTTTCAATGCAATAAAAGAGCAATAAAGCAACAGACATATTACCTTTATAATTGTTTTCAAATATTTTTTGCTAAAACTAAATATAATACTTAAATGCCTCATTAAATATACTTAAAGATACATTCATAGCCAAAGTTTGCTCTATAATTACTTGCACAAAACAACGTATTCACCAGCAATCCCGAATTATTAGTAATATATTATCACTTATCCTTATTTGTGCATTATGTAGTACCAATAACTCAAGATGAAATCATATTCAGCAGTTGACTTTCCAATTTTTTATTTATTTTATTCTTTTGTAGATGATTAGTGGGCCTCATTGATGGAGGTTAAAGGCTGTATGTGGTCCTCTGGCTGCTAGAAAATCAGATCTGTGATCATAATTGTGTCTAATTTTGTATGTGTGTCTGAAAGGCTCAGTGTGTTGGGGCACCATCTATAATTGTCCACTGTAAGTACACCTATGTCAGCCATTTTTGTGAACTAGTGCTTACAAAAAACATCAGCATAAGCTCTTCTCAGTGCAATATCTACTCACACATCTGCAAATCCCACCGTGTCCTATTAGCAGAATGCAATATTGTATTCAACATAGCACTTGGGCAGTAGAGCAATGCACTTTATTTCCTGTGCAATATTGGACAATGTGCAATACAACAAGGACAAGAACTCCCAGGCAGCTGGCAATCTGCACTTTATCATTGGGCACTTTAGCACACCAGCACTTTTTAATTCATTGTGAATAATTCCCATGGTCCCCGAACTTTTGGCCCTTTTTTTTTAGACTTTATGACGTTTTAGTCTAGTCAACTGTATGTGTTTTAAACCAACACTATGTAGCTTTTCAAACATAATGTAATCCTTCGATATTCATTGTGATGGTCCACCACTTCACAATGAGTTGAATGACACCTCTGTCGTGGTCTGGAGTGGTCTGTATCCCTTTAACTGGCGCTATGTAACTTCGAAGTGGATGGTGGGAACCCTGCCACACTAAAAAACTACAAGTTTGGACTGCTTTACGGCATACGTCACTTCCCTCGATTCCCGATTCGTTTAAAACACAGAAGTCTCGGCGAAAGCCAATCGTTAATGCGGAGCTGTAACCATGGCGGAGGCAACAATGTCAGGAAGAGAAAAGTTTTGTCGGAGGATACAAAACAAAGAAAGCGAGAGAAAACAAGCTGAATGCTCGGACCAGAATAAACATCGGTTCGGCGTTCACTCACTGGTGTGAAATAAAAGACGAGGAGGGATGTCCGACTACTATCAGGTATGTTGGCCGACTAATTTATGACGAAGTTCCTCAAAAAACTTGACAGTAAAAAAGTACAGGACAATAAATCCAGAACGTACCAGTATGAAGTTTTGTTCAGACCTGTTTCAAGTGTGTGATATCACCAGCTCATCGTTGTCTTTACTTTTATTCACTTTATCGCTTCCACATGACGGGGGCGACTTCACGGTAATAAAACCAAGTTGAACTTAGCGATTTTAACATCGTCATTTAGTCAAAAATAAATACATTACCTCATCGCTATCCATCCTACAAACAGCCGCTGAAGACAGAAGAATACTTTTTAGCGGAGTCCTGGCTTCTGTGATTCGCCTACAACACAAATGCACGCGACCGGCAGATCTGTATTCTTACGACAGTATGCGCGCGCTAGAGCTCATGGGTAGTTGAGTTCCCTATCTGGTCAAGCGAGGATCTTCCGTAGTGCTGCTTTAATATGCTCTGTGTGTTTTATTCCTATTTCGGATGTCTGTTTCTTGTTTCTATGTGTTGACACCAACCTGCTAATGGGACTGGGGAATGAAATTAGCCAATCAGCTATTATCTAATGCATTTACATGTCAATGTTTCTTAATGCATACTGTTCCATTAAAAAAAAAAAAATCTCAAATGCACCTCAACAGTTGTGCAAGGACTCATTAACCCGCTGGTCCCATCAGTTCTAGTTGCTGTATTTATTCATGGTTTACAAAGAGTTTAACCTGAGCCAGGCCTTACCACAATGATAACTAGAAAAGCACTCGGAGAGCGCAGACCTCCGCCAGCGCCACAGTCCTCAGCCACATTGTGATTTTCACCATAAATATTAGTCCTACCTTTATTTCATCTAAATATTTAGATTCCTTGACCATGAAAACATATCATTAGCAACTGGATTCATAATGATATCTATTTTAGTTCAGTAGTTATTCATGAAAATCACATGTTTCATCATGGTGGATCCAGACGGTGATCCGGATCAACATCAAAACTGAATCACTTCTTCTTTTTCCCATGCTGAACATTTCCTGAAAATCTGATCAAAATCCATCCATAAATTTTTGAGTTACTTTGTTCACAGACAGACAAACAAACAAACTCTCTTGAAAACATAACCTCCTTGGCGGAGGTAATCATATTACAGTCATACAGGCGTAGTATGATATTTTTACAACATACTGGTGTCGGATTGGTAATAGGTATCAGCCGATCCCCACAGCACAAGTATCTGTATCGAGAGGGGAAAAAAAGGTATCGGAACATCTCTAACTGCCAAGACCTGGAGCTTGAATGCACAGAGCCTGGGTCAGCTGAAGGTGGTAATTCTGTGGCAACAAAGGCCATGCTGCTGATTAGGTAGCTCCACAGAAGTGTTTGGGGATGCTGGTGGGGTTAAGGGTCTCTTCACCAAGCACTTATTTCATCAGGGCACAAGTACCTTGTGTTTTTGCAGAAAAGTGAGCGGCACTGACAGGAAAATCATGAAGCCCAGAGGTGAACTCTAAAAACTAGTTGAAACTGATTCTTAACTGGATCCACTTCTCGCCTCCCGTCAAAGTAATGAGGATAATGACGATCATATTTTCTCAGTGACACAGCTCATCAGCCTGTCTTGTAAATGTCAAATCAAAGAACTGGTGCTGCAACGATTCCCGGGGAAAAACAAGGAAGTGCATGTACATGGCTCCTGTAGAAACACTCGACAGCCTTTTTTATTGTTGCTTTCTAATGACCATGTTGCTCCATTACACTCTCAATATACAAATAAGAGGTAAACAAACTAAACAGATAAACTTGGACTAAAAATGCTCTCAGGCAGGCTGGGGACTATGTGAACATCTTGAAAGGTAGTTATTTCATCTCTTGAAGTGGTCAAACATTTATAAATACATCCCACATTATGTAAAGATGCTTTTAAGGTCAAAAAACACTCAAAATACACAAAAATACTTGTAGAGAACAACCTTGGGAATGAAGAAAAACTCCAAACAAGGCTTTCGATGAGTATTTCTGACCACAAATACATCTGCATTCCCAGAGGACGGTGTGGGAAATACGAGACAATGCTCATTCTGTCGCAGAGATTAATGCCCCTCTTATTTTTAGTCTGAAAACACCATGGTGCAGGATGGTGACAATGTCAGAAGCACCTTTCTGCTGGAAAACTGCCCATTGATTTCACTTCTGCTCCAGTTTGTTGCCTTTTCACACAGTGGGAGGTTTAACAAACTGCAGTATCGCCTCCCTGAGGGGGAAAAAGCTGAGAACAAAATGTGAATTCATCCACGGCTGACAAACATGCTGGGAGAAACCTGCGCTGTCCCCAAAGCTGCCCCGACTTGCCTCTTCTATGCACTTTCTGCTTGATGTTTCAGTGGAAACTAGACGTGTTTGTGTTTCTGCCAAGTAAACAGTGAGTCAGCCTTATCTCGATCACTTCACAGGATTGGATTTATGAGACTCATCAGTGGGATACGCTGCAGTGGAACTATGTGCTGTGACAAAAGTTAAACACAAAAGATTAAATTGATTGACTGATGGATTGATTTAACATGTCTGATGAGCTATTCAGGGACTGTTCTGGTCCTGGACTTTAAACTTTGAACTTTAGAGAAGACGTCTCTATCAGCAAGTGAGCAGATATGTGACAAGTAGAGATGCATGACAGGGCTGAACAATTTGAGAAAATAATCTAATTGCGATTTTTTCCCCCAATATTGCGATTTACTCTACAATTGTTTTAATGTTCGTCACCTTATGTGTTCTTAAACAAACATAAGCAGTAGATCTTTTTATAGTAAAACCAATATGGCATTAAATTAATCTAAGGATAAAACATTTGAGAAAAAGTGAAGAACAGAAGCAAAATAGGTATGAAATTGTAAGAATTGGGTAAAAATGGTATGAAAGTGGAAAAAGGTTAATGAATAGGTGCAAAATAGGTATAAAATTGCCAAAAAAAAGGGGGGGGGGGGGGGGAATTGGCAAAAAAATCCAAAAGTGGCTTAGGAAAATTGATTATGGCAGCAAAATTGGGAATAGAATTTGAAAATAAATTTCAAAAACCATGTAAAAATTCCAAAAATGGTTCTGACAGTGGCCGAAAAAAGATGAATGGGGGCAAAATAGGCATAGAGTTGTAAAAACTGGGTTAAAAAAGGGTAAAAATGGTCCAAAAGTAGGGAAAAAAGTGTATAAATAGAGGTAAAAGACTGGCATAAAATTTCAAAAAACTACATCACAATGCCAAAATGTCCAACACATTTTGAGCTAAAAATATTGAACCTTCTGCGGTTTGAAAATTGCAACAAGCCAAATTGCAATTAAATCTAATTTGCAATTAATTGTTCAGCCCTAATGCATGATATTGTATTTTTGATATCATTAACTCATGAGTCATGATTGCAGACAAAAGCATGCCATCTTCTCCACCAGAGTTTTTTACCTTAATCCTCCTTTTTACTTCACTATTGTGTTTCTCTTACTGTGCACTTTTTCCACATGGGTGTCCATACTCCAAAATAACCCCACTGATCCTTTTCAGTGGGTACAGTTGTTGACTCTGCACTGGGATTTCCTCGTAATACTGATAAATGAAGTGACCTTAATTCACCCAGGGGAGGTTTATTTTCGGGGGCCAGCTCTCCTCCTCCGCTGGATCTAACCTCACATGAACCATGACAAGACCTGAGAGGGCACTTTGAAACTCCACTTCTCCTTCTTTGCTCACATTTCATAAAACTACTTAAGAGTTTCCCCCCAGGGTTTACAGAATCTCTTCGTAGTATACTCCTACATGTTAAGTGCATAAGTGGAATGGCATTTAAACAGGCAGTGTACAGAAGACGTGCTAGAGATGGTTTGAAATCTGCAGATGGTGCAACAAATGTCAAAGCATGACAGGCTGACATACTGCAGACAGAAATTAGCCTCCGATTATGTGCTGGCACTGTAAGGGTTAGCAGTACAGACTCTTAACAGATATTCTTTACATTAGCACGGCTAATAGAGAAAACAACAAGAAAGCACTCAGGGAGCACAAACCTCCACCAAGGTAGCTCAACAATTGCTGTTACAACTATAAGCAATATTTCCATGATACATTACCATCATAATATGATTTCTTGATCCTGAAGAAACACAACTAGCACTCAGAATCATGTTGATATAATTAGTTAGGCAGTTATTGGGCAAAAACAATTTTCGCTAATGGCAGTTATCTAGATCACCACTAAACTTACATCATTTTCAAGTAAGTTTAGTGGTGATCATTTTCATCATTTTCAATTTTGCGAACAAACAAACCAACAGACAAATAAACAAACATACGCCGGCAACAACACAGCCTCCTTGGTGGAGGTAAATATCAAGAAATATTCTATACAATGTGAAATATAAACTTTCAAGATGTATTTTTAAGGTGGCACAGCAGGTACTGCACAGTAAGAAGGTCCTCAGTTTGATCGCCGGGTCAGGCAGGGCCTTTCTGAGTGAAGCTAGCATGTTCTTCCCGTGCATGCTTGGGCACTCCAGCTTCCTCCCACAGACCAAAACATGCTCATTAGGTTGAGTAGTGACTCCAAATTGCCCTTAGGTATAAGTGTGAGAATGAATGGTTGTTTGTCTCTCTATGTGGCCCCAAGATTGGCTGGCAACTGGTTCTGGGTGTGACCCACCTCTTGTCCAATGTCTGCTGGGATAGGCTCTAGCCCCCCCTGCTACAAGTGATATACATTATATCCCTTTCAGACTGGCTAAAAAAACGGGTCTAATCGGCATTTTGACCTGGGTCGACTCGACTTTGATCAGCTTCAGTAACAACATCACACTTGGGTCAACCTGCTAATTTACATCATGGCGTCGGCGTAACATGGCACCTGGCCCCTTCGTCTGTAACTTACGTGACTCTTTGCCATCTCAGCAACAAATTCCATCTGCCTTCTTATCATTGGTGCTCAAATGTCGTTCAGTCTGCACTGAGTTTGTACATTTTTAAAGAGACAAAAGCACAAAATACGGAAAACAGCTGACCAAGTGTTCACACGATGACATCAGCTTGACGCACCAGAGGAAAAAAAACAGCTATGCAGCTCGTCTGCTTCTGATTAGACCTGGGTCTGCTGTCCATGAGAAAGGAGTCAGTTACCAATTATTAACTCATGTTGAAAAAAATCTGTGTTGACCTGTTAATTTTAGTGTGAAGCAGTAATAGATAAAGGAGGGAAGATATATTTTTGGTCCATGTCGCCCACCCCTGCCACACTCCACTTAACAGTGAGAAATATCTACACTAGTCTGCAAACTAAACTCACGCTGCGGCTCGGTCAACACTCAACGACCGCCGACTCTTCCTCTGACTCCGCCGAGTGACCTGTGGACTAATTCCCTGCGACCTTGTGCTCTTTGACCTCTCACGAGCAGCCGGGCATGCAGAGTAAACAGCAGGGAGGATAAACAACTTAGCAGAACACCAGCTGAAGGGATTTCTGCGCAGCGCGGCCTCTCTGTCAGGGAGCTGAGTGTTCAGTCTTAAACTGCTGAAGTCAGAGCTGCTCTCTGTGAGCCGACGCACGGCCCTGTTGACAGTGACCACAGAGGAACCTCACCTGCTGTGACAGGATTACAGCTCCGCTTTGTTTGGGGCTACTGGTCTGTACTTTTTAGGCAAGAGGTCTGGCAAATGAAGGTCACACTGTTATATCTATACTTAAGGAGAATGTAGACTGGAAGGATTGGAACAGGATGCACACTATGATCAGACCAGTATTGATATCAGTAGATGAAATGTATGCAGTGACATGTATAAGATTATTCTGCAGGTTCATTTTGCTGAAACCATCTGATTTATTGTCTGAAACGCTTAAACCAGAGCAATAACTAATGAAGGCGTGCTTATGCATTGCACTGTCTTGCCACTATTTCTGCTTTATCTGTTTAGAGCACAGCTAAAATGCTAAAAATGCTAACAATGCAGCAAGTATTGTATTAATCAGGGATCAATTGTGCAGCCTTCTGTTGTTCCCTCCTGTATTAGATGGAGGGCTGTCGGGTCAGAGCTGTGGTATGCAGAGCTTTATCTCTCTAGTTGAACATTATGCTGCTATTCTGTGTGTTTTCCGCACAACACAATGGCTTTTTGAACAATTCCTGAGCACTTTGAAAGCAGCTTTGCCTCGGTCTGAGTGTTTGTCTACCTCATGTTCCTCACTGAGAGCTCGACCTCGGCTCTCACTGCTCTGCAGGCTGCACGGATAAAAACTCATAAATTGTTTTCAGGCTGTTCACTTTGTTGATCTCTGAGGAGAGAGCGTTGAGCATTTCATCCAGAATAACTTCACCGTAGGGAAGGCAAACACATTTTCTCAGAAGTACATTACATCTATACGTTCAAGGGTAAAATGTTTCCATTAAAAATGCACTGTTCAGTAAGGCTGTCCTTGCTGGGCACGAGGTTGACATCTTGTTTAATCAAATCTGAAGCATTCATGTTTAACTTTCTTTTGCTTTATGTACAGACTAGGGCTGGGTATTTCTAGCAACCCCATGATACGAGACGTATCCCGATACTGAGGCCACGATACGATATGATTCCCGATATACATAAATTGTGAACATTGACTGCACTTTTAACAGAATTCCCAGCAACTTTTGTTTTTACTACAAGGAAAAGAACAAGCATGATTTTTAAATAGTTCTTCAACTTAAGAACTTAAATTCAGGTCCCCAAAGATCATAGACCCAAGTTTAAGTTTGGAACATGTGTTTTATCAAGTAGCTTGGTTTCTACTTTGAACTGTGCCATTGTTAATAGTACCTCAAGTGTATTTACAGCAACTGTCGAAACATTGAGGCCATATCGATTCTGCAGAATCCGTATCGATACACGTAACCCCAAGAAGTGCATGACGATATTTTGACGTATCGATATTTTGAGCACAGGCCTAGTACAGACTATGTGCACATGGCTCTCCTTCTGCTACTCCCTCCACCTCTCAGAAATTGCGTACATTTGCAGTCTGTTTGAAAAATTTCTCTTAATGAGGTGATTGGTCAACATGCCACCTCCTCCAGATGGAGTTGCTTCCTTTGTGCTGTGAGCCTGTTCAAGTGAAATAGCATGTTAAGGCATGCCTGTGCAGCCACAATAAACATCAGAGCACAGCACTAAAAAGCTGATACCACTCCTGAGAGAAGCATGTTCAGACACGCTTATTAGAATTCACACTAAAAAAGCCTGTTGTGAGCAGGGCTGAAACAGAGGGGTTTATAGGCATGCCAAAATTCAGCGTCTGAGAAGATCTGTAGGGAGTGAAGCTTCAAAATGAGGCAAAATTTGGGACCAACACAAAATATGGGACGTTTGACACTCAAACCTTCTTCAGGAAAAACTTCCCATCACTCCAAATGACTAATAAATGGTCCAAAACACTATGTCCCTTTTAAATTAATCAATTTAATTAATGCCATATGATTTTCTTTTTTAAGTTAGAGGGGCCATATTTGGCTTTACTCTTAAGGTTCATATACTTTATTTGATTTTGTAAGTTTTTTCAACAACTTACAGGATGCAAAGCGACGAGGTAATGTATCTCTTTCTAGTTATGTAGTGGTAGTTTTTGATGTGTGACAACAAGCAATTTTTGGAAAACTTAGTATTGTAGTTTTGTAGCCAGCTATATATGGCTACTTACAGCCTGGTGCTCTAAGATGTGTCCTGCTCTAGTTTTAATTGTCTTGTTCTGAGTATTGGCTAACAGCCAGTCCAGCCTGTTTGATAAAAATCTTTCTAGTTATGTAGTGGTAGTTTTTGATGTGTGACAACAAGCAATTTTTGGAAAACTTAGTATTGTAGTTTTGTAGCCAGCTATATATGGCTACTTACAGCCTGGTGCTCTAAGATGTGTCCGAATTATATAAATTTGCTCTAGTTTTAATTGTCTTGTTCCCAAAGTTGAGTATCCAGGCCAGTCCAGCCCTGTCCGGCTAAGGAATAGCATTTATAGATAACCTATTTTGATGCTATAAACTCATCTTAAAGTGTGTATTTTGATCAGGCATATATCTAAAAGTGAGAGGTTTTTGTAATTACTTAGAAACTCCTCACAGTCCCTTTAAATGGTAGAAACTTGGACATAACAACTTCACTAAAAGCACGACAAACAAAGAAAATCTTGACACAGAAGCACTCATGAACACTTTCAAAATCCAACTAAGCCAGCATGAAGTTTCCTCCGTCGCTGAATGTGTGCAGTCAATACACCCATGACTTACAATGAGTCAGGAGAGAGGTGGACGAGTGAATCAGCAGCTCTGAAAGATGCTTTCAGGAGTATTGATTCTGGCCGCCGCTGCTTTTTGTGACCCAGAAAACCTCCCCTTCAGATTACTGGAACTCACCACTCAATTCAGCACCTGCACACACAGTCTCTCTGCTTCACTGATAACCAGCATCAGGCTGCAGCAATTGTTACTGAGTCCTGAGAGGGGAGGAAATTATGGTTGGAGAATATTATTAACTTCACTCATCGTAAAAATATTCTAGCACGTTATTTGGAAAGATAAATGTTCAGCAGGGGGATGAGAAGAGGCCTGTGTTGGCTGTTAGTCCTGGATGGTTGTCTGTGAACTGCTAATGAATCCAATTTTCTATCTGGTACCCGCTTCACCAGAGCTGATATCCATCTCAGATATTCTTCAAAAGAAAATGCTAAAGCCAACCTTGGCTGCTTTTGCAAGGCATGCTGTTATCACCACTGTTATGTTTACTTCTGTAGAAATGTCAAAGAAGTGCACCAGGAAGCGGGGGCAAAAGCCGGTTTGGTCCAGTTAGGATTGGACAATATGTCCATTATATTGATTAATTTGAATTATTTTCTGAAGAGTATTTAAATAAAAAAATCAAGTTTTTTCTTGACTTACTCCAGTTGTAAATTGTTGCGATGTTTGAAAATATAAATACTTGAAAATTGAAAATAGAACTTTCATGATAGTAGGCCCTGTAAGGTTTTGCAAAAGCACTTTTATTGGCTGGACTTGTTTATTAAATGAGATTAAGCATTGATCAGAATCCCATAAAGTGAATTCACTTCATAGGTTTTGCCTGATTCTAGGCCTTTTGCATTTTGTGGTTGAGGTGCCATCCTATTTCACTTGTGCTCAGGATTTTTCCAGATTTTCCTAAAAGGGGTGTCCTGATCTGATATTGAAAAAACAAATACCAGATCATATCAGCCTGCATCTAAAATATCAGATATAAGCACTCCAATTCAAGTAGTCCATTCTAATTTATTTTTTCTTAATTTAATTTAGTTGTAGAACATGCTTATGTTTAGGATAAACAGTGGTTATTTTGCAAATTAAAAAATGTGTTTTTGTTTTAACTGGATTGATTGAGGTTACTATTCAGGGTCTTCTCCTTTATTTTTCATTTGTTGTATTTAACTGTGCTATATTCTTATGTTTAAGGTTAAAATTTATTGAACTCATTGGTTGATAACAAATGGGTCAGTTTTTCCTCATACCTAATATTCCTGACTACTGTTCTCTGTTTGAGTAATCTCACTTAATCAAGCCTTTTCTTACAGTCCATACTACCACATAAGTAATAAAAGTTTGTATGATTCCTGCTGATATCGTATTGGGTCGATATCGGAATGGGCCAACACTCAAGGCTGCATTATTGGTGTCTTATCAGGGGTGCAAAAGTTTTACCATGAAACCCCTATTTCCTAATACCTGTATGTTTTATGTTTTATACTGGTGTGCTGATGCCTGCTGCTGAAAAATAAATTTCCGATGGGGTAATAATAAAGTTGAAGATGAAATCCTCAGCCTTCAGTGTTTATGTAGACAAACCCGCCTGCGTTTGAACTACATGATCAACATTTTCATGGCGCACACTTAAACTTTAAAGCTGGGGTTGGTTATTTTGAAAAACTAGCATGAATTTGAATGTAGAATCTCCTCAGGACTCTGTCTAGCCCCTCCCACACCCTCCTCCAAAATGACCCACCCCCCCAGCTGATATATCCAGAAGACTGATTCAACTCCAAACCCTCAGCACAACGTGTTTGTTTTACACTACAACAAGTCATGTCTCAGTCAGCGGTAAGAAAACACCAAAACATTATCATAATAAAGCAAAAAAAAAAAAATAGTTAGTAAGTACTCACAGCCCGATGTTGATCGGGGTATAGGTAGTTCCTCTGCCATTCTCCACAAGTCAAGTCTTCCGTTTTGGCCATGAAACTACCGTATTTTATCCTCTTTCCCGCCGTCCTCCTGTATCAGTATTCTCCCGTAAATCTCCCATGTGATGATACAATAATAAAAACATTTGGGGTGCTGGTTTGGCGTAGTGGTTAGCACCCCATGTACATGCTTCTGCCGGTCCAGGTTCGAATCCCGCATGTGACCAGTTTGCAGAGTGTCTTCCCCTACTCTCTCACCCCCTTTCACAAGCCTATCCACTGTCTCTCTCCCATCAATAAAGGCACAAAATACCCAAAAATATACATTTAAAAATAATAATAATAATAAAAACATTCCTGTGCCTCTCCAAATTGAGCTCTGTCTCTAGCCTGAATGGGGCGGTAATGCTCCAAAATGATGGATGCCAACCGCCGTACAACCAAAGAAGAAGAAAAAGCCTCGCGAGAACGTTCACCTGCAGTAGCCTGGGTGGCAGCTGAGATTAGAGCAGCAGAACAAACTTAGAAAAACAAAGTTTATTTTAGATTTCTTGTACATCTGTCTTAAAATGTGGGGGATACTGGAGCCTGGTTGGGGTTGTGGGACGGCTCACGGCGGGCTTCCCTTATTTTCAAAGACTAAACTTGACAGGTAAGGATTCTTCAGTGGACTTGGATCCCTCTCAGCTCGGCTACATGCACCGAGACTGTGCACGGCGGGAAAATGTACGCGCAGCAGGCGGGCAGAATGGCGACGGGATTTGAATGGTTTAAAAACAGGTGTCACAGCATGTTTATTGGTTGGTGTTTTCCCTGTTTTGCTCCTGCTGTAGATAGCGGATATTTTTTGCTCTGTTTTAAGAACACATCATGAATTGATTACCATCGGGTCATAAAGACCATTTTAACCACTATTACAAAAAGGGTATCTAAATCAGGTTACCAACCCTAGCTTTAAGGGGGAAATTCTGTTTGGTTTGTCGCCATTATGTACTTACACCAAAATGTTGATGGTTTCTCGTCTCAGTTATCATGTGTAGATGTGTGAATGGGCCTTAACAGTATGAATCCCCCTGCTGTTTGTCTGTCAGGTAGCAGGGCTGAGAGTCGAGGGAGAGGAAACAGGAGCTGGTAGTGAAAATTTAAGGTTAAGTGTACATGAGGGAAAACCCCTGCTGTTTGTTTTCACACATGCAATTCATCCATAAAAATATGAGTTCTCTGCATGTGTGAAAAGGCTTTTAGCCATCCACTTTTCACCTTCTTGACCTTAAACGTAGTAGTATTTAGTCCACTTTTTCCTTGGCCAAGACACCAAACCACTAATTGCAGCAATAAGCTTGCTTGGCAGTGCGAACATGTGAAGACTTGAGAGGCTCTGAGTGCAGACAAACCTTCATTCACATTCAGATTATTAATAAGACTCACTGACAGACAGGAGAGACTAAAGCTGAAACCTTAAGATAGTTCAGATTTGTCTGTAGCTGGATATTGGATCAGTACCTGGAATGCAAGAGACAAACTCTTAATTTATCAGATGGTCAGTCATTACTGTTGGCTAAATTTTCCATCTACATTGTCCTGAAGTTTTCCATGTCTGAAGTTGTTACAATCACCCTCTATCATCCCTCTGCCAGCCCTCATTTTAAGGACACAGGGGAACATAATGTTCTCCAATCAGGCCAAATCATCTTTCCAAATTTAACCACCAGGGCCCACAAACTTTCCGTCTGCCTCTCTGAGCTCATTGTTTGAAGGGTTTTTGTTGTCTGGCCTTCATCTTTGGTGCACACCAGCACAGGAAGAGGATAAAGCAGAGTGTGTTTGAAGAGATACAGCAGAGTGTTTCTGGGAAAATACCTCGACCCTCCCTAGTGAGTTATGAGAAAATTCCACTGTAGTAAAGAGGAAGACAAGAAAGGGAAAATAGAGAAGTTGGTGTGTTTGTACAACTAATGTTGTGATGTTGTGACAAGAAACATGCTCACCGTGAGCAGAAACTCGACAACTGTTTGGTTTCCCTGCTACGCTCTCATTGTGAGGGTGTGATGAGGGCAAGGCCTTTGAAATCACTAAACAGTGTCAAATTATTACACAACTTGCTGCATTTTTTTATTTGCTGCTAGCGTTCATTGATAAATTCACAATCAACTCAGTTGTTTTCTTTTCACTTTGTTGGTTGCGTCTTTCCAAGGACAGAAAACGCTGACACTCGAGTTTCATTCCACTTCAGAATTCATACTGAGAAATCAACAGTGGAAGCTTTAACTGAATACACACAATATAAAGACCTCTAATTTTAATGAACTATTTTAATTTGACTATAATGGTTTCTAGCTCTGCCATTGAGGGGATTTCAGTGTGGGGCTGGGCTGCTGTTGATATAATACAACTAGGGCTGTCACTTTAGTGCATTAATAAGATTAATTAATTACACCGCAAATTAATGTGTTAAAAAAATTTATCGCAGGATTAAATATAGCACATGAACATTTTAATACTGTCCAGTTCAAGGACCCGTACATGGCAGTGGCACGTCACTTCACACATGCGTCTCTAGTCAAACCAAACAAAGCCCAGGTGACGACAGGAATGGCATATTTAAGACTTAATCTTATTTTATTTTTGAATTTATTTATCTATATTTGTACTACATTCTTTAATAATGCATCAGGCCTAACTGTTTTGCTGGATGTCCTCAACCTTTTTCTTATTTTGAATTTGATTTATGAAACACACTTAAAGTGTAATTTGAGTTACCTGACTGAGCTTAGAATTTTCTGGACAAGTTGCCCTGACTTTGGTTTTATTTAGTCACCAATAAAAATGTGGATTTACAAATCTTCACTTCTTAGTGTATTCATTTGATTAGACATGCACTACAATTTTATAATATCCTAGAATTCAAATTCTTTATTTGGGTACTTTAAGCAGATATGAGATTAAAATCGTTTAATTAGATTAATTAATCATAAATCCGGTAATTAATTAGATTAATTTGTTAAATCGTCTGACAGCACTAAATACAACACATCAGGATACACCATGTGGCAGAATAATACAGTAGAACATGACAGCAGTGGAGTTTTATTAGCTGAAATTTTCCCGCTTTGCATTTTTCTTATCCCAGAAATTGTGAACACTGACTTGATGAATAGATTCTACTATATAATTTGTCTTTATCTTGACAGTATGTTGTCAAACAGTTCTACAGCTCGTCAGTCTTTACTTTTCTGTAAAGATCATGAATGATTAACTCTTTGCTGACTCTCTGATTGGTCAACTGGCCAAAAAGTCAGAATCAGAAAAACCCCAACATGTCATAATACTTGACTCAGAAAACCTTTGCCTCTTCTAAATATTTTGCGGTGAAATTAGTCCCTGAAATTTGTCACTTCAACATAAGAAATCCCCAAGAAACTCAAAGATAGAAAGCATCTCAGTATCAATTATATTTGGTGAATTAATGATACTTCATGGTAATAATTAAGGTATAATGTTGATGTAGAATGTTAGATGTCACTAAAATCATACATCAGTGACATATTTATGTTTTAATGATTTTAACAAGTTTAAAGAATTTGAGTTTGTTTCTTTGTTTATAAAGGTGCGTTCACACCAGACACTACTTGTACTACCTCGGCGATAACTCTCCATGCAAAGTCAATGTACTGCCGCGATGGGGCGGGGCTAACCCTCCCGCGATGCAACAGCCGCGTACAAGATGATCACTTCACTCATCGCGCGCTGTCAAAGTTAAAAAAAGTTGATCTATTCAGGCGATGTTGTGTGTGGCTGTGCGGCAACAGCCAATCAGAGGTGTATGTACGTGTGTTGGCACCCGCGACAGACAGTTATTCATCCAGACTACAGGGCGGATGAGTTCCATCTAGGCGGAACTAATGTCAGTGAGGACATTAGTTCCGCCTAGACGGACCGCGGTAAACTCACAGATAATGCTGCTGCAGGGCATCAGTTGCAGTGTTTGGTGTTTGACAAGTGAGTGAAAACGATACAGCTGGAATAATGTCCGCTTATACATCCTATTATATGATATATGAAATTATAGCAGTGAAACTCGAGCGGACATGACGTCACCGAGCGACGGCCGACGGCAGCGGCTACCAAACTGAGGTATTTATGGGCGCGCGACGCTACGTCAGTGGGCGACGCGACTTTGGTAGCTGGGTCGCTTGCGGTGTGAACGCAGCATTAGATTTGCACTATAAAAGATACATAAGATCAAACTAGAAATATTCAGAAAACAAAGAAATGTGTCAGAAAAGGTCAAGAAGCCATCAGGCTTATGCAAAGGACCTCGCCTTTCTATAAGAAAAAGCAGAGAGCAGTCAAGATTTACGTAAGAACACAAAGTAATACATGCATACATGTGTTCAACCATGTGTGAAGAAACAGAGAGAAGTAATAATAATCAACAAAAAAACAAACATAACAAAGACAGTTTCCTTTTAAAAACGTGTAGTGATGATGGGCTCTCAGCAACATGTGTTTTATCATTCCATATTTTTACATCATGATATCTGATGGAGAACTGACCGTGTTTAGTTTTATAAAAGCGAAGGTGAAGATGAAGATGACTAACCTGTCTGGTATTAAATGAGTGAATCTGTGAATTTAATTTGAAGAAATTTCTAAATGATGGTGGTAAGAGTTTTGTATTAATCCTTTCAAAGAGGAAAAGAAAATCTAAAGTTATGATTTGAAATCATAACTTTCTAAGTTATCTTGCTCAGACAAACAGACTCACGACTGTGACCAAGCGAGCATTAAGCCAAGTCTTCAGGTGTGAATGCCCACAAACCGTTTCTTACCATGTCAGCATTTTAGGCCCTGTTTACACGGAGACACTGTGACCTAAAATGGAAAGGTTTTTCCTTTTCTCATTGAAACTCAATCCGCGTTCAGATGGAGACGCTAGAAACGAATGAAACCGCTGTAGTGTGCATGCCAGTTCAGTAGATGGCGATGTAGGTTTGCAGAGAGACAGCGCTGCTACAACACATGGACGAAAAAGAAAAACTTTTCACAAACAATTATGATGCAGGAGTTTCTTGTCTGGGCAACATATCTGTCTGGATAGTTTTGTCTGGGTAACAAACTGAGCACGGTAAGCAGCACACATGTCACTCGGTAGACGGCCAAAGCTGTTGTTGTTCTTGGTATGTGCGCACAGTCTTCATGAGAAAGAGTACTGTGCATGTGGTGATGTCAGCATTTCACCCTGAAACACTCAGACTCTGTTTTATATGGAGCTGCATGGAGGAGCGTTTTGAAAACTCTCCATCCTGGACCCTGGTTTCAAAAATGTGCTGATTTAAGCACTCCAGGTACTGTTTCCATGTAAACAGGAGGCCAAAATGGAATAAAAACTTACTGGATTTCGTCGCATTAGGCCTCCTGTAAACAGCCCCTTAGAAAAAGAGTTTGAACTATGCGTTTCTGTTTTTGTATTGAATTTAATGGAAGGCGGCTCTGCTTTTGCTGCTCATACTGGAGTCAGAAATCTGGTTTTGTGCAAACCTAGTTCTACCTAAGCTACTGTACTCTGTTTAGACTTCTTTCTTCCAGTCAAAGAAACTCAGGTTTTTGTTGTTCTTGCAGTATCTGCAGAACAAATCCTTACACCAAATATCTGACTCAAAATAAACACTCGCAGCTGCCTCTGACTCCTTGGATCAATCCTGTACGTTACAGCTGCTTCTGATTCCACCAGCCGCCTTTCCATAGAGGGTTTTTTACTGTTTACCGTACAGCTGTACATTTCCAGCAGGATTAGGAGCCAACTACACATACAGCATAAAGAAGAGGAGGGGGAAAGCAGGTTCCAGTGGAAAGTCTAGGCTCATGGTTCTGCCCATGATGACACTACAGCACAATAAAGGAGGCTCACAATGGAAGGAGGGAAAGTATGTGTAGAGGAAAATTAAAACAATTCCACTCACATATTTGTGGAGCTGATTAAACAACAGTAATGAAGCTCTTTAGTTCAGCTCAGTGTGGAGATAAGTGGGGCATGAAAGCTGCAGCCTCAAGCCCTGACACGCAGAGCTGTGTGGTGTGTTTGGAAACCTCGAAGCAACCTGAAGGCAAACAGCCAGCTCGAGATGATACAGCAGGGTTTGACCTTTGGCATGTTAGGCTACCCTGGAAGGGAAGTCATGATGAAGCCTTCAGAAGATCTACCATGATACCCGAATCTTAACCTCTACAATCCCTTTTTAAGCCTTCTGCTCGACAATGACATACTCACAAAGGAAAGAGTGTATCTCTGCAACCACAAGGTCTATTTGAATTATTTTGGTGTCATAATAAAGGTAACACTTGTGTAATTATCAGTGTATATGTTACTGAGACAGAGTAAATGAAGACAGAAGTCAGGAAAATTAGAAAATTTCCTCCTCGTCTAAAAAAAAAAAAAAAACAATGTTATGTTGTGAATATCTCTTGGAAATGATGCTGGAGTGGCTGTAAAATTCTAAAAATGACTAATAAATATTTTACATCATCTCTGCAAAGAACTGCTGTTATATAGTAATGCAGAGCAACATAAGGGAGGTTTTATAACAATATAGTCAGGTGAGGATTATGAAAAACAGTTTTTCTTATGGTTTTGTTGGAGAGCATGCAAGCATAACTGAAATCGGGTACTTTGGGGCTGTAGAGGTGAAATATGATTTTATATACAGGTAATTATAAACGATATTTTGACCAAAAAAGAAGTCATTGGTAAAGTTACATTCTTTGTTAATACTTAAAAATGGTATGAACAGTACTTTCCAAATTAATTTAAGAGCACATAGAAGCAGAATCAGCTTATTAAAATCGCATAAGCTTGTGTACAATCTGGTACTCTTTGCATGAAGTTATTAAGTTTTTAATTGTTTGGACACATCCTTGAACAAAGTCCTACAGGAATTCAGCAAGGAAGGTTAATTGTGGTTTCCATTCTGTTGGGTTAGCTTTAAGGCTTAACATGCACGCAGACATAAATCAAATACTTGCTGGTAGAAATCAAGGATACTCTATATTAATGTTATTACTTCCTGTCTGTGTGCTCATGAACCTCCCACCACCCTCTCTTGACTCAGCTGGGTCACCATGGTCTACGTCTGAAAGTGGGGTACTTGGCAGGGGGACTATCATGCTGTGGCATGGTACAGGACAACTGTGCCAAGAGTGACTGTGTCCCTGGAGCACCCCTCCAACAATAATGCCTTCATCTGGGTGTAGAATGATGCAATAAGTAGAGGTGCATGATGCTGGATTTTTCTGACCTCAGGAGAGAGGATACTGATAATTGTTTTATCAAGAGTACAGAGCCTCTAACTAACAAAACTGACAAGCCTCTTTCATGGTTACAGTTTGTGTTAAAACCAATCGTTAAGCAAGAAAAACATAATTTTATTCTTTAATAAATTATACATTTAATTTACAAAAGTGCACATGTATTGAGGATGAGGTAAACCATCAGAGTACATTTATATTTAGCTCTCATTGCAGCCAATACATGTGACAATTATGCTCAATATGTACTGCCAACATACCAGCTGTACATATCTGCAAAAGATTTCATATCTGCCAATATAGATAATCAGCGTTTTAGGCGATTATCAGCTAGTACCGATATTATTCTGATAATATATCCCTAGCACTTAGCCTTTAAATATCAATGTGTGGGTCTTTAATTGCATTCATAGCAGGAGATACAAACACAAGTGGCCACTAAAGAAACACTGCAATGCAAAGTGTAGATTCTTTCGATTAAGTGAAGCAGAACTTGTGCAGCTCTCATGCAATAAAACCCAGATATTGCTTAAAGGTTTCATGTCCTGGTGTCTTTGACAGTTCACATCATGTTTTAGGTGAATGTTAAGAAATGATTTGATGTAAATTGATAAAATTACATATTTTGCTCTATAGAGGATCAGATTCAGCTCTTTGTCTCTCCCCTTTGGAAATGCTCAAGTCTAAAAGAGGCAGAGAGGACGTGACAATGAGCTCTGCTCTGATAGAAGAGATGAGAAGGGTTACAGTTTGCAAGGAAGACTTTCAAAATATTATCATGTCTGCCTGTGATGAGCAGAAAACCCACATTTATGTGGAGTAGGTCTGTGCTCAAAATATTGATACGGCAAAATATCGTATCGCACTCCTTTGGGATACGTGTATCGATACGGCCTGAATATTTTGGCAGTTGTTGAAAGTACACTTTGGGTAATGTTAATAGTGGCACAGTTCAAGGTAGAAGACGAGCTACATAATGAAGCATATGTTCTAAATTTGAACTTAGGTCTACCATCTTTGAGGATCTGAATTTATGTCTCTCCAGTTGTAGAACCACTTAAAACTCATCCTTGTTCTTTTTCTTCTTATAAGAAAAAACTAAACTTGTCAAGAATTTTGCTGGAAAGCATTGTCAATGTTCACAATTTACGTGTATCGGGATATGTATCGTACCGTGAAGTTGTTGGAAATACCCAGCCCTAATGTGGAGGCTGAATAGCTATTACATCATAAACCACAGGAAGGAAGAACGGAGCGATTTAAGGACCTAAAGCATTTCTCTGCAAAGTAAACATTTGGTAAAAGGTGTCATTCTTAAGTTCATTTAGTTTATCTACTTTAGTATCTTTAGTTTGCACAATAAGTGATAATATAAAATCAAATGGAAATGTTTACAAGAAAGAAAAATGTCAGGAGAGGTGAAGAAGCCATCAGGCTTTTGCAAGGGACTTAACTTTTCTATGAGAAGAAAATAAAAAAATAAAGAACAATCAAGATTTCAGCAAGAACACAAACTAGTACATGCATACACTTATGTGTGTTCATGCATGTTCTAAAACTAAAACTAAAAATAAGCAGGTTCAACAAAAAGAAACATAACGAGCATAAAAGCTGACAACATTTTAACAAGTTTGAGACTTAAAGAAAACTAAGCTCCTTGAATTGAATGTAAAAACAACTTCCTTTTAAAAGTTTGTAATGATGATGAGCACTATGTTACATTCCTTGAACTATTCCATATGTGCACACCACAATATCTGATGGAAAACTGTCCAGTTTTATAGAAAGGACGGTGAAGATGACAAACCTGTCTGTTGTATTACTTTAAGGGTGCTTAAATGAAAATCAAAGGTGCATAGGTTCCCCTTAAATACCCCCAAATCACCTAACATCCCAGTATGAGGCAGTTTGGTGCATGCTGTGTGACTCTGAGCCCATTTCTCACTCACCTGCATTGTAAAAGCGGTCCAGCACTGCAGTCTCCCCAAAGTCCAGCTTCCCAAAGTTGACAGTCTCCAGTTTGCTGCCCACTGTGTCACAGGCGTCCTTCAAGCACTGCAGAGCCATGCTCTCCGCGTTACTCTGCTGACAAGCCTCCGCGTTCACCACATAGGCCACCGTCACAGATCTGCTCTTACCCGATTTACTGGTGGAGAGAAGCCCCCCTCCGTCCATGGGGCAACCCCCTATGGAGGGACTCAACCCAACTCCACCTGGGACCACAGAGTCCTGCCAGAAAGTTCCTGCTGCGGGGATACCCAGGCTGCCTCCTCCACCTCCACTGCTGCTGGTGCTCTCCACATTGAGGCTGTCTTTAACCCCAAAGCAAGGCACTGGTAAGGATATCCCGTCCTGCTCTTGATTCATGTTGTTCCAAGCTTCTCTCAGTGTCTCAAAGTGTCGCTGAAAACGAGCTGCTCCTCCACCTTTCCTCCATGGAGAGCCAGCGTTACGCACGGCTGTTTCCCATGGAGACCCTGCACAAGCGCTTCGTGCAACCTCGCTCCGATCCAAAGCAGGTTACCACTCTGTCAAAGCCTCGGAGGAGACTACAAACCATGCTGCATGTCTGCTCTCGGTGCACCCTTAAGCGGACACAAGGTAGCACCGAAGTTGGCTGAAGTCACGACGCCGATCCGAGGAGCAAAACAAGAAGAAAATCCAGCGAGATCCGCGCATTCCTCCTCCTCAGCTCTCACAACAAATCCTCATACTTCCAGAAGTTGAGCAACGCCGGTGGCATTGCAGCAACGCCCACAGGAAACGCGAACAGCGCAGCGACAGCAGGTCCAAGTTTCTGATCAGATATGAGGCTCGTATCGGCGCAGCGACCGCCTGACAACTACCGAAACAGAAAGCAGAGTGCGCACGCATCCAGGCTGCCTTCATGTGAAAACACACCCTGCCCTGTTTCCTCTGTTATCTCTCTGCGCACACACACACACAAACACACACTCAGTTGGAGCCTCCTGTCAGCTGGGCGGAGACATCATGACCATATGTGGAGCTGTGTGGGCTCCAGGAAAAGGAGCAGTTCACCGAAGAAAGGCCAAAAACACACAGTCAGCGATGTTTTGCTTTCATTAGATCATCATAAATGCTTAAAAAGGGCAGAGAGTCGAAGAAAGCAAGGCAGATGATCTGCAATAATCCAGTGTTTTTCAAAAAGCTCTTAAAGGAGACATGATAAAAAACAGGGATCATGATTAGTTTGTGGGTGGTAATATTTATTTATTTTTAATTCCTTAATTTATTGAGCCCACATGTGGCCCTCCTCTTCACTCAATGTGGCCCTTTTTTTCAAAATTGCAATCTAATGGATAAGAAAACATCTGCCATTATGTATTTCAGCCTGATTCACCACTACATCGTTACAGAAAAATGCATTAGAACATGAAGGATGATAAAAAATGTATATTTAAGGTTTTAATAACTGGTTTTATTCTAATTTTTTAAAGGAATTAGTAGATATGGCATGTTGTAAAGTGTTTTGATGAGATCTTATATGAGGCATTATTCATGTTTGTAATAAAAAGGATAAACCATCAAACACACTCTGACCTACTATGGTTGTTATAAATTGAAAATGGACCTTGAGAGGTCACTTACAATGAAAACTAGAAAGAGTACAAACCTCCACCAAGGTAGCTAACATTGCTGTAACATCTATAAGCAACAGTTCAATGATAAAGTTAACATCATACTATGATTCATGACCCTGAAAACCCACACCTTGCACTCATAATCATGTTGATATTAATCATTAGTTAGACACTTATTGAGCAAAAATGATCATTTGCTAATGGCGGTTACCTGGATCACCACCAAAATCGAATCATTTTTAACCCGTTAACTATCACCTCAACTGTTTGGCAGAGGTCATCAATAAATTCAGGGGCATTTAATGTTTTAAAAATTGAACAAATCAAATCATTGATATGATTCTATCAACATTTCAGGGAACAGAGAAAAACTACAAAACAAACCAACCACCAGACATTTTCTTGGTGTGAAATATAAAGTTTTAAACTATTAATATTTGATAATGTGATGACAAAAAATGTACAAATATTTGGGACAAAATCCATCAGATAAAGAAGAGGAAAAAAGTGCTTGTAAATAAAGTAGCAATAAAAAAAATTAAACTAGATGTATTGTGTTTGATACACAAAAAAGTTTTCGATGAATAACAAGAGTCAGTGGATCAGTATTTAAAATAATAATTATGTTAAACTTAATAAAAATGTCAGCTTTTTGAACCTTTAAATTCCAAACAAAGAGAGTATCAGACTTTTTTAAAAAAACATATTAGATATTCATGAATTTATCAACCTCTGCCAAACAGTTGAGCTGGGAGTCAAAGGGTTAAGTTTGGCCATTATGAACATACATTGAAACTTTCAGCAAAATCTGTCCAGTAGTTTTTGTGTAATCTTGCCAACAAACAAACAAACAAACAAAAGCATAAGAAAAACATAACCTCCTTGCCAGAGGTTATAAACATTTCAGCTCATGACAACTTATTTCTGTCAGAACTGAATTAAAGCTCCATACAGCTGAAGGTTTTTCACCAATCTTATTGAACCAAAGCCAAACTGGCAAGTATATATTATACCCCTGATGATGGCTGCCTGAGGTGCAGACAATCTCCCACCACTATGAGCCATATCTTTTAGTCCTGCAGTGCCCTCAGCAAACTTTGGAATTCAAACTTTGAAGCCTTTTCCTGTGTATGTAATAAAAAAGAGACTCTAATTCAATAACAGCTGTATTTGGCATTCTTCCAAATCAGCATGGAATATCTTCATATCAGACAAATGCAGCTGCTTTCTTGTCTCTTTTGGCCAGAAGAATGATACTTGTGAATTGGACATAAACGGTCAGTGGGTGAAAGAGAAGGGATGTTGTGCTTGCAGATGGAGAATTGAAGATATAGGCTCTCATATTAGATACCATAAGACTGGAGCATCCTTTATTGAAAATGTGGAAAAGTTGTCATTAACTGGAAGTGATCTACAATCTGTTTATGCTTTGTGTTAATGGCAGCTTTTTTGCGAGGAGGGGAGATGTTTGCTTTAATTTTTCATCTGTCATGCTCCTGTGTTTTGCAACTTTCTTTTGTTACCTGAAATTCTTGACACTACTCAAGCATTTAAGATATACAGTATATGTATTAATCTGAAAATATAAAGAGTTTTCAAAAAAGAAAAAAGAACTGGATAAAAGGAACCCATGTTTTGCCTTTAGTCAGGTCATATATTCATTTTGATGACTGCTAAAACCTGTTCTAACTCACTGTAGTCCAGAAACCTTCTAGTTTTCTAGTTGTACTTCCCTCTGCCTCTGTTAGAGCTCCTACATCTTCAACCTTAATTTTTCAGGCTCAGTCTACTCTGATTGATTGACCCATCAACTCTGTGATAATGGCTCAGTTCAGGGCTGTTCAATGTCATGTTTCCAACAGCTCTGCCATCATTCTATGGCCAATGCCCTGCACTTACTTGTTGGCATGGGACAGTTGGCTTAAACTGCTGATGAAACAATAGTACTTGTCATACTGGTAGGTCTATGTAGTGGTGCAGGAATGAGTACAAAAACAAAGTGAGTTAGCATTGTAGCCCTTGGGTTTGTAAAGCTGAAAGTCGACAGAGTTTTGGAACAGCTTTTTAGAAAAATGCCTGAAAATCGGTGGTGAATACATGTATATAAGGTTTAAAGCTTAAGTTTGCAACATAAAATGCATCTTATATTGCCCAATCCCTAACAAACTGCTCACAATGACAACAAAAGTTGCCAGGAACTTTAATGCAGTCATTATGGATTATTTTTGATAAACAGTAATACTTATAACACAACCACAGCCATCAGCAATGTGCTTCTTAAATAATGTGACAATGAGCCAGTGTGAAAACTTAGGCGGCTGACTCTCCTACAAAAGTCTGGACAGATGAACATTTAACCTTTTAACATCTCTGGAAAACACCCAAATTTTCTGTCCATGGAAAGCTTACTCACCACCACACAAACAATCATAAAAGGAATAAGGCTGTTTTAAAGTATGTCAAATAAAGATCAGTATGGCAAAAGAATAGAATAAAAGCATCCATATAAACAGTGTTTAGTTTAATGTCACTATATACTGGCTACCCAAGAATCAACTCAAACAACATTTGGACACCAATAAATCAGCTTTATTAATAAAAACACTGACAGAAAGGCAAAGAGGGGAAGTTTGATTTGAGCTGGAAGCTCTTCATAATGTTGCAAAATGATTGCATTGTTTTGTCCATTCATCTTTTGTGATCGAAAGTAATTATGAAGTCATTTTGGAGAGTGGAAATAATAAATCTGGGAAAAACATTTTGGCTGCTGTCCAGCGTTCAGCGACAACTGAGCTTTAATGTGGAAGAACAGCTGTTTTTTCCTGCTTTTAAAATTCATTTTAATGCACTTCCACATGTGAAAATTACCAGGCATCATTGCTTCATGCATTGTGTCACCGTTAAGGACCTGATGTTCATGCGTTTTATGCTGTTAGAGGGACACCTAGTGGCAAGAACATGTCAGCAAATGATAGAAAAACAGCATGTTGATGTGTTCAAGAATAAAACTGCAGTACTCAGATATACACCCAGCAATGAAGGTGTAGTCTAACCAGAAATGAGAATACATGTTTTTTAAAGATATGTTGGGCTTTTTGCTTTTGGAGTGGAGATACAGTGGATGAATCTGAAGAGGTATGAGAGAGTAAAGAAAGGAAAGGCTGTTGGTTGTGCTGCCTGCAAAAAAAAAAGCTTCTTTACATGTTAGGCACATTGTTATAACCTACTGTACCATTTTGCTACCTCCACGTAGATAAAACATCAAGTTTTCTTTCTCCTTGGTGTTTGGTACCCAAAGAAGTATGAAGTCAGTGCAGATTTTCAAATATCATAGTTGTTTGCATATTCACTGTTCATTTCGAAGATTTCCTAATTCTCCTTAATTCTAAAATGTCTTATTTCTTTGCTCTACCTCACATAACAGAGATATTGACACCTTCTGTGCCTAATCAAGCATAAAGGTCCTCAAGAGCCCCCCTGCTCCCTGATCAATGTTGACCACCAGGCTTCTGCGGTCAGAGCCACAAAGGCTTAGGCTGAAACTCTAAATAAAAGAAAGCCAAGTTACAAACAGAACCAGTATCAACTACCTTGTCAAAACAATTCACTGCAACAATTTCCTAACAAAAAAAAATATATTTATTTATCTTATGTCTGTTTTGCTTTGTTTCATTTTCCTTCCCGTGCTCTTGTTGACTTGATATCTGACAAGAAAATCTACCTCCTCAATCATGCCTTACATCAACCCCAAAGTATTAAACCTTCCCTATATGTATAAGTCTGTATTTTGTCTGTAGCTATTAATTACTATATTTTATATCTGTCTGTATTGTCTCATGTATCACTGTTTGCTACTATTTCACAAATAAATTTAAAAAAAGAAAAAAAGAGGAAATAGCAAACAGAAAAGTTTTTTCATAAGCTATACTGTTAATACTTAAATTAACCATTTGTTGTGTGATTTTTAAGTGTAGATATTCTTCTACTGTTTGAAGCTGAAGTTTACAGAACAACTTGGCTGATATTTATATGAAGTCCATATGTTAAAAAAACAAAGTACTTATGTACCTTTAAGGACAACAAGTCCTGTTACATCTGGCAGTACCCCTGTAAAAAAACATGATGGAACAGCAGGCTTTAATTTGGCTGACAAAGCAAAGTAGCAACTGACCCCAGTCTCCCCTGATGTGATTTGTAACCAGCGCTTGTCTTTGAATCAAATTTTTACCGTTCTCTCTCAGATTAAAGGGACTTTCTAAGACTTTGTGACATTCTATTGTGCTTCCCACTCTAACCTGTTAGATACATTTTGTGTATTTTTATTTCATTTCATTTTATTTCATTATTCATATGTACCACTCAGCTTCTAAGGCTAAAATACATCATGAACAAACAGGTGTTATATTTTTACCATCAGATGCAAAAAAATGTGCCACCTGCACCCAGTCAAACTGCAGTTTTTGTTCTCCCAAAGCTCAATACTTTCATTTTGTTATATATCGATATAAGTTTAGGCTTTTGCCTTGAAAATGATCATTTTTACTACTCTTCAACAGATGGCACCATTTTAACCATATGAAAATTAGTGTATTTGACACTAGAACAAATAACGATGCATAAAACTCAATGTTGCTAGTCACTGACATGTCATATTTTAGAACTCATTTTAAGATTTGTTTGTTTTTAACTCTTCAAATGAATTTTCACCGTTATGTTCTTTGAGGTCTGCAGAGCACTTTCTTCATATGTGACACCTAAATTAAGGAACAACCTACCCCATGACATCAAAATCAATCAATCAATTCAACTTTGTTTATAAAGTTTGTTTTATTGGGGGACATTATAAGTTTTATTTATAATGTCCCCCAACCTGCCTACTTTTACCTCTTGTCTTAAAACCTATTTTTTATTTATTGGCTTTTAATTCAGCATGAGAGTTGTCTGGTCTTTGTCTGTGTGGTCCCTCGTTTTTTTATTGTATGTGTTTTATACGTCTGTAGTTCATTTAACTGTACTTTTTTGTTCTTTTATTGTTTGGCTTTTTGTCTGTTTTATGCTATTTTAATCAGTTCTATTTCTGATTGTAGTCTCTGTTCTGCACTTTAGTAAATGTCCTTGTTTTGTGAAGAGTTTATCCCAGGATGTTAAAAAAAAGTTGTGTTTATTATATTGAAGATAATGTATTTTTTCTGTTTATTTATCTGAAAACATGGTGGCATCATGACAAAACATGACATTCAAAAGGTTACATAGTTAAAAAATAACCAGTATTTAATATCACTTCTTTGGTGAGATGTAGGTGGAAAAATAGCTCAACTAAGGCAGAATTTAATACTAATTTACACTATTTTTGTAGTATTATAGATTAGATTAGATTAGATAGTACTTTATTAATCTCTTGAGGTAAAAAAATATATAAAAAGAAAAGCGAGAAAAAAAATCTAAATCGAACTATCAAACATACGTTAATATAAATATAATAAAAATAAAAATAAAAACAAAAATATACTGCCACAGGCTGGCTATAGTATGACTTTAAAAAGCTGTTTTTATGTTTAATGAGTGTGGTTAATATTAGACCTGGCCCTGAGGGTTAAACTGCGCCCAGGTACAATATTTGCCAAAACAAACACCATTGTAGCATGAAAAGAGTGCTACAGGTGTTTGTTCTCTGCACGCCATATTTGTTCAACGCGGTGACGTCAGCACTACCAGCCTACGTTCTGGTCTCGCGGCCACCTCCCCTCACCATGACAACGACGGATTTCCAGCATCGTCAGAGGACAGACCGTTGGCTCCGCTGCTGCTGATTGTAGTGGATTTAGATGTAAAATATCGCGCTTATCATCTGTCCAGCGGGGGTTTATCTCATGTAGGAGGGGTTTTACTCGCTGTGTGGACCCTCATGTGTCGGGGAACAGCCGGAGGCAGAGGGAGACGCCGTCTATCTGCGTGAACAACATGGCTCTGCCTCAGCATCCCCGGCTGCTGCTGCTCGCTTGTGTTGTTCTCTTGGGCGCTGTCCATCACATCCTCGGTCGCTCCTTACCGATATCTGACCTGAAGTCCAAAATATCCGGCGTGGAAGAGCTTCTGGAGGAATTCCGCAAACAGCTGCAGCAGGACCAGGCGTACAGGGCAGCGGGCGAGGTGAGTGACTCCTGCGTGGGCGAGTTCAACGCCGAGGAGGAGCGCATCATTAAGACCAGGGCCTCCATCGAGCAGGGAGCCACCTTCCTGCTGGCCCCGGACAGGGTGTACACCTGGAAGGACTGCCTGCACGCCTGCTGCTCCCAGCCGCACTGCACCGTGGCTGTGGTCCAGGAGGACCAGGGTCAGCCCGGGGACGGCCTCAGCTGCTACCTGTTCAACTGCACCTACAGGAACCAAAATGTCTGCTCCTTTGCTCCACAGCAGGGCTTCAGCACCTACAGCCGGACTGTGAACACGACGCTGGGACACCTCCCTGCTGCACCCAGGAGGCCAGAGGGACAGCCAGAGGAGGATGACACTCAAGGTGGGGGGTGCAAGGCCTTAGTGTTCCAGTGATTGATCCACATGATTGATTATTGTTGTGTTTTCATGAGCAGGTCCGCCCACAGAGATGCCTGGTACCCCAAATAAACTAATTAATGTGCCCTCTTGTTATGCAATAATATCATGACTAGGACAGGTGCCAGTGCAGCTGGTTAAAGGCTGTAGCCCTGGAGCTACCTGTCCTGGTTTAAATTTGTCCTGTGGCTCCTTTACCTCATGTCATGCCACACTCTCTCCCAACCTGTCAACTCTATCCACTGCCCTGTCACTGAAGAACAGGCAGAAAAAGTCCTTAAAATAATTGAATTGGCCTTAAAAATGTTGCAGGTCTTACCATGGCTGATCAGACCAAATATTGTGCTAACCGCTGTACAGATTTACTGTTCCATCTGCAGCATTAATATAGAAGTAGGAGGTTTACTCTGTGAAACACACAACAAATAAAGGTTTATTTCCTATCGTAGCGAGATTATTATTACTATCATTTAGCATTTTTGTTTGAGCTGTTTGTATCACAGTATAAAAGTACTGTGTCTAATCCATCACAGTCCTTAAAAATCACAAAACAAGGTGCTTAAAAGGAGTAACTAAAACCACAACATTTATATTTAATTTATTTGCGTTAAAGTAAACACTGTTTTTATGACATACTGTTTATTATATACAAAAATATACAGTAAACATTGTTGTGATCCATAATAATGCTGCTGATCAGTTCTTTTGACAAAAACAAGCTGTAAATTTCTCATTACTGCAATGCCACCTTTATCTTTTTAATTAATGGAGTAGTTTCTTATATGAATGATCTGAAATCCAATCATGAACTTAATTGCATGTAATGTTTAGGTAAGCCTCAAGTAACAGCTGCATTTAGAGGTTTATCAGGCAGAGCAGGTAAATGATTCACTCGATGGAGGTCTTGTCATGCATATTTAGACCTGGATGCTGTGACCGGTAGCAGGTGTTGTCAACATTAGCTCCATTAGTGACCTATTAGAACTAGATTAGCATTAAAAGTATCCCCTGCAATAGTATTAACTTAAAAGAATAGGCTTTTCAATTGTATGATAGTTGGTAACACCACATTCAACTGAAATGCAATTCTCTGTAGGTGTAGAGTGACTAAAGTGGAGTTTTGGTGTTTCTTTGTTTTTTTTAACTTTAAAGAAAAAAAAACATTACATTCACTAAGATGGGTAGATTGTATGCAAGTCGGCTCAGTACATCAGCATTGGTTTTGGAAGATTTTTGTTCATATTGATAATACGTTTTATTTATAACACACTTTACTTTTGAACAAATTCAAAGTCCTTTAGTGATAAAAACAGAGCATAATTAAAAAGATATAACCCAGCCATAATGATAAGAAAAAAATAAAGATCAATTTCAAATCACACTATTAATAACTTTTAATATTTTTTAAAAGAGATTAAGTTATTTTTGTGAACCAAATCACTGCCAAAAAAAGGATCAAAAGGTGTTTTGACCATAAAACAAATGTAATACAAGTGCAGTCTTGTCATTAAAATGTTAAGCCAAATGTTTGCCAAGATACCTTTTAATTTTATTAGTCATGAGATCAATCCAAGAATGGGTTTGTATGATTTCCTAAAAGCTAAAATATGTTTTTTTTCTTTTTTAGATAAAGCAGTTTACTTGAATTCCATGCTCTCTCTGTCTTACATAATAACCTATTTCTCACATAAACTGTCAACTCAACCTCTTGGTAGACATAAATAATTCTATCATTATTATGTGTAGAATAGTGGTACAGCAGGTTATTGGGGATATCTTACAGGAGCTACGATGCAAGGAAACAACATGATTAAAGGTTGAAGCATGGACAAAGTTATGTAACAAGAAACATCCTCTATGAGGCCCTGTGATTGGCTGGTGACAGGGTCAGGGTGTGCCCTGCCTCGCAAAGATTGTCCTCTGTGACCCTAAAGAGCTCAGCAACATAGATGATGGATGGATATTTTATCAAAAAAAAAAAACATTGATTGCTGCTTTTAGAGCCTTAAGGGGACAAAAAGGTGCATTATTTGTCATTGCTGTTGTTGGTGTGGTAGTTTAATCCACAAAAGGAAATAAAGCAAAATTGTTTAGACACGAGATTAAGACTGATGAGATCAACTGTGAGAAGCAACCGTCTCATTTGACCACATATTTGATCAGGTCTAGTGACCGTCGTGGACTGCGCTCACAGGATATCATTAAAATGTTTGTTCCTAGAGTCAGAACAGAACTGGGTAAGACAGTCTTTAAATATGCTGCCCCCTCTACCTGGAATAGTCTCTCGATGGATTTGAGACTAACAGAACTGGTCACTGTTGGTGAATTTTAGACTTTGTTAAGGGACCGGGAAAGAGCTAGCCTTGGACAATGTGACTGTTTCAATTCTTGACTGCTTCTCATTTTGTTTTGAATTGGTGTTTCCAGAACGGTTTGGTTTCAATGTGCTGATGTGTGAATGTATTTGTTGTTTTTATTGTGTAACTGTCTGCTGCTACCATGCCAGGTCTCTCCCGAAAAAGAGATTTCAAATCTCAATGAGGCTTTTATCTGGTTAAATAAAGGATATAATAATAATAATCCAGAGGTACTATAACACTGGTTAAATTTAAATATGTAACAGATTGTTATATAAAAAGGTAACACCTGTGGATGCAACAGGAATTAAATGAATAGAAGTTAAATTAAAGAATGGAGAAAAGAGGTTTTGAAAAGTAACTAGAGAATATGCATTTCCATGCAGGAAATGCGTTGAAATGCTGAGTGTGACTGCTGAAACTGTGAAATGAAATTGCTAAAAGTAATGCAAAGAGCGTTGAAAATGTGACATGAATAGTTGTTAGCAGTAAATCACGGCTGAAAATGTGTGAAATGTGCAATAAAAATGTTTGCAGAAAATTATAGATACTGGAGGTCAGGTGTGCAGGTCACGTGACCACGCTCTAACTTCAAAGAAATGTGCAAAAGTTGATGCTGCTTCAACAGTCATATCTCAGAAACTGTAGCAGATAGTGAAAAGTGCAGTAAAAATGTTTGCAGTTGTGAAAGAAAGCAGAAAATGAATGTTTTTTAACATGGTTAAATGTGGTGATATTTGTAGATGTACCTAATAAAGTGGCCAGTCAGTGTAATATATGTGAAATGAGCTTGAGTGTAAAGGAAAGCATAAATATGCTACTGTAATGAAGAATCTGTATTAGATGGAGAAGAAAAGTATAACTGCCTATGCCTGGATTTGAATCCGCGATCTCTTGATCATCAGTACGACACTCTAACCATTTGCCTACATGGCCGAATATGCCGAATTACTGAAAACACAGTATTTTCCCTGTGTTTATTGTGCGCATGCATAGTGTCATAGAGCAGGCTGATAACGCTCGGTACTTCCGGGTAAACAAACGCTCACTGTGTCTAAACCGTGATAGATATCAGAAAAGGGATTGCACTGTGAGTATCCCAAGAACCTGCTAAAGCGAGTGATGTAATTTCACGTCTGTACTGTTGAAAATGTTGACACAGTGGCGAGTTAAAAACGTGCTTCAAAGTGAAGCACTCGGCTGTCCGGAGGTGAAAAATTGCATTAGCGGAGATGGACGATTTTGCGGCATACTGCAAAAGCTGAAGCTCACTGAGACAAAGTGATATCAGATTAGACTTTGAAGCGGATTTAACGTGTAAGAGGAGAAGGTAGTTGACGTTTTGATGTGTAAATAATGTCTGTGGAGGACGGTTTGACGAAGTTATGACAGGATAATTCTGCTGAACTTTTTGTCTGTCAGCAGCAGTCGCTCAGCTCTGACGGGCCACGTGACACGCTACAAGTCCAGAGCAACCCGCAAAACTTGGTGTTGCTTAAAAATTCATTTTTGAAAAACTGTAGAAGCTGGCAAAAAGCTGAGGATATGTAAAAATAGCCGAGAAGTCAGTGCAGCTTTTAAAGCATGAATGAAGTCTGTAGGTGGAAGCATGTCCAATCTGTGGAGCTTCAAAGTTGCGGAAGTTTTCAGCAGAGCTGCAGAAATGTCCCATTTATTTCAATGTAAAAAAATATGCAGACATTATTTTTTACTGTAAAAAGTATAACTGCTAAACCTGTGAAAAATACAAGCGCACTTCTCCTGAACATGCTGCATATGTCAATTTTTTTCTGTGAAAATCTGTGCAAATTTGAAGCCTGTGAAAGGTGCCAAAAATCCAGGGAAGAAAATCTTTAAGAACAATATGTTGAAATGCTGACTCAGCATTTCAACATAATTAACCTCAAAAGGCAGCTGCAAATATTAAAGCACAGATGGAGAACTTATTAAATGTCATAACCCGCTCTAGAGTGAACCAAGATTTAATATGTAAAGTCATTAAAAAGCAGACATGTACTCAAATCCGTCTCTCTTTAATAACATGGTGTGTCTCTGCAGAAGTGGACGAGCCTCCCCGCAGCGATGCTGGACAGGACGTGGTGATCCAGCTGCCCACAGACTGGGCTGTCCTGGACGGACGGGACAGTGTGGACGACCACGGCATCAGCCACTATGAATGGACACTCGTCAGGGGGGACACAACCGTCAATATGAGGGTCAGTGTTCACCGTGTGGGGGTCTATTCAGGACATGTGGGACTGAAAGCCTGAAAACAAACAGAGGAGAGAAAGGGAAAGCTCTTTTGTTCCCTCTTTTTACAGGAATCAGGTGCCTCTAACCTTTGAATATCTGAATGAATAGTCACTAATTCCCCTCACAAACACCAGCATCAGATGACTTGTTTGACTTTAGACGACATGGCAGCATGTGGCCACAGCTCTGCAGCCTCTGACTGTACAGACGGAGATATAGTCATTACATTTAAACCTGCTGTGCATAGCCTGCCATCTAGACCTGTCACCATAATCAATGATCAATTAAACAATATGATAAATAAAAACAAATGGTGCACACTCACAGTGTCGTTCGCCACAATGCAAAAGAAATGCAACATTTCAATAAGGTTGAAAAACCAGCATTTCGGAAAATGTTACAAACAATTGACAGTACGAATTGACAGAACGTACATGTCATAAAAATTCCAGAACTGGATGAACTTCATTATATTTATTTATTTATGTTTTTTTTGTTGTGTGTGGTTTTGATGGGAGTGTTGTTTTTTTCTTTACAGAGACAGGTCCCTTTTTTATTGTTTTTGGTTGTTATAATGATTTTTATGTACATGCAACTTTTGCTAAAAGAGAGTCCATTTTATTTTCATTGTTTTTTTTTTTTTGTCTTTTTTGTTTGTTCAATTTATTATGTTGTTTGTTTCACTGATTTTGTTTAAACGCCCTTGACATTGCAGTTACAACTGAATACTCTTGAGAAATTAAAGTTTATTCCTTTTGATAGGGTGTACTTGTATTTTAACGCCATATATTATAATGACATTACTGAAAAATGAATGCTTTAAAATAATGTTGACAACAATGTCATTTATCAGCAATAATTTTTGGGACAATTATCGTCCAGCAAAATTTGTTATCGTGACAGGCCTGCTGCCGTCCTTCAGTAGCTTGAGGGGCAACATGGAGAGAAGTTTGAACAGCGTGTCCATTTTTTTTACTCTTCACACTTTTTGTTTGTAATAAAATGTTTTTTTTTTCACCCTTGACTTCCAGTTAAATATCAGAATGTAGACTCTCTCTCTCTCACAGTATATTTACCTCAGCCAAGGAGAATTTGTTTTTGCCTGCATTTCTTGTCAAATGTGTTTGCTTGTTAGCAAGATTACAAAAACTACTCGATGGATTTTGCTGAAATTTCCAGGAGATGTTGGTAATGGTCCAACTTAAAATTATACTTTGTTGTGGTGATCTGGATAACTGTCATTACTGAACAATCATTTTTGCTCAATTACTGTTTAATAATATCAACATGATTTGAGGTGCTAGGTGTCGGTTTTCAGGGCAACGCAATCATATTATGATTGAAACTTAATCTAACTATTGCTTATAGACATAACAGCTATTTGTGAGCTATCTTGGCGGTGGTTTGTGCTCTCTGGGTGCTGTCTAGGTGTTTCCTTTTTTAAAAAAAGAAAGACGTATCATCAAAGATTATTAACTTGTATGTCAGAGATTTTACCATATTGCTTATAATTGGGGATGACAACTGAAACATATTTCAGTTGAGAATCAATAACATCTTCCATGGTACCTTTCCATTAGAATTGTCATCAGTTCTCTTCAATTTCTGCTATTTTGTTCCACAAGCTTTGCAATTGAAGGAAAGCAATTTTTTCCATAGGCAGTAAGCCGGAATGATAATTAAAAAAAGTCAAAAATTATGGCAAACAGGCCAAAAGAGTTTTATTTTTTGCCAAAGGCATAAATATTGTCATGCGTTTGATATCATTTCCTTTAAGAAACCTGTGTGCATGAACTTTTTCCACATAGAGAATCATCAGGAATCAATATAGGAATCATCAGAATCAGACTGATAAATGGTAAATGGACTTGAGCTTATATTGCGCTTTTCTAGTCTTTTGACTACTCAAAGCTGCTTTACACCACAGGTCACACCTACCCATTCACACCCATTCACACCCATTCGCCCTCGCATTCACTCACTGATGGTTCAGGGTTTCTATGTTAGTTATCCATCAGTATCTCTTACACATTCACGCCCTTTCATGCCCATTTACACGCCACTGACGCAGCAGTGGGAGCAACTTGGGGTTAAGTGTCTTGCCCAAGGACACATCGCCATGTGTCGCCTGGAGCTTGGCTTGAACCTGCAACCTCCCGATCACTGACCAAGCGCATTATCCAACTGCGCCACCGACACCCCGATTAGGGAACTGATTAGGGAATCATTAAAGCATTTGTATCAATCAAACCTTATTAATACCCTTCCCTATGTATACTTGTGTGGAACATCATTAACAAGTGTTTGGACAGATACTAATATTATAGAAAAATACAGAACCAAAGTAAGGAAGACAAAAGGAGGACGAGGTTAACATACATGAAAACAAATGACTTATTAAAAGGAAAATTAAAAAGAAATCCAGGCTGATTTTTACTTTAGACATTTTTTTTCAGTTTGAACCTTAAAAGTTTGATTCTGATATTTCTAAGGGACATTTTTAAGTTCATTTTAGTTTAGTTTATATCAGGACCATTCCTCAATTTTAGGTTTCTTTTCCTCTGTTTTTTTTTTTAATTTGTTTGTGTTTATGTGTTGCAGGCGACTCATCCGGGGCTGCTGAAGGTCAGCGGTCTGCAGGAGGGCGTCTACACCTTCCAGATGACTGTCACAGACACAGCAGGACAGAAGAGCTCTGACAACGTCTCTGTCACTGTGCTGGCACCGAAACACCAAGCAGAAGGTCAGGATTTTACCAATACATGCATATTAGTTGTCATTTTGTATGCTGTGTACAGAAACAGGCAAAATCAAAGTCATCAGCTTAAAAAAAGAAAACACTTGATTTAATGCAATAGAAACTGCAGGTGCTGTAGGCATACCGGTATGTACGATCAGTTTTTGGTCCATTCATAATCGTCGGAATCTTATTTGTCAGCTCACAGCAGCTTAAAGTATTTAATCTTTGTGCACATATTGGTTTGTTTAAAAGCTTTTAACACAATCAAAACAGTTAAAAACTTCTAGTTGTTCTGTTCTTACAGCATCAAAACAAGAACTTAGTCCAGATTTTGGAGTGTCAAACTATTTTTCATGTAATAACTTCAGAACATGCCAACAGCATAGATTTAATTCGACATGAGATGCATAGTGCAGATCCGGTGCTAACATGTGTTGCCTTGAAACTTTATTTAACCAAAACATTGTTTCACCGTGTTCTTGACATGATGAAGAACAAGCCCTGGTGATAGAGTCCACTACAGGAGTTTGACAAAATCTCTATATTGTGGTATATCTTTGTTCCAGAAAGGGCAATCCAACTGTCAATATGATGGCTGTAAGAATTGATATTTGATTTAGAATATATGGTGCAATGCTTTCTGGCCCCATATAGATACACTTCATTGCCAAAAGTATTTGCTCACCTATCCAAATAATCAGAATCAGGTGTTCCAGTCACTTCCATGGCCACATGTGTATAAAATCAAGCACCTAGGCATGCAGACTGCTTTTACAAACATTTGTGAAAGAATGAGTCGCTCTCAGGAGTTCAGTGAACTGAGAAATTTCCTCACTCCTAAATATTCCACAGTCAACTGTCAACTGGATTATAAGAACGTGGAAGTGTTTGGGAATGACAACAACTCAGCCATAAAGTGGTAGGCCACGTAAACTGACGGAGCGGGGTCAGCAGATGTTGAGGTGCATAGTGCGAAGAGGTCGCCGACTTTCTGCAGAGTCAATCACTACAGACCTCCAAACTTCATGTGGCCTTCAGATTAGCGCAAGAACAGTGCAGAGAGCTTCATGGATGGGTTTCCATGGCTGAGCATCTGCATCCAAGCCTCACATCACCAAGTGCAATGCAAAGCATTGGATGCAGTGGTGTAAAGCACGCCGCCACTGGACTCTAGAGCAGTGGAGATGCGTTCTCTGGAGTGATGAATCTCACTTTACCATCTGTCAATCTGATGGACGAGTTTGGGTTTGGCGGTTGCCAGGAGAACAATACTTGTCGAACTGCATTGTGCCAAGTGTAAAGTTTGGGGGAGGGGGGAATATGGTGTGGAGGTGTTTTTCAGGAGCTGGGCTTGGCCCCTTAGTTCCAATCAAAGGAACTCTGAATGCTTCAGCACACCAAGACATTTTGGACAATTCCATGCTCCAACTTTGTGGGAACAGTTTGGAGCTGGCCCCTTCCTCTTCCAACATGACTGTGCACCAGTGAACAAAGCAGGTCCATAAAGACATGGGTGACAGAGTCTGGTGTGGATTATCTTGACTGGCCTGCACAGAGTCCTGACCTCAACCCGATAGATCAACTTTGGGATGAATTAGAGCGGAGACTGAGAGCCAGGCCTTCTTGTCCAACATCAGTGTGTGACCTCACAAATCAGTTCTGTAAGAATGATTAAAAATTTCCATAAACACTCCTAAACCTTGTGGACAGCCTTCCCAGAAGAGTTGAAGCTGTTATAGCGGCAAAGGGTGGACCGACGTCATAATGAACCCTATAGATTAGGAATGGGATGTCACCTAAGTTCATATGCGAGTCAAGGCAGTGAGTTTTGGCAATTTTGGCAATATAGTGTAGCAGATTTCATCAGTCCACTGATTTTTGATTTCCTGTGGATGGATAATGTTCCGAACCAGCTGCCAAATGCCATATGCAGATATTACAGCGTGCTCTTCGTGCACATCTGCTCATTGTTGTCACTTCTGTTTATTACAAACAATAGCCAGCCAACTCTAATAACCCTAAGTATTTAGATAGTCAGCAAGTTGTAACTTCTGTCAGTTGTGACAGTTAAATGATGTTTAGTTTTGTCTTTGTGTGTCCACAGTGTGCACGGGTCACTGTTCAAACTACCAGTTTAAATGTGACGATGGCTGCTGTATTGACATCACTTTCGCCTGTGATGGGAAACAACACTGTCCCGACCGCTCTGATGAAGACTTCTGCCCAAACTGTAAGATGCTCTTGATTCCTGGAGTCTGTCATTATGACTTGTATTCAGATGTGTGACGAAACGACTCTGACAGAGCACACATTTTGATTTCTGTAGTCGACAGCAGCAGGAAGTCAGTGACCCACACGAGCGATCTGTTAAGCCGTCGTCGGCCTGATATTGCGCAGGCAGAGAAGGCGGAGGACGTCTCTATGGTCCAGACTGGACCCAAAAAGACCGTGGAGAGCGCTGTACCCCCTCAGGACAGGAGCAAGGCCGGTCCAGCACAGAGTCCCAGTCAGCAAGTGGCTGCAGCCAGTCAAGGTAAAGTTCTGTTGGTGTTGAAGGCTGTGTTTGCACATCTGACTGTAGAAGGCTTAAAGTTAGGACTGGAGATGAGCTCATTTTTGTAAGATTTATTCATACATTGCTAAGGATATAAATCTAGCTTATGCTGATGCTGACTTTAACAAAAATGTGGTGGATCAAAACTTTTGTAAAACAGTTTGAACCACTAGCAGTAAAATGCTTTTGACCACATGTTTTTTTTTGCATTTGGACATACTCTTTTTTTATTATGTAAGACACATTTTTATGAATTGAGGTTATGTATTTGCGGGTGTTTGTTCATTTGTTTGTCTGTCTGTCTGAGAGCAAGATAACTGTAAAAGTTCTCAACTGATTTTAAAGAAATTTTTCGGTGAATGTTGGTCTTTGCACAAGGAAGAAGTGATGAGATTTTAGTGATCTAAATCTAACTTTTAAGAGGATTTGTTGAGAGAGGGGAGTTTGCCACATGTTCAATAATAACTGTGAAGAATGACAGAAATGCTTTGGTGCAAGTTTGTGAATAATTTGGATTTTATGAGGGATGAACAATAATATTGTCACAATATTGGTGTCAACAGATAATAAGGCTGATAATCGGTCTTGGTAGACTTGACATCTTGTGCGGATATTTCTTGCTTATATTACAGCCATATATATTGGCCATATGAATGAAAAATGAATGAAATGAAAAATGCTTTATTTATCCCAAAGGGAAATTCAGGATTGTAGTAGTTCAGATTGTGTTCAATAATAATAATAATAACAACGATAATAACAATAATAATAACAATAATTAATTCTGGACTTTGTTCATGAGGCTGATGGCTGCTGGCAGGAATGATCTTCTGTACCTCTCAGTCTTACATCGGACCTGAAGAAGCCTCTCACTGAACACACTCTTCCGTCTCATCACCGTGTTGTGGAGAGGGTGTGAAGAGTCCTCCATTATCTTCATCAGCTTGTGCACTATTCTTTTTTGGACGATCAGCTCCAGCGGCTCCAGAGTTACTCCAAGCACAGAAGCAGCTTTCTTGATCAGTTTGTTGATTCTCTTCAAGTCTCTGGTTCTGATGCTGCTGACCCAGCAGATCGCTGATTGCACTTTCAACAACAGACTTATAGAAGATGTGCAACATTTTGGTACAGACATTGAAAGATCTCAGCTTCCTTAAGAAGTAGAGTCTGCTCAGACCTTTCTTGTAGATGTACTCAGAGTTGCATTTCCACTCAAGTCTATTGTCCAGCTGAACTCCAAGGTACTTGTATTCCTCCACCACTTCCACCTCCTTTCCCAGGATGGAAACACATCTATGTGTATTCTTGTTCCTCTTGAAGTCAACAATCATCTCTTTTGTTTTGTTGGTATTCAAGATGAGATGATTGTTACCGCACCATTTTACAAACTGACCAACCAGTTCTCTGTACTCTGCTTCCTGTCCATCACTGATACACCCAATAACTGTGGAGTCATCAGAGTATTTCTGCAGATGACATGACTCAGAGTTGTACTGGAAGTCTGAGGTGTGCAACGTGAAGAATATAATATAATTGTGAATATTTATAAATATTTATCATACTGTCGCTGTAGGGCACAAACCTCCTATCTCCAAAAAAGCCATTTTAAGCAAATCACAACAAGGCACAACTGAATGAATGAATGTTGGAAATGAGCTTTTTTATTCTCTGACTACTGTACTCAGAGCAACTTTGCACTGCTGGTCAGATCCACCCATTCTCACACATTCACTTACTGATGGTTTAGAAGTTGTCCATCAGTGTTAGCTAACACATTCACGACCCTTTATACACGCCACTGACACAGCAGTGGGAGCAAACTGGGGTTAACCATCTTGCTAAAGGACAAATAGTCATGTGACAGCCACAGCTGAGCTCAAACCTGCAACCTTTTTATGTACTTTAGTTTGGATAAAATAAAATAAAAAAACAAACATGGATGGTGACCAATAGCAAAGTTTTATGAAAAAAAAAATAAAAATGGAGGTATCGGGTTTGTGCCTGACAGCAACAACATTGGCTATGATATTGTCAGAATGTACAAATGTACCATATCATACAAGATACAAGAAAGTCTATTCTTGGCTCCAAGACAAAAATTAATAGACATGGAGGAGTACAGATGGTGCATCCAACAATCTCACAGCCTAAGAAAAGCTGTTCCACAGTCTGGAGGTACGACAGTGGATAAGGCTGAACCTTTTACCTGATGGCAGCAGGGTGAACATCACTGAATGTCCACTTTTATAAATCAGAAGTACCATTTATTAAAGAATAAAATGCTTTTTTTCTTGCTTCAGATCTGTTTCTAACACAAATTGACCGTCACCATGACAGAGGAGGTCATTTTCACAACAACAGAGTTTCATGCTGCTGAAAGAAAGTATCAGTATCTTCATGGATAAAGGCAAAGATGTGTTCAGAGAAGCTGGCAAATCAGATATCTGCAAAAATCTAATGTCCCTTTTCTAGATTTGAGCATTTTCTAAAAATTGTATGTAAGGAGACTGTGGGATGTTTTTTGGAAACCTCATGTTTTGGAAATGTCAGTATTTTTTGCTTAATTATGACTGTGTAGTGACATTTGTCTGCAATTTTGAATATAAAAAATGAAATAATCCCTAACAACGGGTGTCTAGAGCTTATATTTTTATTATAGCGGAATCAAACAGGTACCAGTACTTTTCAGTTTTACCAGAATCTTATCAAAGTTTATCTCTGTGATGTTTGACAACTGTTTTTTTAATTTCTTTTCATAAATAGAGATATAAAATCCTGCACTTCCAAGCTAACAAAGATATCAGAAATATGACTATTGGTCCATATTGTTCAGCCTTATTCACAGTTCCAGTAACAGCTGCGGTGAGGCGATAAAACAGTTAAACGAGGATCTAAAAGCATTAACCTTTCATAATGTTTGCCTAACAGTGCGATCCTCCATCTCTGTGCCATTAGTGCAGCGTCCCTTTGTAAAGAGGCAGGGAGGTTTTGTTGTGTGTTTTGGATGGTGAAGCAGATGGAGCCGCTGTAGGCAGCCATTGAGTCACAGCGTACTGAGCAGAAAATGCAGCCAGAGCCACAGGGCCACTCTGCAGCTCCCTGGGAAAAGCAGCTCTGAGCCTGCTGGAACAAAGCGCCTCTGTCTCCGCTGCCATCTGATCCCTGAATCAGACCGAGAGGGCTTCTTACTCCGTCATTGTTTTACCACAGGTATTACACGGGTGAGGAGCATTCTCAGGAGTCTTTGTTTATTTCACGAGCGTTGGGGTCCAAGCAGAAACGATGGTTCATTGTTCAGGAGAGAGAGAAATGCTCTGACCTTTGATGAAGAGTATTGATGTCTTCTAAAGTCGAAGCCTTCGCTGTCTAATCACAGGATGAAATGAAGTGTTTCCTCTCTAATCTACTCTGAGTGTTATCATGGCCACTTTTAAAGAGCTTTAAGCACATCATTGCTTATGGAGAAGAAGCTGCTCATTGATCCAGGACTAGGGATGGGAATGAAAAACTCATACTAATGACTCTAGCCTAAAGGTGCTGACACACTGAACGCGACTTGAGCCTCCTCTGCAATCACTCTCAATGCAAAGTTAACAGCCACAAATGGGCGGGGTTAACCCTCCAGTGATGCGTTGGCCGTGTCAAGGCGATCACTTCGCTCATTGCGTGTTGCCAAAGTTGTAAAAGTTGATCTTTTCAGGCGATGTCGCGTGTGGCTGTGCGGCAACAGCCAATCAGCGGTGTGTGGGTGTGTGACGGTACCTGTGACAGACAGTTTTTATTCTTGACTACAGAGTAAGAATTTATGTCCGTGTGGGAAACATTAGTCAGTGAGGACATTAGTTCCACCTATACGGACTGCAGAAAACAGAATACAGTTGGAACTAGAAAAGCACTCGGAGAGCACAGACCTCCGCCAAGCAGCACAGTTCCCAGACGGTGATCCGCATCAACACCAATATTGAATCACTTTTTCCTTTTCCCATGCTGAACATTTCCTGAAAATTTCATCAAAATCCATCCATAACTTTTTGAGTTATTTTGTTCACAGACAGACAGACAGACAAACTCTCCTGAAAACATAACCCCCTTGGCGGAGGTAATAATGTCAGCTTATAGATCCTCCCTCAGGTCATCCTCCTCCCTCCATCTCTCTGTGCCCTCCGCCCGGCTCAGCACCATAGGTAGCAGAGCTTTCAGCCGTTCTGCTCCCAAACTCTGGAACTCTCTCCCCCCGGACCTCAGAAACATTGACTCCCTTCCCCACTTCAAATCAAAACTCAAAACCCATCTGTTCCAATGTGCATATTCCCTTTAATTTTCCACCCTCATTTAACTGTGTCACTCTTGGATGTTGTTTTTTTTTATTTTAATTGTGATTATAATGCAGTGTGTTTTATTATGTATTTTGTAAAATGTCCTTGGGTGCTAAGAAAGGCGCTTTTAAATAAAATGTATTATTATTATTATTATTATTATATGATATGATATGATCGACGGACGTGACGTTGCCGGTGACCAAAATGATATTTATGGACATGCAATGCGACTTCAGTGTGCAATGCGGTTTTGGTCACAAAGTAGCGTTCGGTGTGAAAGCAGCTTTATAAATTGAATGTCTTTCTTTAGATTCTCATTCATCCAGGTCATGGTTATCTCGAAGATTCAAAAACGAGGCAGCTGGACTGTGTTGAGTTTGGGAAGACGTTTCACTACTCAAGAAGTGAAGTTAACAATGACCTGGATGAATGAGAACCTAACCTACACAGACGTATTGGATCACTCTTCAGGTTGAAAACCCTTCTGAGGAACTGAGGAAGCTTCTTGGACGAGAAGTAAAATGTCTTCCCAAAACTCAACACAGTCCAGTTTCCTCAGTTTTGAATCTTCAAGATTGTCTTTCTGCTTAACATTTTCCTGACCAGTTCCTTTCTGCTCTATTATGCACTGTTACCAAATCTCTCCTTCCTTGTGCCATGACCAGCATTCTCTAAAAATGTAATCAAAATCTGTTTCTAACTTTTTAAGTTGTGATACAAAAAGGAAAATGGCGTACCTTGTCCTTTAACCTGGTTCTTCATACGTCTTTGCCAACTTTGCACCCATGTCTGGTTTTCTGAAGAGCACAAACAAAAAATATTTATAAAACCAAGTTCAGGGTAACATGCACACACATAATTATGAGCACTGATCACATATTGTGGCCATAAATAATTTTTAAAAAAGTACAAATTTATGAACTGATGTTTTTTCCTTTGCTAACACTGTGTGGGAGAAATGATGAGTTTGGAAATTAAACTTGCAGCCAGTTAATCTAGAATGTGATGCCTCCTCTAATTGAGCTAAACAAACAGATCAAACTGTGTGTTCCTTTATCAGGCTTCTTAATGTGCAGATCAGTCAACCAGTTGATTGTCTCTGTCTCTCTGCAGACCCGTGCTCTTCAGCTCCAGTCGTTGGACCCTGCAAAGGAAACTTCCCTCGCTGGTACTACGACCAAACTGCAGGACAGTGTAAACACTTCCTGTACGGTGGCTGCCAGGGCAACCACAACAACTTCCTGCAGGAGTCTGACTGTGCCACTGAATGTATACAAAGAAGTAAGAGGCCCCTTTATGTCCGCTGATTTATTTAATCATAACCACACTGTTGAACTGCTCTAATTTGTACTTTTATTAATTTATCTGCCAGGTCCAGCGTTTAAACCAGCAACTGTGGCTCCTCCAGTCACCAAACAGACTGAGATCGGTAAAGCTGCAGGACAATTTCAGAAAAGATGATTGATAATCTACTGATTTGTTTTATTTATTAGTATTTAAAATATTTTATTCTTTTCCTGAAGCTGCTCCTAAAGTCTCACAGAAGCAGCCAGAGAGTGAGGCTCCCGTCTCTAAAATATATCCAGTGATGGGGGGCCATCCAGGACCAGAATCAGGTAAGAACTGATACAGTACTGCTCAGTTCCTGGTTTCAGAGCAGGGCTGCCTGATATGAACCAAAACACAAATCTCAGTGTTTGATGGACAGTGCTGAACACATTTATTCAACCTCTTGGCATAGAAATGAGAAAACATGTTTTAGGAATCTTTAAAAAGTTTTTTTTAAAACTGAAAGTGATTTTGTTGTTGGACAAACATTTTGAACAGGAATGAAGAAATTCAAACTCAATTCACCTTTGAAAATCTAAGTTTGAGCTTTTCCTAAAAGTCATAAATGAATCAAGCAGAACGTCCAACCGCTAACACAGATTTTTCTGTTTAGGATTATAAGTAAATCATTATAAATTCACATCTTAATCTATAGACATTAACCCTTTAACCACCTGCTCAACTGTTTGGCAGGGGTCATCAATATTTCTGGAATATTTCATGTTTTAAAACCATACATTTCAAATCATTGTTTGATTCTGCAAACATTTCAGGGAACTGAATACTACAAACAAAAACAGATTTTCTTGGTGTGGGATTTGAGGGTTTGAAATGCTAACAGTTGATTACGTGATGAAATAAAGATGTACAAACATTCTAAACAAAATCCATTAGAAAAAGCAGAAATGTATTAAATAAAATAGCAATTAAAAAATACTTAAATAGATGATATGGAGTTTGACGAATACAAATAAGATTTTTTATGAATAACAGCTCTACTTTTCAACTTATATATGTACATGTCATCATATTGATGAATGGAGAATTACCAGATTAGCAAATATTTAAACCATTGCTATTTTATTGAGAAACATTTCCTCTTCTAACTGATATTGCTCCAATGTTGTGAATCTTTATGTCATCAAGTGATTGATTTTGAAATCTTTAAATCAAACACACACACACAAAAAAAATCTGTTCTTTTGTTTGCATTATATTCTGGCCCCTAAAAACATGGATGGAAACATATAATGCTTTTTGTTGTTTTTAATTTACACATTAACCCTTTCATGCATGAATTATTAAAACTCAAAGAAAAACAATTTTTTTTAAACATGTTTTTTTTACTTTCAAACAAGTTAAAAGTCATAGTAATTTTTTTTAAATATGAAATTTTAGGAGGTTATACATCATTCCACAGCAGTGTGCACCAAGCATCAACAGTGTAAATAATAATTTAGTGGAGATTAATAAGATCTACAGGTAAATGTTTTGACAAAAATTTAAGAGTAACTAAAAGAAAAAGCTTAATCAAAATATTCACTCGTGAACTACACCAAAACCTAGAATAAAAAATACAAAAAATATGTGAATCTGAATACATGCATAATACCCAATTTGTCTTTCGTCAGCTAGTTTGAATTTATGGTGCAATATCTCAATATGGTAAAAATGTGCAAAGATAATATTTTTATGAAACTTACAACAAGGGTTTGGGACTGAAGTTTGACATGGTATTGCAACCTAAAGGGTATAAAATTAATTCCAAATATCAGTCTACTGTAGTGGGCACCATGCATTTAAGGGTTAAATATCCCCACATTATCTTAGCCCAACAGTTGAGCTGGAAGTTAAAGGGTTAATGTTCTTTACTATTTTTCTGTTTTTTTGTAAAACTGTTTAGATGAAAATTCATGAATAACAATAATAACTATACTTTAGCATTGAAAATATCATTTCAGTTAAAGAGCGTTTAACATACTGGTGTATTAACTATTACAGAAACATAAAAATGATTTGGTAATTCCCAATGATGTTAGTTCAGGGCAGCTGGATGCTGTCAGATCATTGGAGAAAGCCCTGGATCTGCACCTGGACTCAAGACTCTGTCAAAATGGAATCACTTCTTCTTTGTGCCACGACCAACAGTCCCTGAAACTTTCATTGAGATCTGTGGAGAACTTTTTGAGTTATCTTGCTCATAGAAGGACAAACAATTGGACAAATGCAGGCAAAAATATCCCCTCCTCTATGGAGGTAATAAATCTGTTTTAGGGCCGATTCTTAATCAGCACTAAGTATTAGTACTGATGTTGTCTTGAAACCTACCCTGGTGTAAACTTTTACTTTTCTGTACGATGCTCTGCTGTAGTTTTCCCTCATAGCCAGTGAAAGCCCAATGAACTAAAGAGTTAAAGCTCAAATAATTTAGGTTTAGCTTTTAATATGTTCAGTGATTGAGCTTCATTCTGATCTCTGAGCTGTTAACTGGAAGATTTTTTTTGGTTTCTAATCAAATATTCAGACTCCTTACTGTGAACCCTTATTTCTCTGATCTGTTGTTTTTATGTAAGGTCACTTCATGTATTTATATGCTATTTTGAAGCACACTGACTTTATGCTTTAAACACTGATGTGATTTGTGGATTTGACTCGACATACTTTCTCTCTCGTAGGTGCGATCCTCCCTCTGGCCCTCGGCATCATCATCACCGCCCTCCTCCTCCTCATGATAGGCTGTCGTCTCAGACTCGTTCGTCACAAACTGAAGAAAGCTCGACCGCTGACCACGGAGGAGTCCGATTACCTCATCAACGGCATGTACCTGTAGCCAATCGGGAGCAGGCAGCAAACAACACGAGAACCACACGGGTCATTACACCGGAGCCTGAGCTGAACTTTCTGAATTTGCACTCCCTTCACGCCTCACGTCTCTCTTCTGTTTCCCTCAGACTGAAAACTCTGCCGTCAGGAACATTTCTGAACATCCTCACTCCTCTGCTGCTCAGATCCTTGTGAATTCATGTTGTCTTAAGATAATCTGATTGTAAATCTATGATGTTAAAGTCATAAATCTGATAGACTGCTGTTTCCTATCACGACTTCTTGGATGCATAGTTACTCTCCTTTGCTCGACTCTTTCTGTTAACATCAGTTTATTCTACACTTTCATGTTTTACATTTGTGCTGCACATTTCACCCAACTTCAGTATATAATAACACAATCTGAGTGCCTGTTACAGAGCACTTTAATCCATTTAAAACTACTGAAATTATTGCAGTTCAAGCCATAACAAATTTTACTCCAGTTTGTTTGCTGCACATCTTTCTTTAAAAAGCAGATGTATGTGGAGTTTATTATATCATGCAGATGTATTCCCTCAAAGTGATGTCTTTTATGTGAATATTAAAGTTTATTATATATCTTAAACAGCTGTGGTTTGTTGGAACAGGGATTTTTGGTGTATAATTGAATCAAAAACTGAGCCCCGATGAGTAAATTTAATAAACTAACTCATTTGTCCCTAGTGACAAAACATGCCAGCCCCCCAAAAGCATGCAGTGAAAATGATTTATGTTAATATTTTCTATTATGTTTATGTTTACACATCTTTTTTTCATAAAGTTATGAGGAGGAATATTTGAATATAATTATTATTATGCCCTGAAATGGGACTATGATTGGCAGCATTGAATTTAATGCACTATTTGTTTTTGCAGTTTAAAATATAAAAAAAACCTCACTCTTGTGTTCCTAAAAGTAAAAAATGTCAGCTATCTCAAATCAGCTCTAAAAATATAATATATATCTTTTAAAACTACTTCAGCCTGGAATATACAGATTTAATAATTATATGTTGAAGTTTTTGGCACCTTAAAAGCCAGCATGTTCCCATAAGCCCACTGGAAAAAAATAATTTCTACATAATACATAACAATGTGCATTTGATTATCATCACACCTTTTAAGTAAAGTTTTAAGTAGGATTATTATTAAGATTGGCAGCAACATTGATTTTGATGCTTTTTTTATTCAATTTATATTTAAAAAAAAACTCACACTTTTGGTCCTACTTATAAAAGTATTACTAAAATCTACTCTAAAACAATTTATGTTTATCATTTTTAAATCCACTTTTAACAAGTCAGTCAACTTCTAAAGCCTGGAATATGCATATCAATTATATAGTTTTATTTTTAAGGCCATGTATTTTTAAATCCTCATTTAAGACTTCTGAATAGTTAGAAAGCTTAAGGAATTGAAATTCTAAATCATATTAAAATATTTTCAATACTTTTTGAGGCTTTTGAAAGCCTAATGAGTAAAGAATATAATTCAACTTTTTACAACTTTTAAGGCCTTAAAATTCGATAATCAAAAAGCAGACTTTTAAAAACTTTTAAGGCTTATATATAGGCTGTGTTTCAGAAATCTTGTTTATGACATTAAAAGACTTTTTAAGGCTCTAAGATTCAAAAATCTTAATTAAAACTTTGAAAAATATTATCAAACATGTTAAAACTCTACCATGCAAAGCTCAAGCCAAATATCAACAACACCCAGAAATCCTGAGCTCATCTGAGATGGACTGAGGCAAAGTGGAAAAGTCTGCTGTGGTCTGAGTCCACATTTCAAACTGTTTTTGGACATCATACATGCCATGTCCTCCAGGTTAAAGAGGAAAAGGATCATCCAGACTGTTACCAGAGCAAAGTACAAAAGCCAGCATCTGTCATGGTATGGAGTGTGTTAATGCCCATGGCATGGGTAACTTGCACAACTGTGAAGGTACCATTAATGCTGAAAGGTACATACAGGTTTTGAAACAGCGCATCGTTGCTGTCACGCACAAATCGTTGTCCAAAATTGCTGTCGTTCAAGAGCTCTACGACTGAATGAGGCACATAAATTGGTTAAAAGTTTTTGAAACCTTGTCACAAACATTTAAGGAGACAGCAGCATGTTTTCTAAAACAAACAAAAAAATGGAGTCAGCAGGTTTGTGAGTGACGGCTACGATGTGCAGCCACCCAAACGTTTTTTCATGGAAGTCCCTTCGTACTTCAGTGAGACAGCAGGTGGAACTGCGTGGCTTCACAGTAGTAAAAAAAAGTGCAGGTACCAGACTGACCTGTCTCAGTCCAGACCAGTCTCCCAGTGAAAATGTGCGGCACATTTTGAAGTGCAAAGTACAACAATGGAGACCATATATCAAGCAAGAATGTGAAAGAATTCCACCTACAAAGCTTCAACAGCTTGTGTCCTCAGTTCATAAACTCATATTGAGTGTTGTTAAAGGAAGGGCCATGTAACAGTGGTAAAAATGCCTCTGTCCCAGCTTTTTTGGAACTTGTTAAAGTATTAGATTCAAAATGAGTGAATATTTGCAAGTTTGAACATTAAATATTTGTCCTTGTAGTTTATCCAATCAAATATGGGTCAACATTTTTTTTGCAAATCCTTGTATTTGGTTTTATTCATGTCTTACCAAGTGTCCCAACTTCATTGGAATTAGGGTTGATATCTGAAAAAAAGCTCAATTCTTCATTTAAACTTATTAACATAAGAATGACAGAATATCTTCTGGACTCAGTAATAAAAAGCAGACAAAAACATAAGCATCTCTTTATTTTTTTATGAGTTCCAGAAACGGTGAAAGCCGAATATCATCCATCATCCAAAATAAAATGTGCTTTTTTTTTGACTGCAGTAAAACAGACATTCATTTTGCTTTGTACTGCTGAGTTAATTTTGGCAAAGCGGTGATGACCTCGTGGAGCGTCGGTCACCTGGAGAGCCTGCAATAAATCAATCGTTGATGTAGTACCAATCAGCTGCAGGAAGCAACACGTCACGCGGTGAGAAGCACGGCCCGGTTTATGTGCGAGTGTGTGTCGGTGCTCTCTTTGGAGGATTTTATGCTTGATCCTTGTCTTCGTTAATGAGTGTAATGATGTGAGAGTGCTGCACATCAAACAGGAAGCAGCCAGAGTGTTGACTGTGTGTGTTCTAATACTGCTGGCAGGGGGGAGAAGCTTGTATGTTAGTCTACGGTTAGATAATTCACTCTCACACACACGCTGTAGCTAAGTGAGTTTTAAAGTGTTCTCTTCTTAGTCCGTCTGTCCTCACACTTCCAGCTCATGGTGCAGCTGAAACGGAATACTGTAAAAATGGCAATTCAGATAACAAAACCACAAAAAAAATTAAATCCGGCAGGTGAAATTAAAACACAACCAAAAGGATGCAGGCCTGTAAAGAAAAAAAGAAAAATGGATTTGTGCCGAGCGTCAAGCAGTCTCTGTCTTCGGTCGCTGTAGGCCGTCTTCAATGTGAGAATCAAGTCCATGTTCTTACTTAAAAACAACAACAAAAAAAGAGAGCATGTTTGTGTAAATGCCAAGAAGCCATCTGACACCGTCCCAGTTTTCTCCAGGTTTCAAACTTAAAGGTGTGTTATGGACTGTCTGCATCTTCAGAGTTCATCCCTGGGAGGAAACACAGGAGAGGTGTTAGCAGAGAGGGAGCAAAGACGAAACCAAAACCAAGTCATGCAGATAAAAAAGGAAAAGGTCAGAGAAAACGTGCAGAACGTGAGAGGAGGAAGAGATGCATTCTCACAGTTAAACTCTAAAGTTACTTTTTGTCGATATGGTAGAGAATGAAAGGTCCAACACAACAGTTATGGATCCTGAAAGCACTGGGAGGCAAATGGGAAAAAAAAAGTATTAATGTTTTTACAAGGGGCTGCTGGATTATGGAAAAAAATATAATCATGGTTATCTTTTTCCTAATTACAAATCCCAAATAAAACATCAGTGTGAAAACCTAATGATTAAATAAATCATATTCCAGTGAGATGCAGCTACAGCTGAGTGACAAATTCAGCATCTATACTCCTCCAAAAAACAGTTTGGAAATATTGTTTCTCCTCTTTAATAACACTAATTGTTATGGTATTTTATGTTGCTGGAAAGCTTAATTAGTCACCTTCACAATGAAGGTACAACTTATTTGGTTTCTGCTGTTGTGGAAAGAGCTACAAAGCTAAACATGTGGGTTGCTCTACCCCAAAAACTGTTCTAAAATGCCCTTACCCCACAGAAGAAATCCTACAGTTCCTCAGTGAAGCAGGGCTGAGGAACCAGTCCCACTTTACTCTCACAGAACTTAGTCCACAGTATGGATATTTTAGAAGAGGAAACACCAAATGAAGCTGCCTCTGCTGCCCCGAGGCTGTGGGATGCCCCCTCTGACCACCTGAGGGCCCCACAGTCCACAGACTTCTTTTTAAATGAAACCTTAAAGCCTACCTTTCCTTTCATAATTTCTTCCCAATTAATCCATTTATCTCTCTTTATTAAAATCAGCTTTTACTGAATTAATTATAATTGTTTTCATTTTACCCAGCTGCACTTTGAGATTGTGAAAAAGTAAAGTGCATTATAAATTAAAGTTATTATAATTATTAGTTGTTTTTCAGAGCTTCTAAATATTAATCTAAGCCAGGGGTGGGCCAGTGGCGGCCCGGGGGCCAAGTGCGGCCCTCCACATCACTAAATATGGCCCGCCATTCATTCCCAACCAGCAGCTGTAAATATGAAGAAAACTCAAGATATTCAATAGAAATAATTCTATACAATCTAGACTGATATTTTATTGTCTTATGTAAGTTGTTTATGACCTTACTTTGCTTTGATAGTGTCTCTAAATCTCTTTTATGAAGCCTCTGAACATTATGTCAAGTATTACTCCATACTATATTTAAAAAATGGCAGCAGCAAAATATTTGAGATTTAAAAACTTGAATAACACTTATTTTATTGATTTGAAAATAACTTCATTGGTTTTAATTTCATGTATGTTAGCTAAATTTGATTGAATGCTATGTCAAGTTCATTTGATTATGCATATTAACTTGTATTTATGTTGTAATATATGAATATTGGTATTCCAGTTTTATGACAAATTTATATTCTCATGTTGTTTATCCAACATTCTTTTTTCTCGTCGAGAGTTTCTGAAAATTTTGTGGCCCTCAGGCTGGGAAAAATGATTTTATGTGGCCCTCTTGGTCATTAAAGTCACCCCTGATCTAGGCAATGTCTGCTTATCTTTTCTCTCCATTAAAACTGGAGCTCCCCAAGGATCCGCACCGGGACCACTGTTGTTCACTATTCATACTAATGACCAAATCACCTGATCTATTGTAACTTCTAGCTTTACGCTGATGACACTGATCTTTATGGGTCATGCTCACAAAATCTTGGTTGAAGAACAAAAGATTGAAGTCTTTGGCAACCAAGACTATACATTTTTAATAGTAAATAATTTAGAAAATCTTCATTCATATATTACCAAACAACTAAACACAATTTCTAATCGCATCACAATTTTTAATCGCATCAACACTCTTAAAACACCCAAAGTACAAATGAACAATTTTTATTTTAACTTTTTAAAGACGTTATCTACAGAAACCTACAGAGATATACATTTTTTTAATTTGGATTTTTCTTTTTCGGATTTCTCTCATTACTGTAACACCCTGTTTTTTTCTGCTAATCAAAGAAAACCTGATTATTTGACTCCCAAACAAGACGAACTTAAGGTGGTAAACATGCTTGAGCACAAAACGCCTTGTGACTGTGCACACTTGAAGAGATTCCAAGAAAGTTGGTTATTATTACAGGAAAGCCAGTGTCATTTCAAGAAAATTATGTAAATAAATCCAAAAACATCTGAAAAATAAACTAATGATAAAAGAGGAATGAAATTAACTCTCAAGGAACAATGAGTAAATAAAATGTAGGTTGATACAATCAGAATCATTTTCTGATTTTTCTGATTTAGTTGAACCAGTTGAGACAACAGCACTGATTTTCCTGTATTTATATAGTTTTTTGTGTATTCTAGCATTTTAAGCAATTTAGTTTTGTCCAAACAGGTAAATGCTTAACCCTCATCTCTTCTACAGCTGAAATAATGAGTGGTCTCAAACAATTTAAAGACAATTATGGCGGTGTTTTTCCACCTCTTCTTCATGGAAAATTTATTAACAGATTTTTTTCCCAATTGCCTCTTTGTGCTTCCATAAACTTTGAATTTATTAAGAAAACTCAAACAAACCCAAAAGTCATGCTCTCAATAAAAGCTGCTACTTCAGTTTCTAGTTTTTTTTAGGTTAAACAACTACAAATTTCAGTCGTCAGGCAGGTTTTATTGATCCAAATTGGAACTATGGAGTTAAAAAAAAAGAGGAAACGTGCAGCTTCTTGGTATGGTATGGAAGAAGCAACAAATGTCAACAAGCAGCAAAATGCAGCCCCTTGTGATCCATTGCCTGCTCCAAGCCAAACCATTTCACCTTTGTCACTGTGAGAAGGAGAGAGGGGGAGGAGGGGGGAGAAGGAAGTCACTTCCACCTGGACCACTGCTTCTCTTTGTCTGTTAAAGGCACATAAATCACCCCCATCAATTGCTTCGTTTTGGTGGAACCGTCCTCCATCTTGTCATACTGCTCAAGCATTTGGTTTCCCCCCGCCGGGCCGACGGGCAGAATGAGCCGACCGCCCGGCTTCAACTGGTCCAACAGCTGGAGGGGAAAATGTGAGAGGGAGACGAAAGAGGAGACTCATGGTTAGCTAAAGACATTCCAGTGTCACTATTTTAATCCAGATGGAACCATTAAATTGCATTAAACTGTTTATTTCTGAAGGGATGCTATTAAATGGGAACAACGTGACCCTGATCTCATCTCCAAGTGTTTGGACACTCACAGCTTGTGGGACGGTGGATGCTGCAGCGCCGACGTGGATGGCATCATATGGTGCCTCTTCTGGGTAACCATTTCGCCCATCTCCCACTGAAACAAACACGATTTGTCCAATTTTAATGCATTTTTAAGAACAAACAAGAAGAATAGGAAGCACTCAGAGGGCACAAACCTCCGTCAAGGTAGCTCACATATTGCTGTTACATCTATAAGCCATAGTTCCATGATAAAGTTACCAATATATGATTCCACGACGAGCACTCTGAATCACGTTGACATCATTATTAGTTGTACAGTTATTGAGCAAAAACGATCATTCGCTAATTGCAGTTGTCTGAATCACCACCAAAATCTAATCAATTTTACGTTGGGCCATTACCAACATCTCCTGAAAATTTCAAATCTATCTGTCCAGTAGTTTTTGCGTAACCTTGCTAGCTAACAAACAAACAGACAAACAAACAGAGGCAAAATCATAAACTCCTTGGTGGAGGTAAAAAACAAGACCACTCGTAAGAAAACGTACAATCACTAGAGCCCATATTTAGCTTTTCGAGTTTTGTTTGCCCTTTGGTGTGTTTTTCATGGTTCCCCAAGTACTTCTACACACAAGACAAAAAGTCTGCAGCATCAAGGGGGATTTTCAGGGAATGTAGGACATGGAACGAGTAAGAATTAATTAGATTTTGGTAGTGATCTGAATTCGGATGCAAATCCATGAGTTTTAAAAGGATTTGTGAACACTGTCAGATGGACAGTTTTCCAAATATTTGGCTAATAACTAAGGTAAGAATGTTAGAAATGCATTAATGGATGTTTGTGCTCTCTGAGCTCTTCTACTTTATATTTTTTTTAGCAGCAAAGCTCCACTAAAAGTGATGTACTTGACTTTAAAACTAAAACAGTATGAGATTTATTTGGTAAATTAAATCCAAAACATGTAAAATCACGAGACAGACACTCTTTTGGTGAAAAAACTGTTATAGCTCACACCCTTTAAGCAGGAGGCTTTTCAGAGTGTCATCAGTGTTTTTGATATGAACCAAACTTCCATTAATTTCATATTTGGGACAGCCTTTTGAGCAGCTGAACGCTTCTTTAAAACAATTAGGGACTGGTGTACGTACATAGCTAGAATTTTTTTTCTGTTGGCTGAAAATAAAGATCAGAGGAGAGAAATCCTGGACCTGACATGACACAGCTTTGATTTCCCACACTAACAGTCTAACAAACAGTTTCCATGCCATTTCTTTTTCATAAATCCATAAAAACAAAAGCAGAATGTCAGCCGAGTTTTCATTTCTGTTTATCACCATGTGCTGTCAACACAGTAACCTCCTGCAGAGGAGGTGAAAGTAGGAACTTGCTGTTTAATTATTTAGAGCTGCACCACGGTTCTTGTGTTTGGTGCTTTGCTAAAAATAAACGGAAAAGACTTCAGAAAACTGTCTTTCCAAAGGACCTGTGAGCTCAACTTTTCTGTTTTTTCAATCAATTTAAGCAAGCAGAGGAGAATGAGTCTTACCCATTAGCTTAATTCTGCCCGAGGTTAACAAACTGGGGTCGTCTTTCTTCACATTGGTTATCGAGTCATCTACCAGCTCTTTAATGTGATCAATGCCTATAACTTTCCCTTTAGGACCTACCTGTAAAACACAGAGAGAAGAAGAAGAGGGGTTGTGAGCCTCAGTTAACCTCATTTTATGCTGATGGCCAACAGGCTAATAATCAAATCAGTCTGATTGATCAGAATGCCACCAGAGAAAAATCCAATGTGTTTACCCGTCAGGATTGGCTCACCATTCTTGCAAAGCACACAGAAAGGATTCCACTGCCAGAGCCGACGTCCAGAGCTTTAGCTCCCTCATACAGCTGGTCGTGTAGAAGCTCCAGGGCGTAGGCGTGCTGCGGGGGGCAGGAGAAGAAAACCGCTTTATAACTCATCTGTTTACATTTAAAGTAGGGGTGCCCCTATCCGATATTGATATCAGATTTCGGTTGGATATCAGCAAAAAAACAAATATCTGATTATCGGCCTGCATAAAATCTCCAATATAAGCACTCCGATACCAACAGTCCATTATAATTTATTTTTTATTTATTTAATTTAGTTGTAGAATATGCTTATTTTTAAATTAAACACAAAGGTTATTTGCCATTTAAAAATATTTGTTTTTGTTTTTACTGGATTGTTTTAGGTAACTTTTTAGGCTCTTCTAATTTGTTTTTTAATTGATTTCATTCATTTGTACTATATTCTTATGTTTCGAGCTAAAATATATAGAACCCATTGGTTAACCCTTTCATGCATGGTGTCCACTCCAGTATATACATTTCATATCCATTAGGTTGCAGTACCAGGTGGTCAATTCCTAAACCACTGTCTTAAGTTTCATAAAAAGTATTATCTTTGCGCATTTTTATCATATTGAAATATTGCATCTTAAATCTAAATTAGCCAACAAAGGGCAAAATGGGTAATGTGCCTTATTCAGATTTCTCATGCCTTTGTAATTTTAGTTTAAATTTTGGTGTAATTCACAAATGAAATAGTTTGATAAAACAGCAAGAACTCATGCAATACAAAGTTTGCTTTTTCTTTTAATTACTTTTAAAGGTGCTATGAGGAGAATCTAGTTCTAGCGACATTAAGACTCTGCTACCCATGAGCACGCGCGGCAACTGTCGTAATGCTGTGTTCCAGTAACCTCGGAACTGGGAGTGACATCATCTCTGACTTATCTGCATTCCAGTTGAAGTCAGAAAAAAACATGCCAATCTAACAGGCCATTGTTAGCTGTTGTTAGCACGCCCTGCATTGTTGTTCACAAATATCACATGAAGAATGTGATTATCACTATGGCAGCATTTTTGTAAATATAAGTCTAACAATACTATGTATACAGCTGATCTAGAGCGACACACCCCAGTCAGAAGTGCAAATAAATGGATTATTACAGGAGCTAAATAACTGTTCACACTGGGGGCATCCATCTTTGATTGTCAACTTGGGGGTGGCGAGGTTTTTACCAAGTTCCCAGTAGGATATTCCGACTTCGGGGGATGATCCAGTTGCAGTTTCCTACTCGGAACTTGGAAATTCCTACTTCTGACTACAACTGGAACGCACCAAAGACGTGACAAATTTTGGAAAACTTAGTATTGTAGTTTTGTAGCCAGCTATATATCACTACTTACAGCCCGGTGCTCTAAGACGTGTCCGAATAATACAAGATTGCTCTAGTTTTAATTGTCTTGTTCACAAAGTTGAGTATCCAGGCCAGTCCAGCCCTGTCTGACCCGACCGGAAGGTTAAGGAATAGCATTTATAGATAACCTATTTTGAGGCTTTAAAACTCATCTTAAAGTGTGTATTTTGATCAGGTATATATCTAAAAGTGGGACTTTTTAGTAATAACTTAGAAACTCCTCATAGCATCTTTAACAAATGTTTGTCAAAGATGTGTTTTTTATGAAGTTCCACTAAATTAGTTAATACAGTTTATGCACGGTGCCCGCTGTAGTAGACAGATGCATAATTCCCTCAAAATACAAAAAAATATAAAATATAACTGAATATAACTGACAAAAATGAACAAGACTTTTAACTTCTTTGAAAGTGAAAAAAAATCATTTGACAAAGTACTCCTTTGTGATTCAATAACTCATGCATGAAAGGGTTAAAAACAAATGGGTCAGTTTTTCTCAAACCTACTATTGCTGACTACTGTTCTCTGAGTAATCTCATATGATCAAACCTTTTCTTACAGTCCATACTACAAAATAAGTTATAAAAGTATGTATGATTCATCCTGCTGATATTGTATCGGATCGATATCGGCCCATACTCAAGGCTGCAATATTGGTGTCATATCGGAGATGAAAAAGTTGTATCAGGACACCCTTAATAAAAAGTGCTTCTGGCAATCTCTGACACCGTACATCCAGAGAAACAAATCAAAATATCTCCTGATTATTTGAACTGAACTTTTTTTTTTAGCCACTGATATTGAACCCCTGCAGACTTAAGATAGCCAACTGGCAGCCCCCCTTTATCATGTTATGCTGCCCACAACCCAGTTATCAAATGTACAACACACTGGTATCTCTGCCCTTCAGTGAGTTTTACCTGTCTCCCTTATATACGTCCATGCAAAAGCCTCCTCAGATAGACCTGTCAGTGTTACCATTGTTTCCTTGCAGAGTGGGCTCGTCCATTTGTCATAGCAGACTGGGCCCATGTGGAGGAAGAGGCCTTTAGTGCCTTGTTTCCTCTGAGTGGTCTGGTTTGGTTCAGTACAGTTTGGAGCGGTAAGCCCTGATCTTGTTTCCACAGTCAGCTGTACTTTCACTTGCAGCGGTCAGCTGTAGAGCACGACTGAAAATAAAATAACTCAGGTGCTGGTTTGGCAGAGTGGTGACCAACTAGGCACGAGCCATATACAGTATCTCACAAAAGTGTGTACACCCCTCACATTTCAGACTGTTCATGGGACATCACTGAAGAAATGACACTTTTATACAATATAAAGCAGCGAGTGTCCAGCTTGTATCACAGTGTAAGCTTACTGTCCCCTCAAATTAACTTGACACACAGCCATTAATGTCTGAGCTGCTGGCAGGAAAAGTGAGTACACCCCGATGTGAAAGTGACCAAATTGGGCACAAAGTGTCAATATTTTATGTTGTCACCATTATATTTCAGCACTGCCTTAACCCTCTTAGGCATGGAGCTCACCAGAGCTTCATATTTTGCCACTGGAAACCTTTTCCATTCCCCCTCATGACCACATCACAGAGCTGGTGGATGTTAAAGACCTTGTGCTGCTCCACCTTCCTTCTTAGGACAGATACTCGGTAGGGTTTAGGTCTGGAGACATGCTTGGTCAGTGCATCGTCTTTACCCTCAGCTTCTGTAGCAGGGCAGTGGTGGTCTTGGAGCTGTGTTAGGGGTCATTATCATGTTGGAAACTGCCCTGCAGCCCTTTGTCTGGAGGGGGGGGATAATGCTCTGCTTCAGTATGTCACAGTACATGTTGGCATTCGTGGTTCCTTCAATGAAGTGTAGCACTCATGCAGCCCCAAACATAACACTACCACCACCATGCTTCAGTGTGGGCAAGACACACTTGTCTTTGTGCTCCTCACCTGGTTGCAGTCACACATGCTTGACACCATCTGAACCACATAAGTTCATCTTGGTCTCATCAGACCACAGGACATGGTTCTAGTAATCCATGTCCTTAGGCTGCTTGTCTTCAGTAAACCGTTTGTGGACTGTCTTGAGCATCATCTTTAGAAGAGACTTTCTCCAGGGATGACAGCCATGCAAACCGATTTGAAGCAGTGAGAATGGTCTGAGCACTGACAGGCTGTTTCCCCCACCCCTTCAACCTCTACGGCAATGCTGGCAGCACAAAGAAGCTGAGGGTAAAGGTGATGGACTGGCCAAGCATGTCTCCAGACCTAAACCCTATTGAAAATCTGTGGGGTGTCCTCAGAAAGTGGACAGTGGCAAAATGTGAAGCTCTGGTGAACTCCTATGTCCAAGAGGGTTAAGGCAGTGCTGAAAGTTCAGACATTAATGGCTGTGTGTCAAGTTACGTTGAGGGGACAGTAAGTTTACACTGTTGTACAAGCTGGACACTCACTGCTTTATATTGTATCAAAGTGTCATTTCTTCAGTGATGTCCCATGAAAAGATATAACATATTAGCCAAAATGTGAGGTGTACTGACTTTGGTGAGATACTGTACATGCTTCTGCTGGCCTGAGTTCAAATCCAGCCTGTGGTCAGTTTGTAGAGTGTCTTCTCCATAGACATGTTGGCCAATGGCAACCGATGTTCTCACATGGCGGCCATCTTGGTACAGGGCGCTCGCTCAGTCATAACATTGACGTTTGATAAGCATGTACTGAGAAATAAGCGTCACTTGCTCAACCGTCAAATGATTTTCAAACGTTTCACTTTGTCATAAACGTCAGAGATGTAATTTGAATCCTGTTTGAGAGATTATATAATTTTATAAGGAATAACTTAATGCAGCTGCAATAGCTATACACACTCTACCTAGATTTTGATATTGTCCTGTGTATATCGAGCACGTAAAGAATAAATATATTCGAGCAAGTGTCTTACCTTCAATCCAGTACTACAGAGCAGAGCAGAAATGCGCCCTGTTCCAAGATGGCCGCCGGTGAGGACGCCAGCGGCTCCGCCTTGAGCCATCTAGCCTTTCTATACATGTCAATGGTCTTCCTCTACTCTCTTACCCTTTTTACAAGCCTATACACAGTCTCTCTCGAAAGGCACAAAATGCCCCCTTAAAATAAATTAATCAGATAATTTCAATAATACACCAAAAACAAGTAATTTATCTAAATATTTAATCAAGTTGAGGTCAAATCTATGGACTGAAATATTTTTTTAATCAGTTACTGTCAAACCAGCTGTTGTAATTGGACTTCTCTGGGTTTTATGAAGGCAGCAATCATGATCTGTTGTCCTCAGAGCATCTTCATTTAAGACATTGATCGTTAATATTATAGACATTTTACTGTAATATCATGTCTTCATTTTTCTTCAAAGTAAAAACAAGAGAAAAGGAAAAGACTTGGGGTTTATTTTCCTCTTCACCGGAATTAATGTATGCTCTGTGGTATGATACCAGTTGTTGTAACACCACTTTGTCTTTGTTTTAAACCTGTTGTTACAGCAACAAATATTTCAAAAACATCAGATAAATCCCAGCTGATAAACAAACCAGCTTCACTATTAATCTTTCTGTTACACTATGCTGATACCACCAAGACTATAATGAGTTCAAATGCAAACTTAGAACAACACCTTATTGTTTTATCTGGTGAATTTTGATTCAATCAGTCCTAAAAAAAATATACCAGGTTTGATGTGAATGAGAAAACCAAAAGATAAAGTTTATATTCTTTGACGCAGGAACAATAGGAGAGTCAGCTTTTTGCTTCCCAGGATGTAGAAATGTTAGAGTGTGTAAAAGTCGTACCATGTGAGGGGCGCTGATGGTAGCTTGATATCCTTTGGGATAAAAAGACAGAGAGATTTCCTTTAATTACAGGCTTTATTTCAGACAGCGCAGCGATGCATGAGTAAATGACACAGGCAGACGTTACCTATTGACTGTGGTGAGTCCATGTATGGATTAATCCTAGAGAAATGAGATCGGTCCGTGGCCAGCATGGCTTCGTAGACCTTATCGGACTTAATAATGCCATTTTCTGTGGAATAAAAAAAGACTGTCACTAAGGATTACAGAAACATACACAGGTAAGAAAACAAAACAAAACCAAGAGAAAAGCAAGAACAGAGTGAACTAAGAGGTTTCCTTTAACACATTACAGGGTTACAAACAGCTTTGTTTAACGTGTGATTTTCCTTTTTTCTCAGGAAATTGTTGTCAACCCAGGCTTTTATCAAGCCCTTTGAAAATCTGAGCACATTACCCCATTATGGGCAATTTCCCAGTTCAGTGGGTCTTTCTTCCTTGAAGCAAAAATGTGACTAGTTCCTGTTTTATTAGTTGATATGATACATAAAATTTTTCAAGAATGCCTTTTTACTGATTCAGTATAATTGTACTTGGTAATTTATAATTCTGTAACTGTAAGACATTTCTTTATGAATGCAATGCAGGCAAAAAGAGGCACAAAAAAGATATTAAGATTAAAAAAAAAGGAAAGACAGCAAGAATAAGAGAATAAATGAAACTGGAAAAGCAAGAAAAGAAAGTCAAAAGAGAAAAATGTGTGCAGTTATCTGATCCAAAAATAAATCCTAATGCCAATCCCTAAGATTTTGATAGTCGTCTTTATTTTCTATAAAATCTTCATGCCTTTTCCTTTGCATAAGAGCTGGATAGTCCTCTATATGTCTTTAAAATCCTCACAACTTCCTAAGTGGAAAAAAAAGATTGTGTAACCCATAACAAAAAAAAATCTGAAATATACTTCAGGACCAATAAAGTATCTATTTACTATACCTTACAATAAAGACAAATAACAGAATATAAATCAAAAACAAAGCTCCACAATAAGATGAACAGAAACCTTTTTTTTTAAGGAAGAGTGTAGAAGAAATTGTTACGAATGAATTTTTTTTTAAATGTGCCATTAAAAAGAGGGATGTCGTAATAACTAGGGCTGAACGAAATGGAATAAATTTCAAATCTCGATATTCATGCCAAATATCTCGATAACCATACAATATGACTACTGGTTTGGTGAAATCCAAGCATTTTTTAGAAAAATAAAAACAGAATGCAAAAGAATGTGGAAAGTGCAGTTTTATTTATAAGAAATCTATATAACTTATATTGTTACTTTATCAATACTTATATCTTGAAAGTTCATATCTTGATATGGATACGATAAACAATATATCGTTTAGCCCACATAAAAAAACATGTTCAGACCCCTTTTGTTGTATTTACAAGATCAGGATCTTATTATAACCAACCCTTTTTCTCTAAACCATGAGACCTTTAAGCACCAACAGCTTGAGGCTGTTGTCCTCACTCAATGTTCAAAAATTCAGCTTGTGGCTTCCTTCCCTCATGTCATTCTGCGCTCTCTCTTTCTATCCTCAGTTTTCATTCTGTCCACCGTCTTGTCTCTACAACAAAGGTGTAATCTCAGGATTACTAGGACTACTCTTTGTAACCAAGAAGCCCTGCGTCGGTGTGGATGTTACTGAAATGCAGTTAGGGTGCACGACACTGAGGCAAAGACCATCTTGCAGCATTTGTCTGTTCACTTGTTGGCCATCTTTGTGAATGCATGAAGCTTTTAGAGATGTTTTAGCACACCTATAATCAAAGTTATTCGAGATGTTTGATCATCCTGGCAGACAGAAGCATAGAAGTCTTCGTAGACCTTGGACTTACAGTTAATTATTTATTTAGAAACCCTAAAAAACAATAAAAGAGGGGGGAAGGCAGCCCGTAAGGAAAAGCCAAACTGTGCAAGCCATTGAGCACAAAAAAGGAAGGACGAATAACAAAATATCTCATCTTAAGTTAAAACATATAATAATAATGATAATAATAATAATAATAATAATAATAATGCATTTTATTTAAAAGCGGTTTCATGGCCCTCAAAGCCGCTTAACAACATTAAAACAATAAAATCAACAATAACACAACATTAATAATAAAATCAACAATAGCATCAACAATCATCTGTCTATTCACTGTGTTTGTTATTTTATTTATTTATAAAATACAAAATATATGTGTTTGCCGTATATATTTTTTATTTATATCTGCAAATTGTTTTTACTTTTTTACCTTTTGATGTCCTGTGTTTCTTTTCTACTCTGTGTACAATGCTGCTGGAATTAGAGCTGCAACTATCGAGTATTTTTGGAATCGAGTACTCTGTCAATTATTTCTTCGAGTACTCGAGTACTCTAACAAAAATACTTTTTTGTTTTGAAACAAATAAATCAATTGTATACAATGCAACATGTTAGGGCTTTCAAAATGAGCAACCAAATGCCGTTTATTCCTCAGAAAATGTTTTTTATTTTAACAGCTTTCAAAGTTTTAACCAGTACTGGCTTAAAATAAAGCCAATACAATACTGATTTACAAAGCAGTAATATAATTCTGCAGTTATATCTGTGAAGTGTGTTCTGGAGGGCATTGTGTAGTTAGGGTTGAAATCCTTGATCATGTTCTTAAATCCTGTGTCCTCCACCATGGAAAGAGGACGCATGTCTGTGATGAGCATATTTAAAATGCTGTAATAGTAATAGTTGCAGCCCTAACAACATGCAATCATGCTAAGCTACGTGCTAGGCTAACTCTGTTTGACATCAGACACACTGCACTGTGTTTTCTTTTCATCCCTTCTTGTAGTGACCACACACTTGGGACACTCTCTACCATTTCTTCCATGGACTCTCTCCTTTCTGTCCCTCTCTTTTCTCTTCCTTCATGATTTTACAAGCCGTGCAGCAGCGGAGGTAGCAGGCACGTTGTGCCACAGAAATGACCGTCTGTGTCAAACACCGTGCACTGTATAGTAGTCCAGATATATATTTATATGTATAATTATATATTACACGAGGCTTCGAAGCACAAAATTAAATTCGAGGATATTTTGTAATCGAGTACTCGCGAATATTCGAGGAATTGTTTCAGCTCTAGCTGGAATATCAATTTTCCTGAAGGGTTTTAATCTAATCTGATCAAATTTCATAATTTCTGATTAACGTTGTGTTTCAACACTGCTTAACTGTCTAACTTTTTTGGAAATGTACAAGGTAGAAATCATAGATACAGGATAAAGACCACATAATTACTGTAGTGCAACTCCATTCACGTCTGTCCTCATGCATTCCCTAAAAGTTTTATGCAACATCTCATCAAAAGTAATAATACATATCAATAACAGACCACATTTAACTGTATGAAATATTCTATAATGTTACTATGTAGGACACTTGTGGAAAAATACTGTGGCTGGAGAACAGCTTCAATAAGACGATCTAAGATCTGAAGAGACTGCAGACTTGAGTTCAGCACGTTTGACTGAAAAGGACAGATTTACTGGAGGTCAAACTGAACATGCAGACATGCTTGTTGTGAAGACAGTTAAAAGCTGTCCACACAAGCCTTTAGAGTCTTCAGAATAATCTCCCACAACAGGTTTCTGCAACAGCTGGTGCCAACGGCAGGAAGAGCCAACGACAGCCGGAGCCGCTCTCATTACGACTCTGCTCACCCTCACAGCTATGTGCTGCTTTAGGATACATTACCAGTGACCCATACAGGCTGCCAGATGGACCCCGAACACTAACTTCTGATGTGGAAATAACAGCAGATTTTTTTTGCTTTTTCATCCCATTTGTAAATATACCAAAAACATGACAGCATTACCTTAAAACTGCAGCATCAGCAATCCGACTTACGTGATCTGCGAGCATCAGCCTCTAATTATTTGATGTGTAGGCAGATTTAATAAACATACAGCACTATCTGGGAGTTAAAAATGCATGATTCATTCAAGACATTCAACTGGTTAAGCTCTTACTGCCAAAAACTGAGGAGTCATCACAGGGGCACGACGAATACAAGACAGGCATTAGCATGCATACTGAGTGTGACCTGCTTAGCTCCCCTCTTCAGAGACTGGTGGTAAAATTCACTCAGTTTTGTGTCTAAATGGATCAGTATGCAGAGAAGATTTCACATTTCAAGGAGCGGAAATTAATGGAATGAACATTTTAAGGAGAAATGGCAAAAGAAGATTCACTCCCTAGCAAAATGCCTAATTACAGATGCAACAAAAACTGCATTTAGACAAAATTAAACGGGGATTGAATAATGTAGATACAACAGTCTGTTAAAAAAATACATTATCAGCTCAAGATTTAATTTATTATGGCTGTTTGTATTTTTTTTAATGATGTGACTTAAAAAAAAACATCCCAGCCAAGAAAGCAGAATGTTGGTGGGTTTGTTGGTTTTGTTTTTGATTCCAAATAAATGTTATGTTGTCTTATTTTATGAACAACTGGGATGTCAGCCATACATATCAACAGAAACTATTCTACAAGTACAAATGTCATGCCAGAAACATGATAGAAACGATAATACTCAATCAGGGGGATGGTACACTGATATTTCTCTTTTTTTTCTCTACAGCTTTCTTTAAGTTTATTACCAATTCCAAAACCTGCCTGGCTGCATCCTTTAGTCTCAGGGATAGTTTTTGCTGAATCATTTTGGAGTGTTTCATTGGGTTTGAGGATTTTAAAGCAGAATTGAGGATCACATAACTCGTGGATGCACTTGTTTTACGCCTAAGCATGCTGATTTCTGTTATTAAGGGTATGAGAAAATGTTAATACACCAATATAGCTGATATTTTGCAGCACAATCCTGCATTGATATTTTAGTGCAATATTGCGATTGTGAGGACTGTTCAGTTTTTATGTGAAGTGTGCATCTTCCTCCTGTGCATGCACAAGTTCTCTTTCCCATAGACCAAAAAAACATGTTAATTGGTGACTCTAGACAGCCCTTAAAGCTCGGGTATGTAACTTGGATGTGCTCTTAGCTCAGCCCCTTCCCTTATGCACCAATCCACTGTGTTTGTGCCTTTAGCTGTTATCAATATCATGCCAATGTCATGTATCTGCAGCCAAAAAAAGAGCCACAAACCACATCTCTTCATAAAACTAACATTCCTGTACAATCTGAACAACATCTAAAGCTCTTTTAGATATAACAAGCTCATGTACCTTGATAGTGGATCCTATAAGAGGGCTGTCTGAGCCCTGACTGGCCGATTTTCTAAAGGCTTAACACAAAGTAAGGAGGGGACAGAGATTTCTAATGATCTCGTGAGTTGCTTCAGTAATAATATGTTGGCAATAAATCACATTTTTAAGGGCCGGTGACATAAAAAAAAACACATTATACACAGCAGCTTTAAGATAAGAACAGCTGTGTGCCTCTCTATGCTGCCCCGAGATTGGCTGATGACTGGTTCAAGGTGTAAGCTGCCTCTAAAACTGGGGCTGGGCTTTATGTTACCACTGATTAAAAACTTTATTTTCTTCTAATACAATTTTGTGGGTTCTTAATGTTGTTGAAAAAGACTCACTTGGAAAAAGATTGCAATGTATTTCCCTATTAATATATCATGATATGCAATACTATTAGATCCAGGGCCTTTGTTACAAGGTATTTGTTGTTCATCATATGGATCTTTTTTGCTTCTGTTTTGGCCAGGACTGCTTTACAAGACAGATGTCTGAATATCAGTGGGTGCATTCTTGAGGAACTAAAGGTTAAATCAAAGTAATAATAAAAAAAAAAAAACTCAGATATCATCAACTGCATTTGTACAAGAGTCATTTTTTCTTGACGTATGCTTTAGGGGTGGACTTCAAATAAATGGAAAAATGTTAATATTTGGTGTTATTTACATATTACTTATTCCTTAGTCCTTATCACACATGTAGCTGCCAGCAACATAAGGCCAGTTAACATTAGGGATGGAATCAAAAACCTATTCCAGTTGAGAATTATTAACAGCTCCATCCAAGAATCATTACATGAGTCTTTTTGCTAATCAAGTCCCTTATCAATTCCTTCCACTGACAGGGTTTAGAAGCATCCAGAATTATGGCTTAATTTTCTACAAAAGGCTCCTACTGCACAACCTTAAGTGAGTGGAAACACCAGCAACTTGCAGATGCAGTTATCTATGCTGTGACGTGTGTGTTTGACATTGTTGACACTGAAAATCTACTGGCCAACATTTGCCCACACGGAAAATCTGCATGAATCAATAAGGAAAATCATTACAGAATTGAATCAATTGGAAGGATGCATGCAATGGTAGCAATAAAATCATATCTACATCTAATTAAGTTATCTTGGCTACTTCCCTCTTAGCTTTTCATGTTTGCAATCACATAGATTGAACCTATAAAAATTCAAATTTCTACTTTAATATTAGCTGATGTTGGTTAAAAAGTGGAATTCTTGGGTTATTAATACTAATGGGGCAAAATGACAAAAGATTCCCATTAAATTAGATCTTTTTTTACTTCACATTTTTATAATGTTATATTTTGGTGGCCAGATGTGAAGCTGATGGGGGGGCAGATGTGGCCTCCAGGCCTCCAGCTGATGATCACAGCCCTGCAACCTTGCTAGACATTGTTCCCAAACTACAGCTTTGCGGTGCTATCAATTTGCAGTGGTGTTGCACAGAACAAAAATAGCCTGGTGGAGATTTCAAATAGAGAGATGACTCTCTAGTCCATCCCACAGGTATAATTACATCTGATGCCTTGCAAGTCTGGTAACACTACAGGTCAGATCACTGCAGTAAAGGCCCTAGTTTCCCTCTGTAACTCGAACTGCATTCCCCCCTTTTTGCAGAATAAACCCTGGAGCATTGATAGCATTGATCATTGTGGACTTAGCACCTGAAACAGCCTGTAAAGGTGTCACACTGAGTCACTGTCCTCATTTAACAGACACCACTGCTTCACTTCACATCCAGCAGCAGCTGTGGCTCAAGCTGCCATTTTCAATCTCACTTTAACAAATGCACTAAAGAAAGCAGCCCCATGTCCACAGCTGTCAGTGTCATTCACGTAAAAACGGGGAGAATTGTCCACAGATAGCCATCAATGAATGTGGGCTGGGCTCCTAGCAGCGATGCTAATGCTAGCTACAACGTCCCAAATGACGCACATAGAGCTAGCATGCTAATCTAACGTATCACTAAACTGAAGCAGTAAATAAGAGCGAGTCTAAGCTTCAGAGAGAGATAATTAGTTTGGTTATATTCTGCAACCGGTGAAGCATGCATCTGTTTCAGCGGCGCAAACGTGAACGGGAAAGGGGTGGAGAGAGGTAACGCTGGGTCAACAACAACATACCACATAGCTTAGCAACCAGCTAGCTACCAACCGCTCCATGCTAACGCCAGCCTCCCGTTCAAAGTGAACCGTTACCGGGCGACTCACCGGCCAATGCACCGGCGCACCCGCCTTCAATAAAACACGGGTACTTACTGCGGAGGTTGTTAACAAGCTCTGCGTGGCTGGCTCCTCCAGATTTCCAGGCCATTATTAAGCAGACTTTGCGGAGTAAGTAGACAGCAGCTGTCAGTGCCGCGCCTGCGCCAAACGTTTTGCCGAGGAAGCGGACAACCTCCAGCGGAGACGGCGGAGCGGCGGATACGTCACCGGACATCCAAAGACACTTTACCGCAGCGGGGAGGCCCGAGTCACGCCTGGCCTCGCTCACCAACGTGTCATATTACAATTTAATATGTGTTTTTCGCCGCAAGAGGGGCAATTGCTTTGACAAGAAGCCACATTAGTCCTTAAGCGGATAATTAGATTTGCCGCAGTCACGCAGACGTTGGCCGCTAAGTGGAGTGCGGCACTTACAGGAAAAACGTGAGGGCTGATCTGATGTTTTGACCTCATTAGGCTACCGTAGTTACGCCATCAGTCCCTAGTGTCTACATTTTGGAATGACATTGAGAAATTTGCTAATGACAAAAGTATGCATACCATCGATTTTAACTCAAAGACATCATCACTCATGAACTAAAATATACCTTTAAAATGAAAACTTTGAGATGGATGCCATCCCTCTTCATTTGGAAGAACTGCTTTTAGCTTTTCTGCTGTTCACTTGGAATATATTACAACAAACATGTAAACAGAAAGCACTTTTTCCTATTGGTCAGTTTTGAACAATGATAATGAATTACTCTGCTTTTGAATGTAACTGTTTTTAATTGTGTTGTTGTATTGTTGCTCTTTGTTTTCATGACATCATTGAAAATGGGGGAAAACCCTCAATGGTTTTTCAAGATGAAATAAAGGTGGAATAAATTAATGAAGGAATTTCTCAAAGTCTTGGACTTCCAAGTCAGACGATAAGCTCTGACACAAATAAAAGATTGTATAACTACGGAAGAGTATTAGGGAAAGTCGAAAACACCAAAATTTTGAGATACAAGGTGGAATGAAAAGATAAAATTCAAAATGCTGACAATGAAGTTGAAATACAATTTTGTAATCTGAGTAAAAATTATGACATTAAAGTCAAAATTTCGAGAAAAAAAGTCTAAAGTAGAGAATTAAGTGGTCATACAATGTAATTCGACTATTATTCTCAACATATGCTTTTTCTCAACATTTTTACTTTTATCACAAAAATGTATTTCAACTTTATTCTTGTCATTTCAACTTTAATCTCGATATTTCTACTTTAATCTCCATTTCCCTAAAATTGTTTTAACCATCTAACATGGCCCTTATGCTCTTCTGTATATAACATTCTCACTTTTTCTGCCAAAAAAAAAGTTGTTATATTGGAATAGTGATAAGAGCATTTTAGTGGAGTCAAGCTGTGTTTGAACTCAATTCCCCTTGAACACCTTACAAGTATATTACATGCAAAGAAAAATCAGTTTTAAAAAGTCTGGCAGCCTTATTTAGATTACATTGATTGGACCTGATCTCTCTGCCATTATTGTTAAGGGAGTTTCTGACCCACTATAAGCATGTAACAGTTATTGCCTGTACCTTTGTTGATAATTGAGCCTACTTGAGCTGTTTGTTTAAGCTTTGTTTATGTTTTGATCTGTATGTTGATGGGTGTACATGTTGACTTATTGAGTCATTTTCAGTGTTTGTGATAAATCCAATAAACACGACATACAAAAAAAATGTAAAGGTAATTTCCATCATGTCTTGGGTGTCTATAAAGCAATGATAGATTCATGTTTGTTAGATTATTTCTATTTCTGCTTATGAACTGTCTAGTCCTTGAATACTGTATAATGTGGCCATGATCATTTTTGTTACATTTCTGTATAATCTTAAGAACATTTTATCCTTCATTGTTGTTATGTCTGACAGACAGCTCCTGACTCCAGCTTCTGTCCTTCATTTTTGTTATGTCTGACGGATGGCTCCTGAATCCAGCCTCTGTCAGTATCTCTGTTAGTTGAATCGAGTCTGCGCCCTGCCACCCTCCATACAACACCCACATTTGGTTTATACTACATCCTGGAAGTGATGTCAGTTGTGGGTTGGGACAACTATGTCACTGTTAGATGGCCAATCATACGGTTGGTAAGATTAACCCAACCTCTGTATAGGGATAGCAATAATGCTTTAAAAGTGTAACAACCCCGGATATCGGGGCTCATTTTTCTTGAGACCAGCGCTGTAACTTTCATGTGGTTTCAATAAATGTTCAACTGAGAAATACATCTCCTCCTGTGATTTCTGGGGTTGTTCAATCAAAGAACTAGTAGTTCCTTTCATGTTGAACAAAAGATGAAAAAAACAAATTTTCTAAACCTTTTACTTTTTCGACTCACTTTTTTATTTCATTGATATATATGTTTAGGGCAGCACAGTTTGCATGTTCCTCCTGTGCATGCATGGGTTCTCTTTGGGCACTCAGCATTATGTTGATTGGTGACTCCAAATTGCCCTTAGGTATGAGTGTGAGTGTGAATGGTTGTCCATCCCTCTATATGGCTCTGCGATTGGCTAGCTACCATTTCAGAGTGTACCCTGCCTCACCCCTAATAACAGCGAGGATAGGCCCCATCCCCCCCACGACCCTGAAAGGGATAAGCAGTAGAAAATAAATTAATGGGATGCTGGTTTGGCGGAGTGGTGAGCAACCAGGCATGTCCCATGTAAATGCTTCTGCCAGTCTGGGTTCGAGTCCAGCCTGTGCCCGGTTGGCAGAGTGTCATCCCCTACTCTCTCATCCCCTTTCACATGTCTATCCACTGTCTCTCTCCTATCAATAAAGGTACAAAATGCCCAAAATATACATTTAAAAAAGAAAATGAATAATATGTCATTTTTGTTTGTTTGTTTTTGTCAGCATATGTTTGGAGATGTTTCTTTGTTAGCAAGATTACGCAACAATTGCTGGGCGAATTTTGCTGAAATTTTCAGGAGATGTTGGTAATGGTCCATCTTAAAAATGGTTAGATTTTGGTGGTGTGCCAGGTAACTACCAGTAGCAAGGGATTGTTTTTGCTCAATAACTGTCTCACTAACAATTATATCAGCATGATTCTGATTGCTAGATGTTGGTTTCCAGGGTCAAGGAATCATATTATGATGATAACTTTATTATGGAACTATTGCTTATAGATGTAACAGCAATATGTGAGCTGCCTTGGCAGAGGTTTGCCCTTTCTGACTGCTCCCTACTTCTCTTTTTTTCACCTGTGTTTGCCTCACCACCAGAGGCAAAATTAAATTATGTTATTATTCTCATTACTATTACGGGCATTATTATTTTGCCATTACTCTTTCCCATGGACTGATAAAAGAAACAGAAAAATGAAGGAAGAATTGTATGAATTTGGTTTGACATGAAGTTTATGAGAAAGCAAGTCTACAAGCAAGATATTAAGTAGTTTACTGTCTTTGGTTTTTTTAATAAACCTATGTATGTATGTTTATGGTGACTATGCATATTTGTTTTTTACAAGTTCAAAGTAAAGCATTCAGTTCCATTCAGTTCATAGAAAAATAATTCATGACAGCAATACTTTGTCCCTACACACACACACATATATATAGCCACCCTTCCTGCTGACTTTCCTAAACATGTTGTGGATGTTTCCCTGGCTTAGGGTGCTACATTCTTCTCAGTTTCTGGTGCATCATGGTCAGGCCACACCCCCAACACTTTAAAGTCCACCTTCAGGTCTGAACTTTCTCATTTCTCCAAGTCTTGAACAGATTTATCAGGCTTTTGTAGAAGTCATCTGTCTATGCAGAAACAAGCTGGAGACATTTTCGGGGTTGGTTCAATTGAATATAGCAGAGTAGTATGTCTTAGCCTAAAATGTGACATGAAGTCTGTTGGACTGAAAACACCAAACAAAGCCAACCATGAGTCAGGGAGCCGTTCAAATAGGGATGTTGAAAACAATCTGAGAAACATTATGAATCAAATGGAACCCAAGTCGTTGGCTTGGGTTTGACTTGGTCAATATATCCCTGTAAATATATATATATATATATATATAATCAAGTATATATATATCACTGACTTTTTTTTTTTATGTATATTTTTGGGCATTTTGTGCCTTTATTGATAGGAGAGAGACAGTGGATAGGCTTGTGAAAGGGGGTGAGAGAGTAGGGGAGGACACTCTGCAAACTGGTCACAGGCAGGATTCAAACCTGGACCGGCAGAAGCAAGTATATGGGGTGCTAACCACTAGGCCAAACCAGCACCCCAGTCAAAACATCTTTTCACAATATGGACAACTGTAAATGTATACACATCAAATGAAAAAGAATGGCTTTTCATATATAAAACGATGTATTAAGTGACCATCAACTAATATTTTCAGTAAAAATCTGCCTATTAAAGTTTTGTCCTGAGTTTCTGTCAACTCTGTCAGATTTTTTATAAAACCGAATTAAATCAGAAAATATTTTAGACCAACAATGTCAAGAGGAACCTTGGCGGGGAGATTGAACATGATAAATGGGCAATGATAGTGTCTGATTGTGGTAAATACGTGAGAGAAGCAAGGAGTAAACTTAATCAATACAACATAATAAATAGATGCTATTATACTCCATCCATATTGCACAGGATGAAACTCTTGGGTGATGATTTATGTTGGAAACGCAAAAAAGAAACTGGAACTTTCCTTCATTGTATGTGGGACTGTGTCTTGATCAGACCGTTCTGGACTCGGATTCTGAAAATCTTAAGTGACTGGCTGGGATCAGAAATCTCCCTAAATCCAAAGCTTTGCTTACTGGGGGATAAATCTCTACTACCTAATATAACTGTGTGATCTTGTAACATTGTGCACTTCTACAACATACCTAAATGGTGAGAGCAGAAGAATTTTAGGAGGGTATGTATGACAGGTATGCATGTGGGGATTCTTGGAGGTAGATGATCGGATGTATTTCTTTACAGATAAGGGTGCGAGTTAATAGAGATGAAAACACATCCACTTTTCCTTTCATAACTGATGCGTTTTGTTTATGAAACAATGTTAAGTCTGTGGCAAAACATATATGTTCCTGTACAGACAAACATGTTAACTTTGTTTTGTACCATGCCTTTGAAAAGCACAATACACACTTGACTTATAAAAAACAAAATATTTCTATGCTCACAGCTGGATCATGTCAACTCCATCCCTCCATTATGGTCATTTAAGATTTTTACACAGGGTATTGCGACAACTAGCTAGCTGCAGTGTACAGGACATGTTAACCAGGGAAAATGCATGCACATTATTTAACCACAGTGTATAACCTACACTTCTGACTTGTAGGGAATGGGAAGGCTGTGGTCTGGTTATTCTTTTGTAACTCTTGCTGCAGTTATATGTAAAACAAAGAAATAATTTTTCATGACATATTTTTTTTAACAGAACTATGGCTAGACAGAAATTGTCAGTTGAGGAACAAAGGAGAAAAAATAGAGGGAACCAGTTGACATGCAATATATATTGAGCCAGCAGGGGCCTTATATTGAGCCTGCGGTGGCCTGGGCTGGACCGCCCCCTGGCGGGGGCGGCGCCTCGACGGCCCCCTGCAGTGCCGCATGAAGTGTCATCAAGAAGCTTTTGAGCATGAAGTGTCATCAAGAAGTAATTCTAAGATGCAGACACTTATGTTCCATTAGCCAGTGAATATACTCAAAGTAGGGCTATCTGAAGAAGATGAGAGCTGAACAACATTTCAAATGCACAAATTTAAAACATCTAACCACCTACAACCCTCATATCAATCAGCTTTTGGAGGCAAAATACCTCACACAGCAATGCTAACTTTGGTTAGCATGTAGATGGGATTTCCCATTATGTGTTAGCATCAAGCTAACACAGGCATTTTTGTTAATTATTAAAGCCATGGATGTGTAAGCAGGCTTAATAGGGTGTTGTTTTAGACTTGATCACACTATTTAGTGATACTTAATACATACTTTTCAACTCTGAAAGGTAATAAATGTTTGGATTTGTATGTTTAAGCTTTTGAGCATCAAGTGTCATCAAGAAGTAATTTAAAGATGCAGACACTTATGTTCCATTAGCCAGTGAATATACTCAAAGTAGGGCTATCTGAAGAAGATGAGAGCTCAAAAACATTTCAAGTGCAAGAATTCAAAACATCTTACCACCTACAACCCTCATATCAATCAGCTTTTAGAGGCAAAATACCTCATACAGCAATGCTAACTTTGGTTAGCATGTAGATGGGATTTCCCATTATGTGTTAGCATCAAGCTAACAGGCATTTTTGTTAATTACTGAAGCCATGGATGTGTAAGCAGGCTCAATAGGGTGTTGTTTTAGACTTGATCACACTATATAGTGATACTTAATACATACTTTTCAACTCTGAAAGGTAATAAATGTTTGGATTTGTATGTTTAAGCTTTTGAGCATCAAGTGTCATCAAGAAGTAATTCAAAGATGCAGACTCTCATGTTCCATTAGCCAGATATGCCTTTACTTGTCCAGGTAGACTTTAGCGGTTGACTCCCGGCTGTTATGCGCGTGCACATTAAGCCCGCGGTTAACGCTGCCTCTCCCGTTAGATATAACGGACATTTTAGTCTGTGAACGGGATACCCAGGATGCTCACATGCATCGGCAGTCTTCAGTGTTTAACCAGACGAGTCTCGAGGGTAGCGGTACATTATCGCCAACAATATGTTCACCATGCGGCGGTTAGGTGAGTTTATTTTCATTTAAACTAACCGTCGTAGTTTGGTTTCTGTTTTCATAATGACACGTTGACGGTACCGGATTATCTGTTCTGTATTGACGATGAAACGTCGTCATTCTCATCCTCACTGCTCCCCGCGCACACACACACACGGGCACACAGACATACACTTGCAGGCTAAGGTAGAGACAGAAACAGAGTCTCTGCATGTCATTTAAAACATTTAATGTGTTAAAGTCTGCATTTCTTTAACGTGGGCTCTCAATTTTCCCTTTACTTAAGAAAATAATCTAGAAAGTTCTGGGAAAAATGTGTCAACAGTATGTCACCTTTTAAAGTTACCATAAAACATTTTTAATGTCCTAAGTGTAGTTCAACTGATGTAGTCACTCATTTTCTCTAATTTTGGAGGGTAATAAAACAATTGGCATCCTGACTTGTAGAAAAACAATCAGTTAAATGTAACAAGTTTTCTTTTCAACAAATAGGGGAAAAATTAGATGTACAGTGCAAGAAATTTTCTTGATTTTGGACAGGGTCTCAGACTCCTGACTTGGATTGTTTTAAATATTCAGACTATTTACGATTGAAATGTGCCATTTTAAAGTTGATACGAATAAAAGATTTGAAACAGTTCATCAGAATTTATAAATTTCTGTTTACACACGTGACAAAATGCTTCTTGCTGTTTCAGCCCTGAGACTTGTCAAGATCCATGGGCTTGAATATTAATTCACCAAATTGAACAAATCAGTTTACGAATCTCCTGTCATTTTCAACAAGAGGTTAAACCACTGCTAGATATGACTAAAAATCTGCCTTTCTGGGGGTTTTTTTAAACATCAATACAAATTTTTACTTTAAATCCTGCTTCATAAAATAATGACTTGAAGAGTTGTGCTTTTGATTTAGATATTTAAGGTTTATTTCCCTCTGGAAACATAAAAAATGGGGTTAAAATGTAGCCCAAAACTTGTCCCTTAATGTGCTGTTGTCTCAATCAAAAGGCCCTATATCAATAATGCAATTGTATTAAAGATTTGTAATCTTTTTCCACAGAACCAATGCCAGACAAAATGTATTGGGACACTTGTACTAAAATACTGAAATAGAGTAGGATCTCTCTTTAACTCTAGCTGAAATTTTCATACTTGCAATGAAGTTTGAGATTTTCATTCATCACAGCTTTAATGTTCTAAAGACCAGATTATAAAGTTGATAGATTGCCTGCTTGTGTACCTTTGTGTCAAAGATCATTTTAAAGGTTCACTTTTTTTTTTTATCAGATAGCAACATGTTGATCAAAACAAAAATCGGGAATGACCAGAGATATGTGAAAATCATTGAACCCAGCCTGGATGAGTACTTGAACAATGGTAAGCCATTAACAACACAGCCTCATACAAACAACAGAATGGTGAATAAATGCTAATTTTTACAGATGCAAAGTATTTATGAAAGTAAAGTTATTGACATATCTAATTTCTGAAAACGTTTCTATGAACATATTTATCAGTTACTGTAATCAACATCTGCTAATTTGTGCAGGAAGCAATATTTCTATCCTCTCTTAAACAGTGTGATATCCTTTGGGCTTTTTGTCTCTTCCTTTGTCTCACATAATTTTTTGTTTTTGGCTTTTGTGTAGTTCATTATTGTGCAAAATAAAATAAAATGTAGTTATGTTGTTCAAAATTGGACTGTGTGATCATACATCCGAGGAATGTTGGCAAGATGTGACAGGGTGCTTCTACCCTTTGTTGGTGCAAAGCATCTTATGTGACTGTTTCTTCCCTTAAGCTTTCATAAGGTTCTCCATCCCGCCTGTCACAGAAGGTGTCAGAGTTTTTGACGAGACTGAGGTGGATGCAGATGTCTTTGAAGAAGTGGCACAACAATCCAATGCTGGTGTATTTACTATCAGATTTGGCACTGGTAATATATAGCTAGTATTTTCTTTCGGCTTAGTGCATGGAATGATAATAAAGACCAATTTATACTTTGTTGTCAACAGTTGAACATTTTTTTTACGCTGTCCTCTCTCTCCTGACTAACATTTAGGATCTCAAGGGACAGCTCCGCCCAGCTGTAGTTCAGAAACGACTCCACCTGCAAGTTTACTACTGGAGATCACGAACAATTCCCCACTGGAACAATCAGCCTTTGAGAAGACAATCATCCTCGAACTCTCAAACTGCAGCTCTGATGATACAATCACCTTGGATGAAGATCCCAGCCCTGCTAGAAAACGGCAGAAAGCAAACGAAGATGCAAAAAGTGCAAGTTGGCATATCAAATTTGTTTTATCTTGACTGGTATCATTGACTGTGTTTTAGAGGAATGTACTGTCTTTTTCAAATATAATTTGGTTTCTGCTGATTTATCAGCTTGCCTTTCTCTGTCCCCTCACAGATAGTTGAAGCTGCACTGACCAAGAAACCTGGTGGAGACCGTATTATCAAGGAATACAATCACACCAAAGGTCTGAATGACTCCTCAAGGCGTTAGATGGTCAACATCCTTGCTGCAGACATGACTGAAATTCATGGGTAATTCATTTGGCTTCCTCCACAGTACAAAATTTTCTCTATTACTGCCCAATTTTCCATGTTAAACCACGTTATACATATTGATGAGGATGGTAGTGATGCTTTGTTGTCCTGTTGTGAGCATTGGAATTTATAAGAAAATTCACTGTGCTCCTAATAGGACATCACCACCAAGGGGCGTGAGGGAGAATTATGCACGAGGCATAGTCGCCATGTTTCCCTATTTGATGGACCCATACTCCAAGAATGGCTATGTAGGCCTTTTTAAACTGAACTTTTCAAATGTTATTTACATTTTTCATTTTTATTATCACTATTGTGTCACCATTTTCAAATTCACTTTTAAAAAACGACTGATACCTTCATGTTTTATGACTATATTTTAAAGGAACATTTCTATGATGTCGAAAGTGGCTCTGGTTACTTGGCATGGAGGCTCAAAACCATCCAGAGGAAGAGTGCTTCATCAGAAAGCAGGGGATCATCAAGTCAGCTGACGGGTGGAGGGCCGACTGCTAGGCGAACATCTTATGTTCTTCCTGAGATCCAGCTTAGTGAGGAGCAATGCAGAGAAGCAGTGTCTTTCATGAAATACTCATCTGATGAGGCTGCCATTAAGCAGAAGATGAAGATGACGTTTGGATATCGTCGCAGAATGGTCTTTGAGGAAGAAAGATCCTCAGAGGTTCTGACTGAATTCCCACGTTTCAAGGACATCAAAGGACTGGTAATTGAACAAATGTTAACGCAAATTTTTTGCCCTATAGCTTTGGAAGCAATGTGTGACTATATTAACTTTCACATATTAGGTGCTCTCTCCTACTCCATGTTTTGCTGTACCCAATGATTTTACATTAAAAAAAACAATTTGTTTACTATTTTTAAACCACCTGATTTCACATAACCAAACACAAATTTCTATTTTGTGAAAGTCTGACATTTGATTGAAAAGTACTCTTTCTGTGATAAAGAATTTTTTCTAAATGTTCAGTTATTTGGTAAGTATTTGGTACCACCAGGTAGTCAAAAGTGGTTCTTTTGAAAACAATGTGTAAAAGATTTAAAGTTTACACTTATCTAAGTTCACAGAGAATTTAGGATTCCTTGAGTTCATATTTTCTCTTTAATGGAATGTTCATTGTGCTTGTAAAAAGCAATATGATGTTAATGACATCAACTTGGTTTACGTTATGAGTTGCAGATTGAGCAAGACTTCGTGTTGCAGTTTGATGAGGACGTGGCTGCCAGGTTTTTGGAAAAGTAAGCCTGATCTATCCAAGACATTGTTTACTCGACGTAAAATTAGCACGGATTTTATATAACTACTTACAGAATCTGTATATAAAATTAATCTCACTGATGCAATCATTTTACAGATGAGATGTCACTTTTTCAGCTATCGTTAGTTTCTTGTTGGTTTGATGGGGTATCTCTGTACAGGTGGCCTACTACTTTCAAGCATAAGGTTATACAGCAGAGCAAGGCTCTTCCCACCACAAGCGACCTTGAAGAACTGATCCACTGTGCAGAAGCTACATCAGTTGAGGAGGAAATTGATGACACCCTGGCCTCTGGTACTTTTCATCATGTACTTTTAAGCTTTGACTTTTTTCTGTTTCGGTTCCTTAGCTTTTTGTTGTTGAGCTGTCAATCTAAAGCTATGTTTTTAATAAATGAGCTTATGACACTTTTGTCATAAAACATTGCATTCTTTGTTGGCAGGATGGGACAGTGATCTTTCCTCCATCCTCCTCCTCCTCCACTTGATTCCTCCCTCAGCCCATGGCCGTAAAAGACCCGGCAAGGTGTCAGCTTCTGAGAAGCATCTTGTCGTGTTCAAGAAGGTTTGTGTTGGGATTTACTTGCTCTTTTTTTCTCTCGTGTTTGGTGTTTGACTTCTGTATATTTTTTTTTGCAAATGGCTCTTGTAAATATTTTATCTTTAGAGAACACAAAAGTGACCATTCTAAGACCTCCAGTAGAAGAGATCTAAAGCAATAAGCCTTTGAATACCAGCTTCTGATTTTCACTTTTTCCTGTATTTAGAGTGGAACAAGCCTCCAGGAACACATCGATGCCATCAAGATCAGCACTCAGCCCTACCTACTTGCTGTTGGGATGAAGAGGAGCTCCATCCATGAGTTCTTCATCATACTGGACAAGCAGGTCTTACCATGCAAGTCAAACAGCTCTCTTGGAGCTTTTGATGAACTCTTCAAGGCTCATTTTGTCTTTGGCACCAGTTACAATCACATGCTTCACAACATGTACACCTTCATACAAACAACTGTGTACAACATTGATGTTGGGAAAGTTCAGGAGAGTCCACGTGTTGCTGAGGTTAGAGTTAGAATGCTGAACTGAGGTTAGACATGTTGTAGTGCACAGAGTGGTCAGCGTACATTCAGTACTTCTCATTTAGGGATGCCATGATAATTTGAGTGTTTTATCTCACTCAGTCTGACTTGCTACTATGGGGTTTATCTGTTTTGTCTGCAAAGCTCGTTTCATGAGCACCAACATGCTAATAAGGCACATGCTATTGATCCATGGTTTCTGTCCAGGTAAATCATTACACGTAAATTGTGCTCAGATGGGATGTTGTCATGTATTCGGTACTTTTTCAGGCTTTAGGAAACATCTAAATACAAAACATTGTGAGCAAAATGAGACAGAAGCTGATAACGATGTAATCAGTCAAAGTGTTTTAGATAATGTTGAACCTCAATGTACTGAAGAAGCTGCCAGTAGCTCTCAGGTCCTACCATCATCCAACATAAGAACTCATGATATGTGTGCATCTGCCATTGCGCAGCTCCAGGTTGCTGGGGTTGGCCAGTCTACCCTAAACAATTTTGTATCATCTATGGAAGAAGTGGTGCTCGAGTTGCAGAACCAAGCAAAAGATGCAGCTTTAAAATGTTTATCCCCTCAGGATACTGGTACAAAATCTAAAATTGAGCAACAATTTGAAAACCTTGAAAATCCCTTTACTTCATTGAATACTGAGTCAAAACGAAAAGCGATAAATGGAGAACAGTTGAACCTGTTGAAAAAGTACTAGGTGTCAGATATGAGAACAGAAGAAACAAAAGCACAGGATCATACAGTCAGGTTGTTGTGACTGATAGATTTGCCTACATTCCAATTTTAGAAACATTGCAATCAATTCTAAGAAACCCAAACCTGTGTGACATGTTTACATCTAGTCATACCCTCAGGGATGGTGTGTATTTAGATTTAAAAGATGGTGTCTATGTAAAAAGAAGTGTCCTATTTTCCAATGAACATAGTGCACTGCAAATCCAATTATTTTATGATGACTTCGAGACTGCCAATCCGCTGGGATCCAAAAAAGGGGTACACAAATTAGGGGGTATCTATTTCACTTTGAGAAATTTCCCACCCAAGTTAAATTCAGCTTTAGTCAACATACATTTGTGTGCACTTTTTCATGCCCAGGATATAAAAACATATGGGTTTGACACCATTCTGGAGCCAGTTGTCAAAGACTTGAAAATACTCGAAACTGATGGGATTAAGGTTCCACCGTTTGAGAATCCTATTCATGGCAGTGTAGTGCAAGTCACAGGAGATAATCTTGGTATACATTGCTTGTTTGGGTTTGTAGAATCCTTCAGTGCTAGATATTGTTGTCGTTTCTGTATCCTGGAGAAAAGTGATTTTCAAACAGTATTCTGTGAAGATGAAGAGAGTGTTATTCTGCGAACTCAAGACATGCATGCTGAACACTGCCATACTGTACAAAAAATCCACAACTACCTCATGTGTATGGTGTGAAGCGTACATGTTTGTTGAATTCACTGCAGTATTTTAACACATCAAACAATTATGCTGTAGATATTATGCATGATATTTTAGAAGGAGTTGCACAGTTTGAGGTAAAACTTATCTTTGAGTACATCCAGGGCAAGTACTTGACTGCTAAAAATCTAGCTGGAAGAATAGAATCGTTCAACTATGGTTACACAGAAAGACAAAATCGTCCTCCAGCTGTAAAATTATTGGACAGAAGTAATGATTTGGGACTCAATGCAATTCAGTCCTGGTGTCTGCTTCGCAACATGCCATTAATATTTGGAGATCTTGTGCAGCAAGACGACAACTACTGGCACCTTCTGACATTGCTTTTGCAGATAGTGAATATTGTGTTTTCTCCAGCCCTAACAGATGGTATGACAATCTTTCTGAAACACCTTATTGTCGAGCATCATCAGCTTTTTAAGCACTTGTTTCCCTCAAGAAACCTCTTGCCCAAGCATCATTTTATGATCCACTATCCTAGATGTATACAAAATATCGGACCTGTTTTGCACATGTGGTGTATGCGCTACGAGGCTAAGCATAACTTTTTCAAGACCCAACTAAAAAGTTTGAAAAATATCACAAAGACATTGGCTAAAAAGCACCAAAGATATATGGCCTTACATTGGGAGTCTTTCAGCCAGTGCATGCTAACTGTTGGCCCTGGAAAGATGATGCAACTTCAAGAGTTCAGAGAAGGTCTTGAGCTTGCTGCTAAACTAAATGCTGCACTGTCTGCTAATGTTCTTTCAGTGAACTGGGTAAAACATTTTGGTACTGAATATCGACCTGGCTTGCTTGTGTGTGTTGAAGTAGTTGATGAGATGCCAGTTTTTTGTAAGATAAAAGATATTGTTGTAAAAGATGAGCAAGTTGTGCTTACTGGCTCAGCTGTGGAAACCATTTGTTTTGAGGAACACTACCATGCATTCAAAATCTCGTTAAAGCCGTTTGAGGCACTTAGGATTTTTGATGTTAAAGAATTGTTCTATTTCAAGCCAGTGGATGTTCAAACAACATATGGAGCAGCAGACACATCTCTTTTTGTTGTTCCTTATTGCCATTTACTGCATGTTTGAACAGCGTTTTAATGCAGGTGCAATGTCAAAGAGAGGTTGACAATGTTTTATAAAGACTCGTGTCTCGGAAGTTCAGTCAGGAAAGCTTAAAGAATAGCATATGGCTAGCGTTTCCTTGTAGTGATCCTGCTACCATGTATCCCTGCTTTGGGAGATGTATGTCAAATCTTTGGGACCTTGATATGCAAAGTAATGCAAAATAAATGTGTGCAAAGAATAATCTTTTTGTCTTTCGCTTTTTAATGTTTTAATATTGGAAAGGTATTTTTTTTAAAACACATACATCTGTCGAACACCATTTTATATAACATTTGATTTTTTGTAACTCGAAGTGTATTTGGGTAAAAATAACATTTAAAGGGAGAGATATTATGTTCAGTTGTTATTTTTTTAACTGACAGGAGTCAATAGTAAATGTACAGAGTAATTCTTATTTTACTCTGAGTGTGACTCAAGTATTACACTCAGAATGAGTTAATTCATAAGAGTCATTTTTGATTAACAATTAAAAACTTGTAGTGTTAAATATAAGTAACACTAGGAGTGTTATTTGCATCATAGAGTCAAATTTCATCAACTCTAAACGGTGTAAAAAAGTCCACAATATTAACTCTATATAGAGTAAATTTAACTCTGAAAATTTAACTCTACCTGAAGAGTAAATTTAACACTCTGTAGATAAGGACCATATGTTCACTGACTCAGAGTTAAAATTGACTCTTTCAGTGTTAAATTAACACTGCTGATTTTACTGTGTGGGGATGTTGCTAGCCCACTGGCGAAGCTCGAAACCCCCAGCTGCTAGAATTGTGCACAGTTTATCCACAAGCACCTTCGCTTCTTCGGGAGTCGGTACACTTTGCAAGCAGTTATCGACATAGAAGCACTGTTCCACTGATTGCCTAACGTCCTCTTTAGCTGTGCTGTGTTTTTGACATGTCGCTGGAGTGCAAAGGTGGCGCAGCAAGGGGAGCAAGTCATCCCAAATGGCAGAACTTGCCACTCATACACATCTGGAGGATCTTCTCGCCTCATGTCTCTCCACACAAATCTCAATAGGGGCCTGTCCTCAGGCAAGAGCCGAACCTGATGGAACATGGCCTGAATGTCTCCGCTGATGGCCACTGTGTGCTACTTAAAACACAGGAGTACTCAGAGGAGGGAGGCACCGAGTGTAGGTCCTGATAGGAGGGCATCATTCATGCTTTTGCCCCTTTTGTTTGCTCCTGTACTCGTCTCTGGCTCTTGTCTTGTAGGTGGCCTGGGATCCTTGGTGGAGACTGCCTGCTGCTGTGGAGTCACGAAGCCTCAAAACTACAATTATAAACATGACACATAGTTGGCCATTTTATTAGGAACACTCCATTCCCATTATCATTATAGCTATTTATACAGATACTAGCATGATCTCCATATCCATGATCGATACATCTACAGTGTCTATTTTTTACTACCACATAGGCATGAGGTCCCTCTGAAAATGGGATGTCACATCTCAAGAGGCCTTTAACACATTTATATTTAATGGAGACAAATATGGTTGGGATGCACTTGTGGTCTGGGCACCCATGAGTTCGTCACTACCATAAATTCTTATTTTCAGTAAGAATATCTAAGATAATACTTCTAGAAAATGATCACCACAACCATTCAGACATGAGGACCCTCCTGAAAATGAGATGTAGCATCTCAAGAGGCGAACCTCTAATAAATCAGACGACAGGTCGATGGTTCATGAACCTGTCACTAACTTTAGTTCTTATTCTAGTCAATGTCTCCTCTTACCTTCCTTCCTTTGCCCTCACACCCAACACAGCATCGTGTGGATTTGCTGTTCATCATGAGACTGGGATCCACATTCAAGATTTCCTGCTGCTTAACAGAAGGTTTTTTCTTGCCGCCATGATGGAGGGATTCATGATTGGCTATATGGATTCATGTTGGGTGTTGGATGTATATATTTGCATATATATGTATATGTGTATTTTATATGTATATATGTATCTATGCATATATGTGTATCCACAAAATGAAGAGCTTTATGCTCTATTGTAAAGTGTCTTGAGATAACACTTGTTATGAATTGGCGCTATACAAATAAAGATTGATTGATTGATTGATTGATTGATTGATTGATTGATTGATTGACCAAACAAGTTTAGTCGTCGAATATTAAGTGTAATGTAGCCTATATTCACCACAATAACTGACGAGCATCACCCCATGAAATGCGGCATGTTAACCGGGCTCCGCTACTTTTCCGAGTGGTGGTAACAATCGCAGCAAGACCCCCCCGCCCCATCATAAAGGCATTTTGACTGAGTAGGGGCCAGTTAAATGAGAACATGGTGTTCAATCTGACCGTGCCACATAGATGACAGTAAAGCGGACACAGTCAATATAAAGAGAATGCAGACTAGTCAACGCCACAGTGTTTTCTCTCTGCTGCGTGTGCGGGCCAACCATCGCCGCCAACGGTTGAAAGTTTACGCGTACGCCTGTGTGCCTGCAGCAGCTCGGACTGACAGGACACTGCAACATCTTAAGCTGTGAGCTCACCCGTGATGTTGTTTTTTTAATTTATCATCCAGAATAAATGTGAAACATGACACATTTGCAACAAACTGAACTTGTCTCACTCAGATTTCACACTTTATAAAGTGTGTTGCAGGTCCTTAGAATTCACAAATTTGTCACATGTTGCAGAATCCCCAATAACTGCAGAGCAGGACATCCAGATGACAGAGTGTCTAAAAAATAGCATTGCCCCAACCTCAGGTCGTCCAGTATATGCACGACACTGCCACTCACAGGGCACAGTGGATCTTTTCCTGGGTTTCTTCACTTTGTGGACACTCCAGGCATGGTGAGGTTTCCTCCTCATAAGTTGTAGACAATTTATATAAACTGGCCCATAGTTCATTTAACACCTGTTATTGCATCTCTGTTTTCTCCTGTATGTAAATTTCTCAAGATCTCTCCAGCTTGCATCAGGAGACAGAAAACTGGTATCTTTTTTTATTAAATCAATTATTAATACGTTAATGTGTCACAACAAGAGATAAATAGTCCATTCAACAGATGTTAGTGTTCTAGAAATAGGAAAACTGGTGGATAGTTTGTAATGGTGATATATTTTGTTAAGGGGTGTAATGGTGATTCATAATTTTTAAAAATCACATCCATGTGAGTCTTACTCTTTTTTTTTTTTTTAAAGTCCTTTTGCTACCGTCCCACTTTAGCAATATTCTATTCTATTCAATTTATTTCAATTTATTCTATTGTATTTATTTATTCTATTGCTAAAGTGAGACAGTGTGTTATTGGCAAACTGGGACAATCATTTAAATCATTCTAAAGGTGGAAATAAGTTCCCTTTTAATGTATCCCTTATAAATTTTCTATCTAGCTAGCTCAATATATAAATAATTTTACTTAAATTGCATAAATCAAGCTAGCTACAATTAGAATGATGATTGAGATGCTTTGCTAGCCTATGCTAGCTAGCCCTTTCCCCGCCACCCCACAAGCATACTCTCTAAATCGATGCAAACAAAAAATAAAAACTATGATAGAACATTCATTTCTTTTTGTAGGTGAAAAGCAAGACTTTTGCTTTTAAGTCTCACACTCAGAGTACAAATGATAATATTGAGAACTGGCCTAATCCTATTTCAGATGGCAAAAAAGAGCCTAAAAGGAAGCTTTCACTTGCCGTAACTGTCTGTAACTGATGTCTAAAATCTCAAAGATCTCTTAAAAAAATGCCTCCCACCTCACACAACTGTTTGCTTTTTGTTCTTTAAGGATCTTTCCGGTGGACACCACAGACATTTTTGCCCTTGTTTGCCAGCAGGGTTATCCAATTTGTTTTTTGTTTGGTGAAACTATTTTTGTTACGTTCCCAATGGATTTCAATGGAGGTGCTTCTCCCTGTTTTTGATATTTCTATTCATGAATTGTTGTTTTTTTATTATTGTGTTTAAATAAAAATGGACTGTTGCAAGTGTCCCAGTTTGTCAATAGTGTCTGGAAATTTTGGTTTGGGGTAAATTTGTTAATGGTGAAGGGTAATCCTTCGGGTGTTTTCTTTGTTATTTCTTCTACATAATAGATCTTAAGCTATTTAGAATGGTATCATGTGGTGGGCTAAGACATTTGATTCTTAATCAAAAATTATGTTGATGTTAAATTTTCAGAAAGTGTCCCGGTTTACCCATATTCACCATACGCTCCCAAAGCTTGACTAAATCTCTTCGTTTGCCTTTATCAATGTAGGTCAGTCTCTCTAAGCCAGTATACTGTGAAAGTTCTCCTATATCCACATTCTCAGTGTAGGAGCGTCATGTATTTAATTGGTTTTATTAGATTTTTTTGTGTTAAAATCTGCACTGCGGTCTCCTGACTGACTCTCCACACCAGCAGGAGGCAGCACTGTACCAGTTCACCGTCGGCCAGCCGCCATTTTGGCTTCAGAAGAAGAAGGTCCGTATGAAGCATCGGGCGCGTATCCTTATCAATGAAAGCTAAGCTAACGTTGCACCCTTTTAAGTGATTTAAGGCCAGTTAAAAGCTCTTCTGATCAAATGGAGAGCATAATCGCCAAATACGTGTCCCAGAAAATCAGTAAAACAAGATGGCGCCCGGTATCTTATTCGTCTTTACAGCAAGCGGACGTCTTTGCGACAGGCTCGTGGGATAACGAGGTTGGTGAAGCTGTCAGTTGCTATAAATGCATCACTCATGTTGATATACAAAGTCTGTTTAGATGTTTCTGTGTTTCTAATGGCTCATGGTATTGTTTTGGAGAAATACTATGTTTGTTTATTAATGCAACACATTATGTTCATCCAGTGACACCGAGACACAAGTAAATGTAATGAAAAACTGTCTGCTGCAACATAAACATCACTCACTTAGTCTTTAACTGTGTCACAGTTTATAAGTCAGGAGGAAGAAAAGTTAGCAAAAACAACACAACAAGCAAAACGGACAAGTATGGCCAACGAACATTGGCGCAAGGCAGAACATAAATATTTAACATGAAGATTTATTTGCTAACTTTTCTGATTTCAGTACAAAGTAGAACATTTCCTTTAGTTTGAAATGGTAAATAAACAAGAGGAATAAAAATGTTAACACATGCACCACCTCTTATAACATGTATTATTTACTAACCCTACAAAGCAGCTGGATTTGCCAGAGTCTGTGTTGTCACCAGGCAGATCCAGGGCTTGCAAATCTTGACCGATTGTATCCGGTCAGAAAATGACCGGGCTTTTCAGCGTCCAGTGAGGGCGTTAAGGCTGCTGCTTTGAAAGAGTGGTGAAGTTGTTCTGAAAGCAATAAGTGTCTGCACCTTCTGGCTGGCTTTTAGTAAATGTGGTAGATAAATTATTGCTCAATCACCATTATTTATTTATTTTTTGTTTATTGTGTGTGTTGTGCATGTTTGTGCCAGTGGGTGACAGCATGTAGGCTTTGCTTTCTCTCCACATAGTCAGGTGGGTTAGGGGAAGGTATATGGGTTTTGACCGTGCCATAGAGTGCAACGTCAAAGGTCAAGTGTTGTTTTATGGAAACATGCCATTGTCTAAAATAAATCATCACAAAAAAATAAGTTTATGTTTGAACATTTTTACTTTTTTCTGTTAGTGCACTGACACCTGTACTTATGCACAGGTATGTGTACAAGCCCTTCATACCAGTAAGCACAGATAATGACAAAGGAGACCACCATACGCCTTCTTGTTTTTGTATTTTTTCTGCCCTTCACAGTCAGGATTTATGGCAGTGATCACCAACTGGAGAGCCACATCAGGCCCTCCACAGGTTTCCATCTGACCCCCAGGACGTTATCAAGTTAAAGCCGAAAATACGTGCTTTTGATCACAGTTTCCTGTCATTGAAACCTTCCAGTTGTACATGCAATGCCTAACTGCATCTGAGACACTTTTGTCAGGATTGACTTCATGTTTGATGTGACACCTGACAGGCATTGGTAGGTGGTTTTAAACCAGAGGAACGAGTACAGGTGTCTAAACCAGACAGAAAACATATCAGCCAAAACTTAAAGAAAGGCTTAAAATATCTTCATCTCCTCACATGGCCAGTAGCAAGAAATACGTATAATTTTAGGAAGAAATATGAAAACATTAAACCTGTAAAATGTTTGTTAGACCAAAAAAGATGTTATTATGGTCATTGCTTTTGAAATCTGCTCTGCAACACCTGTCAACAAAAAAGGCTCTTATACAAATGTAGTTGATGACCTTTGGTCATTTGTCCTTTTTCAACTTTTTCACCTCCGATACGATACTGATTTTGCAGCCTTGAGCACTGGCCAATACCGATATTGATCCGATATGATATCAGCAGGAATCACACATACTTTTATTACTTATTTTGTAGTATGGACTGTAAGAAAAGGCTTGATCAGGTCAGATTACTCAAACAGAGAGCAGCAGTCAGCAATAATAGGCATGAGAAAAACTGACTGATTTGTTATTAACCAATGGGTTCAATAAATTTTATCCTTAAACATAAGAATATAGTATAGTTAAGTAAAACAAATAAAAAAGTATTAGAGGACCCTGAAAAGTAACCTCAATTAAAACAAAAACATATATTTTTAAATAGCAAATTAACCACTGCGTTTAACTTCAACTTAAGCATGTTCTACAACTGAATAAAATAAATACAAAATAAATTAGAATTGACTACCTGTTTTGGAGTGTTCGTATCGGAGATTTCAGATGCAGGCTGATATAATCCGATATTTGACCGGGACACCCCTAATTTCTTGTATTTATTGTTAAATATACCTGTTTTTGCTTTGTTAGTTTTTGTTGTTTTTCTTTTTGTCTTTCTGGCATGTTGATATAAATATGTCAGTCAAACATCAGAAAATTTATTTCTTGGCCAAACTGTCTTTGCAACTGTCCCCATGTCATATTCCTGTCTTAATGTGTGATATAACCTGTGAGTGTGTGATGCCATTTTATGACTTTTGCCAGTCATGCTGTTTCTTCTGGGTTTTTTTCCTGTTTTTCCTTAAAGTAAGTTGTAGTTTGATTTTATTGCCTGCAATGTGTTTTTTTTTTAATCACAGGATAATAAGGTCTCTCTTTGGTCCATTGGGAATCATGGCAGTTGTGGTATGGATGATGGATTTGAAGGAGACCCGCAGCTATTATGTGAATTTAAGCACGATGGAGATGTTCTGGACCTTCAAGTAAGACTTCAAAAAATCATAATAATTTATTGCATGTAATTGTTGGTACATATTCGAGTGCCATCCTTTTCAACAGGAACAGACCTTTCTTGTAAAATTACTGAAGTGATGTAAAGATCTTTTTTTTTTTCCAAATAAAAACAATACAGTTTTAACAGTCCTGTATCAGATTATGGTTGTGGTTATTTTACTTCTGACCAGTCCTTTGTTTTTGTTGGTGTTTTTTATATAGTTTTTAGACCAAGACAGAGTTGTCACAGCATCATCAACTGGAGCAGTCACCATCTTCCGGCACCATCAAAAAAGTCAGGTACACAACTTTACTGTGATCTCTCTAAGACAGAAAAAAATCTTGCTGCCTCACAGCAAGAAGGCAGCAGGATTGACCGTCCAGTTAAATGTCCCTTTTTGTATGGAACTTTGCATATTCTCCTCATGCCTGTGTGGCTTTTCTCCAGTCTCGTTCCACGGTCCAAAAACTTGCTTATTAAGTCAGCCGGTGTTCCTGAATTGCTCTTAGATGTGAGTGTGTGTATGAGAATAATTATCTGTGTTAATATGTAAGCCTTGTGATTGGTTGGCAGCCGGTCCAGGATGGACCCGGTCTCTTGCACAGGAATTGCTGGGATATGCTCAAGTCCCTTTGAGCCTGAAAAGCAAAGGCTAAACCGAGAACAAATGGGACAGAAAGGAGACTAGTCCAGTCTCAATTGCACTTGTTTCAATGGTGTCTGGCTTTGAAAAGCCATAAGATACAGTAGTTGCAAAAAAAACCTGTGACAGTTTAGATGTTCTCTCTGTTATGGTAGTGTTACTTTTATTAAACATGTTACTTCACCCTTTAACTACCAGCTCAACTGTTTGGCAGAAGCCATCAATAAAAAGGGATATTTGATGTTTTAAAGCAACAGAAAAAAATAACTTATTTTGTAATAATTTTTGGTAAAAATAATTGTTAGGAATAATTAAAAGTAAAAAAAGTAAACATGCACCCCTAGATAGAGATAGATGGATAAAAAAACTTCATTCTTTTCCTTGGGGAAGTGTCAGTTTTTGCATCTCATTCAGTCCTACTGTCCATTATTGATAAAATGGACATTGCACCATTCTAAAATGTGGTGTTGAAAGTTGTGAAAGAAAAGAAAATTGGAAGTCTTATCAATCATATTTTTAAAAGAAAACTTTAGACCTACCTTTTTAATCTTGGTTTTAGCTGATTGTATTTATAATTATTTTAAGTTATATTTTAACTTATTTTAACCCTTTTATTTTTTTTATTACTACATTTCAGTTTAGATTTTTTATTTGGAATTTTATTCTTTGTTAAATGCTTTTCATTTTATAATCCTATTTTAGCTGATTTTATTATGCACCTGATGTTACACTTTCTCACTTTAACATGTTATTTATCCAACTTTTATTCTATACTGTGATATTATTTTATTTATTTATGTATTTACACATTTATTTATCTTACCCTCTAGTGTTTTCGAGTATTTTTAAGCATTATTTTAGTTTTAGCTCCTGTGTTTCCTCATTTTTAATTCAAGAGAGCGTTTCCTCAGTCCTCTTATTCTGTTTTCTGTCAGAAAGTCCATTTTATGTCTTTGTGTGTTTGAGTAAGTGAGTGTGTATATTGAATGTGGTTTGAGGGAGGAGGGGTTGTGGGGATCTTATGATTTCATTTTATGCAATTATGCAATTTTCTGCTTTTTATTCCACTTATTGTTATTTTGTTTTATCTTTTTCCCCATGTAAAGCACTTTGTATTACAAAGTCTTGTATGAAAAGTGCTGTGCAAATGAAGTTTGATTGATTGATTGCCCTTTTTCCCTCTGGACTGTAGACTATGTCAGTGTCTCAGCACTGGGAACGAGCTCATCGTCACCCCTGTGATAACGCCCCCTGCACCGGCATCGTGTGCAGCAGCCCTGAGATCGTCTCAGTCGGTGAAGACGGCAGGATCGTCGTTTTCAGAAGTGACCATGAGGGAGTGATCCGAGTCATAGGTGAGATTAAACTACATATGATAGTGTTAATCTGTCATGTGAAAACAATATATGACTAACCTTTTTTTTTTTTTACTATTTTACCGTTAACAGAAAATGCAGACAGCAGCACGATTCACGCAGTGACGTATCTGAGAACGACCGAGATTTTGACAGTGAACTCTATTGGCCAGCTGAAGCTGTGGGACTTAAGACAGCAGAGCAGCTCACCATCACAGATTCTCTCCCTGTAAGAGCTCCTCTGTTCACTGTAGTCTCTCTTCAGCTGGGACATGCTGTGGAAATAGGATAGACACTTTAACATGAGTTTAACCTGTTCAGCCCCAAATTAGCCGATTTCAGGAATGCTTGCATGCTCTCCAACAAAAATGTAAGAAAAGGGAACTATTCATGTCGAAACAGTCATGTTGCACATCCATTTAAACAGGACATTTTCAGCTACACAACCATACAAGCCATTTTACACGCCATTTCCATTGGTCGATTTTTGGTCGACAATTACTGTGTTTTAGTCGACCAACAATTTCTTTGGTTGATTACAGCCCTAGTTGCATTGGGTGTAATGAACACCAAAAGTGACATGAAAGTGAAATATAAACTTTAGTATATCTGAAATTTCAAATGGGACTAATGCTGCCAAAATGTGCCAAGATTCAGCCTGACCACTCTGTAGTAAAACCTCTCTAACTTTGCTCTCAATCATTTTATCAGACTCGAACTTGGCAGAAGTAATGTTCAGGTATTTTGCCATTCATTCATAGAATTCTAAAGCTGCAACTGCATCATTTCAAAGAGATATTCACATAAAAAACTTGTTTTTAGGCGAGGATGAAATTTTCAAATAATTCTGACTTCTATCTTCATTTACTCTGTCCCAGTAACACATATACTGATAATTCCACATCTGGACAAATCTCTCAAGTTTTACTTTTATTATGACACCAAAATATTCAAATAGACCTTGTGGTTGCAGAGCTACACTCTTTTCTTTATGAGTATGTCATTGTCGACAGAAGGAGAAGGAGAAGTTACATTCTGCTGGTTCAAAAGTATGATTCTTCGGCATTAGCAGGGAAAGAAATTAAAATGGAAACTAGAGCTGTAATCAACCAAAGAAATTGTTGGTCGACTAAAACACAGTAATTGTCGACCAAAAAAACGACCAATCGACCCCCCCCGCGTTTCGCCCCTGTGTGTGCCTCTCCTTCTTTTTTTCTCTCAACACAAGACTCTCTCACAAGGACTCCATTCGAAGAGACACACATCTGTTACCTTTTTCTATTAACTCGGAAACTTTCTCTTTTTTCCTCCCTTGTGTTTGCCATTGCTGCATGCGTAATTGTGAGGCGCGCTGGCACTGAATATCCAGAAAAACATTGGGACCTGTATATTCTTGGGACTCTTTTAGTGTTTCCACACAGAGTTTCATATTAACCACGTTAATTCACTTGATACGTTTCTCCTGATGAAATGAACTGCAGGGGAAAAAAAAAAAATGACACATTTGGTCGACCAATCAGAATTTTGGTCGACTGAGCACACATCGACCAATTAGTCGACCAGTCGACTTGGACTTTACAGCCCTAATAGAAACAAATAACAGTACTGGTGCAGAGCATTGTTTAAACACTGAATCCATGATTACTTTCTGTCGAAGACTTAAAAGATTGGGGTGCTGGTTTGGCAGATTGGTCACATATATAAGCTTCTGCCGGTCCAGCTTTGAATTCAGCCTGTGACCAGTTTGCAGTGCCCTCCTCTACTGGCTCTCTACCCCTTTCACAAGCCTATAATCTGTCTCTCTCTCCTGTCAGTAAAGGCACAAAAATGCCTCAAATAGACTTAAAAAAAGGTTTGACAAGATCATGTGTTAATCTTTTTCACAGTAAGATGTGTTTTTGTTATTTCCTCAGATCAGGGGATAGAGTCCCTCTACATTGTGTGGACAGACATCCCAACCAGCAGCACATTGTGGCCACAGGAGGGCAGGACGGCATGCTGTGTGTGTGGGACGTGAGACAAGGAAACGCACCCTTCTCACTCATGGAAGCACATTCTGCTGAAAGTAAGTCATAACTACTGAAAGATTATGTAATTTAGATCTAATCTCTCCACGGTATAAAGTGTGTATGATTATCTTTTCATAAAACTTTGTAAGTGTTACAAGTTTGATCTTCTTTGCTGTTCTGCACAGTGTGGGAAGTCCACTTCCACCCAACCAACCCCGATCATCTGTTCACATGCTCAGAGGACGGCTCTCTGCTGCACTGGGAAACATCTTCACCGTCAGACATGCCCTCCTTCTTACAAGGTGAGTTACATCATTATGTGTGCTTCATGCCATAGAGTTCACACAAACAACCTCTTTGCAAGTTTGCACCAACAGTTTTCTTTGAAAAAACTTTGAAAGAAAATGAAATGAGAGAATTTAAAAGCAAAAACATGAAACCGTAATGAATATATGCAACATAATTATGAACAATCAATCAATCAAACTTTATTTGTATAGTTCTTTACATACAAAATAACAATAAATGATATTAAAAAAGTAGAAAATTGTGTACAAATGAAAAAAGACCCCACTCACCCTTACAAATCACATACAGCACACACAATATTATTCAAACAAGCAAAGACATATAAAGAAAATTCTACAGAAAACAGAATTAAAAGACTGAGGAAATGCTATCTTTAAAATTGAGGAAACAGGAGCTAAATTTTTGATTATAATTTAAAATAATAAGAAATTAGTAAAAATACTATAGGGAAAGGAAGGTAAATAAATAAAGAAAATCATATAACATTTTTTTCCTTTCTTTTTCATATAATAAAATTTAAATAAATAATATGGTAAAATGAGGTAGCCTAAAGCCAGATGTGTAATAAAAGCAGCTAAAAGTAGGATGGTAAAAAGAAAAGCAGCTAACAGAATAAAATTCCATATATTCAATCTGAACTGAAATATCTGGTGAGATGATCTGATAGTCAGGCGTCTTTGGGTCTGTTCCTTTAAGTGGCTGCAAATCAAAATTATACATGAATTCTCATTGGATCTTGGAACAGGAAGTTTTTGCAATAATAGGAGAAATGGATTATGCATGTATCCTCAAAAGAGGTTAACTGACCTTTAGTTATATGAACTGACAAACTCCATTAATCTGAATGCACTGAACAGATGCTTGACCTCCTTTTAAATACCTGTTTGTCATGCTTTGTTGTGTTTTGTATATTTTTCTTTATACACATATATAAAAATATATATTTCTTCATTAAAATTAAGTTAAAATTATCCATTTAATGTACTTGTTTTAAAGGTTTTGATTCTGTGTTATTAGGTAATACTTAAGTCATCTCCCCTTAAAACTATGTGCTGCCTTTGTAAAACATTTTGGCATTATTTTTGATATTCATTTATTAATTGTCGATCCTCTAAAGATCTATGATTAGTGTCAAAATAAGAAGCAAGGGATGTAACAAGGCCCTGCAGTGCAGTCAAGAATCCCTAATGTGTAGTGTTTAATCACTTTGATAACAAATTTATCTGTTACCTCACAGCTGGAGGGTTCAAACTTTGTGTTGATCAGGGCTTGTCATGTTTGCATGTTCTACCTGTGCATGCAGACCAAAAACATGCGTGTGAGTGTGTGCAAATATTTGTCCTTCTCTCTTTCTCTGCTGTGATAGGCTCCAGCCCCAATGTTAAAAGCACCCATACAATCGAAATGTATCTTAAAGTGAAAATTAAAATGATGAAAAGTGAATATTTTTGCATTTTTTTGTTGTGAATTGAACAAAAGAATTATGTTTGTTTCAGTGTTGTCTTGTGTCTCAATGCTAAATGGAAAAATTTAAATTGTGAAGGACCCTGGCCAAAAATGGTCATAAACACATATTGTCATGCTGTGAGTACAGCTTGTTATATCCATATTAGGTTCTCTCTTGAGCGTTTTCTTTATGGCTGTAAACAAAAAACATCAAAACAGAAATTGTGGTTACCCATTTTTCTTCATCAAAAGATAGACATTTATGCCCACTAAATTCAGGAGATGATAAAACTCCCATCAGAGGACATTTATGAATGCACTGCCTCCATCATACAAGTTCTGTTTGGTTTATTTTATGTTTTGAACACAAAGACACTGAGTTGATTGACATTATAACTTGTAAAAACACACCAAGACACCAACACACATTTTTCTTAACAAACTTCTTTAAATTGTGTTTCCCAGGCGGCCAGAACAGCAGTATGCTATCTCGCAGTGCGATGGCTCCAGCTGGAGGGAACCAGTCCCTGATCAGTGCGTGGCTCAGCGGGGACTCGAGCAAAGGCCGCCTGGAGACGACTCACATGCTGCCCAGTCAGACGCTGTCCGTCAACAGCCTGGATGTACTTGGACAATGTCTTGTCTGTGGGACTGATGGGGAGGCCATTTTTGTACACAGACAGATCCCAGTTTAAATGGATGTCGGAGCACCAAACAAGGTTCATTTACCGACACAGTGGATGATCCATGGTGATCTTTGGTCATAAATGAAGCCCAGAATGGAAAATAAAAGTTGTCTTGTAAAGTTTGGACTCTACCTTTTGTATAAAGTGACATAACATAAAGTCTGTCTTTTTGTTACAGTGCTTTGCTTTCATGATCCAAGATTTTTGTGAATAATCTCAAGCAGAGAATTTTAAACAGCAGTACTTTTGTAACAATACATTTGTTTCTTGAATTAAATAAATAAGTAAATTGCTGAAGTCTAGCACATGTCTTAAAGTTATTTAAATCATTTAAAGTGCACACTTGCTTGTTTCTCATTGACCCTTAGTTGTTCTCAGTAAAAATAATGCTTCTTACTTAAAAAACAATGTGTTTACAACATTACCAGTTATGATTCAGCTCTAGCAGATTTAAAGACAGTTTAGAGGTGAAGTGAAGGATTTTTGGAGAAAAGTAGAAAAAAGGAAAACTTGTGTCATCCGGGTATTTTATGTGAAGTTCTCTAAATTATATTGCCAATGCTGCTGTAAAAGAACTTCCGGTAGTGACTTCAAATGAAAGTGCAAATAGTTTGGAGATATTTTAGCATGTACGGCTCTTAAAAATCAAAAGTTTGAAGCGACAAACCTTAAAACGATGAATAGCTCATGTAAGTTGTAATGGTATATTAAAATATACATTATGGCGAAGGGGAAATACAAACTGTTAAATAGACAATATCATAAAAAAATAATGTAAATATGAACGCTCACGTTTTTTATGTGAGACTACAGCATAATGTAGCCATTTGGGCATGTGAAATAGAAAACAGTAATATAATATTCCGAGTCGGCCACTTTCAGTTTAATTGTGAAATTGAAAGAACCGGAAGTAAGTGGTCTGCCGCTCTTGCCCAGCTTGTTGCTGTTGTACTTGTCATTCAGACATCCCAGGAATTTAACGCGACTCGGAACTAGGTAGGTCGGCACAACAAGGACATTTTTCGGCAAATTCGCGTCCTTGACGCCGAGAGAGGTCACTGAAATATCGCTTGTTGTGGAAACAGGACGGTCGTCTTGGACCTCAGCGGCTCAGGACTGTGGTAAGTTGTCAGACAGGCTAACGGCTAACCAACGGCTAACTGCCAGTGGAGCTCGGCGCTAGCAGCGAGCTAACCTGTTGTTGAATTAGCAGCAGCAGCAGCAAATGGATGCCTTTAACTCACAGGCCGCGGAGGAGCTGCTACGACGCTGGAGTTTATTCCTGATCAAAACACTACCTTGCAGCGGGTGTAGTGTTATCTAACGGGGGTGTATGGACCAATTTAATAAACAATTTAAGCGTTAAATATTTGATCACGGAACGCAAGAATATTAGCATTGAATTAGCGCTGCATTAGCGGTAGTGGCTAACAAGGCTTCTAAGTGGACAGGTTTTTGTTTTGTGTTGTTCTTCAGACCATGGGCTGTTTTATACACCACCAAGAGTAACCATCGTAGTTGTTAAAATATATTTATGTCATACATACATCTTCACTAACTGTAGTTATACGTTTTTTGTCTTTTATCTGTTAATAATGCTTTAGAATATGTAGCAGAAATCATACCTTGGGGTATTATTGCACTTATTGATATATCTGGAGAAGTTGTAACACATGGTTGACACAGTTTTAAGTATAAACGCTCTGTTATGGCTTTAGTAGAATAATTATGCAGTGCTGATAAGTGATTGATATCTTGACAACAAAAACAGAAGTTGTGTTTTGGAAAGTATCTGCTGATATGACACCTACCACAGTACTGTTATGACGAATCGATGCATCTCTGTAATGCTTTATCATAAGCAAGGTGATAGGCAACGTTTTTATTTGATAGTCCAATTTGGGAAAGTTTGCATCATTGACATTAAAATGTTCTGTTAATCTGTGGTTGACTGTCCCAGGGACAGAAATAATCACAATAACCATAACAGACCTGAGGCCAAACTAAAATACAAACATGTTCAAATTTATACAAATTATTTACTATAAATATCGGGCAATAAAATATTTATAATTATATATTATATATATTATATATAATTATAATAATTTTGTGTGCGGTAAAAAGTTGCATTTTTAGTCAAACATTTATGCATTTCATTTTGTATTTTTACAGAGGCAGCACAAATTGCATGTAATTACACCTGAGTTACCTAATAGTAAATTTTTCATTGTTGCCTCTGGGCAGATAAACAATTAACACATGCCAGGGTTTTTTAAAAAAAAAAAGAATAAAGAATGTTAAATGGCCATCAAATGTATATTATATTATTGATAGTTTCATCGTCTGTAAATATAAAAACACAGCTCTATTACATACAAATCAGTAGGTTGAAAACTTCACCATCACATTTAAGCAGTAACTACCAGGCAGATGTTGCACTGAGCTGGTGTAAGCCACATCTTCAGCTTGTACTTGTACACTATGTCTTATCCACGTAAAATATCCACTGTGTTATTGATCATAAGTGAAGAAATGTAATGAACTTTAGATGTATTGTAAACAAACAGGGAGAGAGCACTATGTTAATTACAGAAAAAACATCTGCAGTAAATCTTTATACCCAACTCCCCCGCCAAATTTTCCAGAATTTGCCAAACTTTTGGGCAATCTGTAAAGTGTTTTAGGGTTTGTTAGCATTGATCTCATGACTAAAACCAACAAAATTCTCCAAAATTTAGTATTGATGATGTCTTTATTTGCTGCAAATCTATCAAACTGTTATTTTTGTTTGTTTTAGTTCAGTGAAAGACAAGTGCTCTTACATGATTTGGGTCAATAAAATGATAGTCGCGTATCTAGATGAAACATTCTTAAAATATCTTGTTAATAGTCAAGCATTAAACTGTTAATGATCCTTGTTTTAAACTTCAGCTGAGTATCAGCCCTGCAATCTACTTTCAAGTCAACATCTGTATAAATTACATCTGACCTCAATTTCATTTGTTGATATATAACTATATACCTCAAAGCAAGTATGTTTCCCAGCCTTGTGTGTTAGTGTCTGGTAATTAACGTGTTCTACATCTTATTTGCTGAACCTGTTTGGTAACATAACATACACTCTACATGCCTCTTATCTCCCACTGCGTGTTTTGTACATTTCTGTCTCCAGCATGCAGATGTAAAGTCTGCCATCCCCTGCTGGAACCCTGGACTGAGTGCCACCCTCTTCATCCCCTTCATCGTCATCATACATGCTCTTACATGAAGAGAGGGGAGAAACCCGAAGGATACAGGCAGATGAGACCCAAAACGTTTCCCACCAGCAACTACAGCGGCAACAGTCAACAAATGCTGCAGGAGATACGGAACAGCCTGCGCAACTTGTCCAAACCCTCTGACCCTCCTAAAGCGGACGTTAGTGGACCTGTAAAAATGCCCCCCGAGGACCCCAGGCAACAGGGGCGCTGCAGCAACCCCAAAAACCCCTACCACAAGGCCTTACAGGAGATCCGCAAGTCCCTGTTGCCTTTTGCAAATGAGCCGTCTTCAGGGCCGGAGGTGAACAAACACATGACACTGGAGGCCCCGTGCGCCGGCTTCGACGAGGTGAGATGATTGTTTTCGTGTTTTTGACTCTGAGACAGGTTGTTGTGAAGGATTGTGGATGAATTTCATTCTAAACATAACTCTGTAAGAGAGAATAATCACTTTAAGCTCTTTGTGTGCACGGGAATAATTTGAAATATGAAAAGCATGCAAAGTGGAAAGACCAGGTGGAGCAGGTGACGGTACACAGCACAGGTAGTTTCCCCATCAGCCGTTGGCGCTTGTTTTGATTCAGTGCGTGAAATCTGGGTACGTGTGGTGCAGCTAATCTGTTGGACAGAAAACTGTTTTGCAGCTGCTTTAATGATGATTACTCGTGTTGTTTTTTGGTAAAACCTCTCTTGGGACCTTTGTTTATCACTTATGCATTGTGAGGATTTTCACACAAGATGCAAATTATAATCAACATATCAGATCCAAGAGGTGATGGCTTGAAAATGTATGATTATGTCGGCAGATTTGAACAATTTGGTGTGTTTATAAAGCCAGTGCAAAGATTGAGCATATTAACAGAATGTACAAGGTAAAGCAGTTTGTGGGGTTTTAAGATGAAACTACAGACATATGTATAGGCAGTAGCTCACTCCATAAGGACTTGGTCTGGGGACCGAAGAGGGGCCGGTTCGAATCCCGACCAAAACCATGCTTGGAAGTTGGTTTGGTAGCTGGAGAGGTGCCATCGGACTTCCTGAGCACTGCCGAAGTGCCCTTGAGCAAGGCACTGAACCCCAAAACTGCTCGGAAGCACTTCTTCAGGAGGCAGCAGGCCGTCACTCTGACATCTCTCCATTAGTGCATGATCATAGGACTTGTTTGTGCATGTTCATGTATACTTAAACCTATGTATGTAAAAGCATGTTCAACAACAGAGTGTAAAGAATTGAATTTCCCGCAAGTGATTAATAAAAGTGTGTCTATTCTGTCTGTTCTATATTTAAGGTAGGGTTGTGAAATATGTTGATTAATTCAATTATTTTATGCAAAAGATTTAAAAATAAAAAACTAAGATTTTCCTTGATTTATTCCGGATGTCAGTTGTTGCAATGTTTGAAAATATGAATACTAAATATTAACATTTTTATGATGGTCAGCCCTGTCAGGTATTGCAAAAGCACTTTTATTGGCTTGTAGTTGTATTTTCAGTTAGGCTGAATATTAATCATAGAGTTTATATATTTTATTTATTCATTTGTTCCTTTCATGAAAGCTGACAACAAAATCCATACACAGGTGCACATAACACCCTAAAACAAACACATTCATGATAGGAAAGGAGCCGCAAGAAGAGAAATGTCTCTTATATTTGTCTGCCCCTACTTGAATAATTAAAAAAAAAAAAAAGAACAGATGGTCTGACATCACATACACTTGATTTTCAACAGCCTACATTAACCTGTCATTGATTTTAACAACAAAAACAAGCAAAACAAAAACAAATAAGTACAATAAAATAAAGAACTCAAAAAATACAAATTTAAATCTCAAAGAAAGCATAACATCCAATTTAATTTTCTAGTGTGTATTGGCTCATTTTTTGCATTTGTACGTTTTTTTTAAATGATGAGTCTCTGCACAACCCTTTGAGTCCTGTGATTGGAAATTCCATATTTTTACAACAGTTTCATGTTAATATATAGTGAAAATATCTCAGGTTAAGTGTTTATGTAGACAAATCTGCCTATATTTGAACTACATAATCGTTGTTTTTTGACATGCACTTTAACTTTAAGAGGGGAATTCTGTTTGGTTTGGGAATATATTTTGGTAACGTGAAACCAAAACTTCTGTTATGTATGTTTTTTGTCACAGTTTCTTCTTTTTTGAGAGAGAGAGGGAAAGACAGAGGGTTTGCACTGTAATTGGTTAAAACAGAATTTCAAAGATGCAATGTCTATATCTAAAATCACCTGAAGGTAACTCTAAAGATAAAGTGACAAAAGATTTTTTATTTAAGCTTTAGTTCATGTATGTTCCTTTTGTGCCCTAAGGCTGCATGAGCTTAAGATAAGGTAATCATGTACAACACTGATTTGAAGCTGGTTTAACTGAATTGGTTTTAAAAATCTTTCTTTCTTGTTTAACAGGGCAGCAGTCGGGGTATGGGGGCAGTCATAGACTACATGGGGAAGGTGACCTTCCAGGAATCCAGGGAACAGATGCCTGCAGCCAACCCAAACACCACAGGTCTGAAAGCCCCAGGTACGAGATTCTCCTCTGGGATTAGATGCTGCTTTTTTTCTTTTATTTCCACGTAGGTGTGTTCATTCACGCTGATATTGTTTGAAGTATTTGGGACGTTCGCTGAGAAAAAGTACTATGCCTGCCCATAAAACAGAATGACTCAGCCTACTTTAGCCTAATGGAACTTTTGCAAAGTACAGACCCATAGATCACAAGACATGCTGCTCCACTCTGCTGATCACTTGTTGTCTTTAATTAAGGAGCCTACCATCAAACTGAAGGTTACAGGTATAAGCATGGCTCTATGACGTGTGGAATAGAAGGGCTTCATCTTTTCTCTTTCCCAAGGAATGAAATAGAAACTGCTCTTACAAGGTTTACTTGCTTCATAGTGTACCATTATTTACTTTGAATGCTTGCATTTGCATGAGTTCTCTCTGGTAGGGATGAGAATTATTAAGATTTTATCGATACCAATGCTATTAATCCTGCTAATTGATCCAATTCTTTACCGATTATCTTATTGATTCTTGCAGATTTTATGTGTGAGCAAATGTTGTCTGTAGATTTTCAGTGGCAACAATGTCAAAGACACGTCACAGCATACATAACTGCTTTTGCAAGTTGCTGGTGTTTCCACTCACTTAAGGTTCTACAGTAGGCACCCTAAGGAAAAAAATTAAGCCACAATCCTGACCACTTCTAAACCCTGCCAGTGGAAGGAATTGATAAAGTTACTGATTAGCAAAAAGACTCATCGTTTCTATTCTTTGAAGGGGCTGTTAACGACTCTCAACTGGAATTGGTTTTTGGTTCACATCCCTACTCTCTGGGCACTCCAGCTTCGTCCCAAAGACCAATACATGCTCATTGGGTCGATTGGTGACCCCAAATTGCCCTTACGAGTGAGTGTGTGAATGATTGTCTGACTCCTCATGTGGCCCTATGATCAGCTGGTGATGGGTTCAGGATGTACCCCACCTCTCGCCCGGTGTAAGCTGAGATGGGCTCCACCCGCCGCGACCCTGAAAGGGATAAACAGTACAGATGATGGTTAGATGGATGGGATGGTCTTTAGTTAAATCCGTCCCTAGCTGTTAGTCATGATTTAACTTTTCACCGCCTCTCCTCGACTCTTTCTGCTCTTTTTCTGTGCGTGCAGGTGCTCCTCACATCCAGCAGGCTGTGCTGAGGAGACCAAGCTGGAAAGGGTCTAAAGAGTCTCTGGCCCCTCGACATGGCCCCCTCATGGTGGATGGGATGATGTACCGCTCAGACAGCCCTGGCCCCCCTCCCGCCTTCCCCCAGGGTCACCCTGCGAACAACCAGAGAGTCAATCCGCCTCTGCCGCCTCAGGTGCGCAGTGTCACCCCCCCGCCAAACCGAGGAGCGATGCCTCCTCCATCATCCTGGGACAACAACCCATCGACCAAGCGCTACTCAGGCAACCTGGACTATCACGTGCCTCGCATATCTCCTGTCCCTCAGGGGGCGTGGCCTGACAGGATCAGCCCTGTGCCCGTGGGCCACCAGCCGATCATAATGCAGGGTGCTGGGGGTAACAAGTTCACTTTTCCTCCCGGCTGGTCTCAGAACGGCTCCCCTCAGACAGAGTACATGGCGGGGGGCAGCAGACAGCCCCCTCCCCCTCCTTACCCGGTGAACCAGAGCAGCAGGCACAGTCCCACTGACCAGCAGATGCAGACGGGAGGACCTGCATCCTCACCCTCTTATGTCAATGGGGGAAACATCCCTCAGTCCATGTTAGTTCCAAACAGAAACAGTCACAACCTGGACATGTACAACATTGGTCCTCCTCAGTCCTGGTCGCAGGCCCCCATGGCCTCCAGTCACCCCCAGTCATCATCTGGCAACAGCAGCAACCAGGATCTGTCCGCGTCATGGCAGCACAACATCCCCGTCCGCTCAAACTCCTTCAACAACCACCAGCTGAACGGAAGAGCAGCCCACCCTGCCAGCTCCCAACCCTCCGCCACCACCGTCACCGCCATCACGCAGGCGCCCATCTTACAGCCCGTCAAGAGCATGCGGGTGCAGAAACCAGAGTTACACACCGCCGTCGCTCCCACACACCCCACATGGCTGCAGCAAGCTCAGCAAACCTCAGCTGCACCCGCGTACCCAGAGCCTCCAGCACCCGTCGTCGCCGAAGTCCCCAGCTACCAGGGTCCCCCTCCTCCGTACCCCAAGCACCTCCTCCAGCAGCAGGCCACCCCCAGCCCCCCTGCGTACGATCCAGGAGCCAACAAGCTGGGCACCGGCAGAGATGAAGCAGCCGAGGAGGAGAGCGGAGAGAGCTCCAAAGACAAGACGACAGAGAACCCCGAAGGCACCACGGCGGCAGAGAAGGAGAAGAAGCAGATCACAACGTCACCCGTGCCCGTACGCCGCAACAAAAAAGATGAGGAACGGAGGGGGGAATCGGGAAGAATCGCATTGTACTCTCCGCAGGCCTTTAAGTTCTTTATGGAGCAGCATGTGGAGAACATCCTGAAGAACCACCAGCAGAGGATACGGAGGAGGAAGCAGCTGGAGAGTGAGATGCAGAGGGTGAGCTGCTGTCACCTCAGTGTCTCTTTGTTCTTGTTGTAGTTGTAGTTGAATCGATTTTACTCTTCACTGTATAGATCTTTCTGCCTTTACACTTTTTCCTTGCTGTCCTGTCAGTATTAGAGTATCAGTCTCAGATTCTTTTTCACGCTGTTTTCTTGTTTCTTCGCCCTCCTTTCACTTCCTTCCTTTCTCTCCTTGCTGTCACTAACAGCTGATCTGAAAAGGTAAAAGTCACTTTGCTGCTCTTTGAAGCTGTATTTTCTGTCAATTTCTTTTTTCTTGTTCACTTGTGGTTGGAGCCTGGTGTTTGTTTTTAATTGTACTCACCATAACTTGAATTAAGGCTGAGGAATGTTGGCTAAAAAGCAATTCTCAAGACTTTTTAGTTAAGTGGATATTCACCCCATATGTGTACAAATGCATGATACTCCAAATACAATTATTTTAAGCTTTGATAAATATTCAGAGAAAAATCAGCAGTTTTGAAACATGTGTTCTATCATGTCCAAGATCCCAAAAGTTGTAATGAGCTTGTTTGAATATATAGTTACTACAATATGCACCATGTTTACAGTACAGACAACAGTAAAGAAATCAATGATTAGAAGCACAAAACACTTTTCATCATCTACTATTGTTAAGAAATGATCTGTTATCATTATTTATAGGATACTCCATCTTTTCCTCCTAAACAGAGGCTTTGCATTATTGACCTGCAGACCAGCACTTGTGCAGTAGAGATGTGACATTTACCAATGAGTCAACTTTTTTGAACTGCTCTTTTAAGTGAAAGTTAAGTGAAAAATGAGAGCCGATTCGCCGTTGTGAGTGAGCTGTTAATTTGCGAGCCATTCTTAAATGCAGATTTGTAAAATAGTACTTGTAAAACAGTTGGCACAACAGATCCTGGGTCAGTCTGGAGGGTTACAAAAAATTGCGGCTTTGGTGATCAGGATTGCGTTGTCTGAAATTGGAACGATAAATATTTCAGCTCTTATTCCAAACTTGTACCCTTGCCCAAAGAATATCAGTATTGCTGTCTGGGAAAATCGACATGTTGGATATCAGCAGAAAAATCCAATATCGTGCATCACTGTCAGTTATGTTCAGTTAGCTAGCTAGCTTATATCCTGCTGGTTACAGCACTGGATTACTGTTTTTAATAATTGGACTGTTTATGTGGAGAATCTTGCTGTATTGCACCACCCTAATTCAAATGCATGCAACTCCATTATCTCACTCATGTCACTGCTTGAGAATGATTGTTTTTGTTTGGTAGACACATGCGTGGAGTATGTTTGCATTATAAGGTCTTTTTAAAGGTGTAGTGTGTAGAAGTCGGCAGCATTTCGCCAAACAGATACAGTGAATAAAGGATGTAATGTTTGGATTGGTATGTAAAGTCCATCAAAATAGGTGAACACTCATCCACATAAAATTTTCATTTTCTTTTATTGTTGGAAAAAGCTTTTTATTTTTATGTACTGCGCGTCTCCCCTCTGTGGAGACTGACATAACAATCTGCCATGTTGTCTACTGGTGAGTTTTGGGGACAAAAAGAGCGAATTTGAAGCTCAATTTTGTTTGCTTGCGTTACTAAAAGTTTACAAAACCTATACTCATCATCTTAATTGACCTATAATCTATCAAACAATAGTTACAAATATGAATGGAAAATCCTTATAACTGTTGTAAATAATGCCCTGTTCACGATCCTTTTTGGTCTTCACCTGCCCCCGTCTCGTATTGATGTGATGTTTTATTAACAGACAGGTTCATTCCAAAATCTGAACACTAGATGTTGCTAAAATGCCAGTTTTTACACACTGCACCTTTAAATGTGTTTACTTAAACTCTGTTTATTATATTGGTTTGTTTTACTGATCTAGAACTTTCTTAGAGGGCCCCTCTGTGCTTCCTTTGCTAATCACTCGAGGATCCTCCTTATCATGTATACTCATATTTTTTCCAAGTCCAAATCCTCTAATCTTAAAGGCTTTTTACTTCCTAACGAGGGCTGCATGTGTGTTTTTCCTGCACCTTGTTGTTGCAGTTTTGCATCGTAAAGACGATTCACTGTTGTCGATGTCCTTTGTTCAGGTTGGTTTGTCTTCAGAAGCTCAGGAGCAGATGCGCATGATGCTCTGCCAGAAAGAGTCCAACTACATCCGGCTGAAGCGAGCCAAGATGGACAAATCCATGTTCAAACGAATCAAGACCCTTGGTATCGGAGCTTTCGGTGAGGTCTGCTTGGCCAGAAAGGAGGACACGGGGGCTCTGTACGCCATGAAAACCCTGCGGAAGAAGGACGTGCTGCTCAGGAACCAGGTGGCCCACGTAAAAGCAGAGAGGGACATCCTGGCCGAGGCCGACAACGAGTGGGTGGTGCGTCTGTACTACTCCTTTCAAAACAAGGACAACCTGTACTTTGTCATGGAGTACATACCTGGGGGGGACATGATGAGCCTCCTCATCCGGCTCGGTATCTTCAGAGAAGAACTGGCCCAGTTCTACATCGCAGAGCTCACCTGTGCCGTGGAGAGCGTCCACAAGATGGGCTTCATCCACCGAGACATCAAGCCGGACAACATCCTCATAGACAGAGATGGACACATAAAGCTGACAGACTTTGGGCTTTGCACAGGCTTCAGGTGGACACACGACTCAAAGTATTACCAGAGTGGTGAGTATGGCTGATGTCTTATCTGCTTCCCCAGGTTAAGAAAAGACATGACTGTGGGTAATTTAAAAAAAGGAACCCTAAACATTTTAAATGCAGTGATCTTTGCTGCTTTTGTAATGTATGAAAAGTCTGATGTAAATATATTCTGTACTTTTTTCACTCTAACATGACGTATCTATTCAGTTTGTTCAAGTTGATGGGATACTTTTTAACCAGCTAGTTTCAGTCGGGTTGGGTACCGAATTAGGTACTTTAAGAGGTACCAACCGAATTCTGTAGGTACTACTGAGTACCGATTCACGTAAAATCAAAAGGTGCCATGTTTAGGTACCTAAACACATCCTTGTGACTGTGAGGGAGTGGAAGAAGCAGGCATGCTATTTGGTAGAGTGGGTGAATTTCCATACCGAACTTGAACACAGCATGTTGTTCATGTTGAAGAAGTTTTTGGGACAACTACAGTGTTACAATACAAACAGTTAAATGTTGTTTTGATATATATCTGTCAAATTTTACGTCTTGAGAAATAAATTTACATTGAAAAAATTTGAGATCTTAATATTAAACAAATTAATATTTATTACCCCATAAACACACACAAAAGTACCGAAAATTGGTACGGTTGAGTACCGATACCGATTCCCAGGTACCGGGCATCAGTATGGTATCGGTTCAAATGTGAAAGGTACCCATCCCTAATTTTCAAGCACCTAAAGGCAGTCAGGAGCATTGTGGAGCTGTCATAACATCAGAGTTATAACCTTTGATTTAGTGCTTGCAGAAGTCTAAAATAAACCAATTTACTTTTGTTTGGATTCAAGCACTGAAGTCATTTGCCTCAAATACTTAATACTGTTTCTTAAGACCAAAAATTCAGCTTAACTAAGTCTGAACTGCACTCTGTGGTTCTCAAATGACAAACCTTGAGGAAAGTCCAGGTGAGCCTTTGGAAATTGTACAATTATATTTCTACCATAACTATACAGCAGTGCTCCCAAATCACAAACTTGCGCAAAGACAGTACCAACATTGTCGAGGGTGTTATTGTCAAGAAGTTGAAAAATGTCCCTATTACTTACTGTTAACAAATTCTTGGAAAGATCCCTAGATCCACTTTGGGATTTGGATTCCCACCTACATCCAGTCACATCTCCTTGTGCCATGACCAACATTCCCTAAAAATGCAATTAAAAGCTGTTGAGATCTTTTTGAGTTATTTGCTTAAATGTGGAAAACTGCTCTAGCTCACAATGTTAACAAATCCTCAAAAAATGACCAACATTCCCTGAAAATTATATTAAGATGGGTTTCTTACGTTTGATGTTATTCTGTTCACAAAGAAAGAAAGAATAAACGAAAACAGGCATAAACACAACCTCCTTAGTGAAGGTTAAAGCAGTTTTTCTCTTATTTTATTTTATTATATTTATTTTACAGTACCTTGTATGGTCCAGTATCCATGTTCGACTGCAAATTCAGTAAGATTTAAAAATACTTATAAATCCCTCAGGGACATCAGTATTTATCAAATACAATCAAAATGTCATACTTTTTGATTGTAGTACCTTTTGAAGAAAAAAACTGAATCGCGTAGTTGAATGGATCAATCCAGTGTTAACATCTGCGTTAAAACTGTCAGAAACTCATTTTGTAACTTAACAAGATGACAAATGGTCACATCACAGGGACAGAGGCAACAGAAACTGTTTTTTAGGTTAATTTAAAAGAAAGAAAGGCATCATCATATAATCAAATGTACCTGAAACCCAAATAGTTCTTTAGTTGTCATCTTTTAGTAGATCCAAATAACGGTTTAGACTGATAGAACAGCATAGCACATATTATAGAGGCTTCCCCTCATGTGAACACGGTGTGCTTTGAGATTTTGCTGTGATCTCTTGTGTTGGCAAAAAAAGTTTAAAAACACTGACATAGGTACACGAAATTCAAAATGCAATCAGTTTATACTGATTTCACTCACAATCCAATTGGATTGGATATGGCAAAAACATCATGTCACGATTTTTTAAAAATAAAATCACGATTTTATCACGATTCTTTTTTACTTTGATTTTTCTAGACTAATTGGTAGGGATGTCCCGATCCGATATTGATATCGGATATCGGTCAAAAAAACAAATATCAGATTATATCGGCCTGCATCCTAAATCTCTGATATCAGCACTCCGATACAAGCAGTCCATTCTAATATATTTATTTTTATTTTATTCAGTTGTAGAATATGCTTATGTTTAAGTTCAACACAGTGGTTATTTTGCAATTGGTGAAATATGTTTTTGTTTGATTTATTGAGGTCACTTTTCAGGGTCTTCTAATATTTTTATTCATGTTGTTTTAATTGTAGTATATTCTTATGTTTAAGGTTAAAATGTATTTAACCTATTGGTTAATAACAAATGGGTCAGTTTTTCTCATACCTACTATTGCTGACTACTGTTCTCTGTTTGAGTAATCTGACCTGATCAAGCCTTTTCTTACAGTCCATACTACAAAATAGGTAATAAAAGTCTGTGTGATTCCTGCTGATATCGTATCGGATTGATATCGGTATCGGCCAATACTCAAGGCTGCAATATCGGTATCGTATCGGAGGTGAAATAGTTGTATCGGGACACCCCTACTAATTGGCATGTTTGACCATTTTTTCCCTATGATTAACATATAAAACATGTAAAACCCTAAAAGAAAAAAAAAGGACAGTTAAAGCCAAAGAGACTTTCTGAACAGGTTTTAATTTAAATAGTGCAGTTTTTATGAAAATGTGCAATAAATGTAAACATAAAAGGTAATGAGCAACAATATCAACATCATCTCTTAAAGTGCAACAATTTAAAACAAATGTTATCTCACTGCAATGTCTATAATCTGAGTGAATAGTACAGCTGCTTTAGAACAGATTTTTGTTCAGACATCTTCAAGCTTTTATCTCCCTTTTTCTTTCCGTCATGGCTTCAAGCTACATAACCAAACAGGAGATACTACCATGCACTGCGCATAATGTGCTACAATTGGCTCGTCGTGTGCGTGTCAAAGTCTCTGTGCACACACAGACGATCTGAGGGCCTTTGATATTAACGATATTAAATCGTTATAATCCTTAACGATTTTATATGGTCATATCGCACACCCCTAAGACAGATGTTGTTCTCCTTTTTGTGATGACTTATGGTTTAAAATATATATATGTTTAAATGACAATATTGTTCAATACCATAAAACTCTGAATACTCCAAGACTTTTAACTTCAGATCCAGTTAAATGTAATTGTTTGCATGTTCAGCTAATAAATCCAAAGCTAAGAAAACAATCCAAAAACTGTCAACTGTGTATCCAGCAGTCAATCAGATAAATGATGAGATGTTTTAATGACATGCATGCCTAATGTTAGTGTTGTTGGCATTGATATTCTATCCTGCTAGTTTAATGTCTACATTCTTGTGTTAAACATTTTAAATTGCTTCTGTGGTTACACATGAGTAACCTGACATGAACCATCTTTTAAATCAGAAATGTCTGTTTCTGTGAAATACTATCCATGCCATCTGCTTGAATTTTTGTTTACATCTGGGCTGTAGAGCTTTAGGTAAAAGCGATGTAATAGGGATTTAGTGGGACTATAGTGGCCTCTAGTGGTGGGCACCTCCTTTACAGTTAAGACAGTTTGACCAAGAGTGTCAGCCTTAAATTATTACAGATTATTTTAAAGAACTAATGACTCTGGTGACAACGCCTGCATCATCTGACTGAAACATCCCACATGCTTTTTATATTAACCAAACATTAAAGTAACAGAATCATCAGAGAAGCACTGAAGCTACACCCTCTGAGCTTTGTGATACGTCTGTCCAGGTGACCATGTGAGGCAGGACAGCATGGACTTCAGTAAAGAGTGGGAAGATCCCACAAACTGTCGCTGCACGGATCGTTTGAAGCCTCTGGAGAGGAGGAAGGCCCGGCAGCACCAGCGCTGTTTGGCTCACTCACTCGTGGGAACGCCAAACTACATCGCACCTGAAGTCCTGCTCCGAACAGGTACAGTCGCTAGTAACCAGGTGGTTTATGGTTAAATCAAAAGCTTAAGTTTTATGTCAGCAAATTACATTTTTTCTTCTTCTCATTCTTCTTTTATTTACTGTAGCAGAGCTAGAGCTGGGCGTTAAATCATGTTTCAGTGTTAACTCTTACTTGCCCAGTCCCACCAGTGGGATCAAAATACCCCGTATTTTTAAATGATTGGCATTTACAAACCATTTCTCCTATCCAGCAACAGAAAACACTGGTGTAATTGTTAGATTTGTAAGTGTCTGAGGGTACCTAAATGTATCACAAGTAATGTCAACAAGATATTACAAGAAACAGGAGAAAACCGCTGAATTTCATGAGAGGTTATCAACATCGCCTAATTCTAATGTCCTCTTTGGAAGTTTGCAGAAAATAAAGCGTTTGCTGTGGCTGAATTCTGTAAAAACACAAAAACATGACACTTTTTACTGCTTTCAGCAAGACCTGAATGATTCACATACTTCTTGAAGTTTAAAAAAATCTTTGAATTTTTGTCCCACGGCAGTGTCTTGCAGGCTCAGAGCGTTCAGCTGTAATAAGTGCTGAGCAGCGACTCTGCTGTCAGTGATTTGAAAACCTGTTACCGTGCAAAGTTTTCCAGCAAAATGCCGTTTTTACAAAGGAAAGAGTGTTTTACAGATTACATCTGCAGTGTAGACTGTAAATTAATATTAATGTAACTATATTAATGATATAATAAATATTTAGAGAAAAAATATGTTCATTTTTCTTTTCTTATTAATTATTTTTATTATATTGAGTTACATCAATCAACAGCCATGGTTGTCCTGAATCTATAGAGGTGCTGGACTTCAGACATAAATAAGACCACAGTGAGTAAAAATGTGGCAAAAACCGACGAGAAACTGCTTGGGATAGTAAGAGTTAATAACCATAACTGTCTCCCACTATAATGAAAATAATCAAAGTTGGAATCATTTGTCCTGTTTGAGTTTCGGCCTGTAGAGTCGTCACAGTGAGCATGTTTTTGCTGCGGTGTGATTGACGTTTGATCTCCTGCAGGATACACGCAGCTCTGCGATTGGTGGAGCGTTGGCGTCATTCTGTATGAAATGGTCGTCGGGCAGCCTCCCTTCTTGGCGACCACGCCCCTGGAGACGCAGCTGAAGGTATGTGAGGCACCTGCACTTAAAGGGGTAGTTCAGTTTATTTTAAGTGGGGTTGTATGAGCTCCATATGGCCAGTAAAGACATTAGATGCTCTCATTTCCCTCAGTAAGCCAGAGTCTGTATTTAGTGTTGTCTATTTCTTCGTCTTGTCTGTGACGAAGAAATAGACGCTAACAGTAAAGTACCGTACCAAATTCAAAGGGTATTTTATCCGCCATCAAGAAGGGGGCAGAGTGATTCAGCAGCTCACAGTAGTGCTGTGCGGAGGGATACATGACACGAGTTAGCTAGGTCCAGATAAACAAGATTCAAATTTATTAGTGTCCCCAGAGGGCAAATTGGGTTGCAGCGGGATGCACAAAAAGCACACAAGACATGAAATTACAGTATAAAAAATATGTATATAACATACACACAGGCAATACCACTGAGCTATCTGCCAGCACACACCATTCATCATTAAAATAATGCCAAAATAGTATTAAAAAATATCAAAATGCAGGGTCCAGGCACGCAGTGACCATTAAAGTGCACAAATTTATAGCAAGACACAGTGTCCAGTAAGTACAGTGTCTCGAAGAGTGGCTAGGTGCCGGTGAGATCAACCACATAACATCACTAAAGTAGCAGACACAAACTAAGATCATTACTTTCTTCTCTCAGCCTCATTCAATGCTTGAATGGAGACAGGAACAAAAGAGTGTTTGTACCTGTTTGAGTGGGGTTGTAAACTTTATATTTCCAAAAGGTTAATGCACTTAAAACACGCATATGTAGCGTACTCTGTGTGGTACTGTGGTATTACTTTTTTGATTTGACTTCTTGGAAGCAAATACCCTTTGTATTTGGAGCTCATACAACCCCACTTCAAAAATACTGAACTATCCCTTTAACTTTTTCGCATCCTCAAACTTCTCTGAGTCTCAGGTCGCCTCTGTGTCCTCGCAGGTGATAAACTGGAAGAGCATGCTGCACATCCCCCCGTCGGCCAAGCTCAGCCCCGAGGCGTCAGACCTCATCGTCAAGCTGTGCCGCGGCCCCGAAGACCGCCTGGGCAAGAACGGCGCTGACGAAATCAAAGCGCACCCGTTCTTCAGGGGCATCGACTTCTCCAGCGACCTGAGGCAGCAGGTGGCGCCGTACATCCCCACCATCGCCCACTCCACAGACACCTCCAACTTCGACCCGGTGGACCCCGACAAACTGTGGAGCAGCGACAGCGACGGCGAGGACAACCACAACGACACCCTCAACGGCTGGTTCCGCAACGGGAAACACCCCGAGCATGCCTTCTATGAGTTCACCTTCAGGCGCTTCTTCGACGACAACGGCCACCCCTACAGCTGCCCAAAACCCATCGGGTACGAGGACTTTAACGAAGACGAGGCAGACGCGGAGGGCGCCGTGCAGGAGGCAGCCGGAAGCTCAGCCAATCAGAGCCGAGACCTGGTCTTTGTGTAGCCGCTGAGCCGACTTGTACATACGACTGATGAGGGTGTTTGTGTGTGAAGGTAAAGCCTTGAACGTGGTGCGTTTCTCTCACCATGGAGCTCGAACATGGAAAGTGAGAGCTATGTGTTCCAGGTAGCAGCTGGTAAAGTCAGGGTACCTGGAGATCGTCCGACTCCCCAGCAGGAAAGTCGGCGTTCCCAGCGATCTTTCTAATTTGCAGCTCTTAGAATCCAAGATCAGCTGGAACGCACCAATAGGAGAGTATGTTTATAGGAACAGTCAGAAAACTCTGCAGCACAGAAAAGAGCGATGAAGGCATCCGACGTCACAAAAACTCACACATTTGGCTTTCTGGTCAAATTTGGAAAAGACAAAAAGTACCCATTCAAAGGAGAGTTTAAGCTCACGCCACAGAGCCTTTAATTTCTGTTATGTTGTGAAAATAAATCCTAGCTACATCAATACAAAAACAAAAATATAATGCTTGTAACATTTCATAATCTCCTTTTCCCTTTAAATTTTGGCCTGTGCACAGTCAAGGTCAAGGTAAACTTTATAGACCCTTATGGGAAATTTGTCTTGGGCATTGTGCTACATTATTGTTTCACAGGGCAGAGAAATAACAAAAATAGATAAAATAACAATCACTTAAAAGACAAATTGACAAAAATTGACAGTTGACTTTGATGCACTGATGCCACGTCTTTATCACCACTGCTGCCAACAAGAGCCTTAAAGCTGCGTTCACACCAAATGCAACTTCACGGCCGTAATCACGTCGCCCACTGAAGTTGTGTGGCATGTCCATAAATACCTCATTTTGGTCACTGTTGCCAGTCGTCGTGGCTCAGTGACGTCACATCCGTTCAAGTTTCACCGCGATCATGTCTTATATTATATTAGGATGTATAAGCGAACATTATTCCAACTGTATCCTTGTCACTTACCTATCAACCACAAAACACTGCAGCTGATGAGCCTGCAGCAGCATCGTCTGTGAGTTCTCAGCGGTCCGTCTAGGCAGAACTAATGTGCCCACTGACTAATGTTTCCCACACGGACATGGATTTTAACTCTGTAGTCCAGAACAAAAACTGTTAAGGGTACCATCACTCACGCACTACATTGCGTGAAAAGATAAATTTTTTTCTTTGGCAACACGCAATGAGCGAAGTGATCGCCTGAACACTACTGTTGCGTTGCCGGTGGGTTAACCCCGCCCCATAGTGGCTGTACATTGACTTTACATGGAGAGTGATCGCAGAGGATGCTCAAGTCCCGTTCGGTGTGTAGGGACCATTATGGTATGTTCACACCGAACACGACTTGGGCGACACGACAGCTTCTAGTTGCGATCAGGCACGACGAGCCCTCCTGTGATGCAACGCCATGAACTCAGGAGTGAAGCAAGACCAGAAACCAACAAAATGTTGGAGTATCTCTTTAATACTCTCGGAACAGTTGGTTTCTCTGAGCTAATACTTTATTTTTTAACAGACGAGAAGGTTTTTAGTTCACACCTTTACGTGTTTTGACGGAGCTCTTTCGCCGTCATCAGAAGTGTCACCTGATGTTAGCCTGACTCGTCTTTTCAGCTGATCTTAAGGAGGCGTGATCATCCTGTCATCCTGAGTTGACGGGTTGACCACGCCTCCTCCAGGATGGCGCTCCAGGTGTGGGACAGCATGTACGCCCCCTCGTCCCGGTTCATCGTCCTGTGGTCAAGCTTCATGATTTCGATTGCTTCCATGATCCAGCGTCGGTGTTTATTACTCTGTTATTCCAGCCCATGACGGGATTTTCCCTCGTGACATGGCCTGTGATGGCTAACTTGGCATGTCCTTGTAAAGCTTTTTCTTTTGTTGCTTGTGTCTTAATCCGTTTTCTTTACATAGTCTTTTTTGTTTTTCTTTTTCAGAAAAACGTGTAACGGTATGAACTAAAAAACTTTGAAAAAAAAGAAAGTATAACCAGATTATTGACATAAACATAATGAACTTTCTCAGACTGAATAGTGAGTCACTCTGCTCTTCTAACTCTGACCAGGAAAGCAAATAAGTGAGTTTTCTGTAAATGACGGACTTTTTTTTATAGGACGTGCTGCAGAAAAAAACTAAATAAAGTCACGATTTTCTCTTTTCTGAATCATCACCCCCTTTAAGCCTTAATTTATTGAAGAAAACTGTACCTGGTGACTCGAGTGTAGAAGCTGGAAAGTGTTGGGAGGTCTGTCGTTGGAATTCCATTTATGGGTTAATTTATATTTTAATGTCTCGTTGTGACGGGGGATATTTAGTGTTGTGGCTGGTAGAAATTTGCAGGGATAAATTGCTCTAAATCTTCATTGCTGTGCCTTTATTTTTGATCTTTTTGTTTCTCTTTCACCAAATATCCAGAGGGGTTAATAATCAGAGTTAAAATGAGAGTTAGACGTAGCTGATTGATCTACAGTGCAGTAGGTTTGTGTTGTCGTTTTATTTTTCTAATTTATGCCTAAAAATGTATTTATAAATTAAGTTGTACACAGTCGATGTAAATATTCTCTTCCCTGTCTGCTGATTTGTTTCTTTAGGGCAGGCCCTCGTCAGTGTCCTCGCTGCTGCTGCCTAATGTTCGATTTTGTCTCTTCATCATGCAACACACAAGCAAACACTAACGCTCACCTTTCTGGGTAGATCTGACTCTTTTATAACTCAACCAAAGCACTACGTAGTCTCTCTTTTTTGCTATAACACATTAAGGAAAAAACTGTCTAGACTTTAAGCTGCCTGTCGGTCGATGTTTTCGCTCCGATGTTAAAGAAAGACTGGACTGACCTGCTCACATATCATGAGGAATTGAATTTTAGGAAAAGATCTGAATGTAGTTACAGACTCCTCTCGTTGACCACTGGCGCTCTGCACTGTTTTCATGTTTTCAATGTAAGAGAGAGATTTTTTTTTATTTTTGTGTACATTGTTGGGTACAGGGACGAGGGTGAGAAATAAAGAATGTAAGGAACAAATCACATTTTACACACCCACACCATCCTGACTGATTTCTTTATTGCTTTTAGTTGTGAGAGAAAAAAAATGATTCACATAAGAATCTGGATTTTTTATTTTATGATTTTTAAATTGATTTTTTTTTTTCAAATTTAAATGCTTCATTTAATGGTACGGCCACACCGGATGGGAATTCGCAAAGACGCACGTTGAGATTACATACAAAGTCAATGCAAAGACGCGTTTGGACGCAGATTCGCCCCGGGTGGCGCGTTTGGTGTGTTTGGCGCGGCGCGTATGGAGTCTAACGCCTCTACCCTCGAGTTGAAAATATTTAACTTTCGACGCAAATTCGCATGACGCTGTACCGCGGCAGCCAATCAGCGATGACATTCCCCCCGACATCATTGATTTGATGACATGTGACTCTCCGGCCACCTGCTCCGGCTCAAGCCCTGCCGAAAGATGGAGGAGAGGTTTATCTGCGCTGTTTGCCATCATCCGGAGCTATACGATTCGACGTGTGTACTCTACAGAGACCGGAACAAAAGGAGCAGGCTTGGGTGAAAGTCTCTGAGGAGACAGGTTTTGAAAGTAAGTTCTGTAAATATTCCTTTCCAGCTGGATTTACCTGCACGGGTCATCCCTGAGTCCGATTGGCTTCGGCTCTCTACTCCGCTTGTGCAGTGACGTGTGTTGCCCCTCAGCTTGTCAAAAAGGTCCAGCGTCGAGCCGCAGCGCGTCACAGAGACTACACTCGTTTAAATTAGCTAATTCACGTCTGGTGTGGCCGTGGCATTAGTCTGTGTGAATGAGCTGGTCCAGAAAAAATTTCCCCCTTTTTTCCAGCAGAGGGCGACATGTTTTTCTTCATCCATCTTTTCCATCATTCTATCTCATTTTGTCAGAAGGGTTTCAGATGTCTTCTATACTGATTATCGCTGCTTTTAAATGCAGTCCGGGCTTTTGAAGAGAGAGTATAAACAGCTGGTTAAAATATATTCCTGAAAAAATCCTAAAAACAGACTCACATGTGATGTGTATTTTCCTGATATAGTCTGTAGGCATCATCATTGTTCATCTTTTTCACTGGTGTTAAAAAAAGCGAACTAAAGATTGCAAAAATCGTCAATATTGTAGAATCGCAATCCAAATCGAATCGGGAGAAAAGTGAATCGTCCCAGCCCTAATTACTATCAAGCAGAAAATGAAGAACAGCGGCTGCATTTGGGATCATCAGGGGCTCAAAAAAAAAAATCACATTTTTGTTTCTCTCATTAAAAGTAGCCTGACTTTATTTTAAAACAGGTGTTAATATAAACCCAACATCCACTTAATATGCTGCTCCAGTTAAACTGCTCAATGGTGCAGATAGCTGATCAGCATATCACACGGCAGTAACTCAATGCAGTAAAGGCTAGGATGTGCAGCTTTGTTTAGGGTCTCGTTATTTTGGTCCTGATTTCCAGCAGATCAAATAATTGTGAAATGTTTATTATTCTCAACTGGATAAAAGTATGAACAAAAGTGCAATCATTAGGAGTTAAATCAACATTTATATAAACCAAAACATTTTGCCAATCATTTCTTCGGCTCTGCTTGTCAGACTTTTAACTTGCACCTGCAGATTGAGCAACAAACTGTTGCCGGTGATTAACTGAAGTCCACTGATCCCACGTGATGATATCCGTGACAGAAGGATGTTGGTTCTTAATGCAGTGCTGCCTAAGGGATTGAAGGTCATGGGCATTCAGTGTTAATTTTCAGTCTTACTGCTTACATGAAGAGATTTCTCCAGATTCTCTGAATCTTCTTTTTTTTTTTACCTCCACCAAGAAGGTTGTTTTTGCCAGAATACCTTGTTTGTTTGTTAGCAAGAAGAAAAAAACTTCAGGACAGATTTTGCTGAAATTTTCAGAAGATGTTGGTAATGACCTGAATGGTTAGATCCAGATAACAGCCATTAGCGAACAATTATTTATGATCAATAACTGTCTAACTAATAATAATACACAGCCTGGCCGAAAAAAAAAAGTGTCGCCACCTGGATTTAACTAAGCCAACAGGTACGAGCCTCCTATTGGATATTTACTGCATGGGTGATTATCTTTCAGCTAAAAACAAGTTATTTACCCCCAGCTGATGAAATGAGTAGCTTCTCATTTCTTAAACAACCACGTCAGAGAGACATCCTGTGGTCATGGAAAAGATGTTAGTCCATTTAAGAAGGGTCAAATCATTGGCATCAAGCAGAGAAAACATCTATTGAGATTGTAGAAACCACTAAAACTGGGTTAAGAACTATCCAACGTAATATTAAAACCGAAAGGATAGTTGGGAACCATCTTGTAAAATCACTTAAATGTTTGGCTAAATCAAATCGAAGAAAAACAACAGTAGAACTATGGGGTGTGTTTAACAGTGAAAGAAAGAGCATTTCCCCATGCACAATGTGAAGGGAACTCAAGGGATTGGGACTGAAAAGCTGTGTCGTCGTCAGAAAACCACTAATCAGTAAGGCTAACCAGAAAAAAGACTTCAGTTTGCTAAGGAACATGAATATTGGACTGTGGAGGACTGAAAGAAGGTCTTGTGGTCTGATGAGTCCAGGTTGACCCTGTTCCAGAGTGATGGGAGCATCAGGGTAAGAAGAGAGGCAGGTGAAGTGATGCACCCATCATGCCTAGTGCCTACTGTCCAAGCCTGTGGGGGCAGTGCTGTGATCTGGGACCTTACAGAAGTTTATTGAAACAATGCCACAGCAAACACGTGCCTGTAATCAAAGCTAAAGGAGGAGCAAGGTGGTGACTTTTTTATGGCCAGGCAGTGTATCAACATGATTCTGCCCGCTATGATTGGGTTTTCAGGGTTATGAATCATATTATGATGGCAACTTTATCACAGAACTATTGCTTATAGATGTAACAGCAATATATGAGAGAATCTGGGGAAACCTCTACATTGAAGCGAGTTAGGTACCTTGGCGAAGGTTGTGCTCTCCGAATGCTTTCTAGTTTGTTTTGTCCTCATTGCCAGCAGATTAACCCTTTCATGCATGGTGTCCACTACAGTAGACAGATATTTGAAGTACAAGTCATACCCTCTAGGTTGCAGTACCATGTCCAACCACCAGGTGGTCAATTCCTAAACCATTGTCTTAAATTCCATAAAATTTTATCTTTGTGCATTTTTACCATACTGAGATATTACATGTTAAATCTAAATTAGGAAACAAAGGGCAAAATGGGTATTATGCCATCTTCAGATTTCACATAACTTTGTATGTTTATTTTCAGTGTTTGTGTTATTCACAAATGTTTGATAAAAAAGTTTGATAAAACAGCAATAGCTCATTCATGTTTGTAAAAGACGTGTTTGTGGATTTTTATGAAATTCCACTGAATTACAGTTTAAACTGTTAATGCATGATGCCCACTGTCATAGACAGATGCATAACTCCCTCAAAATATAAAACTTAAAAAAATGGACATGATTTTTGACTTCTATGAAAGTTTAAAACAAAACATTTAAAGAGGACATATCATGCTTGTTTCTCCTTTTCACTATGCCAGACTAGAATGCCTGTAAAGCATTTCTGCCCTCAATACAAGTCATTTACTTCCTTCATTGCCCCACAATAGCGTTCTCAAAATCCTCATTTTAGGCCATTATCAAGCTCTCGTTGAAACACAAGGATCTCAGGATGACCTACAGTTACCTCGCAACGTCACAGCCCTTTGTGCTCTGATTGGTCAGTTCTATCGGGGGTTGAGCCAGCCTGTCCTTCTTCTTCTACTGTATTTTCTGGCAGGCTCAAAGCAGCGACCGTGTATTGAGTCCCCCTACAGGCCAGAGCTGCTAATGAGTGAGTGTGAGCTAGGGAGCTATATACTGCTGCTGGTGGATGTGTTCCTCTGTGACGGTTTTGTGGCTAACGGACATCACAGAGGAGGAAGTGTTTTATCAGATTACTCCAATAAAAAGAAAGGTACCTCGTGATGTCATGACGATTTAAATCTCGCGGACATCTCGCAATGACCTATTTTCAGAGGCATCAAATCTCGTTCTAGGATATCAGAAAAAATACAATATCTCATTTTTTGAAAATTAAGGGGGTGTAAGGTCTTGTTTTCAAATTTATTATATGTAAGTATTAAATCATGCATCAGCATGATATGTCTCCTGTAAGAAAGTAGTCCTTTGGGATTTAATGATTCATGCATGAAAGGGTAAAATTATTGTAAAATGTTGATATTTGTCAACTGGATAATCAAAGTATTCAATAAGTGCTTTCAATAGCAGTTAAATCAACATTTATATAAGCGTTTATATAGGAGTTTTAACTTGCTGTAGATGTAGCGATAAACTGTTAAAAGTGTTTCTGCCCTTTACAGAACGATGGCAGATTATAATGCAGTGCTGCCTGAGATGTAGGAAGTCATGGGCATTCAGGCATGGGTTCCAGTCTTGCTTACATTCTAGATTCTCTAAATCTTTTGATATCGTGTACTGTGGATGATGAAATCCACAAATTTTACTGCAGTTTTACTTTGATAAAATATTCAACTGATCAGCTTTTTGCTCAAGCATTTACTGGCTCTGTGATTTTTGATCATTCCTCAACTTCACAGGGCCACATAGAGAAGCAGACATGCTCACACTCATGCCTAAGGACAATTAGAGTCATTAATTAACCTAATGAGCATGTTTCTGATCTGTGGGAGGAAACTGGAGGACTTGGAGAAACCCCTGCATGCACAGAGAGAACACAGCTGTTTTGAGCTGCCTTTCCATGAAGCAGTCCGATCAGTTCGGCTCAGAACAGCCAAACTTCCTGCTGTTTCAGTCGTTGGATGAGAAGAAAATGACCCTAAAGAACAGACCTGTGCCGTCACCCTTTTTGACCCTCCTCTGAAGAAGTGCTGAGGGTGACCGACTGACCCTAAAAGTGGAGCTTAAAGCGCACGCCTGGACCTGGGTTAAGGTGCACCACGTGAGAACCACTGGTCTGATCACTCACAAAACCAAAACTAAATTTACCGACATTTTCATCAACAAATAAAAACTAGACTAAAATGTTTTACAGAGACTTAATCCAATCGGACCTAATTTGGTCATGTAGAAAGTACAATTAAGGAATATATCCAATCACAGCTGCCTTAGCTTCATGGTGGTGGGATAAGTTGGAGCGATCCAATCAAAGCTGCTCTCTTTATGAACTGATGTATTCATGTAGAGCAGGTTCACTGTTTGTTGTCAGTTCTGGTATTGTAACTGAGATGCTCTGCTAGGTAGCCTAAATAAAGGTGACTGCATTTCACACAAAAGTTCAATTTGTTTCTGTTCATTTATTCATTCAAACTGTATTCACATTCAAGAAAGGGTTATTAGATGTTTCATTTTATCCAAGTGTGAAACATGACTTCAGAAATTCAAGGAAATGTAAAAAAAAAAATTTAAAAAAAGCCTTACACGCAACACTTGGTATCTTAGTCAACTAAACTTGCAGTAGATTTCAGCAACTAAAACTAAACTTCAAATTAAAATAATTTCAGATGACTAAATTCTAACTACAGCTAAAAGATATTTAAAGACAATAACTAAAAAGTGCTGTCAAAATTGACACTGCAGTCAACAAATAAATTAGTAGCTTAGTGAACAGGCTTAGAGATTTTGCTTTCCACAAATTTGTTGCTTTTGTAAAAGAATTTGTTTCATACCTAAAGTCCCTGAAAATGAAAACCCCAAAGCCAGACTTATACGAATTGTTTAACCAGCTCCCTACAGACCTCAATACTTGATTTTCCATCTTATATGTTTAATTTTTCTTTTTCTTTTTAGTATTTATTTCTAAACCTTCTTTGTTTTGATTTTGTATTTGTCTTTTTTTTATTAATATTCTGCTTCCTTAGGTGATGTATGCCAAGTTGACACACCGAATATGTATTTACCATATGTGTTCTGTAAAAAGCAATGTTATATCAATAAAGGTGGAAAACAAGATTTTCTTTCTCTCATTTTCTGCTGTGAGCAGCAGTGGAGGAGCTGCTGTGGTCTGTAGCGACATCTAGTGGTGAACTTAAATTCTGCACCCGACCTCACAGCTCCACTGACCCCCTCTAACAAACCACAACTACAACTTTGTAGAAACATAAAACAAAACATGGTTCATGTGAGGATGCTGAAAACACACAGGTGTCAGTAAAAAGGATGTGTGGTTGAGTTTGCACGACTGACAGCTAAACAGCCCTGTCAAATCTGCAGAGCCTGAACTCACGTTAGGACTTTTTATTTCCACTTGTACTTAAAAATGATAAAATAAAAATCTCTCACTGTTGTCTTTCCTGGTTTTAACCTCGACCTGTCGATTAGAAACACCTGCGTGTGGGAGCAGAACAGAGATGAGGAGATAATAGATGAAACAATTTATTTTTTATTTTGTCTTGTTTATTTTTGCTTGACTTTTGGTGGGAGTCAAGGTAACCTGTTCTTTTTTAATCATATTGTTTTTTTAATCCCTTCACTATATTTCATTTGTATTTTACAACCAACTTTAAAGGAACACTACACCCAAACAATGATTTGGCCTCATTTTCTACTCACCCTCATGCTGAACAACACTGTGGAGTAGTTTTGGAACATCTAGGATGCAGCCGGAGATCTGGGGGGATCCTCGCTGTCCACTGATATTGATATCATGACTTCGGTCGGAGCCCGAACAGTGTCCTTAAAAGTCCACAAAAAGTCCACAAAAAGTCCACAAAAAGTCGGCAATATTCCTCCATACTGCTCGTGCGCTGACCAAACAAAGGAATGCGCACTCTGCAATAACTAGGAGCGTAGAAAAAGAAACAAGAACCCAAGAAATCCCACATTCTGCTGACCCCTCTTGTGTCTGTCCACGGCTCCGTCGCTCACAGCAGAATGTAAGATTTCTTGTTCTACGCTCCTAGTTATTGCAGAGTGCGCATTCCTTTGTTTGGTCATCCGCGGCTCCCGTAGTCACCCATAAGAGTATCATTGAAATGCGAAGTATTACTGTTTAGGTTACAAACATGTGCTAAATGATGTCGTTTCGAGTAAATGGTGGACGTTACCCGCTCAGGACACTTGGATTACAGCGCACGAGCAGTATGGAGGAATACTGCCGACTTTTTGTGGACTTTTAAGGACACTGTTCGTTCGGGCTCGTATCTAAGTCATGATATCAATGGCAGTGGACAGCGAGTATACCCCCAGATCTCCGGCTGCATCCTAGATGTTCCAAAACTACTCCACAGTGTTGTTCAGCATGAGGGTGAGTAGAAAATGAGGCCGAATCGTTGTTTGGGTGTAGTGTTCCTTTAATATGTTGCTTTGGTAAATAAAGACGAAAAAACAACTGTTTCTGAAGAGAGTTGAGGGGCACAAGTTTCAGAGTAATCTGTTTAAGGAACTTTTTATCAAATGAAGAAATGTCTCGTGAAATATTTAAGTATAATTTACACTGGAAAAAAACCTGGACCCCGACTGAGGAAAAGTGTTTCTAGCTGCTGATTCTGCTGAGGAGAGTGATAGACCAGAAATATTAAACAAGGAACTTTCTATCACTTTTAAGAACCTGTGATAAGGTTGTTTGTTGTGATGGACCAACTTCTTAAATGCATGTTGGGAGAAACAGTTGAAGTATTTTTGAAAAGTTAAAACATAAAAATATACCAAGAATAACTTAACAAGAATATTTTGTCTATCATCTACCCATCTTGAGCCTTTATCTTATTTTTATTCTAATTACCCCTGCCAAGGAGGTTTTTACTTTTGCCAGTTTTTTAAGAAAGATTAAAGAAAACTCCAGGATGGAGGTGTGGTTTGGTCCAAATAAGAAGCTATTAAATTTTGGTGGTGAAACATATTTATCTGGAGGCAAAAAATTCCAATAATTTCTAAAACTACCTGAAGTTATCATTGGGTCAAATTTAAAAAAAATATCTCTGCCATTTCTTCATGGATTTTCTTCCAATTTCACAGGATAATATGGGGCCCATGTCTCTATTATCAAAGTTAATTTAATCTGGATCTGATCCAGACTGACGTCACAAACACATTGAACTTTATAATGGGAAATCCCATAGAAGACATTCAATAATTCATAAAATCAAATTATTAAGTGATGTTCCCAAAACTTGTGATCATAAAAGACAACAGCTACCATGGACTCTGTCTGGCCAAAAAAAAAATCCACCACCTGGATTTAACAAAGCAAACAGGTATAAGCCTCCTATTGGATAATTACTGGTTAAGAACTGTCCAGTGCAGTGTTAAAAACTGGGAGGATAGTGGGGAGGAAATGTTGTCAGAATAAAATGCTGAATGATCGTGATCAGCGATCTCTTTGAAGTTTGGCCGAATCAGTTCAAGAAAAGCAACAGTAGACCTCAGCTGGAGTGTTTGATAGTGAAAGTAACAGCATTTCCACACACACAATGTGAATGAAAATCAAGGGTTTGGGACTGTAGCCTTAAAAAAAACGCTAATCAGTAAGGCTAACTTGAGAAAAGGCTTTAGTATAAAGATTGGATTCTGGAGGACTGGAAGAAGGTCATGTGGTCTGATGAGTCCAGATTGACCCTGTTCCAGAGTGATGGGAGCATCAGGGTAAGAAGAGAGGCAGGTGAAGTGATGCACCCATCATGCCCAGTGCCCACAGTACAAGCCTGTGGGGGCAGTGCTGTGATCTGGGACAAATCTTTGACTTTGCAGAAGCTTATCGGAACAATGCCACAGCGAATTTGAGCTGTAATCAAAGCTAAAAATATAAGAGTGTGTGACCTTTTCTTTGGAGGCATCTTTTTTTTTGGCCAGGCAGTGTATGTGCTGAGTTTGTTCTGGATCCTGGCTCCAATCTGGATCTGGTAATCTTTTACAGGGGTTGTGGAAAAGCCACTGCTGCTACTGAGCTGCTTTGCAGAGGTCTGAGAGTGCTTTTCCAGCTGTACTTTATTTTATTCCACCTGACCCTTATTTATTCTAATTATATGTTCACTGTTCTGCACCCATTTACCAAGTCAAGATCGTGTATCTTCAAATTTACTTTGCAATAAATTCAATTCTGATCCTGATTCTGTAGATTTTGAGAGACTCGAGCAGCAGTGCTGAACCCTTCTTGTATCCTGCTTTTGTTTGGACCTTCTTGCTGTATTCGAGGGCAAAGACATGAAACGGCACAGTGCACACGATTAAGGACAAAAACAAGTTAACTTAAACAAGCTTATTTTTAATGGATCTGCAAAAACTGTTTGAATTTCCAAAGAGAACTTCTGTACCTCCCGCCCACAGTTACCCAGTGGCAAACGTTACACAATGTTACAGAAACGCTTCCAACCCAAAAAAATCTGCATGCAGGAAAAAAAAAAAAAAAACAAGGAGGGAAAATAAAATAAAATTAAAAAATTAAAGTCAAATAAATCATACAGATAAAAATAAAACATCAATAAACAGGACATACTGTATAATGCCGTTCTCTTGGCTGGAGGAGAAATTCAAACACTTCTGCTTCGGCGCGGCGTCCTCGTTCACCGAGAGCCTGAGCCGACAGAATATTAAACTGTAATTTCATTGGGTGGATGTGGCTCCGCCCACCACACAGCCCCGCCCCTGTCTTCCATATAAGGCACAGGACAAAATAAACCCCCACATACAAAAGGAGCTAGCCACGCCTCTGTCACTTGGTAACAAATTGTAAATGACCAAATACAGTTAGACAACAGAAACCCCACTAAAGTGTACAAAATGTTAATCCTACGTTCGTCTTTTTTTATTTTTAGTTTGATTTCCTCCCACTGAAGGTGAGCGCTGTGGCTGGGTGGGGGGGTCGGGATGGGGATGGGAGGGGGAGGGGGTTTAAGGGTTTGGTGAGGCCGTCCAACCAGGTGAGCTCAGGCAAAGGAAATATTAAAAATATGAGCTTGTCTTTTCTTTTTTTTTTTTTTCACTGTTTTACTTTTTTTTTTACAACCTTTAAAAACAAATGACAAGAAACGTGACTGGATTTCTCTTTTTATCAGAAATAAAAATGATCATCAGACGGGAGGAGTGGGAGGGTCATGGGCAGGGGGAGAAAAGGGAAAAGGAGGGTGGGTGGGATCAGACGGGTGAAGTGGTTTATTGTTTTTTTTTTTTATTCTGATAAAGAGACAGACAGAGAGTGTCAGTGTGCAAGAAAAAACTCATGAGACAGGTTAGAGAGCGAGAGAGTTAGAGTTAGCAGTTAGAGAGAGAGAGAGAGTGTCTGAGTGTGTGTGTTTGTGTGCGTTAGTGTGAGTGAAACAGGAGTAGTTCAACTGCAGCACTTGCTCTTCCAGCCTGTGACTCCGCTTCCACCGCTGATGTCGACGTTTTCACTGTTGGGCTCTTTTACGGGCGTCTGCGACAGAAAAGAGACAAAAACACGCATGAGTGACAGGAGGACAGAGGAAAGTAAGGAGCAGCAGCCAGCCTATGGCAGTATATTTTAATATTTTTATTTTATTCATATTTATGAGAATTTATTATTATTTTGAATTAGACAAATTTTATTTTATAATTTTTTTATTTTATTATTTTATTTTATTTTATTTACATTTATGTATATCTATTAATAGTTTTATTTGGATCAATTTTATTATTTTTATTTTTTAAATTATATTTTAGTATTTTATTTTATTTATATTTACTAGAGCTGCAACTATCGAATATTTTTGGAATCGAGTACTCGGTCAATTATTTCTCAGAGTACTCGAGTACTCTAACAAAATATACTTTTTGTTTTTAACCAAATAAATCAACTGTATACAATGCAACATGTTAGAGCTTTCAAAATGAGCAACCAAATGCTGTTTATTCCTCAGAAAAGGGTTTTTATTTTAACAACTTTCAAAGTTTAAACCAGTACTGGCTTAAAACAAAGCCCATACAATACTGATGTACAAAGCAGTAATATAATTCTGCAGTTATATTTGTGAAGTGTGTTCTGGAGGGCATTGTGTAGTTTGGATTGAAATCCTTGATCATGTTCTTAAATCCTGTGTCCTCCACCATGGAAAGAGGACGCATGTCTGTGATGAGCATATTTAAAATGCTGTAACAGTAATAGTTGCAGCCCTAACGACGTGCTATCGTGCTAAGCTACATGCTAGGCTAACTCTGTTTGACATCAGACACACTGCACTGTGTTTTCTTTTCGTCCCTTCTTGTAGTGACCACACACTTGGGACACTCTCTGCCATTTCTTCTGTGGACTCTCTCCTTTCTGTTCCACTCTTTTTTCTTCCTTCATGATTTTACAAGCCGCACCGCAGCAGAGGTAGCAGGCGCATTGTGCCACAGAAATGACCGTCCATGTCAAACCGTGCACTGTATAGTAGTCCAGATATATATTTATATGTATAATTATATATTAAACGAGGCTTCGAGGCACAAAATTTAATTCGAGGATATTTTGTAATCGAGTACTCGCGAATATTCAAGGAATCGTTTCAGCTCTAATATTTACGTATATTTATTAATAGTTTTATTTAGATCTATTTTTTTATTACTTCATTTTATTTATTTATTTTCTTTCTTTTTCTTTGAATTAATTAATCACCTTTTTTCCTTTTTTTATATATATCTTTTTTATCTGTAATAATAAACTGTCCACTACTGATTCTAAATTTCCCTGAGGGAGTTTTTCCCAATGGGATTAATAAAGTACTATCTGTTCTACTCTAAATCAAACGGCTATGAACAAACTATTCTTGAAGATTTTAAAGTGGAGCTAAAACTGATGTGTATCACCATTAAATAAGTTCTGATAACACCAACTGCTTGTATGAGCTAAGGCCATGCTGATGAGTTTTTAGTTTAATATTCTCAGAGAGTTTACATTTAGAGTTATTAAGTAAGACTTTTGGCTTCTGAAAATGAACATCTTTATTTGTTATTGTGCTTTCGGTATTCTGTTGGTAAGCTGGGTTTTTTTGTTTTGTTTTTTGGTGCTTCTGGACTTATTCAGGACGTTTTCACTAATATTTCTAGCTAGCTTCAATATCATATTGAACTTAAATTGTGTTAATTTCTAACTCTTTATGGTTACACTGATTCTTAGCTTTATTTTCTCTTCTTTTTCACAGACATATTTTATTGATTTGCCGTTTAAGTAGCCTTAATTTTACTTATTTTCATTTCATCCCTTAACTTGCATTATTTTATCTTCTAATATTTTATGCACAAGTGTGCATCAAGTACCAACTACATTTTTACTTAATTTCCTATGTTGGATCTTTGTTCACAAACTAGGTAGAAGGAAGATGAATTAATTTTCCATGACAATTGAAGCTTTTCCAGGACATTTCTAGTTGTTTTCTCATTTTCCATATGTTTTCCAAAAATGATCGATTATTTTCCAAATTTTACAGGACGCATGGCAACCCTGCGCTGATTTTTGTAGGCAGAGGCAGGCTATCACTACCCATTGACTCCCAGTGTTTGAGCTACGCTAATTAGCAGTGGCTGAGCTCAGCTCATTTCTCCCTTGCTACTGCACGTACAGTCAAAATAATGGCGTCTACCTGCTCGTCACAGACTCAGGAGGGAGGCAAGTCACGAAAACATAAAAAAAGGTTGGCGTATCCCTTTAAATGCACAGCAGCAGGAAAAACAGAGAAAATCATGTTTGCTTGTTTCAGAGTTGTTTGCAGGGGCGTTCTGTGATTTCATAAAATAAACAGGACTTGTGATTTGTTATCCAAGTGTTCCTGCAGAGCCCCGAGTGTTTCATTTAGTCATCAGGGGCTGCGGTGTTGCGATCTAGGAACTCATAACTCAGTCATCATCTATCAATGTCTGACAGGTGGTATACACCTTTGGAGAAGACTGAAAAACTCAATAAGTAAGGTGACATGAGTGGTTAGCATCAGATGACTTTAGACAGGATTCTTTTTCAAAAAAGTAAAAGCAGCAGTTTATCCTGGAGCATCTGTTCACCTCTGAGTCTCACTCTACTGCAGACTGAAGCTTTAAACAGCTATTTTTCAGCCTCAAAAGGAAACTAATTTGATTCAAGTTTGTCACAATATGAGAGCATCACAATCCAAATTTTTTAGAAGTATCAAACAAATATGATCTCTGTAGAGCCAGTGCACTCACCTTTTTCAGGATGTCTTCTGCTAACGTGAGGAAAGCCTTCTCGATGTTGATGTTGGCCTTAGCACTCGTCTCAAAAAACCTAATGTTGTGCTCCCTCGCAATCTGTGGACGAGAAATCAGAGTCAACAAGAAGCTCAGCTGGAGACGCTCTGCTCCAAAAATAAAAGCGACTGATCCTCGGAGCAGGACACGGATCAGGTTTCATCGACGCACACGAATAAAAACCGCCACACACCCCCGTTCTGATCAGAAGTGTGAGTAAGCAGATCTGCACAGACGAGTCTCCGCTGGTCCGCTCTGGCGAAATCGAGTGCAGATGTTTCTACTTGTTCTGGATTATTAGATTGGAGCCCAGGATGAAATCTGACTCAGCTTTGCGGTGATTTCATCCAGTGACCAAACCCCAAACACAAACAGAGGCACTGAGGGGGAAGTGACATCACTAAGGAGTCGCTGGCGGCTCCAGGATCCTCAGAGAAGATTTGATCACAGATCGGGAATTAAGGATGGGCAATCGAGTTTGTACAATCACAGGCCGCTTTGTTAGGTACACCTGTTCACTGCTTGTTCACTAAAGTCACTAATAACAGATAAAGTTCAAACTGAGCATCAGAATTCAGCAGAATGGTGATTCAGTGACTTTGAACGTGGCATGGCTGGTTTGAGTATTTCAAAAACAGCTGCTCCGCTGGGATTTTAACAAACAAGCATTTCTATATTTTATAGAGAATGGTCTGAAAAAGAGAAAATGTCCAGGGAGTAGAAGCTTCCTAAGATCAGAGGAGAACAGCCAGAGTAGTTCAAGATGGTCAAAAGGCAACAGTAACTTAAACAACCATTCACAAGAATTAATAATGGTTGATGACTATACATACATATTTATATACAAAATATTAGGGCTGCCATGATTAATCGACAAGCCGAGATGACGTCAACGATCAAAATCATCAATCACTAATTCAATAGTTGATATGTCATTTTGTTTTTTAAGGGTTGTTTTCCCTTCAAAACTGCCGCTGTACCTCCACTGTCTCGTCTGCCTTTCTGTCCTTTACACATGCACAGTTGTGGTAATCTGGGTCAGCTGTGATGTCACAGGAAGAGTAATGCCCAAACAGTATCATGGCTAACTGACAACGGAGCTCGAAAGTTTGGGAATGTTTTATCAAGACAAAACAGAGAAGAATGTGCAATGCAAAATCTGCAAGACTGAACTTGCCTTTCATGGCAGTGCGACAGTGATGCATAAGCATCTGAAATGGAAGCACGTCGTTGCTGATTCAATTTCTGACGAAAGGGGACAGTTAAGGGACATTAGTGTCAACAGTCTGGCGACTATACGCCCTTGATTTCTAGGGACAGTCCCTGTTTTGGATGACCTGTTCCTGGACAAAGCTGTCCCCAAATATGTGCCCAATTATGCACAATAGTGTTTCACTATTGTGCGTCTACTAGAACAAAGGTTATTACTACAGCCGTGTGGGAAGCAGAAAGCGTGAGGAAACAGGTTGAGCGCAGACTAAGACAACAGTTATTGTGTTGCCAAGTCCACTCATTAAAAGTGACTTTGGGCTTGCTCTTCTACTTGTGTGAATCCCACGTGATTATCACCCAGCTGTCCACTACAAAGCAAGACATGAGTGTGGTTGGTAGTTTGTCTTTCACCCCTGTTTCCTGGTTATCACGCCTGCAGGAATCAACCCAGCACACCCCTAAACACACTCATGCACAGGAGCCATAGTTGCCAGGTCTGCTCATTACAAGCAATTTGGGCCACCAGCTGCATGCTGGTGCGGTACGTTGCATGATGTGACTAGTCAACTATCAAAATAGTTGTTTGTGGCAGCCCTAATATATATGTATACATTTAGAAAACTAGATATCAGGTATAATGAGCAGTAAACACAGCAAATACTGAAGTCCCACACATTCACTGTGGGGATTTTCATTGTTTTGTGTAAGAATCAAATGCAGACAAACTCCTACACAGTGTCTAAAGTTTAGTTCCTACTTGTATCCAGTAAAGACAAATGATCAGATCAATATTTTGTTGCTATTGTATGTGACAGGTATCAATATAGTTGTATTTTCCTCATTTAGCCTAATTTTTCATTATTTTAAAGAAATTCTGCCCATTATTATAGCAGATACACCACTTTACAATACGACTTAAACATTTTAACTTTACTGAAAGGTGACTGTGGCTTCATCCCAGTTTAACTTCATAACTATTATAGATTAAATCTGTGTACTTAAGATTTGTACTTCAGTTAATCCAGACAGAACCTTACCAAGTTACTAGTTTATTGCATACAAAGTATTCTAAAGCTAATAATCCTCATTAACCTTCAGCTGCTTATTTATACTCCAGCAGACTGATCATCTCACCTGCTCTCCCTTGGCTTTTGGTACGACCCTCTTGTCCTCCATGTCACACTTGTTTCCTAGCAGCATCCTCTCCACGTCCTCATTTGCGTGCTGAAAAGGAAAGAGAAGACAATTAGCTTTAGATTTATATCCATGACATCGAGATCAACTTGTAATTGTTTTAGAATTGGCGAATAGTGTTTTGAAATTGCGACTTCTGTTTGTGTAAAACTAACCACAAATCAACTGCAAAGTAACAAATGTACCTGCTGTGATGCTCACGCAAGCTTCCATTTAAGACCAAGAAGAGAAAACTAAAGTCATTTTCATCAATTCAGCTGCTGCAGCACTGTTATCTTTAAGGAGAACAAGCTCAGACTACCAGTAAGGTAGTGTGAATGGTTATTTTGTGTAATTGTGCGAGTTTTGCATAAAAATTGAGACTGAAAACTATGATGGGTCAAATGTCCAATCATCAGAAAAGAGTTTATTCTTCATCCAAGAAGTCTCTGGGTGCATTTGAAAAGTCCTTCCTAAGTCCTTTCCTATCCACTTTCCCTCATCCTGATGGAAAACATCACAGGGTCTAGGGAAGGATGGGAAAAGAGGAAAGGAAAGGAGAACTGCAGCAAATGAGGAATTCGACTGCTCTTTAACTTTCATGTCATATTTATGCGAAGATGATTCTTGTGATGTAGGGTAAGCCATGATGAACTACAATGTTCTGAAAATGAACTACAAGAAGCGTCTTTGTCCTCTGCTTTATCTCACAGGGTTGTTTTGTGTCAGCTTCATCCTTTAACATTAACAATCCATTGTTCTGTCTCATTATTGGTATGATTTACTTCTTATATGAAGATTGATGGAAACATGGTAACTAATATGTAATGTAAATATAGGAAACAGGTAACACAATTCTTTGTTTTTTATTCACCAACACTGTCAGTGGTAAGGGAGAAAAAGAAATGCTTTAAATTAAGTGCTTTATAAATCATAAAATTAACTGTTTATCCATCCACCATGTTAAAATGATTAATAAAGAAATTAACTAAAGGTTATACTTTTGAAAGCATCGATTTTGAAGCATATATTTTTCTCTATTCCTGCAAAAAAATGTTAACTTACTATTATAGAGCCTACATATCGTAATAGTTAAACAAAACTCGTCATTCTTTCTCCTTCGCAAGTTTCTGTAAACATTTTGGGGGTGCTAATTTTATATGCTTCACCTGCCGCTAGGCCTGTCACGATAATCAATAAATCAATTAACCGAACGATAAATAAAAACGTCCTTGGTAAGTTTGCCGGCCTCGATAAACTGACACGTGCATGCATGTTTGTTTTCCTCCTCTCTTTCTACCAAAGAGGCTAAATGAGAAGATGGCTCATATAGTGATTTAGCGGATTTAAAGCAGAGTGAGCATCCGTCTGAAATACAATAAAGCAAAAAAACAGTAGAGGCGGAAGAACACAAAGCCTTTTTGCGGCATCATAAAATAGTGCCAAACACAGAGACTTCCTGGAGGGAAAATAAAGCCCCTGGGAATTTCTGTCCAATTGTACAGTGACTCAACACAGTTTTGTGGCTCATTTTTACATAAACTCACACAATCATGCAAAATAACTGTACCAGCCAACAGCAGTGTACCTTACTGATAGTCTAATGGCCCTTTTGCCATTAGCCCAACTCTACTCCACTCGCCTTGTGCTGCTTTTCCATCAGCCCCAGTCGCCTGCCCAACGGGGTGCAGTAAACAGCTGAGCAGCACTGCGGTGATGTCATTTCGGGCGCAACACAACAATCTGTGGCTTTTTGTCACAAACCGAGTAAAAAAGAAAAGCAGAAGAAGGCTGCAGGTGGCAAGCAGAAATACTCCTCGAGAAGCACAGGAGAGTTTTGGAAGCTATACAGCAGAATGAAGCCGAGGACGAGAGCAATCAAGCTGCAATAAAAGACGTATAAGGGTAAGCTAATGGTAGCTACCGCTAGCATGCTAGGTCATCGATGATGACATTGTCTGACTGATCAGTAGCCGGCATTCGGTGAAGTCATCTTTTCGAATCGACTCAGCTCGCTTTGAACTAGGGCCGAACGATTTGAGAAAATAATCTTATTGCGATTTTTTCCCCCAATATTGCCATTTACTCTGAAATTGTTTTAATGTTCCTCATCTTATGTATTCTTAAACAAACATAAGCAGTAGATCTTTTTATAGTAAAACCAGTATGACATTAAATTAATCTAAGGATAAAAGATTTGAGAAAAAGTGGAGAAGTGAAGAACAGAAGCAAAATAGGTATGAAATTGTAAAAACTGGGTAAAAATGGTATGAAAGCAGAAAAAGGTTAATAAATAGATGTAAAAGACGTATGAAATTGCAAAAAAAAATTTAGAAAAATTGGCAAAAAAAATCCAAAAGTGGCTTAGAAAAATTGATTATGGCAGCAAAATTGGGAATTAAATTTGAAATTAGTTTCAAAAACCACGTAAAAATTCCAAAAATGGTTCTGACAGTGGCCAAAAAAAGATGAATGGGGGCATAATAGGCATAAAGTTGTTAAAACGCGGTTAAGAAAAGGTAAAAATGGTCCAAAAGTGGGAAAAAAAGAGTGTATGAACAGAGGTAAAAGTAGGCATGACATTGCAAAAAACTACATCACAATGCCAAAATGTTCAACACATTTTGGGCTAAAAATATTGAACCTTCTGCGATTTGAAAATTGCTACAAGCCATATTGCGATTTTTTTTTTTTTTTTTTAAATGTATATTTTTGGGCATTTTGTGCCTTTATTGATAGGAGAGAGACAGTGGATAGGCTTGTGAAAGGGGGAGAGAGAGTAGGGGAAGACACTCTGCAAACTGGTCACAGGCGGGATTCGAACCTGGACCAGCAGAAGCATGTACATGGGGTGCTAACCACTATGCCAAACCAGCACCCCATATTGCGATTTAATCTAATTTGCAATTAATTGTTCAGCCCTACTTGGAACTAGAGCGGAGTAGGTATGAAAAATAGCTTGTTTTAGGAGGTACCAGGCTAGTGGAAACACACTGCAAATGGAGTAGAGTAGAGTAGGGCCAAAGCGTGCTCGTGGAAAAGGGCCATAAGCTCATTTTCCTTAAAGGTACAGTGCTGAAGCGAGCTCTTTCACTTCACTAACTGTTGTCACGTGCCTGATACAGCCCAACTTCAAAAATAAATACTTTAGCCGGCCTGTGTCACCATATTGGTCAGGACTCCCTGGAAGGACATTCACTCTCAACGGGTGCTTTCTTAGATAATAATTATCCAATAAAATAACTAGAAAGCACTCCAAGGGTGCAAGCCTCTGCCAAATTAGCTCACATGTTGTTGTTACATCTATAAGCAATAGTACCATGACAAAGTTACCATCATAATATGATTCATGACCCTGAATACCCACTCAGAATCATGTTGATATCATTATTAGTTGCATAGTCATTGAGCAAAAACGATAGTTCACTAATGGCGTGTATCTAATCATTTTTAAGTTGGGCCATTACCAACATCTTCAGAAAATTTCAGCAAAATCTGTTCAGTAGATTTTGCGTAATCTTGCGAACAAACAGACGCATCAGGGAAAAAATAATCTCCTAGGAAAAGTTAATTTTTTCTCATGCTTACCTCTGCCTAGGAGGTTATGTTAATATTTGTTTTTTTCATAACTCTGGCTTCTTTCAGTTTGATTGTTAAAATAGTTGATTAGTAGTTTTCTGTTATCCATGCCAAACAAAACGTGAGTAAACACTAATCACACTGTATTCATCCCACCCTCCAAGTACCAAGCTCTGTATCCTCTTAGCCCTGAAATCAACAACATGCTTTAAAAAAACACCCAGCGTGAGACAGGTGGAGTTCTCAGTTTGCAGGAAACTCATTGTGTTTCCTTTCCTCGAGCGAACACAAAGCTCCTTAACAGCATGGGTGAGAAAAAAAAAAACTATAAGGCGCTCCAGACAATCATGGAGCCAGGAGGTCTCACCTAATAATCAACTTCATTTAATGAGCTACACCTTCAGTCTGTCCGTGGGATGTTTTAGTGCGCAGCCAGAGATCACCCCGTCAGATAATCAGACTTATTGATTATAATGGTGCCGTAATTTATCTGATGTGGCACAGACCCAAGGATTACACAAAGGACGGGGTAATAACTACTGAGGTGAGGAGAAAGAGAAGAAACACAAAGCAGAGCATGTGTGAGCAATGGAGGGAGACTGTTATTCACCTCTTCATTTCAATTTCAGGTTTGGTGAGCAGCTATATCGACCCCTTCAAGACTCAAAATAATTAACTGATCTGACTAAAACAAGCTTTTTAAGTGTTGCATTTACTTATTGAAGCTTTTCCAACATAAAACAGCCTGAATACTCTGAAGACAAATCCGGTCATTACACTTAAACCCAGTTAAAAATGAGGTTTAAAAAAAAATAAGAGGGGTGTTTTATTTTTTCATTTTCAGCAACAAGGTACAAGCAAAATATTTCAAACCTTGATCCTGACACTTTGGTAAAAGCATGATAAAATGTAAGTGTTCAAGCTATGGTTTGCAACATTTGCATTATTATTTTTTAATAATTATAAGAAAAATCTGGTGGAGACTGAGTCTAATTTCTTAAATATTAAAATGATTAGCTGGTCAATGATTTGGTAACAATGCAATGGGTGAATCAGGGCAAAAGAGGAAAGAAAAAATTATATGGACAACGTCTGGAAAAAATAAAATTGCAAAAAGACTTGCAATTTTCAAGAAAACTTCCTAGATATCGTTTCATTTTTAGTGCAAAAACTTAATTGAATTTACAACCCTGTTTAAAAAGAACTCCTCTCCCTAGTTTTAATTTACAAACTGGCTTAAAAATTACTCAACGGGCATTTTCTTAATGGTTTATGTACAAAAAAAGACAGAAAGACCAGACAGTTTGTTATATTTATAATACTGAAGGGGATAGATGATTTCCAGTGTGTGTAAAAGAACTTTTTGAACATTTTGAGCACACTGCAACAATACTGCAATAATATTTTTTCCACAATAACTGTGATATGTAATTTTCATACTGTTACATCCCCCTATCAAACACATCCCACTCCTTATATTCAGTGCCGTGCTGCATAGATTGATGCTGCTTGGTTGTTGGTGTTTCCACTTCACTGGAAGTTAAGCAGGAATCCCCTTTTTGTTGGTTTCTGTGTAGATTCATTTTTCAAAAAGTTGAGCCACAATTTGACCACTTCTGCTGCTGCCTGTCATGATTTTTGAGTTTTGTTATCACTTCTGCTGACTGTGAAACAAAGTGGAAGGAATCAAAAAAGGAACTGATTTACAAAAAGACAAATGATGTGGATTCCTTCAGGGAGTTGTTATCAACTCTCACCTAGAATTGGTTTTTAATTCCTCTCCCCACCTGTAATTGGTCACAATGTTGTGCTAACACGCACCCCTTTAAGGCTTTAATGGAGACTCAGACCAAAATCAAAATATCAAACTAACATAGCTAAAAGAACACTTTTTCATGTTCATGATAGGACTGGGCAATATAGTCATTAAACTGATTAATTATAATATCTTTTGCAGAAGATTTAAAATCTAAATATCTGATTATTTTTCTTGACTTACATTTACACTTAATACTATTTGTTGCAATGTTTGAAAATACAAGTACTAAAAATGTACAGTTTTCATTATGGTAGGCCTTGTCAGGTTTAGCACAAGCACATGTTTAGGCTTATATTTATTTTAAAATTAAATTAAATACTGACTGGAGATGTTAATGTACTGTGAATAGCTCAGAATTTAGTGTTGTGGACAAACCTGCCTACTTTCAAACTACATTTTTTGGGAAAAAATACCAGCATGCAACGTCAGAGGGACATTCTGTTTAGTTTTTGGGATACATTTTTATGAAAAAGGCAAAACTAGATTCTTGTATTTTTGTGTCACTTAAAGGGACTATGAGGAGAATCTATTACCGGCAACGTAAAGACTCTGCTACCCATGAGCATGCGGGGCGACTGTCGTAATGCTGCGTTCCAGTAACCTCAGAACTGGGAGTGACATCATCTCCGACTTATCAGCGTTCCAGTTTAAGTCGGAAAAAAACATGCCGATCTACCAGGCTATTGTTAGCTGTTGTTAGCACGCCCTGTGTTGTCATTCACATATATCACATGAAGAATGTGATTATCACTATGGCAGCATTTTTGTAAATATAAGTCGAACAATACTATGTATACAGCTGATCTAGAGCGACACACCCCAGTCAGAAGTGCAAATAAATTGATTATTACAGGAGCTAAATAATTGTTCACACTGGGGGCATCCATCTTCCATTATCAACTCGGGGGTGGCGAGGTCTCACCGAGTTCCCAGTCGGAAATTCAGACTTTGGGTGGCGATCCAGTTGCAGTTTCCTACTCAGAACTCAAAATTCCTACTTCTGACTACAACTGGAACGCACCACAAGACGTCTGCAATCCAAAGCGTGTTTGTTGTTATGCAGCTCGGACCTTCCTCAGAACTCTGCATTGCTTTACAACTTCTTTTTTCAACAACTTACAGGATGCAAAGTGACGAGGCAATGTATCTCTTTCTAGTTACGTAGCGGTAGTTTTTGATGTATGACAACAAGCAATTTTTGGAAAACTTAGTATCATAGTCGTAGCCGGCTATATATCGCTACTTACAGCCCGGTGCTCTAAGACGTGTCTGAATAATATAAATTTGCTCTAGTTTTAATTGTCTTGTTCCTGGAGTTCAGTATCCAGGCCAGTCCAGCCCTGTCCGACCCGACCGGAAGGCTAAGGAATAGCATTTATAGATAACCTATTTTGATGCTATAAAACTCTTCTTAAAGTGTGTATTTCAATCAGGCATATATCTAAAAGTGAGACTTTTTTGTAATTACTTAGAAACTCCTCACAGTCCCTTTAAAGGTTTTTTCCTTGAGAGGAAATAAAATGATTAGAATCTTGAATTAAGTTTTGTGGATAATAAATGAATTTTTTTAATAGGCCATATCGCCCAGCTGTAGTCAGCCCACTCAAGGACACGGGAGTATTCTGTTTAATTATTAAAATCTTCAACACAATTGAATACTGAACACACACACAAATATAGGTGTGCTCATATGCTCTGCCCAACCAATCTCTCTCTCTCCTGACTGGGTTGTTCATCTTATCCCCTCATTACTGCTCTGTGACTTTGCGGCGAAGGTGAACATCACAGAGGTGTAAATATCTCGCCTTGAGATGGCACAGTGAGGCAGAATTTATTTTTTATCATGAAAGTTCTTATTTCTTTTATCCTTGGCATTTGACAGTACAGCACTTTACATTGTGAGGCATTTCTTGTTTTACATACTACATATACCATCAGTGTCATGAAAAAATAAAATGGAATAAAATAAATAAATCAGAATCAGAAATACTTTATTAATCCCCAAGGGGAAATTCAGTTGCTTCAGTTACTCTTATACATAGTATAGTTAGGGCTGGGCAATTAATCGAAAAATAATCGTAATTGACATTTAGATTCTCTAATCGAAGTCATTTTACTCATGTTGATTATTCTGATTATTTTCCCTGTGTAGGTCACATGACCACGCCCTCTCCATACAGTCTGCGTTCACTTTTGCCAAGAGTGAAGGACGCACTGCCAACATGGAGGAGATGAGCAGTAATCTATAACAGACCTTGTAGCCAAGAATGTACCGTCTCCGTTGTTTGGGCACATTTTGGATTCTGTACAGAGGGCATCGAGCAGAAAGAAGTCAGGGTGAAATTACTGCCGGAATACTGTTTCAACAACCACAGGTATCACCACTTATTTGTCCAGACATAGTATAAAATAATCGTTCATTAATCGTTACTGAGGTACGAGCTTCAATTAATCATGACATTGAGATTAGGTAATATTGCCCAGCCCTAAGTATAGCAGTCGGAAATATCGGATGAAGACATCAGAATAGATAGGAGTATTAATTTAACTAAAATCAAGTAAAAGAAAAACTAATATAAAATAAATACAACCATAATGAAAATCTGTCAAATCTCCCGTTTTGGCCATGAAACTACCGTTTTCTCCGTATTTTATCCTCTTTCCCGCCGTCCTCCTGTATCAGTATTCTCCCGTAAATGTCCCGTGTGATGATATAATAATAAAAACATTCCTCTGCCTCTCCATACTGGGCTCTGTCTCTAGCCTGAATGAGCCGGTAATGCTCCAAAATGATGGATGCCAACCGCTGTAAAACCAAAGAAGAAGAAGAAAAAGTCTGGTGAGAACGTCCACCTGCAGTAGCCCGGGTGGCAGCTATTGCAAGATTAGAGCAGCAGAACAAACTTAGAAAAACAAAGAGTTTATTTTAGATTTCTTGTACATTGGTCTTAAAATGTGAGGGATACTGGAGCTTGGTTGGGGTTGTGGGACGGCTCACGGCGGGCTTCCCTTATTTTCAAAGACAAAACTTGAAAGGTAAGCATTCTCCTGCAGACTCTGATACGTATGAGCTCGGCTACACGCACCGAGTCTGTGCACGCCAGGAAAATGCACGCGCAGTAGGCGGGCAGAATGGTGATGGGATTTGATTGGTTTAAAAACAGGTATCCCGGCATGATTATTGGTTGGTGTTTTCCCTGTTTTACTCCTGCTGTAGGTAGCAAATATTTATCGCTCTGTTTTAAGAACACATTATGAGTTGATTACCATCGGGTCATAAAGACCATTTTAACCAGTATTACAAAAAGTGTATATAAATCAAATTGCCAACCCCAGCTTTAAATAAATGATAATAACAATACTGATGAAAATACAGCAGAGATAAGATCACCTGTGTCAAAGGGCATGCTAAGAGTAACATGACAGATAAACATTAGGGAAGAAAAAAAATCTATTAACATAAGCATTGGAATTTTTTGACGTTTTTTAAATCGATTTTTTGTTTAAAAAGACTGTTTATATTATATACTATTTATTTAGTCTGTGTTAATAAGCTACTTTAAAATTCAAACCAGGCTTTTGAAGAGAGCATAAACAGCTGGTTAAAATATATTGCTGAATAAATCCTAAAAAACGACTCGCATGTGATGTTTATTTTTCCTGATATAGTCTGTAGGCAATATTGTAGAATCGCAATTTAAATTGAGTCTGCACCTGAAAAATCGTTAAAAAATTGAATCGAGACCAAAGTGTATCGTCCCAGCCCTAATGAACATGCAATAGATTATAATGTTGGATACAGTCTGATATGTTCAGGTAAGTGTTCATGTTGAAGGCTCATCAGGCAGTGTGATGCGAGTCCAGAACAGATCCCAGAACAGTCCAGATTGGTGACTTATTCTTGTTTCAATCATTCATCTTGTTGAGTTAAACTTCATATGAAGCAGTTTTTATCATAATGTTTATCAACTCTCCCAGTTAGTGAGGCAGCATTTTAAGAAACCACCCTGTCAAGGTCTCCAAAGACCAGATAATTCTGTTTCTGCAGACATGTGGCATATATCAGCTGCTCATTTGCTAGTAATAAAACTAATGTCTGAAACGGCAAACTGTGGTTCCACTAATGTTAAAGAGATAAAAACAACATGACCTCCTGCTCCTCCACACTGAGGCAGATGCAAACAGACATCTGGCTCATCTGTTGTAGTTTAGTCACACACACGCTCCTGCTGCACCGCTCACTGCACACACATCATCCAGCTAGTTAGTGAGGCTGGCTGCATTCCCTTCAAGTATTGATGTCATCCTGTCAATATGCCAGCGGTAAACAATGGATAAAAAAGGGAGTGCCCACACTAAACTCCGACACACTGATCCTCATAAACTTCACATCTAAACAAGGTTACACAAATCACAGCGTGTGTGTCGGAGTGCGTTTGTTTTTTACCTCGTCGATGTTGCGAAGCCATTTGCTGATGTTTTCGAAGCTCTTGGCGTTGGTGATGTCGTAGACCAGCATAATGCCCATGGCTCCTCTGTAGTAGGAGGTGGTGATGGTGTGGAAGCGTTCCTGGCCCGCCGTGTCCCTGAGAGCGCACAAACACACACAGATTTTATCAGTCTTCACTGTGATCTTAGAACAAACCCAAGCCTTCATCCAAATATGAGGTTCAATAAATCTGATGTTTCATTCTGCCTGAGCTAAGAGAACATATGTGAGGTGGACAACACTGGGATAGCAATAAGAGATGTTAAATTCACAATAGGGGATATTGCAGCCTTGAGTATTGGCAGATACTGATATTGATCTGATACGCAATCAGCAGGAATCATACAGACTTTTATTACTTATTTTGGAGTATGGACTGTAAGAAAAAGCTTGATCAAGTGAGACTACTCAAACAGAGATCAGTAGTCAGCAATAGTAGGTATGAAAAACACTGACCCATCTGTTTTTTACCAATGGGTTCAGTAAATTCTAACCTTAAACATAACAATATGCAACAATTAAATAAAAAATAAATTAGAAGACCCTGAAAAGTAACCTCAATAAATCTAATAAAAACAAAAACATATATTTTTGAATTGTAATTGTAAACCACTGTGTTAATTTAAACATATGCATATTCTACAACTGACATAAAAATTGTAAAATAAATAAGAATGGACTACTTGTATGAGAGTTTTTTTATACTGGAGATTTCAGATGCAGGCTGATATAATCCGATATTTGTTTTTTGTTGATATCAGACCGATATCTGATATCAATACCAGATTAGGATACTCCTAATATATGTAATGAACTTCATTTAACCAAAATAGACTCATTGAGATTTAAAATCTCATTTGTAAAGAGTCCTTGCCAAGACAGGCAACAGAACATTTACAAAGCTACAGAGAGAGCGCAGACCTCCACCAGCGCCACATTCCTCACCCATTAGTGACTTTTGCTATGAATATTAGTCCCACCTTTATTTCATCGAAATATTTAGATTCCTTAACCACGAAAACATATCATTAGCAATTGGATTCATAATGATATCTATTTTAGTTCAATAGTTATTCATGAAACTTGCATTTTTTCGTCATGGCGGTTTTATGCTGATCCGGATCACTCCCAAAATCAAATCATTTGTTTCTTGTCCCAATCCCAAACATTTCCTGAAAATTTCATGAAAAACTGTTCATAACTTTTTGAGTTATCTTGCTAACTAACAGAGAAACAAACAGACAAACTAACGAACACACAAACAGACGCCCGCAACAACAAAACCTCCTTGGTGAAGGTAAAAAAAAATAATACAGTCATAAACAAAAACATATGAACCGATGAAGTCAAAGTCACAGAGCAGCAAGTTTATCGGTCAAGTTTAATAGTCAAAGCATCTACAGCTGACTTCTTCCTCCATTTCCTTTAACCTGCACTTAAAAAAATTCAAAGAGGCCAGCTCTCCAATACCCCTTTTCCACCAAGCTGGTTCCAGGGCTGGTGCTAGTGCTGGTGCTAGAGCCGGTTCGCAGTTGGTTCAAGTGAGAACCGGTTAAGAACCGTTTGCTTTTCCACAAACGGGTGCCGGCCAGAGAGCTACGTCATCACGCCGATGTATACGTCTGTATACGTCACGCCAGTTTCCCATAACAACTAGCGCCAAATTTTATCGCCACAACAAAGACGGAGGACTACGTTGCGGTTCAAGTGTTGCTGTTGGCTTTTCGAGCCTTCTTTGGAGAGCAAAATTTGGCAATCCAGCAAGTTAATGCTGCTCAACGATTATGCAAGGTCGTCTCCTCCACTGACCACTGCTGTTTCGTTTTACTATCCATTGTTATCTTCCAACTTATCTTCTTACTGCTTACCCCGAACTCATCTTTTTAAAAATGGCTCTCTTCCGTGTTTTTACTCTGCTTAGGTTGGTCAATCATCACGCCCCCACCCCCTGACGTAAGCGCGTAGCCCCCGACGTAACGTGGTTCTTTCAGCTGGCCCAGCAAAGAGTTGGTGCTTTCCAAGCACCGGTTTTGAGAGCCAGCAACCGGTGCTTAGTCTGTGGAAAACCAAAGAACTGGTGCCAAGTCTGGCTATAGCTCCGAACCAGCCCTGGAACCAGCTTGGTGGAAAAGGGGTACAAGACAGTTTTTCTTGTAGCAGATTCCAGTCTGCAGGAGCGGCATATCTGAAACTCCTTTTCCCATTTCAAGACAGACTTTAGGGACAGAAAGCAAAAGTCGATTTTGTGACAAACACAGATTGAAGGCTGTAGCTTCCAGAACTTTTCACGTGAATATAGTTACTTAAGTATGATGGAAGCAGGCCAAGTACAGCCTTTTCAGTCAGGATGTGCCAATGATTCAGATGGTAAGAGAGGGCCACCTAACTCGCTCATACAGAGTTAAAGGCTTAAGATTAGTTACCTTAGAGCTCCATGATAAACAGTATCCAAAGATTTCAGGCATTGAGACGATGCACACAGATATAAAATTTCACCACAGTCAATAAGAGGCATGAAAGTAGCAGCAACAAGATGCTTTTTTGCAGCAAAAGAAAAAAAAGACTTATTTCTGAAGTAAAATTCCATGTATCATGGTGCAACACAGTGAGTAACATCCTTGATTATACATACAGAGAAATTTTATTTCATTATTATGGCCCCTGTCTGTTGAACAATCGACCTGAGACTGAGGGCAGCACCTGCTGTTTATATGCTTAAAAACAAACTCAAGACCTACCTTTTCAGTCTGGCTTTGAGCTGATTATAATTATCATTATGTAATCATATATTCATTTATTTTAAACCGCTTAATTTGCTTTATTTCTCCATTTCAGTTCAGATTTATTGTTTGGAATTTTCTTCGCCTTTATTTGATTTTCTTTTCATTACCCTTAACAGATTTAATCATGCAATTGGTGTTTGGCTTTCTCATTTTAAATATTATAGTTTTAAAATTTTATTTTATTTATGTATTTACTTCCCCCTATATTATTTCCCCTTTATTTTTTTTTAATCTAATTAGTTATGAATTACTTTGTCTTTGTATTCTTAGCTCCTGTGTTTCCTCATTTTTAATTTGTGATAGTGTTTCCTCATTCCTCTAATCCTGTTTTCTGTGAGAATCTCTTCTTAATGTCTTTGTGTGTGTGAGCTGCTAGGGTGGGCTGGATCTTGCATTTTCATTGTATTCATTTTCTACTATTTATTTATTTATCTTCTTTATTTTCTTGTAAAGCCATTTGCATTAAATGTGTTATATAAATAAAGTTTGAATGATTTTCCATATAACTGCCTGGGCTACATTAAGAAAAAAAATACAAGCAGTCAGATCAATACGAACTCCTTTTATGAATTAGAAACTGCTCTTGAGATCAACTGCAGCAAACATGTCTTTCATTGTAAACCAATCTAAATGTATTTCATAGGTCTGTTCCTCCTAAACTCGTTTTTCTCTTCCTCAGAAACAAAACAGATGCTGCAGTGTAGCAGCAGCCTCTGCAAGATTAAACCAGTATTGACTGTCTCTGCATCGACGCATCTTCATCTGTCTGCATCACAATGCATTAATTAAAGGATTATTTTTAACACCTCTACTAAATGGGCTTACATTCACTTTAAGAAAGAAAAAAGATAGCTTTAAATTTTCCTAACTGCATCAAAATAATGCAAAAACAAGGTCATTATACTCAGTCCTCTCCCTCTAATGCTCATGTCTCAATCAACACATTTGAAAGAAGAGCAGCAGGTGGTCATGATGTAATGCCTTATCTGTGTGTATGATGCAGGATTTCATTTAGTACTTTTTATTTCATTCTTCACAGAGCACAAATGAAAACCATAAATTCTATACAAAATATATAACTAGCCACCCAGCCATTATCTATTTCACTTATCCCTTTCAGAGAGACGGGAGAAGACACCTTTCCCACAGAATTCAACTTAAATGCAGAATATCACAAAATATTAAATCAACTTTTTTTCCAGAATAAAAAGGAATGCAACTCGGAAAAATGCTCTGAGGGGGTCACTAAGGCTGGGAACAATGCACGCTTCACTTCTCCTTCCCTCATTAACAATGCAAATCTGTCAAAGTGGCCACCTGTGACACCGGCTACATTGGCAAACAGGCTACGAAACTCGCTGCTAACTCCATAATACAGGGCAAAGCAGTTTCCCAATGATTAATGTGTCAGGCGATCAAATGTTCTGCTAATTTTTGACAACATACTGTTGACTGGATCCGTAAAGATAGTGTGAAGATCACCTGATACTTGAGTTAAAGGTGCTATGAAGAGAATCTGTTTCCGGCAATGTAAAGACTCTGCTACCCATGAGCACGCACGGCGACCGTCACAATACTGCGTTCCAGTAACCTCGGAACTGGGAGTGGCATCATCTCTGACTTATCGGTGTTCCAGTTGAAGTCGAAAAAAAAAACATGCCAATCTACCAGGCTATTGTTAGCTGTTGTTAGCACGCCCTGCGTTGTTGGATGAAGAATGTGATTATCACTATGGCAGCATTTTTGTAAATATAAGTCTAACAATACTATGTATACAGCTGATCTAGAGCAACACACCCCAGTCAGAAGTGCAAATAAATTGATTATTACAGGAGCTAAATAACTGTTCACACTGGGGGCATCCATCTTCCATTGTCAACTTGGGGGTGGCGAGGTTTCATCGAGTTCCCAGTCGGAAATTCCGACATCCGGGGACGTTCCAGTTGCAGTTTCCTACGCGGAACTTGGAAATTCGTACTTCTGACCACAACTGGAACGCACCAAAAGTGGTGACCCAAGGTACGTCGCCATAGTTTTTGATGTGTGACAACAAGCAGTATTTGGAAAACTTAGTATTGTAGTTTTGTAGCCGGCTATATATCGCTACTTACAGCCTGGTGCTCTAAGACGTGTCCAAATAATATAACTTTGCTCTAGTTTTAATTGTCTTGTTCCTGAAGTTGAGTATCCACGCAAGTCCAGCCCTGTCCAACCCGACCACTTAGCTAAGGAATAGCATTTATAGATAACCTATTTTGATGCTCTAAAACTCGTCTTTAAGTGTGTATTTTGATCAGGCATATCTCTAAAAGGGAGACTTTTTTGCAATTACTTAGAAACTCCTCATAGCATCTTTAACATATTACGTTTTATTACTTTATACTGTGCCTCGGGGTTAAATTTGTGTGAAATACTTAAAAGAAAAAACAGACGTTGGGAAATAAAATAACAGATTTTAATGGCCCCTGTCATTTAAGGGAAATTTAAAGTCACCAATTAACCTTAAGAGCATGTATATGGTCTGTGGGAGGAATTTATGGCTCCAGGAGAAAAAACTTAACTCACAGAAATGCTTTGTTCAGCAACCTTCTTGCTGTGTGGCAGCAATAATACTGGACTACTGCGCAGCCTGCTATATGATGAACTATAATAAACTAAGAAAGGCTTCGTAAATCTATCACAACACATCAGCAACAACAAATGTTTTATCAGATAATCAAGATAAGACGAGTAAAATGGCAAACAGGTATTTGACTGGTAGATGTCTGATCTTTCAGATACCTAATCTCTGCTTACTTTTCTAAACAGTGGCAGTAAGAGTTCAGTAAACGTGCCAGCTGCATGGCAGGAGATGACATGGTAGAGATCTGCCAATACTGCTGCAATGAACATGTTAAGTAATACATTAACAAAGCTTAAAATATGAAAAGACAGATAACCACATGCTAAAACCATTGTTTGAAGCATTAAAGTCAGGCTGAACCAAACAACTACCCATTAAAAATCCACTTGACGTCAAAATTGCTACAGGGCTGCACCAGCATGAAACTCAACTGTGACATTTACCTATCAGGAGAGAGCCTGCCAGCATCCATTTACCACTGCTGATAAAGAGAGAGAGAGGAAGGCCAGGAGCAACAGATTAAACTTGCACCAATAAAAGTTGTTTCACTGTGATGCTGAACTAGATGCTGGCTGTCAAAAAGTAGAAATTACTAAAGCCAGCAAGCAAAAAATACATCTCAGGGAGCTCAGACCCAACGGAGAAGATTAAACCCAGACTTAATAGAGTTGGACAGATAGAGGAGGAAATGTGAAGTGGACTGAGACTGAGCTGCACCCAGACACAGAGGAGGTTTAATGGACAGTATCAGGCCAAATGCTATCCACTTTCAGGCCAGTTTAATACCAAGGCTGAGAGAAAAACAGAATACTCAGGATTCACATAAGCTGGAAGATCCTTGTGTTTTACTACAAATATTCGGATATAAATAAATGGTCATTCTGCTGTAGATCCTTTAATTACAAGTGACTATCAAGTAAATGTCCCTTTCCTTCACCAAAGGAAAAGTTAAGTGGGAAAAAGTACAAGCTTAAACACAAATTTGAGCAAAAGAAAAGAGGCTTCTGTGGGCAAATCCTGGTGCTATGAATATGAAAGCCGACACAAACATTGAGTAAATATTTCTTAAAACTCAACATAATGGCTTAAACCCTATCATGTTGTTATAATAGTTACCCAAAGTCAACGTTTGCATCAGTTACTTAGCCTATGTGTTTCTGGATTATGTTTGAATAAAAAGTTGATCCAGAGTAAGAGTAGCATGTTTGTTTTGACACAGCACCCTGACCTAAGCGGTGTCTTAAACAGCGAAAACGTCTTTGAAAATGTTAACTCTTTAAGAGGTCAATTGTAATTACCCTAAGACCAAGCTTGTATAATAACTTTGCTAATGTTTTTATAAACCAAACAACCTATTCCAGCCTCTCCTTTAACAGAATAAACCTCCGATGAAAGTGGGTGCAGACATGCAGGCGTGTTTCTGTAAATATCTTCTGCAAATGGTCGATCTGATGAAGAGTTCCTAACTTTATCTTAAAGTGTGATGGTGTCACAGTTAACTTAAAAGATTAAAGCTAGTTCATCTTTAAAGCGCTTTAACACTGTATATTTTTCCCATTCTGGAAAAAAAGACTGGAGCCTTGTTTCCAACACAACACAGACTGATTGGTACATAAACTAAATGACACAGACTGTTTGTTTGGGTTAAATTATGTTTTCAAACTTGAGAACTGGAAAAAAGAATAAGGTATTTCCAATATGGATGTCCCGATACCACTTTTTTCATTTGTTTTGTACTTTCCCCCTGTCATAGGATGTGAAAGGGTGAAAGTACAGAAAACTTAACAAGTAAGGTACTTCAGGATGTGTTTTATGTCACTGAAAAATTACAACCTCTTATGACACAGACCTAATTCTTAACGGACAACTTGTTCAAGAACACTGTTGACTTTAGAAGGAGGGAAGCAAATGCAGAAATGCTAATTCATCTGTGCGCTTTAGGGCTCCTTATGCATCACTCTTTAGGTGTCCTGATCCGATATTGATATCAGTCCAATATCAGAAAAACAAATATCAGATTATATCGGCCTGCATCTAAAATCTCCGATATAGGCACTCGGATAAAAGCAGTCCATTCTAATTAATTTTTAATTTATCTAATTTAGTTGTAAAATATGCTTATGTTAAAGTTAAATACAATGGTTATTCTTCTATTTAAATATATGTTTTTGTTTTACTGGATTTATTTTACTTTTTCCTTTATTGAACTTTAGTATATTCTTACGTTTCAGGTTAAAATGTATTAAACCCATTGGTTAATAACAAATGGGTCCGTTTTTCTAATACCTACTATTGCTTGCAACTGTTCTCTCTGTAATCTTACTTGATCAAACCTTTTCTTACAGTCCACACTACAAAATAGTTAATAAAAGTCTGTATGATTCCTGCTGATATTGAATCAGATCGGTATTGGCCAACTCAAGGCTGAAATATCGGTATCCTATTGGAGGTGAAAAAGTTGTATCAGGACACCCCTATCACTCCTAATAAAAAACACAGCAGTAAAACCAATATTTCCATTTGGTTTGATGATCCATTATTATTTGACTTTTTCTTTTCTCATTACAGTTTGCTTGGTTCCATGTGCCTCACTAAACAGAGGTGTCACTCTGTCAAGAGACGGTCAACACGAATGACAACAAAGGAGACGAGAAAGAACTCTGGATGAACAACAGTACACACAACCTGACAAAAGTTTGGGTATGTACTTCTATAAAAAATGACAACAGTGCAACATGTGATTCAAAGCTGAGGTGGAAGCCCCATCAACACGCTGCCACATTTGTCAACACAACACAGCACTGAATACCAGAAGTGCCACAAACCTAACGATGGCGCCAGAGGAAATCTACTTTAACCACACGGAAAATCCACAGGGCTCTATCAGGGTATCACTAAAGGATTAAATCTATGAGCAGGATCAATAAAGGCATTGAATTCAAGAAATCAGAACAATCAAAACCTCCAGTGCCTTCATGAGTTGTGCTATTTACTCAAACTCCACAATGAAATTCTCTTTAAAGTTAGCTCCATCCAATCTGAAGATTCCCAAGTAGAAAGTATATTTATTATCTTCACATTCACAACATTAAAATACACAAAGTAAAGTTCCTGACAACAGTTTATATAAAATACTGTTATTATTTCAGCGTCACAAGTGTGACTAATTCCCACATGAGCTCCTCTGTTTATTTATCAGTGTGATTGTCAGGGACAAAACATGAGCATTGTTACATCTAATGAAGACTTCTAGCCAAACCCAAGCATAAATCATCCAAGTAAAACTGAATAAAATAAGTCTAAATATTCCAGATATTTGTTGTAAGCGTTTAAAGGAAAAAGGAACAGTTCCATTGTGTTGGGAATCCTCAAAAGTACAATCAAAATGGAAGAATGTGATGTGGGCCATTTCCCAGATGGTGAGTAAGAATGTTCACCTGCAGCCAAACTCTGTATACAGGAATAAACCCGGAAAGTTTGGTCATCAGTTCTAAACAATCAGTATTGATTGATTTTGGGCTTCTAGGAGCTACAAGACTGATCACTCCTTTCTGGAAAAATGTACAATTGTCCTCTGTAAAGCTACGGTTGAAGGAGATGGAAACATAATCTTGCATTGGAATGACTTGCATAACTTGTAAATAAAGAAAAGTTTGTTAAAATGTGGAAATATTTTTTGGAGAATGTTGTTATTACTTGGGGTCTTCAAGTTTCCACTGCTACTGCTTTTCCAGTTGTGTTTTATTACTTCAGTAACTTCAGTTTTACTTGAATTTAAATTCTTTACTTTCATTCCTTCATTTTTCTGTTCTTTCAATCTTTTGATAGTTTTGTTGAATACTACATTTATGCATTATTGCTACTGCTGTGGTTAGTGTTTTTTTTATGTTTTTCTTACATGTAAAACTTCATAAAATATTGTTTAAAAACAAAAGAAGACTTCCAGCCAAGGCTAATTTACATTCCTTGTCCCTTGTTAGGCTTTAAAGTAAGGATGGGAATTGATAAGATTTTATTAATACCAGTGCTATTAACAATCCTGCTAATCGATCCAATTCTTTAATGATTCTCTTATTGATTCCTGCAGATTTTCTGTGTCAACAATGTCAAACACACGTCACAGCATAGATAACTGCTTCTGCAAGTCGCTGGTGTTTTCTCTCACTTAAGGTTGTGCAGTAGGCGCCTTTTGTAAAAAAAATTAAGACACTTCTGAACCCTGTCAGTAGAGGAATTGATCAGGGAATTGATTATCAAAATGGCTCATGATATTGATTCTTTGATGGAGCTGTTAACGATTCTCAACTTGAATTGGTTTTCGATTCCCATCCCTACTTTTAGGAAGTGAAATACACAATAATGCAGTGTACAGACATAAAGACCGACAATTAGAGCAGACTAGACGATCATCAACATACATGCATAAAAGTTAACTGTGAAGCAAACACACAAGTGGATTAATGACAATAACTTAAAGTAACAGTGAAGAACGATGGGTACAATAAAAATAATTTAAAAAAGAGTTAATAAGCATGATTTGCAATATAAAATGTATCACGGATATACAAAAAACCAGAGAATAAGACTTGGAGCATGCACGTTTCTATAGTTGTCAAGGTTTGTAAATGTGGTTAAAGAGAGAGACGGGGCTATGTGATTATCATTTCTGAAAATATGTGAGTTAGTTTTAAATACAGGAAGGCAAGGGCAGCATTTGGGGTTTATTCACAGCAGGGACCAGTTTCAAAAACACCTATATGCTAAAAAAACATGGGAAAACTCCTTAACTGGTCTCTGTGTGTGTAGACAATTAGTAAACAGAGTCGATACATTATGTCCAAGTCACACAAATCCATTAATAATCCAAAGTTAGAATTTAAACATACAGTGAAGCCTCTTATTGTTTTTATGGCCCCTGTCTGTGGCTCAGTCTACTTTCTTTGTTTAATGTTTTTCTTTGTATTGTCCCATTTTAGCTAATTTTATTATGCAACTGATGTGAGGCTTTCTCATTTTACCATATTTATATATTATTTTATTAATTTATTTACACATTTACTTTTTTTAACCTATAGTACAGCTATCTAATGTCTTATCATGATTTTTAACTATCATTTTAGTATTGGCTCCCATGTTTCCTAATTTGTAATTAAAGATAGCGTTTCCTCAGTCCTCTAATTCTGTTGTCCGTCAGAATTTCCATTTTTTGTCATTGTGTGTTTGAGTCAGTTAGTGTGTGTATTGAACGTGGTTTTAATGTGGATTATATTTTCTTTTTATGCAATTCTGTACTATGTGTTTCATTTAAAGTTATTTTATTTTATTTCCCATGTAAACACGTTTTATTATTCCTGGATGAAAAGTGCTACAAAGTTTGACTGATTGACAGTTCCATGATAAAGTTACTATTTTAATATGATTCTTTGACCCTGAAAACCCACACCTAGCACTCAGAATCATGTTGACATCATTATTAGTTAAAACAGTTATTGAGCAAAACCATCTTTCCCTGATGACAGTTATCTGGATCACCACCAAAATCTAATCATTCCTAAGTTGGGTCATAACCAACACCTCCTGAAAATTTCAGCAAAATCCATCCAGTAGTTTTTTTGTAATCTTGCCAACAAATAAACAAACAAACATACGCCAGCAAAGGTAAAAGAGATGATTTAAGAGAGAGAACTGGACAACATGAGTCACTTTAGACACTTATTAAGTAGCAAAGGACTAATGTTTCCAAAGTGCCTGCGTCTTGATCAGATTTGACTCTGTTGAAAATGCTTTAGGTGACTCATGTGCTCCAGTTGTTTTTGGAAATCCCTTTGTTTGGAAATCCATTCAAGTGTTTTCAACAAAATGTGGTTCATTTCTGAGAGCATCAACTGCCATCTGCACAAAAGACTCGCACCAAAAAGTATCAACTATAACAACGACTGCAAGTTGTATCTCTGCATCATTTCTAGTTTAATCTCACCAACACAACAAAACAATTGTGTTTTCGCGAAAGACTATGTTACAAACTGAGGAATTTGAGCTCAGCTGTTGTGGACTACGACGATAACCCTGCAGCAGATCTCCTGATGGGCCATTGACCATTTCCTGCTCTGACATTTTTCTGGGCTTGGGGGAGGCATGTCAAACAGATGTTTCCCAAAGATGTATCAACTCGAGGAGAAATGGATGGAAAGACACTTCACGAAATGTTGGTGTGTATTTCCTCATGAAACTCCCACACACACACTGTCCAAAAGAAAAATGATGCATTTTTAACAGTGCGTGTACTCACCAGATCTGTAGTTTGATCTTCTTTCCTTGTAATTCGACAGTTTTGATCTTGAAGTCTATTCCTGTAAAACAAAAACAAAAGAAAAGACATGAGCATACAAATCACTGGACAATAAACAGTAGCTATGGACATAAAAATTACCAACAAACCGGCACTTGATGTAAACAAAAAGCAGCTAGAAAAGCACTCGGAGAGTAAAGACATCCACCAGCACCACAGTCCTCACCCATATTGTCATTTCACCATAAATATTAGTCCCACCTATATTTCATCTAAATATTTAGATTCCTTGATCATGAAAACATCCCATTAGCAATTGGATTTATAATGATATCTATTTTAGTTCAGTAGTTATTCACAAAAATCACATTTTTGTCATGGCAGTTTATGCTGACCCGGATCACTCCCAAAATCAAATTATTTGTTCCTTGTCCCAATCCGGACATTTCCTGAAAATTTCATCAAATACGTCCATAACTTTTTGGGTTATGTTGCTAACAGAGAAACAAACAAACAAACAGATGCCAGCAATAACATAACCTCCTTGGCAGAAGGTAATAAATCCAAGAAGAAAATTGGATATATGGCCAAAAGACGCAGAAACAGCCTGTCCGACACTAGGGAGTGACTTTCAAGTGTTCCTGTCATACAAACAACAACAGTATCTCCTCCTGATTCTGCAGTGTCATGCTCAGACATTCAGCCTATAAGCTCGCAGCTGTGGGATCAGCAGCTGGCTCACAATGGGCACAGACACACAAAAGAACCGGGTTACCGAGAGAAATCAGGCTAAGGCATGAAAACCGAGAAAGTGATCATGGACTGAAATGACCCTCTTACTGTAAAACCTGTGCCTACATGCAGCTGGGTAGAAAAGGGATAATAGTCGTTTTAAGGGCTGGGCAATCTATCTGCTAAATGATTAATTCAGATTATTTTCTGCAGAAGACTTATAAATTAGACATTTAATTTTTACTTGACCTTGTCCAATCATAAGTTGTTGAAATGAAAATATAAACACTGGAAATTCACAGTTTTCATGATGGTACCTGTCTGGGGAAAGTAGAACTGCAAGTGTGTGTGTCTGCCTCTGTGATTGTGAGGCATACATCATGTCAGGCCGTCTTTTGTTCTTGGAGAGATATTACACAGTGAATCCACACAAATATAACACTCTGCCAGACTTGACGTGAATGTCTAAAGTGTGATTGTTAAAGTGCTTTGCTTCTGCGTTTCAGCAAAAATTCTCTGTGAACAGGGGTAAAGACAAAACATCACTGGAGCATAAACAACACACCATCACATAAAAGTACAGACATTTGATAGGACAGCTTTAGAGAAACAGGAAATGAAAAACAGGAGGATTCATTTTTGATGCCTGCTAAATATATATTATAGTGATATATAGGGGTGTGCGATATGACAATATTAAATCGTTAAGGATCATAACGTGGGCACCCGACGAGCCAATCGTAGCACATTATGCGCAGTGCATGGTGGGATCTCCTGTTTAGCTATGTAGCGTGAAGCCATGGCGGAAAGAGAAAAGAGATAAAAGCTTGAAGATGTCTGAACAAAAATCTGTTCTAAAGCAGCTGTATTATTCACTCAGATTATAGACATTGCAGTTAGATAACATTTGTTCTAAACTGTTGCACTTTAAGAGATAATGTTGATATTGTTGTTCATTACCTTTTGTGTTTACATTTATTGCACATTTTTGTAAAAACTGCACTATTTGAAATTAAAACCTGTTCAGAAAGTTTCTTTGGCTTTAATTGTCTTTTTCTTCTTCTAGGGTTTTACACGTTTTATATGTAACATAGGGAAAAAATGGTCAAACATGCAAATTAGTCTAGAAAAATCAACGGAAAAAAGAAATGTGATAAAATCGTGATCATAATTTTATTTTTATAATATCGTGATATATGTTTGCCGTATCGCCCACCCCCACTGATATATATCATATGTGATATTCAATCATTTTAAAAAAACTCTTTTCATATACAGAATACCCTTTCCTACAACATATGCACTCTGAGTTCCATATGTTGTAGGAAAAGTGCGATATAAATAAAGTATGATTGATTGATACTCCTGATCCAGCTGTATTCTCAACCTGTTAGAGCTCCTGCACCTTTAAAGCCCCCTTCCCCATGTAGGCCAAGTCCCCTCTGATTGGCTGACTGGCCTACTCTGTGTTAACTGGTTAGTTCATTGCCTAGTGAATAATTTTACAACTGATTGCATTATTTTTACAATATGAACTTGGGCTTGCTACAGCGAGCAAATGGGCTTGAACAGCCAATGAAGCAGTTAATTGAGCATTGCGCTGGTCCCTTCCAAAGGGGAAGAGGGAGATGTCCTAATGCTACTGACTTTTGTCAAGTGCATAGAAGTGATCAACGCATTAAAGGACATATAAAACTCAAAAAGCATTACATGGGCTCTTGAAAACTACAACCAGTCCCTTTCTTGTGCTTTCTTAATCAACCTTTTTTGAGATGCACAGCGTTAAAGGTACAATATCAGTATTGGCAGATATTGGACTAAAAATTAAATATCAGTATCTGCATTTTTTTTTTAATTTTGCTGATATTTAAAGCCAACATGTGGGTCATTCATGCCCCATATATCAGATGCAATATCGTAAAAATATGCAGTTGTACCACAGTGCTTCATATTATCATCACTGCATGGGTCCATTTAAAAATCAAGAGTTTTAAGAGTTAAATTGCTGTTTTACATTTGTTCTGCACACAAATGCACCATCACATTGAGAGCAACAGGTCAACTTCCATTAAAGGAGACATATCATGCTGATGCATGATTTAATACTTACATATAATATAATAAATTTGAAAACAAGACCTTACACCCCCTTAATTTTCAAAAAATGAGATATTGTATTTTTTCTGATATCCCAGAACGAGATTTGATGAAAATGAAAATAGGTCATTGCGAGATGTCCGCGAGATTTCAAACGTCGTGACGACACGAGGTACCTTTCTTTCTATTGGAGTAATCTGATAAAACACTTCCTCCTCTGTGATGTCCGTTAGCCACAAAACCGTCACCGAGGAACACATCCACCAGCAGGGGTATATAGATCCCTAGCTCACATTCACTTATTACCAGCTCTGGCCTGTAGGGGGACTCAATACGCAGTCGCTGCTTTGAGCCTGACGGAAAATACAGTAGAAGAAGGACAGGCTGGCTCAGCCCCCGGTAGAATTGACCAATCAGACCACAAAGGGCTGTGATGTTGCGAGGTTACTGTAGGTCATCCTGAGATCGGAGTGTTTCAACGAGAGCTTGATGATGGCCTAAAATGAGGATATTGAGAACGCTACTGTGGGGCAATGAAGGAACTAAATGACTTGTACTGAGGGCAGAAATGCTTTACAGGCATCCTAGTCTGGCATAGTGAAAAGGAGAAACAAGCATGATATGTCCTCTTTAAGTAAAGACTTTGTGCTCTTAAAAAAAACACACCGTAAACAGTGGGAATGAGTTCTGGATTATCTGCATATCAGCAAATTACAAATCACAAACCTAAAGTATAAAAATGTCAACTTTGAACGGTTGAAATAAATGAACATTTTGCTTGCTGGTATTCTGTAGAAGAGTCAGAGATATTCCAGGGATATTGAAAAATTGGCCAAAGAAAGAAGGATCAACCTTTCCTTCTTCATAGGTCAATGCATTCGGTTTATAACTCAAAACCAAAATGGCTGCCAACTGTTTTTGAAACTCGAGATCAAAACATACTGAAACTTGATCATGAAAATCATGTCCAAACCAGAGAGCATGCAAAGGGACTTCACCATCTTGTGGTTAGAGAGATAACAAAAACAAAGTCGAAGGTGAAACCAGCTAAACTATCATTGTAAGTAATTGTTCACGTTATAAACCCGGTTTCTTATCCTTGTTGTCGGACTTGGGACGGCCCCAAGGAGGCCAAAGCTAAAAGGGGTGACTCATACTCCAACTCTCTGGCCGATGTTTTTCAATTTAATGGCGAGCTGTCAGATCAGCTCTGGTCAGAAACTGTGGCTGGTTAAAAAGTTGAAGAAACAGCTGTGCTCTCTAGGTGGGGCGAGTCATATAATAATGAAGAACAGGCTGCCAAGGTGTGACTCACTGGATATTATGTACTCCCCAGAGAGAGGGAGGGAAGGACGGAGATATATAGCAGGCTAAAAACAAAAAGAGATGAGAGGAGAGGAAGGTTTTGGAGATGAGAGAGCTTCATAAGTCTACAAACAATGATGAAAATCCTTAAAATCTCAAAACACAGTTGTCTGGTTGATGCTGTGATGTCAAAAAGCTTTAAGATGCAGTTTTCCTGATTAAGAAATACTAAGAAGTTGTCATTCAAAGATCAGGCTCTGCGAGGATGACATAATATTTGTGTGTTCCTAGCGAGGAGCCAGGTTTTTTTTTTCTAGAGAGGTGCTTTGGCAAGTTGTCAAGAAAATATGAGCATTGTGTAACCACACGTTCAGCAAATCACTGAGCAAATGAGCTCACTTATCCAGAGGAGTATGACACTTTCCATAACAGTCACAAGCTGAACTGGACATCTTAAAAACAGAGAGCGCATGCTTTATGGCCGGCCCTGCTCTGCTTTCGATCCCGGAGGAGCCATTCCTTCCACAAGTATGAAATTCCCGTCCAGCCAGTCGCCGCTTCCCGTGCAAAACTCATGATGACTTGTGGAAAATGAGATTTCAGATAAGAAATTCATGCATATTCAGCGTCCCATATGTGCATAACCACTTGTGTAGAAAGAGGAAGGTCAGAGAAAGTGATTGGAAGTGAGGATGAAGCGTGATGAAAGTCCGGGGGTTTTCCGGTGGGGGTATTTTGAGGAGCAGCTGTGCATGTGTGTCTCCAAAGGTATGAGTGCTGTGTCAGAGGAAGAACACACACTCCTGCTTCATACGACCTGGTTCTGCAGGTTATTCGTAAAGTCCCAGAAACTTTAAGGTCTCCGGCTCCTAATAAAGAGGAGTGTTGTGTTTCTGCAAGCTTTGATTCTGGATTAGGGGTCGACTGTACATTTTGTTCCTGCTGCACATCAGCTCAATGATGGTTTTACATACGTCACTTATTAGATTAACTAAACACACTGTAGTGAATATTACTATGCAGCTAATAATTAATGGCACCAGTCAAGGAGTAAGAGACAAAAATGTTGCAAAGGAACGCAAGTTTTTAATCAAACGGAGAGGAGTAACTTAACCGCATTCCTAGGAGGTTTTTTTTTGTCATTCTAGTCTGCAAAAGAAAAAAACAAAACTAGTCACTGAGGTTCAGCCATAAAGAAATAAAAAAGCAATAAATAAGGTGGAAAGCAGCATTGTAAAAGAAACTAGAAAGCACTCTGAGAGCGCAGACCTCCGCCAGCGCCACAGCCCTCACCGATATTGGGATTTTCACCATAAATATTAGTCCTACCTTTATTTCATCTAAATATTTAGATTCCTTCACCATGAAAACATACCATTAGCAATTGGATTCATAATGATATCTCTTTTAGTTCAGTAGTTATTCACGAAAATCGCATTTTTCATCATGGCAGATCCAGACGGTGATCCGGATCAACACCAAAATCAAATCAGTTCTTCCTTTTCCCATGCTGAACATTTCCTGAAAATTTCATCCAAATCCATCCATTACTTTTTGAGTTATTTTGTTCACAGACAGACAAAGAAATGCTCCCGAAAACATAACCTCCTTGGCAGCGATAATAAAATAAAAAATTATAGGGGTGCACCGAAATGAAAATTTGTGGCCAAAGCCAAAGCGGAATAAAACATAAACGCTCTTCCGAATACCGATTATCCAATGCAGAGGCTAAGTAGTTTACTAGATTTTTTAATAGTGCATAAATAGCTTAGAATGCATTTTTAGACATGTTTTTGAAAGAAAGTAATTGTTATATTATGAATATATTACAAATATTATGAATATTATGACATTAATATTCCAGTAGCCTTTGCTTTTCAAAGAAAGCACAACAAAGTTTTTCATTCATATTAGTCCTTCAAACAAAACAAAACATGCATTAAAAAAAGAAACTAAAGTGCATTGAAGTGGATTACCCTGCAACAAATGAATTATTGTCCTTTCAACACAAGTCTGCTTGGCCACAGTCACACACAATGACGAATTTGATTTCGTCATAGCGTCACACGGTACTATTCGGCCTTGCCATTACCTCACTCCACCGAAGGCTGAATATGGCTTTTTTTTTTTTGCAATATTCATCCAAATATATTCAGCCACCGAATATTCGGTGCATCCTTAAAAAAATAAGGATATTTACAATACTACCATAATCCGCAGCTAATAAAATAGAATTAAAATCTGAAAAATAAGGCTTAATTTTTGACAGCACTAACACAAAAATGACATCTCAATATAACAGCAAAAGTTCTTTATTTGTCAAAGCATTTTTTTGTTTGATTTTACACAAAAAAAGTTAATCTTAGACTTAGGTGTTGAAGAACGGCCGTGGTCCCTGTATTAGAGTTGATCTGGACAAGTGCTATGCATATTAAGACAGTTTCTTTTTGGATTTTTTTGTCACGTTTGATCACAACAATTTCTGTGAGATCTTATTTTTTGGAATTGATGCTGTGTTTCCGACACAGTTAACAGCAGGAATGTGGTTTTGCCATACTGTCTACGTTTTACAGTAAGAGGACTGTAATGGTAAAATTGGTCTGCAGTGTTCTTTAGACTGTGGCGTCCATATCGCTTTATATGATTTAGATTAAAAACCATCAACTGGGGTGCTGGTTTGGAAGAGTGGTTAGCAACCATGCACATCCCATGTGCTCGCTTCTGCTGGTCCAGGTTTGAATCCAGCCTGTGACCAGTTTGCAGAGTGTCTTCCCCTACTCTCCCACCCCCTTTCACAAGCCTATCCACTCTCTCTCTCTTATTAATAAAGGCACAAAATCCCCCAAAATACAATTTAAAAAAAATCATCAACTGATAAGCCAGTCCGAGAAAAGTTCAGGTACCCCAAGGACCTCTACATAAAAGTATTGGCTATCGTTGTCGTTGAGAAAATCCAAAGAGCATAGGCCTACAAACATGTTCACCAAAACATCAATTGCATTACATCTTTAAAAAATTGTTTTCATCAGGACTTCAGCTAATACGTGCCAGTCTGTCTTTATTACCTGATACCAGATAAAAGCTTAAAATCACCCTGAAGCAATAACCTTACAAAAGTGCCATTCAGTAATAACATTTAGCCCACTTGTTTATCTACGATAATGAAAACGAAGCCAATCTAAAAAACTGATCATTGATCTCATTCTTTGGCAACAAGGTCTGAAAATTGTCACTCAACTAAGTGATAACATGTTTATGATCTCAAGCATGTAGTCAGGCCTTTACCTTAATCACCTTTTAGTGCTTTTAATCTGATTGCAGCTTTGCTTTATTGCTATTTGTTTTGCATTTTACTCCAGCTCAATGTATTACTGTTTTTTAAATTTTATTTCATGATATATTTTATACTTTAACCTAACCTCCGGTGTTCACTCATTTTAAACCTTTCAGATGGCGTTACTTCGGTAAATACTGGGTACAACAATGTTCCTGCTTTATTATCGTCTTTCATTTATGATGCATTTTACCAACACTCTATGGATTTCAGGGTGGGTGAGTTCTGGGGTGGAGTGGGTGGGTTTGGGTCATGATTCCTTTTATTTTATTTTAATTATCTGTGTTTTTAAGGCACTTTGTGCTACATTTGTTTGTATGAAAAGTGCTATATAAATAAAGCTTGAGTGATTGATTTAGTGATCATTTAGGACTCAGAGCAAAGGAAGCAACATATTAATGTTTATGGCACAACACAGAGATCATCTGCGGTTGGTTTTTAGAAATATAGCCAATCAAACAATAAATCTAATCTGACATCATAATGCTTTGACCCACTGTGCATAAGCAGAGCTCCCTGGAAGTGAAAGTTAGTCTCACGTGATTGTGCTGAGAGATTGTGTTCATTGTAATTTGACATTTACAGCTTACAACATTACGCAGCACTTTGTTTTAAACACTGATGGAGAAGAAAGATGAGTACATTCAAGACTGAAGCTTCTGTCAGTGCAAATGGGCATCGAAAATGGTATATTACTTCGTTTGAGGGATTTTTCATTTTTGTATTCTGTCAGTTTTTCTCTCCTCCATGCAGCAAATACAGACTTCCTTAACTTAATACAAAATGCTGCTCTTGACAGTTCCAGATGAAACACAATGGTGTCTCTCTGGTTATCCTGAAAACTTTTAAATCAGTGTTTCTAACAAAGAGAAGCAAATTATCTTGTGGCTTTTAATGAAAAAGGGAAGGCTGTATGAAAATATGCAAGCTACTATTTCATCACCTTGATAAAAAAGTGAAATCAGAAATTACGACTTTTTTTTTTATCTGATATTTATATGACAGTGTGTGTTCAGTGTGTGACGTGCTCAATACTGTCAACTGTAGAAACAAATGTAAATATTTAGTCTTCATTTTAATAATAGTTTTAAAATCTAGGACAACAAGGTAAAAAAACTTAAAAACAGAGCTGTTTACTTTGTGTTACTTTAATTACAGGGGGGCGGGCTGTTGATGCTTACTTTAACTTTCTTAGAAAAGTATGTTGCAATTAAAGGATGTCATGTTCATCAGAAGCTGATTATGAATTAAAGGTTGCATGCAGAGTTTAACAGAAGTTTATGACTCACTAGCCAGTGTGACAAGAAAATGAAAAATCAACTAGCCAAGCAAAATTTTACCACGCAAAATGTACTAAATTACATTGTTGTGGCAAATAAATTATTGGGAATTTCATAATGACGATGCTTCATCTTCCTCCTAGATTTTCGTCACAGAGATTATATCTTCAGATCTGCAAAATAAAAAAATAAAAGTCAAAATTCATCTGCTGGGTCCTTATGAACATAAAAAAGAGACTACTCTAAAAGACAATTTTGTTGTAGTCTTTGTGCCAGAATTGACAACAAACTGTGATCCTGCTCTACATGAATATCAAACCATAAAGAGAGCAGCTCTGAGCTGCCACAAACGTCTATTTTGATAGTCGACTAGACTAGACTATTTTTGTGATTAGTTGACTAGTCACATCATGCATGAACTGCAGCGTACTGCACTAGCATGCAGCTGGTGGCTCAAATCGCTTATAATGAGCAGACCTGGCAACTATGGCACCACATGTGAGTGTGTTTGGGGGTGAGCTGGGTTGATTCCTGCGGGCGTGATAACATGGAAACGGGGTTGAGGAAAGGACAAACGACCAACCACACTCGTGTCTTGCTTTCTAGTGGCAGCTGGATGATCATCATGTGGGATTCACACAAGTAGAAGAGCAAGTCCAAAGTCACTTTTAATGAGTGGACTTGACAACACAATAACTGTTGTCTTAGGCTGCATTCACACCGCAAGTGACTCTGCGGTCAAAATCGCATAGCCCACTGAAGTATCATTGCGCGTCCATAAATACCTCATTTTGGTCACCGTTGCCGTCCGCCGTCGCTCAGTGACGTCACGTTCACCTGAGTTTCACCACGATCATATCATACATCATATAACAGGGTGTCTATGCAGACATTAAAAAGGACATTGTACCCTTTTCAGTCACTTATCAAACACAAAACACTGCAGCTGATGCCCTGCAGCAGCATTATCTGTGAGTTTACTGCGGTCCGTCTAGGTGGAACTAATGTCCTCACTGACTAATGTTTCCCACATGGACATAAATTATTCCTCTGTAGTCCGGATGAAAAACTGTCCGTCACGGGTACCATCACACACGCACACACCGCTGATTGGCTGTTGCCACACAGCCACACGCGACATCACCTGAAATATCAACTTTTTTTTAACTTTGACATCGCGTGACGTGTGAAGTGATCGTCTTGTACGTGGCAAACGCATCGCAGGAGGGTTAGCCCCACCCCATCGCGGCTGTATATTGACTTTGCATGGAGAGTGATCGCCGAGGTAGTACAAGTAGCGTCCGGTGTGAACGCACCTTTAGTCTGCGCTCAACCTGCTCCCTCACGCTCTCTGCTTCCTATACGGCTGTAGTTATAACCTTTGTTCTAGTAGATGCTCAACAGTAAAATACTGAAATCTGGCATATATTTGGGGACAGCTTTTACTGAGACAGTGCATCCAAAACAGGGACTGTTCACAGAAATCAGGGGCGCCTAGTCACTAGACTGTTGACGCCAATGTTAGCAGCTAACTAGCAAATTAGCTTACCGCGACAACTATCTCTCTTCATCAGAAACTAAATCAGCCACGATGTGCTTGCTTTTCAGATGCTTATGCATCGCCATCATACTGCCATGGAAGGCAAGTTCTGTCTTTCAGATTTTGCATTTCACATTCTTCTCTTTTGTTTTGGTAAAATGCTCCCAAACTTTTGTGCTCTGTTGCCGGTAAGCCAAGGTACTGTTTGGGCATAACTACTCTGGTGACACCACGGCTAAGCCAGATTACCACGATTGTGCATGTGTCAAGGACAGAAAGGCAGACAAGACATCAGAGGGTACAGCGGAAGAGAAAAAAAACCTCTTAAAAAACAAAACATGTCAATTAGTTGTCAACCACTTTGATCGACTAATCGTGGCAGCCCTTATGTGCACTTGTTTTTATTAGTTACTGTATAGTTTTCGTCAAAGTTAACACTGCAGTAAAATTAATGCACCATTAATTTGGCTTTGTTTGTCTTGGTCGAATGGGGCTGGGCTGATTAATCATTAAGACAAAAAGAGCATATTTATCAAAGAAATCCACACATAGTTGCATATAGATGTTCTTTCACATCCTTCTTATAAAACAGGTTGTTGTTCTGCATATACCTGTGTGCCTGAGGAAAGTAAACTTCATTTAAATATACTGTAGAACTTTGAAGGCTTACAGGCACTGAAACACTTCACCCATTTTGGCAGAGTAAGTACCTCTGCAAAGAGGCAAAGGTCACTGCTGGACTTTGACTGCTCAAGAACCTGTCACTCTGCATTGGACCATCATCACGCAGCCTTCCCCTTACACTGATGAGAGCTGTCAAAGGGCCTTAAACTCCACAGAGGCTCTCAACAAACGATTACTGTCATTTGTTAATAATTATGCTGCCCAGATCCTCAACAGCAGATGGAGAGCAGCACAGCACAAACGTAAGCTTAGTCCGAGACAAAAACCATAAACAAAAACACGTACATGTGACAGCGAGCTTTGCAACACTGCGATTGTACCTCAACAAATCTAATCTGGCCTGGATGCCTCCGGGAACACTGTCGCCCTTTATGGTTGTGTGTTCTTGCTCAAATAGTCAGAGGGAGCTGTCAACTCTTGCAGCTGGGCTTCGACTTGGGTTCAATGAGGAGATCAAGGTTGTAATGCCAGTGTGCGGCAAACATTCAGCTTCTTCTGTTACGTTATTACTCAGCGCTGATCTTAAGCAACAGGAGTAAACGGATCTGCCACTTCAGCTGCGGAGGGACTCGACATAGTTTGACATCTGACTCATGAGAGCGTGATGTGGGACGCATGCGTGGAGGTCAGAGGGGGGGAAAAAAGCTGATGATGCCACCATGATGGATTGTTTATAGTTTCTTTGAAGGAGTCATGGAAAGTAACTGGGTACAAGTTAGAGGTACGTGTACACTGGATTTTTCCAGGAGAAATTTTTGCTACTGTTTAAACCTGCATCTTCACTGGAAAAAAGATTGACTTTATCCTAATAAGACACCCAAGAGCAACTATTACCTCACTAATTCCTACAGAACATTTAAGCCAATGAAATAGTTTTGGATTAAGCATGCATGAGCACAAATCCTGACATTGTGTTGACATTTAGTTGTTGTTTTTAGAGACACATAAAGATTAACACCACAAAGATGTGGATATGACAATGCGACATTTTGATATATCATTTCAAAGTTCAACGATGATGGTTGCTTTTGAGGTTTAATTGAAATAGAGATTTTTTTTTTATTTCTTGGTGTTTTCTAACACTGCATTACAGTGGTGTCACAACCACTTTCGCCATTTTACATAAATAAATCAATTACTTTTAAAGAGCAATTTTATGCTTTTATTAAATTGCAAACACCTGACACCTGTAAGGGAAATCTTGTGCTGTTTTCATGAGCATGGCTGTGACAGAGCACAATATTAATTTCAAGATACTTCAGCTTAATGACGGCACATAATGTATATTTGCTTTGTTGTGAAGAACAGATGCACGAGCCAGCTTCACTAAGACACATGAATAAACAGCTTCACAATGTTAACATGTGTAATTCTCAACATAAATATCTCATTAAGTATTAATTATATTTGATATCTTAATGGGCGTAAGCTTTTAAAACAGATTCCTAATATAATACTGATCTCTCAATTTATGCACGTTAATATGATTTATGTCACTACTGAGAAGTTGTTTAGCTATAACTTCATGCAAATGTTAATATATCTGTTACTTTCAAAGTGCTTTTCTTCTCATGTTTATCTTTTTAATGGAGTGACTGGTGTTTATGTTAAAGTGTCAACATAGGGCTGGGCAACATGACCTAAAAATAAAATCCCAAATTTCTTCTCCACAAATATCCTTTTTTTCCCTCAACAAACAGAAAAAAACTCCAAGAGACAAAAAAATTACATGCATCAAGTTTTGCCTTGAGGCTTTCAAAATATAACCCAAAACTAAACAGACTTTCCTTCTTACAGTTAAATGCATGCTGTAATTTATCATAAAATGCTTATTGCATAGTTCAAACATAGGAAGGTCTGTCTACAAAAACACCGAAGGATTAGCTATTTTTCCAGAGTATATTAACATGGAACCATCTGATCAGCATTTACTCTCATTTAGGAAACAACCTATCAGCATGAAAACTGTTTTTTTAGTAATGATATTTTCAAACAGTGCAACAACTTATGATTGAAGTAAGCTGACAAGATTTTTTTTTCATTTTTAAATCTACTGCAGAAAATAATTTGATTTAAAGGAGACATATCATGCTGATGCATGATTTAATACTTACATATAATATAATAAATTTGAAAACAAGACCTTACACCCCCTTAATTTTCAAAAAATGAGATACTGTATTTTTTCTGATATCCTAGAACGAGATTTGATGCCTCTGAAAATAGGTCATTGCGAGATGTCCGCGAGATTTCAAACATTGTGACATCACGAGGTTCCTTTCTTTCTATTGGAGTAATCTGACAAAACACTTCCTCCTCTGTGATGTCCGTTAGCCACAAAACCGTCACCGAGGAACACATCCACCAGCAGGGGTATATACTTCCCCAGCTCACAATCACTCATTACCAGCTCTGGCCTGTAGGGGGACTCAATATGTGTTTTTTTGAGCCTGCCAGAAAATACAGTAGAAGAAGAAGGACAAGCTGGCTCAACCCCCAATAGAACTGACCAATCAGAGCACAAAGGGCTGTGATGTTGTGAGGTAACTATAGGTCATCCTGAGGTCCGAGCGTTTCAACGAGACCTGGATAATGGCCGAAAATGAGGACTTTGAGAATGCTATTGTGGGGCAATGAAGGAACTAAATGACTTGTACTGAGGGCAGAAATGCTTTACAGGCATCCTAGTCTGGCATAGTGAAAAGGAGAAACAAGCATGATATGTCCTCTTTAATCAGTTCAATCAATATATTTCCCAGACCTTTGTCAACACTTGACGAGAACAAGGCACTGCTGATGCTTTCTAACAGCATGGCTGTGATATTAATGTCACCCCAGTGTTAGCCTGGTTAGTTTACTAGGCTGCAGGTGACATTACAGAAAGTCCCTTACCACCTAAACCAGTTCAACTTGCAATTTCTGTCAGGCTTATCCAAACAAATAGTAGTGTTTTGATAATTAAGTCACGAGCACTCGTCGCAGTGGTTAAAAGGGTTTGGCTGTGTTGATCTTCACTTAACTACTATATAATTGAGATATAGGCTAAGACAACATCATCATTTGTGAACACTGTTTTTAATAACATATGGTTGAAGATTTCTTCTGACTTTATAAAGTTAATGAATGGAGACCTATTTTATATACTGATACAGATGTCAGGAAATGATTATTACAGTATGAACCACTTACCGTAGAGTCTACCTGAGCCCTTGATAATTTTTTAAAAATGTTCTGGCAGTATAAGACACTAGCATTTAGATAACTGTGATCAATCATTAAGCTGGCTTTTACAATTATTCAAACTAATGTAATAATGATACCTGTTCAGTCATAAATCAGTGATTCTTAAAGTGTGGTAAGGCACAAATTCACAACATAAACTGTTTGTGTACATTAATAAGGCTATACAGCTACTTTTTCTATTTCCAGACAAAATGTCAAAATGCCAAATATCTAACGTTAATAGGAGTTTATCAGGTGGATTGAATGATTCCACTTGTACTATCCTATTTGTAAATAAACTTTAATTTGGATTTTTGACATGTTATAGCTAAATATGTTATTTATCAGATGGAATGTATCAAATATTTAAACAGATCATCCATGAAATACATATTTCATGAGTAAGACAGTTGTCAGTCTTTTGTTGATGTCACTTTAAAGAAATAAATACAGGCTATAAAGTAGTTTCAAGAGTACATCACATTTTGACAACTGTTTAAGGTAATTCTGTCAATGCTTGTAAAAGTTATGACACTGTGAAGGAGTTTGCCTGCAATTTGGATGTTAATTAAATGTATTGGGCTCCTTTTTTCTCACTTTTCATGTATTCTAGCTTTGTATTAATTCTTGCTTTGCTTCTTTGTTGTAAAGCTTTGTCTCTCCTTTTTTGCTGTCATTTATATTAGGGATGCACATTATTGACAGCATGATAATAGCATCGGCAGATATTAGCTTAAAATACAGAATACTGGTATTAGCAGATATCAATACTTCTGCTTATATTTACAGCAGATATTTGGCCATGCATATAATACATCTATTTCACACATTATGTCCGCAATATTCCCAAATGTTTGTATGCAGCACAATTCTTCACTCTATTAATGCTGATTTTTTTTTAACATTTTAAAAACGTTAGTGTCTTTCATTAGAAGTTGTCCTAAATCCACATTAATTTCTGCCAAAAATTCACTGTCACAAATTACAGTAAAGCCACAAAATGTCCAGATCAGCAATAAGTTTGGAAATATCAAAATATCGAGTACTGCCATAATTCCAATATTGTGCATTTCTTCTTTACATTTTTACAGTCATCTTGATTTTATGTTTGTTTTCGTCTGGCTTTTTTATTGTGCATTAGTCTCCAAATCCATCTTCACATTCTATCGGTTGTTATCATTACTATTATATAAGAATACTCCTTAGTACATGGACCTCTGCTGTGTGTTTATTTGCTTGAAAGTTGCAAAAGAAATTTATAGTTATTATCATTAGTACTTTTGGAGGTTTTGTCATTAAGCAGTAGTGTCCAAACTATGGCCTGGGGGCCAAATGCGCCCAGCAGAGTATTTTGAATTGGTCCCTGAAACAGTTAAATGAATAGACATTTTGCTTACAGCATCTAACACCATCAGTTATTCACATTTTTTGTCATATTTACTTTGTCAAAAGATCTCTTTGCAAAGTATATTGCAATATTCATCTTCAAGCTCCAACATTCTTGCAGTTTACTCTTGTTTTGTGTTTGACAGTGAAGATAAGCCATCAGTGCCTCCCATCTCTGCTGTTCAAAAGGTCATTCTCGCCCTAACTTGGTATGAATCCAGTGATATGCTGCGTTCATCAACCTCGGAAATGGAAAGAGGGAAGTGGGAGTGACGTCATCTCCAAGTTAGCAGCGTTTCAGTCAAAAAAAAACTTGCCGATCTAGCTGGCTTTTGTTGGCCATTGTGTTAGCAGTTGTTAGCACATCCTGCGTTGTAGCTCACAAATACCACATGAAGAATGTAAATAACACTATGGCAGCATCTCAATAAAAGCAGGTAGAACAATACCATGTATATGGCTGATTTAGGCCCTCTTTAAACAGAGACACTCTCACCTAGACCACACAGATCCTTCCTTTTCGTATTCAAAGTCGCATTCAGACAGAGACGCTGGAAAAGAATGAAACCGCTGTAGTATGCACGCCAGTCCAGCAGATGGCGATGTATGTTTGCAAAGAAACAGTTCCGCTAAAATACACATGCACAGAAAAAAAAAAACATTTTCACAAACAACTATGGCAAGTGGACGCGAGCACGATAAGCAGCACGAGTTATTTAGTAGACAGCCGAAGCTGTTGATGTTCCTGGTTTTGCGTACACAGCCTTCATGTCAAAGAGTACTGCGTATGCAGCGACGTCAGTGTTTCACCCTGAAACGTTCTGACTCTGGTTTATACAGAGATGCATGGAGGAGCATTTTGAAAGCTCTCCACACAATCTGGCTTCAAAAGTTTGTGGAGTTAAGCACTCCAGGTACTGTTCCCATGTAAACAGGATCCCAAAGCGCAATGAAAACTTACTTGATTTGGTCTTATTAGGCTGCGTGTAAACAGCCCCTTGGTGTCATAAACACTAGTATTAAGTACAAATAAACAGATTACTACAGGAGCTAAATAACTGTTTACACTGGGGGCAGTCATCTTAGATAATCAACTCTGGGGTGGTGAGGTTCCCCTGAGTTCCCAGTACGAAATTCCGACCTCGGGGTGCGTTCCAGTTGCAGTTTCCTACTCGAAACTCGGAACTCGCGACTTCCAATTGGAACGCAGCACAACCCACCCCTAAAACCTAAACTTTAAATTTCACACACTAAAGTGAGTTGCAGTAAGTGGCCCAGTGGTCCATGTATTCCTCTTTATGTGGCCCTCAATGTAAAAAGTTTGGACACTCCTCTCATAAAGTGTGCCTTAGAAATAAAGTTTCATATTCCTATAAGGTGACAATCATTTGTGTTACTTTACAGACTGGAACATTAAGTTGAAATTCTGGTGACGCCATCCAGCCATGAAAATTCGCGGTATGTTTCTTGTCCATGTCGCCCAGCCCTAAAACAGCTAATAAAGCAGCAAAACTAGCTTCCCAGCTAACCAGTGCAGGCCTGCAGAGGGGCTAACGTCAGTGCATGCTATTAGCACACAGGCTAACCAAATATGTCCTGCCTACCATTTCCAGCTGCAGGAGAGTGAGCAGAGCCCCTCAGCTGTCAAACTACCTCCGATAGGGGGGTTCAGCCAAAATCAGAAACACCTGTAACAACACATGATCCAGTGCCGAGGCCCCCGGCTCCTCTTACCTATGGTGGAGATGAAGGTTGTGTTGAAGGCGTCGTCTGAGAAGCGGAACAGCACACAGGTCTTCCCCACGCCCGAGTCCCCGATCAGAAGCAGCTTGAACAGCAAGTCGTACGTCTTCTTCGCCATTGAAAAGCAGCTTGTGACCAACCAGGCAATGTACAAAAACAAAAAAATGGTAACCTAACACGCCTATGTGAAGCCTATAGCCAGCTCCTTAGCCAACCTGACCAACTGCCCCGCTTCTCTTAACAGTTAACAATCTGGGATTTGTTGATTAGCTTTGGCAAGCTAGTTGGCTAAATACCACCCGATTAACGTGCCAGTAGACGTGTCCGAGAAGTTATGTATTCCCAAGACGGACTGTTTCCCCCCGTTACAGCATGAGAACAGAAAGCAAAAATAGGATCTCCTCCCGTAGTGATTCCTCTTTTCCACTCTTTCTTTTCTCCCACACAGTCGGGACAAAATGGCTCCTCTCTCTCTCTCTACCCCGACTCACTCTTTCTTCAAACTAACGGCGAGCTAATTCAAATTCTCGGCACACCCCGTCATTCCAGAGCCCTGCCACAAGCTCGACCGAGAAGAACTTGGAAGAAATCTCGACGTTAAAGAGTGTCAAATTCACTGTCTCCTCGGGGTTATTTCTCTTTTGCAGGAGAGATTAGAACCGAAATACAGACGACCGCCGTCGCCTTCGAATGGGAGCCACCGCGGCGACACCCTAGGCCCACAGACACGCCTTTGCCCCGCCTCTTCTGTCAAACTCAAAGGTGGTGATTGGCTGTCACAGATGTCAATTCACAGAACTGTCGAATTTGATTGGCTGTCCTTGCGAACGTTGAGAGTGGACGCCGCATTGACTTGCCGGATAGTATGTCGACGTCACCGCCATATTGTTAGTGGCAGATCAGCCTGATAGCAAATGCAAGCAGACGTGGAAACTGGGATTTTCCGATTACATCACGAATTATTAGAATTGAAGCGATTGGGGCTATTGTTACTGTTGCCAGCAATTGACACTCTCTATGCACTATTAATAAGAGCTATATCAAAACAAAAAAAGTTGGAAATTCAGTTGGAGGGCGATTTAAGACGCTTTCAGAAGCAGAAATACTTTATATGTTCCAGTAACTCTTACAAACAGTAGGAATATCAGAAATATACATTTAGATAATATAAGGGTGTAACAGAAAATAAATAAGCAAAAATAACTGTGTTCAAAGTCTTTAAGACATACTGGTTTCCCCTTACTGAAGGAAAAAAATAAAATAAGTAAAAGTAAGATTATAAACAAAGGGCAAAAAAGAAAACACGACTAACACCAACAATAAGTGGGTAGTTAGAAAGATTTTAAGTGCTTGAAACAAATATGAACCTCTAAATTATCATCACATTATGCTAAAGTGCTTCAAGATTTCTTTACTCTTCAGAAAAAAAGCGTGGTCTCAAGTCAGAAAAGTGTTACCATTTTTTGATCACAAATTTCCTGTAAAATGTAATTATAAAAGTATGTATTTTATTAATATTTAATGGGGGATATTTATTTCTTCTCCGTGTTTTGCATATATCTGCATATCTGAAAGGATTTTTTTAATGTAATTATGAGGTAAGAGATATATTCAACATAAATCTTTGACCAAATCAACAGAGATGAGATTCCTTAGGGCTTATTATAATCTAAATAAAGTGATGAATATAGTTATTGAAATCATTACATAGTTCAAATGACAGAAAATCTCTTATTGTCAGCTGAAGAGGGTTTTCTCTACTTCTTGAAGCTCATTTTTGTCTCTTGGCAGAAGAACTTGGCTGTAATAATTAAAAATCAATTTTTTTTTCATCGTATTTGTTTATATTTTAGTAAGAAGTTATGGGTTTCAAAGGCTTTTTGACTAAACCAAAATGTGAAAAACAGTTTTTGTGAAAGGGACTTATATAACTTAAAATATGGTGGTGTAAAAATGTGATTTTATTATGAAACACCCATACCGATTAGTTGCTTTTGGAAGAAAAAATGTGACATAAAATCTGTAATGGTGTAAAACTCTTGATACTTTGCATCACTATTAGTGCTTTTAGTCTCCAGATGGTGAAATATTTCCTGAACTCAGTGTTTTAAGAGAGCTGAATGCTTATAAGGAAGGAAGTTTATTTTTATCTCATAGTTTCTGTTAGATCTGATACCCCCCCATATCCTGAATCAAACCCTGGTGGACATTACTAATGACATTAAGTCTGCTTTTTTCCTTTTCGCAGTGAATTGATATGCATGGTAAACTTAATGAAAGACGTGTTTCTATAAAAACATGAATTATTTCATTAATAATATTTGTTTATCTATCAGCAAGTCGACTAGTTGACCCATCCATTAAAATACCAGATTTTAACATCAAACATGTAAGCTCAGTGAAAGTTAAAGCAAGTTTAAAGGAAGATATAAAAGAGGGAATATATGTATTTGTAAATTTACAAAAGTCCAACATTTGTTTAAACACAACTTAAAAAATAAAATAAACATGCCTTGGATGTAAGCAACAATTCAAATAACTCAATTCCTAACTAGACCTCTGACTTTTTATTTCCCTTTGTTGTCTCTACATATTTTCTACATTTATATGTTTTTATGAGTCAGAATCAGGCTCAGAAATAATAGTTATTGCAAAGTACAATTGCACACACGAGGGATTTGATGCAGTAAATCGGTGCAAGAAAATAATCATTGGCAATCAGTAAGATGTCTTGAGGAAAAATAATAATAGTGAACATTTTTAAAAACAAGTTTATTCATCCAAAACCTGTTTCCATTTCTATTTGCAAAATTGACCTGCCACTATCAATATGGCGACGACGTCCACGCTCCGTCCAGCAGCCAATGCGTCTACGTAAAAATGTCAGCGGGTGAAAGGGCGGAGCTAAGACTGACAGAAAGGGCAAATGTTACTGCACAAGATTTATGGACATTTCGACTCAAACCTTAAAAGTCTGTAAACATTTACATATATACTAATGATCCAATATGGCGGCCGGTTTCATGCGTATCTCTGTGCGCTTCGGTTTCATGTCATGTTGGCATTTGACGCGGTGACTATCCCAGCTGTGAGTCAGGCAAAGTGATGTCATTTATAAAAAGTACTTCTGTGCTTGTCACGGGCGTTTCCCACATCCTCTGGCCTAAGAACAACAAGGGCATTTATCCTCCAAAGTCTTTTAATAACTGTAAACACTATGGAGCCGACATGAACACATTATTACTGTAAAAGCATACTAGTGTTTCTAAAATGTGTGTTTTGATGTGTGTGTGTGTGTGTGTGTGTGCGGGGCTTCTTCCGCCTGTCAGAGCAGTTTGACTCTCAGACACTCCTTCAGGAATGTCGAGTATGCCCTGCTTTCTGCTGCCGAGTACAGACTTGCCACAGAGTGAGAGAGAAAGACAGAAAAGAAAACACAAAAGAGAAGATAGGGAATACTGCAGGGGGGCGGAAGGATTACACAAACTTTGAGTTGAGTTAAATGATGGGTTAATCTGGTGGTAAATTGCAGGATAAAATCAATTTAAAGTTAAAGAAAACACGCTTGTGTGATCGTTGACTTTAATGACGAATAAAAAATCAGATAGGCATGCATAAAAAAATAGGAAAGCTCCTGGGAGGCTGTTTTCCAGGACCCAAAGACTGAAATTGAGACATCATCAAGACAGAAGCTTAATGATATCTATATATAGGCTATACTCAGAAATATTATTTACAAGTTAATAAAAAGCTATTTTTAAAGGATCCAATGGCTACAACAACAAATACAAACAGAAAACAAAGAACAGACAACAAAAAAAACAAAGAAAGGTCTACAAACATTTTATCCCACATGCTCCATGTCCTCCAAACTAGTTCATACCACCCTAATAAAATATCCAAGTACATAATAATGAAACACCATACAGATATGTCTGTCCTTTAATTATTAATCTACAAATCTTCAATCAATAGTGGTGCACGTAAAATAGCCATTCGTTTCATTAATCTGTTTTTCCATTTTTAAGGAAGATTTTCCTTTTAGAATAACGATGTCCTTATAATAATTAATTATCACACATTTCCTGAAGTGTTATAATCCTTTATACCAGAGATATGCAACAGGAGGCCCTGGGGGCCAAATGTGGCCCTCTCTGCCTTAGTAAGGGGCCAACCACACAGAGATGAATTCAGGCGTATAGTCCTAGATATTTCCTGCACATGGATACTACTCTCTCTCACTCCCTTTCACAAGCCTATCTACTGTCTATCTCCTGTCAATGAAGGCCTAAAAATTATCTAAAAGTAATCTAAAAAAGAGTAATCATACTGGATTAAAGGGTTACGCCAACTTTATTTCCCTCTTTGGCCCTTTTCAGTTAGCCCTACTCTACTCTACTCAACTCTGCCCGACTCTACTCTACTCGCCTTGTGCTGCTTTTCCATTAGCCCCAGTCGCCTGCCCAACGGGGTGCAGTGTCGCTGTAAACAGCTGAGCGACACTGCGACGACGTCACATTGAGCGCGACACAACAATCTGTGTCTTTTTGTCACAAACCGAGTTAAAAGGAAAGCAGAAGAAGGCTGCAGGTGGTAAGAAGAAATACCCCTTGAGAAGCACAGGAGAGTTTTGGAAGCTATACAACAGAATGAAGCTGAGGACGAGAGCAATCCAGCTGCAAAGAAAAGACGTATGAGGGTAAGCTAACGGTAGCTACCACTAGCATGTTAGGTCGTCGTGCTCATGACCCATCGATGACGACATTGTCTGACCAATCAGTAGCCGGCAGTCGGTGACGTCATTTGACTGTGTGGGCAGCAACAAGAAAGCCTACCGCTAATTAGCTCAGCTCAAACACCAGGGGTCAATGGATAGTATTAGCCTGTCTCTGCCTACAGTCATCAGATAAACTCTTAAGCAACTCTAAACAGCCCTGTTTTCTTGTTGTGACTCCTTTTTTACTGTATTATGTTATTTACTTTTAAACTAAACTTTGCACTTATCGTAATTTTCAAAAAGAAATACATACAAAACAAAACCATAGGGTGCATGTGCAAACCACGTACTTTTAAGCTAGTCAACAAAAAAAAAAAACATACTGCTAATGATTTTTCAAAAAATAGATAATGAAACATAATGAAGTAAAAGAAAAAATGAGTCACAACAAGCACACAGGATCCTTTAGAGTTGCTGAAGTGTTTACCTGATGACTGTAGGCAGGCAGGCTACCACTTCCCAATTATTCCCAGTGTTTGAGCTAAGCTAATTAGCGGTGGGTGAGCTCTGCCTGTCTCTCTTGTTACTGCACGCACAGTCAAAAAAATGATGTCTATCTGCTTGCATTGGACTCAGGAGTGAGACGAGACACGAAAACAAAAGAACGTTAGCATATCCCTCAAAGTGGAAGCTAATGGTTGTTTAGATGTTTAAAATAGTTCTTCATGGATGGAATAATCACAGACTATAAGAAATTTAAGCGTTAATGACAAAAATGTAATTAAAAAAATACAAAGATTGTTTCCCATACCCTTTGCACATATAGATGTTAAAGAACTTGATAATATGGGGTCCATAAATGTCCATTTTATGCAGCCTCATTGAATTGTTGGCGAGTTCTTCGCACCAAAAGAAGCATTTCACGGTCACAAACACAAACCAGGCCACACCGACTCTAAAACAGATGCTCCAGAGGTCAAAGAGGTGAAACGAAGAAGAAGTTTTCATGCAGCTCACAGATTCTTTTCGGCTAACCTTTAGGAACATCTTTATCTGTTTTGGTACACATATTTATTGTATCCCTCCTCTGTCTTTTCAACAGTTTAGCCATCTTTGTTCTGCTCATAAATCACATCTCAAGACAAGAAATACTCCCAGAGCAGATTACATTCCTGCATCTCACTGCACGGAGGCCCGGGGTCTTCTCATTCTCTTAGAAACACTCACAGTTTGAATTAAAAGGGGAAGTATGAACTTTACATGGACTGTTTGATGGGTAATCCAGATGATCTGATGGGTTCATTTGGGTATTTTTTGCATTTAATGAACAATGAACAACAGAAGAAAAGAAGAAATTATTCAGAGGGGGAACAACATGCAGCTGAGAGTTCAAACTGTGGTATGCATGTTTATAATCGGGGCACCGTGACGTCCAAATATGTTTACAATTACTGCAGCTTTCCTAAAACTTAATACCACACTAGAGCTGGAAAAGTAGTCCTTTAAACATTTAGATGATGAATTAAATGTAAATAAGGAAAATGTTAAGCATTCCTTTCGCTCTTGCTCCTCACTCCACCGATTTTTCCGCTTTTTAGTCCATGTGTGGGTAAAGTTCTCATCCCTTTCTGATTCAGTTTTGAGTGCGTCATCCAGGGCATTCTTGTGAGCACAATATCTCAAATACACTTTGAGGGATAGTCTTGAACGTTCACTGAAATATTCGCCTCTGACTTAGGAAAGAAGTGATGAGAGCTCAGATGTCATAGCAACCATTTGGATCTTGTCAAATACAAAACAACAATAAATCTCAAAACTCAAAACGGCCACTGTAGCAGGATCAAAATGTCAATGACCAAGCCAAAGTGAGGGATGTTTCTTTTGTGTTTATTAGAGGTAACAAACAAACTGGCGTCCTCGTAGTGACCCTGGGGATCCTTGCTTCCTGTTAAAGTAGCATTAATTTGATATCCTATCACCCAGTGGCAAAACCTCCAATCTTATTCCTGAATTTATTGACTTCTGGTTGTTGTTATAACCACCCTGTGCTCGATGAACTCTTCTGACATATGACCCTCATATCAGCACAAATGAAAATTGTTATATAAAATTTCATGTTGTGTATGTTTTCTTAAAACAGTGTATAAATATGCCATTTTAAACCATCCGCCCAGGCTTATTTCACCTTTGAGCTTTGTTGCCTATGAGTGGTGGGACTTGTTAATTACCTCCACCAAGGAGGTTATGTTTTCGGGAGAGTTTGTCCGTCTGTCCGTCTGTCCATCCGTCTGTGAACAAAATAACTAAAAAAGTCATGGATGGATTTGGATGAAATTTTCAGGAAATGTTCAACATGGGAAAAGGAAGAACTGATTCGATTTTGGTGTTGATCTGGGTCAGCGTCTGGCCGCCATGGCGAAAAATGTGATTTCTGTGAATAACTACTGAACCAAAGTAGATATCATTTTGAATCCAGTTGCTAATGCTATGTTTTCATGGTCAAGGAATCTAAATACTTAGATGAAATAAAGGTAGGAGTAATATTTATGCTCAAAATGACAATATGGCTGAGTACTGTGGCGCTGGCGGAGGTCTGCGCTTTCTGAGTGCTTTCTAGTTTCTATTGTTATTCATTTAATCATAATTGATCATGTAAAGCAGGGTGATTCAATTAGGAATTCAGTCGGGCCAGATTTTTAGACTTCGGACATGAGCTGGGCCGGATGTTTTTAGCAGACAGTTAGCGAAGAAACACAAATAGATAAACACACTGGATGTTTGTTAATTTATTGCCACATCCAAAAGGGCATTAACTCAATAAAGAACGGTACTTCAACTAAACTTCTGCTGAAATAGTTTCTTTAAATCTTATACTTCAAACCAATAACTTCAACATGTTTTGACAGCTAAATAAAAACACATATTTAGGTGCATATGAACATAAAAAAAAGTGCAAAAACACCGTCTGTTTGTCACATTTGAAAGTGCATTAAAAGTAACTTGCTTGATAGCAACCTTTCAGAACATGTTGCAAGCAATGTCTGTAAAAATATTGGATTTTTGTGAGACCTTGCCAGTGTTAGTAAAAGTTTTTTCTGTTTTTCTCACTGGACCTAAGTACCAATCAAGTTGATTTCGGGCCACTCGAGGGTTGCTTTTGGACCACATGTGGCTCGCAGGCCGCTAATTGAATAGGGCTGATCTAAAGCCTACACACTTTAGATCTGGTTTCTTTAAGGCAAGACACATAAAAATAGTTTCTGAAACAAAAATCTTCTAAAATGGAGTAAATTATGAGACTAAGAACCATCAGGGGTATTCTCTCCTATCATTCTTTTTCTCATGCCTTGCCTGAAAGCACAATTTGTCAAAGAGGGTAAGGGTTAGCCTTTTGAGAGATTTTCTTCAAATTGATGCACAAACCCACTCCGACTAAATTAAAATGAATGATTTTGGAGGTTATGGATCAGGAGTGTCCAAACTTTTCACATCGAGGGTCACAAAAAGAGGAATACATGGACGACTGATCCTTTAGTTGCACCTCACTTTTAGTGTATTTCAGTCAAAGATTTAGGGTTTAGAGGGGGGTTATCACCTGTCAGGGGGCCCCTATAAATCTGCGCTATCACTGGAACCAGACATAGTCAGGGGGAGAGTGACCTTCTGAGCAGCAGAGATGGGAGACGCTGATGGTTTGTCTTCACTGTCAGACACAAAACAAGAATAAACTGTAAGGGTGTTGGTGCTTTAAGATGGATGTTGCAATACGCTTTGTCAGTGAAACCTTTTGACAAAGTAATTATGGCAGGCAATGTGCTTGACTGATGTTTATTTGCTGCTGTAATCAAAATGTCTTTATTCATTCATCTAATTCAGGGGCCGATTCAAAATGGGGAGCGGGCCACATTTGGCCCACGGGCCATAGTTTTGACATATGGTTTTGACTGTTATAGGTAAAAGGTCAAAGTTGTTAGGGTTCATGTTAAATGAAAGAATTATTTTATTTATTTTTTAAATGTAAAAGAAAATAAGAATTGAACTTTTTTTTTGGACAAACAAAAAAATCTGTATAATGAAAATTCAGCAGTTTTAGCAAACAATCCAAAAACAAATATAAACAAACAGTGAAATCCACAGTTTAACTTCTTTTACATTTCAAAAAGAGTGGAATGAAGTAAAACTTTTTAATTTCCAACCCTTCTCCATTGCTGAATAATGAAAAGAATCCAGTTTACCTCCAAAGAGAGGATAAATATATATGTATATATACATACATACACATACATATACATACATATATGAATAGTACATGGTATATACTCTTGTCAACCCATATATATATATTTATATATATATATGTATATGTATATATATATATATATATATATATATATATATATATATATATATATATATATATATATATATATATATATAAAATATATGGGCTTTGTTTGGTTTGACTAGAGACGCATGTGTGAAGGGACGTGCCACTGCCATGTACGGGTCCTCCAGCTGGCCAATATCAAGAAGTTTGTGTGCTATGATTAATCTTGCGATTAATTTTTATAACGCATTAATTTGCGGTGTAATTAATTAATCTAATTAATGCACTGAAGTGACAGCCTTAAAAAAATATAAGAAGATAAAGAAATAAAATTTAATAAAATGAAATAAACTCAAAATAACTCAACAATAAGCAAACGAATTAATTATGAATAAGAACAAAAAGAAGCTGTGGGATCTTGATGTATTATAAATGACTTTAGTCTGAACTTAAAATTGGTCAGAGATGTAGATGTTTTTGTTAAATGATAATATGAATTCCAAATTAATGAACCTCTGTAAGTAAAAGAAAACTGACATTGTGAAGTACGGCAAAAGGGAGTATGAAGTTTAATGGCACGTCTTGTATTGTGCGAATGAATCTGAGAGTTGATTGTAAAAAAAATACATAAAAGATTCTGGGAGCAAAGATTGAAGGGTATTAATATCGTAAATGGACAATAATTCAGCTTTTTAAATAGAGGGGCAGATAGAGCTAAATAATAGAAGAGCAATGTGTCATAAAAACATTCCTTGCTTCTAATTTTCAGATCTTTTGGAAACTTTACAGTCAATTGTTACTCTCATCAGAATGACTCATTAAAAGGTGAAACCTTACGTGAATATGTGTGTTGGGGTTTTTCACTTCATTTAAAATGTCACTGACCTGCTCGGTAAAACTTTAACAAACAGCCCACAACAGCACAGACATTAAGTCACTCTTTATTCTGGAGTTTACACAGCTGTATAAGATGACACACTGAAGGTGCTTTTAGTTTAAGAGGAATTATGTGGCGCTGAATTCCCCCACGAGGCCGGGCCTTTCCCTTTTGTGGTCAGTTATTACACTCGCCTGAGTGAACAAAGCCACAATCAGACACATGTTGGCAGTTGTTTTGGAAATGACAAAAACAGCACTCAGTTTTAACCCATATACAACACCTGGACAGGGTTTACTTTTAGTTTGTTCTGAAAAACTATTGTGGCATCGACCAGGTGGAGGTCATAGGCTGGTGGTTGCTTTGCCACTGGGTGGTGCTGCTGTGTTGCTTCTGAATTTTTAAATAGGGCTTTTAAAAATGGATTTACAGGTGGTGAAAATGTTCTCATTTTGTATAAGCTGGGTTGTATATTATTAATTCAGAGATTTACTGGACGAGAAACCCAGAGTTGAACCAAGTCTTTCTTCAGGATTATTTTAGAGGTTAGTATTTTTAAATTTGAATAGTCCAAATTGAAACATATAACCTAATTGGTCTCAGTTTTCCTGTAATTACTACAATATTTTGGCTGCCATTTCAAGGTCTTTAGGAGGATAACAGTTTGTTGTTTCCTTGATAATTCACTGACATCGGATTTTGCTGCATTTTCTCATCATCAGGTTTTAATCAACACAGTGGTCTCAAGTTAACAAAATTAACAAGTTCCAAAAAAACAACCTAATCACAAGGGCACAGAAAAATATAAACCAGTAAACATGAAATTATTATAGCTGTTTAAATAAAAGAAAACATAGAAAGCGCAAATTTCTGCCAAAGCATTTCCAACATTGTGGAGAACTGCCTTATCTGACTGTAAACAAATCCTTCGAGTCATTCCTCTATCCCCATTTATATTCAGATCATTATGAAATTTTAAGAATTTCTTTCTTGTGCCATGAGCAACATTCCCTAGAAGCTGTTAGAATGAAATGTATCTTACTCAAACAATTAATGTGACATTTGACCTGCATGCATTACTGAAACTATTGATTCATCTCTAATCAAAAGTGAAAAGGTGACACAGCTGGTTAGCGCCTGTGTTTCACAGCAAAGAGGCTGCTGGTCTGAACAGGGTCTTCCTGTGTATAGTCTCCCTGGTCCAGCGTGGGTTCTCTTTGGGCACTCTGGTTTCTTCCCACATACCAAAAACATGCTCACTAGGTCAATAAATTGTCCTTATGAGCATGAATGGTTGTCTGTCACTCTATGTGGCCCTGTGATTGGCTGGTGAAGACTGTACCTAGGCTCCAGACCCAAAAGAGATCTAGAGGTCATATATTAAAGATTTATACGCTATAGATCATATGTGTCAAACTCAAGGCCCGGGGGCCACATCCGGCCCGATGCACAATTATATCTGGCCCGCGAGATTGTTTTAGATAGTTTTTGTTTTCGTTATTAAAGAGGACATATCATGCTTGTTTCTCCTTTTCACTATGCCAGACGAGGATGCCTGTAAAGCATTTCTGCCCTCAGTACAAGTCATTTAGTTCCTTCATTGCCCCACAATAGTGTTCTCAAAATCCTCATTTTAGGCCATTAACAAGCTCTTGTTGAAACACTCGGATCTAAGGATGACCTAAAGTTACCTCGCAACGTCACAGCCCTTTGTGCTCTGATTGGTCAATTCTATCGGGGGTAGAGCCAGCCTGTTCTTCTTCTTCTACTGTATTTTCCGTCAGGTTCAATGCAGCGAGCGCGTATTGAGTCCCCCTACAGGCCAGAGCTGGTAATGAGTGAATGTGAGCTAGGGATCTATATACCCCTGCTGGTGGATGTGTTCCTTGGTGACGGTTTTGTGGCTAACGGACATCACAGAGGAGGAAGTGTTTTATCAGATTACTCCAATAAAAAGAAAGGTACCTCGTGTCGTCACAACTTTTGAAATCTCGCGGTCATCTCACAATGACCTATTTTCAGAGGCATCAAATCTCGTTCTAGGATATCAGAAAAAATACAATATCTCATTTTTTGAAAATTAAGGGGGTGTAAGGTCTTGTTTTCAATTTTATTCTATTATATGTAAGTATTAAATCATGCATCAGCATGATATGTCTCCTTTAATGGCCTGAAGTGCTGAAAACACACAAACTACAGATCCCATAATGCTGTGCAACAGCTGCCTTGCTGAACAATACACATCTGGGAACAAAAGCACAATTTTTATATAATATTTTCAGTTTTTTTTGTTGCATGTTCATATTTCCAACTTTTTATTTTGACAGGAGATATTTTTATGGAGAGCAAAAGCTTTTTAGGTTATTTATAGTTTCAGTTTCTTTATTCTGTAAAGTATTTGTGTCCGTTTATTTATTTTTATATTAAAAAAAGTTTAGTTTGAATGTGTTTCATAAATATTGTTCCTTTTCGGCCCTTGACCTAAAGTGTGTTTTGAGTTTTGGCCCCTTGTTCAATTGAGTTTGACCCCCCTGCCCTAGATGATGGATGGATGGAAAAAATCACAGAATAGCAGTGACATGAAAAAACAAAAACATAAAATCTGTTGAAGTTATACCAGTAGTTTAAAAATAAAGTATAATGTCACTTCCCTTCCAACTGTTTAGCATGATTTATAAAAGGTCTATGAATTTAATCAAATTTAATGTGTCAAACAAATTTGTTTTTTTTTTTTTTTTTTTTTTTTTTAGGATAAAAAAAAAAAAACTGTAAACAATTAATAATTCTATCACCATCATTATTGTTTTAAATACTTAACATTTAATAAGACAATATAGTTATTTATCAAAATACATTTTTGGTGTGTTTGTCAAACTCAATATCATCTTTTTAAAGTTATTTTCCATTGCTATTTTATTTGCAAACATTTATGCATTTTCTAATTGATGTTGTCGTAAATATTTGTGCATTTTAAGTCACCAGGTAGTCAACTTTTAACTTTTTAAACCTTTGAATCCCACGCCATGAAAATATCTGGTTTTTGGTTTGTTTGTATTTTCTCCGTTCACTGAAATGTTATATCAGAATCAAACAATGATTTGATTTGTTCTTTTATAAAACATTAAATATGTCCGAGTCTATTTTGACCTTGCCAAATAGATGAGCTGGTAGTTAAACTGTTAATGATGTGGGGCTACCAAGGTGATACTTGTTTTTAAAAAATAATGACAGTAATAACAATAACAACAACAAAAGAAAAAAAGAAAATCCTTCATTATGGAATAAGGCAAACACATGCATATGAGGATAAATGTATGATTTTTAAAACAAAGAAAAAGAAAATAAATAGATAAAGTTATTCAAATTGTTATTTCCATGGTCCCTCCACTCTCAGCTGGTTTTATTTTTGGATTGTACGTCGTTTTAGTTGTCTAAAGTTTATGTATGTTGCTTGTGTGTTAATGTTCTCTGTGTTTTTATTCATATCATTAATGTTTGCTTTTTTGTTTTATGTGTTGACACCAACCTGCTAACGAAACTGGGGATGAAAATTAATCACCTGGCTATAATCCCATGCATTTACACATAAATGTTCATTAATGCACACTGTCCTATTGAATAATAAATATATGTTAAATCTAAAAAAAAAATCTCCAGTTTTGATATTATTTGGGCCTCTGTTGATCATGTCCCCCTTTGCAGCACCCCTGCTGATATCTATATGTTTTTAATCAAATGAACTCAATGGATCAACTACATTGTCTTTATTTGCAGCTTATTTTCAATTTGTAAAGACATTTTAAAAACTTAATTTACTGTCCACCTCTACTTCACTGAGGAGATGGTGGCAGCCTTGCTCAAGAATCAGCTCCACATGCAGAAAAACTTCATTTCCCATGGTCCTTTGTTCCGCTCCGCAGTGGTGTGGGGTGTGGTGGTTGAATGGTTGTGTGCATGAGCGTGTGTCTGCGTGCATGTATCCCTGAGTGTGTTTTTCTCACTGGAGGGGAGCTCCGTCTCTCCGCACACACCGACAGAAGAAGCCCGGGCTGGGAGCATCAGTGAGCGGCTCACGGGAGGATGAGGACCGCGGTGTTTAGCGGATCTACCGGCCGTGTGGAGACAAGGACGACATGACTGCCAGAGCTGGATTCATTGATTTTTTCATGTCGGGGTCGCTGGATTTTTCTGCCCACCGATTGAGTCTGGATGGTGAAGAGGGACCTGCAATGGAGCGTCGATCCGAAGCGTGATATTTGCTGACCGTCTGTCTGGATGTGAGCTGATATTACAGACAATACGGCAATGAAATTAGCCATTAGATCCACTGGCAGCGCTGAGTTTGTTTTACATATCTGAGGGGTCTCGCTGTTTTCCGTTATGGTATGATCTAGAAGCCATATTGAATTTAATATTAATGATAAAGGAGTCAATGGTTACACAATTCCCAAGCAGACAAGAGGCCAATTAAAGGCACCACTAAGGTTCTTTTTTAAAATCATTGTCCCAGTATATTCTTACTTTGAGGTCTTCAAAAAGGAACTAACATGTCCAAAAATAAGAGCAGTGAGTCAGTGAAGGTAGTAGTCCGATGCCGCCCTCTGACCCGGAAAGAAGAGACCAACGGATCTGCAGGGGGCATCGTACAAATGGACCTCAGGCTCGGGCAGGTCATTCTCCGAAACCCAAGAGCTTCGGCCAGCGAGCCCCAGAAAACCTTCACATTTGATGCTGTTTACGACGCCAACTCAAAACAACGGGATCTCTATGATGAGAGCGTTCGACCGCTCATCGATTCGGTTCTCGCAGGGTTCAATGGCACCATATTCGCGTACGGGCAAACAGGAACTGGGAAGACGTACACCATGCAAGGGGCTTGGTTGGATCCAGAGAAACGAGGCGTCATCCCAAACGCGTTTGACCACATCTTCACACACATATCCCGCTCCCAGTCTGATAAGCAGTATCTGGTGAGGGCGTCCTACCTTGAGATCTACCTAGAGGAGATTCGGGATCTCTTGGATCCCAATCATGGAAGTGCCAGAGCCCTAGAGCTCAGGGAGAGTCCGGATTCAGGGGTGTACGTGCGAGATCTCACATCTTGTGTCTGCAAGAGCATCAAGGAGATCGAGGAGGTGATGAATGTGGGGAACCAGGCGAGGGCGGTCGGAGCGACTGACATGAACGAGCATTCATCCAGGTCCCATGCCTTGTTCCTGATCACAGTGGAGTGCAGTCAGCCGGGTCCAGATGGGAGGAAACACATCAGGGTTGGGCGTCTGAATTTGGTAGATCTGGCCGGTAGTGAGCGCCAAGCAAAAACCGGTGTCCAGGGTGAGCGCCTGAAAGAAGCAGCCAAGATCAACCTCTCGTTGTCTGCTCTGGGGAACGTGATATCAGCGTTGGCAGATGGGCGCAGCAGCCATGTTCCATATCGGGACTCCAAGCTGACTCGGCTCTTGCAGGACTCTCTAGGTGGGAACGCAAAGACTGTTATGGTTGCTACCTTAGGCCCATCTGCACTGCACTACGATGAGACCCTGACTACCCTTCGCTACGCCAACCGCGCCAAAAACATCCAGAACCAACCAAGAGTCAACGAAGACCCCAAAGACGCTCTCCTGCGTGAGTTCCAAAGGGAGATTGCTCGGCTTCGGGCTCAGCTCAACCACAGGAAGTGGAGGAGCAAGCAGAAGAAGGAGGGCCCGGTGGATGGCGAGAGCTTCGACGAAGGGACGGAGGACGAAGGTGAGGAGCTGGAGAAGGACGGACTTCTCCACCTCCCAGAGGAGGACTATGTGAAGCTGGAGGAGCAGCGGTTGGAGAAGGAGAAGGAGGCCATCAGGGAGGATCAGTTCCTGTTGGCAGAGGAGAAGCAAAGGCTGCTGGGAGAGAAGGAGAGGATGATGGGAGATCTGAGGAAGGAGCAGGAGGCCACAGAGCAGCTGACCGCAAAGTACAAGGTGAGAACTGAGTCTGTTGGATAATTTACTAACCAGTTTTTTATTTCTGCAGGACACAAATGGACAAATGTGAGTTCAAGAAAACACAAATTGGGGCTAAAATATGTGCATTTTTTTCTACATAAGATGAGAAGTAGAAAAAAGAGAGAAAACACAAACCTCAGCGTGGACAAGAAAATGTGGACAGAAGTTAATGTTTTAGTTCTTCAAATCTACACATCTACATCTCAAGAAAGCCACATAAAACAAGTTTAAAGTCTGGAAACCTTTAAAACACATACATATTTACAAACAGAGCAGTTGCCAGGATCTTACATTCAACATTCTGACACAACCTAATATTTGGGAATCCTTCCCCCTACACCCCATACCCCTGCTAATATCCAAATCTTCATAAGTCATGGCATTTTCATTTATTTTCAGTGTGTTTTTGATCAATAATCTCAATGTTTGGGAAGTGAAGAATAAGATAATTTCAATCAGTAAAGAAAGACATTGTGAGTAATAAATTAAAAGTGGAGCATCTGACAGCATTAACCCGCCATTCACTCCTCACTGGGTTTTCTGTCTGAACTAGCACTCTGTAGACGTATTATGTCTCCTCAGGGATGAGTGCATCCAATTAGAAAATAACTCTTTTATCCCCATACATGCACAAATATGTAGACAACATTTGAAAGACTGACTGTCAAGGACACAAGGTTCTGTGCATTCAACAGCCTTTTTCAAATCTTGACAATGTATTTGTGCAATTAATTTTACTTTAAACTGTAAAATTCACTGTAAAGAGTGCTCAGAACTTCTCATTTTTGCCATTTATTAGTTCCAATGTATAAACAATACTTAAGAAGATTATATTTTCATCCTCATGTGGACTAAGCAAGCTATTTAGATAATATTGCATCAATAACCATATTACTCTAAATGGTCCTATACAGAATCATTTTACTGAGTTTATTTGACTAAGTGATAGGAGTGATAGGACCACTTTTATTTTTTATTCTATTAAAAGTATCTCAGAATACTCCTGTGTTTACCAGCCCTTAATAATCAACCTATAAACCAATCTTCTGCCTCACATTCCCCTCTTAACAGACTCACAAATCTTTGTCCCTCTTTTTACACACCTAGACACTCAATGAAGTAAGGGGTAGGGACAAGTAAGATATGGGATTATAACATATGATAATCCCACAAGCCGCTGATAAGCGGCATTACAGAACAGACATTAACACTGGAGGGTTTCAATTCAGTTACATTTTTGTAATGTGTGTGTGTGGGACGAGTCCTATTAGCCTGACCAGGTATGTATCACAAGAAAAACTATGCTCTCCTAACACAAATTATGATGATCTGGATCTTATTAAAAGTAATTCTTATGTTTCCCTTCAGTCACAACACTGGACTTTGATGGATGTTGGAGTATGTTCACAATCACTAATATTAAGGATGCAGATATCAGCAGATAGTTTTACAGCTGGTATTTTGCAGATAAAAATTGTGGCTCAAAATATAAACATCCTGATATTGGCTGTAATTTTGACAGAATTAGCAATTATGTTTTACTCGTCATCATCATTAGAAGCCCACTTTCATTCATCAAAACCATTGTCTAATACAGAATAAAATGTCATTTTTCTTGCCTCACATCTGTTTCTAACACAAATTGAATGTATTTTTAGAAAAATTGAGGTTTGCGTTCTTGACAAATAATATTGGTATTGATATCAATACCAGTATTAGTGAAAAAGAGTTTGGAAATATCAGCACATCAGAAAATGGAGAAGGGGCCTGCCGAGGAGAATTTACTTGATAAAGTAACGCCATGGATTTGTCACACTAGGCCATTTGCTTTGCACATTATCAACACACAGAGGAGCCTAAAGTGCTTCCACGTTGCTCCTCATGTTTTGTTGCTGTTATTGTCTGCTCAGAGGGGCTTTGACAACTCTTTTTTTCCTTGAGGTGTCTTTTTCATCTGTTTGTTTCCAGCTGACTAAATGCAGCTGTTGTTCAGGTCAAGAGAGCACCAGCCAATCAGGTAACTCTGAGAGCGCCCTCTGTTGGATCAGATCACTGTTTCAGGCACCCTAAGGTGCTGTTGAGCTGTTTGTTTTATATTCAATTGTTATTTAAATACAAAGTATTTTTTTTTATCCCCCATGGATAGTTGACTAACAGTTATAACATTACAGCCCTAAGACTGATGCAGGTACTGATTTTTAATGTCAAGAGAGCAAAGTCTCTACTAAACTAAAATGTCTGTATTAGAAACAGATGTGAAGCAAGAAAAGCAACATTTTATTCTTTAGTGAATGATATATTTGATTCATAACAGTGGACATTGAGTGATGATGAAGTAAACTATCATGGTGCTTTGTATATTTCACCAATATTACAGCCAACATCTGTTTGTCAGTTTTTATGGTAAAAAGATGTACATATCCGCTTATAATCAGCAATTTAGGCAAATTTCTGGGAAATGCTGAAGTTGGGCCGATAATATTGTGAATCCCTAGTTGTTGATGCTTATAGTTGGACTGCAGCTTTGCTCTTTGAAGTACACAAATCATGATAATATTCAGAGGAGCTGATTAGTAATGTAGACCCATGACTTGAAGCATTAAACCGAGTAAACTTCAAAAGGCAGCTACATGTACCGATTTGGCAGATTGAAGCTCAGTAAACAGAGCCTGATTGAGACGTGTTTTGATCCATTTGGCATTTATTTAATGAAAATATCTGCTAATAAACATAATGGAAGGAAGTGTTTTGTTTGGTGCTGCTAGTTTCAAGTTAGAGATGCAAACTTTCAGTCTTATATATTCAAACATCTTGACAGCGAACAGTTAACAGATACTGCAGGTGTTTTTGTACCTGCTGCCCTCTTCATGGTGTGAATAGGTGTCTCATGTATCCAGACAGGAACTTGTGACCACTGCAGCTTAAAATGTCAGGCACACACACACACACACCCACACACTCTCACAGAGGCAGCAATCAAAGGCTGAGAGCAGAGCTGCATTAATTACTTGCTCTGATTCATGCATATCCAGTCAATAAGTCATCCGTGCAGAATGACTGAGAGACCACAGCCTATAAAACTGTGGATGCAGCTCGGACGTTCACACGAGACTCTGCTGGATCAGCTTACTGAGCTGCAGCAAACTGCCACGGGCTCTGATGGGAGATGAGAGAAGGAAGGAGGGATTTTAGAAAGGACAATGGGAGAGGGGGATGAGGTGGACAGAAAGGACCAAGCTAGTATCATCTTTGACTGATAACATTTCGAGAATGATCTTTAAAGTTTTGAGCCATGCTTTCCCTTAGCCAACAAGTGTCTGTCTTCTTGCAGATTGGAGGAGTGAACTGTGGGTAAAATATGGTTCTGTTTGTGAAGGTGAAGACAGCAACAAAAGAGGTGGATGTTATAGGAAAAAGGGTTTTCTTGCCCTATATTACTGTTAAATTACTTGTATGTTTACATTTGACAAGAAAATGTAAATCAGAGAAAACCTTTGTTCATTTCCTCTTCATTTAGCAACATTGCAGGTTTTATTTTTCAAATTCAGCAGATATGCAGGTCAACCAGCTGGTTGGCTTGCCTGTTAAGGGTTATTCTGGATATTAATGGATTTCTATAAAATCCCATAGGGCAAAATTTAGATGTGTAGTGGTTTACCCAGTTTCTGAAGAATCATAGGTACTCTTTTTGTCGCCAAATTTATTTCCTTTAGCTAAATTAGGATTGTTAGAGGATCTGGAAATATGTGAAAAGATGTTTTTCTTTCTCCGATGTATGCTCATACTGATTTCTGAGGAGCTTTGCTGCAATGATTAACTTCTGATTTATTATAGTTGTCATAGAATTATATTCATTTACAGTAGCGCCACCCAGTGGACAAAAATTGGTGTTACAAACACTATTCAGAGAGGTGAATAAGGAAAAACATACAAATGGCCCTTTTCCACTAGCATTCTTGGCCCTACTCTACTCAGCCCTACTCGATTTGCAGCGTGTTTCCACTAGCCTGGTACCTCCTAGCACAAGCTAGTTTTAGTACCTACTCCGCTCTGGTTCCATGGAGCTGAGTCGATACTAAAATATGACGTCGCCGACTGCCGGCTACTGATTGGTCAGACAATATCGTCACTGATGAGTCATGAGTGCGACGACCTAGCATGCTAGCTGTAGCTACCATTAGCTTACCCTAATACGTCTTTTTTGCAGCTCGATCGCTCTCGTCCTCGGCTTCATTCTGTTGTATAGCTTCCAAAACTCTCCTGTGCTTCTCAAGGGGTATTTCTTCTTACCACCTGCAGCCTTCTTCTGCTTTTCTTTTGTACTCGGTTTGTGACAAAAAGCCACAGATTGTTGTGTCACGCTCAAAATGACGTCACTGCAGAGCCGCTCAGTGACACTGCACCCCGTTTGGCAGGAGACTGGGGCTAATGGAAAAGCAGCACAAGGCGAGTAGAGTAGAGTAGGGCAAATGGAAAAGGGCCAAAAGATGGGCTTCCAGAGTTTTATAGCGGTATGGTGGCAAAAAGTCAACTGTACGGTGCCAGTCAAAGGGTTAAGAATGATCATCCATGTTGCAGGAATGTTTGGAAATGCAAATATTATTTTCTCTCTCCAGTGAAAAGTTGAATTATTTATACTGTATCAGTCATTTAAAGTCAGTCTAAGTAAAAATCTCACTTTTGTGTCTTAATGTTTTCCATACAGTTGTTGCTCATTGAGTCATAAATTCAAAAGTTAATCCATTATGTAGACAGAAATATTTGTGCCAACCTACATAAAACTGAAGAGCAGCTCTCATGTTATTCCTTCACTTTAGCTCGTAGCATTACGTTCCTCTCTAAGTGTAGCTATATGAGGTCTGTTAAATCTCCTGAGACAGTTAATGTATGTCCTGATCCTTCGTCCTCCAGACTGAGTGCTTTCATCCACATCTCTGTGTAAATGTCTCATATTTCTCCCCATCACTTCGTCCTCCAGAGCACCGAGAGGCTCAAAGTGTTTCCTGCTAAACCGTAAAGAATCCTTTGTGTTCACACAGCACTTTTCAGACCGCTGTTGCCGCTGTGTGAATTTATGAGTGTCTGATGCTGACTGTGTGGCTGCTGAGTGATGTCTGTGTAGAGAATCAGCAAAAACCGTCCTCTGCTGCACCCGAGGAGGAGGAGGATGATGGGTTAGGTGAAGAAGATATCAGACCTTGGATTCACCTTGTCTGTTACTGTCTGTTCAGAAATCCTTTCCTGTGAGCTACAGGTTCAGATTTTACTATAAAAGACAAATATTTCAAGATAAGCCCTGACAAATGCTGACAGAAATGTTCTACTCAATTGAATTTTATAACTATCTGTTTAAAGGAGACATATCATGCTTGTTTCTCCTTTTCACTATGCCAGACTAGGATGCCAGTAAAACATTTCTGCCCTCAGTACAAGTCATTTAGTTCCTTCATTGCCCCACAATAGCGTTCTCAGAATCCTCATTTTAGGCCATTATCAAGCTCTCGTTGAAACACTCGGTTTCCAGGCTGACCTACAGTTACCTCGCAACGTCACAGCCCTTTGTGCTCTGATTGGTCAGTTCTATCGGGGGTAGAGCCAGCCTGTCCTTCTTCTTCTACTGTATTTCCCGGCAGGCTCAAAGCAGAGACTGCGTATTGAGTCCCCCTACAGGCCAGAGCTGGTAATGAGGGAGTGTGAGCTAGGGAGCTATATACTGCTGCTGGTGGATGTGTTCCTCGGTGACAGTTTTGTGGCTAACGGACATCACAGAGGAGGAAGTGTTTTATCAGATTACTCCAATAAAAAGAAAGGTACCTCGTGTCGTCACGACGATTTAAATCTCGCGGACATCTCGTAATGACCTATTTTCAGAGGCATCAAATCTCGTTCTAGGATATCAGAAAAAATACAATATCTCATTTTTTGAAAATTAAGGGGGTGTAAGGTCTTGTTTTCAAATTTATTATATTATTTCTAAGTATTAAATCATGCATAAGGTTTTACAATCTCTATGTTGTGATGATCAAAAACACCAAAATGTTCTTTATTGTAAAATCAAAACACAGATTTGTAATTCCGAATTGTATAGATGTCACCATGAGACAGAGAGACTAGAGGTGTCATGAAAACTTTTATACAACAAAAACCTGCGTTTCTCAGTCATGTAACATGGGATGCACGATGTTGCATTATTGCGGAAATAAGATATGCCTATATTTAATGTTATTTCAACGTTTATTCCATTTATTGAGAAAATAAAGCACTTCAATTCAAGCAAGCAAAAAGCAAAAATAATAAACAAAAAGCAGCAGAAGGAAAATAATCTGTAATTATCTGCTGTTTTTTAAAGACTCTTATTTAGAATGTACACAACAAAGTACAAAAAATTAAGTCAAATAGCTGCAGGGCCAAGCAAGCCCCTATTTCCCTCTGTAAGATATGTGGATTCACCTTAACAACTGATTAGTTATTTCTGATATTAGTTTAGACAAGACAGATTTTTTTTCTTTTTAGGGAAACCAGAGTTTATTTATGTGAGGAACAGATTTTAAACCAGAAAAACAACATTTTACTTTAAAAAAATCAGCATTTGATATTTAAAATGTATTCATGCAGTGATTTATGAATACACTTTACATAGCAGGTGCAGCAATGTGGTATAGTTGGAAGCTTGATATAAGCCTCATATATAGGGTCTCAATACTGGGTGTAATATCTGCAAAAATGTAAATATTTTGTAATAATATTGTACCGTTAATATCATGGATGCCTGCCTAAAACAACTCATGAAGATGCTAAATGACCTGTTGGGCCCTTTTTCAAGCAGACTAAGCAAAGCACATATTTGTCTGTTTTTTATTTTTGTGTATTTAAGTTTTTTTTTACTAAAATGCTCAATATAAAAAGCACCTATAAGTCTTATTTTGATACTGTGGTATTTAAATGGATATCAATATTCTTTCATTTATTAGTATTTTGGTTTAAAAGTTTGTCATCTTGAAAACACAATGATTTTTCTATAATTCTGTGTCCACAAAACCCAAATATAACTGTTAATACTATTATCACCTTCGCCAAGGAGGTTATGTTTTGCCAGTGTTGGTAGGTTAGATTTTGAACAGGATAACTCTAAAACTTATCAACAGATTTGGATTAAATCTTTTGGAGTGTGGGTCATGACACAAGAAAAAACTAGTACAATTTTGTGGCGGAAAAAAATCACAAATGCCGATGCTGGAATTTTAAAAATGATTTGTTAAGGATGTTGTTACAGCATTTTTTTTCCACATATTTGCTAATAACTCATTAAGTTCTCAACAGAATTTGATGGCATTTTCAGGGAATGTTTGTCATTACAAAAAGGGCTCGATATTATATTTTGGTGTGGTTCTGGATCCAGATGTGGATTCAGGATTTAAAAAAAAAAAAAAACTAAAAATTTTTTTTAAATTGTTTGAGATTGAGCAATTTTCCTCCTTTTTGATTATTTTTGACAATTTTGGAAATGCCTTAACAGATGTTTGTGCTATCGAAGCACTTCACATATGACACAAATGTTGTCCAAATGTCCAGAGGCGTATCATAATTTATAACGACTCCATAATCATCCAAAATCTATAAAACCAACATCAGTGACCTATTATTACTATGGATGACATAACATTACTTTCATCACAGTGAACACACACACTGGAGTTTGGTTGGAGGCGATTCTTCACACACCACGATGCTGCCCTAAATATTCACCAGAGCACCAAATGTGTCTTAATATAGAGGAGAGAGTGATCCCCAAAAGAAATATTTTAAAAACATCTTTTATCAGAAGTAAGAATAATTTCATTTTATTTTTTGTAAAATTTTGACAAAATGCAATAAAAACAGGAAATAAATTGTTATCATAAACATCAGAAAGTTTAAAACCAAGGAAATTGTTTGATACCATACCAAATTTGTTTAACATGTCCATAAAGGTGACGTTAAAATAAAATGTTAAAAAAGATAAAGGTGAGCCAACTTTGTAGTTTGGGGTGTAAAGCACTTATTCAGCATGATAATATGCACTGTCAGTATCGATTTTCTGGATGACAGCAGTACAATATTTGCTGATATTACAAAGCCTACATGATACAATATGTATTTGATATGATTAAGAAGCCTGCGATCGATATTGGATTATATTTTGTCAAGTCAAGACAACGTTCATTTGTAGAGCAAGTTTGAAATACAACCTTGGTTGACCAAAGTGCTGTACAGGGGTACAAAATAATCATACAAACACTAGATAATGATAAACACAGTAATGATAACAACAGCCTTTATAATAAAAATAGTAATAGAATAAAAATGAGCCCAACATTAAAATAAATGTATAAAATATAAATAATATATGAATAAAGACAATACAAGAAGAGTAAAAGAGAAGATATACTAATTAAACAGTTACCTTTAATGTAGTTTTTACTATTTTTTTGTCTGTGTGCTTCTTATTATCTTTATTTTGTTGTAATGAATGAATGGATTGATTTATTTTGAAAATCTAAAAAGGAAGAGAAAAAAACATAAGACAGATCATTCAACTTCATATATTCATAATAAATGTATACCATGTCAAGAGAAAAACAAAAATAGTGCCACACAGTTATGTTGCATTTTAACACCCCTTCTCCATAAATTACAGATGGTTCATTAACAAACAACTTTCTCATTAACAAAAGTAAAACAGTTATTTGATTGTATTTATTTATTTGACTTTTTCACATACTGGAGCAGCAGATTATTACTTGATATTAAGTTTATTAAAATGATCATCCTCCAGAATCATGTTTCGAAGCAGTGATTTGTGATTTTTCTGCCTTATTTTGCTCTGTGGGTATCTTGTGATGATCCTACAATAGTAACACTGATCAATGAGCTCCCTGGCCCAGCTTTCCTCTGATTGGCTAATTCCGAAATCATCCAGCCAATCACAGAATGCAGCCTAAAGGTTCCATTTTTCTCTCTGCTGTAACAGCCAATGAAAGCAAGGTTGCCAGGCAGAGTCAGTGTCATGGAGAGGGAGGCTGTAAACCTGGAGAAAGGAGCTCAGACATAACCAATTATAGATAAAAATCAAACTGAAAGGAAACGGAGCCACTCTGCTCCTCGTGCTCCCTCTGATACACCCACACCGACACACAGCAGATTGAAGTAGGTCAGAGACAGTGAGGCCTTGTGAAGCTATGTGGGGTCAGCTGGTGCTTCTGCAGGGTGCTGAGAGCGAACAGCCTCAGAGGTACAGCGCTCCATCTGTGGACCGCTGTGTGGAAATGTTGCTACAACTGTTGTGAGGCTGCTGTCTGCTGTGCTGGAGGACATGCAAATGTGATTTATGTAGATTAGCGCTACAGACGAGGAAATATTCATAGCAGTTTATATGAGTGTGTGACAGCAATGTAGCATTCAACAATCAACCTCATTCTGTTTTTGTACAATTTTAGAGAAAGATTTTTGAGGTTTAGAGAATTTATATTACACGAATGTCCTTGTCTAATTTACAAATCCATTACTCCTTTCATACTGGCCCAAAAATCTGTTTAAACCCACTAACAATTGGCTCCTCTCAGCTGTTTGAAAGGTTTGTTATTGACTTTATTGGCTTGCCTCCAGTACACTTCAGTGGGAACATCACACCCGGGTCGACCTGCTAATTTACATCATGTCATCAGCATAAGTGTCCAGTTTATAATATCGTGCCTGTCCCCTCTGTCTGTAAAGCAGCAACTTTGTATCAGCAGCGCTTCAATGTCGTTCAGTCTGCGTCAAGTTTGTTCATTTTTAAAGAGGAGAAAAAGTACAAAGTACAGAAAACAGCTGACCACCATGTCCATGTGTTCCATGCTCCTTTCCATTGTTTACATGAACATGTTTCATCACACTGATGATGTCATCAACGTGATGACATTAGCTTGACGCACCAGAGGAAAAAAAACAGCCACGCAGCTCATCTACTGGGATTAGACCCGTGTCTGCTGGCAATGGGAAAGGCGTCACTTGCCAATTGTTAGCAGGTCAACCCACGTTGAAAAAAACGATGTTGACCCGCTAATTTCAGTGTGAAAGCAATAAATAAGATTGGATTTTATCTAAAAACTAGAAAAGCACTCAAAGAGCACTACCTCTGCCAGCACCACAGTCCTCACCAATATTGTGATTTTCACCATAAATATTAGTCGTACCTTTATTTCATCCAAATATTTTGATTCCTCGACCATAAAAACATACAAATATCCACAAATGCTGAAAATAGTCCTATTTCACAATGTTGAAGAATCCTTTAAGAAATTCCTGGATCCAGACGGTGATCCGGATCACTCCCAAAATCTAATCATTTGTTTCTTGTCCCAATCATTTCAGATATTCCAGACATTTCCCGAAAATTTCATCAAAATCCATTAATAACGTTTTGGCTATCGGAGAAAGACCCACCTAAGTTTCTTTTAAGATACACTTTAAACCTTACAACACCAAACGGACTGTTCCATATATATTTCACCAGTCCATCTGGGCAACAGCTCATAGAAAATGTTTGGAGATGGGCAGAACCTTTCAAAAGCCAATCAGAAAAGTGATTGGATAATAGTTCTGTCAATCACGTTCATTACAGACCAATCAGATATTGTAGTAGGCTGGTGCTAATGGACAGAATGTGAGCCCCTTCATAAGACAAACTCTTGGCAAAACTTTTTGGAGGTGGAGTACACAGTAGTTTATTGTGTTGATATTTGTCTTTAATTTAACAAAGAAATGGGGTTAAGATCTGATTAAACTGCTTCTGAAGCTGTTAGCATTTATGCTAATATCATAAGAGCAATCACTTCCTGCTGTCGTCTCACTTGCAGCTCCTACCTCTTCCTGTTCTAGAGGATTTTGATTGGTTCATACTGCTTTGGGATACTGCAATAATTGTAGATTGGAGCTTGACCAGATGGATCTGCCCTATTACAGACACTGAATAATGCTGATCCAACTGCACTGCACGTTTAAAGTTATTGACCAACTTGCAAAATCAGCTGTATTTGATCAGTACCTTGAAGCCTGTGTTTTGTGGAGAGGAAATTATTTTTGTCTTGTAAATGGTTGCTTGAGGATCCAAACACATTGAAATAAACTTCTCCAGAGGACCTGTAGTTCTGCTTAAAATATCGACAGTGTGGGAGTAACAGTACGCACTGTTTCCCCTGAGGAAAAAAGTGTCACATCATGTTGTCTCTGATTTTTAGCTTGGTTATGAAACAGTCAGGTAGAAGTACAGTCACAGTTTGAGCTTCATGCTGAGCAGCAGTTTCTCACGATGAAGCTGCTGTGTGTCTGTCCTCACTGTGGACTATTCTTGGATCCTTTTTTCTGGGTCATTCATGCAACATCTCCTTCTCAATATTCTTTCTTTTCTGCTGCTTGTTAAAGTATCATCAGGACATTTAAGAGGATGCATGATGCTTATAAGGTGACTAACATCGTCAGCCTAAAGTGTCTCTCATTGAATTCTACTCAACATTTCTGTGATCCTATTTCCCCTCTTCTTGCTTTTTCTCTTTTTTTTCTCGCATTTTTTGCTCAGCTGTTTTCCAGATTTCCGGGGAACAAGTTTAAGATAAACAGTAAACAGGCTGGCTTAATTAATCTTTGATGAAAAGTCTGGAGGACGTTTCTAAATTATGGGGAGGAAAAGTTGATTTGTTCTTAAGCACTAAATCTTTCTTGTCTTAGTTTCTTGTTTCTTGCTGTATAGTACAGCAGGGCAATCAACCGTGTTTCAGTTTCAGTTACAATTATAATATAGATAATCTAGATTGTATAATCACTGTACTGCATTACATTTTCAGCCCAAAAAGCATTTCATCGCAAACTCAAAATCATTAAATCTTAAATCTTTAAAGGGACTGTGATCGAAATACACACTTTAAGATGAGTTTTATAGCATCAAAATAGGTTATCTATAAATGCTACTCCTTAGCTTTACAGTCGGGTTGGACCGGGCTGGACTGGCCTGGATACTCAACTTCAGGAACAAGAAAATTAAAACTAGAGCAAATTTATATTATTCTGACACATCTTAGAGCATCAGGCTATAAGTAGTTACAGATAGCCGGCTACAAAACCACGAAAAAATTGCAAAAATTGCTTGTTGTCACACATCAAAAACTACCGCTACGTAACTAGAAAGAGATACATTACCTCGTCGCTTTGCATCCTGTAAGTTGTTGAAAGAAGGTGTAAAGCAATGCAGAGTTCTGAGGAAGTTCAGGGCAACAACACAACAAACACACGTTTTGCCTTTGGTAACGTTTTTTGGTGCGTTCCAGTTGTAGTCAGAAGTAGGAATTTCCGAGTTCCGAGTAGGAAACTGCAACTGGAACGCCCCCCGAAGTCGGAATTTCCTACTGGGAACTCGGTGAAACCTCGCCTGACCGGAGTTGACAATGGAAGGTGGATGCCCCCAGTGTGAACAGTTATTTAGCTCCTGCAATAATCCATTTATTTGTACTTCTGACTGGGGTGTGTCGCTCTAGATCAGCTGTATACATAGTATTGTTAGACTTATATTTCCAAAAATGCTGCCATAGTGATAATCACATTCTTCATGTGATATTTGTGAACAACAACGCAGGGCGTGCTAACAACAGCTAACAATAGCCTGGTAGATCGGCATGTTTTTTTCCGACTTCAACTGGAACGCTGATAAGTCAGAGATGATGTCACTCCCAGTTCCGAGGTTACTGGAACGCAGCATTGCGACAGTCGCCACGCGTGCTCATGGGTAGCAGAGTCTTTATGTCGCCGCAAATAGATTCTCCTCATAGCACCTTTAATAAAAATTTGTATTTTTATTTTATTTATATTTATGTATATTTATTGATAGTTTTATGTAAATATATTTTTTCTTTTTATATATCTTTTTATCTATAATAATCAACTGCTGCTGATTCTTAATTTCCCAGAGGTAGTTGTCCCAAAGGGATTAATAAAGTACTATCTAATCTAATCTTATCTAAATCAATATAACATTTCTTTTTGTTATTTACTAAGATTTTAACTTTCTGTGCACTTTTCCCCAATTCCTTCAAAATATCCCCTTTTTGCATTCATTTTTGTCTACTCTGACTTTTCATCAGGCAGAATAGAGATAATTAGAACTGAAAATCAAGCATGCTTTTATTTTATTGTAACACATCCACTGCCATCTTTTTAACAACATTCCCCCTCTGTGTGAAGGTCTTCATCCCGACTGCTGTAAAATTCAGCCAATCAGAGCTCAGGATCAAAAACAATGCCTATTGCCTCATGGGAAATATTATCAGGATACCACACAAAGCAAAACGGATGTGAGGTACCAAGTCTTCCACGTGTACATACACACTAACATACATCCAGAGCCTCATGGATAGAATGACTGTTTCCTGTTTGTGTCGCTGACTTCCTGTTTAATTAGAGGAGGAAAAGTCTGGGAGGAAAGATGGAGATCAGTGTGTGTGTGTCTAATGAGAGGGGTCTCATCTCTGCTCTCCATCTTTCAGCATGAGAAGCTGAATCACTAAAATATTGATGAATCCTCTCAGTGTGTGTCCATGTGTGTGTTTGTGCGACTGTGTTTGAGCTGAGCTTCCAGCCGTGTGCTCAGTGGAGGGAGCTGAAGCATCTCCTGAACAAAAGCTGCACTCCTCTGCCTCTCAGGAGATAAACAAACACAGGAGGAGTTCACTTATACAAAATTAAACAATTAACAAGTAGATTGAGGTTTTAGACAGATGATGGTTGAAGTATTTTGTTAATGTAGCCTCTGCAAAGCTGCTTTGTACGATAAAATGTCACCAGCATGATGGAACTGAAGAGTTAATGCACTGCCTGGCCTTAAAAAAAGTTGCCACCAAAAAACAAGGTCACACACTCTAATTTTTTATTGGGCCGCCTTTAGCTTTGATCACAGCACAAATTCACTGAGGCATTATTTCGATAAGCTTCTGCAATGTCACAAGATCTGTCCCAGATCACAGCACTGCCCCTACAGACTTGGACAGTAGGCACTAGGCATGGTGGGTGCATCACCTCACCTGCGTCTCTTCTTACCCTGATGCTCCCATCACTCTGGAACAGGGTCAATCTGGACTCATCAGACGACATGACCTTCTTCCAGTCCTCCACAGTCCAATCTTTATGCTCACTAGCAAACTGAAGCCTTTTTTCTGCTTAGCCTGACTGATTACTGGGTTTTCTTAAGGCTACACAGCTGTTCAGTCCCAATCCCTTGAGTTTCCTTTACATTGTGCTTGTTGAAATGCTCTTAGTTTCACTATTTAACACACCCCTGAGTTCTACTGTTGTTTTTCTTTAATTTGATTTGGCCAAACGTTTAAGTGATTTGCCTATCACGATCATTCAGGATTTTATTCTGACCACATTTCTTCCTTGAAGACGATGGTTCCCCACTAACCTTCCAGCTTTTAATAACGCGTTGGACAATTCTTAACCCAGGTTTAGTAGTTTCTGCAATCTCCTAAGATGTTTTCTCTGCTTGATGCCAATGATTTGACCCTTCTTAAACAGACCAACATCTTCTCCAAAACCACAGGTTTTGTCTTTTGACATGGCTTTTTGAGAAATGAGAAGCTACTAATTGCATCAGCTGGAGTTAAATAAAGCCCCAGTTGCACATTCCCTTTTCTCATGGCGATTGTGCACGATTGTCATAATCCTGATAAAACGTGCTTTGGTCATGGTGCATGCGCTACTTGGACTGGATTACCGTTGTATAGTCGTGGATGAACGGCGGGGAATGTGGAAGGGTCCTGACAGTTTTGAACTGTTCAAAACTGTCGTGGAGAATTGCCACTCTCAGTAAAGCGGAATGGAAGCCTAATACAGTCCTAAAGAGAACGGTATTAGCGTGGTATGTACGGAGCTCAGTCGGGCTGAAAGCTTTATGAGGACGACTGACAAGGACATATACGTTTGTGCTCCAACTGTGTCCTGTTCAAGATGGCGCAAGCGACGGGGCTCAGTCGGGGCTCAGTCGGGGCTCAGTCGGGGCTTACGTGGCGCGAACTGAGCTCGAGCGGGGCTGACGTCGTGTCAGCGGGATGAAAATTCATTGACTCCTCATCATATTGTTGTATTAACCTAGCTGGAGCGGGCGAACGCTCTCCTGATGGTGTACTTACGGGGTGTGTCCAGGGGTGAGACAGTCATTTCATCCCGTATCATGGTGATCACACCAGCCTCGTCAATCGTGTACAGTCGTGCACAATCGCCATGAGAAACGAGAATGTGTGACTTCGGCATAACTTGTTACGAGCTGAAAGATAATCGTCCACTCAGTAATTATCCAATAGGAGGCTTGTACCTGTTTGCTTAGTTAAATCCAGGTGGCGACTTTTTCTTCGAGAGGCAGTTTATAATCATCTAGATCAGGAATTGCCAAGTTTTATCACCAAGAGGACCATATTGGTGTTTGCTTTTCTAGAGTGCAATTTAAAAGGTACAAAAAAGACACATGTAGTTTTGTGTTTATAACTATCACCATAAGTTGATAGATCAACATTTGTAAATATTCAAACCTAAACACATCAGCAATACTCAATATAATGAGCTAAACATTGGATTTAAGACAGTATGCAGCTACTTTTTAATGCAAGTAACAGAACATTTCCTGATTGTCAAAGCATGTTTGACATACATTTTTATTTCTGTTTAACAGAAACAAGTGTAGCAAATGATAGCTTTAGTTTGGGGATTTTAATTTTTTGATTGTTTTTACTATTTACCATAGTTTCTTAATTGACCTGGCTCCTCTTGTTGGTCCCATATTCCCTTTCTTCTCACCTTCAAGCCATCTCGCTTCTTCAGATCTGAAAATTCTCACGCACACATTCACTCACTAAATCACCTCAACACATAATTCTGCATCTTCTCAACAGTCCCTTTGTGTCTAGGTCTAGTCTTGCTGTATTGAATATCTACACAAATGTCTTTCCTCTTACACAATGTAGTGGTTGTATCAGTCTTATCTTTCACCCTGTTAACAGTCTTGTATTGCACTGCAGCACCCATGATTAAAGTATATTAAAAAAAGGAAATATTGCTCCTTCTAATGCTGCCATGGTGGATTTCACCAGGTTTATCATAAGCATAAAGGTTTTGATGTTTGAAATGACTGATAGGCTACATTATGGGCCATATGTGGCCCCCAGGCTGCCAGTTGCCTACCCTTTATCTTGAGTGATTAGCTGTCATTTTTAAAATGCTGTAAAAATGCTTCTTGTTTATTTGTTTTTCTATGCAGTAAATCAATCTGAGAGCAATTCAAGCATCGATCATTCTGGTCCAGCTGTAAATTTGTGAGCACAGAGCAAACTTGAGGTGATTTAATAGTGTAACATGTTGAATCATGATCATGACCAGAGAAAAATAACTATAGGATTACAAAGTCACTGATAGTTGTATTCTGATGTTGTGTTGACCCTATTATAGAGAAGAAACTGTCCATGAAACCCAGTGTACTGTATTTATTTGACAGAAAACGTCTATTTACTTTGGAGAGCAGTCTCTAATTTAATCTAATGTGACCTTTACTGCAAATTTACTGAGTTCACGAGGAGATAAAATGATCATAGATATCCTTTTTGACAGAAGGTATGGGAATAAAAAGCAACATTCATCTTGGAGAAGTAAATGGTCCTTTGACATTAATATTGCTTTGACGTATGAGCTCGCCTCTGGGCCGCTTTCTTCATGGATAACAGGAGGATTTTCAGGTCACTGTGGGCTCTTAGTCTTATGTTTTGTCCTGTTTAATGCTGTTTTCCTGCTGTCCTCTGCTTGTTTGTTGTAGCAGTGATGATTGACATTGAGTGGACACTAATAAGATTTAAGCCTTTAGGTCCTTAAGTGGTTTTAACATGGACCAGGACTGATGTGAAACAGAGTCTCAGAGATAACCTTTGCCTTTGTCCCCTTTCATCTTTCTGCTTGTCTCTCCTCCTCTCCTTGCCTCTGCCTGTTCTCAAGCTCCTCGTCTCTCCAATGCACACGCTCGAGATGTTGTCGTCAGTTTGTATTTATAACCCGGTCGCTCCCAGCAGGCAGAGGCCTCGCTGCGATTGGCTGGCTGATGAGGATGAGCCGCTCAATATGCAACACTTCCCACTCTGTTCAATTTCCCATCAGGATACAAATCAGTCACAGCCAGGAGAGTTTGAACACACACTTACAGGCAGATTATTCAATCACACACAAATATGCAGACTGGCAAATGTGTGAACTCTCAGGAAACGGTGAGATGGAGTTTGGGAGCATTTCAGCTCGTTTTCTTTTCATCTCTGCGGAGGACTTCCTGCTGCTCAGGCAATTAAAACTAAAAATAATCAACAGAGAAGATGTCATATTTTACTGGTATAATTGTGGTATATTAAGTTATTTTGGGGGAGTTGTCATTAAAGGAGACATATCATGCTGATGCATGATTTAATACTTACATATAATATAATAAATTTGAAAACAAGACCTTACACCCCCTTAATTTTCAAAAAATGAGATATTGTATTTTTTCTGATATCCTAGAACGAGATTTGATGCCTCTGAAAATAGGTCATTGCGAGATGTCCGCGAGATTTAAATCGTCGTGACATCACGAGGTACATTTCTTTTTATTGGAGTAATCTGATAAAACACTTCCTCCTCTGTGATGTCCGTTAGCCACAAAACCGTCACCGAGGAACACATCCACCAGCAGCAGTATATAGCTCCCTAGCTGACATTCACTCATTACCAGCTCTGGCCTGTAGGGGGACTCAATACGCGGTTGCTGCATTGAGCCTGCCGGAAAAAACAGTAGAAGAAGAAGGACAGGCTGGCTCAGCCCCTGATAGAACTGACCAATCAGAGCACAAAGGGCTGTGACGTTGCGAGGTAACTTTAGGTCATCCTGAGATCCTCTCGTTTCAACGAGAGCTTGTTAATGCCTAAAATGAGGATTTTGAGAATGCAATTGTGGGGCAATGAAGGAACTAAATGACTTGTACTGAGGGCAGAAATGCTTTACAGGCATCCTCGTCTGGCATCGTGAAAAGGAGAAACAAGCATGATATGTCTCCTTGAATGTAATATAGACTTGTACTTGTATTTTGCTTCAGGTATCACCTATACTGTGTAAGGATGGCTGATCCTGATATTGATTAGGCCTGCATGATCGAAGCAAAAATACGAGGTGTAGAAACACCACTCGATCTTGCAATGACAGTAATTCTTGTAACAGATTACAATGTGTGTAAAGCTTAAGAACTGGCTCTAAATGACCTTTTTTTAAAAAAAAATTGGGTCCAAAAATTAGACTGCCTAACAACTCTTTCTTCACAGCTGCTTGTGAATTTGGATTGCACTGGATTGCAGATTAGTGACACATAAAATTCTAGATGGTGCTTAAACTGGACAATATGACCTCAAAATAAAATTCCAGATTTTTTTTAACAAAACTCAATTCAAGATTTAATAATTATTTGCCCTCTAAAAGGAAACCCTTTAAGTGATTTATTTTATCAAAATAGGTTACAAAACTAAACTGAATTTTCCTCTTACAGTCAAAATGCATACTATAATTTTAGCATGAAATGTTAACTATATAGCTCCAACGTAGGGAGGCCTGTCTACATAAACACTGAAACATATCAGCTATTTTCACAGTATATTAACATGGGACCAACTAATCAATATTTTGTCTCATTTAAGAAACAAATAAAAGCCTTAAAGGATAAGTTCAGTTTCTACAGCTTTCACGTTGTTTATAGAATGAAGTAGAACAATATACTCACCCAGAAGGCTTTCCTGATCCAAACAGTGCTTCAGGAGATATTTAGATCCAAAATCGAGCAGCGGACATCTGTATAATGGTAGCACACGGGGCATGTATAGCGCCGCTCCTAAAACTGCATTAATCGTCCAAAAACTTATTAGTTTCACCAATATTTCATCATGGTCCGCTCGGGCTACTCCTCCACGACAGTCCAGGGACGCTCCAGACATGTTTTGTGACTGTTCTGACCTCTGAACTGAAAACTTCTTTTACGGCTGCCGCACATGTGCAGTATGGCTCATTGTTTCAGGGGCGACCGCCGGCTACACAACAACTTTCTTGTTCCAGTTTTGTGCAAAATGGATGAATATCTATCGGATGAAGATGTTGTGGAGGAGAACTTTGAATATGATGGGTGTCCTTACAGTTTGGAGCCAGAGTTTACAGATCAGGAGCTCATCGAAGGAGGACGCGGAGGCAAAGAGAAGAACAGCTGGCCAGAGAGCAGTCTTCAGTTCAGAGGTCAGCACAGTCATGAAAACATGTCTGGAGCGACCCCGGACTGTCTTGGTGGAGTAGCCTGAGTGGACCATGATGAAATATTGGTGAAACGAATTAGTTTTTGGACGATTAATTCAGTTTTAGGAGTGGCGCTGTACATGCCCCGTGTGCTACCATTATACGGATGTCTGCTGCTCGATTTTGGATCTAAATATCTCCTGAAGTACTGTTTGGATCAGGAAGGCCTTCTGGGTGAGTATATTGTTCTACTTCATTCTATAAACAATGTGAAAGCTGTAGAAACCAAACTTATCCTTTAACCTGTGCTTATGCAAAACCTGACAAAGCCTACTGTCATAAAGAGTGTAAATTTTAACTGAGTATATTTTGAAACATTACACCAACTTATGACGAGAGTGAGTTGAGAAAAAAATCAAAGTTTCTCCTTTTTAAATCTTCTGCAGGAAATAATAGGAATTAATCGAGTTAAACTTTATACTGCCCAGCCCTAGCTGGTACATTACATTACAAAAGCTTTCAATAAAAAGTTAACAAAGTCTGCTTTCATAAGTCGGCCCCCTATTCACTAAACAAATTAATCATAATGTTTTCATTAATCAAATCCTCTCCTGAATAACAAGTCATGGCCTTTGTCACTTAACATGGGGATTTATTTTTCTTTGTTGAGAAAAAATATGTTTATTACCTCTGCCAGTGAGATGATATTGTCGCTGACATTTATTTTTAAGTCTTTTTGTTAGAATAACTCCAAAACTAAATAAGATTTAGATGGATTGTGATAGAGGGCAGTTTTCCACATTTTCACTAATAATTCAGTAGTTTTTCAATGGAATATGATGATTTCTTTTCACAAAATGTTGGTCATGACAAAATAATAGCATTACTGCAAAAAGAAAAAAAAATAAATCAGAAAGTGAATGAATGAAAAACATGTTGTGTTATAGCATGTAGGTCAAATCATCCCTCCCTATCACTAAGTCTTTTTTCATCATAAGTTATTATTTTGATTTTCTTGTACATTTTTCAGACATTTATGGTGGCTGACAGTCTCTCCATCTCTCTATGCCCTATTAGTAAGAATATTTTACCAAATAACATACAGAAATCTTGATTGTGGGTTCATTTGTCACTTAGAATTGATATTTTTTTCAAAAATTCTGTACATTTTGTTTCATCAGTATTGTTGTGATCTTGCTTGTCCATGGTAATCATGATGTGAAAATACAGTAAGACAACACTAATGTATAAAAACAACAGTAACAGGCAGACAAGCATGTTTGTTAAAGAAACAAACACATCATCCACAAACTGTTCAAGTTTCTATATTACAATTCAAGTGTCTTTTTGTTAAGCTTACATTTGAATGCATCATGATAGTGTTTCATTTGGCTTTACAGTAATTTTCCTGACTTCAGCCTAAAGACATTGTAGTAGAAAGAACAAATTAAACTTTTTAACTGCATGTTTGCTCAGAGAGAGACTGATTCAGGACATTTAATCAGGAGGTTTAACGGGACTTGACAAACTGGAGCCCTGCTGTGACATCTAAAGGACAGCAGACATCCGGACTGCAGTCCTGTGTGTGGGTCTGAAACCACAGTCTGCACTGATACCAGGAAACACAATAATAAATCCAATGACCAGTGAGTCGTATTTCATCAGACTGAAGGTCATCTGGCCTCCACTCTGAGTCATCACCCTTCTTCTTCTTCATCTTCCTCCTCATCCTCCTCTCAGGTCTTCATTTCATCTCTCCTATTTCAGCTGAAATGTGAATTAACCGGACATGAATATCAACAACACGGTGCAGCTTTTACATACAAAACAGGGATAGTTCAGCAGAAGGAGTACATTTATAGGCCCCTCTGTGAGGCTGGTACCATAAAAGCTTAACCCTTTCCCCCCCTGAATGTGTGGCCATGTTCAGGCTGATGAGACCGAAAAGGCTGGAGAGAACTGGTTCATCGTCTTAAACAGCTGCTTAATTCTTACACATTGAACCTAATTGTAAAGGTGACTAATCAGGCTTTCTAACTGGTATTAAATGTAGAAGAAAAATCAACCATTTCCAAACTTTTCTTAAGGAGTAAAGTTAAATTCTATTTAATACTTAACAGAAAAATGCTATATATTATGTAACTCTAGTTTTTGTTTCTTCTTAAACCAATTACTATGTGCAATTAATGTGCAATTACAGTGTGAAAGTACACTAATGGACATTCACTTATCCCATGTGCAATTACTCAGTAAATGTGTAGGATTTGCTTTTAGTTTTGTTTCCAAGCCCTTTGTATATTTTTATATTATATATTTTTTATATTTTATGTCTTATATAGGTAGAGTAATGTACATGCTGCTATTTTTTATACTTAAGTCTATTTTTTACTCTATTAATGCTGTCCACTTTGCTGCTGTAACACTGTAAATTTGCCCACGTGGGATGAATAAAGGTTTATTCTATTCTATTCTATTCTTTTCATAAGGAAAGAAAGAAACAGGGGGACAGTAAAATAAATGCTTTATTTTTACTGTTGTCTTGATACTTTCTCAAATGTCTTGCATAGTTATTATAACTAATTTCTTTTTAAATAAATAAATCTGGAATAGAAGTAAAGTACATAAATGTTGAAAGAGAATTCTAATATAGTGTGATAATTGTGTCATATGAGAGGATGAGGATGTCAACGTGTCATCTGTCAGGCAGAGAGGAGAGGAAAACTCTGGACAATTCACAGATTCATTACAAATTAAGATGAAAAGATGTGCTACATACAGTGCAAATTTAATTTTAGCTTAAAAATAAACACCCTTACTAGCTGTGTGCTGTGTTAATTTAAAGCATGCCGGCAGACTTTGAACACAGGAGTTGAAATTTTGCTTTTCATGTTGTGCTTGTTGAACAAGTGGAGTGATTAACAACTTATCAACCATTTTGTGTTTTAATACACTTACTTTGTCGGATCACCGCCGCTGTGTCCGCCTGCTACATGGCTCTGCACAAACAAGGTCGAAACAGTTTGGGCCAAACTATTTTGAGGTGAGGGGAGGTTGTAATCTTTTATAGTTAAAGGGACTGTGAGGAGTTTTTAAATAATTAAAAAAGTATCACCTTTAAATATATGCCTGATCGAAATACACACTTTAAGATGAGTTTTATAGCATCAAAATAGGTTATCTATAAATGCATCAAAAACTACCGCTACGTAACCAGAAACAGATACATTACCTCGTCGCTTTGCATCCTGTAAGTTGTTGAAAAAAGAAGTTGTAAAACAATGCAGAGTTCTGAGGAAGGTCCGAGCCGCATTTATCACAACAAACACACACTTTGGCTTGGGTCACGTCTTTTGGTGCGTTCCAGTTGTAGTCAGAAGTAGGAATTTTCGAGTTCCGAGTAGCAAACTGCAACTGGGACGTCCCTCGAAGTCTGAATTTCCTACTTGGAACTCGGTGAAACCTCACCTGACCGGAGTTGACAATCAAAGATGGATGCCCCAGTGTGAACAGTTATTTAGCTCCTGTAATAATCAATTTATTTGCACTTCTGACTGGGGTGTGTCGCTCTAGATCAGCTGTATACGTAGTATTATTAGACTTATATTTACAAAAATGCTGCCATAGTGATAATCACATTCTTCATACAACAACGCAGGGCGTGCTAACAACAGCTAACAATATCCTGGTAGATCGGCATGTTTTTTTCCGACTTCAACTGGAATGCCAATAAGTTGGAGATGATGTCACTCCCAGTTCCGAGGTTACTGCGTTATGACAGTCGCCGCACGTGCTCATGGGTAGCAGAGTCTTAATGTTGCCAGTAATAGATTCTCCTCGTAGCACCTTTAAATTGTCTGACAACGTGTTTTTAAGTTACATTACTTGTTTTGTACCATCAAAACACGTTACGTATTTGCACAGGATGGATTTTTGGGGGGAACAAATTTGTGGGCGGGAGTCCTCTGCATCCCCCCTGGCATATGCACCTATGGTTAAAAATGAAATACCATTGCAAAAAAATGAATTGAAAAGCACTAACAATTTTGTCCATCTTTTATCCTAATATTTCTTCATTGTGAAGATGCTTTAGTTGTTTTTGAACTAATTAAGCAGTTGATTGGTTGATAGATTTATTTAAAACAAATTACAAAAGGCAAAAATAAAAGTGAAGACAGAAAAAAGGAAGTCAGCACTTGGAAATTGTTGCGTGTCCAAAAAGAAGTGAGAAGAAGTTAAAACATATCTCCTCACTACATAATTTATATGTCAATTAATCTATAGAAATATGAACATGTTATTGGTTTTATCTTCCTTTATCTGTGTCTGAAAACAAGACTCCTTCAGTACTTTGCAGTTTGGACATTGACAGAAACAAACCTCAATACAAACAAGTTCATATTCATGCTGTTAGATGAAGCATTTCTTTATTAACTGCTATAATAATGATAATAGATTTTATTTATAACGCACTTTACATTTGTGGGCAAATCTCAAAGTGCACAGTCGTAAGAAAACAAAACAATGACAAAGACAATAAAAACAGTAAAAGCCGTCAGCTGCTGTGGTGTTAAACCTGTTAATAGAAGCAGAAGCTATAAAAGAAAAGACAAAAATACCAAAACACTGAATTATTCATTGTAAGAGCCTGAGTGTGATGGATTGGTTGCATCAGTGTATGTGTGGAGATCCATGGGATGCATGAGAGACAGAAATCTGTGACATGAATCAGGCCTTTAATGAAGCTGAAAGAAAATGACAACACACACAGAGGACACAAAGACGCAGCTCAGAACAAAGAGTCTTTCTGTAAAGACCTGCTGAAGGACTGCACTGTACTGTGGACGGCTCTGAACACGTGTGTGTGTTTGTGTGCCTCTTATATTCAGACGGACGGAGCGGTATGTGCAGTTATAAAGAATGTATAGGCTGCTCTCGCTTTTTTTCTATAAAGTCCTGAGACTGGAATGTGAATCAGACAAAGTGGTCGTGGCCCCCGTGTGCCCTTCTTGGGCCCCTTTATTTCTCCCTTTATCCTGCTCCTCCTTTTTTATTTCTTCTTTTCTCTTCTCCTCCATGTTTCTCTCTCCTTTGTTTATTGTCTCTTTTCCTTTTCTTGGTCTCGATGTCGTACTTCTGCCCTCAGGACAGAAAAATAAGTGATCTTGTGTGAGAGGAATTCCCATTCAACACTGAATGCATCACTGTGACCCTTAGGCCCTTTTTTTCTAAGCAAAGATGCTGTAACCAGAGGCATCAATGATCATGAGTCCTCTAAAAAATATTTTTAAAAATTCTGCTTTTTAAGGTTTCCTTTCTGAGGGCAATCTAAAAGACAAGGCAGTTTTAGTTTTTAGTTCACCATTCATACATGCAGCATTTCGTGGTGTTTTTATGAGTGGAAAACGAAGATGTTGAGAGCATTATAGACAGAAATTAGCAAAAGAAAAACAGTTAAAAATTAAACACCGGAGTATTTTTACCTCCGCCAAGGAGGTTATGTTTACGGGGGAGTTTGTTTGTCTGTCTGTCTGTGAACAAAATAACTCAAAAAGTTATGGATGGATTTTGATGAATTTTCCAGGAAATGTTCAGCATGGAAAAAGGAAGAAGTGATTCAATGTGGTGTTGATCCGGATCACCGTCTTGAAACTGTGCTGCTTGGCGGAGGTCTGCGCTCTCCGAGTGCTTTTCTAGTTCTGGGTATTTTAGTTCTGATGTATTTTCTAATGAACTGTGCCTTAGGTATCTCTGTTCTTGTTTAAATTTCTCTTTGTACATTTTTAATCCGTACAAGCCTCCCATGGACTGGTGTTGAAAATGAGCACTTTGCTATAAACACTTATTGGGACCTGTGTATATTTAAATGTCACAGCATCAGTGTTACCATGTCAAATAAACAATTAATAAATAAACAATTAAAAGGTTAAAAGGAGGGATATAAGATAAGAAATAAATATGTTGAATCAGAGATAAAAAAAAAAAAGATTAAGAATAAGCTGAACAAGTGAGAAGGCTATGATAAACTAGAAAAGCACTCGGAGAGCGCAGACCTACGCCAGCCCCACAGTCCTTTCCCATATTGTGACTTTTACCAGAAATATTTGTCCTACCTCTGTTTCATCTAAATATTTAGATTCCTTGACCATGAAAACATACCATTAGCAACTTGTTTTATAATGATATCTATTTTAGTTCAGTAGTTATTCACGGAAATCGCATTTTTCGTCATGGTGGATCCATACGGTGATCCAGATCAACACCAAAATTGAATCAGTTCTTCTTTTTCCCATGCTGAACATTTCCTGAAAATTTCACCAAAATCCATTCCTAACTTTTTGAGTTATTTTGTCCACAGACAGACAGACAAACTCTCTCGAAAACATAACCTCCTTGACGGAGTTAATAAAAATGTGTAAATACCTGTTTTAAAAGATTTAATAGAAGAAGAAGGAGAGGCCTCCATAGAGGGGAGTTTATGGGTATCTGCTTAAGTTTCTTGAGGTGTGGACCCTTCGTAACCTTGCAGTGCAGCTGATCAGCCTGACTTTATGTCTGTAATCAGGCAGATCGATCTTGCCAAGTTGCAATCTACAACAACTGTGAGTGGCCCAAGGTGGCATGGACCAATTAGAGTGCTTTGAGCAAAGAGGAGGTGGAGCTACGAAAGACAACAGCAGGAAGTGACAGCTTGTACAGAGATTAGCATAGATGCTAACAGCTTCAGTGGCAGTTTAGTCCGATCTGGAACACATTTCTTTATCAAATGAATAACAAAAAACAGTAGCACCAGCCGAGTTCATTATCTGTTGGACCGTAAAATGGGATTGTCCAATCAGCTGCAGGATATGCTTTGTAAGGTTCTGCCCTCCTCAAACACTATCTATAGGCTCTTTCCCAGATGGACTGGTGAAATATATTGAACAGTTCTTCTGGAGTGTCAGGTTATGTTTCCCAAAGTAAATATACTTCAAAATGTCGCCCTTGCATTTTTGTGTTTACAGTGAATAATTCAGGAGCAGTAATCCCAAAGCCCCACCTCTCCTTTAAACTGTGAATACTGTTATGCCGTCAACATTGTGAGGGATGTTGTCCAGCTCAAAAACCAGTATGGAGGTACATTAATGGCACAATAATCACCCACAATATCAGTTTCAGACAGTATCCTTCAGGTGTGTTTATGTTCCAAGGCTGCAAAATTCTGCTTCTGCCTTCCTCTCTAGTGAATATAAAATGTTTTAAAGCTCCATGAGCTTCATATTTTTCCCTTTTAAAAGAAAATATCATCAAAAAAAGCAAAAGTAATGTAGAGAAATCCTCTCTTGGCTACAACAGGAACATTTAACGGGTACTAAACCCTGAAAAAGACAGGTGGATCATTGTTTCCTCCACTGATGTTCTCCACAAAGCTGAGAAAAAGAAGTTTTCAGTGCCATGTTTTACTTTACCATAGTGTGTTTCTTACTTTTGATGATCTGTATATGACAGCTCTGTTTCATGCTTCACATCTGAAGTGTGAATCGTGCAGTGTTTTTTCTGTGGTGCTCAGCTTGTCGTGGCTCGGTGTCATCATGGGGACGATAAGCTGCCCACTTCAGCTCCATCTGCCTCATCAGCACAAAGTCTGTGCTCACTGCAGCTCCAAAACACACAGAGATTAACTGTTAGATGTCCACATGAACTCAGGTTGACCTCTGGAAAGGCACTCCATCTTTGTGCTCCTTTATTTGGACTTAAAATATACAACCACATCATACATACAGCCAGTATAGTGCAGCATTTTCCCAACCTGAAAAACACTGTAACAACCAAAACATGAGACTTGAAATATGAACATCCTCTGTTTATTTCTGTAATATACATTTAAGCATAAACATTTGGCTTTTGTACCTTCATTTTACATATTTAATGTGCTCTGAATTCTCTTGAGCACTAAGATATTTAATGTGTTGTCACTCCGTATGCAGGATAATGGACCTCTGCTAATATTTCAACACTATTTTGGCTCTTATTGATACCCAGTTATGGCAGTTGGAAAGGCAGTTGAAAGGGTTAGCAAAGGGTTTGAACCCTTGTGCCTTAAACTTAATCACACTTCTAACATCTAAAAATAATGTAGGTTTAACATTTCTTGTGGTGCAGACATGTCAAATGATGAATGGCAAAGTGCTGGCCCAAACCTGACCTATTGTTCATACCGTTATACAGAAAATGTTCAAACTAGTTCTTTTTAGATTACACCTTTATCATTTGCTCAGTGTATTTTTTAACAGTTATAGTAAAAAAATGCTCTTTAAAGAGCTAAAACATTTATCTACTTATGCAGATACATGTTTTTTACCTGCTGGCAGAAAACCAGCCCTATTTTCAATCCAATCCAATCCACTTTATTTATATAGCGATTTTTTTTAAAAATTCAAGTTTACCAAAGTGCTGCACAGAAAAACCAAAGGAACGAACATTATTAAAACAGCAACACAAAAGCAAAACAGAAATACAAGCAATAAAAAAACAGGGATTAGGACCATGATAGATATAAAAAGACAGAGATCCCACAACTTTAATGCTGAACTTAAAGCCAAGGAATCAAAAAGTGAGTTTTAAGACAGGACTTAAAAGTAGGGGAAGTGGGGAATGATTTGATCTTGAATGGCAATCATTCCACAGTTTGGGAGCCACAGCTGAGAAAGCTTAACCTGATAAGCCAGATGGACAGCTCAATATCTCCCACAGAAATATTTCACTAGTTTTCAGGTGCAGAACGTAAAAAAAAACACAAGCTTGTGATTGGACAATCGTTTGGCTCGTCACATTCATCAAGACCAATACACATCAAGCAGGGTTGCCTCCTATAATGCAGCATACATAGCAGCTAATGTAGCGGCTAATGGCTAACAACAGTTAAAAACAGTTCATGGACGATAGCCATAACAGCTAACTTAGCCGCTAACAGCTAACAACAGTTAATGACCATTAGCCATTAGCCGCTAACTTAGCTGCTAACAGCCTTATACTATCGTCTTACACTAAGTTGTACCACACATATGATTCATTTAACACTTATATGTGACATGAACCTCGTCAAAGACAATCCCTACAAGTAAACTTCTGAGGAGGGCAGATTTCGTCAAGTTTCACTGAGTAGCCATGAGGCAATAGGCTAATAAGCATGTCTGTTCTCAACTTCCGGTTGTCGTCCCATTCTGCAGCTCCCGCCTCTCTTCCCTGATTGGTCCATTAAGAATTCAGCCGAGTGAATTCGTTGGACAACAGAGGCTGGCAAGAGGGACCTGCAGGATTTCAGAATCAGGCAGGTCTGTCTGCTCTGTAAGGCTAGAGAAAGCTCGGTTTCCTCGGGTTTTCAAGTTTTTGGAGGGCCTATACTCTCAGTTTAAGTTAACATTTTCCAAAAATTCCACAACCTTGATGCAAACATAAAGGGCCAAAATATCTGCAGTTCTGTTACTGTTCATAAGACAGGAAATAATAAACATTTAAAATGTCAGTCAAATCTTCTAGCTGTGTTCTGTTCATTCTTGGACATAAAACATTTGATCAAGTATTTAGTTACAGTAATATAAAATGTGACTTCCATCACACTTGACTTTTTTATCTACTGAGAATCACCACTTGCAGGTCTTCAGCTCACATTTGGTCACTTACTGATCCAGTGTAAGAGCAGAGCTGTTCAAAAAGCTCAGTTTAAGTTTTAAATCATGAATATTAATCCTAAATATTTGTCTTTGTTCTCAGGCGATGGAGAGCAAGCTGCTGGTCGGTGGGAAGAACATCATCGATCACACCAACGAGCAGCAGAAGATGCTGGAGGTAAAGAGGCATGAGATCGCTGAACAGGTGAGCCTGCCTTTTGTTGCTTATTGGGTTTTTTCTCAAAATTGCCTCATACCATTTGAATATTCAATATTGAATATTATTGAGAGATTACTATATTATTAGAAAGATGTACTTATAATACCCAGATGTGCTTCAGCTTCTTATGCAGCGTGAGTTGATAAGATGAAACCCTGATTTAATCCGAAAAGTCTCACAATCCAAAAAAGAAATCATAAAACTGATTAAAGAAAATGATCCCATTGACTCTTTTGTTTAATCTGTTGGTCATTCATATTTGATCACAGACTACTACACAGCAATCTGTTTCAAAAGACATGTCAAAACTGAGGCCCTCCTCACATGAGGACGGCCCCGTATTGTCTTGCAACGGCATCAAAACATGTATCACTGTTTACACATCGTATTGTACATAGGCTTGCGCATTTACATGACAACGCAAAATCCACATCAACAAGTGCTCATGCACGCGTAACATGCCGCGTCTCTGCATGAGCACTTGTTGCTGTTGTTGCCGTAGCTGGTGTTGTTGGTGTTCTGTGAGCAAATGTTGTTGTAAAAGTCGTAGCAATATTTGTAGCTGCTGGAACAAGATGAGAATCAGCCCAGCTGCCATCATTGTCGTTGTTGTTGTGTGTGACAACGTGGGTTGCTATGAGGTCACCGTCTTTTCCGGACTCATCTGTTTATATCAACTACAGCATGAAGACGAACACCCAGATACAGTTGTGCCCAAAAGTTTACACCCCCCAGCAGAATTTCTGATTTTTTGGCCTTTTCTCAGAAAATATGAATGATAACACAAAAACCTTTCTGTCACTCATGGTTAGTGGTTGGGTGAAGACATTTATTGAAAAAAAGATAAGTTTACTCTTTTTAAATCATCTTGACAACAGAAACTTAAAAAATGACCCTGTTCAAAAGTTTACACCCTCTGGCAGTTTTGGCCTGATAACATGCACAAAATTTGACACAAATGGGTTTGAATGTCTACTAAAGGTAACCATCCTCTCTGTGATCTATTAGCTTGTAATCATTTTGTGTGTATAAAAGCTCAGTGAGTTTCTGAGCTCCTGACAGACACGTGCATCTTTCACTGCGATGAAATTTCAGGTTTCTGCATCATAGGTAAAGCAAAAGAATTGTCAAATGATCTGCGAGAAAAGGTATTTCAACTGTATAAAACAGGAAAAGGATTTAAAAAGATATCCAAGGAATTGAGGATGCCAAGAAGCACTGTTAAAACTCTAATTAAGAAGTGGAGAGAGAGGGATTCTGTTGAAACCAAACCACGGTCAGGCAGACCAACAAAAATTTCAGCTCCAACTGCAAGGAAAATTGTTGGAGATGCAAAGAAAAGCCCTCAAATAACTTCAGCTGAAATACAGGACTCTGAAAGAAATTGGGGTGGATGTTTCAAGATCCACAATAAGGAGACACTTGAAGAAACATGGGCTGCATGGTCGGGTCGCCAGAAGAAAGACATTTCTACACAAATGCCACAAAATATCCTGCTTACAATATGCCAAACAGCACAGACAAGCCTCAAAACTTCTGGAACAAAGTCATTTGGAGTGATGAGACCAAAATTGAACTTTTTGGCCACAACCATAAACGTTACATTTGGAGAGGAGTCAACAAGGCCCACGATGAAAGGTACACCATTCCTACTGTGAAACACGGAGGTGGATCACTGATGTTTTGGGGATGCGTGAGCTACAAAGGCACAGGAAAATTGGTCCAAATTAATGGAAGGATGAATGAAGCATGCTATCAGAAAATACTGGAGGAAAATTTACAGTCATCGGCCCAGAAGCTGCGCATGGGACATTCTTGGATGTTCAAACATGACAATGATCCAAAACACAAGGCCAAATCAACCTGCCATTGGCTACAGCAGAATAAAGTGAAGGTTTTAAAGTGGCCATCTCAGTCTCCTGACCTCAATATCATTCAGCCACTCTTGGGAGATCTCAAACTTGCAGTTCATGCAAGCCAGCCCGAGAATTTACAGGAGCTGGAGGCTTTTTGAGAAGAGGAATGGGCAGTTTTACCATCTGAGAAAATAAAGACCCTCATCCACAACAACCACAAAAGACTTCAAGCTGTTATTGATGTTAAAGGGGGAAATACACTGTATTAAAAACTGGGGGGTGTAAACTTTTGAACAGGGTAATTTTTGAAGTTTCTGTTGTCATTATGATTTAAAAAGAGTAAACTTATCTTTTTTTCAATAAATGTCTTCACTCAACCACTAACCATGAGTGACAGAAAGGTTTTTGTGTTATCATTCATATTTTCTGAGAAAAGGCCAAAAAATCAGAAATTCTGCTGGGGGGTGTAAACTTTTGGGCACAACTGTATCCACCTGCAGACCTATTTTCAAAAAATATGCAGAGTCATGGACAAATACGCGTCTCCGTGTGTCAATATCTCCAGATCGATAGTTTATTTTACCGGAGTCTTACAAATTCGTACTCATGTAAAGCCCACCTGAGTTTAATCGTGTTGTTATTTTGCACAAACAGATTCAGTCCCAAATCAAGAACTTCTAGAGAGGCTTTTCAGGTGGTTTTGGTGGGTGCAGCACTTCAGAAACTGGAAGGTTGATGTCCAGACCTCTTTCTCTTTGACTATTTGAATAATGAAGTCGGGGTACAGGAGGGGTAGTGACATAAGGGGACGAGCAGAGTGTGTTCAGAGGAAGGGGAGGCATGTTGAGGACACAACCAATAAAAAAATAAACTCAAAATTTAGACAGAAGCAACTTTGACTTGTTTTACAAAATCTCTCTGTTAAAATATGAATGATTAATTTAACGTCTGAAATGGATATGCTCTTATATTCTGATGTCAGTTTTGTGATTTATTTTTTGCTTTTGTGTGGCCGTCCCTCCCACTGTCATGCCCTCAAACTCAAATGTAAACTTGGATTTCTCTTCAGACTCGCAGAGAGAGGGAGATCCAGCAGCAGATGTTCACTCAGGACGAGGAGACGGTGGAGCTGAGGGAAACGTTCACGTCTCTGCAGCAGGAGGTGGAGGCCAAGACCAAGAAACTCAAGAAGGTAAAAGAGGCTGCAGATCAAACTGGAATCCAGACCTGATTTTTATGCAGTGGTGTCATTTACATGCACACACACACACACAAACAGCTTCCTTTTTTGTTCCTAACGTGGTGATGTTCCTCTTTGCCCCTCCGACCCCTGACCTGGATCCTTATGACCCCCCTGCCTCGGTTACACGCTTCCTCCGGACACACTCACTTAAATCCCAGTACCTCAAGGTTTGTCCTGCCGTCCCCTTCTCTGTCAGGGCCTGTCCCTACCTCCATCACACTTCCCTTTTTTTATTTTGGGACTGGTCACGCTTCCATACTAACCTGCTCAAGCTGTTTCCCCTTCCTCGTCAAGCTTCCCAGAATCCCGTGATATGCTCTGGAAAAAAAAACAAACACCTGAACCTTTGAAACTCCTCCCTGCTCCTCTCACTTCCCGACTCGCTGCACGGCCAGCAGGACTAACGCCAAACCCAGCTGCTGTGTGAGTGTGGATGACGTTGTGACTAATGATCCCATGATGCCCTTTAACGCGGCACGTGTGACTTCGCCTGTCTCTCACTGCATGGCGCCATGGAGACTGTGGAGAGAAGTTTTCACACTTAAAGGGATAGTTCAGTGTTTTTGAAGTTGGGTTGTATGAGACACTTGATAATAGTCAGTGCAGCGCTGCCCCTTTAAGAAGAGGAAGCTCAGACTACCATCAAGGCACCACTATTTGTGGGTACAGCTATTTTGCATAGTTGGTGAATTATGAGCTATAAAAATATGTTTGGTTGGACGGAAGATTGGGTAAAAAAATTCCAAGCACTTTATTTTCTCTCCAGGAAGTGTCTTTGGTACTATTTGATGATGCAGCAAATGGCTATGTCTTCTTCAACGTGTGCACGTTGATTCAATTGATCTGCTGTTTCACTCTTTAGGCTCAGATAGACACAACAACAGCAGAGAGAACCATATAGATGATTTTTACTAAATTTATAATGAAGTGCCATTTACTGTTAATATACCAGGTTAACGTTATGAACCGGTGTACACAGAAGAAGAACTATTTGGAAAGATTCAGCATGAGAAGTCAATGCACATAAGTAAAAAAAAACACATTTGCTGCATCATAAGATAGTAGCCAAACACAGGGTTAAGTCCCCTATAACAAATGGCACAGCATTCCCTAAAGTCTCCAGCTCTTAAGACGTAAGACAAAAAAAAAAACTTAAGATGAACTGGATTTACATGTTAATTCCAAGTTATGCAAGGGCAAAAGCAAATGAGCAATACCGATCATACTGTGAAGATTTATGATTAAATTACTTGAAAATGTGGAGTAAAAGGAATAAAAAGAAGTCAAATGTTAAAACTGATGTTGCTTATCAGTATAAATCTATGCAAATATAAACTACACAACAGCCCTTTTCATTTTAAACAATGGTGGAAACACCGAAAACAGTTTTCTTTGCAGAATAGTGTTCAATATCAGGTGAGCGTTTTCTTTTCTTTGGCATTGTTGACCTGAAAAATCTCTTTTGACTTGCTTTTGTCAAATTTGTTGGAATTGATAAAGGATCAGTGTGGATTAGATCATAAAGCAGAATCAATAATTACATTGATATCAATAAAGTCATATCAATTCCCATCCCTACAAGCAAAGCAAAGCAGCTTTTAATATTTCAGAGAAGGATATGGTGTCTTGTTAATGTGCTCTGGATAGCCAAAGTGGCTCTTTTAGTCTAAAATTTGATCTTTTTAAGTAAGAATCTAAAGGAAATCCCATAAAGTGAGATTCAAATCTAATCATTTTACACATTGAAAAGAGGCTGAGCCCTCCTGAGGTGCAACTCAAACTGCAGATTCCCTTTTCAGGCTAAAGTCAGCCCTCTTGTTTTGGGTCCACTCAGTCTGCCCTCAGCTAAAGCAAACAGTAACAGTGTGAAGCTCTAAAGTGTTGGAGGAAAGGAGGAGAAAGGCGCCGTAGAGAGGGAGAGCTGTTGTGCTCTAATTGGTTACCCTTTCCTCCAGACGCCAGTGCCTCCACTGCGGTTGCTACAGGCAACAGTGCTGCGAGCGAGTTGGAGCCCACTTCATCAGTGACTTCACTGCACCCGGCGACATCTCCCCTCCTCACCCTCTCCGTTTGTTTCTCTCTCCGTGTCTCTCACTGTCGTAGCTTTACGCCAAGCTGCAGTGCATCAAAGCGGAGATCCAGGACGTGAACGACGAGCACGTGAGGAGCCGCCAGGAGCTGGAGCAGACTCAGAACGAGCTCACAAGAGAGCTCAAGTTCAAGTGAGTCCAAAACAAACACAAAGGGGAGCGGGCACGATCAGCAAGTACGGCGGGATGGGTCAGCAAACATGGCCGCTCACTCATCAGGAACATGCATGCTGAGTGGGAATTTTTAGTGTGAATGCAGAAAGATGCTGAGGGAAGGAAAAATGATGACAGTTTCATTTTATTTAATTGTTTGAATATGATATAGATGTTTTCTGTTGTGTTGCTATACACAGGACTCTTTATAGCAGGGGTCATCAACCTTTTTGAGTGGAGAGCAACACAACAGATGAGGAGTATTAGGGAGAGCTACATGTTTGATTTAATGTTTCCAAGTTATATTAGTTTAAAGGAGACATATCATGCTGATGCATGATTTAATACTTAGGCTACATATAATATAATAAATTTGAAAACAAGACCTTACACCCCCTTAACTTTCAAAAAAAGAGATGTTGTATTTTTTCTAATATCCTAGAACGAGATTTGATGCCTCTGAAAATAGGTCATTGCGAGATGTCCGAGAGATTTAAATCGTCGTGACGACACGAGGTACCTTTCTTTTTATTGGAGTAATCTGATAAAACACTTCCTCCTCTGTGATGTCTGTCAGCCACAAAACCGTCACCGAGGAACACATCCACCAGCAGCAGTATATAGCTCCCTAGCTCACATTCACTCATTACCAGCTCTGGCCTGTAGGGGGACTCAATACGCAGTCGCTGCTTTGAGCCTGCCGGAAAATACAGTAGAAGAAGAAGGATAGGCTGGCTCTACCCCCGATAGAACTGACTTTTAAAGGGCTGTGACGTTGCGAGGTAACTGTAGGTCATCCTGAGATCCGAGCGTTTCAACGAGAGCTTGATAATGGCCTAAAATGAGGATTTTGAGAACGCAATTGTGGGGCAATGAAGGAACTAAATGACTTGTACTGAGGGCAGAAATGCTTTACAGGCATCCTAGTCTGGCATAGTGAAAAGGAGAAACAAGCATGATATGTCTCCTTTAAAAGACATATACCTCAAAATAACTGTTATTGTTAGGGATGCACAATATTGGATTTTTGCCAATATCTGATAAAATAAAAATTGACTCGTATCTTTCAGTGTTACAGCATATTGTCGCATGAACAGATGTAAAACACAAAAGAAGCTGAACTCTTGCAAAAATGAAACCCTTGATTCTGTATTTATATGTACCCATGCAGTGATGACGAGGAGCATTAAATTTGAACATTTATATAATTTGCCAATATTCCAGCAGATATCTAGCTTATATATGTGGCTGATGTATCGGCTGTAAATATCTGCAAATGTTTCAATATCAGCCGATACTGATACCTAACGTTTTAGGCTCCAATCGACCAATGCTGATCTCAAGCTGATAAATTATTAGTCTTTTTAAGTTGACCCATTACCAACATCTCCTGAAAATTTCAGCAAAATCTGCCTGTTTAGTTAATCTGTTTAGTTTTTGTGTAATCTTGCTAACAAAAAAACAAACTAAGATACATTGGCAAATACACAACCTCCTTAACAGGGGTTATGTTTTTGCCAATGTATCTTTGTCTTTTGTTTGTCTGATGTCTAACATGAGAACATTTTAATACATTCATTTAAAACTATTTTTTATCTGTTAAGCTTGTGTTGAGTGATAAGGTAAACCAGAACAGTACATTTGTGTATTCTGTCATTATTATAGCCAGTATATTGGATATTCTTTTCCAATTTGTATGATCAAAATATGATATTGTAAATACCTTCAAAAATGTTCCTATCTGCAGATATCAATACTGATCCGATAATGTCATGCATCTCTAATTTTTAGACCAATTTTCGTGATGCTAGCGTTTGTTGTTTCCTCTAAAAACCGATGACCTAAACAGCTGATGAAAGGAAAACTGTGGCAGAAGGCTACACAACTCCTTTGTCACATCACTTAAATTTTTGAACACAGGGCTTTGTCAAAGAAAAGGGACAATATGTGGCCTTTCTTCAAGCCAGCTTTGTTTTATGTGCAGCATACCCTAAAAGTGACATTACAAGTCCTCAAAGCTTTGTTGCTGGAGCTTTTTTATCATGTGATACGTAGAATTAAAGAAATTATCATCTTTTTTTACTTTATGGCCTCTATTTGTCTCTGAAATGACTTCACATTAAACCCTTTCCTTTCTTTGTGTCCCGCATGCAGGTATCTAATCATCGAGAACTTCATCCCTCCAGAAGAAAAGAATAAGATCATGAACAGGCTGACATTTGACCCTGAGGAGGATCAGTGGAAGTTTCAACCTCTTGTTCAAGCTGAAAGGTCAGTGTGTGTTTAATGTGTCAGGGTATTCCCATTTGGGCGATCAGGTGGACTTAATGGACTAAAAATGTGACTAATTGGAGTCAGAGCTCATGACCTTTCGACCTCATTTACCCTCTGTGGCATCAGCTCTTCTTCTTTTGTCTGCTGCTGCTTTCCTGCACATATTCTGTCATGTTTTTGCTTCCATTTTTTAGTATAAGGACAGAATGAAGCAAGAGAATGTTGCGGCACACACAGCATTTTAGCCTGAGCTCATCTGTTATACCTGTCCCTAGTTGGCCTTTTTTTTTTAATTGAATTTTTATATATTTTTACAATATAAACAAGAACTGATAAATCAACACTGAGACACAAAAGAAAGACAAACAAAACAAACCTACCCCAAAACAGCACAGAGCGCTGCATAAACAAATACGTATACATATGATACATAAATTACGTCAAAGTAAATCAAAAAAATGGTCATGTGCACTCAAAAACTTAGAGCACACACATGGAATAGCTGAGTATAATACTGCTGTGCACCAAATCAGAAAGGCAAAACAGACTTAGACAATCAGCAACAGAGGTAGATGATTTAAAACTAAAATATTGTCCCTATAGTTTTTGAAGGTATCGGAAAATACCAAATAAAAGCCGGGTTCCAATTGACCGCCCGTTCCAAATAAATGCCGGGTATAATTTATTCGATGCAGCTTACGAGCTACGTTTGAAGTTACAGAACAAACATGTTAGTGCTAAGATCACAACTGACAGTTCACGCTTGAAAATAAACATGATCAGACCGAACCGTAACAGTCCACATGGTTTATTTGTCTCTTTGGACGTCCTGTTGGCTCCTTTCTCCTCCTTCTGTGTGTCAACAAATGCACGTTGGCGTACGGCACTCTGTTTCATGACAATGCAGTTACTCTCAATGTCCACAGAAGCCCGAGAGGGCAGAAAGCGAGAATCTTATGTTCTAGGTCTTTACAAATCCAAAGAAGAAGACGTTGCCACTGCTGCTGCATGTTTTTGCCCTTAACTAACGTCAGGAGGCCAGTCATGTCAGTTAGCGGTACGCTGCTGCTGCTTATCTCCATCGCCCCTGTGCAGTGAAAAAAATAGAAGTACAACCTAAACATAGCTGGAAGTTCCTTACTAGTATTAAGAGTGTTTAGAGAGAGCTGAGTTGAAAGAAGAAGACAAGAGTAAAACTACGGTACACTAGTCTTGGCTTGAAAATGTATAGGTGATATTCATACTGGTGTAAATGAATAATTTGATTACATTTACCATATTTTTCATTGTTACTAAGCAAGATTCTGTCGGAAAGGAATTAAACAACTGTCCCAAGTAGTTGCCTGGTCTCACATAAACACCTGGTCTGCTCAGTGATTGAAAAAAATAAATGCCCCGGCTATTATTTAATATTTTACGGGTATGTGTCCAAGGGCTTCCATCGTCTCCAGAATTGGTCGGATTTGAGGTTGAGGTCATGACGTAATTCCGATAAAGGAAAAAAGCTGCAATTTGTGAAATCCACATATAAGCTGTTGGGACCTGTGGAGCAAACAACCGTAGCAAGATAGACATTTTTGCCAGCCTAGTTGGGCCTTTAAAGACATAAAAAACGACAAAAAGGACGCTTGTTGGAGACTTTGCAGATCTAATGGAGCAAATCAAAACCTACCTTTTTAGTCTAGCTTTTACCTGAACCTTTAAGTGTTTTTATTTATTCTAATTACAGCCCACTTTTTTATTATTGAATCTTATTTTATTTTTGTCTTTTCTATTTTTCCTTATTTTATTTTCAAGTTTTTCTATTTTTTTTTAACTTCATTTCAATTTATTATTTTTTAAAATTCTTTTTCTTATTTTATTTTATGATATATTTAGTTTTACACTTAAACCTAACCTGCAGCGTTTTCTCATTTTTAAACCTTTAAGATGGCGTTTCCTCAGTACGCACTGGGTACAGCTGTTTGCTTTATTATTGTCTTTTATTTATGATGCTTTTTATCAACACTGTGTATGGATTGCGGTGTGGGTGGGTTCAAGGGCTGGGTGGAGTGGATTTGGGTTATAATTTTAATTCATCTGTCTGTTTGTAAAGCACTTTGTGCTACATTTTTTGTATGAAAAGTGCTGTATTGATTTGATTTGATTTGACTCACTTCCATATTTTTTGGGACTGCCCAATAATAAGACCATACTGGGAAGAGATCTTCAAACATATTAAAAATGTACTATGTACCTGGGTAATCGATCGGTTGAAGCATGGAACACCAAGGACAAAAAGCTGCTGGCTATACTGTTGGTGGCCAATAAGAAATCTGTTACAAGAAAATGGTTGAAAACAGAAACTACAGAACAGTCTATGAGATTTATATCTTTTTCCCTCAAAGTTGAAAAAGAAACATTCTATACGATCTGGACCAAATAGACTGAGTATGTAAAGCCAGATCTAATTTCATTTGATGGTGCTTTTGCCTTGGGTGAATTTGCCCTCTTCTTTTTTTCTTTATATGTATGTGATGTTTTTATTGTCTCAGATGGTATACTTCCCTGTTTTGTTCTGTTTCATAACTGTTTCAACTGTTTAATTAAAAAAGAGAATATAAAAAAAAGCCAGAAAAACAACAATAAATACTATTAAAGAATAAACAAACTAACAGACTTACTAATTATGGACAGACAATACCAAACAAATACCTACAACAATACAAAAAAATGGATAAAACAGGAATCACATGGTCATTAATGGATTCAAATCTGAAACCTCTTTAAGAGCTTTTCTGGACCCTTCAGCCTCTGGAGATGTGTGTCTATGCAGAGTAGTTTTATCACTGTAACAATAACAAAATACATCAGGCAGTTAATGCACTGATGGAGTTAAATCACTTCTGAATAAGCTCCATGTGGCATCAATAATCACTGACATGAAAAGCCAGATCCTGTTTCCTTCCAGCTGGAGCTTCCTGAAGATGACGTTCAGTCTCTCATGACTTTGATTTATAATTGCTCGCCCTCCTCCTCCTCCTCCTCTCTCTTCAGTAAATCCTCACAGATGAAGAAAAGGCCGGCATCTGCGGTCGGATACAAACGTCCCATCAGCCAGTACGCCAGGGTAGCATTAAAGATGGGAGCTAACTCCAGATACAGGGTAAGTGTGTGGGCAGTGTGTGGATGTGACTGGTTTTCTGAAGCAGCTGTTTCAAAGGAAGTTGAGGAATAAGTGCTCTAAGAGATGTGTATCCACATTTACTGCACAAATCAGCCTTCAGTGTCTTATAAAATTGAAAAAAGTGTGATTATTTTTTATCTAAGATGTGATATCAGCAGAATTTTAAGGGCTTGATGTGAAACAAAACCAATATTTTGTCATAAATGCTTAAAAAGATGAAAGGAAGTCCCAGTCATAATAAATCCCTAAATGTACTATGAAAGGTATATAATTTTGAGGGGCTTGTAATTACAGAAATTACAGAATTTTTTTAGTAAATCCTGAAGAAATTTAAGGACATCCCAGTCAAGTTTTCGCTTAAATGTAAAGAATGAACCACTGTGTGCCCTGACAAACAGAACTCCTTTTAGTGTTGTTCAAATTTAGTGTTGTTCAGTATGTTTTACGAGTCCATGTGGGAAAAAGCCCAGAGATATGGCCCTTTTCCATTAGCCCTACTCTACTCTACTCGACTCTACCCGGCCCTACTCTACTCGCCTTGTGCTGCTTTTCCAGTGACATCATTTTGAGCGTGACACAACAATCTGTTGCTTTTTGTCACAAACCGAGTAAAAAAGGAAAGCAGAAGAAGGCTGCAGGTGGCAAGAAGAAATACCCCTTGAGAAGCACAGGAGAGTTTTGGAAGCTATACAACAGAATGAAGCCGAGGATGAGAGCAATCGAGCTGCAAAGAAAAGATGTATGAGGGTAAGCTAGCGGTTGCTACCGCTAGCATGCTAGGTCGTCGTGCTCATGACTCATCGATGACGACACTGTCTGACCAATCAGTAGCCAGCAGTCGGTGACGTCATCTTTCAGCCTCGACTCAGCTCACTTGGAACCAGAGCGGAGTAGGTACTAAAACTAGCTTGTTTTAGGAGGTACCAGGCTAGTGGACACACGCTACAAATCAAGTAGGGCCGAGTAGAGTAGGGCCAAGGTGTGTTAGTGGAAAAGGGCCAATAGTGTACGACGTAGGCAGAAACTTTCAATAGTCTATCAGGCAGGTTTTTGGGCGATCGTTCCATCAATCACATTCATTACTGGTTCAGATAATATAGTATGCAGGCTGTAATGCCATGGGTAAAAGACAAAACATGAGCCACTTTGTCAAACAAACTCTAACCAAAGCATTTTGTGAAAATATCCTTTCTATAGAGAAGTTTGTAGTGCTGCTAAATGTCTTTTAGTTAACCAAGAATTGCAGTCAGTTTCTGATAAAACTGCAGCTGTTAGCGTCTTTGCTAAGCTCTGCACTTTCAGCTGTCGTCTTGCTTGTAGCACACACTTTTTCCTGCTGTAAAGGACACTGACTGATCCATCTGCACTGCAAGGTTAGGTGACACCACCACTTTGGCTATCATAGTACAGGGGCCTATGAAATCCGTTTGATTTTTGCTTTCACATGGATCCACTGAAGCGCTGTAGCGTGCATGCCAGGCCAGTAGTTGGTGATGTAGGTTTGTAGTGAAACATCAGCGTGACAACATGCTGTACTCTCTCTAGTGAAGACAAACTGTTCATAAACAACAATGGCAGATGGTTGCACAAAGATGCAGGAGTTTTTGTCTGGACAGGTCTGGGTATTTTTGTCTGGATAACAAACCGACCAGAGTAAGCAGCAAACATGTTGCTATTTAGACGGCTGCAGCAGTTGTTGTTGTTCATGTTTCTAGGTCCGTGCACAACCTTCATCTGAAATAGTTCTGCACATGCACCATCATTTCGTCATCACTTTCCCTAAAAACGCTGATTTCTTTACACATAGACGGATACCAAGACGTTTTCAAAACTTTAAACTCTGGACCCTGGTCTCGAAAGTTTGTGGATCCAAGCACTCCAGACATGGTTCTCATGCACACAGAAGGCACAAGCACAACGAAAACTCTCCATTTTCTTGTAAATAGGGCCTTAGTTACCCCCTTCGCACACTTTTCATTTCCTCTTGGAGCGACATGTTCCTTTTCATACAGGAAAAAAAAACCCTACAGAAAATGTCGGCCATTTCTGTGATATCCTGCGCTTTTGTCCAATACGCTGTTTCTGTCTGTGATTTCATGATTGCAGACTTTTTAGGGCCCTACATATGAGTCCAGAGGCTGCCATATTAAAAATGCTGTTTCATTTAAGGGGTCACCAAACTGTATTTGATCCAGTGGTAGATCTTCAATGTGCAATAGGTCTTAATCTAACAAGCCAGATGGACTGTTTCACATATCCAAGGGACTCGTGGATCTGGCAAATCCAGCATAGCGGCAAAACTTCTGGATTTTACCCTTACACTGGAGGCAGGTATGATTGGTTATCACAGGACCAATTCTGTACATGATCTCAGCTGACAGGATGGTCCTGTTTAAGATTTTTAATTATTCTTAAAAGATTTACAGCCAGTGCTGAGGGTCAGACCGCTGTAATGTGTGACATACAGGAAGTTATGTTATTGCCGGCATCTGTTTGTTTGTTTGTTTGTTTCTCTGTTAGCAACATAACTCAAAAAGTTATGGACAGATTTTGATGAAATTTTCAGAAAATGTCGAATTGATTACATTTTGGGAGTGATCCAGATCGCCGTCTGGATCCAGAAATTTTTAAAGGATTCTTTAACATTGTGAGATAGAACCATTTTGGACATTTGTGCATATTACTCCACCAAAAACAGTCAGGGCATTTGGAAAAAATACAGGACAAGTTTCCAACAGGTTCTACAAGATATCAAAGACTGATCTGGATCCCAGCAAAATTATGGAGTCTCTGATCCAGAACAAGAGAACTTAGATATTCTTGGAATTTTTGTCATAGCAAGGGAACAAGAGGCATAGACATGCAACAAACACCAAAATAAAGCCAAGATACTGTGGAATCTGGAGTGTTCTATCGGATTTGTTGTATCTTTAAAAACTTTGGAGCTAGATCCAGAAGAAAACTGCCATGACGAGAAACGCAATTTTTGTGAATAACTACTGAACTAACGTAGACATCATTATGAATCCAATGGCTAATGTTATGTTTTCATGGTCAATGAATCTAAATATTTAGATGAAATAAAGGTAGGACTAATATTTATGGTGAAAATCACAATATGGGTGAGGACTGTGGCGCTGCTTTTCTAGTTATTAATGTAAAGCCTTTGAACGATCCTTCACTACAGAGAGGGGAATAATCTGGCTGATGTGGGATCCAGAAGAATAAACTCTGTGTGTAATTTTCTATCTATGTGTGTGTTGTAGGCTGAGAACATCATGTTTCTGGAGCTGGACATGACTCCTCCAAACATCGCCTCTCTGGATCGCTCCACAGAGGCAGAGACAAACCAAAGTCACTCTGTCGACAGCTCGCCCACCAAGGACAGAGGAGTCCGCAAGTCTCGCTCCTGGTGAGTCTGAACTCGGCCATCCAGAGCTAAAGTCACGATAGAGCAGCTGATGTAGTATATGACCAGCACCAACATGTATTTATAAACCTGCTGAGATTTTAGGTCATGATTTTCCAGTTAATGGGATGGGAATAGATTGATGTATTTGTGTTTTCTAATTGTCTTTACTCCTCAGAATTTGCTCTCAGGCAGCGCATAAGCCATCTGTTGTTTTATTATTTGTATTATTCTGCCTCAGAACAGCAACTTCAGTCATAATTGACGAGAGAGTTTTGAGTACTATTGAGTAAAAAAGAAAGTAAACCAAATATTTCAGCATTAACTTAAATGTTTTTGCGTGAACTATGAACATTAAAAAGTACAATATGTAAAATCCCACTCTTAGGACCTCATTCAAAACTGAACAATAAAGATGAGTACTGCCTCTCCTCTATGTTGTTTTGCTTAGGTTGAGGACTTCTTTTGACAGCAATAGCAACCCTTTAAATTTTATTTAAGAAGTAATGAACCACAGTCTTCATTCATCAACAATTTTCACATATTCAGAGAGAAAAGCAAGTAGAATTGGACTGTGCTCATGTTTACGTGAGAAATCTGTGGTAAAGCATTATGGATAATGTGTACACCAAGCATAGATGACAGCATTTAACAGCTTTTCTCCCTTGTTATCTAGATAAGAGTGATACACAAATGTCATATTTTAATTTGAAAGAAGTTAAAGATCTGCACACTGTTCAGCTGCCAGTGTTTTGTTCAATCATGGTTCTCTTCTTATAAATTGCTATCTGCATCGGTCGAGGCTTTTTTTTTTCCACATTTCACAAGACACTTCTCTTTTATGGTTTGTTTTCTCAATCAATCTTTATTTATACAATGCAAATTCATCAAGTGTTATCTCAAGACACTTTAAAATAGAGCATAAAACTCTGTATTTATGGATACACATATATGCAAAATACACAAATGTAAACAAATATACACACATCCAACACCCAACATGAATCCATGTCACCAATCATGAATCCCTCCATCATGGCGGCAAGAAAAAACCTTCTGTTAAGCAGCAGGAAATCTTGAATGTGGATCCCAGTCTCATGATGAATAGCAAATCCACACGATGCTGTGCTGGGTGTGTGGGCACCAAATTTTGAGTGTCTGCAAATAAAACTTTTTGTTCATTTTGTATGTGGAGATACCTGTTTCTGATCTGTAGCTGACTGTAAAGGGTTTAGAGTCAGTGAAAATCCAAATGAGATTATTCAGGATTAACCACTAACTCTTTAAGCAGCCTAATCTGATCATGTATCTGTCATATTCTCAGCAGGTTGTTATCTCAGTGTTAGCAGATAATCTTGTTAATCTGTTTCTAAACTGTATTCAAGCATGGATATTGTACTACTAGCTCTACTCTAAATTAACTTCTACTTGTTTTTTTTTTTTTGCAGGTGTCAAAATCCAAAATCCCTCTCCACTTCTTCCTCTAATGTTTCCTTATCAGCATGTCAGCCTGCTGCAGCCATGGCAGCTCAGTAAGGTTTACTGGAGACTTTTTTTATCTTATATTTATTTAATTCCTTTGGAAAGACTTATCAATGAGGCCTGCAGCAGGGAACTCTCACCAACAACTCTTCTGCTGAACCCTGACTGATATATGACCATTAAAAGAATCTACAAGGACATAATCTTCTGCCAGGACACTAAATGGACCTCTCAGACTCTGTAAAACAGCATTTTCTGTTATCGAATGGACCCACCAGGACCCTGCTTCTTCCCTGCATGAGCCTCAGATCATCCTCTTAATCAACTGGCTTGGACCAGACTGTCCTGTGTGTGTGTGTTCGAGTGTGTGTTGTGTGTCTAGACGAGGCTGTATGATTGCCTGTTTGTGTTTCTATATGTGACCAATACAGCTTGACTTGCCTGTAAGATAACAGTGTAGATATTTCATGTATTCAGGCATTTCTTGGACATAATTGTGTGTAAAAATTGAGACAAAAACATCATCAAATATGTGAGTTTACAGTCATGTTGACTAAATATGTCCGTGTTGGTCAGATGAGGTGCTCTGAAACCTAAATGATGACCTGAATCACAGCTGTTGTCTCACATTTTATCACCATTTACCTTTAAATAACTTAAATAATGTGTAAAAAGTGGAAGTTGCAGACTCCAAATTTGCCATTTTTTTATCCACTTTTTCTGATTTTTGAAGCCAGTGTTAGCCATGTTTGGATTAGAGCACAGTATATCCAATCACCTCAATACAATACATATCCCAATACATAGGCTACAATACAGCACTTATCATGATGTTGGATATATTGTGTTACAGATTTCCCATCAGCATTTGGTGTTTTGTTTAGGAAAAAATAGCAAGGACACATTTGAAAGGATCCTGTGCGGTAAAAGGATTAGCCAACATTTTTTTTGTTTTTGTCTTGCCATGACACCATTCTTTCAACAGTGCATGCAGGAACAAGAAAGGGACAAGCAGAGCTTGCCCACCGCTAATTAGCTTAGCCCAAACACTTGGATTCAATGGGTAGCGTTAGCCTGCCTCTGCCTACAGCCGTCAGATAAACTCTATTAGTCTCAAGAAGTACACAGGAATGTTTGGAGTTGCAGAAGAATTTATCTGATGATTGTATTCAGAGGCAGGCTAACACTACCCATTGACTCCCAGTGTTTGAGCTAAGCTAGTAAGCAGTGGGCAAGCTCTGCCCTTCTCTTCCTTGTTACTGCACACACAGTCATAAGAATGGTGTCTATCTGCTTGTCATGGACACAAGAGTGAGGAAAGACACAAAAACAAGTTAGAAGTTGGAACGTGTGATTTATCATGTAGTTTGACTTTTACTGCCACCTTAAAAACAGCACTGTTTCACCAAAGGTGCATTTTACAACAGCTGTCACAGCATTTGGAACATATCAATTCTGTAAAATCTGTATTGATATACCTATTAGTAAGGAGTAAGTGACCATACACTGCTGTATCAATATTTATTGCTCAGGCCTCAGTTGGATGGGAGCTTAGACCAGGAAAAGAGCCAAGATGTCAGAATTGGATTGCAAGGAATATAGAGACGCTATTTCCAGCTCAGTGCACTGTGATAGGCCTGACAAGTTTTGAAGGTAGGGTTATTTAGAGCCAATATATGGACAATACGGAGTTGTTTGGTTAAAAACACAGCATTGACGCCATATCTGACAAACCACAACATGTCAAAAACCCTTCATGATAGCCCACAGCAAAATAAATTTAGGACTATTTGTATCAAAGAAGGTTGACTTGTTGTCTAACAACATTTAAGGCAGTTTATCTATGCCTTTGCCATGTTAAAGCTTCAATGTGAATGTTAAGGGGCATAAAGGATAGGTAGAGATGTGCCAAGACTAGTGAAGCCAGTGGGGGAGAGCAGCACAGTGTGTGAACATCTAATTGAACCTTTCTGATGTGTGGTATCAGCTTAGCATTGCTACCTGAGGTATTTTACCTAGAAAAATGGTTGATCTGAGAGGGTACTGGTGGCCAGTAGCTCTCCAACAAAACTCCATGAAGGACGCTCAGCAGCTGGATCCATGTGTTCAAAATGAGTGGAATTCTTGTTAGCATAATTGTAACACATAATAGAAAATGTATATAAATGCTAGCAAAAATTAGCGTTGCTATTTCATGTGTTTTATAAAGACAAATGAATAATCTGAGGGGATTCCAGTGGCCATTCACTCTTCAACAAAACTCTATTAGGCCTGTTTAAAAGCTGAATCTGTGTTCAAAATGAGCAAGAAGTCTGTTAGCCTGATGCTAACACATAATGGAAATCCCCATATACATTCTAACAAAATTAACGTTATTATTTTCGGTATTTTTCCAAAAATGATTGACCTAAGGGGGTGCTGGTAGTAAAGCACTCTTTTAAAAAAGCCCTATAAAGCCAGCTTAGGCAGTGCATCCAGCCAGTGGGGGAGAGCAGCACAGTGTGTGCGCATCTAATGGGACCTTTCCAAAATGAGGTATCAGCTTGACTTGGCTCAGCTTTACTCTGTTGTTTTGGTTTTGGTATCAACATCAATGGTGTTCCAAGCAAGTCGAGTCAAAGCTCAGGGCCCCATTTTGATGACATGAAGCGTATTGTGATTTGAGGATACATGCTGTCTGTAAAAAGCCAGACAAAGGGAGCATAGGGGATGGATTATGTGCCTTGTTTATACTTGGGTGTGTTTTGGGCAAAACATTGATCAGACCAATCATAGTGTCAGATCTCATTCCCTATAAACAACACTTGGGTCAGGTGGAAACACCTTGTACCAGGCATACGATATGTGGAGACACTGTTGACCTCTGAGTGGTCAAAGTGTCACCATAAGTCGTGAGAACATGAAACCCCTCACGTTGTTGGATCCATAATGACGTATGACTTCACAAACATTCCTCTGCTTCAGATATTTTGTTGTTTTGCAGCTTGCAACTGTCTTTGGAACAAAATTTATTTTACAATGACAAAAATCCACACAGGGGTTGGCAGCTCTATCGCCTCTGTTTCCTCCTCTCTTGTTATGAGGATGCCACAGTAGTTTCTCTTACCTTTCTACTCTAAACAGGTACTGGCAGAGTCTGTACTGTCACAGAAATTGAGGCATTTAGCATCCAAATCATGTAGAGTCAGGCTATTTGAGCAGATACCACAAATGGAAAAGCACTATAAGTGTGAGTATAACGCACTTTCTACACTTGAAACCCTAAGTTTCATAGAAAGTACATGGGTCACTTGCTTGTTGCTTGTCAGTCAGTAGAAAGAGTGAAGGTGGGGGAAATATTCAGCAAGCCGGGTCATTATAAGGAAAAGTCTGGTGGAAGTAGCATGCTGGTCACACAAGCAAATTAATGGAAATTTCGTAATCAAGAGTGAATTAAGTCTAACTGGCCACACTTTGGAGAGATCATTTTTGTCCCCTCTTGAAAAAATATTACAGATGTTAAATATCACACCTTCAAACCACACTGTGAACAAGCCTAATTTGACAGTGCTAAGGTGCCATGACAGTAGAGCTAAACTGATACAGAAATGAATTTAACAAGGTCCAGTAGTAAAGGGGTCCGAGTCTCTGGTCGGAGTTGAACTCATTGCCCTGTTCTTAGACAGCAGTCAGCTCTCACTTGTGTTCAATCCGGTGTCACTGGGTTCTTTACCTGCAGGAGGTTAAGAGGAGCACACGGTGGAGGTCAAGCTGACTAATTTATCTCTGAATTATTGATGATGGAGATCTAGTAACAGATAACCTCCTGCAGGCTGTAAGAGAGCATGCAGCTCCTGTAGTGATGTGCAAAAGCACCATGAATAAGCAATGTGTCCCAAAAATGTGTCCCTCATGTTTGTACAGAATTATTTATACTGCATCAAGATAACTTATCAGTGTTGGAATATTCTGTTTTTGTGCCAGTCATACACATGGCTAAGGTTTTTATGTCTACCAAGGTTTATTTTAGATTTCAGTTTTGGGTCATTGTAATGGAGTATCTAGTTGATTTAGGATCAATGCAGGTGCTTATTTCATCATTACACATTAAAACTAAAAATCAGAGTCAAGAAACTGACACATTCCCCTTAAATTACAATGTTGTATTAATGTTCATTCTTAAATTTTCAGATTGATCATGATTTAGAGATGGAAATGCAGATACCAGGTGCAATGAGTTTCCATGATTTAGTATCATAACATTGCAGAGAAACTTTTTTTATTCAGTTGAAATTTTTAATTCAAATGTCATTAACCAGGAGAGCCTCATTGAGTTTAAGAACCTTATTTACCAGAGAATTCTGACCAAGACAAGCAGCGGCTTTGTTATCAAGTTACAGATGATGACCATGACAGAACAATTGAAATAACCAGTTAGGTAAACGTGATATACCCTTGGACAAAGCTCTATTGAGCCCGAGTTTGAGTCCAGTCTCTAGTCTAAATGAAATGAGGGACGGCCTTTTCTTTACTTCACAAGAGTATATTCAACTTCTTAGTTTCAGTAAACTCTTCAACAAAGCTCGATTAAGCACTCCTACAAACTGCATCCATATGGTGGTGACCAATCACTCTTCAACAAAGCTCTATAAAGACCACTTAAGAGCTATATCCATTTGTTCAAAATAAATATAATGTTTGGTAGCTTGGTGCTAACAAATAATCGAAAATTTCATAGAAATGCTTTTAAAGATTAGCATTGCTGTTTCAGGTATTTTACTTGGACAAATTAAGGATCTGAGGGGATGCCAATGTTCATGCACTCTTTGCCAAAACCCTATTAAGCCTGCATACAACCTGCATCCATGTGTTCAAAATTAGCAAGAAGTCTGTTAGCTTGATGCTAACACATAATGGAAAACTCTAAATAAATGCTAACAAAAATTAGCATTTTTATTCCCCCAAAAAAGTGATTGACCTAATGTTTCCTGGTGACCAATCAGTCTTTAAAGAGGACATATCATGCTGATGCATGATTTAATACTTACATATAATATAATAAATTTGAAAACAAGACCTTACGCCCCCTTAATTTTCAAAAACTGAGGTATTTTTTCTGATATCCTAGAACGAGATTTGATGCCTCTGAAAATAGGTCATTGCGAGAAGTCCGCGAGATTTCAAACGTCATGACGTCAAAGGTACCTTTCTTTTTATTGGAGTAATCTGATAAAACACTTCTTCCTCTGTGATGTCCGTTAGCCCCAAAACCCTCACCGAGGAACACATCCAGCAGCAGGGGTATAAAGCTCCCTCGCTCACTCCCTCTCGTTACCAGCTCTGGCCTGTAGGGGGACTCAATACGCGGTCGCTGCTTTGAGCCTGCCGGAAAATACAGTAGAAGAAGAAGGACAGGCTGGCTCAGCCCCCGATAGAACTGACCAATCAGAGGACAAAGGGCTGTGACCTTGCAAGGTAACTTTAGGTCATCCTTGAGACGAAGCGTTTCAACAAGCGCTTGATAATGGCCTAAAATGAGGATTTTGAGAACGTTATTGTGGGGCAATGAAGGAACTAAATGACTTGTACTGAGGGCAGAAATGCTTTACAGGCATCCTAGTCTGGCATAGTGAAAAGGAGAAACGAGCATGATATGTCCTCTTTAACTAATCTCTGTAAGGCCGCTCAGGAGCTTCATTCATGTGCTCAAAATGAGCAAAAAGTCTGTTACACAAACACACAGAGACAAAAATATACCCTCAACTCTGTTGAGTTTAGATCAGACTTGACAAACCAGGACCATTTATTGGTGCACAGGGTTTTTTATATTGCGTGCATTTTTCAAGGTAAGAAAACCAGGCCCTTATTGAAAAATCATGAGATGAAGATCTGCTGCTCCTGGTGGTAGAGGGTGTTATAACACCTAAAACACGTTTTGTATTTTGAAGGTGGAGGCACAGATTTACTAGGTACTCATGGAAAAAGCATTTATATGTCAGGATCACATCATATTAAAAATATGTAGTTATAACTGGAGTCACTGGGATCAAAATCTGTCCAAAGGTAAAGAGTGTAGACATATGCAGATCTCCTATTCTATACACCTTTCAATAGAGGGCATCATGGTTTAAAAAAAAAAAAAAGAAAGAAAAATCCTGATCAAGTTTCATACAATTCGCCTATAAACTGAACTATATATTGAGAATCAAAACATTTATTTTAGTAGAATGTCCGTGTTTGATCCCCCAAGGTGTCTTGAGGGTTATGTGGGAAGCAGATTCATTTTAACCTTAGTTTGATGTGCCAATGGTTTATTCACGGATATCAAAAAGGAAGAAATCATTGTAATGAAAATTCAAGAAATTACAAAAATAACTGACATCCAAATAGTTTCTTTGTGAGGGTCTGTTATTCAGTCATTGTTGTCCGTTAGATCCATTTGTCAAATATGGTCAGTAAAAAATAAAATCCATTTAATCCCTTTTGCACAACATCTTTATTCTCAAATGCTCTTTCTTTTGACTTGCACCTGTCCTGTATTTTACAGAAATTCCAACATTACGGTTCTCTTTTATAAACTGTCTACATGACTTGAGGAATTGTCCTCCTGTTTCTGCCTCCTGATGAAGTCTCAATCATAATTTCATTTTCCACAGCCATGTTTGGGGTTATGCTGAAATCTGGAAAACTAAATACACACCGAAAGGAAAAACAGCAAAAGTGAGCATCACAAGACTCTAGATCCAAAAAGATGCCTTACATTTTGTCTGCTGGACCAACAGTGAGAGGCTAAATGCTGATTTTTAATTGTTTAATCAAAGCAGCTATTTCTAACTTTTCAGAAGTATTTTAACACAGCTGCACATGTAGTTAAAAAACTACTTATATGTGATTTGCAAAATGGCAAAGCCCACTCCTGTGGCACAAATTACAGTCAGGCGTTTTCAGTGAATTTCAAATTAGTGTTAACCCACTTTCTTTACTGTGTCAGCCCTTTACTGCAGCACACAGAAGGTTTTATGTGTTTAGTCAACAGTAAACTGGTGCATAATTGACCCAGTTGTAGTGGAGAAATACATGTACCTTTGAATATTTGAGGCTCCATGTAAATGTTGTTTTCTGTGTTTATAATGGTGAAAATGAGGGTTGAACTGTGAGCAGTTGTACCTTTAATGAAGCAAAAGATTGAGCAGTAAAGTAAGGGTATCAGTGAGGATGTTGTGGATTTATTTTTGAAATGTTTTAGAGTGTGGTGGCAGCATTTTGTCACGATTTGGGGGTTAAAAATTAAAGCATAAATTATAAATTCTGAGTGTAATAATTGTGTTTGAACATTTATTCAAGTATGCAAATGATCCCCAATGTTTCATACAACACAGCCTTAAGATAAATCATAAATTTTGGTTTAAAAATAAGGCAGACTGTGTTTAAAGGATGGATGAGATTGGTTTAAATTAATCTTAAGCTGACATATAATGATAATCAAGTTAAATTTCCCCCATGTGACATCGCCTATGTATACATTTTGTTATATCAGCCTGTAAAGAACATCCATATCTGTGTAAATTATTGTAAAAATGTGAGTATGAGTGAGTGAGTGTTACGGGGGAGGGGAAGAGGAGGGAAAATACCGATGGGAGAGGTTTTCGGGGGAGGATCGACGGATGGATGGAAGCAGGAAGTGGAGGAGGTGAACACTGAGCCTGTTTCCATGGTGACCTGCATGTAAAGGGTGTTGAAACAGGGATGGAGGGATGGAGGAGGGTGTTGTGCATCTATATGTATGTATGTATGTACCATGGTGGGGTGGACTGGCAGAGCCAAAGTCTGGATGACAAAAAAAAATCTAATAAAGACACTGAAACAGGACTCTGACGGTCTGTGAGTCATTCTTTGTAATTAAGCCCTAATGGATCAAAAATCATAGCCTGATATTTTTTAAATGTCAAATGAAAAACTATCTTAATTTTTTTGCTGTGAAGAGTGGTCGTAACAATGGCAGATTTAAAACTGATATTGTTTATCATCCAATGTTATTTATACCTGAACAGAGGAGAGAGCAGGAGAGCGTGAACGGGAGTATTTATACTGTATTTTATCGCGTCTTTTGGGGTTTTAATCTACATTCACCTCCCTTGGAATTTAAATACTTGTTCATCACTGCAGCATCAAAAATAGGAGTCCAAGAAACCCAATATTCTGCAAATTGTAATTGTTTGGTGGCCAGAAATTGCATATAAGTCCTGATATTCTGTTTAAATCGTACAGCAACATTTCCATATATCATTATCCATAAATGCTGAAAAATGATACATCTGTATTGTTTTAATGATCAGTGGTATCAAAAATACAGACACTGGTTATCTTTAGTCATGGTTTAAATTAAGAGAGAAAGAGAGCACTCTCTAAAAAGCACAAATATGTTTGCAGAATTTTAAAAAATGGGTGGAGTTGGTGAAGAGTGAGGCCAATGTTTAACCTTTCAGTGCAGCTGGATTTGTCAGAGTTTTAACTTGAACAAGATTCTCATTCATCCAGGTCATAGTTTCTTGAAGATTCAAGTACAAGGCAACTGGACTGTTGAGTTTTGGGAAGACTTTTCACTTCTCATCCAAGAAGCTGAACTCAATCAATCAATCAATCAATCAGTCAATCAATCTTTATTTGTATAGCGCCAATTCATAACAAGTGTTATCTCAAGACACTTTACAATAGAGCATAAAGCTCTTCAATTTTATGGATACACATATATGCATAGATACATATATACATATAAAGATACACATATATATATACAAATATATACATCCAACACCCAACATGAATCCATATAGCCAATCATGAATCCCTCCATCATGGCTCAAGAAAAAACCTTCTGTTAAGCAGCAGGAAATCTTGAATGTGGATCCCAGTCTCATGATGAACAGCAAATCCACACAATGCTGTGTTGGGTGTGAGGGCGAAGGAAGGGAGGCAACAGGAGACAAGTGGGCTAAAGTAAGAACTAAAGTTAGGGACAGGTTCATGTGCCATAGACCTGTCGTCTGATTTATTAGAGGGTAGCCTCTTGAGATGCTACATCTCATTTTCAGAAGGGTCCTCATGTCTGAATAGTAGTGGTGATCATTTTATAGAAGTATAATCTTAGATATTCTTACTGAAAATAAGAATTTATGGTAGTGACGAACTCATGGGTGCCCAGACCACAAGTGCATCCCAACCATATTTGTCTCCATTTAATCTAAATATGTTAAAGGCCTCTTGAGATGTGACATCCCATTTTCAAGAGGGACTTCATGACTATGCGGTAATAAAATATAGATACTGTAGATGTATCGATCATGGATGTGGAGATCATGCTAATAACTACATGAACAGCTATAATGATGAATGAAGAAGCTTCTTTGATGAGAAGTGAAACATCTTCCCAAAACTCAACATGATCCAGTTGCCTTGTTTTTTAATCTTAAAGATGTTCCTGAGCTCACATAGTAATATTATTTAGTGCTGCCCTAGTGATCAAAGGTCACAGGCATTCAATGTTTGTTTTAAACCTTGTCACTGATGTGGAGAATTTGCTGGATTCTTTGAATCTTTGGACTATTTGCTAACATAGTTGTTCATATAGTAGTGAACCTTGTTCTATCATTGCTTTTGAACAACTAAGCATTTCAGTGCTTCTGTTAAATCCAGTCATGATGCTCACTTGTTTCTTATTAACCCGTTCACCTGTGGGATTTTCCAAACAGGTGTGTCTTTGTTGCCCCTGTTCCAGCTTTTTTGGAACGTGTTGCAAGCATCAAATTCAAAATTAGTGAATATTAAACAAAAAAATAAGCTTATCAGTTTGACCAGTAAAAAGCTGCTATTGTTGTTGTAATGCATTTAACCAAATGTGGGTCAAAAGGATTTACAAATTATCATATTCTCACTGTCATATTGTTAAAAAGTAAATACACAAATGTAATTCTCAAAAAAAACCATCCCTACTGACAAACTGTACCTACTGTCAATCGGACATTTCGGACAAATGCTGCTTTAACAATTTATGAATGCAATGGTCCCTGCCCGGGGAACTGAGTTCAAGGCACGCCATGTTCCACTGACGGGTAACAACAGTCTTTTTTTCTGATTGTTAAATGCTTTCTCCTCTCTGCTTTGTCCTCTCTGCTTTCCCTGTCATCGATATATTCATATCTTTAGTGTAAATATTGACAATTGTTAAAACTGTGTATACCTCCACCTCATTCAGAGTCTCATTCCTAATTTTTACTTATTTTCCTTCATAACAAAGTTGAAAGCTAATGCTTCAAGGCTCAGCATGTTGCAACCTGCTTACTTAATTTTCATGCTCTTTTCATTTGTTTCATTTTAGTTGTATTTATGTTATTTTATTTTATTTGTATTTTTACTTGATTTTACACATTAATTCTATGATGTATTCTAATGTCTTTATCTGATATTACCAACTGCTATGCTATGTATAAGAGTAACTGAAACAACCTTATTTCCCTTCGGGATTACTATAGTATTTCTGATTCTGATTCTGATATTCTGTTTTATTTACATTTTACACAACATCCCAATTTTTGTAGAATTGCAATTTGCCATTTTTTTTAGTCTTCAACTGTAAAAAATATTAAAGGAGACATATCATGCTGATGCATGATTTAATACTTACATATAATATAATAAATTTGAAAACAAGACCTTACACCCCCTTAATTTTCAAAAAATTAGATATTGTATTTTTTCTGATATCCTAGAACGAGATTTGATGCCTCTGAAAATAGGTCATTGCGAGATGTCCACGAGATTTAAATCGTCGTGACGACACGAGGTACATTTCTTTTTATTGGAGTAATCTGATAAAACAGCTCCTCCCCTGTGATGTCCGTTAGCCACAAAACCGCCATCGAGGAACACATCCACCAGCAACAGTATATAGCTCCCTAGCTCACATTCACTCATTACCAGCTCTGGCCTGTAGGGGGACTCAATACGCGGTCGCTGCTGGAAAATATAGTAGAAGAAGAAGGACAGGCTGGCTCTACCCCCAATAGAACTGACCAATCAGAGCACAAAGGGCTGTGACATTGCGAGGTAACTTTAGGTCATCCTGAGATCCGAGTGTTTCAACGAGACCTTGTTAATGGCCTAAAATGAGGATTTTGAGAACGCTATTGTGGGGCAATGAAGGAACTAAATGACTTGTACTGAGGGCAGAAATGCTTTACAGGCATCCTAGTCTGGCATAGTGAAAAGGAGAAACAAGCATGATATGTCCTCTTTAAACTGCATAGCCAAAGTGATTGAACATGAAACAAACCCAGAACATATCCTTTGGTCAGATTTTTTTGGAGGAAAGTGTCAAAACACTCCCAGTCAAATGCGGTCTGTGCCTCCTCCCGTCACTCCAGTCCGGGACACTCAGTCAGGACGAGTTAAGGTTCAGAGTCCTGAGTGGTGATTTATGGGACACGCTCACATGCTCACAGCAGGGCAGGTGACTCATGGTGGCACACATATGTGCACAAACACACGTCTATAAATTCTTTACAGGCATCACAAAGGGCTCCTCTTCCTCTTCGCTCTTCCTCGTTCTCCTCCTCTTGTCCACGTTTAATACTTAATGAGCAGGGAGCAGATTTATAAGGACAGGATGAGGACATTTTTAATTCAGGGGTATTCCAGTTTAAGGGCACAATGATCCAACCAATAAATTCTTAAGAAAAACTGATCAATGCCACGCTATAATTTAAGATTTGATTTTTTTTTTTTAAAGAATTTTTAATAATTTGTAAATGACAGTTCTCAGTGGACTCAAGATTTGATTTTTTGGCTCACTTCTTTGTGACTCTGGTTAACTATCAGTTATCAATATGTGTTTTAAAAATCATATATTTCTCAGTTTCACAATTCATAGTTATTTGTATCATGTGCTTAGTTAATTAATATCTCGTCAGAAAGGGGCAGACTTTGTAAGATTACTCTTCATTCTGCTCCTTTTCATTCACATTTGAGCTTTTTTCCTTGTTTGTATTGTATGTTTTATATACTAACAGAATGAAATAAAGACCTAAAACATACATTGGCAAAGCATTTCATAACAAATTAAAACAACTATAAAATAAAAATGCAAATAGAAAAGAGGGTTTTTGTTTGTTTATTTGTTTTGTTTTGTTTGTTTGAGAGGGGAAAATGATTAAATTGTAATTAAATGTTGTGGAAAAAAATTGTGGATTTTATTTTAAGGCCCCATCCTCCAGGCCTAGTACCTGCATAACAAGGTAGTGGACCATCACGAGCTCAGAAAACCCCATCTTACCTAGGTAGGAGTTGTTTATCTATTTGTTGTTGTTAGATTGTCTTTTATCATTAATACAAGAAGGGCAGCACAGTGGCGCAGCAGGTAGTGCGCGTGCCTCACAGCAAGAAGGTTCCTGATTCAATTCCCGGGTTGGACAGGGCTGTTCCATGTGAAGCTTGCATGTTCTTCCCGTGCATGCCTGGGTTCTCTCCGGGCACTCTGGCTTCCTCCCACAGACCAAAAACATGCTCAGTGTTGAGCATGAGCAGTGGTGACTCTAAATGGCCCTCAGGTATGAGTGTGAGTGTGAGTGGTTGTCTGTCTCTTTATGTGGCCCAGCGATTGACTAGCCACCGGTTCAGGGTGTACCCCGCCTCTCGCCCAATGACAGCTGGGATAGCCCCCCGACCCAAAAGGGATAAAGGTGTGTAGAAAATGAATGAATGAATGATTAATAAGAGAGGTAGTGGCACAATTTGGAGGATGAATTCCTTGCTCTGTCAGGATTAATATGAGCCATACTGTGTATTTACAGAATATGAGCAGCATTTAAAGGGTTAAAGTGCACTATTTCCAAGCAAGAAATGCCAATTACTGTGTTGGAGGGTTTGTTAATGTAGGAAAGGCAGCATGAAGACCATCTCCCCTGCTCTGAGATTTGCTGCTCCCTGCTGGTGAAAGAGGGCTGTGTGCTTGTGCTTTATTTTGTAGTGTTTCAGCGTATACTGCTTCTTTTCAGCTGTGATGAAGAGTTTAACCAATGAGATTAAAGTATCAAGGCTGTATTACATATATATGAACTCTTAACTGATCTACTCAAAGCAGGACATTCTCTTTAAGTGCTTGTTTTTGTGTTTTTGACAGTTTAGGTACAATGATAAAGTCTAATTTTATGTTTCTGTTGTTGTCTAAAATCCTACTACAAATTTATTTACCTTCTGATCCTGCTTTGTCAAATACAATATCTCCCCCACTCCTTCATGTGTTTTTGGTTTTTACTCTGGAAAGGACTTTTTCCTGAATAAATGAAACTTTATGGACAGTTTTGCCTTATTTTTTATTTCCCTCATCAGTGCAGTCAACATGGACTTCTTTTTTTCAATTTAGATTTTAGTAGTTCCTTCAAAAGAACAAATATTTCTTCATATTGTTACATACAACAAGTCTCTCATTTTCTCCTAGGAGTCAGGGCAGGAGATGCTACAAAATTACACAAAGATATGTTCCAGCTCTGTACTGAGTACCTTGCGTTTAACCCTACATCATGCACAGAAACATAAACATAAAGAGTTGTTAGAAAGAAAAAACTCCTCAAAAAATTAAAGGATATTTACAAATATATATATACACATACCCGCACACTCATATATACATATTCATACAAATGTATGTTGTACTTTACCTTATAAAGCTTGAGATTTCTGCTGCTGTTTTGTTTTTCATTCTATTATTTACTTTTTTATTAATCAATTAATTTATGGATGCACTTATTTTTTTGTTCTTTTCTGCGCAACACTTAACTTTTGAAATTTGTTGTGATTAACATTTTTTAATTTTCATTATTGCAACAATAAAATAAAACAGTAACACCCCTGTAACAAATTACCCCACAATCACCACCATCCGCTGTGATTCCTATCTTGTCATCAACATCCACCACTGTGCTTCTCCATGTGCCACTGCAGTAAGGCCAACTGCATCAGTGTAGACAAACATAAAGCTACCACAATAAAAAAAAAAAACAGATGCAGGGAACAACTCCAGAAAGGTCAGTATGACCAAACAAATCAAGCCCTGCATCACAAACAATTGGTTAAAAATGAGTATTAAAATAATACAATAAAAAATGCTTACATCATTAAAATAATAACAATAATATCTAATAAAAATACCTGGTGTATTTTTGAAAGTATAGCTATTTTAACATTCAAGAAGGAAATTACGACATGATACGACCAAATATTTAAAGGTGAAAAAAAAGATTGAATTACAAAAAGAAAGAAAATGTTGGAAATCAAATTCTAAAAACAAAAATAAAACTTCTTAGATGACAGTTTCAGATCTTGATTTTCCATTTTTGTTCTGACTCTGAGAACCAAGAGTGTATTTGCTGTAATAGACTGGGCACATATTACCTTGAAAAGTATATTAAGTCTTTGTAAGTGATCCTTTGGGAACTATTTTGAAAAATAAGTTTAATCTATAGTGCAATGAACAATTTGAACCAAAAAAGATACTTACATACTATAAGGAAATTAAGCAGAACTTTTGATTTACCGTCTTTAGCTATTTGTTAACTTAGATTCTGTCATATCTTTTCGCATTTTAGCGTTAACATAAAGTTCAAGACTCCTCTCTCTGGTGTTTGTAAAGCAGTTTAAAGTGTTGTTGCCGGGTAGAATGTTCATGATTGTGATGAGCAACGTCCTGACCCAGTGATGGTGTTAAATTGTTAAAGTTTGCCCTCCTTTCCCCTCATTTATCCTAAATGTTGAATAAGATTGAAGGTGACATTTACTGGAGCAGAAGAATTGATTTAGGTCACAGCGAGTGAGAACATCATCTGTGTGGATCAGACAGCTGTAATGTGACATAAACTACTCTCACTGTAAATTTAATGTGGACTTTATGAGATAAATTATGAATGGATGAATGTCGGCTGATACAATGTAGGTTAAAAGTTTTGAAAAACCTGAATGGAGCAGTGAAATGTTTCCCAGATTCCCAGAAGGAAAAGACACTACTGGATCCTTCTGAATAATTAACAGTATACATCAGTCTTCACAAGCTTACAGTATTGCAAGTTTTAATTTAGGTGAATTATGTAGCAACTTTTCAAGAAATTTCTTTGTAAAACTGTCTTTTTTGGCATGTGACTTTGCAGTAAGACGGGCACACAAAACACTTCAAATCTAAAAGATGTAATTATTCATGAATTCGGTGTAAAACTTTGTCTTACTGTTGGCTCATTGAGAATGAAAATAAAGGGAAACATCATATATTGGGTATAAATAAGGCCATAAGTAAATAAAGCAACAAGCAGCCTTTGCGTGATAAAGTAGTGGGATAAATTCACAAGACAATGGAGAAGAGGCCGTCTCTTTTGAATAGAATGGCATAAACCTTTATTCATCCCACATGAGGAAATCTGCAATGTTACAGCAGCAAAGGGGACAACTATGATGAATAAAAACAGACTTAGAATAGAAAAGCAGTATCAAAAATAACATGCTGTTTAGAGTATATCTAGATGCTCCTCCCCTGCTAAATTATTCTGTTTCCATTTCTATTATTTGAATACTCTATACCCTAAATATTCTTTTCTGCAATAATTTTCCTTACTGTGTATGGAGCAACAGTAACAACTAAATTCCTTATAGTACAGTATTTCTGATTTTGGCTCTTATTAGTGGCTGGGCATCAACACAAGGCACTAATAACGACAGTCTCAAGATTTCTACAGTTGTTCTGTGGCGCCCTCTTCTGCTGGAATGACACACAAACAATCCTCATGCTGGATTTTTTAGGTCCTGATTCTGTCGTCCAGTGTTGCAGAGTGAGCCTCTTGTTTAAGAACCTTATGTCTGTTGCAACCACTTCCCCAAAACAACCTACACACCCCAACAAAAAAGGGTTTAAAAAATAAACACATTAATGTATAGCTAGATAATATCTGAAGCAATCACTGAAAATAAAATCTACCATTTTCAATCAACCTTGTTTAACCTTATTTAGCAATTAGAAAGCAAACAAACAACAGAAAAAATTATCTGCACTTTTAACACTGTTGTCTTTTCTATAGAAGAAAAATATTTTCAAGAATTGAAGTAAATCATAACATTTTGTCTGGTCTAAAATGCATTTAAAATCTTTAAAATCTTTAGAATTTGTCAACTTTTTTGTCTGCATAAAATGAAACAAATAAGCAAAAACCACAGCATCATGATTGACCATCTTGGTTCTAACATAATTTTTTGGTCCTTTAGTCTTTTAAAAATACACTAATTGCAAAATTGGACAGCAACTTTTAGCAAATGACAGGCTGTGGACAATGAGGGCTTTTTGACCAATTAAAAAAAAAAAAACTTTAAATAACAGCGGTCTTAGGCCCACTTTATATTTCCCACATTTACCCCACAGACTCCCCAGAAATAATTATCATATATTTGTGGGTAACATATTTGATAGTTGCTCCACAAACAGCATCATTTGGCAGGGAAGCACATTTTTCCTGGTTGACTTTTCCTTTCTCTGCCTACCCTGATGTTACTGCTGTAACATAATGATTCAGACCTTCTCACAGAAGACCTCACATCATCCCTCAAGACTTTCATCGCTCATCACTTTTATACAAGTACTGTCTTTAGTATCAGCACAATAAATTTAAAATAAAGGACTATGTTTAAAAGTATGATAAGTATGAAGATTGCTTTGATTAATGAGTAAATATATATATATAAAGGTGGAGCTTAAATCGGGTCCATATGGTCCATATGAGGTTACAAGATTTAAAAAACATATAAAAAACATATATATATATATATATATATATATATATATATAGAAATATATATATATATATATATATATATATATATATATATATATATATATATATATATATATATATATATATATATATATATATATATATATATATATATATATATACATATATATATATATATATATATATATATATATATATATATATATATATATATATATATATATATATATATATATATATATATATGAAAACATAGATGGTGTGATGGTCACATAAAGAACCACTAGTAGAATGTTTATACAGAAACATATAACGTAATTATATAATATGATATATATGTATATATAAATCATGTTTATCTCCGTTGTTTTCAACCTTTACAATATTAATAATTTTGAGCATTATAATGTTATTTCACTTCTATTTAAAATTTGTTTAATTCATTGATTTATCTTTGAGGCTGGCATGGTGGGGCAGCAGGTCGTGCACGGGCCTTACAGCAGTAAGGTCACAGTTTCGGGTCAGGCAGGGCCTTTCTGCTTGGTTTGCATGTTCTCCTGTGCATGTGTAGGTTCAGGAAACAGAACAGTTCAGGGTGTATGCTGCCTCTTGCCCAATGTCAGCTGGGACGGGCTCCAGCCCTCTGAGCCTGAAAGGGATAAGCAGTATAGATAAAGGATGGATATTTATATTTAATGAAAGGTTTTGGCAATAATGCCCCACATCCATGCCAACACGACTATTTGAAATCCAACTTTTAGCACTGATGAAATAAAATGACTTTAAAAGTAAAAATCTGATTTACAGTCAGTGCAAAGATTCTGCTGTGACTTCTTTAATCCTTAAATATTTCTGTCACTTCTGTTTAGATTCATTTTAGCCAGGCAGAATGAACTTGACACTCTTCGGTCTTCCCCTTTTGTTTGTGTACTCATGAAAAAGGGAAGTACAGCTGTGCGTCTGCAGACAAGTGTTGGTGTCTGATGTATGTTTAGATGTTGTGTGTTTGAGTGGGATGGGTACATGTTTCCTGACACTATTAGGTGTTTTCAGAGTTATGTTTCATTCAAACTTTTTAGTAGTGCTTTCAGGGCTGATGAAATGTTTAAAGAAAGTGTAAATACTGTCAAACTGATATGAACATCAGAGGATTTTATATCCTTTGACACTTTAAAGCCTACAGTCTCTAAGGGATGATGATTTATTATGAAATATTAAAATATGAAATGTTTAATTGACAATGTTGTAGGACATCAATTTATTCCAGTGAGTAAATCAAGACATGGCATTAAATAAGAGAGTTCTTATTTTATATCAGTTTGTCCATGAGCAAGATAGGATAAGACAGCAGTGATTATAATAATTATTTGAACAAAACAAGAGAAATGAGGCCCAATGCACAGTCATCTCAAACTACAAAAGACTGTTAATGCAAAAAACACAAACAGTGTTGTGCTTATTGAACACTGGATGTTTTATCTGAAATAATCGTTTTGAAAATTGTTTTTTGTTTTATAAGAATATTCTTTTCTCAACTATGGGGACTTTAGTTACTTTTGTATTGGTATTTTGCAACATTTGTATAAATGTAATATATGACATTTATTTCTTGCATGTTTGAAAAAAACTAGTACTACTACTACTTTTTCAATATTTAAAGTGGGTTTTTAAAATGTATGTATACATAATATATAATGATTTAGTGAATATCCCAGGTCCTAAATTTAAATACTTGTTGCTTTGGCCTCCAAACACATATTCTTTTGTCAAACATGAACCAGAATTTTCTTTACTCTTCGTTTATGCTTTCTGATGACATAAATTTCAAATCTGCTCTTTCTTCATTGTGCACTTTTAAAGCTCCAGTGTACTGCAAAGTATTTTTACTGATTTTAATGTTGTTTTAAGGGGCTTGAGATACAGAAGACTATGATTCCTTTGTCTAAACTCTGCACTGTCCCCCTGTTTGGGGTTTATGATGTCATAGCTATACAGTCTCCGCCAACATGTGTCACTCACAGTCAGACGTCATGGCTGTTTTGAAGGTTTCTGCTTGGCCTGCAACCCGTCCTCCCCTCCCCTCAGACATTATTTTGGGCAGCCAATAGGCACATAGTTCATTTTCATAGCCTTCTGTAGCCTTCCTGCTCCCTCAGAGCTGAGTGTTTCCAAAGAGGAGAGAAAAAGAGCTGCGTCTGATCCTCTACAGAAGACATTTTTCATTATTTTATTCCACTTGAATCAAAGTCTTACTTAATAGACACCCAAGATAATATACTGAGAACATAACAAGCACTGAGTGATATTTTAATTTTACTAACACATACAATACTCTCTATATATCTGAATATTTAAACATTTGTAAGTACTTAACTTGCTTCCTATCTTACTCTATAAGAAGAAACTTGTTTAAGATTAGACATCAAACATTGTTAGCTTGTCCTTTAAAGACCTGCAGTTCTACTAAGTTACAGTAAATAATAAAAGGAATTTGTGCACCAGGCAAATTACTCCACATTTTTTGTGTTGGAAACTGTGTTAGCCACATGGTTTGTTGAAAATCTCCTTTGTTGCTTGAAGCAGAACAAATTAAAATGTCATTTTTTTATGATATTTTTCCATAGTTGCCTTAAATGGCCCCTCTTTTTTAGACAGGGGCATTCCTGGTCACTTAAACTGGAATATTTGAGTCAGAGCCTGTGTTTGAGAATGTAAATTACTCTGTGTTATGGCTAAATATTTTCACAGTTTTACTTTTCTTTTGTGTTTCCTACCAGGGCAAACTTTCACTTTGAATATATCATTTCAGAGGATATGATCAAGTTGTTATGAATAGTCTTGCACAAAATTAAGCAATTGTTATAACACCATTATGTTCAATAGGATTTTTATGTAAATAAAACCAGCATTACCATAAAATGCAGTGTTATGTAGTCAACAACTTGCTCATGAGACAGCTGTATGTATTCATGGTCAAAGTTGCCTTCTCACTGTAGTCCACTCACTGCACTGCAGAGCTGGTTTTGTGTATTTGTGTGGTGTGTTCTTGTTGTCTTTTGACGTGGGGCTGGTGAATTTCACAACCTGTGGAGAATGTAAGTTTGTCAAATACAATAAAGAATGAAAGAGTCGGAAGCATATTCCAGCACAGCCCCTTAGTGAGGCCCATTTTACTTCGTCATTTAGATTCAAAATACCTTAAAATACATTTATCATTAAGGGAGATGAACAGACAACACAAACAAATGTAAGAAAAACTTTGCACTTTGAGCCATGGTTGTTTTGGGCCCCTGGAAACAAGGAAACAAATGAGTACAAGGTTTGTCAAAAGAGGTAAAGAACAAATTAAATCAAACCAAACCAAACAAAAACCATCACTTACATTAAAGAAGTGCAGAGATAGGCTTAAATTCTATGTTCTATTTTTGAAACAAGTATAAGTGTTTGAGTCTAAGTAACTGTTGCTTGGAGTATGGACCAAGAAAACGCCATGTTCCTTTTGTTAGCTCTCCCAAGGAGGGTGTGTTTTTGTGAGCATAGAACATTGGTTATTTGTTAGATTGTGAGCAGGATGTAAAAAAGAGACAAAAAGATTTGTAATACATTTTTAAGGAAAGTTGCATTGTACAAGAAAGAAGTGATCAAATGTTGGCGTTAATCTGAACCCATATGCAGATCCTGTTTTTTTGTTGTACTTGTTATTGTGAGATACAGCAGTTTACACATTTTTGCTACAACTAACTAAACAAGTTCACGGTGGATTTGATGACATTTTCAAGGAATGTTGGTCATGGCACGAGGAAAAGGTGATTTAATTTTGTTGGTGATCTGACTCTGGATGCCAATCCCAATTTTCCCAAGGATTTGTTAATGTTGGTAGAGCTGTTTTTCACATTCTTGACAATAACTCACCTGACAATGTTGGCAGTACACTTCTAGTTTAAATGATTAACTGTAATTGTTAAGCTAAGAGTTTCCGGGAATTTATTCTAATATGGCACGTTAAAAAGTAAATGAAATATAGTTACTAAGTAAGGTGCCCCCCTTGCCATAAAGTTGTCCATCCCTGATTTGTGACGTCATAGAAAGCGCATTTAAGACGCCTATAGGTGAAGTTGTTACGGTAACCATTACTTATTACTGTATAGTTTTTTTCTCAAATATCAAATCATGTGTTTTTTTTTGGGTTAGACTGAAATACTAGCTTTGCAATCAGAAAACAAATGTAGCTAACCTTACATTTTCATCTTGAGGAGCAAGAACGTCATGACATCATAGAACGTATACGTTAAAAACGCCAACCGCTGAACGTTGTTGTGGTACCAATTATATATTACTGTATAATTTTTTTGTTCTTATTCTTATTATTATTATTTGCACTTTATAGACTCAATTGCTCTGTGCAATAATACAAAAATGTATTTACCATTATTTCTCTCCTTTAATAGTAAGAAATGTCTTGACAGGAACGTTGAAACGTCGACGCAAAAAGACATAACATGCAAATTACTTTATAATATTGTCTGAAATATCAAAATAATACATATTTTTACATCAGATTTATTAATTTACCATATAGTCACACTAAAACTTTAGTACACCAACAGGTAAACCGTTATTCGCTCGTAGCTGTGATTACCGTTAATTTGATGAAATATTACGTCATAACTTCAGGACAGCCGTTAAAAACGCCAACCGTTTAAAGCTGGAACGATAACCGTTATAAGTTTCACAGACAGGAATTCTTTGTCTGTGGTGAAGAAGCTGTGTTACTGTCACGAAACTGCTCTTCTTTACCGGAAAACCCGAAGCTAAGCAGCGTTTAAATGTCTGAGGTCTGTGTCAGCAGCGTTCACCGCTCACCGTCACCGGAGAGGGGGCAGGACGGAGCGGGGAGGGGAGTGACTTTGTTTCAAAAATAGTACACTTCACCACGGCAGCAACCGGTACAGCAGCTACGGTGAGCGCCGTGGAGGGTGTGAAACATGCGTTACTACGGGAATAAATAACGGGACCGGGACTTTAAAATTACAACCAGAGAAGAAGCCACGGAAGGAAGACGGCGAACAGAAGGAAGCGAATACTTCAGGGGAGAAGAAAGTGGGTTACAGCGAGCTAAAGTCACTGCCACACGTTTCAGTGTTGATGTCGGTATCTGGACACGAATACCTGCCGAAAATAGTCCCGGTAAGTGGACCCTCGCTTCAAATAAGTCACTTTAAGAGTGTAGCTTGCACTCAAATTCATGAAAAGTTCTGTTTTTTATTGTTTAGTTTGACTTTCAGTGTGTAAAGTTGTCACCGTAGGGGAGTTAAAGCCCACATTCATTCGGTGGAACAAGGTGAACAGGGAGTTAAACTTTTCAACAACATGGCCGCTCAGATGTCACAGCTTCCCAAAAGTAGGCAGAACTAAAAATGAGCTTTGACTCAAGTCTTTGAGACTCATGGCAGCTTAAACCTCTCACTGACTACCGTCGAAATATAGCTCTGTAAAAACAGTCTTCAGGAGGGTCCCTCCTCTCTGTCCGGAGTGCTGTAGTAGAAGTCTTGCCCACTTTTCAAATCATAACTACTATTGGTGTTTGACCTGTAACGTAGAAGTGCTGTTTGCCTCTGTGGGAGGAGGGACGTTAGTCCATTCAAAATGTTGGAATTAAACTAGAGATGGGTACTATGTTCAATTTTAACAAACTCATAATATTCTTACTGACTGTAGTATTGAAATGTTATGTCTTAATCAGTACTTATCAGTCTACATTTCTGTTTTCTTTTATTAAGGCTTTGTTTGCATGTATAATACAGGAATAATATTGATTCTTGTTTGAAACCTTAACACAAAGTGTCCTGTACACCCAGTATTTGGCCATTTATTCAGTCATTTATATGAACTGTCCAATGTTGGTTGCAAAGCTCTGCACACATTCACCTTTAGCACCGTCTTCAATCATCACACATATCACTTTAATACTAAATAATGTGTCACAAAGTGCAAAAGCCATGCACCTGACTAGTTTCATCCACTATTTCAGATGTCAGAATTGTAGGAATGCATGATTTTGGATTTTTCCAGATGTACAGTATACCAGTATTTGTGGACTGAAGTATGGCTTCTTCACCCAACTAAAATTGACCTATTTCTTTTTTTATGTTTTATTTGTGTTGGACACTGAATAAGGAGCACAAAACATTTTTCTCTCTAAAAATGCCAATGTTTGTGTCTTAATGTTGGCACTAAGTGAAATTTAGGTGACATTATGTTACATTTAGTAGGGATGGGAATCGAAAACCAATTCCAGTTGAGAATCGTTAACAGCTCCGTCAAAGAATCGATATCATTAATCTTTTTGCTAATCAATTCCCTTATTAATTCCTTCCACTGACAGGGTTCAGAAGCATCAGAATTGTAGCCAAATTTTCATTGCACCTACTACACAACCTTAAGTGAGTGGAAACACCAGCAACTTGCAGAAGCAGTTATCTATGCTGTGACGTGTTTGACAGTGTTGACACTGAAAATCACACCAACATTTGCCCACTCGCAAAATCTACAGGAGTCGATAAGGGAATCGTTAAAGAACTGGATCGATTAGCAGGATTGTTAACAGCATTGATATTGATAAAATCTTATCAATTTCATTCCCTAACATTTAGACACTCTGCTGATATTTTGGCTGATTTAGGAGATTTATAAGGCCAGTATGTATCACCATTTTATCAACTATAAATACTGGCTGAAGTTTTCATATCTTCAGCTACCAGTATTTATCAATATAAGATTTATCTGCTGATACAAACAACAAACCAATGAAATCATGCATATCTACTTATTAATAACTTAGAGAGTGTCTTTTTGCTAAGAATATGACTACTGGGCTTTTGACACCAAGGTATCGAGGTTGGGATTTACTTTTTAAAAGTCTGCCACTGTAGCAGGTAAAATTAAAAATCTACCACATACTTATTTTATTTATTAGTCACTTATTTGTTCATGGTCTGAGTTATGCAGGGTTTCATCCATCTGTACCGCTCGTCCCTGTTGTGGTTACATGGGCTGAAGTATCCCAGCTGACTTTGGGTGAGCAGCAGGGCACATAGAAAGAAAGAAGAAGAACACATATCCCAAACAAGGTTGGATACTGGGTACTAGATTCAAAAATAGTTGCAAAAAGAGACAGGTATGCATGCCAGAGGCTGTTCCAAAGTCAATTTAATGTGGTTTATCACCACAATTGTGCATTTCCAGTCCTTAGTCCTTCGTCAGACATGTATGATGATATGATATGATATGGATTCTCTGGACAACCATAAGATTTTCGCCAGTATTACAGTATTAATCAAAACCTTCAATTAGTTTTGGGCAACTTTTCTATAAGTTTAACATGCTTGGATTTATAATGAGCCAATCAAAGCAGTTTAGAGTATTTCTGTCTGAAGTGCCTCTATTCAAAAAGATCAATCTTTTGAAGCATACTGACAAAAATGATTTTACCATTCAGTGCCTTATAGTTGTATTTTGAAAATAATTCATGTTGCTTTAACTGTTAGCATCAGCCTACCGCCAGCATATCTGAGAACACAAGAAACAGCATGGAAAGACAGAGAGTGTCACAAATACATTGAAAAAAAGCTGTGCCAAATAGACAACAATTTAAATGACTATTGTGACTTTTAATTGATCTGATTGGATAATTGATTGGACATTGATATATTGATATACATATAGGTTTTTTACATCCCAAGTGCAGACCAAACAGAAAGTGGAATTCAGTCAAACTTTTCTTTTTTTTAATCACTTATTGATGTTATTTTAATGCACCTGCATACTGATTGTCAGCATTTATTTGCAGTTATTTACTGGTACAGATATTGTTCAGATTACATTATACATCTCTAGTCAATGTGGTCCATGCCACCGACAATAGTATCAAAAGAAATAAACATGAATGTCAGCTGCCTGTATATGGCTTTATGGCTCTCATGTGCAGTATTTAAATCTAATTAGCTGGATGCATTTTGTGAAAACATACCATGAGAGCATTCAGTTAGAATACCGGTCAGCCAGAAAGCTTTTAATTTAACTGTGGTCTTTCCAGAAAAAAATAGATGCAAGTTAACCAGTGGGAATGTTAACTCCATGATGGCACTGATGAGGCGGGCCTGACTCATAAATTGTTGTGGAATGGTTGAATGAATAATGATATGCTTTAATGAATCACTACATCTGACCTGTGTGGTCAGCTAAGGTGATTCATGTCACCACAGCCTGCCAGAAAGTGTTACCGGAGACAGCTGAAGCATTTTAGGGGGGCTTTGGCAGAGAGGACAGTCGCGCCCCCACGCCTTTCAACCTAAAAGTGATAGAGGGGCAGCTGTAATGTACATGCTGTACTGTTATTCCAATGGTAATCTGTTTTAGAGGTTTTGCCAAAGAAGACTCTGAATACCTGATCATTATGCTAATAAAAACATGATTACTTACACATTACCTGCATCTTGTACGGCAGTAGATGGAAACTAGTACATATGTTCAAGTAGCTTTATAACTGACAGAGAACTTGTGTGATTTGTAGACTTCATTTGAGTGCTTGTATATGATTATATTTTAGTGTTATGCCCAATATTTTCAAACTCTAAAACCCTTTGAATTCCTCTCTGCCCCTGTCTTTTTGATTTGTAAGATTGAGTGAAAATTACACATTGTATGGGGTGCCCCATGCAGAGACTGTTGTCTTGGCCTTGGACAGGCCAGGCTGGGGTCAGACCGGTGGCCCCTCTCCTCAGTATCATGCCCCCACTCCTTCTTCCCTTTTTCCAAAACTGTCCGCTATCCTTCCTATTTGGAAAAAAACCCCATGGTAAATCGTATTAATCAGAGTTATGCCTATACACTGTGAATAAACCAACTGTTACATATATTTCCAGTACCCCATTTAATGATTTAATATGTTGGACTTTAGTGTTGCAATGTCTCATTTTCTTCCAGCAGCTTTTGAAGCAAGAGATATCCTGAATTTTGCTTTGGTGGGATGTGTCTTGACATAGCAGCTTTGCTAAAACATGTGCCATGAATGTGCATCTCTGCTGTTTAAACACTTGGTGTTACCTCAAAGACTCTGACATAGGTGAGCATTTTAACTGCCACTGGATGCAGCCATCATGTTGCTATATGATATTCGTGTTTAGTGCTGCAGGCAAAGTTATTCTCTGCTGCTGGCAGAGCGTGATCCCACAGGCTCTCCCTGTAATGCTCAACTTCACCCCAGCAGCAGGGAATCACTCTTATGAATTCCTGGTGTTCTTTATGCCATCTTTTGTTTTGACTGAGAGCCCTCAGGTATTTGCCATAAAATCCTACATATCAGCCACACTCTTGATGCTAAATTTTTCGCTGGAAAGCTGGCTGCTGCTTGTATACCATTACAACCATAATACCAGGATAGAATTCTCAGACATGCTCTGTCACACTGCTACCACAGTGACACACAACCTGATGTTAATAAAAGTTTGCTTTTGTTAATTACGTCTTATCACAAATGGCTGCATCTCAAAGACAGAACTGCCAGGGGATACTGCAGCATTTCTTAAACATTTATCGCCCCTTAAGTCAAAATCTTGCTGTTGAATAAAGTACAAGTTTATGGTAAACTGAATTGAGTACAGTGCCGATTTAATTGAAAAGAATTCACGGTTAAGCTAACTTAGGAAAGTTGGTAAGCTAATATAGCAAAACCAAAAGTATTAAGCATGCAACAGATCACTTAGTGCCCTTAGAGATCGCAAGCCTCCGCCAAGGTAGCTAGCATATTGCTGTAGCATCAATTAGCGATAGTTCCATGATAGGTACCATCATAATATGATTCATGACCCTGAAAACCCACAGCTAGCACTCAGAATTATGTTGATGTCATTATTAGTTGAACAATAATTAAGCAAAAATGATCATTTGCTTATGGTAGTTATCTGGATCAACACCAAAATCTAATCATCTCTAATAATCTACAGCATCTCCTGAAAACTTCAGTAAAATCTGTCTGGTAGTTTTTGCATTATCTTGCTAACAAACAAACAAGCAAACATACGTCAGCAAAAATATGACCTCCTTGGCCGAGGTAACAATCAAACTGTAGTGTGTAGACTAGTCTGAAATCCAATATAAATCATCATGCAGATAGTCAGTTAAAACACATTTTCCTTTGGGAGACTCCTAAAAACTGACTGCAGCTTATTTGCAAATGTGACTATTATGGATTTTATGGAACATAACACACTGTGTTTAATGTATACCATCGTAATCGTGCTTTTCAATTGTTACTTTAACACCTGAAAATTTTAAACATCAGTTAAAGATGAAGCCCATGTGAAAGAGGTTAAGTGTTGTAGGGTTTGCTTGGTAGACTGAAGTCATTAGGAGAACCTGTTGTCAAGCTATCAGAACTCAGGGCAGAAAGACATGCAAGGAACATGTTTATTTTTGGAGTGTTTCCAGTCAGGTTTCAAACTTTTCCAAACAGTTGCTCCCTGTGGAGGAAATTCAAGAGATTGTGTCGACAGAAACTGATAGGCTTTGTCCCAAACTGTCCCCTGTGGGTCCTCACTTTTCCCCAAGTTCAGCCATTGTGTACTCTAATTGAGCAGCGGGGGATTTGTCAAATTTGACAGGGCAAAATGAGAGAGAGCAAAATCCAAGTTTGATCTTCCATCCACCTCCCTGCTCTTGATAACAGAGTCTACAAATATTTATCCCATCATCCCACCGGAACGCCTGTTTTCTCTAAATGAACCTGTGAATAATCCATCATGTTTCTTCAAACCAAAACTTCTTTTCACTTGATCTTCCTGCAGAAGGAAAGACTCAAGGTTTTGTAGATTTGCAGTAGTGCTGATAGTGTTACTGTCTCCACTGTGGGAGGGGAGATAATAGCTCCGTGGGTGAAACCTATGATTAGCAGAACAGTTATTCCCACCCAGCCCCCGGTTTATGTAATTCCCCAGAGTTTAATTATAGTGAAATTTAAGTATTCCTCATTTTGCACGAAAAAGCAGATAGATGGCTCTGAAAGACTCCCAGGGTACATGTAGACTCACTGTTCGCTTACTGTTAGGATTCAGTGCCTCAGAGTTAACTCTGATAACAGTTCAGCAGTGAAACACAATGTAATGACCAGTTAACCTGTGGGAGAGAATTGATTACTGGCTTTTTTGAATTCCTGAACCACTTTGCTAAGGTGACTGTAACAACATGCCTGTTCTTTCCACTCATTTATCCAGGGTAGACATTGGTGATTAAATGTGCCAGAATTCACTGCAAATATTTTTTCCATTACAAGAAAGATATGACTGTGTTTTTTTTTTGTTTTTTTTGCTTAAAGGGAAGACAGAAATGAAAGCAAATCTCATATCTACTACATTTGATTTGTCTGATTCTTAAAGGTTTTTGTGATTTGGAGTTGAAATCAGGACACTTTTCTCTCCATCCCCTTAAATACTTCAGATTAGTATCTCTGGTATGCCAGGCTGCAGGTTCAGTGTCAACAATCAAACATTTCTTCTCTGCTCTGTACTCTGGTTTTCTTCAGCACTGTACTGACACCACTTTCACTTCCTGTCTGTTTTTCTCTCTTGAACTCTTTTCCTGTCTTTCGTAATATCGATTTCTCACTCCTCCATCCCACAGCTTAGTGCATCTTGAATAAATCTCCTAATATCTTTCTTGTTTGTCACATCCTCTGTTTTCCTTAGTGTTTTATCCCGTCTCAGATTTCAGCCTCTCTTCTCTGCACGACTGGATACGTCGTATTAGCATACCGTCCAACCCAAAAGTCGGATCAGTTCATGTTTCAGCCTTGCTCAAGGGTCTGTCACTATACAGCAGTAGGTTGCACCAGCTCTGCCTCAGTTCAGACAAAGCCTAGTTTGAGTTAAGGTAAGTTAGAACTTTTAATGAAGTTTGCACTCTTAAGAGCTGCAGTGTTTTTCAGTAGTTGTTAACTCTTCTGTTAAATGCAGCTTTGAAAGGTGAAATGTTTCACATGAATGAGTTTCACATGTTGATTGATTTGAGCAGTATTATTATTGGTGACAGATCCCATTGTGTAACTTTGTTGTTACTCCAGCTTTAGTTCTCAGTGTGAAAAGATATGTTCATCTGTCTAACAAATGCACACTTCTATAATATTCCAAGTTTGATTTTTACAGTTGCACAGATCAATGGCACTGTTGTTTTTCTACACTGGTCATAGATTAAAGCCTGTCTTATAATTTGCATCAGAGCTATGCTGCAGCCTGCACCAAAGGTCCCATCAGGCATAGGTGTGGCCAAAATGTAAGTCTGTGTCAAAATGATGCAAACTGCAAGCCTCACACACACACACACACACACTTAATCTCTGTTTGAATACTACGGGCATAAAACAAAACTTACTTTTAACTGTCAGCAAATGAGACACAATATGTGGCATCGTAACCGACACTGAATTCAGAAAAATGTTTGTTTTGAATTTATTGGACAAATAAGGTGGATTTTATGCTCACTTTATTGGAATGGACATTTCATCTCTGGTGGGGCTAGATAATATTCTCAACTTTCTCTTACTTCAATCATAAGTTGTTGCAATGTTTGAAAATACTCAAAATGTACAGTTTTCATAACGGAAGGCCTTTATAGGCTATGCTCTTTAAATGATAATATATTTTGATCAGAGAGCTCAATATGAATATACTGTGAAAATTGCTCAGCCTTTAGTGTTTATGTAGACTAGCTTGCCTAAGTTCGAACAACATAATCAACTTTTTATGACAAAATTACAGCATGCTTTTTACCTATAAAAGGGCAAGTGTTTAGTTTTTGGACATATTTGATGACTTAAAGCAGCACAACGGAAGATCCCTGCTTGACCGGAGAGAGAACTCAACTACCCATGAGCTCTAGCGCGCGCGCTGCTGTCGTAACAAAACAGATCTGCTGGTTGCATGCGTTTGTTTTGTAGGCGAATCACAGAAGCCAGGACTTCACTCAAAAGTATTCTTCTGTCTTCAGCGGCTGTTTGCAGGATGGGTAGCGACGAGGTAATGTATTTATTTTTGACTAAAAGACGATGTTAAAAATGGCTAAGTTCAACTTGGTTTTATTACCGTGAAGTCGCCCCCGTCCTGTTGAAGCGATAAAGTGAATAAAAGTAAAGACAACGACGAGCTGGCGATATCACACACTTGAAATAGGTCTAAACAAAACTACATACTGGTACGTTCTGGATTTGTTGTACTGTACTTTTTTCCTTTCAAGTTTTTTGAGGAACTTCGTCAGAAATTAGTCGCCCAACATACCTGATAGTAGTCGGACATCCCTCCTCGTCTTTTATTTCACACCAGCGAGTGAACGCCGAACCGATGTTTATTCTGGTCCGAGCATTCAGCTTGTTTTTCTCTCGCTTTCTTTGTTTTGTATCCTCCGACAAAAATGTTCTCTTCCTTACGTTCTTTGTTGCCTCCGCCATGGTTACAGCGATTGGCTTTCGCCGAGACTTCCGTGTTTTAAACGAATCAGGAATCGGGGGAAGTGACGGATGCCGTAAAGCAGTCCAAACGTGTAGTTTTTTAGTGTGGCAGGGTTCCCACCATCCACCTTGAAGTTACATAGCGCCAGTGAAAGAATACAGACCACTCCAGACCACGACAGAGGTGTCATTCAACTCATTGTAAAGTGGTGGACCATCACAATGAATATCGAAGGATTATATTAAGTTAGAAAAACTACATGGTGTTGGTTTAAAGACAAAACTTGTTTCTTATAATTTTTGTGTCTCTTGGAGAGTCCTTTTTTTCTTGAGAGGGAAAATACCGATTAAAACTGTAAATATAATTTTGCAGAAAAAATATTTTATTTTTCAGTCATATTGCTCAGCCGTAGTCTATGGTAAAACCAAACAGAGGAAGAACTTAAGTTAGAACCCATGTGGTTTTAACAAAGGGTTTGTGTGGACTTTACTCACATAGAACAATATAATTATAGAAAACAGAACTTAAGAGAAGTTGGTGCAACAGGCAGCTGGATCCAATCTGGAGTGTAATAACAGCAACCACTCTGCACTGCATCGGGTGTTCATATCAAAACTACTCTGTGCTGATGTGAAACAGTATATTGGGTTTTGGATTTGCATTTCATTGGGCATGTTACCTCAAGCACGGTAAAACCATGAAAGCCAGTTTGAATGAGAAAATCCAGGAGTTTATAGGCTTTTTAAATGTAAATTCAGCTCAAAGTAGTTTTAAATCCTTTAAGACAGAAGTTAAGAACTTGGGTTTTGACAGTGGCAGATGTGTCTTTTTTTCCATAAGGTCATATGATATGCTATGATCCAAAAATGTGTTATTGGAAGCATTATATCAATTAATTGCCAGTTGGCCGATGTATCATCCTCCCACATGACGTGACATTGTCTCAGAGGTCGAGTCAGTTCAACTTTTTATTTGCCTGACAACTGTGTAGCTTTTTGCTGAATCTTGGTGGAGAAGCCTGTGCTGTCAACACATGTTAATTTTCTGCCAAAATGGATAACGGAATATTTATTCATTTACGTGCCAGCACAGTGCTTTGATTTAGATCTTGGAAAGCCTTAAAAGATGAAGTAGAAAAAGTGCAAAGAATTTTCTAAACCAGGATAAACAAAGTCATAAACTTGAATGCAGCCATTGTGTTTAATTCTTTGAGGCTTTGGGTTTTCCATTTTATTTTCATCTGTAGACCCTGTCACTTCTCGTCCAGTCCTCCAAACACCCTCGGCATGCTAACTGTCCATCTTAAATGTGTAACCAGAGATGTGTTGCTTCTGTTTTTACCTGCCTGGTGACAACCCCGAGGTCGTGCTGGGCCGGTCGGGTCGTCTCTGACAGCTCAGGGATCAGAGGTCGAGACTGAGAGACTGGAGGGAGTTTTGCTTTCAGTTCAACCTGCTTGTGGAGTTGAAAGTGTTACTCTGTGAAACAGAGGCTCCAAGAAAAGCCAACTTTAGGTTTGTGTTTGTGTAATATTTCTTAAATTGATCCTTACCCAAACACGAGAACACTCAGCCTTTTTTACCATGAATGTGGTCTTGTTGAGGATAATAAGCCTTTTCATGTAGACCAGTGTGTTGTGTTGAAATCAGTGGTTTGATTATACGTTTATGACTAACCAAAACCCCAGTGTCTAAGGGTGCAATCACTCCAGGCATTTATCACCATGCTTAAGCAGTTTAATTCCTTAAATCCACTTTGTTTGTTCAGTATGAATCCTCTGTGCCATTCTTAAGCATAGTACACTTCCCTCAAACATGTTTGGAGAAGGTGAGTAGCACAGTTGTTCATGCAAAAACAAAAGCATTAGCAAGTGCAGGCAATGGGACTACTCCTTGCAGAAAATACTTCTTGCATACATGTGATTATGATGATGTTAAGTTCTTCAGAGGATGGTGGAAGCGACGTTGTGGGTAAAAGGCTTCAATGAATTATAACCACTTTATGTCAAAGGTGTATTTTGGAGCCATGTAAAACCTGTAAATGTTGTCAAAAGTAACAAACTAGCATTAGTTTATGGAACACAAATGTGAGGGACTCTTCCAAACAAGATGGGTCTCTTCCATTGTCTTTCTCGTGTTTGTACCTATCTAGTACAGCTTCAAGCTGGAATGATTGAGCTTGGTCTGCAGAAGCACTGACCAGTTGGCATCCTGCAAGAGGAAAGAGGCAGGACGTGGCCACCTGAAAACGTTTGTTCTTCTGGGACACCTCTAAAAAATAGATCATAGCTGCTTTTGAATTCCCCTACGTAGTACGCTGTGGACACTGCATACTGCCTACTACTACACTGTAATGTAGTGTGTAGTATGACTGTTCTGTTAGGTTTATTTTGTTGTTGTTGTATGCTACGCTTGTTTTCAATTTGAGCAAAGCGGAAGTAGGCTACAGCTGATTTATTTTACAAACTTTATTTTAAATGTACAAGACAAACAAACCATCAGTGCACGTTGACATTTCACGTATCAGTCTGCAAAGATATTGCAAGAAGCAGCATTTTATATGAAACTGTCAGTGGTGGGGAATCCGTATTATTTCTGTGAGGAATTATTTTGTATATTTTTGTGTGACGGCGTATTATAGCCACCTAAAGAAAAAAACAACACATCAAGAATAAACATCAAATGCACAGTACAGTATAAAAATAAGGAGAAGTGGGAAAATTTGAGGTGGAGGAATTAAAGGGAAAAAATACAGCACATATAGGTAAAATGTCATACTTGTCAGTGGCTTACACTAATAATGCTGCAGGTGTAGGACAGACTTAACACCACGTTCCTGCCATAATGAACCGTAATGGATGGTCCGTAGTGAATAGTGATTGCTTTCCACTGTTTTCTGTAATTTTATGGACCAAGCAATTAATCTGCTCTGCTCCTTAAAATCATTGACTGCCCCTCTATCATTAGCATATTTTTTTGTTTTGCAATATGGTCAAAACTTAAATGTTGCTCTTCTACTTTAAATTTAATCTTGCACAGTATTACAGATAAGTCTTATTCAATCTGGAGACAATGGGCTCCAGTATTCAGCTAATGTAGTCCTGATCGATATCTTCAAATTCACTCAAACAGTGTCAGCACCAGGACCAAATCCTCTTTCCTGTAAAGAGATTAACTGCATTCATGCCCTTGAAAAACCCCCTGCCAAAATGTTTCAGGTCTTTGTTTAATACCTGCTTACCGTTTGTTTGGTCTCCATTGTGCCTCGAACTTTTCAGGACATTTGAGACGGAGGCAAACATCTGTGGTCCAGACAGCTATTTGAAGCCCACAGACTTCTACGTGTTTTAATTTCCTGAAAATATTTCTTAAAAAGTAGAAATTTAGAAAGTGCCACAGAGCTTTTAGAGAGATTTATGCATCTGGCCAACCGGCACCGTTTGCTTCAGCTTGGCACATGGTTCTATAGAGAATAAATACAGACTACAGGTATTCAAGCCACATCAGTGTCCAAAGTAGCAGCCCACTGTATTTATATATCATGTATTGTATAACACACATACATTGACAAGTAGTGGTCAGGTCCTGTCAGGGCACTGTGAGAGAAGAGAGCAGCTGCAAATGCTAATGTGGTCATGTGGTATCCATGGTGTGTGTGTGTGTGTGGTGGTAAACACCCCCTTACCCCTCTTTAGTACCCCCTCGCCTGCCTGACGCCCCTGTCTGCATTGGTGTCATTGCTGTGTGGCTTCTTCAGTCCCACTAAACTTTAGGTGAGTTGAGTGTGGCTACAGAACGATAAGTTAAGAAACAAAGCTTCAGTGTGTTTTCAGTCGAGAGTAAACGTGTCTCTGAGGACAGGTGTGCATGTTTTCATGTGTGTGTCCGTGTAATTGAGGGGAGGGTTAGTATCAGACAGTGTATTTGTTTTAGGACCATTTGCCTTGAACATGTGAAAGGCTTTTTCAAGCGTAACCGCTGCTCTGGTACAGTTCTGTCTGTGTGGTTAATGAACAGGTGCAGTGGTTGGGTGGTCTGCACTGATGCTACCCTCTGCTGTCAGTCACTCTCACAAAAGCACTTTGTAGTCAGCAGAGAGGGAATAAGTAAGTGTTGATGATAGGGGGCTTCTGTGATGCAACACTGGGAATCAACTGGGAAGTGTTAACCTGCCTCTGCCTACAGTCATCAGATATATGTTCCTGTGTTCTTGCTTGACCTGTTTTTTATGTTGCATTATCTTCTCCTGGCGGCACGGTGGTGCAGCAGGTAGTGTACGTGCCTCACAGCAAGAGGGTCCATAGTTTGACCCCCGGGTTGGACAAGGCCTTTCTGTATGAAGTTGCATGTTCGTCCCATGCATGTGTGGGTTCTCTCTGGGCACTCTGGCGTCCTTCCACAAACTAGGACGTGCACTCGGAAAAATCAGTGTCCAGGCTTCCATTGCTAGCAGTCATCATATTCATTTATTCTTTTTAGGCTACATCTATTTTGGTTTTTAAACAACTTAAATCGTACACAATATCGAACAATATTACTCACGAGCACAGTCAAAAACTGTTTGCTTCACCAACAATCAGCAACACCTGTTACTGATGCCGGTGCCTTAAGACTCTTCCTCCACAGAAAGCCCAATACACCCCCCTAGTGTTTGGAGGAGTCAATATAAAAAATTAAACCAAATACATGGCTCCTACATGCTCATTAGGTTAGTTGGTGACTCTTAATGGCCCTCAGGTATGAGTGTGAGCGTGAATGGTTGTCTATCTCTCTATGTGGCCCTGCAATCACCTGGCGACTAGTTCAAGGTGTGCCCCGTCTCTCCCCCAATTACAGCTGGGATAGGCTCCACCTCCCCCGTGACCCCAAATGGTATAAGTGGTCTAGAAAATGAATGATCTTCTCCTGTCATCGTTTTATCTTCTTCTCGCTCTGCTCACTCGCAACTGCTAATCGGTACTGATCGGTCACTTAAAAGCTGTTCAAAAGACTTGACTCGTTCGCGAACATCACATGTCTTTGTAAACCACCGTAGAAGTAGGTCAACAAAACAAAGTCTCTGTTTCGGAGCAGAAGATAATAAAATGATAATAAAAACATAAAGCGTTAATACGAGTCACAACAAGCACACAGGAACGTTTAATGTTGCTGAGGAGTTTATCTGATGACTGTAAGCAGAGGCAGGCTAATACTACCCATTGACTTCCAGTGTTTGAGCTAAGCTAATTAGTAGTGGGTGAGCTCTGCCCGTCTCTTTTTTGTTACTGCATGCACACTTGAAAGAATGCTGTCTGTCTGCTTGTAATGAACTCAGGAGTGAGGCAAGACATGAAGACGAAAAAAAGTTGGATTATCTTTTAAATCTGGATGCGTCGATGCTTAAAATTAAAACGTTTGAATGATGTCTGTACCTGAATGACTTCTGGGGGACCACAAAACTGTCAAAACCTTTTCTTTGTCGGTCTTGTAGATCAGAAACGGTCAGTTTACATTGCAAACATACCAAAATTATACTCATTGTTGAATGAAACTTAACATAGCTGAAGTAATTAATATGGAATAATATACCAAAAATAACAAACTCTCAGACTACTTGTCAAATGAATCCAGAAAGTATGTATGTAGTGGTTCTGCCCTTTGCTTGTACATATTTACTTTAATGAGATAATTTTTATGTCATTGTTCAAGTAGTGTTGTGAAGTTCAGTCAGTGGTCCACAGATTGGAGCATATTTGCGCCTTTTTTGTGAAGATTAAGGGCCTTAAAATGTTAAGTCAGCAAATATGGTCAGCAGCATGCACATAAAGTAGAGGCTGTAGATGGAGGGTTGAGTGTGTCTGTAGCAGCTGCTTTTTCCTTCCTAACATTGATACTTTCAGTACTGTTGGACATAGAAATGACAGGTATTGTTTGAAGCATTTGATATCAAAATAACTGAAATATAGCTAAATTTGACATCATTGCTTGAAGAGTACTGATATGTTGGGTCCAAAATTACTGGTATTACTTTTATTTGCACTGTTTTCTATCAATTGTCTGCCAATGATTACTTTTGCGCAGCTGTGTTTGATTACAAAACTGCCTATTATCTGACAAACAAGAAATAAATGAACCCTCATTTATGTCCCATTTACTGTGATTTAGAAGAACAAAATACTTGCCAGATGGGATAACTTAAATGAATTGAGATTAATTCATTTGAATAAATAAATAATTATTTAAGCCTCCTTTTATTTAAGAGCTATGTATATTCACTGTAGGGGTGGGTGATATGGCAAAAATATCATATCACGATTTATTAAAAATAAAATCACGATCACGATTTTATCACAATTCTTTTTTACGGTGATTTTTCTACACTAATTTGCATGTTTAACCATTTTATCCCTATGTAAAACATGTAAAACCCTAAAAGAACAAAAATTACAATTTAAGCCAAATAAACTTTCTGAACAGGTTTTAATTTAAATAGTGCAGTTTTTATAAAAATGTGCAGTAAATGTAAACATAAAAGGTAATGAACAACAATAAAGTGCACTTTTGTAACACAAACAACTAAACACACAGGGTCAAATATAAATGCAAACTTAAGTAACTGGTTATTTCTTAAAGTGCAACAATTTAGAACAAATGTTATCTAACTGCAATGTCTATAATCTGAGTGAATAATACAGCTGCTTTAGAACAGATTTGTTCAGACATCTTCAAGCTTTTATCTCCTTTTCTCTTTCTGCCATGGATTCACGCTACATAACCAAACAGGAGATCCCATCATGCACTGCGCGTAATGTGCTACGATTGGCTAGTCGGGTGTGCGTCAAAGTCTCTGCGCCCACACAGACGTTCTGACGATCTTTCTGCTTTATGAGATCGTCCCCACGTTATAATCCTTAACAATTTAATATCGTCATATTGCACACCCCTATTTCACTGTTTCTTTTTTATTTATATGACTGCGCAGTATTAAACCAAAAATTACAGCTTTTACAAATAAATATTTTTCTAAACCCGATTTAAAGTTACAGTATCAAAAAGAACACATTTTCACAGTGTTTGGTTGTTATTGGAATTCTTATTATAAGTCAAGGAGTGAAGTTACAAACAACTTTGACATTTGGTACCAAGTTTAAAAATACAGCTGATAATAAAGGGACAGTTCAACAGTTTGTGTGATGAAGAAGATCATGTGGCGTCAGAGGTTTGTAATCAGACGCTAGAAGGAGCATCATGTTCTGTCTCTGATGTGTCAACAATTTCCATGTTTGTGATAATGCAATATATTCAGTGTGTGTCAGTGTCATGTTGTATCAGTCTTGTTTGTGTCACCTGCTGACAGGATGTCACAGTCTGCCTCTTGCAGTTTGTCCTAGTTATTGATAGTTTGGCTATGTGACCTTCAAAACCAGCTATGTCAAACATTTTTAGCAGCTCATTTTAATGAAGTATCTCATAGTTCATGTGTGGATCTGTGTTTATGAGACTGTTTTGAGTCTTTTTCCTGAGAGGATTTCTGAGCCTGCTACTGTAAGAGCTAGTCCAGTGATGCCTGATGACGTCTTGGTGTGCGTAAGACCATAATATTTACAATAATCCTTTTGTTTAAGGAGGATTTGTTGTCCTTGGCTGATCTCATTTGCTGTATTGTGAGATAAATTTGAGCTAAGCAGTGAGGAAAAGGGAAGACGAACATGAAGCTTTTCACAAGTACATGAACAGTGTTATTTACAGCATTTATGCATTGTTTTAGTTTGTAAAGGAGAAAGTCTGTTCATATTTTGGGGGAAGGATTTTTGATCGTGATTATATTCCAATGTAACATTATTTTAGGTGCTAAAATCTCTTTGATACAAGATCTGAAGGAGTTCTAAACTTCTATGTGTTAGCAGATAGCATATGCTCTGTATTACAAGTTGATGTGTGTATCAGTCAAAATTAGCAGTTTGAAAAGAAAAGCATTCTGAATTTAAAGGAAAGACCAAAAAAACTACCAGACTGAGGTGTTAGTGGTTGAGGGTTGCAGGTTCGTGCCCAGCTCTGGATGTCACATCAATGAGGCAAGACACTTAACCCCAAGTTCCTCCCAATGCTGCGTCAGTGGTGTGAAAATGGTTAATGTGTTAACAAATTGGATTCATGAAACATTTTTTTTTTATTCCAGTGTGAATTCTTCTCTTTCCACCAAAAACTTATAGGGACTAAACTATAGGGATGGGTAATTGGGTATGCACTAAATTATCAGTTGATAATAGCCAAGAAGTTGATTATAGGTAATATCAGAACATTTATGCTCGCCACTGCGATGTGGAAATGCGCAATAGCCACATCGCAGGACATGCAATATATTTTTTTTCTTTTTTTGAACATGCTGGGGGGGGGGGGGTATTATATATATGTTAAACAGTATCATATGAATACAGTGGTGTCATTGTGAGTCAACCAAATTCTTCCCAAACAGAGCTATTCAAGTCATCTGGTGAAAATTCTTCAATTTTTAATATCGCTATATATGGCAAGCCCCCAAAAAATTGTAATGTCAGTTTTTTCCAACATCGTGCAGCCCTAATTTATGCCATTATTTATAACCAGTTTATAGTCAATAAACATCTTATATATCAGCTATAACATAAATGTTCTGTAATTCTTTACCTTTGCATCACTGCAAGTCCACATAAAAAAAAAAAAAACAAACTAAAAAAATCATTATAATTTAGATAAGAATAAATCTTCCATTTTTCATTTCACGTCGTTTTCTTACATAAGTAGACTGTCACAATAAGCAGAACAGGTCAGTTTCAGAAAAGAAAACAGCTGATGCTCCCTTAACATTTGACTATGACCGGTCTATGGTTCATTGATCTGTCACTAGCTTAAATTCTTACTTCAGCCCACTCGTCTGTGGTCACCTCCCTTCCTTTCACCAAACGCAGCATTGTGTGGATTTGCTGTTCATCATGAGACTGGGATCCACATTCAAGATTTCCTGCTGCTTAACAGAAGGTTTTTTCTTGCAGCCATGATGGAGGGATTCATGATTGGCTATATGGATTCATGTTGGCTGTTGAAGTGTAAATTTGTGCATATATCTGTATATATATATATATGTATGTTTTCTATATGTTGATTGACTGAAAAATGTGTATTTGTTATAGGTGTTGTTTCGCAAGGTTCACAAACCTCAGTGGGAGGTATTGAAGAGGGGATGGATTAGCAAATAAAACTGTTTGCTGTGACAAAGCCTGGGTACACCAGTCTGATATAGAATATAAAGAAAATAACATACAGTTAAAGTCACTACAGGACTCCATCATATAGCCTTACTTGGTCATTTTCAAACCTATCAGCTTAGAATCTGCATGTCCTGTGATGAAAGTTATGAAAAATAATTAGGCCAACAGTAAAAAAGGTTATCAAAACATTTCCCTGTTTATTCCCTCTGCGTTAAAAAGACCAGACGTTGCTCTCTCTGGCTCAGGGGGCGGATCTGCTGGTCTGGCACACAGAGTGTGACGCCGGTGCATACCATCTTTTGCAAAATTACTTTGATTCGTCACTGTAGCTGGGCTGATTTCTTGAATGGACCTGGTTCTTGATTCTGATCACAGATTTTCAGGCCATCTGGAATGCTGTGAACCTTGTGTGATGAGTTAAAGACAGACAATGAGCAGTTTGTGCAACTAAAATTGTTTGCCTAAAATAAGAAAAAGCATGAAGAAATTTTGGTATGGGTGGGTACTAAAAAAATATGGATCAGTTTGATACCCTTACCAACAAATCCTACCCTACTAACTGTACAGTATTACCCTTTGACTTGAGAAATGAACATCACAGTAACAAACACTTTATACAGTATGGGCTGCAACAAGAGTAAATGCTATCAGTACCCCTTTTCCCTTAAAATAATCCAACTGAGAATGTTTTTAAAGCATAGATTTTGCACAATTATCAGAAAAAACTATCCCCAGCACCAGCACTGACTGCTGCCCTACTTTGAACACCAAGATTATTAAAGGTTGTTGAACTACTTTTAGACAGAGTAATAATTAGGAAGAGCTTTCATCATATCAGCAGTGACTAACCACATCTATTTACGACACAATAAAAAGATAATTTTGCTTTGGCTTGATGCAGAAACAAACACACACACACACACACACACTCGCTGGTTTAATTAGTGTTTGGTAATGAATGGGAGTGTGCCTGTGTTTATTGTGTCTGCATTAGTGTGTGTCCTCCGCTGTCACAGAGACTCTTTGACCTAATTGTCCTCAAACTGAAAAGACTTTTTAAATGGCTTTTTTTTCCCTCTCTGTCTCTCTGCTAGACGTCCATTGTTGAAGCTCCTCTGTCCTGTGTGACCCCCTGACACAGAGAGGTATGACCACACACACACACACACACACACACACACACACACACACACACACACACACACACTGTGATGTTGGAGAACTGCAGCCTTTAACTGTATTATTTCACAAATCTATCTGAATCAGAAGTCAAGTAGTCAGTGAGAATCATTTCCTGCTCTTTTAACTTTGTGTGTTCAGAGCCGCTCGTGCCGTTTTGTTGTTTGTTTCCGTAAAGCTCAGCAAATGTCAGCTACAATAAAACACCATGGTGTAACAACAGGGAGAACCCACACGCACTCTGACTTAGAAAAGCTCAGCAGTCAGCTGTAAATTCATCCACACTTTTGTTTCTTTATTTTACTGCCTCAACTACCCCTCCATTCATTCTTTTTCAAGCTCCTAATGAGAAGACAAAGCTCTGAGTAACTCCTCAATCAGCCGTCAGTCACATTAGTTTCAGAGTTTAAGCTGTGAGGAGGTTTTGTTTGCACTGCACACATTTTTCTTTAGAGGCAAAGCTGAGCCCATTTTTTCACACAAGGCCAATTTATGAAAAAGTGTTGTAATATAGGCTGTAAGTAAGAATACTTACAATGCTGTGAAATATCAAATTGTTAATTTATTTAATTTTTGGATAAAGTAGAAATGATAAGTAGCGATAAGTAATAAGTAAGGGTGCACAATATTGGATTATTGCAGAGATCTGACATGCCACTCTTTCCAAGCTCATTATCGGAGATACTGATATCGATATTGTGTGCCAAGAACACAATCTCTACTTAAGAAAAACTAAACAGTTCTTTTTATGGCTACTGTCCATGTTGGTAATAGATATGGAGCAAGAAAAACATCATTTTATTCTGGACATTGAGAAATAATGAGGTAAATCATCATTATACAGCTGTAAAATATGGCAGTATTACAACTAATATATGGGATATTTGTGGAAGAAATATTAGCGAAATTGTTCACATCTGTTAATATAGATTCACAGCTTAAAAGGCAATTTTCTGCTGATACTGACATTGGACTGATAATATCGTGCATCCTTATTAATGAGTTGGACTGGTTAATCTGGACCAGAAATTATACCCTGGCAATTTAAGTTGAGTAATGATACAGGGCACATATATATATCTTTACTTTCCCGATGAAGAAATTGTCCTTACTAATAAAGCCCTTGAGATTGAAAAATGGTGCATTAACAAGAGTCAATTAGTTCTAACCAAATTTTACTTTTAACCCAAATACTTACATTTTCTGTCAAAGATACAAATAATTGCACTTGTTTATGATCTCTTAAAGTAAAGTATGTTGTATAAAAGAACCTCCCTTTTTTACCTCCGCCAATGAGGTTATGTTTTCGGGAGAATTTGTCCGTCCGTCCGTCCGTGAACAAAATAACTCAAAAAGTAATGGATGAAGTTGGATGAAATTTTCAGTAAATGTTCAGCATGGGAAAAGAAAGAACTGATTCGATTTTGGTGTTGATCGGGATCAGCATCTGGCTGCCATGGCGAAAAATGTGATTTCTGTGAATTACTACTGAACTAAAATAGATATCATTATGAATCCAGTTGCTAATGGTATGTTTTCATGGTCAAGGAATCTAAATATTTAGATGAAATAAAGGTAGGACTAATATTTATGATGAAAATGACAATATGGCTGAGGACTGTGGCGCTGGCGGAGGTCTGCGCTCTCTGAGTGCTTTCTAGTTTACATAATGTTATCATTTTACAGTGTTAGTTGGATGTAACTGTTGGACCCTCAGTGCTTGACTATGTGTTGCTGTTTGAAGTCCAGATTAAAATTCAGGATGGCAGCAAAATAGTAGAATAAAAGAGGATTAGGATGGGAATAGAACTAAACAATAAGCTGTATGAAGCCAGGAAAAGAAAGTCTATTTTGACCAGAGGTACGAGCAGTCCCAGTCCAGAGCCTAGGCTTACATCACTAAATCACATTTGGAAAAGGCTCCTGTTGGGTGTCTCTGGGGCACAGCTATTTCTTTGTGCAGCCCTGCTTACTGGAACTGTGAACTTTAACACGATTCTAGTAAATGTATGATCTTTAAATATTTTTTTAAACATGTCCACTCTGTGATAATGTGTGACATGATCTGCATGGTTCATTTCTTTCTGTGAAAATCTGCTAATTTAAAGGCTGTGAATAGTGCAAAATAGCGTACGGAAAAATAATAATAATAAAAATAAAGTCAGATAACAGTATGTTGAAATGCTGACTCAGCATCTCAACATAATCAGGCACCAAGTTCATTCACTGCTTGTGAGTAAGATTTCTCAAAAATGCTTTGAGAGATCCTCATGATCAGCCCTCATTTTCTTTTCTTTTTTTTTTTATGTTTTTTTTTTTGGCATTTTGTGCCTTTATTGATAGGAGAGAGACAGTGGATAGGCTTGTGAAAGGGAGGGGGAGAGTAGGCGAAGACACTCTGCAAACTGGTCACAGGCGGGATTCGAACCTGGACCGGCAGAAGCAAGTATATGGGGTGCCTGGTTGCTAATCACTCTGCCAAACCAGCACCCCTCAACCCTTATTTTCAATATGAAAGCTTTAAAGTTCTTGGAAGAGCTGTCCAACTTTGCCCAAATGTCCTCTCATACTTGTTATTGAACTGACTACCTAATACATGGTCAAAGGCCAAGCCCAAGTTACACTAACACAAAAACCACATCAGCCAGTCTGGACTTACTCTTGAACTTCACTTTACTTCACTGTTTTGGAAAGGTATTAGACTGCCAGGAGGAACTTCTGAGTATTTATTATAGAAATGTTAAATCTGATAAAATATTTACAGTTCTACTTCATAGTTCAGAGTAAATGTTTGAATAGATGACACAGTGATCAGTAAATATATTAACAAGTTTTTATTGACCATCAAGCCTGCTGGTCAGTTATTTCTTTCAAATCAGCATCAGCATTAACTGTATCAATCAAATAATTTCCTCATTCTGTCTCTTATTTGAAAAATGTGTATTTATATCTTAAACTCTCAGTATGTTACCCGTCCCCTGTTAAGTAGGTTACCTTGTAACAGTTTGTCTTCCTTCCTGAAAACATCCTCTGGTCTGTGAGGTGAGACCAACCTTTGTACTCGTACCCGGTCTGGTCGATTGGGGAAAACAGCAGCCAAGCTGTTTCTGGCTCTCTGACATAGTTAGCGATAATTGTGGGAGGGGTAATTATATCTAAGATGATTTAAGGCTTTCAGGGTTATAATGGGAAGCAAACCTCACCGACCAAATGTCCCTGCATGTCAGCTTCACACAGACAAGCTGCAGCTATCTCCAAGGCTGGGCTGGGAGTAATATTTTACTCACGATGGGAGTCCAGTGTGGTGACGACTGGGACTTTTGGAAACAAGTCAGAGCTTTTTTTGTCTCTTGTTAAACTCAACACTTCTTTAGTGAAGCCGTAATATCAGCCGTGTCTCCCGTCTGCCTTCATCTTCATACCTTTTTCCCTTTTAATCTTATTTCCAGCAAGATTGGATGCAGACATACAAACTAATTCAATCTACATTCCTCTGATTTACAGCAGAGACTTAGTGGATCTAAACTAGCCTCTTGCTTACATGTTTAAAGGTCCTTTGGCCTGTAGGTGGTTAGCATAGGCTAGTAGTGGAAATGGGTACACAGCCTAACCAGCTATAAACAGAAGCAAGAGAGTTCTCGATGGCTTGTTCAGAGACAGCTTCTCAAAGTGCTCCAAAATTCCTCGAGCCAAATCCTTGGGTTTGCTAGCAGATTCTACAAAAAGAGATTATGTTCTTAGGTTCTCACAGATTTTCAGGTCAATTAGAGTGAAGACCCCAAGGCTTCTACTGCCACAGGTTAGTCATCCTCATCCTTTAGCCACAACAGTCACGGTAAAAGCCCCTTAATTTTTTTTGGGTTTCAAGTGATCCAGTGATGAAATCCCATTAAAATGGCCGGGGAAAATAATTAGATAACCAAACAAGGTATCTAATGTTATCATTGTACTGTTATACTTAGTGAAATCACCCTTACATGAAGAGAAAAAGATCATAGTGATTTTCTGTAAAGGTCACATATAAATTAAATTCAGGTTTTAGTGAGAAACTTAACACCATTTTCATCTCTGCTGTAAGAGCACTCTATTGCACTTATACCTCAAATCTTGAACTAGGGGTGTCCAGATACAACTTTTTCACCTCTGATACAATACTGATATTGCAACCATGAGTATTGGCGATACCAAAATCGATCCGATCCGATATCAGCAGGAATTATACATAATTTTATTACTTATTTTGTAGTATGGACTGTAAGAAAAGGCTTGATCAAGTTAGATTACTCAAACAGGGAACAGTATGTAGAGTAGTCAGAGTAGGTATGAGCAAAACTAACCAATTTGTTATTAATCATTGAATTTTGATACATTTTAACATTAAGCATAAGAATATAGAATAATAAAATAAAATAAATGAAAAATAAATTAGACGACCCTGAAAAGTAACCTCTAGAAATCCAGTTAAAACAAAAAGATATATTTTTAAATTGCAAAATAACCACCATGTTTAACTTAAACATAAGTATATTCTACAACTAAATTAAATGAATAAAAAATGAATTAGAATGGACTACTTGTATCAGAGTGCTTATATCGAATATTTTAGATGCAGGCTGATATAATCGGGACACCCCTACTTGAAACCCTCTTAGAAGGTATGGCGTTATTTTTTTAATCTGCTGCTTTAATGTGAGTGAAATACTTTCAAGAAAATCTTGTCAAAATAAAGAGTTAATTCTGTTTTCTTGTAGGGGTGTTGTGTGAGGGTTATGCCAGTTGTAAATACACAGACACAAGTGCTGGTGGTCATCTCTGCCACTGATCAGCTTTGCCCCAAGGAGCGGACTGGCACAGAAGCTGGATTTACATTACTTCTGGAGGCCTGAATAATTCAGTGAATCATAGGCCAAATACAAACAAACCTCAGGTCATTTTTCACTGTTCCAGACACATTTCTAAAGCTCTACTTTTCTGCTAGTAAGCTTCTTTGTTTTGGTACTTCAGCACACGGCTTAACCTACATGTCCTTCTTTCTGGAGTGAGGAAGTACTGAAACAGAAAGGCTTGTTAGCAAATAGGAAAGAGTAATATGTGTGTCAAGAACAGTGCACAATTACCATGGTGATGCTTTCAGTTTGCTTTCTCCTAAAATTCACTTAACTATTGTGAGCTATTAATCTGACACCCCAGATAGATACTGTAATATTTCACTGGACCATCTGGGCAACAGCACATAGAATGTGTTTGAGAATGGACAGAACCTTTCAAAGCATATGATTGCATGATTGGATGTTCTGTTAATCACATTCAGTACAGGACAGTCAGATAGTTTGATATGCTGGCACTACTGTCATTGTGTAGAGTACAAAACATATGAGCTGCGTCATAGAACAAACTCACCAAAACATGTCAGTAATAGAGTGAAAATATCTCTTCCATTGAGAAACACTTCCTGATCTGACAAAACTGCTACAGAAGCTGTAGCGTCTATGCTACTCTCTGCATGAGCAGTTATTTCCTGCTGTTGTCTCACTCTTAGCAGTGTTACTGAGCTTTGGCCTCTATAGCAACCTAGCATCTAAAAAAGTTATACGAGGGAACAGCTGATAAAATTGTTATGATGTATTAATATTGACGTTACCCACTAGGGATGGGAATTGATAAGATAATACCAGTGCTATTAACAATCCTGCTAATCGATTCTTTAATAATCCCCTATTGATTCCTGCAAAAGTTGACCTGTAGAATTTCAGTAGCAACAATGTCAAACACACGTCACAGCAGAGATAACTGCTTCTGCAAGTTTATTGTTTATTGTTTATTCTGAGCCCCATTAGCTGCAGCACAGCTACAACTATTCTTCCTGGGGTCCAACCAAATTATACATACATTATAAAAGCAATAAAGTTAAAAGAAAAAACAGAAAACAAAAAGTAAACAGCAGAAAAACATCAAACAAGGCCAATTTTCCCTCCAGATGTAAAGAATTCATATACATGGAAGAAAATGGCATTTTAGTAGTCTCTTGAATTGTTTTAAATTAATGTCCAAGTTGCTGGTGTTTCCACTCACTTAAGGTTGTGCAGTAGGCGCCTTTTGTAAAAAATTAAGCCACAGTTCTGACGCTCCTGAACCCTGTCAGTGGAAGGAATTGGTAAGGGAATTGATTAACAAAAAGACTCATGATATCGATTCTTTGATGGAGCTGTTAACAATTCTCAACTGGAATTGTTTTTTGATTCCCATCCATACGTATAACCTCACTTTAAAAATACTGAGCTAATGGGGTGCTGGTTTGGTGGAGTTGTGAGCAGCTGTCCATGAACCATATATGTTCTTCTGCTGATCTGGATTCTAATCCAATCTGTGGCCTGTTTGCTGAGTGTCATCTTTCATCCCCTTTCACAGGCCTATCCTCTCTCTCTCCCTTAAATTAAGGCACAAACATGCCCAAAAAAGCTTAAAACACTGCACTGAAATGAAAGTATTTTACTGAAGTTAAAGACAAAAATATTTAGAATTTTCATTGGCTGAATTTGGATTAGGGCTGCACGTTGGTGCAGTGAGTATTTCTTTTACCTTACAGCACGTAGGTTGCTGGGTTGACTCCTCGGTAGAGGAGGGTCTCTCTGTATGCAGTCTGGATGTTCCTTCTTTGCATGCATGTTTTTCCTGAGTATTTGGTTTCCCTCCCACAAACCAAAAACATGCAAATTAGGTTCATTTGGGACTCTAAATTGCCTTTAAGTGTGAGTCTTAGGGCGTTTTCACATTAGGTCCACTTGTTTCGAATGGTGCCGCGGCGCAGTTCGCCATGGGTTGGTAACTAGTTACCAAACCTGCTACGGAGGAGGACAAAGAAGAGACTACCATAGTAACCATTTCCTACACCAGACAACCAATGTTTACCTTTCGCTCTCTTCTACATTTTCCTTCAAGTGTTTTTTTATCCTGTTTGAGACGGCATCAGCGACCTTCTGGGCCCTTGTATATCATCGTAAATCCTCAACCAGAATAAACAAATCGACAAATTGAGTAAGCAAAAGATTCAACCGCGGGATTAACAGGAAGTAATGCATCAAAAGTAGATCGGTTCGAACCACTTTGTTTCACACCAGTGAAACCGCACCAAATGTAGGGAGATGGAGCGGATCGAGACCACCCCTTCATGGAGGTCTCGGACCGGCTGATTTGGTGCGCACCAAAGTGTGGTGGTTGCATTCACATTGACACTAAAGTATCAAACCCTGGGCCAAAACTTCTTTGGTGCGCACTAAATGTGGTTGGTGTGAAAACGCCCTTAGAGGAAGTGGTTGTTTATCTCTTTATGCCTGCCCTGTGATTGTCTGGGGACCAGTCCAGGGTACCCCACCCCCAGCCTAATGTCAGCTGGGATAGGCTCCAGCCTCCACTGGGACCCCTAAAGGATTCAGATGTATGGATTAAAGATAATGGATGGATAAATATGTTTAGACTAAAACTCTAAAGGGTGAAAATCTGACCAAAACTTCTAACCTAACTTTTTTGTTTGAAGACAATAAGTAAAAAAAAAAAACCTTCTGACTGAATTCTCTCATTTTCAAAGACTTTATTTGGATTTTATACAGCTTAGGACTTAATGAATCAAAAGTGACAAAAAGGAAACCAGTAAAGCTCTCTGCTCAGCAGGAACCGGTGTGAGTGAGTGAGCAAGAAATCTCAATGAAACAGCTGTGTGGAGATGTATGAGAAACCGTGCACGAGTCTGTGTGTGCTCAAGAAAGTGTGAGAGAGAGAGAGAGTGAAAGAGCAGAGGAATCCCTCTTTTGTCTGGGTGAAGCATGAAGTCTCCTTGGAAGCTTTCAAATCCTCTTAGGAATGTGTGTGTCTGTGTGTGTGGGTGTGTGAGTGCGTGCCAGTTTCTAAGAAAACGAGTGTGTGGGGGGATCAGCCTGTCACCACATTTATACAAGGAACACAAATATGTGTGAGTGTGTGCTTTTGTGTATGTGTGTATGTCAGTGTTCAGGTGTAGTATAACTGTTTCCATCGCAACAGGTATCCTCTGTTGTTCCGTACATCACCCGACAGTGGTTAACATCTTTTATCTTACTTACTAGATTTCTTTCTGTCTTTCTCTGTTTCTCCTTTTAGTTTGGGACAATTTGGAAAAAAAATCAAACATGTGATAACACTTTTTGTCTAAGGAATGTCAATATTACTTGTGATTGTTAAACTGAATGAAACACAGCTCCCAAATCTTTTCTCCTGTATTACCACCTCCAATAAAGTTATGTTTCTGCTGCCATTTCTCATTTTTTCTGCAAACAGTTTAACTCAGATAGTTGTGATTGTAATTTTAGCACATGTCAGAAATTGGCCAAGAACCAGTCTGTAGTGTTTTGGTGCTGATCCAAAGCTGGATGCAGATCATGAGATTTTTTTCAAGGATTTGTTAACATTGGTACAGATAGGGGAATTTTCTTCCCAAAATATTTTCATGAAAAAAGACAATGCAATACTTCCAATTACAGAAAAAAAATCACTGTTTTCCTTTTTTTAAAACATATATATGCATGTATAAACAGACACATACACATCTGGAGATGAAAAAGAAAGAAAGAAAGAAAACAAAAAAAGACACTGTAAAGCAGTATAGCAATCAGTAACAACCCCCACCCATTCCCAAACACAGCTCAACATAACCAACAGAAATAATATTGATACTATTGATTATTCATGCAATATAAAAAGGTTCAACAGTCATAGGCACACATTCAATCAGGTATTACCTCTAAATTAGTGACATATGAAATAAGGGGTTGTCATTTCTGGTAAAATTGGCTGTAATTCCTCTCAAAGTATGTTTTATTTCCTCAAGTTTTAGAAAAACATGACATCTTTTAGCCAACGGGAGATAGAGAGGACAGTTTTCTATGTTTTTGCTAATAACTCAACAAGTTTTCAAGGGATTTGGATCACATTTTTGGCACAATGGACAAATAATTAGACATTGCTGGTGATCCAAATCTGGATGTTGATCCAGGAATTTTCCAAGAATTTGTTAACAGTTTGAGATAGGGGCAGTTTTCCACATTTTTGATTCACCTGGCTATGTTGGAAATGACCTGGTGGAGGTTTGTGCCCTCAGAGCAGATCTGGTTTGATATTGTTCTTGATTTTTCCTCAAACATTGCACTTTATTTTAGTGGAGCACAATTAGAGCGGCAGAGGTACATCATTTTTGTCAGCAAGTATTAGTCCTCCCTGGTTTAATGATTGTTATGAACAGATGCTGCTAGAGTGTTTCCTCGTGGTATACCAGTTAAATGCCGGCGTGAAGCATGCTGATCTGTACATTTAGAGAGGAACTTTATAATGGTCAGTATTAAAATTTTGAGAGAACAAACATAAGAAAGAGAGTAACACTTAAAGAAGTGATAAAAATACACCAACACTGGTCCTGGCTTCATTGGTGTTTTCAACATCTGCTTTGGTACTGGTCCTGATTTTCACACCTCACTATTTAAAATTCATGCATCACTATGTTTTATTTATGTTAGCGTACACAATTAACAAAATAATCATATTTTTACTTGATTACTTGGTTGCTTGTGTCGAGGCAGTGACAGTGCTTGAGCACTGAGGTCACCGTCCCAAGAACAGATTTGACCTTAGCCTCACAGGGCTTTGCAAGCATGAAGAGGAAGAATGTTAGAGTACAAGACTTTAAGATCTATCAATGAACCGGTATCCACCTCATGAGAAAAGTCTGAATCAGATTCACAAAACCTCCTCTGGTCACTACATTGGCATCTAAACATGAAGCACTGGCCTTTGATACTGTTTCTATGAAGGTTACTGGTTTACTGCCTCTCTGGATTTAGGCTTTGCAGATTTGACTGTGTCATCATCACTTCTTTACACTTCTGTTGCTTTTGATGATCGCAGTTTGTGGCAATTCTCGTGACAATAGTCTCAACTACTCAGCAAGTTTACCTCTGCAGGGTGTTATCACGCCTTTATAATAAATTAATGCCTAAATACAGAGGTGAGCTTGTCAGATATCACCAAAGAGAAAAGTGTCACAATTTAGAGACATTTGCTGAAACGTTCATTGTTCTTATTACTTTTCAGTGGAAGGCGCATGTGCTTTGTCTGTGTTTGGACACATAGCAGAGCTGCTTCTGACCACAGTGATGTCCCTAAAAACTAAAGTGAGAAAGAATCTTTCTCCCTACATTGTAGGACTTTAAGACATTATTTATCCAGACTCTATTTGAACCATGCTGTGAACATGTTTGTTTTGTCTGTGAAAATCAGCATTTTAACTTGGAATGTGAATGAGATTTCTGGCTCTGCAGCAGCCTCAAAAAGCTCTCAAGGACCTGCAGTGTTTTGCATTTCCATATTAGCTTCTGCTTTTTGGTCTGATGTATCTTTTGTCTCTTGAGCTTTTTTTGCAGTTTATTGCACGTTTAAATAAAAATGAGGAAAATACAATCAGTTTTTGCAGCCTAATGCTGCATTCACACCGCAAGCCACCAGCTATCAAAATTGCGTTGCCCACTGACGTAGCGTCGCGCGTCCATAAATACCTCATTTTGGTCACCGTTTCCGCTTGAGTTTCACCGCGATCATATCATATATCATATAATAGGATGTATATGCAGACATTATTCCAGCTGTATCTTTTTCACTCACTTATCAAACACAAAACACTGCAGCTGATGACCTGCAGCAGCATTATCTGTGAGTTTTCTGTGGTCTGTCTCGGCGGAACTAATGTCCTCACTGACTAATGTTTCCCTCACAGACATGGATTGTTACTCTGTAGTCCAGATGAATAATTGTCTGTCTAGGGTATCGTCACATGTGCACACACCTGCTGATTTATCAACTTTTTTCTACATTCACTTAGGGATGGGAATCGAAAACCAATTCCAGTTGAGAATCGTTAACAGCTCCATCAAAGAATCGATTTCATTAATCTTTTTGCTAGTCAATTCCCTTATCAATTCCTTCCACTGACAGGGTTCAGAAGTGTCAGAATTGTAGCTTAATTTTCACTGCACCTACTGCACAACCTTAAGTGAGTGGAAACACCAGCAACTTGCAGAAGCAGATATCTATGCTGTGACGTGTTTGACATTGTTGCCAATGAAAATCAGGCCAACATTTGCCCACATGCAAAATCTGCAGGAATCGATAAGGGAATCGTTAAAGAATCGAATCGATTAGAAGGATCGTTAACAGCATTGGTATTGATAAAATTTTATCAATTCCCATCCCTACTTTCACATCGCGTGACAAGCTATGTGGTAGTGTGAAAAGCGGCTGTTGCATTGCGGGAGGGTTAGCCCCGCTCCATCGCGGCTGTACATTGACTTTGCATGGAGAGTGATCGCCGAGGTAGTACAAGTAGCGTGCGATGTGTACGAACCTTTAGGCTATATTTTTGGAGCTCAAATAGGAAAAATTAAGATTTTCAGAAACTTTGCATGTCTTCATGCAGAACTATTGCTGTTTTATGTGTTGCTGACCATTTGCATGATTAGATTCTTTCAGCTCCTCTCTCATGAGGCTTAAAAATGATACAAACTCTTGTGACATTTAGGAAGAGACCGTTTGTTTCTGTTTCACAAGTGACTCAGTTGACTCGTGACCCATGGCCGCTCACATCTGTGGCAACAACAGATGTAAAGACCGTAGAGTACTCATGAAAGCTTTTAAGTAACTGAAGTTGATTAAGATTGTTAGATATGTCTCAAATTGAAATATTAACGTAAAATCCAGCTAACATCAGGGTAACATAGCTTAAGTTCAACTGTAACACCAGACAGACTTATGGTTGGACAGATATGAAAGTGAAACAAAAAAATTGCGAAGAATAAAAAAAATTACTTATCACATTATAGAAAACAGCATCTAAGAGTGCATTTGTTTTTTCTGCTTTCATGTGGACGAGGATTTTTTTGAAAACTTGACTATTTTGGAAAATGGAAGAGGAAACCTGTTTCCTTTGTATCTCCCTCTCCTTCTCTCCTTCCATACTTTCACCGTCAAATATCCCCGTGTCTTTCTCTCCCTCCCTTTTTCTCAGTACCCTTGTTAAGTAGTTTAAATGCCACCCTGCAGGTCAGATTTCATCAGCTGCTCTCATTAATGTGTTTATTTAACATGCACTCGGCTCATCCTCTGGTGGCCTTGAATGTGACTCCGAGCCCTCCTCTTGTTTGTGGGTGTGCCGGCATGTAGATCTGTGAGTAAAAATAGAAGTTACAGTTACACATTACCTTGTTTGTCAGTGTAACAGATTTATTTACCGTCCAGTCGGGCACTAAGGAGGATTATCAGAATGTAAGCCACTTTCCAGCAGAAACACTCCCAAGACTTGAGTGCGGTTGGTCTCTGAAGTCTTTGCTGACTTCATTTCCTGCGAAAGAAACAAAAACGGAAACCAGCTGAGTCAAAACCAAACAATGCTCATACAAGTGTGCATTCACCGGACAAACAGGTCAGGCAGAGAATGAATTAGAAGTCCTCATGCAGAGCAAAATAAATTAAGGAAATGTTCACCTTAATACCACAGATACAGCTTTTGGAGAACCAGCAGCTCCATCCGAATTGTGCACATTGTTGGAATATAAGAAATTGCAGTAGCGTTGAAAAGCATGGTTTCTCTCTTTTACCCCCCTGAATCATAAAAATAAAAATGTCACATGGTGCTGACAGTTCCACAGTTCATACACACTCTGTTATGTTGTGTTCTTTTCAGGATGGTGATGGAGGAGGGGGGTCAGAGAGACAGAGGGAGGGGGAATCCAGCAACACCAGGAGGAGACGGGAGGCAGATCTTTAGGGAACTTGGTGAGTGACATCTGAGCCCATATAAATGTCTGTCACTTCTTCCTGAATGCAATCTAAAAATGTGTTTTTGCTGTTGCCTAAATGTGAAATATGTTTGTTTAGCTGTGCATTGTTCAGACTTCTGTGGCAACAAATAAGATTATAAGACTTTTCCATCAATTTAAAGCACAGTGTCATGTTTATTTAACCTGAGAACCAATGTTGGTGTTCATTTGGTGCAGAAATTGAGTCTTGTACGTCCTGTTACATGCTGTTGTATCTCAAGCTGAGTCACGTTATTTAACTCAAATCAGTGCTGCATAAATAACTGTCAAATTAGTTTTAAAGTTTAATTATCACGTTCACATGAGAACTTGAATTCCCCTTGAATTCCAAATAAAACTTAAATCATCTTTAAAAAGACTAAGAATTACCATTTAAGCAGTTAATTCTGAAAGAAGATTCGGAATGAAACTTGATTCTGATATAGATGGCTGGTTTATTCTGATTTTGAATCTGAATTAGATAATTTTTTGATCATCTAAATGTTCATTCCCCTTTAAATTAATTCCAGTCATTCTGCACACGCTCTTTCCCTGTGTCGCGATGACGTACGGGACGCTGATGGGAACAGAGAGGCCGCCTGAAGCAAGCATTGGACTTGTGCCGAGATGATTTATTTAATTCGAGCCTTAGATTTGGAAATAATAAAAGAGTGGATGGATGTATGAATTAGATTGCAGGCCTCACTAATGTTGTAGCGTCCATGTTAAACAAGGTTTCCGTGGGGTGCTTGTTTGCCGGAGTGGTTAGCAACTGGGCACCCCATGTCCATCAGAACCATTCCCAACCCTCAGGCTTTGAATAAAGGTGAATAAACATGTTTTCCATGTCAACCTCATGTAGGAATTACTATTCCCATGTAAACACTAAGGAGAAAACTTTATTTCTGAATTATTTAATTCTAAATAATTAGTTCAGAATTAAAAAAAAACATCATATAAACATGGCCAATGTGTTGCCAGCCAGTGAATGTTAAGCACAAGACCAGTTTGAATGAAATTATACCAAAATGCAGCATCATCCAATGTGGGCTCATATTAAAACTCTGTCTGCTGCTGCTGTTGCTGTGAGCCTGACATCCTGTTTCACTTAGTGCAGCCATGGTAAAATAACCTAGTTTAGAGTTTGAATCATTTCTGAAACCAATGAGAAAATAAGTAGTAAATTTTGAGTTGTCACAATAGTTGGAGATGCATGATATTAACAGTAAGATACTGATGTTGGCAGATAATGACATGTCTGTATGTTTGCCCGACAGTAGATATCCCATATATCAACTGTAATAGCAGCAAAATACAAAAATGTACCTTAACACTTCATCTCACCATCACTGCATGAGCACATTGTAAAAGTTAGTTATGTATTTGACAGGGTCTGCTGTTTTCCTTTTTTACATCTATTCCATAACAGAAGTAACAGTATTATAAGTAAAGAAATATCACCATAAATGATATTGGCAAAAACGACATTATGATTACTGTTAGCTGGACAATTAAGCAGATTTGATCTCTGAATTGTGAAAAAGGAGTTGCAGAGGAAAAAAGGTTACTGTGCCACATGATGCATTGAACTTTTCCATTATCATTTTTAACATTATTTGGAGGTATTTGTATTTTTACACGTATATTTCTATGTATTCCCCTCTTTAATGTTAAAATTGATATTGTCTAATGCTTATATGTTCAGTGTTAGCATGTGGTGTTTTTTTAAAATCAGCGAGTAATCGTTTTTCAACCATGATCTCAATATCTATTGAAATAATAGCGATAATGATTTTTGCCATAACTGAGCAGCCCTAGCATATTGCTAATAATGGCACATAATTGTGATTGTTTGGGGTAACTCAACAGAATGACTGCAGAGCAACAATAAAAAAATAATTTTGATATGTGTAAATATAACCTGTGCTTGGTCAGACACTTGATTATATGCTGCTTTTTTTAAAAGTGTAAATGTGTTTGCTTTCCCAGCAGAATTAGATTAATATATACTAGTTCCCAAAATCAGGTGCCCACTGAGGGCGTTGAAATGATGAATTAAGATCAAAGTGTTCGTGTCTTAAAATGACTGCAGTGTAGAACAGTGATGATAAAAACTCAAGCATTAAAAGTTAAGATAATAAATCTTTGTTTAGACCTGATAAAACATTGAAAAATCTGCCAAGCCTCTGACTGACAAATAAAATCAGTATGAATTTGAAGCTTCGCCGGTGAGAAGAATCCCTAAGAGTATTTATACAGATGAAAATCATCACTCCACATTCCTGAGTGATTGTGGGCTGAGACTGATAAGATTGTCATGAGCTCAGTGATCAGACATATCAACCCAATGATAAATGTTCTCTTCTTTTTACAGGGGATCAAAACTTTGATGCCATTTGTCTTTCTACATATCGAACAGCCTGCAAGCTCAGATTCATCCAGAAAAGATGCAACTGTAAGTCAACACTGTTCTCTGTCAGCATGGCATCAATGATATCTTAGAAAATGACAGCACTGTGTCAAGTTTGGTCTGTTTTTTTTGTTGTAAGAAATTGTTATTATAGCTGCACTAAGTGTCAATGCACCAGTTTGTCAAATAGAAGCTTGGGTAAATAATCCAGAGTCTGGTCATTTCACAAATCTGTTCACAAAGCTGCTCCTTCCTTTCGTTCCAGTGCATCTGGTGGACATATACCATGTAATTGAGGCGGTGCGAGACGCTGGCTTAAATGCCGTGGAGCTGCATGCTGGTATCTCTGTGGTCAGGCTGGAGAACCTGGTGTCCTCTCTGTTCAACCAGCTCAGTAAGCGCCTGCCCACCACCCACGTCATCAACCCCAGAGAGAGCACCGTCCTCCTCGTCGAGTACTTACTGGCTGCTGTTGACAGGTAATTAAAAGCCTTCTGGATGGGGCTTTTCTTCATATTGTTTTGCGATGCAACACATGTTCATGCTTGATAATTCCACACATGGTTTGCTGTACAAACAGGAGCGGCTTGAAGCTAAAGTCTGATGAATCTGTTGTTTGTTGTTTCAGTGAACCTGACAGCCGTCTGACGGTGCTCTCTGTGAAGGCGATGCTGGCCACACTGTGTGGAGGGAAACTTGTAGATAAACTCCGTTGTGAGTACTACTTGCCATCATGCTGTTTAAAATGACAATTTTTAGTGTAGACTTAAGACAGAAATGGAAAAAGAGATGTTTTTTTAATCTAGGACATACATTTTTGCCACAAATCAGCGTAAATTAACATGTAAATATTCATAAATCAGTACCTCTGTCGAGTTTACAGGCAAAGATGAATGTTCAGCAAAGTCAGTCACAAAAACAACACAACTCATGTAAAGGGATGGACTTCAAATCCCTGTAAGGACTATTCAGCATTTGTCTGAAACAGAAAAAACACAAACACATCTGTCATTGTTAATGGATGAACTCCACCACATCAGCTTTCTACGTCAAATCAAACCAAAATGATGCATATTTCATGGTAATTTAAGAAAAGACCACAACTTAGCCCCAAATATTATGTAAACTTCTGACATCAACCTCTACAGCAGGAGAGTTATCCACTTACAGTGACTGTGGAAAGTGCACTTAAGCTTTGCTGCAGGTACCATCAGTTGATAAGAATAAACTAACACTGAGGTCTGATGGAGTTAGACAAAAGGCTTAGTGAAACGATTACGAGGCAAAGATAAATGCAGCAGCATAATTATTTGTTCAAAGGTAACATCAAATATCAGAAGTTAGGTTTAAACAACTAACAAAAAGGTGAGTATGACTATTTAGAGTAGATTTTGTAAAATTAAATTAAATTAATTATACAGAGTGACTTACAACTAGGGTTACTGTCAGACAGTTTTGTTTACTGATAGTAGTTCCATAAAAATATATTTTTGTCTGTAAGTATAGATAGTGTTATTGCTAAAGCCTCATGGTGTTAAGAGGCATTAGTGATGATATCAAAGGTAATACAAACCACCAGTGCCCATCCATAAACGCACAATAATTCACTACAAACCACATAATAAAACAGATAGAAGAATGATATTATGTCATATCTAACTAATTGAGGACAGCCTTTGTTGGCTTTTGCTTTGTTTGAACATGTTTCAATTGTAGCTTCAACATTATGAAAATAGAAGTTTTATTTGAGGGTATCAGCCTTATAATTGGCCAAATATTGCAGCATAGGTTATTTTATAATGAATGATTCAGACACTTTCCTACATATTCATCACTTTAAATTTACAAAGGTCCCTCATCTCAGTGTGAATGTATGGAGGCATAAATGTCACGTATGTGCCACCTTGTGGAAAACATAGGTCAGTGCTGCTGTTTCACATATTTACTACAGTAGCCCTTTGTATAAGAATGTCATGCACAGAAGACTGAGTTCATTGCAAAACAATATAAAGACTTTGAAAAAAGTTCATAGTTGTTGATATTGAGGTATATTCCTATTGTTGTTGTAGTTTAAAGTTTTCATTGAGACATTACAGACAGTATGCCCAGCTCAAGAAGGCTGACAAGGCCCCTGTTATTTATTGAAGGGAGCAGTACCAGGGCCTAAAAAGTGAAGTATCCTGATGTTTCCGTAGTATATTAACATATATTTCATTTATCAAGGGTGTTGTTAACTCATTTTAGAAGGAACCAATTAAACAAAAGTGCATTATTTCTTAGCTTTACCTTAATTTCCTACAGACAGTATTCCATAGGAAAGTTTTTAAATCTGCCATCTTGTTGGGCCCAAGGGATGATTCCTGTTTTAATGGAGCAACTACAGGCTTTTTATCAATTTATTCAACATTAATTTCAGCAACGTGTACTTGATTTTGATGTGTGGCAATAAAAGTGGCCGTAACATATTGCAGTCTAATATTTCTTCTTCAAATCAATATGTAAAAAATAGAAATATGAAAATGTATAATGATAAACATTGTGCTATATATATACATACTGATTAAGTCTGTTAATGTTCAGCAGAGAAAAATGTGATTTTAGTCCCTTTGTCTCTGTCTTGATCGATACACCCTGGATAGTATTATTATTAGTATGTGTATATTTGCACATACATATGTGTATCTATAAAAGAATAGTTTGTCTTCAGCCTGCTCTATTGTTAAGAGCATTGAGAAAACACTTGTTATTAACTGGCTCTATACAAACAAATATTATTTGATTGATAGATTGAAAAAACGACCTGTGATGTCTTGCCAGTAAGCTTCTTTCTTTTTATAATATTTTTTTATTTAAACACAAAGGGGAATGCTTTGAAAATGTGTAATTTCGTACAGGTTCGTCTCAATGAAATTAATAAAAGAACTACATGTAAGGCTTCCCTGATTGTTGTGTGTTTGTGTTGCTGTAGATGTATTTTCTCAGGTCTCCGACTCACATGGGGTTTTGGTTCAGGCCAAGTTTGATGGCTTTCTGAGAGAGGCGTTAAGGCTGCCCACTGCTGTCAATGAAGGGCCGTCCTTTGGCTACACCCCCCTTTTAGCTCGCTCATGCTTCCCACAGCAGGTACCCTCACACTCCTCATCCACTGCAACTTGTATTTCTCTGCACAGGATTAAAGAGTGAAATATAATTCAAATGTGAAATCTTGATCTTCCATTGAGAGTTATATTTCACTCCTGAAGAGTTTTGTTGTTTTTGTCGTTGATGCAGAAAAGAGTGATGCTCAACATGTTCCTGGACATCATCGCTGACCCTCCACAGTGCCTCGTTTGGCTGCCTCTTCTGCACCGCATGGCGAATGTGGAGCACGGTACAAAAAACAAACACAGACATTCACACAAACTTCAGTCAGCGTGTTTTACAAGCCGTGCTTTAGTTGCACCACAGTAAACAACAATAATAATGTCATTAAAGGCAACAACAGAGAACATCTTCTACTTTTTTCCAATATCGTGTCAGATTTTCCCCATTTCTCCTCTTGGGGTTTTACTCTGATGTTTTTGAAAATATTTATTAGGAGGCTAGCATGCTTGCAAGCTCAGTGTGTAACAGAGACTTCCTCACAGTATGTTGATGTCTGCATGTGAGTAATATGATTGGATGTTGCAGAATCCTCTATTAGAGCTTTATAAGTGCCACAGTTTGTTTTGAGGTGTAAACAGTCCATAAACAGCCCTTACCTTGATTTTGAGAGACCAGTGAGGTCACACAAAGAGAATGGCATGCTGTGGCTTTTATTTTCTTTACCCTGTTTTCTGACAGCTGCTGAATCACTGTCAAGTGATGAATCAGCAAAGTAAACATGAAGATGGTAAGATTGAGATTTCAGAGTGGATAAGGAAGCAATATACTTCACTATTTATCTGCAACACAATACATATAATTTACAAGTCTTTAAACAACAATAAGCCTTTGTGATCTGATGACAATATCATTTTTCCAAGCATTCAGGTAAATAAGCTGCAGTAATCAGAAGCAGTATTTATCAAGCATACAGAAGTAAAAGAAATATATGAGGTTTTCATCCTACATGCTGATGCCACATCTCATGTTTGATGAACAGCAGGATAAAACTTACACCTTGGACACTTAAGTCCATGTAAACACATCTCCTTAAACTGTTGCTGTCCTGTCTCTTCTCTCTCAGTCCAACATCCTGTCACGTGCTCGTACTGTCGTGGCAACGGAATGACCGGCTTTCGTTACCGCTGCCTCCGTTGCCGTAACTACCAGCTCTGCCAGGATTGCTTTTGGCGTGGTAATGCCAGCGGCTCCCACAGCAGTCAGCACCAGATGAAAGAGCACTCAACCTGGGTGAGTCAGTGTGGGATTCAGCTGCCTGTGCTCATGCACTTCATCTTTGTTCTGAAGGTTCAGACTTGGGATGGGCAATAGAATTACATGTACAGCACACTTACAGTTAAAACAGGGGTGACCTGATACAACTTTATCCTCTCTGATACGATACCAATATTGCAGCCTTGAGTATTAGCTGATGCCAATATCGATCCAATATGGTATCAGCAGGTATCTTACACACTTTTATTACTTATCTTTTAGTATGGACTGTAAGAAAAAGCTTGATCAGGTAAGATTACTTAAACAGAGAATAGTAGTCAACAATAGTAGGTATGAGAAAAACTGACTGATTTGTTATTAACTAATAGGTTAAATAAATCTTAGCCTTAAACATAAAAATGTATTACAATTAAATAAAATACATAGAAAATACATTTGAAGACCCCGAAAAGTAACCTCAACAAATCTGATTAAAACAAAAACATATATTTTTAAATTGCAAAATAATCACTGTGTTTAACTTAATCATAAGCATATTCTACAACTAAATCAAATAAATAAAAAAATAATCTGAGTGGACTACTTGTATCAGAGTGCTGATCTAGAATATTTTAGATGCAGGCCGATATAATCTGATATTTGTTTATTTGCTGATATCTGACCGATATCCGATATCAATAGCAGATTGGGACACCCTTAGTTTAAAATGAATTTAAAACCCCCATTTACACTTTAACCCCCCCCCCATTTTGCCTGGGTGAGCTGGATATCTGAATGCAAATCAGAAGAGCTTTTCACCTATGTAAGTACCTCGCTCCTCCCCAAGAAAAGTCTGGGTGAACCGAGTGTGAATGCAGCAACAAATAATCAGAGTAAATGCCTGAGGTTGAGTGGGGAGGTTTGGTAAGGTTCCTCCTGTGTGACTGGCATTAAACCAGAAAAGGAAAACTTGACAGGATGGATAAAAACAGCTGTTGTTGAAGAGAGTTTATTTGGCTGCAAGGAGAGTAACCCAAACTCAAACGTGCATCTGAATGTGTTGTTTCCATTGTACATAATCAACGTTCTGTAGATCATTTGCCCAAAATGAGCACCATCAGGTGTCTTGCTACTGTTGGATGCAGAGCTTAAACACTGCAGCTTTTCTCCTCAGGTGTAATCATCTTTCATGCAGTGATGCTTCATAGTCAGCTCTGTTTGCTACAGTGTTCCTCCCTACTCTTTTGTCAGTGTTTTTAATACTGTATGTTTTTTTAACATTCATCAGTCAAATTAAGCTTTGAATTGTGATTATAGCGTAAAGTTCTGCTGGTTTATCTGCCATCATATTATGAACACTACCTCCCTCTGCGTATTTTTGATGTCGTGTACTGCCTAGGTGACCCCATCCCCCACCCCCCTCTACCACTTCTCGCCCATCCAGCAGGGCATATGCTGCATTCCAGTTGTACTGGGAAGTTGGGATTTCTGAGTTCCAAATGGGAAATTTTAACAGGAAGGCACCCTTGAGGGTCAGAATTTTCTAATAGGAAATCTGTGGATCGTCACCATCATGAGTTGACAATCAAAGATGGCTGCCCTTAGTGTAAACAGTTATTAAGCTCCTGTAATACTCTGTTAATCAGCACTTCTGAATAGTGTTTGTTGCACTAAATCAGCCATATACATAGTGTTGTTTGGCATGTATATATGGAAATGCTGCTAGTGTTATTTACATTCTTCATTTGGCATTTGCAAATTTACATTGCAGGACGTGCTAACAATCACCTGGTAGATCAAGTTTTTTCCAACTTTAACTGAAACACTGATAACTCAGATATGACGTCATTCCCACCCCCCTCTCTCCCAGTTCTGTTGTAAATGGAAGGCAGCAGTACTCCCTGCTGGGAGGAGCAAGTGTGAAGAACCATGTCAGGGAATTTCCTGAGCAGGCCACCAAAACGTTAGATTACTGCAGTTCAAGAACAAGAGTGTGAAAACAACCAAGTGAGGACATCAACTTAAAAACAGTGTTAATGTTTGCAAGCAGAGTTCAATGTAATTCATAGAATGCCACCTGAGGTAAAAATGAAAAGTTTATTCCATCAGGAGTAAGCCTTTCTTAAAGAGGACAGTCCTCTGATCCTTTTTTGAAGTATCCAGCTGCCCTCAGGTCATCTGGAGGACATGGAGGTTTACTTAAAAAAACAGTCAGCCCAACATAACCTTAATTCAAATTAATCCAAACAGAAAATCAAAAACAGCTATTAATTAAATCAAGACATGTCAGCTCTTTGCTAACTATATTGTAGAAGTTTCAAAGGGAATAAAATGAGATGTATGAATTTACAGTAGAACTCGAAAAGTTGCCTGGAGCTTGAATGTTTTCAATGAAGGTATTGTGCATTAATAGTCGAAAACATAGTTGTTGAATTATTCATCATCACCCAGGCTCGGCATAATTTGGCTTATTAATGTTTTAGTTTCAGAGATAAATCTCTTCCCTGGTGCTGCTCTGTCGGCCCAGCAAAGTCTCCTCATCCTTATAATCCTCTGCAGATATTTGCATATCATTTCAAACACAAGTCAGTTATGAGCTCTGTTTTATTCTCAGTCTATCGCCTTATCACAGCTCTTCAGCGCTTATGCCTTACTTTTACACCAATGAGTGTGGTTGTTTTTCCTGTGTGTTTAGAGGGTTATGCTGCATTCATCAGAAAATAATCTGACACCAAAACTTGAAGATAATCTTCTGATCTTTTAATCTGTTGGTTTTGTGGAGGTTTAGCTTTCTACAAATGTGTCATTTGGAATTTATTTACAGGATAAATTGTACTGCGGAGTGTAAGCTACAAGCTAGATGATGATGTTTTCTCCACTCGCAGCGTCAACTCTAATCACTCGGCAATAGAAACTGCTAAACGTGTTTATTTATTTAGATTTCAGTCGACAGACTCAAGCACAAAAGCTGTCCTTTCTTTCAAGTGTAAAGGAAAAATATCTCATATGGAAGCTGCAAGAAAATGAACTATTTCATCAATTACTTGTAATCTTACATTACAAATATACTTTTCTTTAATGTTTAGATATTTAATTCAATAGTCCATTGAATGGTTCATTCATGCAGATTTTTAAAGCAGTTCATTTCAAATGTGCTGAAGAATACCATGGAAACAAGGGACATGGAAAAACACTGTGCTCTGAGAAAAATACTTTGAATCAGCCTGCAGTCATTAGAGGACTAATTATTTTTAAAGGCTTTTGTTCTGAACTGGTCCAGCTGTAGGACTTGTCACCCACTCCTCGGAGAAAAAATCACATCCCACACTGTTAAAATATTTTTCAACCCCAAAAATGTTTTAGTCGAGCCTCAGACAATACAAAACATGTGACAGAAGAATGACATGGAGCAGAACAAACATGCCTGTAAAATGCTTCATAAACTTTTTCACCAAATATTCTCATCGAACAGATTCATGTTCCTCTAAAGACGATTGTCAGCCCACTTTTTGGTCCTGACTCACCAGCAAAGATCTTAATGACTAAGACTTTCAGAAAAATCTTATTATGATCAGATTATGATGTAACCTGTTTCCAGCACATTGATGTCTAATTTAAAAAAAATCACCCCAATACTGTTTAGGTATTTATTTTAATCAGGAAATCTATGGAGCTAAACCCAGACCAAAAGTGTTGTAATTTGAAAATAAAAAATGTTTTTTTTTTTTTAATTAAAATGTAAATTTCAATGTTTGTTCTTGAATAAAATATAAAAACACTTGTAAGAGATTTTTTTTCATTTCAAATATTCTTTTGATTCACCTCTGTAATCACTTTATTGTGCACCTCGTGCCACAACACAGCCATAAGGTTGAACCTGAAAAAATAAGATCTGAAGGTGGAAAAAAAGAAACTTAAAATCAAAAAGACAAGAATTGAATCCTGCAACTGAAAAAAATGACACATCACGTGCAGCGATGTGGGAGAAAACGAGTGGAGGGTTTGTTTATATTCGAATTTAGACCCGCCTCTCGAAAGCTGATGGACGTGCATTGTCTTGGAAACGGCCGTAGAAACTACGTAGCTGACATAGCTAAGGAAACCCCCACTGGTCAGACAACTTGACTGCCAATATTGAAAACATCACAACAACAGTACATTCTGGCAGATTAGACAATAAGATGAATGCCCGACGGCTGTTACTGTTATGTGAAGCACCACAAAGCTAATGTTGCTTAGCTTACCTATCCAGCAGACGGATGGCAACATCCGCGTCCGTTTTCAGGTCTTTCAATTGGCGGAGTCCCCTCCACCGTCGGAAAGCAACACCAATGTTGATCCGGGTCTTTGCTCTTTTGGTCATAGCCCTTCTTTTCCACTTTTCACTCCTCTGACCTCTTTCTTTGGGCTGTTTTCAGCCATTGCTACCACAACTATTGTATCTCTCTCTTATGCTAACTGCGCACGCTACGCAAACTACGACTCCCCCTACCCCCTCTGTCTGATCTGCACATGAGTATGATCGCCCCCTGGACGTGGGGGGGGTTTACTTTGTTTTGGTAACTCGGCCCGAGCCACAGTATTTACCGGCTGAAATTCTGAGTCAAGGCTGTATATTGAGACCTGATTTTTTTTTCAACATGCTGTCAGTGGTGACATCTTGTGGATGGAGAGGAGACATACGGTGATTTTCACAAATACTGCATTTGATTAGAAGATTAGAAGATCGCTGAGTACACCTTTAAGTTTCAAATTGTAGTTTTTCAGTCTTTTTATTTTCAAAATACAACACTTTTTTCTGTATTTTATTGAAATAGTTAATGAGCTTTATCAAACATATATTGGAAGTAAAAAAATGTCTTTCATGTATTTTTTAAATAAAAGTTAGTGTTTGATTCTTTTAGATTTATGCACACATACAGAAATTTCAGCTACAAAAAGTATTTTTTAAACCTTTTTTATTTTTAAATTACAACACTTTTGGTCATGATTTAGCTCCTTAGAATCGTCGTTTTATCTTCCATTGTGTTTGAAATGCAGTTTTTTAATCCAGGATGTTTTGTTGTCCTTATTTTGTTTAATAATTCTGATTCTTAATTTCCCTGTGAGAGAGCCCGCGAAGGTGATGAAGTTGTATTTAATCTGATCTGATAAATTTGGTGATGCTCACTCGTCCCGCTTGTGTTTCTGTTCGAGTGCAGAAGTCTCCGGCGACAAAGCTTGGACGCGCCCTGAGCAGGACTCTGGGCTGCGTGTCGTCCAGAGAGCCCCCTCACCCGATGTACTCAGAGGAACCTGTACGGACCCTCAACCTCGCCAACATAGTGTAAGACCACACAACATCCTTCAACACTCGGATCTTTACTCACTCATCGTGTAGTTGCTGTTATTTATTTTTAAAACTGAACTAAAAAATGTCAAAATAAAATGGATTGTGAGTTTTGTTGATCCATTTGACATCATTTACCACCAACTTTCTCTGGATATTCAAACAAAAAACTTGAGTATCCACTAATATTTAATGTTGGGACAAGTACTGATTCAGTCAAAAAGCTCAAAAAGAGTTTTTAAAATTAGAGGAAACAGTTTCATGACATTTTGGAGGTTAGAATAGTCACCACCACGCAGCATACTTTGGCCTGTTATCACTGGTAGATTTGAATATACACAAAAAGTTAGACAGCATGAGAGCCACAGTCCCACCTCCGAAGCTAACCGCCTCTGAAGCTCCACCCCTCGTTGTGGGTCACACAGTTTGATTTTCCAAACATTAGTAGACCGGGCCGCTAAAAACCTCCAAGCACCGGGCACATATTGGCACACAGAGAAACAGCACTTAGCACAGATGTGAGTATACTCAGAATCATTCGGATGTATCTGTTTGCTGTAGTGGCATTTTTATAAATATTTCTCTTAATGCATTTCAGTTTTGTCTGCACCGACTCTCTCTCTTTCACTCTTTCCCTTTCTCTCCCTGTGGCGATCTTTGCCCTGTCTGTGTTTGCTCAGACTAGCACAATTCACCGTTGCATGATTGCACCCAAAGCACGTGAGAGTGTGTGTGTGTGGGTGTGCACGAGTATAAGAATGTGTGCTTTCTGAGAGGCAGGGCTCTGTGGTTTTAAACAGGTTCTTCAATCTTACAGGTGCTTTTTTTCAACCTGCTTTTAAAGTTAAATACACGACTACAGAAATAAACACCACTGCAGAAGTTGATATTGACATTTCTCATCAAGATTTATGACAAAATAAGATTTAATGGGTATGTGCAACATACTATCCATTATGCAGGCCAGTGCTCAATCTTTTAAGCCTCTTGAAATTTTCTTGCATCATATTTTTTATTAAAGATTTTTACACCATCTAATTAACTTGAAGGAAACTTTCATCTGCACCCACCCGGCTGCCCTCCTCATTATGGCTGGTTATGTACAAGAATTTTTCAATATGATACATACGAGCACACTGGAGTTTGAAAGCATTTTTCAAAATGAACGATTGACCTTATAGTATAATCATTACTGCCTTTTATATTCATATATATTAAACAAAGAAATGCGCAAGAAGTCGAAGTGTTGAGTAAATGTTCTGAATGAATGAACACAGACTGCTGCTTTGTAATTCTCTCTGGGAAGTGATGTCAAATGTTTGCGTTGTGCTTCCTTTTCAAACTGTCAGGTTGTGTTTACCTCACTCTGCAAACTGTGTCCATGTCTTCGTTAATAACTCTGTGCTTGAGTTGCAGTGGAAAATACTTTAAGGACAGTGATCAGATTGGAGAAGGAGAGAGATGCAACCATTTGACCTCGATCCCCTTAATGTAGTGACCATTAACAACAGTCTACATCTTTTTGTTTTCTCAAAAATATGAATTTAGTGTGCAAAAAAAGACAGCATTTATCATCCTGAGCTTTAGGGTGTAGCCTTGCATTGACTTAAACTCTGCCTAAGCATGTTTTTGTGTGAATTCAAAATTAGATTGAAGTACAGGCTTTCTTTGAGTCTACAGTTTTCCCATCTGTTCAACTGTCGTTGCCTGTAGTTTATATTTAGTCACAAATCTCCATTTTCTGGGGAAAAAAAAAACAGTCTAAATTTGGCCAAATGGAAGTCATATTATTTAGTAATTTCCTCAAAAAGAGGTAACAGCAATTTACTGTTTTTTTTACTTAATTTTTATTGCAAAACTTGCAACACACATAAAACTTACATTTCTTCCTTTTTTTTCTTCTACACCTTCTTTTACAATTTCCAGCTGTATCCAGGCGGTTTAGTGACATGTTTAATGGAGTATACACAGACTAAGTAATTAAATAAATCAATTAGTTGATATAATTAGAAGAATAATTATTAATAAATAATAAATAAAAAGGGACAATAGGGAGTCAAGAGTCAGGAAATATAATATATAGGAGAAAGTGAAGGAAAGAGGAGAAAAAAGGGAAATCCAAGTAGGTGTTTTGTTCTGGTATAGACTCTCTACAATCTTCCACAATCTGGAGGTGTGGGTGGTCTTCCTGCAGAATTATGACCATAACTGAGGCTGAGCTCCACCTTTTGATGAAAATGTCAGTTTGGAGTCTCAAAGATTATGTGATCTTTTCCATCTTATATATTTCCCATTCTTTTTTAGCCCATATATCGTACATTGGGGGGTTTGGTTTTAGCCATTTGATTGTGATGCATTTAATGGATGCAGTCAACATGAAGTAAATATACCCTAATTTAATTCACTGTTTTTTACTGTAATTACTGTTTTTTAAATTGTTTATTGTCAAACCAGCTGCTGTAATAAAACCTCTGGGTTTTATGAAGGCAACAAGATGATAGCATTATATGCTGCCGTAAGTGCTTCATCATTAAAGAAATTGATGCCTAACTTTATGAATATTTAGCTGAAATTTGCTCTAACAGCACAGCTCACTCTTTGTGATAAACCTGACCTATTGGCTCAAAACTTCGGCTGAGGTGAGAAGATCAGTGAGATCTTCACTTAGATGAATATTATCAAATAATAAAACCAATAAAAACTAGGGCTGAACAATTAATTGCAAATTAGATTAAATCGCAATACGGCTTGTTGCAATTTTCAAATCGCAGAAGGTTCAAAAATTTTAACCCAAAATGTGTTGAAAGTTTTGGCATTGTGATGTAGTTTTTTTGCAATTTCATGCCTTTTTTTTGCCTCTTTTTTCCCACATTTTTACCTTTTTTTCAAACCCGTTTTTACAACTTTATGCCTATTTTGACCCCCTTCCATCTTTTTTTGGCCACTGTCAGAACTGGCCACCTTTTTTGGAATATTTACATGTTTTTTTAAATCTAATTTCAAATTTAAAGCTTGGGTCTACAATTTGAAACCGCAGCCTGCCCCCCCTTCCCTCACCTCTCCCCTCCGTGTTCCAAGATCCTGCCCCCAGCTCGTGTCGCCTCATATACCAACAAGCCCCCTCCGACAGAGCTACGAGCGACTAGCACAATATATCAGCAGCAAACTCAATCAAAAACAGCTCAGCTCAACTGAAAGTATCAAACACGACAGACATCCTCCTTGTAACACACAGCAGTAGCCATTTCAATTGGACTGGCGGCAATGCGGGTCTGGCGCCGCCAGAGTGGAGCCGAGTGTGGGGGAGGATTTATCTTTCTCAGCCTGTCCTCCCCAGCTCAGCTTACAGTGCAAACGATTAGCGGCTAACAGGCTAACCCGCTCCCCTACAAGTTATTAGCCCATGCAGGCACAAACTAACCAGAGTTATTCAGCAGACATCTCCCACTGTAGTAAACAAAGCCATTACCTGATCAACCAGGGGCAAAACGGTCGATGCTGAAGGTCTGACGGCCGGCTGAGGCTATTCGTTAGCCGTTAGCCGTTAGCCGTTAGCCCGCTAACAGGCCTCAACCAGCTGGGCAGAGCTCCGCTGGGCCTCAAGGAGAGGGAGGTGGCTTCGGTCTCGGCGCTAGGCTTTTCTGGCTCCATGATAGTTCAGTAGCTAACGCTGCTAGCTGCTCACCGGAGGTAGAGGGGAGGAGGCGGGACCATGGGCATGACGCTGCGTAGCGAGGGAGACGAGGATTGGATGGACTCACGGACCAACTCACGGACCAATTAATAGTCGCAGGTTCTTAGGTTTGATTGGTCAGCTAGTATGCAGCTTTTCAGCGGATATACTGAATGGATTTTTGTCGTTCTTTTTGGTCTTTATACTGTGTAGATAGGACCATAGGACCATAACAGCCTTATAAACGGTGTTATTAATATGTACAAAGCTTCCAAATCGTAAACCATAGCTTTAATTCCCAATTTTGCTGCCATGATCAATTTTCCTAAGCCACTTTTGGATTTTTTTTTTGCAATTTCATATCTATTTTGCACCTGTTCATTAACCTTTTTCTGCTTTCATACCATTTTTACCCAGTTTTTACAATTTCATACCTAGTTTGCTTCTGTTCTTCACTTCTCCACTTTTTCTCAAATCTTAGATTATTTTAATGTCACATTGGTTTTACTTTAAAAAGATCTACTGCTTATGTTTCTTAAGAATACATAAGATGAGGGGGTGCTGGTTTGGCGTAGTGGTTAGCACCCCATGAACTTGCTTCTGTCGGTCCAGGTTCGAATCCTGCCTGTGACCAGTTTGCAGAGTGTCTTCCCCTACTGTCTCACCCCCTTTCACAAACCTATCCACTGTCTCTCCCCTATCAATAAAGGCACAAAATGCCCAAAAATATACATGTTAAAAAAAAAAAAAAGAATACATAAGATGAGGATCATTAAAACAATTGCAGAGTAAATCGTAATATTGGAGGAAAAAATCGCAATTGGATTACTTCTCAAATCATTCAGCCCTAATAAAAACGAACTGTAGGGTATTTTTTGACCATGTAAACGTGCTGGATGTGTTCTGTTTTTTTAAATCTTACTCTGTTTCACTCTAATAGCCGGGTTGTTATACAAATTTCTACTAATGTTGTTTTTGTGTGCAGCCCCACTCGCCCCCTTGAGAGCAGCAGTGACGCCATGTTGTTGACCCCTCCAGCACCCGAGTCCTCAAAGAGGTAAACCTGAAGAGGAGAAAAACTTTTCAGTGTCTGTGATGATTTGTTTTGTAGAGGTTGTTGATATTTAAGCACTGGTTAATTAACGCCTTGCTTCTTATGTCTCTTTGGCTCTGAAATATGTCACCCTAAACTTGAGTTTCAGACGCAGCAGTTACAAACAGCAGGATTTTCTGAACTAGAAATCAAATTAACAAGTTGACATTGGCAGTGATATACAGAGTAATGAGTGTTATTGGTGCATTAGTGACTCACTTGTGTTCTGAATGAATAAAGTATTCCTGGCTGACGCGTCTTAAATCTCTGTTATAGTTTGGCAGCTGCTCAGCGTATGAATGAGGAACACGCTCTGATCGCCGCATATGTGAATCGGCTCCAAAGCAGTCCAAGGTGAGAGAAAAAGTGCTGTGGGTCAATGCTCTCATGTCTGCTTCGGTCATATTTTATTTTTGATAGAAGCAGTTACTACTATTAAAAAGTACGGTTGTAAAATTAGAAAATGGGTGTACAAAGATATCTACACATGAGAAATTATTTGAGCCAGAAAGGTGAACTCCCAGATTGAACAACAGCAGAGTCTGAGTCCCACAAAATTCTGAAGGCAACCAGGGAGTCAATACCACATAAACCCATATCTAAATTATCCGATGTTCAGATAAACATACTCTCTATAATGTGGAAAAAATGTAATAAACTTATCAATGAAAGCGTGGGGAGAAATTTGGAGCCTCTAGTGGTCCTCAACCAGTTTAATGATTAAGAGGGAACATTGCTGGAAAAGTTTTTTTTGTTTGTTTTAACTTCTTTATTAAAGAGTGCAAATTTAAAAATAAAATACATTCTAATCTACTTAACATTGCGAAATACATAAATGATCCAACAAAGTAAAGAAGATAGAAGAAAAAAAAAGAACACGGTATTCCCACTTCTAACTGCTTTCTTTATTATTTTTTCCAGTCATCCCCCCCCACCCATGAACCATGTAAGAGCCACACTTTTAAAAAGAAATAAATAAGTAAAATAAAATGGTTTAAAATAAATGAAATAAATAACATACAAAAGACAAAATTAAATAAACAAATAGGGGAAAATAAGAATAAAAAAATGGAGAGGGAGTAATAAAAAAGTGTTCCTTTTTTGACCAGTCTGTCGGTAAAGTCTGAAGGGAGTTGAAATATGTCTGGACAGGTTGCCATTTTTCAAAAAACATCTCTGAATTGCCCTTCAGCTCCTCCTTCATCTTCTCCAGCTTCAGGAAAAACATTACATCCTGAAGCCTCCAGTGCAATGAGAGTCTTCGTCTTGCTAACAGTGACGTAAAAGCTAGAACTGTCAGCTGATGAGAAATAAATGGAAAAATAGTTTAAGATGTTTTAAGAGTCTACTCCAAGAAAAATATAAAAAATATGAACTTAAGACCAATGAGGACTCATTTCTTAAAATCTGGAATCCTGTCCTGAATTACTTGCCTTCCGATCTTAAACAAACACTTTTGAAAGGTCAATATCCTTCAGAGTGGAAGCAATTGAGGCCGTTAAACACTTAAAAGATGAAATATCTGTAAGATTTCAATACAAGATGCTTAACTTACAGACAGAAGAAAACCAACCACTGTTTTGTATTTTTTTTTGCATTTTATTTTTTAATTTAGTTATTTGTTAATTGTACATTTTGTATTACAATTTAACCAAAAGGTGTATTTTTCTTTTTTCATTTCTTTTATTTTTCTCCCCACCTTAGTTCAAGATCTGCTGTATGAAGGTATACTTTGATATTATTAGGATTATAATTTATTTATTTTTATTTGATTATATTTCATACACATATGTATGTTTCGATGGAGGACATTGCTTGTATCCATGCCTGTAATTTCTATGCTTATTACTCTAACCATTTTTTTATATTCATACTTCTGTGAACCTTGTGTTCTGTTCTGTTCTTTTGTGTTTTGAAAAATGAAATAAAAAAAGTTTGAAAAAAAAGAAAAAATGAACATATCCTGCTGGAGATGATGTGGCTCGAGAGAGAATACACTTTCATGTATTTTGGGGAAGCCCCAGGTTAACATCATGCTAAAGGGCAACGCATAAAACACTGAAGGCTGTGTTTAAAATCCATCGACTGCTGAACTTTTAGACTCTGTGAATGAGTCAAAGGAAGGACGTAAAGTTTGTTACAAGCTGTTTTAGCAGCTAGTAAAAAGTCAATCACCAAGAAGTGGTTGAGTCCATCAGCGCCTTTACTGAAAAAGTTGGTTAGAATAATTCTTGAGATGTACAAAACAGAAAAGCTTGTGCTCCCTAACAATTCTAAAAGTTAAATTCAAACAAATTTGGGTAAAATGGATTTCATTTTATTATCCTGAAACATGCAGACCTGACTTTGATCACTGCTGGGCTATTATGTAAGCTGTCTTGGTGAACTTGTTATTTATTAATTTAACAAAAGAGGGGGAACGGATGTTGTTAAATAAGGTTGAAAGTGATTGTATTTTTTGTGCAACATTTTCTTAATAAAAAGTTAAATTCTATTTTTGTTTTGTTTGTGGTTTTGCTAAAACTGTTTCATAAAGGATTGTTATTATATATATGTCATTTATTTATTTCATTATTGCTGGAGTGGGTCAGCAGGAAATGCACAACATCTCTTTATGCCCTTTTTTCTACCAGAACCCCTTTTTTATTTTATGAGCTGGTAAATCTCAAAACATTAAGTCAGGTCTGATTGACATGGCCTGGTCTAAGAGGAAGGATGATTATTACCCAAGAGAATGTTTCCATGTCCTTCTGTCATAACAAGCCTTACTTCCAATAGCTCCTTTTATTTATTTAGTTACCTGTTAATATTTATTTAGTTTTTATTATTTGATTTTTAAATTTTTTATCTCTTTATCTTTTACTCATCGCTCACTCCCTGTGATTTATTTACCCTTTTTCCCTCTCTTTATTGTATGCTTTGTATAAAAGGTTAAAAAAAAAAAAAAACTTAAAAAAAAAACTGTCATCAGCGTCAAAGCAGTCGGTGTTAAGACAAGTGGTTGCTTTATGTGTTGCTACTTGGGTTATTTGGGTTTAGCTTGTTTAGCTACAGCTTTTTTGTACATGTACAAAACCTTGCATTTCCTTGTTTGCCAAATATTCTGACTTCAGCGCTGTAAATATCTGACAATGGAGAAAAGTGTCTCCTGTGCTGGGAAGAGTCATTAAAACTCTGCTGATTCTTCTACTTTGTTTGTGTTTGCACTTGCTGTAGCAGTGTGGACAGTCCCAGCAGGCAGGATGAGGAGCACAAGCTGATCGCTCGATACACCTCCAGACTGGCAGAGACGGACAGCACAGGGGTGAGAGGGCAACACCAGCACAGCTCTGTGGCTTCGGCCTCATTATAGAGCTCCTCTTAATTTAAATCTCTTTATCTCTTTGTGTTTTCTCAGGTGATTCCCAACAGGAGCATAAACTTTGATGTGAACAAGCAGAAGAGGGAGCTCATCGCTCAGCTGGAGAGCAAGAACAGGTAGACATGTGGAAACATGAATCTATTACTTATTCTGATCATGTGCTTTGAGTCCTGCATTTGCTCTGACAGTAAAAGTTTATTTATTTCTGTATGTAGTGTTTTACCTTTTACTGTGTGCCAACGCTTCTCATGTCCTCAAATACCCTTGATCACAAGTAAGCAGCGGAATACATGGATGAGAACATGATGGACTAGCCAGATGAAATAGATGGACTATTGGGATAATCAATTAATTAAAGGTGCAGTGTGTAGAAATTGGCATTTTAGTGACATCTTGCATTCAGATTTTGGTATATGTGTATGTAGGTATGCATGTAAAGTATATACAGTTCCTCTTTTGGAAGTATGACTAATTCTTCGTATTATTTTCTTTGTATTTCTTGCTACTATTTCCCCCTCTGTACATGAATATATCTGTATATGTATGGATGCGTGCATGTACTTGTGTTAATATATGACTGTATTCATCTGCACTTATGTATACAAAGAGGACTATTTTCTTTTTTTATATTTCTGTTGTCTCTCTTTCTGTACTTTCCAGTGACAGCAATACCTGTGCACTGATGGATGTCTAACTTCAGACATTTATTTTGATTTTGCATTATGTATATCCCTTTCTTTATTCAGTGCAGGATATTATCTGCAATAAAATATACAGGGGAAAAAAGGAAACATTCTAAATACTTTTTCAGCAACTTGGTGTACGTGCAGTAAACACTAAAAATGTTGCTGTCTATATGTATGTGTGTCATATGTCTTCTATTTTAGAGAATAGAAAAATAAAGAATAGTGTTGAATAGACTTTTATTCATCCCACATGGGGATGCAAAAAAAAAAAACTTGAAGCAGAACCACAGTGATCACAGATTGAGCTCTGCCAGTGTTCGCACTCTACTCCTCATCACTAGATGATTTTAGAGCAGGTGCAGCACCATCCATCTCCAAACTTAACCATCCATGGGCATTACCCGTGTAGGAACAAAGAAAGTGTGGAAGTTAAGACTATTAAAGAGAAATGTGACCTGATGTCATGTTTGATATAAGCAGTTTGTGTTATCATACTTGAACAATTTAGAGTTTTAGCCCCTCCCAAAAATGTTGTGGTTGTTGATCACCATTTGTTCTCTTTTCTCAGGAATTCAAAGGTATTAAATTAGATTTTATAACATGTGAAGGAACCCTGTAGTATAAGTTTTCTTGCAATTTTGATAATAGAAAAACAAAATCATGCAATATTGTGTGTAGATATCTTTTTATTTTGCTGCTGCAGACTTAAAACAAGCATTAAGTATGTTTGTTTATCATCATATCATGGTTTACAGTTTTGACAGTGACACTTTTGCATTCATGCCCCATCTTCCCACAGCCTGTTCACTCATGTAACCCTCCTCTGCCGTGACTGACCAGCGTGTTTTTCATTTCCCAGAGAGATCTTGGCGGAGATCAAACGTCTCCGTGCACAGCATGATGCAGCGTGTCAGGCCAGCCCGGAGAAGGGCAGCACCAACCCCACTCTGCTGGCCGAGCTCCGTCTGCTCAGGTAAACTCACACCAACCGCCCAAGAGCTGTGGAGTCCAGCCCCCTGCTGCTCACATACATACATGTTTTATTTATGTTTCTGTGTATTCATATATATGTTCACCCATATTCAAACCAGAGCCCACAGATACTCTGCCCAAACATGATTTTCAAACCGGAGTTCTCCATCCACCACGACTTTGTCTGCTTTACTGTGAGCCACGGCGTCAGATTTGGCGGGAAATCTGCTGTGTTGCTTTGCTGCACAGAGGGAGAGTGCTTCAGGGCAGATGGTGATGACAGATGGTGGAATTTTGTGTAAAGCCAATGCAAAAATTCACTTCCAACATATTTATGCTTTTCAGTAAAAACACAAAAACTCAGGGGGACAGAAGGGAGACTAAAAACAAATCTGCTGGTGAGAGTGTTGCAGTAATCGCTGCTGAAGATTTCTAGTGACTCTTAAGAGCCCAAGTGATTTTTTTGCTAAGCATATTCTTTATAATATTCTAAAACGCCACCTGCCACTTGAGAATGTGGGGTTTACATGAAGAGCTAAATGTGGCATGAAAAAATAATGGATCTAATCTGGCCTAAATGATGGTGCTTGAAATAATAAAACTTCTGAAACAGAGAAGCTTTAAGTTCAATAGATTGAAATGTCAGGGCTGGGCAATAAAAACCAAATTTTCAGCTTCAGCTTCATTATCATCCTGAAAGGAAATTAGGTTCACAATCATAAACTTGAAATAAAATCATAAATACCTCTAATTAATTCCTAAATTGTTGTTTCTTTGCCAAATTTACATCAGTCGAATGCTACACAGGCACTTTTTTAAGAGGCAAAATGAAGCCATGAACATAAGAAATAACACAAGAAATAAAGACGTGTCTTAAGTCACACAAAATACATAAAACAACATTTTCACCAGTGTTGGTAATAATGGCGTTAGAGTGTAACGGCGTTACTAACGGCGTTATTTTTTTCAGTAACGGGTAATCTAATCAATTACTTTTTCATGCGTTACCGTTACACCGTTACCATTACTAACAGGGAAATGTGGCGCGTTACTTTGCACCGATGTTAAACAGCTGTTATCCGACCTGCCTCACCCTCAAATCCCACAGCACACGGAAGCGCCGCACCACAGTCTTGCCCTGACAGACAAAACCCACTGAAAGGGCGCACCGAGCAGCGCCGCAGCTGCAGCTCCGTATGGGGCAGGGCTGATCCCCGGAGAGCTCTCATGATGAGCACAGCGATGTCACACGCTCATAAAACATGTTATACGCTAAGAAAAGAAATAAACAACACCTCACTTCCCTTCTCTAAGGTCCCTTTGCTGGTCCCAACCTCACAGCTTCGTGATTTATTTAACTTCTACCCGCCTATATCCGTGTATAAAAGTGAAAAGTGACAGTGAATTTACGAGGTTTGGATGCGGCCGCGCAGAAAATAGATCTGAAACGAATCTTGGCGCGCGCTGGCTCTCACTAACGCAGCGCTGCATTGGTGAAGCTTACTGCGGAGCACTTCGCTCCCATTCTAGTCTATCAGGCAAATTCTCCTGCACGTGCTGTTGGAGAACTGATGATGTCATAGCTGCTGCAGCAGGTAACAACAAGGAAGGACACAGAGACAGAGACACACAACTCAAGCAGCAAAAAGCTTTTTTTTAAAAAGTAACGCATCAATTACTTCACCTGGTAACTAATTACATTTATGAAGGAGTAATTCCGTTAGTAATTCTGTTACTTTTTTGGGAAAGTAACAAGTAACTATAACTAATTTTTTTTTTTTTTTGACTTTTTTTTACTGTCTCAATATGTTTCTATGTAAATGGGACTGCGGATGGAAATTAGCATCAAGCTACAATCCGGCACGTTTACATGTTTCTGCATGTTCATTAATGTGCACTGTCCCATTCGAATAAAAAAATAAATTAAATTAATTAAATTAAGTAATGTGCCCAACACTGATTTTCACGTTAAATCCAGAAATTAGAATTGTTACCATGTGGCTCACAAAAATTTTACTCTCAATAATTTTTACTGTAATAAAGTTTCTAGCGTTGTTTTTCCACTGAGCATCATCACATATAAAATATCATAGGGATACGCAGTATTTTATTTTTGCAGAGATCCAATCTGCAGATATTTCTGAACTCCTTATGCTCATGACTGATACAGATGTCTTTTGTCAAGACCACAAAGCTTTCACGTAACTAAACCTGATCTGGTCCAAGCACTTTGAGTTACACATGTTGTAGGAAAAGTGCTCTATAAATAAAGTTTGATTGATTGATTAATTGATCGTGGTGGGGTGTAAGAATCAAGTTCATAGCAAGAAAAGCAACATTTTATTTAGAATATCTGCCAATACCAATAATCGTATTTAAAGACAATTATCTGCCTATACTGATATTGTTCTGATAACACTGTGCATCCCAATGATACTGGTATAGATAATAGTATTTTGGCCAGTATCTTATTTAAAAAACTTATTAGTCAGACTTAATTTATATAAAACATGTTATACAAATTTTAATTGCAGTTCAAAGTTCTTCATATGGAGGGAGAAAAATGATTGAGAAAAGGTGAACATGTAACAATAATGATAATGATAATAATAGTAACAATAGTAATAGATTTTATTATAACTAATTAGCAATAAATGCTTGGCAGAGGTCTATCTGCAAAGCAGTGTTACAGTGTAGATGCAATGATAGTAGTCAAGAGGGATTTGAAGACTAATGCACACCAGAATAGCTAAAAATCAACATGACTGATAAAACATAAATGAAAAGACGAAGCAACAAACTAAATATATTGACTTAACTGAAAACCTTGGTATATTGCCCAACTCGTGGTACATTTTCATATAATATTACATTTTTTAATTCTTAAAGCTAACACTGTTGAGGAAGAACCTCCTACACCAATCTCTTAAATAGTGTTTTCCCAGCTCTTACCCACAGGGGGGCGCCATATTCAAGATTTAGTTCAGAATAACACATTGAGGCTTTAATCACATTTTGCCCTCAAGAAATCTCTGGTAATGTTGACTATGACAGGAACCTGGGGCAGTTCAATGTCACTTTATTTGGAAAGTCACATTTTAAGCAAAAGAAAATTTGCTTTAAGACTTTAACAATAGAACTCAAGTAAACACGAGGCCAACATAAAAACATCAAGTCTTAAAAGGCTGAAAGTAAAATAAAATGGCAGGTCAGAAGAAGAGGATAAAACCATAACAGCAAAGCTAAAAGCCAGGGAATTAACTTGAGTTTGAAAGGAATGAAAAACAGGCAGTATGAGGGACAACTAAATGTGTGGAGGACACCAGTCCAGCAAATAAAATACTTAGTCACCCCTGAACTTCAGCTTTGACCACAGGACACCCAGAAGCAACTGTTGAATGTGTGTGTGTGTCCCAGTGAAAGGTTGTGCTTGAGATAGAATGAGCCAGTCTGTTCAGGGATTCATGTTTGTTTCACAGTCAACCTTAAAACACACAGGGAGCCTTTGCAAGAAGTTGGAGAAATGTGCTCAAATTTACAATTTTCACCTAAAAAAAGAGCTTTTGAGTTCTAGCAATTTGCAAACAATTCATAGAGACATGACTGGTATTAAATAGAATGCAGAGCAAAATAGGGTATGTAGTAATGTATGTGTATTTAATACTGATTCAGCCTAACGACAAACATTAACCTGTCTCATACTTAAAGGATAAGTTCATTTCCTGCAATTTTCACATTGTTTATAGAATGAAGTAGAACAATATACTCACCCAGAAGGCTTTCCTGATGCAAACAGTGCTTCGAGAGATATTTAGATCCAAAATCGAGCGGCGGACATCTGTGTAATGGTAGCACATAGGGCATGTATAGCGCCGCTCCTAAAACTGCATTAATCGTCCAAAAACTCATTAGTTTCACCAATATTCCATTATGGTCCGTTCACGCTACTCCTCCACGACAGTCTGTGTCGCTCCAGACATGTTGTGTGACTGTACTGACCTCTGAACTGAAGAAGAAGAGCGCTTGCTCCGCACATGCGCAGTACGGCTCATTGTTTCAGGGGAAGACAGCCGGCTACACAACGACTTTCTTCTTCCAGTTTTGTGCAAAATGGACGAATATCTATGGGATGAAGATGTTGTGGAGGAGAACTTTGAATATGATGGGTGTCCTTACAGTTTCGAGCCAGAGTTTACAGATGAGGAGCTCATTGAAAGGAGGACGCGGAGGCAGCTCTCCAGAGAGTACTGTGCATGCGCGGAGGCAAACATTCTTCTTCTTCAGTTCAGAGGTCGGCACAGTCACACAACATGTCTGGAGTAACACAGACTGTCGTGAAGGAGTAGCCCGAACGGACCATGATGAAATATTGGTGAAACTAATGAGTTTTTGGACGATTAATGCAGTTTTAGGAGCGGCGCTGTATGCCCTATGTGCTACCATTATACGGATGTCCGCCACTTGATTTTGGATCTAAATATATCCTGAAGCACTGTTTGAATCAGGAAAGCCTTCTGGGTGAGTATATTGTTCTACTTCATTCTATAAACAATGTGAAAGCTGCAGGAACCGAACTTATCCTTTAAGAGGACCTACACTTCAATTAATGGAAACTTGTTGAGTGTATAGTGCTTCATTTCCCTGGTATTCATCTGTGTGAATTAAAGATATCAGTAATATGATGACAGGAAAGGTACGGAAGATGTGGTTAATTTGAAGGAGGCTATTGTCTTTGTGATAGTGCTATTTTCTCATGTTTTAGGGGAAAAAAATCACACAATTTTGGATTTTTTGGTGTAATAGTTGTAATAGGAGGTTTTTCACAAGTCTTCAGCATTAAAAGGACTTGAGGAAAAGATTAGAGTAAAGGAGAGATGTGTTTATTTGTCTTCTTTTGCAGCATACATCCTAGCAGTGTGACCCACAGGAGCAGAAGTTTTCTTTTTCTTGCACTGATACATGAATCTCCTCCCTGCACAAACACAAAGTCTCCATCTTGTTCAGTTGCTCCGTACTGTCGACTCAGATGGCAGTAAGCCTAAACTAACTCACAGTTGCTTTCTCCAAACATCTTCATCTTTATGATGTCCTTGCTTCTGCTCTTCTTTTAATGATTTTGGGTTTGTGGTAACCAGAGAATAGAGAATATAAAACATTGCTGATTTTAAATCTCCAGTAAAGTACCTGAGATAATGCAGATTAAGTGTTCTCTGTAACTTTCTGTCACTCGAGCTGTTGGAAGCTTTACTTTTGGATCATAATGACTCAAATCTGAACTCACTGTGTGACTCAGTCTCTTGTTCTGTTTGTTTATTTAATCCTACTGTGAAGGCGAGCCATGCAAAAAAAGATAAAGTTCCTTTATGTCCAATCCAGACCCAAAACAGCTCAGAAAAAGGACTTCCTCTATGTTTTGTCTCTTTGCTCTGCTGTTAGCAATACATACTGTAATCTCACTGTCGTACCTGGAAGCTTTTATGGCATTTATGATGAACCCCCTGCTGAATTTGCCATCTGAAGAACATTACGTGCTTGTTTTCAGGGCTTTTGTGTTTGGCTCTTTTTAGATGAGTCTCCTGTAACAGTTAATTATAACTGAAATAATATCCCCTGGGCTTCCCTTTCAGCTCTGAAACAAACAAGAAAGATGGCAAGTTATTGTGACCATGTCTCCTCTCAGCTTTGATCTACATCCCCTGTTCTTACATTCGATGGTTGTTTGGTGGCAATGCTCTCACCTGGCTTCTCTCAAATCCTTCAAGGAAACACCAGCCTCTTATTTTGCCAGAGGGCTTATGTTTTGGCACATTCCTGACGGCGTATCATCTGCTTATGAACCTCTCAGTTATGGTACAAACCCATGTAGCCAGGGCTGAAGCGTGCCACTATCATGCCAGATATTTTGTTCCTGCTGATGGGGATCATAACTGTTTATGTGGCTTTTGTAGAAATGAATGAACTAAATCAAATTTTGGACTGTAGGAGAGGTCAGTCAGTTCGTTCTTCGGCATCTCAGATGTTTTAGCTTCTGTCCTTTTGGTGTTAAAGGTTTGAAGAAAATAAAAACACCTCCATATGTTTTTGTCCTGATGTGAAATGTGCGTTACATGGTATTGTATCATGTCATGTCATATCATACCAGGGTTAGTACGAGGACTTTAAATCCTTGAAAGGGCTGGAATGTTAATGTTGTGTCTTTAAGATTTGGAAAGTGCTTTTTTTTGAGACAGGGTGCTTAACCCTTTAAAGCCCAAGACCATAGATTATAGCCGGGAAATTCTAATTTTTGAGAGTTGAAATGTTTGTTTCACTTTCTGCTAAAATACTAAAAATATAAAAATGTCCATAAAATTCAACATATAGATTTTTCGTATCTCATTTGATACATTAGGTGTTTTTGGCAACTGATAATCCATTTGAGGACATTTTTATCATTTATCTGATTGTATTCAGATGTTTTTTTTTTTAATTTGTTGATCATATTAAGTAGATAGAGGTATTATAAAAGTATGTATCAAATATGATACAATTGGCTTTATAGGGTTAAAAGTGTTTAATATTTAACATATGGTATCATATCAGCCATATCATATCATGTAATGCATCTTTCTTGTCTTGTTAATATGAAAATGAATCACATCATGTTTTATATCATATGGTATTGTTCCTGTATTGATTATATGTAGAGATTCTGTCAGATCATCCCATAGGATCACACTGTTATTTCCGACTCCTTGAATTTACAGTGCTCGTCCTTTTGACCAAAAAACCTGTCCAGTTTAATTTTAACTCTTGTCGGGGTGACGCAGGGATGTAACCCTAGCCCAGGCCTTTTTTAATTTTATGCTAATGAATTTGCTAACCACTTAGACAGACCTCCATCACCTGGCGTGTGCCTAAATGAGACAGAAAGTAAGGTTGTCTCTGTGCTAGGGGTGTGCAATATGACGATATAAAATCGTGAAGGATTATAACGTGTGGATGATCTCATAAAGCAGAAAGATCGTCAGATCGTCTGTGTGGGTGCAGAGACTTTGACGCTCACCCGCCTAACCAATCGTAGCAAATTACGCGCAGTGCATGGTGGGATCTCCTGTTTGGTTATGTAGCGTGAAGCCATGGCAGAAAGATAAAAGAGATAAAAGCTTGAAGATGTCTGAACAAAAATCTGTTCTAAAGCAGCTGTATTATTCACTCAGATTATAGACATTGCAGTAAGATGACATTTGTTTTAAACTGTTGCACTTTAAGAGATAATGTTGATATTGTTTTTCATTACCTTTTATGTTTACATTTATTGCACATTTTTATAAAAACTGCACTATTTAAATTAAAACCTGTTCAGAAAGTTTATTTGGCTTAAATTGTCTATTTTTCTTTTAGGATTTTACATGTTTTATATGTTAAACATAGTGAAAAAATGGTCAAACATGCAAATTAGTCTAGAAAAATCAAAGTAAAAAAGAATCGTGATAAAATCGTGATCGTGATTTTATTTTTAAAAAATCGTGATATGATATTTTTGCCATATCGCCCACCCCTACTCTGTGCTGACAAGGTGGTGTTGTATTCTCCAAATAAGGTCTTTACCAGTTCAGCCCTGTGTCCTGAATGTAAACCCAGAAAAAAAACAGAATAATGTTTTTTCAGAAACCACCTAGGAGAATAAAAACATGCAGACATTTTTATCTGGACAACTCTAAACAAAAACACACAAATGATCTTGGCCTGAACAGCAGCTGCCGAAGAACCTTCAACAGAGCTGTGAAAGAGCTAAGAGATCAAGCAAGAAGGATTTTTTTTAATTAGTCTTGAATTTGATGTTTCAGTCTAGTTGGAAAGTTTTCAGTTTGTATGAGAAACAGTTTTTCTGTATGGCAGTGAAACCTGAGGACTAAAATTGAACAAGACTTTGGCATTGAATCCTTTCACACCAAGCTTTTAAAGAACTTTTTATGAGCCCAAAGAAAGACCCCAAACACATGTACAGCAGATCAATTTTCCCTCATATTCAAACTTAAGAGCTGAAACCAGAAAAATATCTCCTCAATAAGCTGTCCCAAAGTCACGTTCTGCCCTGGAGAGGACCAGGACCACAACAACTACAGTCTGAGCCTCGTACATCATCAGTCCCTCTCTTAAAGAGACTCAAAATTCTTACCATTTATGACATTAATATCTTTCAAATATGTGTTTCTATTTACAAGATATTCAAGTGAGGGAAATATTCCTGAACAGTTCAAGATGTATTTTAAAGAAAATTCACAGGTTCATTCTTACTCTGCCCGTCATTCTTCTGATCTTCATCCTCCTAAAATTCTTACTTGCAGAGGCCAATTTTCATTTCAATATAGAGGTAGCAAATTAAAGAATAACTTTTCTTACCTGTTGAAGAAATGTTCCTCAACAAACTGTTATAAAAATGAATAAGATATTACTGTTTTGAAATAGTTTCTCTCTTTCATGTTAGTTATGTGCACATTTTTTTATTATTTTTTTTGTTTTAATTTATGGTCATCATTATCTCTGGAGTTATTGGCAATACGATCCCTTATAGAACATGCGCACGATCATTCAGACCACTCCTGTTTTTTATTTGATCTTTTAATTTTTTCTTCTTTTTTTAATTGTGATGGTATGTATTTTGTTATTAGTTTGTCATAACTTCTGAGTAACTTGTTTTTGTTAGATTACTTTTTTTCTCTTTTTTTGCATGTTCTATGTGCATATAATATTGTGTAACTTTAATATACTTTAGGTGGAGGCTTCAAATAAGCCATTTGGGCTTTTTGCCTCTTCCTGTGCCTCATATAATTTGTTATCTTTGACTTTCGTGTATTTCATAATTGTGCAAAATAAATAAAATTAAATTAAAAAAAAGAAATAACTATCCGATTCAACCAAACATGACTCAGGACCCTAACAAGTGACAAATTAGACCTAGTTTATGTGAAATACTGGGAGGAAGCAACTCAAAACAAAGTAAATTAAGTCCAGAGAAGATGGACTGACAGATTACCTGAGCTGTAAAAGATCCTTCAGAAGAACAAACCTAATGAGGCACAAACTTGGTAATTAAAAACAAACAGACAAAAAGAGCTGGCTCCCAGAGAGGGAAGACTGTTCCTACTGTGACATCCAACAGGTGGAGACAGAGATCCACTTCAGGAAATCGCATACCTACTGGGAGAAATGCAAAACTGTTAGATTTATGTGGCCAAACATATCAAGAGTGTGTTTGCATTTTTTAATGATCAGATTTTTTGTCATATATTTAATCAGGAAGCTTTTAACTCTGTTTTTTGAGCCATTGCTATCATAATACTGCTAATTGCATGATTGTTATTAGAATTTTTCCTTTAATTGTAAATGTTTTTATTGTTGTTTCAATGGAACGCTCTGGCAGTCACGTCCCATATTCAACCATTAAAGCTCTTTGAGTAGTGAATGATGAAATTATCATCCGCCCTCACTGACTCCTTCGGTTCTCTAATTGCTGCCTCCACACTCTGTGATGTAACTTTAATGGAGGCCGGTCGCTCTGCGTTTCAGGCAACGGAAAGATGAGCTGGAGCAGAGGATGTCGTCCCTGCAAGAGAGCAGGAGGGAGCTGATGGTGCAGCTGGAGGGACTGATGAAGCTGCTCAAGGTGACACACACTCATAAACCACCCGTCGTTTCCCTCGTGATGTGCCGTCACACACGAGAGGGCAAAGTTTCCGTTTTTCTTCTCCCCTCTCTGTCTTTGCAGTAACAAGCCCCAGTTTCCCCTCTGTTGTTCCTTCCTAATAATTTCATCTTTTAGCCCTGACTGTCTCTGACCTCTTTCTTTTCCCGTCCTTTTCTGTCCCTCTTTCCTTCTGACTGCCCGCGTTTGTGGCCGTGTAGGATGAGGAGCAGCGACAGGCAGTAAGTTCACCTCCCTCATGTTTGACTCACGCTGGTGTGGATGTGGGAGTTTGTGCTGATGTCATGCACAAAAGTCAAAGTCAGTCAGCTTTAAAGGGAATCAGGAAACTGCTTTTTTCCAGAAGGACTTAAATAACAGCTCATTTTCACGGATAGTTGGGAGAACTTTTATTACCTGCTGGAACTGATGTCAGACACACCAAATGAGATGTTAGATGTTTTTGTATGGCTAAAATGATGAAAATAATTTGTAACAGCAGTCATAAATCCTTTTTTCAGGCGCAGGCAGCTGGCTCTTCTCACGCCTCTCCTTCCCGACCTAGCCCGTCAGCCGTCCGCTCAGTAGGCGCTGCATCGCCCCCAGTTCACATGTACGCTCCTCAGGACTCACTCGCTGGGGTGGGGGGTGACGTACAAGAAGCGTTTGCTCAAGGTAACATCCCACTGTTCCTTTTCCTGCTTACGTCTTAAACCACAGGGGAAATGTTATTGCTGTAATTTAAAGTTAATCCAACAAAGTTTACATGTTAAGCAGCTTTAATATTTTTTCTTCCATTCCATATGGTTAATATGTTATTCAATATGTTACACCTTATTCAACAATATCTCTTATGCTGACCTACTAGTGCACAGTGCTCCAAGATAAAATAATTTGCACGGTTACATACTAACATAGTGTTGCTGACTGGCCAAAAAAAAAAGAAAGTCGCCACCAGAAAACAAGATCACACACTCTAATATTTCCCTGGACCGCCTTTAGATTTGATTATAGCTCGAATTCACTGTGGCATTGTTTCAATAAGCTTCTGCAATGTCACAGGATTTGTCACAGATCACAGCACTGCCCCCACAGGCTCGGACAGTAGGCACTGGGCATGAAGGGTGCATCACTGCACCTGCCTCTCTTCTTACCCTGATGCTCCCATTACTCTGGAACAGGGTCAATCTGGACTCATCAGACCACAAGACCTTCTTCCAGTCCTCTACAGTCCAATGTTTATGTTCCCTAGTAAACTGAAGCCTTTTTTCCAAATCCTAATCTTACTGATGAGTGGTTTTCTTAAGGCTACACAGCTGTTCAGTCCCAATCCTTTGAGTTCCTTTCACATTGTGCATGTGGAAATGCTCTTACTTTAACTATTAAACACACCCCTGAGTTCTACTGTTGTTTTTCTTTGATTTGATTTGGCCAAATGTTTAAGTGATTGCCAATCACAATCATTCAGGATTTTTTCTGACAACATCTTCTCCAAGACAGTGGTTCCTCACTATCCTTCCAGTTTTTAATAATGCGTTGGACAATTCTCAACCAAATGTTAGTAGTTTCATCAATTTCCTTTGACGTTTTCTCTGCTTGATGCCAATGATTTGACTCTTCTTAAACAGACTAACATGTTTCCCACGACCACAGGATGTGTCTTTTGAAATGGTTGTTGAAGAAATGAGAAGCTCCTCATTGCATCAGCTGGGGTTAAATAACTTGCTGACAGCTGAAAGATAATCGCCTATGCAGTATTTATCCAATGAGAGGCTCGTACCTATTTGCTTAGTTAAATCCAAGTGGCGACTTTTTTTTTGGCCTCAGTTTTTCCTGAATGACACTTTATTCTATTTGTTTTTATGTTATTCAAATAATTGTAAATATTTCTACTTATTCTATTTTTTGTTTATTTATTATTTGTACAATTTATGAATCTACAACTGTTATATTATATGTTATTTGTTTTTATTGACCTTTATGCTAGCTCGTTTACCCTTGCACCCATGTACTGAATTTCCCCTCTGGAGATCAATAAAGGATTATCTTATCTTATCTTATCTCAGCTTTCTGCACTGAGGTGTCAGTTTCATGTAAACAGGATTAGGAAAAAAGTTCCAGTTATCTGTTTTCCTTGGGTATCTGCAGTAAGTACTGAGTTGAAACTTTCTCATATGACACTGGCAGAAACAGAAAAATAGAACTTAAGAGAACTTTTGTTGTCTAAAACTCTCTGCCAATGACCTACAATTTAGCATTTGCTCAGTGTGAAGTTATGTTTGAACACGCAAGAGAATCCTGCCTCCAGATTTCAGTCATTTCTTGCCTGTTTTCATGCTCTGGCTCTCTTTTAGTGAAAAAGTAAAAGGATTTAGATTTTACAGGACTATGGGTTGACTATGCAATCAAATGACAAATAACATCTTGCTGATTTTAACTTATCTTTGGTCCTTATCACCTTTTTAAAGTGTAAGTTAACTTCCACAATAACAGTATGTTTCTATAATATTGGACTTGATGAATCTCACAACCTCATGATTCAATATGTATCACAGAACAGTGGCTACAATTCTTTGTGATACACATAGTTTTTCTACTTGAATGTCTTCCTACTAAAAGTACACCACACAGCTGTCTTGTTGCATTGACATCTCTTACAACCTCAGTTTCAGGGATGCCTCTCACCACCACTTTTTGTTGCTTGGTGACTTAAAGTTGCCTTATTTCATCCTAAATAAACAGCTGCCGCAAAAATCAGCTGCTGTGGACACAGGTCCTTACTGTAAAGAATAACATCTAAAAACCTGTACACGCCATGAATGATGCAACACAATTTGCTTGCACCATAGCAGGAGGATAAGCACTCAGTGTAGGCACGCTCTAACCCCACTAGTATCTACCTACATCTTTGAAAAGTTATGCAATATTCCACACAGTGATCTCCTGCACCACGCGGCCTGTTATTGGCTCTCCAACCCCACAGCATAGACTGATGAGCAGCAAGAGCCAGAGCATTACTGGGTTATCAGGATGGGATCTCCCGTCTTAGAAGTTTCATCCAATTAGCCTTCATGACACCTTGATGCTGTCCAGTGAACTCTGATGTCCCACAGCCCACCATGCTGGTACAAATTCATACATTATCTCACCTACTCTGCCACATGTCCAAAAGAGCCTTGACAGACGAACAGTCAGGAGAGGATCTCCTAATCTTTAATAATCTTTACTGATCACTTATGGCGAAATTCAGTCCTTTACACTGTTGTTGAAACATGCTACACACACATACACACATGCACAAACGGGCCCTACAGCCAAGCTCTAATGAAAAGATGTCAGCATGATGGCTTACTGCTCCAGAAGAAGCTCTTCCAAGCAGTTTTTGAGGTTCAGTGCCTTGCTTGAGGGCATTTCAGCAGCGCCCAGGAAGTCAGTTGGCACCTCTCCAGCTTCCAAACCAACTTCCAGACGTAGTTCAGTCAGGCTCTGTACATGTAAGCTCCAGATAGTTACGGATACTACCCTCATACATAATCTAATCAGACCACTTGTCAGCAGTAGCGAGGCACAGCAGGAGCCGTTTAAATGTACAATGTTGTAAAGATGCATTTTTAACATGCATAATATGTTTAGATTAGATTGGATTGGATTAGATAGAGCTTTATGAATCCTTCTGTAAATCTCTCAGGAAAATTAGGATAGGTAGGTAGGTAGGTAGGTAGGTAGATAGATAGATAGATAGATAGATAGATAGATAGGTAGGTAGGTAGGTAGGTAGGTAGGTAGGTAGGTAGGTAGGTAGGTAGGTACGTACGTACGTACATACATACATACATACATACATACATACATACATACAGACATAGATAGATAGATAGATAGATAGATAGATAGATAGATAGATAGATAGATAGATAGATAGATAGATACATAGATACATAGATACATAGATACATAGATAGACAGGCAGGCGGACGGACGGACAGACGGACGGACGGCAGATAGATAGATGGATGGATGGATGGATAGATAGATAGATGGATAGATAGATGGATAAATAGATAGATGGATAGATAGATGGATAGATAGATAGATGGATAGATAGATAGATGGATAGATAGATAGATGGATAGATAGATGGGTAGATAGATGGATAGATAGATAGATAGATAGATAGATAGATAGATAGATAGATAGATAGATAGATAGATACATAGATAGATAGATAGATAGATAGATAGATAGATAGATAGATAGATAGATAGATACATAGATACATAGATAGATACATAGATACACAGATAGACAGACAGGCAGGCGGATGGACAGACGGACGGACGGACGGCAGATAGATGGATAGATAGATAGATGGGTAGATAGATGGATAGATAGATAGATAGATAGATAGATAGATAGATAGATAGATAGATACCTAGATAGATACCTAGATAGATAGATACCTAGATAGATAGATACCTAGATAGATATATATACATAGATACATAGATAGATATATATACATAGATACATAGATAGATATATATACATAGATAGACAGACAGACAGTTAGATAGATTTTAAAAAAGATATTTATATACAAAATGATATATATGTATGCATAAAATATAGCTACTGGCCGACTAAATTATGTAACTATGTTAACATGCAAATTTGAATGACATGATTCTAAGACTGAATTATTATTATTGTAAAATATTTTCTACTTGACATCATGTGCTGAAACAGGGATTGATTGCTTTGTTTGTATATATTCAAATGAACTGTGCCAAACAGGGATCACCTGCTTACATCAGACCAGCTCTCCCACATGATTTAGGGCTAAAAATATCCTTAAACACTAAAAATATTAGTGCAGAAATGCTCACCCATTGACTTTATGCTGCTTGTGGCACTCCCTGTTTATCCTGAAACAAAATACCCACACACCTCCAGGTGGGTTTACAAGCTTAAGTACTTGATTTTTCAAAGAGATGGGCTATGGATCAAACTTTTCAGGGTGTTTCAGGTCCAACCATAACCTCGATTCTAAAAGCACTGTAAGGCAGTATCTGTCTAAACAGTTTGTTTCATTCTGACTGACTTTACAGAATGTATTTATTAAATCAGCCACAGAGGGTTTCCAGCTTGTGTTTCATATTAGTTTCACTTCATTAGCAGTTCCTGTTGCAATGTGAAATCATTATTTTGTAATACAAACCTACTGACAAGAATAAATGGTTCAGGAAATAACTTATTTTTTTAATTATTGCTACACTGACTTAATATCACACTGAACGAGAATACAAATAATATAATTCATGTGGGAGTTATTGCCGAACAAAAAGTTAAATCAAATAAATGTTTATTCAGAATATTAAAAGAAATCATAAGGGATGGATTTACAACTTCCAGCTGCTCTCAGTATGTGTTTAATAAAATAATCAAGAAAAAATCTTAGAGGGTTCATCTCTTGATTTTTAATGTGAAATTATTTTTATTATAACAGCTAAGTAGAACACCCCCAGTCATTTTTACATTTTGATGAGTTTTAAGTGTAACAATTTATCACAATCTCATGAGTTGATTGTTGTGTATTTATTCATTGGTGAATTATCTGTTAGGGACGGATAAATATTTGCTGGCAAACTGAAAACAGTGAACCCAGTCAACTATCACAGGGTCTTTATCTCCAGTAGGAAGGTTATTTTAGCTGGAATATGTTTGTCTGTCTGTTTGTTAGCCAGATAACGGAAAAAAAACGATAGGACAGATTTTGCTGACATTTTCAGGAGATGTTGGAAATGGCCCAACTCAAACATGATTAGATTTTGGTGCCGATCCAGAAAACCACCATTAGCGAATGATTGTTTTTGCTTATTAACTATCTAACTAATAATGATACCAGTATGATTCTGAGTGCTAGGTGTGGGTGTTTAGGGTCAAGGAGTCATATTATGATGGTATCATGGAACTTTTGTAGGCTATTAAACTATTTTAGATTTAACAGCAATATGTGAGCTACTGTGGCAAACTGAGAACAGCAAACCCAGTCGAGTATCACAGAGTTTTTACCACATGCATCTTTGTTAGGAGTGATTTTGTGACAGTAAGGAGTCAAGCCAGTAGACTTAGGAGGACAGAATGAAAAAATAAAGTGCATGTTACTTGTTCATATTCAATGTGATTCTTCTGTAGTCATAGAAACAGCACGTCTGATCACCTAACTGATGAAGTCCTTTTTCAATCACAAATTTGATCAAACAAGATTTTTGCCTAGTGGTCAGACTGTCCAGTGCGTGGATACAGATTCATCAAATTGTTTTTTAACATCACATCTGCTCACATCTGTCCATTTCAGGTCCAAGAAGGAACCTGAGGAACGATCTCCTGGTAGCAGCTGACTCCATCACCAACACTGTGTCCTCGCTGGTCAAAGAGCTCCACTCTGGTAAACACAAGACACACAAGGACACACTCGCACATCTGTACGCTTTATATTCAAACCAGGTGCTTTTTTTTTTATAACTTTACTACAGTGTTAAGACATTAAGACAAACATACAGTGAATTTTGTTTTATCCCATTTTCTTTTTTTTCTTCTTTGTTTAATTGATTGCAAGACAAAACAAGACAAACAAAGCGTAAGACAAAAAAACAGGACAGAAGAAAACATAAAAGACATGGAAACAGGTCAGTTTTACAATTTAGGAGAAGATACAGTAGTAGATAATGCATAACAAAGAAGAGAACAATTATAATTGTTAATGACTAATAATTATCATTCATGCAACAAAGAAAGGCTTCCCATTTTTACACAGATTTTTCATCTTTAAACGCAGAAAACATCTTTTTTTTTTTTACATTTTTTTCCTTGGGCATTTTTGTGCCTTTATTGACAGCAAGGAGAGAGAGAGAGAGTGGATAGGCTTGTGAAAGAGGGCGAGAGAGTAGGGGAAGACACTCTGCAGACAGGTCACAGGCTGGACTCGAACCCAGACTGGCAGAAGCATGTACATGGAACATGCCTGGTTGCTAACCACTGCACCAAACTAGCACCTCCAAAAAGGAAAAAACAAAGAAAAGCATCTTTGAAAAATATTTTTGAATGATAACAATACTCTGAAACCCTTATTATGTGTGCAGATGATGTTCGTGAGGAGGAGGAGAGACTGCTGAATGGAAAGGACAGAGGTAAGTTAAATTACTTGGCATCCCATGCTGTCACTCCCTCCTTAATAACATCCCCCATTATACTAACACAGTCCTACATTAACAGGATTATAACAACTCTTAACTGTGTGGTTAGGGGCACTAGTTCCATCAATATTGCAAATAATCATAGAGGAATTCTTGCCTTATATTACCTACACGTTTTAAGATTGGGACAAGTGTCCTCAAACTTTACAGAAGAATGTGAATGTCCTTGAAATACTCTTGTCTGCTTATCAAGTTGCTGCCCTTAAAATTCCTTGCATGCCTTTAGAGAGGACTTTAAACTCCCATTTTCACATTACATAATACCAGGGAGGTCCTTTGATACACCTTCATCCCGCTTTGTTTAATATTTGTCAGGACCTGAGGTGCTCCTTTGTGTTATTGTGCTTTATTATCCTAAACGCAGACCATACATTAACTCCAACATAATAAACCTCGCTGTAACTCCTGCATCATGGCCTGGAAGCTGGTGATATCAGTGTTAATTTTTACAGCACTTTTAAATTTAGTTGTCTTACTTAAAATATATTTTAGATATTCATAATGTAGTAATCTAAATTGTTTTAATTTTAGTCTAGCTTTAGTTGATGAATTTTACATTTTAGTCGATAAAATCTACTACAAATTTAAATGAAGTGTAGGATGTAAGGCATTTTATGTTTCCCCGAGTTTCTGAAGTCCTGTTTTACACCAGGATAAAATGAAACATCTAATAACCCTTTATTGAATGCTAGTCAAGTTTGAAGGTATAAATGAACAGAAATAAACTAAACTTTTGTGTGGAATGCAGTCACCTTTATTTAGGCCACCTGGCAGAGCATCTCACTTACAATACCAGAACTGACAACAAACAGAGAACCTGCTCTACATGAATATATCAACTCATAAAGAGAGCAGCTCTGATTGGATCACTCCTCGATGTATTCCACCACCATTAAGCTAAAGCAGCTGTGATTGGATGTCCCTCTTTACTCATCCAACCTGTCCACACAACCAAAGTAGCTGTGATTGGATATATTCCTGACTTGTTCCTACTTTCTACATGACTAAATTAGGTTTGATTGGAATAAGTCTCCGTCAAACTTTTTCATCTAGTTTATATTTGACGAAAGTGTCAGTTAATTTAGTTGAAGTTTTGTCCATGAGCACTTTTTTTACAAGTTACTGTTGAGTTTTCATATGAGGAAAAAAGTTTGTTGGCAGAAACTATAACAAAAATAATTTAACATAGTCAACATTACATTGGGTAAAATTATGATGAATGAATCACAATATTATGATTTATTAAAAGCGTATCTCTTTGCAGCATTGCGTGAGAAGATACAGTGCAGTTGATTTAAAATATTTACGCTTTTATTGAAATACTTCGACCGGCTGCAAAGGCAAACAATGCTGCTCGTCTTAACAATTCACAGTTTTATTAGATTTCTGTGCATAGCAGTGTCTGTTCATTTATGCAGATGATTAAGCAGATGGTGCTTAGATTTATGGAAACCATGAAGCCTGTGCATGTCTGACTGAAAAACATTTATAGTGACACCGTTTCTAAATCCCCCCAGGCGTTCAATATTTTGCTTGTGCTTTGTAATACAAGCTTGATTTATATTGTGGGCTTGTTTAACAGTTTTCTAGCCGTTTGATCACTCTAAGCAGGAAACACACAGCAGGTCAATTCTGCCCGTTCACACCATTTACACTGATGGTTAAGGCTGCTGCTGTGGAGGTGTCCCTCTGAGTAACCCGATGCCAGTCATACACATTTCTGAACATTAACATGCTGCACAGGTAAAGGTGACCTTTTTCAGTGAGTGAACTCCAACGATGATGAGAAAGAAAATCTCATGGTGCAGACTTATTGAAGCAAACTCTTGTATTTTGGTGTCCATAAAATTAAAAAGTTAGAGTTATCTTATCCGACATCATGCTGAGTGTGATGTGTGCTTTTTTGTGACTATCACTAGGATGTGCCCTTTTTTATTATTTAGAGATGTTTAATGTTAAATGTCCTTTTAAATTCAATGCCATAAGTACACATCAGAGTTTTGATGAAATCCTCATGTAAGAGAATTTTTCTTGTGAAGTTGTCCTTCTTCAGTGTTTGCTACCAGCTTTAGTTTTTTTATGACGAAACCATGAACATGTCAAAAATGATTTACTGATGCCGAACCCATCATTTATTGCTGTATCAGCATAAACTATGTGTATACTTTATTTTTTTAACAGACAAGGAGGTTTTTAGTTCATACCTTTGTCTGTTAAAATAGCAAAGTATAAGCATATTATCTACGTAGACATAATGAACTTTCTCCAACTATTAGCATAAATTCTTTGCTATCAAACAAATCGCTTAATGAACATTTTTAGGCTGCAGAATCAGCACACACTGATTCTGCTACTGTTGATACAGCCATAAACATCTGTATTTTGGGTCAGCAAGTGTCTTGGGTAACTCATAAGAGTGTTTTTTAATATTCCCACACTATCTTCTTGTGTCACGTTAATACACATTTCCCCTTTTATCAGTAATCTAAACCACATCTTTGTATTTATCATCATATATCTACAGTATGCATGTTCATCGACGTAACTGTGATGTAGACTCTGCATTTGTCTATCGTTAGAAAAAAATAAAACATATTGGTATCGAAGAATGTCCTAATAGGTGATCAGTGGTTAATATCTTCCTCAAAAAGCCTGATCAGGCCTTCCTTTGTAAAGAATTATGCCCGAGGACACATCGAGAGACGTCCAACCCTGCAACAGCACCACAGAAGTCTTAAACACTGATACTGCTATGTCGCATTTGTTCAGACTTGAAACTCCTCTCAGTTAAAATAGTGTTTGGCTCAGACTGAAGCACAGGAAAATGTGATTGTTCATGTTTTTCTGGCTGAGTCTTTTAATGCACTTGCTCTTGCTGCTTTCCCTGCATGTTTGTCCGTGTGCACCGTCTCTATCTGACTTTCGTCTCACTGCAGCAAGCTTCATTAACATACTGTCTCATTAGCTGAGCTTTATGGAGCCCCGTCTCTTTACAAGAGGACCGCCCGCTGAGACGAGATTTCTTGGTCGGCTCCTGTGGCTCAAACGAAAGATTTTTGTTAGAATACTAACCTGCAGTACTAACACCGCCGACCCCCGAACAGCCAGACAGAGACAGGAGGCCAGGGTTCAGCCGCACGCTCGATGCAGTTAAGTCTTAAAGTTCAAGATAAAATGCTGTTATAGACTTCCCACAGTAATGTTTCTTTTCACTGAAGTTAGCCAATTTGTGTAGCACCAGCCAGATACCGTCATGTTTGATGTTTATACGCTAAGAGCTGGTCTGGATCTGATTACTGTCTGTGAAATAAACTTGTAGCTCCTTAACTCAACACTGAAGCTCCTGCTGAATCCTGCACTCTCTCTCTTCAGCAGGTTAACGTCACCACAGGACAAACAAAGACAGTAAGTGAGTCAATAACATTTTTATTATGATATTAACACATGAATCACAGACTGACAGGGTGTACGCTCTCAAGATGTGTTAAAAATTGTGAAATCACCTTTAATTAGAAACCTTTCTTTGGCAGCGTCAAATGTTCTAGAGCAGTCTAAAGATATTAACATACTGGAAAAACATTTCAACAAGCAGTTCAAGGAATTATAGACTGGACCCAAGATAGATAGATTGATCCCACTAAACTGGGAACAGAAGACGGAGTCAATGTTTTTAAATCTTATGAGAGATGTAATCAAATTCAGTTGTTCTGATAAATCAAGACAGGGAGCTTATAAAAGATCTAACCTTTCATCTACAATCTAAAATTAAATTTATAGTTCAGATGACGATCTGCCAGGTCAGTAGATTGGATTAGACAGAACTTTATTTATTGTTTTGGAAAACTTCCTCAGGGAAATTAGGATTCCAGTTGCAGTTCAGTGTAGCAGATAAAAAAGATGTATGAAAAAAAATAGATATAAACGAAAACATAAACACAATTCTTCAAAAACTGTTTATATAATAAGAAAAATATCAAGATCAGTTATGGAAATTAAGGTTGAAAATAAAAAGTTCCTTAAAACATTAAGGAACTGGGTACTTGTTGAAACGCCTCAACTGATATTTTATATGATTTTTTCTTCTTATTTATTTACTTAGAAAAATACTAATTATTACTTTTTAAAATTTAAGTTAATAGATGATCAATACCTAGCAATGCTAATATGGAATCACATAGGATATATGACCAAATAAAATGGTTGATATTTAAAAAAAAAACCGTTATTTTTGTTGATGGTATAAAGAACAACATAAACTTACATGAATAGTTGTTTCATTTGTTAATGTATTTGCTCAAAATGACAATAAAACCAACCACCAAACCAAAAATCAAGTAATATTCAAAGCCTTTAAAAAGTATTCCAATATCTTAAATGAAACATTATAAGGTATTGAATTTTACAGCTTTGTTTTTGTCCGAATCAAAATGGGTTGAAGGCTTAGGGTGCTTTCCCACTAGGGGCCCTGTCCCAGATCCGGGTGCGATTGAGCCCAAAGTCCGGTTCGTTTTGGTAGTGTGAATGCAAACAAACCGCGGCCGGGCACCAGGCCCGGGCCCACTTGGGGAGATGGTCTCCAGTGCGATTGCAGAGGACTCGGTGAATGCAAGCGCGCCAGGATACGGGACTGCTGATGTGTGACGTCACGGGTGCACGACTCCCTGAGCTCTGCCTGTACTGTGGTCACGGTCACTGTAAATTCTAACTACAGGCTGTCTGCACTTTTTTGGAATGCCTTTTGGTAATTATTAGACTCTAGTCGACGAGTGGTCTGTTATCGCTCACCTGACGGAAGATTGCGAGTTGACGTGTAGAAAAAGCCATATAAAGGCAAGTTTCAACGTCTCTTGCCTCTTCAGAAACCATCTCATCCATGCAGAATGGGCCCATTTTATCCTCCGAGCTGCACAATAAATGTGGAAGTGGGGGAAGGTCGCTGCTTGCGTCTCAAACAACGTAAAAACACTCATAAAAGCACGAAGGACTCCTTTGCCGGTGCTCAAACAGGGTCGTTGATGCCGTCTCAAACACGATACAAAAAACACATTAGAAGGAAAAAAAAAGAAGAAGAGAGCGAGACGTAAACATTGGCTGTTTAGTGCGGGAAATGGTTACCATGGTAGCCTCTTCTTTGTTCTCCTCCGTACCAGGTTTGGTAACCAGTTGCATGCATATCGCCCCCTGCTGTTTCAAACTGAGTAAATACACAAGTGGGTCCGGACACGGTTCGATGTAGCAAGTGTGAATGCAAGCCAGTGGGGGCGAGGGGGAGGGGGGAGAACCGCGCTGCAGCACGGTTCGAAACAAGTGGGCCTAATGTGAAAGCACCCTTAAGCTTATCTAAGGGCGGTTCGCCATGGGTTTCCCCCCCTCCCCCTCCCCTGCTGGCTTGCATTCACACTGGCAATATTGAACCATGCCCGGGCCCACTTGTGTATTTACTCAGTTTGAAACAGCAGGGGGCGATATGCATGCAACTGGTTACCAAACCTGGTACGGAGGAGAACAAAGAAGAGGCTACCATGGTAACCATTTCCTACACCAGACAACCAATGTTAACGTTTCGCTCTCTTCTACTTTTTCCTTCAAGTGTGTTTTTTGTATCGTGTTTGAGACGGCATCAGCGACCTTCTGGACCCTCATAAATCATCGTAATCCTCAACCAGAATAAACAAATCGACAAATTCAGTAAGCAAAAGATTCAACCGCGGGATTAACAGGAAGTAATGCATCAAAAGTAGATCGGTTCGGACCACTTTGTTTCACACCAGTGAAACCACACCAAATGTAGGGAGATGGAGCGGATCGAGACCACCCTTAATGGAGGTCTCGGACCAGCTGATTTGGTGCACACCAAAGTGTGGTTGTTGCATTCACAATGACACTAACGTATCAAACCCTGGGCCAAAACTTCTTTGGTGCACACTAAATGTGGTTGGTGTGAAAACGCCCTTAGTTTATTATTTTTCATGTTTCATTTTCACAGTTAATGAGCCCAATGATCTGAAAATGATGATTAAAAAAATGATTAAAAAAAATATCAAGTGTTGTTTAACAAGGACTTTATTATCAGCAGTGACCCAAGAAAACAGTAAAACATTTTTTTAAAAATCTCATAAGCCTTCAGTTGAGGACACTGGCACATTGCTAACGTACAGATTGGCCAACAAAAAAACATCATCCATGCACCACTTTGCTGAGGTTACCAACACAAAAGTTATCTGACTGAAGTAACCTGGCAAAAGCTGTTTTTAAAGGAGACCACTGTTGATTTTGACACCACTTCTTACTTAGTTATGGTCTAAAAAGTCTAGTTTTATTCATAATTTAGTCTTGTAAATTGTTTTTATTTTTCAGTCTAGTTTTAGGTGATGAAGTTTCACGACATTTTAATTAACACTGAAGGGGCCCGCTAATTCTGATTGGTTGACCAGTCTGCCAATCAGAGAGCCAAAACACGTAAATTGCTCCACAATGTACGTTAGTTTAAGTATGAAATAGAAGAGTGGAATTGATCTTTGCCTTCTACTTTAAATATTTAATTTTAGGGGATTTATTGAAACCCACTGGATCTTCTGGACACGTTTGTCAGATAGAGTATTCTTCTGGATTGTTACCTGACTCTTCTCTCTTTCTCTCTCTCCTCAGGCAGAGTGAAGCGTCATCACTTCTTTGCCAAAGAAGACTGACCCTGCTGTTATTAAAGTTTAGCTTTTATTATGCATTGTTAGCCAATGGGGTTTAGAGCTCCTCAGCCAATCAACCAATCACGATGCTGGACACCAAATGACCGCTGGGTCCCTACTGATGTATAGCTGTGATTCTGTGTGTGTCTTGTCACTGTGATTTTTGATTTGATCATCATAGCGGAACGAGGATATCTGAAACCTACTGATTGTACTGTAGCATGTGCGTGTGTTTGTGTGCGCTCTGCATTTTCAAAGTTTGAGTAGGTGAGAGGGATGTTGTAAAGAGACAGAAAGATGCATTTTAGGAGACTTGTAAAGGTTTAAAGCGTTGGGATGTTTCAGAGAGTTACAGCACGTTGCCACATTGAAGAGAAAAAAGTTGAGAAAGAACAAAAGGAAAGTCAAGAAGAGGGTTTTAACGTTTAAAGTTTCGGCACTGTGTGCTTGGTATTTATTGCTTTGATTTGATTTTTGCCGTTTTATCTTTTGGTTTAAATGTTTGTGAGTGTGGTCAGGCCCTGCTGAGATGATAAGCTTTAATGGGACATTTCCTGCCTCCGCCCCCCTTGCCGAGGCGATGAAAAATGGAGAATTGAAGTCCCAGTCATGCTCCAGGTGCTTAAAACCTGGATGAGATTTGTAACATGGGTGCTGTTATTATCGCAGCTCAGGTTGTCCAAGCTTTTCTGTGTTCTCGGTACTGCAGCAGGACTCCTGCTGAAGAGGAGGTATTTGATATGTTGTGTATAAAAGTGTGTGTATGTGAGTGTAAGAGCGAGAGAGCATATAATTGTTAGCTTCAAGAGAGTCATTGTAGCAACTGAGCAGCAAAGTGGGTGGAGGAATGGGCTCCAGAGGTATTTATGGACATTTTTTAAGGGTCAGAGCCCAAGTGTCCCAAGACAAAACAGAATAGTAAGAAGAAAACTGTTTCCCAAAAAGATGTTTGCTTTTCTGTATTGTCCATTTCAACTTTGTTCCAGTGTTTTGTTTTTTTTACTATTACATCATCAGCACTCCAGGGTTACAATAGAGGATATAAAAATCTTCAAACAAGGAAAACTTAAAGTTCCCTTGAATTTATCCTGATCCCAGGGGCCAATGAGCCTTAACTTAAGTGCTCTTGGGAATCATTTAAAGAAGAGAAATGGAAACAAAACTAAAACTTCAGAGAACAGGAAGTATGGACTATAAAGATAATTAGAAAGTCATCTGGACAGACAAGTCCCCTTTCATGCACACTTTGATAAAAATATATATATTTTTAGCTTTGATTGAACCAACTCTTTTATGAGGGGAATTCAAGCCAAACTAAACAAACAGAATGATGTTATGAAGTGCCTTAAGTCTCATTTATGTTAATGCGGTAAGTGCCTTTTTATTAAAGAAACATCAATGACATTGAGATTCAGATGATTTATTTATCAGTTTTTGTGGCATTATTTTAATCCACATTAGATACACTGAACCCTATGCACCTTTGTCAGTGTAGGGAAAATGAGTATTTGAATTTCTTCATGTTTAAGTTTAATAAATATAAAGCAAACAAGACCTGTGTTTGTTAAAATGATAATAAAGTGATTACCGTCATTTATTCAGGTATGGAAAATAAGAGGGTTACAGGATTCTGGATTCTTAAACTTATATAAGACCCTACATCCAAGTGAAAATTTTGATTGTGATTGTGATGTGCCTTCATTTGTGCCTCACTACCAAAATATTAGTGTTTTTCTTCGGTTAGCACCACCTGCCCCGAAAAAGAGGCATCTGCACTGGTAACTCGCCCCAGCAATGAGGTGTGGTTAATATTAGTTTTGTCTTTGTGGTTATACTCTGCTAATTAAATATGGGGCACCAGGCCTACAGGCTGGTCAAAGTTCTTAATATTATTCAAACACACAGGGTTGAAATCCTGGTCAAAGGCTCTGTCGCTAACTCCCGTCTTGAAACCATTGCAGTTCTGCTAAATGTTTAAAGCATTGCTGTTGAAATGCCTTCAGCCCAGATGTTATGAAGTTACAGTGAATAAACATCCTGGAATAAACAAAGCATCAGTGTTGTCTCAAAGTAACAGCACGGTTTTGCAATATTTTGGTCTGAAAGAAAAGAGATAAAGTTGTACGTAGGCCGTGTCAGCTTGTACTTGGCTGAAGCAGTGAGTGACATCTCAGCACAGAAATATGGATGTTCACTGAGAAGATCGATGGCTGCTGGTGCTGGCCACGGCCTAGCCTGAAAACCAACTTAACATCATTTACTCTGATGCGTTCTCAGTTTGAATGTCAAAACCTGATATCCACACTACACCCATCACATTCAGTTCTGTTTTTTCGGCTCGTTTCCCCTTGTAAGCCGTTGATCAGTGCTTTTTGCGCAGGTGCAGGAACAGACATGTTATGCTTTGTATTGTTGAAAGTGTGACTCAAAGGCTCCTCAGTGAACATCCTGTTGTGAACCAGACAAAGTTTCTCCCTTTGTTCTGGCATTGCAGCCACAGCCATGGATGAATCTCTATTTTTGCTACCTTGCAAAACAGGTGTCTGAGCTCTGCTGAGTGAGACTAAGCTGGAGGAAATCACCAAATCCCAGCAGCAGCTTGTCAGGCTCCCTCTTTTCTTGTTTCTCACTGATACAATGACAGTGGGGGAAACAGAGGCGTCGTGCTGCATCGCTCAGGCATTAAAGGACACTCCGGTAGGATTTAAGGTTGTCCGCCTGATGTTATTGCTGATCTACACTCCCAAAGTGTTTGTGTTTTAACTGGCAGACCGTGATCCTGTTAAAAGGAAAGAGCACTCAATTTTGAGTCTTTTTTAAGTGCTTTTTTACCTTGAGTTGCATAAAAACAGTTTACATTTGCATTTAACTGGATGCGTCCTAATCCCTCTAAATAGAGCGATGGCTTTCATTAGTTTACTCTCCCCAAAAGTGTCTTTCTTCAAGAAGAGGCTCTTCTTTTGTTAGTATTTCCTCTAAACCAAAGGGTAGAACTTTAACATGTCATCAAGTGCCCTGCTGTTACAAATTTGTAGACTATCAAACACCCTTGTTGATGAAATAATCAGCTTACTACAGTGCCAAAGAGGGTAATTTCAACTAGAGTTTGCTCTAGTTTATGCTTGTGGGGTTTTCTTTACTCTTGGGCTTCTGTGGTAACATAACTGACCTTTTTACTTTTGGTTCGACATTCTTCTCAATTCTTTGAGTAGATTTCATTCAACCACAATGTTTAGCTTCATGTTAATCCAGAAACAAAGATTTCTTCTCTAAACACTGCCTGGGAAATATCCCTCCACACTCTTTGCTGCTCTGCTGTCTTTTAAGCTTTTTGTGATGTTATTATCCTCAAAAGATCTCTAACACCCAGTAAAAGTCAGACTAAAGCTCCATATGCAAATTAAACGTGACCCAAGGTGACTAGCTGAGCCAGTGTCAGGGTGAGTTTATATATTTACAAGCAACAGATGTGAGATAATTTTATCAAAAATATGTTCTTTTTCATTATGCGGTTTTTTGTTTTATCATCATAGGAGGCTGAACTTGACTGTTTTGTAAATTTTGGATGAAGAGGACATTTTTTAATCATCTCAAAGAAGTCACCAGCCCCTCACATTATTTAACTGCCTGTTTATGACATGTAAAGTCAGAGGATGATTGACAGACTGAGTGAATGAGCGAATAAATGACTGAGCTTGTTTCTGAGTGAATGAGTGAAGAAAAATCAAGACTGACAGGACGACACGTCCCAACATGAAACTGTTAACATCAGCTCTGAATCTGCCGGAGCTGACTGTGTGAAAAGTGTTGATTTATCTGTGTTTCATCTGCATTAAAAAAAATATTTAAAGTCAGATCCTTGAGTTCTGTCTTTATGTGATTCTCCTCAGAAAACAACCAGTCGCACAGCAACGTGAAAACAAAGGTATGTGCAGCACAATCCAGAAACTTTTCCATGAATCTCCACTTTTGTCAGAACCATGACCTCAACATCCCTCCTGATTTGTTTCTCTTCTTCGAGGTCTGTTTCCCACTACAGTTTGGCAAGACAAATGTGTTATGTAATCGATCTTTGAAACAAACTGGAAACTACTCCGCCATAATCCCAGAAAGTGACCCACTTTGTACAAACTTTTCGACTTCTTTGTTGCTACACGTCCCCCAAAACCCTCCAGAAAAATAAACGATTATCAGAGAGAGCTTTCAAAGTTTGGCTCCCACATTACTCAAAAGTGTTGTTGTAAAATGATGATTAAGACTCTGATTACACTTATTCAGAGGAAAATAACATGTCTACTGTGATGATTGTGTAAGTTTAGCGAAAGTTAGACTCACACATGTAATCCTTATTGCAGAATGTGTCTGGATCAAAGTGGTCTGTATTTATCTGATCATTGTGCTTCAGAACAAAATTTCTTTTCTTGTAAAATACAATCATAAATGTATCCTGTCATTTTTCCTTTTAAGTACTTAAAGAGACTGTGAGGAGTTTTTAAGTAATTACAAAAAAGTCTCACTTTTAGATATATGCCTGATCGAAATACACACTTTAAGATGAGTTTTATAGCATCAAAAGAGGTTATCTATAAATGCTATTCTTTAGCCTCCTGGTCGGGTCGTACAGGGCTGGACTGGCCTGGACACTCAACTTCAGGAACAAGACAATTAAAACTAGAGCAAATTTATATTATTTTATTATTTATATTACACGTCTTAGAGCGCCGGGCTGTAAGTAGCGATATATAGCCGTCTACAACTAGGATAATAACTTTTCCCCGCATTGCTTGTCGTCACACATCAAAAACTACCGCTACGTAACTAGAAAGAGATACATTACCTCGTGGCTTTGCATCCTGTAAGTTGTTGAAAAAGAAGTTGTAAAGCAATGCAGAGTTCCGACAAAGATCCATGCTGCATTTACCACAACAAACAAACACATTTGGCTTCACGTCTCCGGTGCGTTCAAGTTGTAGTCAGAAGTAGGAATTTTGAGCTCCGAGTGGGAAACTAAAACTAGAACGTCCCCCGAAGTCTGAATTTCCTACTGGGAACTCGGTGAAACCTCGCCACCCCGAGGTGTCAATCGAAGATGGATGCCCCCAGTGTGAACAGTTATTTAGCTCCTGTAATAATCAATTTATTTGCACTTCTGACTGGGGTGTGTCGCTCTAGATCAGCTGTATACATAGTATTGTTAGACTTATATTTACAAAAATGCTGCCATAGTGATAATCACATTCTTCATACAACAATGCAGGGCGTGCTAACAACAGCTAACAATAGCCTGGTAGCTTGGCATGTTTTTTTCCGACTTCAACTGGAACGCTGATAAGTCGGAGATGATGTCACTCCCATTTCCGAGGTTACAGGAACGCAGCATTACGCCGGCGATAAATTCTCCTCATAGCACCTTTAAAGAGGACATATCATGCTCGTTTCTCCTTTTCACTATGCCAGACTAGGATGCCTGTAAAGCATTTCTGCCCTCAGTACAAGTCATTTAGTTCCTTCATTGTCCCACAATAGCGTTCTCAAAATCCTCATTTTAGGCCATTAGGAAGCGCTTCTTGAAACGCTTGGTCTCAAGGATGACCTAAAGTTACCTCGCAACGTCACAGCCCTTTGTGCTCTGATTGGTCAGTTCTATGGGGGGTAGAGCCAGCCTGTCCTTCTTCTTCTACTGTATTTTCCAGCAGGCTTAAAGCAGCGACCGTGTATTGAGTCCCCCTACAGGCCAGAGCTGGTAATGAGTGAGAGTGAGCGAGGGAGTTTTATACCCCTTCTGCTGGATGTGTTCCTCGGTGAGGGTTTGGGGCTAACGGACATCACATAGGAGGAAGTGTTTTATCAGATTACTCCAATAAAAAGAAAGGTACCTCGTGTCGTCACGACGATTTAAATCTCGTGGACATCTCGCAATGACCTATTTTCAGAGGCATCAAATCTCGTTCTAGGATATCAGAAAAAATACAATAACTAATTTTTTGAAAATTAAGGGGGTGTAAGGTCTTGTTTTCAAATTTATTATGTTATATGTAAGTATTAAATCATGCATCAGCATGATATGTCTCCTTTAAAGGTAAATGCTGGCTCTTAGTATCAATATGGTTTGACTGATATCATGCTACATTCCTCGCTCAGATTGCTCCTCCTTGTTTTTGAACTGTTTCATGTTTGGAGCCATCTTCAAGAGAGAGTTTGAATTTTTACCTACAGCACACTGCATTTTAAAGCACCTAATGAACGTGTTGAACCTGTCATAAAATGCTCTGGAAGAAACAGAAAGTTGAATATTAACTATTTATGTCAAACTGGTATGGATAACTTAGAGTACCAAGCTGGCAATGATTTGATTCTTGCTGCAAGATGTACAAATGGCACAAACTGAGGGCTTCTTTGACTTAGAGGATTTATACCTGCATTTATAGTAAATTCAATCAGCTAAACTGTATTAAAGCAAATTTAAACTTTTACTTTTTCACACAACATAGTATTTACTCATTACTGAAATATTATCTCTTTTTAGATGCATCCAGTAATTCTTCCAAGTAGTTTACAGAAACAATGCTGTTGATTATAAATATATTTTTTTCCATAAAGCAATGAATGTACCATTAATCAAAGTTCACGTGAGTATTCCTGTTTTAATCCTCAATTACTTTGATTTTTTTATATACTGGTATCCGAGCTCAAAATCCTTGGACGCTTTAATGTTGTCTTGTGTTTAAAGATTATTAATATTTGACCATTTGTGGTTCTCTAATTGGTAATAACTGGTGAACTCACATCACACTCAAGCTCTTGTTCTTACTGCGCAACTCAGAAACATGAACATTAAATACGCAGTTCTCAAATGAAGTACTTTTTACTTGCACTGGAGTAGATCCATACAGTGGTAGTTTTACTTGTACTTAAATTTCATCAGAGCAACTTCTTTTACTTGAGTACAGTATGTGTGTACTCTTTCCACCTCTGCATGTAAACAACGAATATTATCTGAAAAGTTAAAGGCTAATTACAGCAATATATATTTTACTTTTAAGTCTTCAAACACCTCAAACTACAGATAAAAACTCTTCACCGTTTCCTTTTTATGTCAGTCCATCTCTGATGAACTTGGGAATCTCTTTTATTGCACAGTATAGAGAGATTTAAGAAACTGTGATTGGGAGCCACTGATTTAAAGCACACAGAAAAATCTACTTCATTTGGGCTTTCTAGGGTGAAGATTCTTGGTGTTTTATTGTTAAAAGTCAGGAGTTAGAAAGATGGTAACACTTTCTATGCTGCCCCTCTTTATGATGCATTGTCAACATACACTGCCTGGCCAAAAAAAAGTCATTATCAAAATACAGGTCACATACTCTAATTTTTCGTTGGACCACCTTCAGCTTTGATTACAGCACACATTCACTGTGGCATTGTTTTGATAAGCTTCTGCAATGTCACAGATTTGTCACAGATCACAGCACTGCCCCCACAGGCTCTGACAGTAGGCACTAGGCATGATGGGTGCATCACTTCACCTGCCTCTCTTCTTACCCTGATGCTCCCATCACTCTGGAACAGGGTCAATCTGGACTCATCAGACCACATGACCTTCTTCCAGTCCTCCACAGACCAATCTTTATGCTCCCTAGCAAACTGAAGCCTTTTTTCTGGTTAGTCTTACTGATTAGTGGTTTTCTACCACTTGCACTATTTAACACACCCCTGAGTTCTACCGTTGTTTTTCTTCAATTTGATTTGGCCAAATGTTTAAGTGATTTGCCGATCATGATCATTCAGGATTTGATTCTGACCACATTTTGTCCTTACAGACGATGCTTCCTCACTATCCTTTCAGTTTTAATAATGTGCACTGCAAGAACAGCCCAACTAAAAATAAGCAAAATATCCTTTAATTTGTTACAATTTTCTTGTTTTGAGCAAAAAAATCTGCCAATGGGGTAAGCAAATTTTGCTTGGCTAGAATTCTTAAAACTAGCATATAAATCTAGATGGAATCTGTCTTGAAACTAGATAAAATTGCCCTTAATTTGAGAAAGGTTTGCTTATTACAAGCATAAAAAAGTTATTTTTTAAGAAAAGTTCACTTAAAATTTGTGTTCTACTTGTTGATTTAGCTTATTTCAAGAATGTTTTTACTTAATTTAAGAATTAACATGTTTTTCATTTAGTAAAAAAGTCTTGGAATATGATAGATTTTCTGAAAACAAGACAATGTCTTTCTGATTTAGCTGGTTTAAAGAAATTGTCCTCCAACTCCAAGAAGAACAATCAGCAAAATTAACTTAGAATAAGACATAATTTCTTAAAAACAAAACACAAATGTAAATGTTTTTATCTAAAATCAAGGCACCAGAAGCAATCCTGTTTTCTTACTGTTTATTAAAACAGTCAAATCAGCTGACAAACAGTTCCAAAAGCATAACTCTCAACAACTCAGTCATCAGCCTCAGAAAATGCAGTCTTTTGTGCTTTTGTAAAGGAATATTCCAACATTTTCGTTGTTTCGGTGTCTTACTTCAGTCCCCAGTCCATAACAAGCAGGTAGAGACCATTCTCTTGACTGTACGTCTAGTACCAATTATTTTGAGAGACTTCCAACCAAAGTCGCTAGCTTAGCTTGGCTCCACACAGGGAGTGTACGGGTACACTACAGCCGGCCTCTGGGTACAGGCATATCAGATAGCTCTAGACGGTCAGATGGATTTAACTTGTATTTTTGTGATTTCTTAAACTGAGAAATTGTGTAACTGATCTTAATCTTAAAATAAGTAAAATAATCTTGTTCTTCTGTTGGGACTTCATTCAAAGCACTGTTGTGGCTTGTTATCAGCAATACTTGCTTCATTTTAGCTGTACTTTCTTATTAAGATTTTGTTAGACATATTCTCTTGAAATAAGTTTTTTTTTCAAACACACATCTTGCTTGTCAAGATAATTTTTCTTTTTAGGTAAAATATAAGAACAAATTTCTAGAAACAAGCTTTTTTTTCTTTCTTAGAAATCCTTTTTTGCAGTGTGTTGGTCAATTCTTTACCCAATTTTAGTATTTTTTTGAAATCTCCTTAGACGTTTTCTCTGCTTGATGCATGCCAATCATTTGACCCTTCTTAAACAGACTAACATCTTTTCCACGACCACAGGATGTGTCTTTGACATGGTCGTTTAAGAAATGAGAAGCTACTCATTGCATCAGCTGGGGTTAGAAAATGTATTTTCAGCTGAAAGATAATCACCCATGCAGTAATTGTCCAACAGGAGGCTCGTACGTATTTGCTAAGTTAAATCCAGGTGGCGACCTTTTTTTTGGCCAGGCTGTGTATTCTTAACAGGCTTATGAGACACTGTAAGAGACATTGTGATGCTGTTAAAAATATCAAACATAACATTGTCAGATTAGGGTTTTTTTTTAAGCATTTAAACATTATTAAGTTTCATGTTGCTAAATAGACAATGATATTCTATAAGTGTTTATAAATCATTGTAAAAAAACTGTTAGTCACTTCACTTATGATTGCCATTATAAAGCATCATTGATTATTAGTGCATATAGCTATGATTTTAACGCATAAATGTTTCTTATAAACATGCTTATAATGTACTGTAAAAATGGCTTAATGAAGAGTGTTATCAGGATATTTAATTAGAAAAAAATCATTTAATGTGAATGACAGAGTAAGCAAAAACCATATTCACTGCTTTTTCCATACAGAGACTGACAAAATGAAAGCTCCCCTCAGAGGCTTAAAAGCTCATGTTCTTTGTCTCATTTTTACAATGTAGCCTGTAAAATGCTTCTCTCTTGGAGTAGTAGGCTGTAAAAAACATATTCAGACATAAGTTTTAAATTGTATCTTGATAGTCAGGGTAGAGACACTTATTTTTACACCCTGCTGTAGGCCAGTGTTTTTTACATAACCTAGTTTCTATTAATAAACACTCCAGCATGGACTCCAAAAATACTCCTAATTTTTTCCTCCCAACTCAGACTTTTTAAGTTTCTCCTTGATTTAGTGTCCTCATTATTATGGATGAACAGTTTCCACTTTTCCCATGAGCTCCCCTCAGAGGTCACGTCTCTGTGAGGGTGTGTATAAGCCAGGCGGGGGTGTAACCTATACACTGAATGAAGCTCATTGAGGGTGTCTGTTGTTGGTGACCTCACTGACTGCTATAAATAACCCCCCACCCTCTACCTCCAATACTCGCTCACACAAACAGTTATGACCCTTCGTAGACAAATCTTTACACTTTTCTCTGCTGCTTTGAGGTCAGTCTGAGTTTAACCTCCTCTTCTGAAGCGTTAGCTTGTCATAATGCAATAAAAGTCCTTTTGATAGATCTGCCATTGAGGCATCAGAAAGGATTTTTATAACCAGCTAAACCTTTCAAACATTGAAGGGATAGCTCAGTATTTCTGTAGTGAGGTTATATGAGCTGCTTTTCAGTTGTTAATAGATTAGCCACAGTGATTTTGATCAGCTCTGCCACTGTGAGGAAAGAACCAGCTTAGAAGTTAGGCTATACATTAATGCAGATGTGGCCAAGAGCTCTGCTTAATTTTGTTTTAGGCAAGAATAAACAAAAACCACAGTACAAGGCAATGGTGGCTGGCCAATAGAGGACGGTAGGGGGCCGCCCAACCTCTCACCATCCAACACATTAGCTTGACTAAGACGGAAAAAATAATTATTTCAAAACAAATGCATATCTATATGTCGATGAGTGAATATATATATATATATATATATATATATATATATATATATATATATATATATATATTATTGGTAATGATGTTGAGTAAAGTTGTTTCATTTGTCTATGTTATCTGATAGGTGAGGTATTTTCGCCTTGAGGTGCAAAAATCTTTGCCCAAAGTCTCTCGTTCAAAGTTGTACATGCAAAGTATATTCTCTCTAATACAAGAGATAAGGCAATGTTGGGGCACACGTTCCCTGTGCTCACAGTCCACCATCGTCATGGGAGGGGCTGACTTTGGGGTTGAAGTCGCAGCCATCTTTTATAAAGTGCAGATGATTAACAGGTCAAGCTATGGGAGCTGGAGACAAAGACGCAAAATGGAGAAAGAGAAATTAAACAATCCAGTTAACTCACTAAAATCAAAGCCTTTCGAGAGGAGAACATATCAGGAGAAGCTGCAGGTGAAAGAGCTCGGACCTAAATAGCCAAACATCATCATTAATCAGCAGTTCAAACACAGAGGATGACAATACACTTGGTTATACAATCCTGACTTTGTTGAATATGTTAAATGACTTCCTCCATTATGTATTAAGATCACAAAATAGAGAGGGTTCAATTTGCTTTACGCACGTGTCGAAATGAGTACGATCACACACTCGATCATCCCGCTTTTTCCACTCCATAATAATGACAGACAGCCTCTAAATCTTTCCATCAGTGTTTTATGAATGTGTTAGCAAGCTTCTTGTTCTGGATCCACTTGGTACTCCAAGTGGAAGGTCATTAAGTGCCGAAAAAGAACAACAAAAAAAAAAAAAAAACTTGGCAACATTAAAGAAAAGCATAAATATATAAATTGTACAATCACTTAAACTCTGTTTCTTTATGTCCTGATGAAGACTCAGCGAAAGGCATTGGCTTAACTTATCCCTGATAAAATAAAGACTGCCTTTTCACTAAGTAATTTTGTGCCTCTGGTGTATTTGACCTTGTGTTTTTGAATTTTACCTCCATCCTCAATCCTTGAAGAGCACTTGATTCTGCATTTCTTCCTTTCTGAGTAAAGTAACCTGAAACACCAGATGGACCGTTCAGTTTATTTCACTAGTCCATGTGGAAACGAGCCCACACAAGGTGTTTGGGGATGGGCAGACATATCCGACAGGTGATGGATTTGCCAATTAGATTAATTACAGGCAAAGAAAACAGTGTAGTTGGCTGGTGATAGTGCTGCACTCCAAAGAGTGGAACATAAGCCATGTTGTAAAACAATCCCTGGGCAAAATATGTTTATCATTTAATAAAGAAATACGGTCCACATCTAATAAAACTGCTACTGCAGCTGTTAGCATTCATGCTAAATTCTGTAAAAGCAGTCACTTCCTGCTGTAGGTTTTGTTGCTTGTAGCTCCACCTCTTCCTTCTCCAGAGGATTCTGATCTGGCCATCCTGCTTCGGGTTGAACACAAAAGTAGTAGTTTGGAGCTTGGCAAGATGGATCTGCCTGATAAAAGACGTTGAATAAGACGGATCCATCTGCAGTGCAAGGTTACCAGTGCAGCCCACATGTTTTCCCTGTTTTTAGTATGCTTCTATCTAAAATGCAGTAAATTAATCAGAGCTCTTGGTTGCTATAGCTGTGGTATTTACTTTTGAAATAAACATCATACAACCTCAGTTTAGAGAAACTACCTCCTTATGCATGGACAGACGTTTGGTCGTTCACAACATTAAATATTCTTGTGCAAGACATACCTCAGTGTCAATGTTTTAACAACTTTTATTCTGAAATGTGTGTATACCATCTTGTACACCCTGATTGGACATCAGTTATACCATTACATCACTTCCACTGTTCCCAAAAAACTTGCTTCAGTGAATGTCTACGTATAGGGGCCATGTTAGATGGAGAAAATAATTTTGGGTAAGTCTGGCTTTAAGTCAAAATTTTGAGATTGAAGGTGAAATGATAGGAAAAATGATGAGAATAAAGTTAAAATGCAATTTTGTGATAAAAGCCGAAATGTCGAGAACAAAGTCAAAATCGTTTGTCAGTCGACTTTATTCTTGACTTTCTGCTATTGTTGTCGACATTTTAACTTTAGTCTCATCATTTCGACTTTTATCACAAAATTGTTCAACTTTATTGTCAACATTTCCATATTTATCTTGTCATTTTAACTTTTATTTCAAAATTTTGTCTTTATTGTCATCACTTTGACTTTAATCTCAACCTACAGAACATTATTTTTGTCATCTAAAATGGTCTTAAAGTCTTCCGTAACTCGTACCATTAGAAAAATCCATGTATTTTTTTCATTGTTCCAAAGACATATATTATAATTAATAGCATGGTCTCAAAAATTATGTTTGGTTTTATTGAACAATACAAGACAAAGATCTCAGACCACTTCAGTGCTGGGTGTTGATCTTTTACTGAGCCCTGTTCTGTCATTTTCTTTTTCTCTAACTGTATTTTTCATGTCGGTTGATTATAAATAACAGAACTCTGAGATTATGAGACTTAATAAAGGGCTAATAACTTTTCACTAATCACTTCCATTTGGTTTAGCAGAAAATACCACTCTTTGGAGTTCAGTGACCGATTTTTGCTCATAACTCCCTTAAGCCTTTACCTGCAGCGTTATCTCTTTACACTACATTTCTCCCATATCCTATCTTCTCCAGTACACCAGCAGCACATCTGACAGCAAGCAGATCTCAGCCTGTTGCAACAAGCCTCTGCTCCACCTGCTGAAGAGCTTCAGGTAACCACAGTTTGATCAAGAGAAAAAAAAAACCTGTCAGGCAAGTGAAAACATTTTGTTTCATTTACTCATCAGTAAGGGGTTGTAGAAGGATAACCCACAGTAAACAGATTGAAAGAATCTGAGGTTGTTTTAAGGTTGTGAGAAGAACAAAAAGCATTTGTGTGTGAATGAAAAGATTTTGTCCATAATAACTGTGGTTAATTTTGCTATTATTCAATTCTCGATCAGCTACCTTAGTGATTATTTTGGACTCTCTGTGTGGGTTAAAATCCTGCAGGGGTGCTGGTAGCTGAGTGGGTTACATCCACGCTCTTACTGTTGAACGAGGCTCTGAGTTAGATTCCAACCTGCATCCCATCTCTGGCAAGTCTCCTTCAGCCTTCTCACCCCCTTTTCCAACTCTATTCAGAGTCTCCCTCCTCGATCAGCTGAGGTAAAAAAGCCCTAACATCTTTAAAAATGTTCTGTTTTTACAATATCCAACACAAAGCACTCTTTATTTTTAATGCTGTGCTGCGTCAACAGATGTTTTAGCCTGCTGCTGCTGCGTTTTAGACTTAGACTTTATTGTCATTCAGTTTACAGCGGGTGTGTACAGAATGAGATTTTATTTGCATTGGCTTCACTTTACAAGTTCAAGTATAGAGCAGATGTACGGATATAAAGAGGTGCAAGTGATCATAAAAATGTGCATGAACTACAAGGGGAATATGAATATACCTATCTATATATGTTAAAGATTAAATATTTACAACTGGACAAAAATATGTACAGCAAGAAGGTGAAGTCCATTAGCAGTCAGTTTGCACAACAGCAGAGATATTTATTGATTTTTTTTAAAGTTAACCTTTATTTAACCAGGAAAACCTCACTGAGATTTAAAATCTCTTTTGCAAGAGTGTCCTGGCCAAGACAGCAGCACATGCAACAGTTTTACACAAACATATGCAGTCATCAAACACATAAAACAAGAATTCAAAGGTCATTCAAAGTTGTTTGAAGGTCAGATGGCTTGGGGGACTTGTTGTTTAAGTCCACCTTAACTTAAAATCATATGCAGACTTTGCACGGACCCCTTACTGTCTCCTGTCAGCCAGAATAAGTCCCTTAAAGCTGGGGTGGCGATCTGATTTAGATACACTTTTTGTAATACTGGTTAAAATGGTCTTTATGACCCGATTGTAATCAACTCATAATGTGTTAAAACAGAGCGAAAAATATCCGCTACCTACAGCAGGAGTAAAACAGGGAAAACACCAACCAATAATCATGCCGGGACACCTGTTTTTAAACCAATCAAATCCCGTTGCCATTCTGCCCGCCTGCTGCGCGTGCATTTTCCCGGCGTGCACAGACTCGGTGCGTGTAGCCGAGCTCATACGTATCAGAGTCCGCCAGAGAGTGCTTACCTTTCAAGTTTTGTCTTTGAAAAAAGGGAAGCCCGCCATGAGCCGTCCCACAACCCCAACCAAGCTCGAGTATCCCTCACATTTTAAGACAGGTGTACAAGAAACCTAAAATAAACTCTTTGTTTTTCTAAGTTTGTTCTGCTGCTCTAATCTCGCGATAGCTGCCACCCAGGCTACTGTAGGTGGACTTTCTCGCGAGGCTTTTTCTTCTTCTTCGGTTTTACAGCGGTTGGCATCCATCATTTTGGAGCATTACCGCCCCATTCAGGCTAGAGACAGAGTTCAGTTTGGAGAGGCAGAGAAATGTTTTTATTATTATATCATCACACGGGAGATTTATGGGAGAATACTGATACAGGAGGACGGCGGAAAAGAGGATAAAATACGGAAAATACGGTAGTTTCATGGCCAAAACGGCCAAAACAAAAAAAAGATTTGACAGCTATGTGGAGAATGTCAGAGGAACTACCTATACCCCGATCAACATCGGCTGTGAGTACTAACTAACTTTCCATGTTTGTTTGGTGTTTTCTTACCACTGACTAAGACATGACTTAGTATAGTGTAAAACAAACGCGTTGTGCTAAGGGTTTGGGGGGAGCCCTGGGGAGATGCTACTTTCAAATTCATGCTAGTTTTCCAAAATCGCCAACATCAGCTTTAACACTTTCATTGTCTTAAGTGCTGGCTGCCTCTTTTCAGAGTAAAACATCAAGATCAGATAGATGGATAGATTAACTTTGAGTAAATTTATTTATCTATCTTTCCTTGATGCAACTATGTTGTTCAAGGCAAACAGAACTATGTCGAAAGTATTAATAAGGGAATTAATAAAGACAATTGATGTCAGTGCACAGACTTGTCAAACCTGTTTTTCATCTAGATTCTTCATTCGCATCTTCAGCTGATAAAATGGTCGGTTTTCTTTTTAAGTAACATTTGCTACAACTTGTTGCATCATGAGGTTTTTGTGTTTTATCCAGGGGCGCAGAATTGGGTAGGGACGCTATGGACACGTCCCTATCAATACTATGCCACTACCGTATGGTCTCTAACATAAAACACAAGCATAGTATATAACGTTATAACTAAAAAAAAACAAACAAAAAAAACACGCTTATATTTAATGCCAAAGAGATACAGGCAGTGGTGTAAAAAGTTCTTGAAACCCATACTTGAGTAAAAGTAAAGATATCTTATATAAAATATACTCAACTAAAAGTGAAAGTCACTCATTAAAAAAAAAGTAAAAGTCTTAAAGTAGCTACTATTAAATGTACTTAAGTATTAAAAGTAAAAGTACAAACAAAGAGAACAGGTACAAATAGTTGTTGCTCTCCCAAGCTTTATTAAGCTTAACTCTTCCTCCTTCCGTCAGCTCCCTTCACCTCTTACTCCCTCTCTCCATTCCTCCCTCACGTAAAGTCCACAAACTTGGGGTTCATCTATTGCAGAAGTTGATTTTCAAAATTGCATGAGTTCAGTCGTGCTCTTCGCGGGCTGAATACAAGTCCTGCAATGCTAAACAGTCGTTCACAGGCTGCAGAGGCAGGCAGAGGTGTGTTCAGCTTCGTGCAAGAGCACGAACAGTCCGTACGGTCCTCTTCAAAATAAAATGTGAAAATAAGTGTAATTTATATTCACATTTTATTATGTAGCGAGTAACGAAGTTGACAATTTAAATGTAACGAAGTAAAAGTATAATTTTTTAATTTTTAATGTAGTAAAGTAAAAGTTGCAAAAAACATATAAACTCAAGTAAAGTATAGATACTCCCAAAACATACTTAAGTACTGTAACTAAGTACTATTACTTCGTTCCTTTACACCACTGGATACAGGTTTTGGTTATTTTCTTTATCATCTATGTATCATTTGTGTGTTGAAAAGCAGCAAACATTTAAGACCAACAATAAAAGTTTGTGGAAAAAATACAATAAAACCTCAGACAACAAACATGATGTTATACAATCATATTGTCGGGAATGAATTGCACTTATGGGTAATAATTGGGAAACCAGTTTTTCCTTAGACTATAACCATACCATCCTTTCTGGTAGTCCCAGCTTGCTCTCCTTAAAGGTGCAGTGCGGCCACTTTACTGTTAGGAAGTACACACTGTTCATGTGTCATTCATCAATATATTTTGGTCAGGGGTTAGATAGTAGAGATGGAGGAGGAGAGGCTGGAGGTATAGTATATAGAAAAGTTTTTTTCCGGAATATGATAGTTTGCTTGTTAGTTTGATCTGCTCTACATGACTAGAAATAGCAATCATAACTGCAAAACACAAACTTTCAAGGGTGCTGCGTTGGAGCACTTTTATGTCCGCACTGATGTCAAAATCAAACCTTGGTTTTATCACACATTTTTCAATGTGTATTTCATCAATATATTTATACATTTGTTTTAATGTACTTTTATTAAATCCTTGCGTTTTCAGAATGTTCAGAATACTTCCACCATTACATACGCCGCAGATAAAATCTCAAATATTCATGTGAAGATGTCATGATCACTGTCAGTCATATTTGATCTTAATTAGGAGTTTAACAACAATTAAGCAGCACTAGATTTTGTCGAAGTCCATGATTTACTTTTCCAGAATTTTCTACAAACACATCTTCAGTCTGTGGTGTGAAAACATGAAATTACACCTTTTCCTTTTAAAACTGTCTAAGCTACTAAACCATGCAAAAATGTTTTTATAGAGATAAAAAGAGTTGATGCTCATTCAACTGAAATGTTTCTTGCCAAAGAAATGTACGCAATGTCATCTGAAGCAAAACAGCTGTGTAATTAAACTTTTAGTTTTAAATGCTGTCGGTACTTTTCCTGTTCTGCTCCTTTTCTATAATACACTTTAGCAAGTAATGTAAAAATACAGTTCAGGAAAAAACTAAATAGCTCAAATAAAAATTAAATTTCATTGCCAAAAAGAGATCAGGAAGAACAAAAACAAAAGGTCAGTCACCTGTGGTGAAGATAAAAAACATAAAAAGGAAAGGGCAGGGGCATTTTATTATTGTTTTTGAATCACACTAACAAAGGAAGGAAGTGAGCAGCCTTCACTTAAGAGCTTTTTGATTGCTTGGCATTAAATGTAAAGCTCAGACTTGACCCTGACCCGAACAACCAAAGCACAGTTATAACATTTTTTACCTTCAGGCTGCGACACACACATCAAACACACACTAGATCATGTCAAGAAGTTTTGTTTCATGTGATTGAGGTTGGACATAAACAAACACCTGGACCTCCAAAAGGCTCCTACTGTTCCAAGTCTGTCTGCGTTTTGTCCAATAAACCTGATGATCAGTCTTTGTCTTACTGTCAGCAAAAGTATGAAAGAGATCATAATGGAGGTACATCATTAATTTAAACTAGTTCTATAAATGTAATGAGAACAAATATATATCAAATATGTTAAAGGAACTGCATTAGGTAAAGATTTCTGGCTTCTTTTAATTATCTGTGTAGTCATTTCTAACCTCGACAGCTAAAATGAACCCATTCTTCTCTTCAGCAACCAGGGATGGTAATAATAATGAAAAGCATGTGGGGTTTTAGAGCACTTTCACTCAATTTCCAAGGCCGGTGAGCAGTTGTGTGATGACTTCAGCTGCAATCTGTACACAACTTTCACCAAGTGTTATGGATTCCCAAATCACTGTGTTGACTGATGACCTGTGGCTGCTTTGTGTCTGTGGATGCCATGCTGACAACAGAACAAACAAGAGTATCCACAAACTTATTTAATTGATCAAGATTATCAAATTGAATTTAGACATATATGAAGGAATATCTACTCAGTGCATCTGTTCCACACCACTTAACAAAGCCACAAGTTTGACCATAACACCAGTCAGACTCGTGGCTGGAATAGATAGGGGCATGCCACGCACATTGTAATAATCACCTTTTAATATTGTCTTAATGTGTTTCGTGTGGATGGGAATGTTTTTAAAAACTCAGTTGTGTGGGCATGATTATTTTTGAAAATGGGAGAAACTTGTGCTTTTAAAAATACTCTCCTATGTGGACATGGGCTGAGTTACAGTGGCAGCTCAGGGCTATTTGTTGGATCAGTGGTTCTCAAATGGTGTGGTGGGCAAAAGAGCCCTGGGAATTCTTATAAACTTGTGTTATTACTACAACTAAAACAGCAGCGGATAATTTGTTTCTTTAATTACGCTGTTGGTACTTTATCAGCTTTAATCCTTAAATAGAAAATCAAATTTAGTTACTAAGAAAATCCCTTTAACACCTTTAAGAGTTTTGCAATTACCAGAATAAGCAGGTTAGAAAAGAGACTGAGGCAGACTTTGTTCGGCATTTTTCAAAAGGAGAAAATCAAAAAGTGTTTAAAGTTTGTGTTACTCAGCACTGACCTGCTATTTTACTGTCAGCATGAAAAAAAACAAACATATAAGTCTGATTCCTGTTTGTGAAATATATTAATACAATCTTAACATGTGTTGAAAACTTAATAGTTTTTGGTGAGGAACCTAAATATACAATATCCAAAAATGGGAAACCCACATTCAATGCATGTTCCACGAATGTGGCACCTTGTTGAAAAATTCCAGGACCCAGACGGTGATTTGGATCACTCCAAAAATCTAATGTTCCAATCCTGAAAATGTCAACCAAATCAGTACATAGCTTTTTAAGTTAAAAAAAAACAACAACAATCAGACGCTGGCAATAACACTTTGGTGGAGGTATAAAACAATAATGTTTTGGGTGGATGCCATATTTCAGTTTCAAGTGTGCAAACGACATGAAAATACCATTGTTGAACAGGTCTGTGATTTTACTATGGCCCTTATCTGCCAAAATTTTAAAGCCCATTTCTCTCTTGCCTGGTGTGAAGTTGCTGTTAGCCCAAAATTGGAATAAACTGTGATAAAATTCAATGTTATTTCTAACTGTAGTCACTACTTGATTGGTTTGAAAGCTGTGCTTTATAAACACAGTGGAGTGGAATTGAAATCCTGGAGGTGCTTCATACTCAGGCTGATCATTCTTTAGTGAAGGAGCCTTTGCAAAGACACAGTTACTCCTCTATCGACTCTTTTTCTTACGAAATCACGCATTGTCCCGGCCTCATCTCCTGTCAGGTTACCTGCTGTTTTATCTCGTGGAAAGTTCTGCACTTGTCTTCACGTGCCCCGGCGTTGTGTTCGTACGCGCGCGCGTCCGTGAGCGCGTGTGTTTATGCCCAGAGTTTTTATTTGTAGACTCTAGGACCTCGCGGAAACTTTCTCTCCCGGTGTGGCAGCCACTGCAGCGCGTGAGAGAGCGAGCGGGGCCGGTGGATAGAGAGAGAGAGAGGGAGAGAGAGAGAGAGAGAGAGTGAGGGAGGCGGGGGAGCGCGAGCCAGCAGCGGAGAGAGAAGACCCGGTAGAGCGCGAGGAGGGAGAGAGAGAGTGAGTGAGAGAGAGAGAGAGAGAGATCGAGAGTGAACGAGAGGAGAGAGAGCGACGACCATCAGGTTCCGCGTGCCTGAGGGACGGACGACACGGTAAATATAAACATTACATTTTGGCTCGTGCACCGTTACAGCCGTTAAGTAAGCCATCTCCTAAAGTCATCTCTCGCGCGCTCCGGAGACAACCCGTTGGTTCCGCTGTAGTAGCAGATGATGTGCGCGTGAGGACAGAGCGGTGCGCACACGGGGCGAGTGAACTTGGTGACTTCTTTTGTACGTTTGGAGGAAAATAACGGCAACCGGGCAGCCGCCGCTCAGCCGAGGCGTGTTCGGCGTTTTCCGGTGGAGCGTTCAGCCCGCCGAGCACCTCCAGCCCGCTCCCCGAGCAGCAGCAGGTAACGTTAAACCGGAGCGCACCGTCCCCTTCACCTACCAGATGCAGACAGACACATCAGCGCGCGGAACCGTCGCCTTCAGCGGGCGCGCGCCTGCCGGGGTTACTGAGTGCATTCGGTCTGCACGCGCCCCCGTGTGTGTTTTTTACCTGACCCAGTAAAGCTCATCGGTGCTACACACTCAGACACGTGTCTCTAACCGGCAGCCCGCCCCGCGCACACCCCCGCCGGGATTATACGCCGTTTAAAGAGAGGCCGTCCGGTAAAGGCCGCGTGAGGTCGCTCCCAATATTAATTGCCATAAAGCTGGGACCGTCGAGTTAGGAGGAGGAAGTGCGACACATCCGGAGAGGACTTTAGAAATAAAAGTCTTTTTTAGAATAAATACGGTACACATGATAAAAAGTGTCAGTGCTCTCAAATACTTTGACGTCTTCAAGCAGTTTCAACACAATGTTCTTAAAAATAATCAGTAAACATTCATATTTAAGACCCTCAGATGACATGCTTTGATTAATTATAGAGGTAGGTCTGTAAGTACAAACTAAAGATCCTGATCATGAATGGTGCTCAGATCAATAAAGCGAGCAATGGTGAACTTAAGTACACAATATTATGTGTAACACCACAAGAATAATAAGGATACTTAATAAGGATTGAGTAATATCTTAAATATGCAGATAGCAAGTGTGGATTTGTCTTAAGATGAACTGTGGTTCAGTGAATGAAAATGGAAACATGTAAGTTTGAATTATATGAGTTCCCTTTTCAAATAATACAGTTAATTTAATCAAATCAAACTTAGCAAAGTTGGTACTTTAGTTTTTAGAGTTAACATTTGGCCTTTGGTTGGAACAGTTTTATCCAGAACCAACAAATCCAACCAATCCACTCTTTTAAACTCCTGATTCCTCAAATTCTGGAGCAGTGCTTCAGGTCCAGACTAAAACAAATCAGGATCTTTATCTGAATCAAAACTTTACAGTTGCATCACTGATGGTGTTTGCTGAGATTTTAGTAAAAATGTTGGAAACTGCCTTATCTGGCAATGTTAATGTTATTGTAAAAAAACTGAATCTGGTTTCAAATCACCACCAAAATTCATTCACCTCATCCTTATGCCATGGTCAACATTCACAGAATCTAATTAAAATCTCTTTTTTGTTATCCTGCTCACATTACGACAAACAAACAGACAAATGCTGGCAAACGCTTGTAACTCCTCAGCAGGGGAAAAGTCTGTCATTCTCAAGAGCCAGAAACAAATGAGCATACATTAGTTTTACAGTTTTCCTGTTGTATTTGCACATTTTTGTTAACTTTCTCGAGGTCTTGTCAAACTCCTGTTGTTTTCTCAGGACAGCAAAGCCGTGTTTCCCTTAACTTCTCCACATTTCTCGATGACATAACCAAGTGAACTCATAGATGAACTGTGTTCTCACTGGGCTTCTACCATGCTTAGCTCTTACATCTTTGATTCGTCCTTTCTCTTGGTGCAGACTTTTATCCCCTTGGCTCCCAACGTGAGGTCTGGGCTCTCTGGGAAGGAGGCTGGAGGGTTTCTGGGGGCCTGAGGCTCTGTCAGTTTTGACGACATCCAAATTTGTTTTGCATGAACCGACTATAATGATAATTTACTCGATTCATGCTGTATTATCTTGATTTTGCTAATGATTAGAAACTGCAGCTGTTCATGGTAAAAGTAGGAGGCCAAACTGATCTGTGCTCCGAACTGCTGCACGTTTAATGCTGCAAAGAAAATGTTATGACTAAAAAAACTGTTACTGCAGTTTCTTATTAAGGAAGTTTTGTTGAGTTCTGAGGCCAGACCATCATTTAAGGACCACTACTTTAGAGGGAGTCCAAGGACCAAAGCTTCAAGTCTGAGCCATGACGTGGTTAATTTGTTGCTCTGGTGTTATTTTAACCACTTTGTTACGTTTGTATTAGTCAGCAATCCTCCATGTATTTTGTTATATCGGGAAAGAACCTGCTTATTTGAAAGACCTTATTTAACAAGGTTGTCTTGGAGCTTTTTGTAGCTCTAATTTCGACAGATGATGCTTGGTCTTTTGTTTTAAATGCAGTTAACGTACATTTTTATGCAATCGTAAAAAAAAGTAACTCAGATTTTCTTTCATATCTTTGCATTAAATACAATTAATATAATCATTTGAATGCATAACAAACTTTACAATAAAACAGGTTTCACTTTATTATTTATTTCAATTTATATTGTTTAAAAGGAGACTGGGAATACAATTATATCAGTATTTTGGGAAATATAACATCATGCATGCCTTAATATTTTTTAAGCTTGTTTTATCCATCAGCCCTAAATTTAAAACTGTTGAATTAATTGTCAATTACATAAAAATATCAGGAAAGCTTGCACAGAAAAAGCTAAAATCACTAAATATAATAGATAACATTCAAGAGTATGGCTTAAAACATCAAATAATTGGAAACATTTTGCTTTTTATCAAACAGTTTTAGCTCTCATTTTGTATGATGTTAGTTTGGGTTAAGTAAACAGGAGAACAGCAATTTATATGATCATCAAAATCAGACACATTGCACTTATAAGAGGTTAGTTTTACCAATTTAGTAAGACACTCAATAAATTAATAATTGTATTTCCCATAGGTGATGCTTTGGAAAAAAAGGTTGTAATAAAGACAAGATAAATCAACTAATTAAAAAATTTCCAGACATTCTGAACATTAGAAATTAGGCTTTATGTATTTTAGGAATTTGGCGAATTACGTCAGATAGCTTACATAATTCTATATTATTAGCTCCTTCTTGCCTTGCCTTTATGAAAATTGAAGCCTGTCAGACTGTAGACAGATGCTTTTTTTAAAAAAAGACCTGCCTTATAGAAGAAAAATACTGATGCTCAAAGGAAATGTGCACCTGTTGTGCCATCAGTTACAAAGAATTGTCCTCTAGTTTGTAAACCTTCCCCTCTCTAATACTCTGTCCTACTGACCTGTTTAACAGTGTGGGAAATTAATGCTGAATGAGAAAATGTTGAGAGAGAAAACAAATGTAAGAGAATGAGATTCATGCTTTTATTGTGAAAACATGTCACTCACGTTCCTGTGCAGTCCTGGCTGAACATTCTCTACCTTGACATGCCTCTGAAGCTTTTTCTCTGCGCAACCATTTCTCCTCCCCCTGGTTTAGGCTTCATGGGCCTTTGGCTCTGGTCTAATTTAAACAACTGCTGCATGAAATCTGAAACAATCATAATGAGTTAATACAGACTTTCTATAGGACAGTGAGGTGACGGTGTGACCTAAATACTCAGAACTTGAAGGAGTTGGTTGGCCCGCAGCCTGGAGCTCGTAGAGGGAGCCCCCGGGGTGTGGGGTGGATACTGTACACCCATTTCTGTAAAGTTTCCACCCCTGTCTTTCTGCTGGTAACCCTGGCCAGCTGCCTGTTGTCTCCCCACCAGGCGATGTAAGGCCACAGCGTAAGGAGTGACATACTGTACAATACATTTTGAGGAAAGCCAGACATATTGGCTGCTCTCTCACGCTGTGCTCAAATCCAGATCACTGCTGGGATCCAATTCTCTGTGAGGCACATGCAAACGTTGTGTTTGGCTCCTTTTGTGTTCAGATTGGGATCAGTATCTGACACCAGTCGGAATAAATCAAACCTCTGAACCAATGCACTTAACATGCTGCCCCAAGATCTTTACACCTTTGTGTGGAGTAGATGTGGAAAGGGAACTGGGGTGGATGCTTGTTTGAAGGAATCATGGATGGAGAAACTTTAGACAGGAATGAGTGAGTGGACCAAAAGCCATAACTCAATTTAAAAATGCATACTCTTACACCTTATGTCTTTTTCTGCAAGGAAACAAGTGGCTTTCAGAGTTAGGGATGGAAATTGAAAACCAACTTCAGTTTGAACTCCCTCAAAAAATCATTATCATTAGTATTTATGCCAATCGACTCCCTTTTCAGTTCTTTAGACTCTGCATACTTTTCTTTCTATGGGATTATGTGAAAGATATTGTGTTGTGTATCGAACAAATGCACCGGACATCACTGACTTGAAGCAAAGCATTGATGAGGCTATCCTACAGCAAATAGGCAAGAAATTGAATACCGTCTTGATGTGCTCTGTGCAACTAATGGTGCCATATAGAGGTGTATTAAATGAAGAAAAAACCTTTAAGAAAACATATATTAAAATAAAACATCTGGTTTAGATATCTCATCAACTGCCTTTGTAGTACATTTTTTTAATTGTAAAGAGATTTTATGTCCTTATTGGAGGCAGTCAGCAGAGACGTCAAAGAAGTCTAAGATGGCATGACAGGTGGGGCGAAAAAGTGGTCAAATTTTGTGGCCTAATTTCATCAGAAAGATGCTTCCCCCTCAATGTTTAGCATGTAGAAACTCCTGCACCTTGCAGAGGCATCCATCCATGCAGCATTGCATTGGATCACACACGTGCTATGTGTTTGAAATTGTTGACACTGAAAACCCTTTTGCCCGCACAGAAAATCCCCAGGATTTGATAAGGGACTCTTTGATAATCACTCCATAAGAAGAACTGATAACGGCATTGGTGTCATTAAAACCTAATTCTATCCCTAATTACTATACAAAACTTGTAGTAGTAGTAGTTTATTTTGAACATGCAAGAAATGAATGTTATATATTACATCCATACAAATGTAGCAAAATACCAATAGAAGAGTAATTAGGGTCCCCTCAGTAGAAAATAACACCAACTGATTTAACTCACATGCTCAAAAAGGAGTGGGAGAAGTACAAACTTATTTAATCCCACCTCTTCTCCACAAGGTACCAAAGACAATTAGTCCATGTCCTGTTTGATATGAATTCAATTATTAAATTTCATTCAAAGTAATCATTAACCATATATGCCTTATGAATATATATGTATGTATACATACATACTACTTATTACATACTTCTGACCATAATATGATTGTAGTACATATCAATGCTGATGCCTGTTTGATTGCAAAACAACAAAAATAGAAGTGCTTGACACCCAATAGTTCAGTGTTCCAGCTGTGATGATGAAACAATGTAGAAAATGAGTTACACACCATCTCAACATTGGTTCAAGTACTGTGCTATAAATCCTGAAATAATTATATCAATAATAAGTGGTTTCAGAAGCAGTCAACATTTCCACAAAATCCTCCATAAATTGCCAGCATTTTTGTGTCATTTATTTAGAGGTCAGACATTTGCCTCTTTTTATTGATGATCAGAAATGAAAATCACCTTTTACAGAGTGTGCAGGGCGTTAAGTGTTCCTTCCTTTTTGATTTTAAAGCAGACTTTACTCTTTGCTCGCTTCAGGAGCTGCACTAACCAGTCATGGCATGGATGTAACAAACTGCTGGAAACATTCCTGAGACATTTTGGTCAATATTATCATGACAGTAAGAAACAGTTGCTGCAGATTTGTCCACTACACGTCTGTGGACCTCATGTTCCCCCACATCCCAAATATGCTCTGTTGGTTTGAGATCTGGTGGCTTCAACATATGTTTTATCCTGCTGGAATAGCCGTCAGACTATAGGTGCACTGTGTTGATTAAGGGATGGGCCTGGTCAGCATCAACACTCAAGTAGACTGTGACATTTGAGCAATGCTTAGTTGGTGGTACTAAGTGTACTGTGAACTGTGAGTGAACTGACAGGTGTGCCACCCGGTGTGGTCTTCTGCTGCTCCAGCCCGTGTGCCTCAAGATCTGACGTGTTGTTCTTTCAGATATGTTCTTCTGCTTCTCCTGGATGTGACGAGAGGTTATTTGAGTTACTTTTGGCTTTTTATCATATCAAACCACTCTGGCATCAATACAACATTTTGATCCAGAGAACTGCCGTCGCTGGATGTTAACTCTTTTTTGGACCACGCTCTGTGAACCCTAGAGATTGTTGTGCATGGAAATCCCATTAGATGAGCAGACCAGCCTGTTTGACATTGACCATGCTGCATTAAAACACACTTAAACATCCCCTCTTTCCCATTTTCAGGCTTGAGTTGGAGTTTGAAGTCTATATGTCTAAATGCACTGAGTTTCTGCAATGTGATTGTTTGATTAGTTTGTTGTGTTAATAAGCAGTTGAACAGGTGTACTTAATTAAGTGGCTGGTGATTGTTTATGTATGGGTTGGCTATGTTACTTAACTATTATGCATTGTGATGGACTTTGCCCACATTTAAAAAAAAAATAACTGAAAGTGTTTCATAGTGGCGCAGCAGATAATGCACATGCCTCACAGCAGAAAGGTCGTCGGTTCAATCCCAAGGTCGGGCAGGGCCTTTTTGCGTGGAGTTTGCATTCCCCTGCATGTGTGGGTTCTCTCCACAGACTAAAAACATGCTCAATAGGTTGATTTGTGACTCCAGATTGGCCTTAGGTATTAGTGTGAGCATGAATGTTTGTCTGTCTCTCTATGTGGTCCTGCGATTGGCTTGCGACCAGTCCAGGGTGTACCTTGACTCTCGATGAATGATAGCTGGGAAAGGCTCCAGCCTCACCATGACCTCGAACGGGATAAAGGGTGTAGAAAATGAATGAATTAACAATGCACAGCTTTAGTTGGCAAGGACTTATTTTTGTAACTTCTAGGGGTGTCCTGATCCGATATTGATAACAGTTATCAACAAAAAACAAATACCAGATTATATCAGCCTGCATCTAAAATATCTGATTTAAGCACTCAATACAATTAGTCCATTCTAATTTATTTTTTTATTATTAAATTCAGTTACAGAATCTGCTTATGTTTAAGTTAAACACAGTGGTTATTTTGCAATTTAAAAATATATGTTTACGTTCTTACTGGATTTCTTCAGGTTACTGTTCAGGGTCTTGTCATTTATTTTTAATTTTATTTAATTGTACTATATTCTTGTGTTTAATGTTAAAATTTATTGAATCCATTGGTTAATAACAATCCAGTCAGTTTTTCTCACACCTACTATTGCTGAGTGTTATTCTCTGTTTGTGTAATCTTACTTGATCAAACCTTTTCTTAAAGTCCATACTACAAAATAAGTACTAAAAGTATTGATGATTCCTGTTGATATTGGATCGTATCAGTATTGGCCAATACTCAATGCTGCTATATTGGTGTCGTATTGGAGGTGAAAAAGTTGTATCGACTAGTAACTTCTGTTTTTGCTGCCTTCATAAGTTAATTTTTCGCTTCTCAATCAGGAATCAATGAAATCAAGCTGATTTTGTCACCGATTCTTGCTAACAGTGCACTCAGTGAGGAGAAAATCTGCTTCAGTTCTGCAGGGTGAACACGTTTAGGACAAGATGACTGATGACTGGGTCCACGAACTCTAATGATGACTCAAAGGGAAACAGCACAGTTCTTAAAAGCCTCTTCATGGCAGGTTGTGGCCCCTTAGTGAAACATCGCGTGTCAAATGAACTCTCAGGACTCATGTTCTTCTGGTGTATATGATCTGATTTATGTGAAGAGCTCTCTGACCTTTTCGACAGCATGCACGCTCGTTGGTTTCTTGATCCATGGCAGATAAGATTAAGTTGTCATGTTCAGCCTGTGTTATTATCGGTATCTCTTCCTAATGAGTAGTTATATGAAACATGATACCCACACAATGGAAGGAGAGTGGGAGGAACTGGTGTCAACAGAACCCTTTGCTAAATCTTGCCCCAAGGGCCTCAGAGCAGATTAATCCGGATTAATTCCACTTGATGCCGCATTAAAAGATAATGACACATTTGCTTGTGCTTATGGCCTTTATATCAGTTTGTGAGTACACTTAATATCTCAAGATAACATTCAAGAAAAACATCAGGTCCTGATGTTTTGACTCATCAGGAGTCATTGTGTTTTTTTTGTGGTCACAACCTTTGAATGTCTTTTAGTTGTTTAAATGTCAGACGACTCAGTGAGCACAAAACTGATTTAAGAGGTGATCAATAAGTCAGTGTCTGAAAGTGCACCGTGCCAGGGGACGTGCTCTGGGTGTTATGTTTTATTCTGTGGTTCATCAGAATTTCTGATCCGTATTAGAATATTCATCTTAGCATCAGATCTTAAAGAAAGATTGTGTTTTTATTTCAAGTGTCAGACCAGGCGTGGGTGTCTGCATTTCAAACTCACCTGCTGATTGTTTTTGCTCTTCAGACTCTCTAATGCTGTGTTCACACCGCAAGCGACCCAGCTACCAAAATTGCGTCGCCCACTCACATATCGTCGCACGTCCATAAATACCTCATTTTGGTCACCGTTGCCGTCGGCAATTGCTCCGTGACGTCACGTCCGCTCGAGTTTCACCACGATCATATGATATATCATATAATAGGATGCATTATTCCAGCTGTATCCTTTTCATTCACTTATCAACCACAAACCACTGCAGCTGATGCCCTGCAGCAGCATTACCTGTGAGTTTCCCGCGGTCCATCCAGGCGGAACTAATGTCCTCACTGACTAATGTTTCCCACACGGACATGGATTGTTACTCTGTAGTCCGGTTGAAAAACTGTTTGTCATGGGCACCATCACACAAACACACCGCTGATTGGCTGTTGCCGCACAGCAACACAGGACATCGTCTGAAAAGATCAACTTTTTTTTTTAATTGACATCGCGCGACAAGCTATGTGGTAATGTGAAAAGCGGCTGTCGCATTGTGGGAATGCTAGCACCGCCCTATGGCGGCTGTACATTGCATGGAGAGTGATCGCCAAGTAGCGTGCGGTGTGAACGCAGCATAAGAGGCAGCTCAGTCTTATTGTTTCTCAATAGGAAGGTCAGAGGTTTGACTCCAGCATGTGCAGTCATATGTCAGTGTGCCCTTGAGCAAGACAGTCAACCCTACGTTCATGGAATAAAAAAGGAGTTTAAGCTGATAGCTTACCACAGTAGCTTATGCAGCTCACAGTTTTACAAATAAAGAGTTGAGGCTGCTGAAAGTTGATGCCATTATTAGCGCTCTCTCATTAGCTTACTTCATGTCTTTGTCTCTGGTCTCCGTCCATTTTGCCAGTGAGTTGTCCTGAAGAACGGGATGGTCATGGGAGAGACGAGGGAGAGGAGCTGCCCGGCTCAATCTAGGGAACCCCTCTAGCAACCATGTAGCATTAACCTGATTGGCCGAACAGATACTCACTTCCTATTGGCTGGGAGCAGTTTTGTTTTGTGTGTGAGCAGAAGAAATCAGAGAGGAGAAACGAGATTTGAGCACGCAAACAAGGTATTAAAGGAAAAATCTGAGCACAAAACTTGGTCTCTAAATTAGGCCTGGGCAAAACATCGATAAGATTTAAAAATCGAGTTGGCAAGTCAAATCGATTTGTTTTTCCTGAAACTCGTGTTCAATGATTTTTTTAATTCAACCTGTTTATTACACATTCGCGAGGACCTGTGGCTTTCCAAAGTGCACTTCCTGCAGTATGTCACTCTCTTCCCCCCCGTGACGTCACGCGCATTTACAACATACATAACATGGTGGCGGTGGCCGTAACCGGCGAGGAGAAAGTGGGGCTCCTGCCCAAGGAAGGTCCCTCAATGTCTGTAATTTGGAATTGTTTTGGTTTTGCAGCGTCTAACGAACACCAAACAACACCTCGCTGCAAATTCTGTCTGAAGGCAGTTGTTGTCTGTGGTAGTAGCACTTTCTGTCGATTTCTGTGTTGATTTTTTGACCTGCAGGCACTTTAAATGTATATTTTAAGTATACATAAATGTATATTTTGGAAATAGATTTACAGTGAGTAGTTATTTCATTTTAAATGGGGCGGGGACATTGAATCGAATCGTGAATTGAGTTTTTTTTTTTAATTTGAGATTTTTGGGGGGGGGGGGGTGTACTCTAAAATGAAAATGCTTCACTCTCGAATCTTGAAACTTTGCTCTTATGCTCATGAGAGCATGCTCTCATATAAAGATAGGATTTTATTCCATATATGTTGATCCTACTGCTGTGTCAGAGGTGTTTGTTATATTTGAGTGTGCATCAGTGTGTGAATGTGGCATAAATGAGCACGGATGGAGTTATTCCATCCAACATCTACAACCTATCCCTTTAGGGGTCGTGGGGCCTGGGTCTCTCCCTCTCTCTCACTCTAAACGGTCCCGTGTGCTTGTTCTAAGTCTTTTTTTTTTTTTACCACGTTATGTTATGTTATGTATTTTTAGATTAGAGTAGCACTTGATGTAATTTTTCGACATTAATACAAACAAAACTAAACTGTAGGGAGCATGAGCAAACCACTACAGACATGCTTGTAAGTAGGTCAATAAGAGTCAAAACAAGCCCACAGGACCATTTAGTGTTGAAGAGTGGATCTGATTACTGTAGTCAGAGGCAGGCTAACACTTCCCATTGACTCCCAGTGTTTGAGCTAAGCTAATTGACGGTGGTTGACCTCTGCTCGTATCTTTCTTGTTACTGAACGCACAGTTGATAGAATGGTGTTTATCTGCTTGTCATGGACTCAGGAGTGAGGCAAGAAGAAGAAAAATGTGGTGTATTCCTTTAAGCAAAAAAAATTAAATTAATTTTTGAAATTGTTCACAAATTCATTAGATGGGAAAACTAATAAGAAGATTATTTCAATTTTGTATAAAAGTCTGATGAATCATAAAGCTCATTCAACTGAATATGTAAAGACAATGTGGGAGAAAGAAGGAGGGATGAATATATCCGAGGAAGAATGGACTGCAATATGGAAACTTTAGTGGAAATACACAAACTCGCAGAGATGGAAGGCATATGGATGGAAAACCGTGATAAGATACTTTATCACTCCATGTCAGAAAACTCACTACGATGGAATGCCTCCTAACTGTTGGAGAAAGTGTGGAGAACAACGGGCAAACCATTTTCATATTCTCTGGGACTGCCCAATTATTAGACAGTATTGGAGAGACATTCATGTATCACTGCAAGATCTTTTTAAATGTGTCATTCCTTTTGGTATGAAAACTGTTTATTTTGGATGTTTACCACAAGAATGGAAAAGAAAGGATAATTTTCTGCTGAGCATTTTGTTAGTTGCAAGTAAAAAATCTATAACTAAAAGATGGTTATCACAGGACTCACCCACCATATCAGAGTGGTGGAATACAACTCTTGAGATTTATAAAATGGAACAGATGACGGCACTTATAAATCAAAAACAAGACCAGTTTCTAGCACGTTGGGAAAAATGGGTTGTATTTATTAAAAATAAGAAGCCTGATTTAATTTTAAGTTAGAACATATTGAATCAATGTATTGGTCACTCCCTAAGGTTCTTAAAGGTTTGTTACCTTTTATCCTTTGTTGTTTTGATCCGATGGGAAAATGTTTCTTAAAAGGAAAACAATGATAAACCAGTGCACATGTTGGCACAAGTGAATTGTACCCATCAATGAAAAATGTTAAAATTGATAAATAAAGAATTAAAAACAAAAAGAATTAAATCAATTTCTCAAACTAGTTGGAACACTCCACAACTAGGGCTGGGTATTTCCAGCAACTTCATGATGGAAATATCCCTGATACGAAGGCCACGATACGATACGTATCCCGATACACGGAAATTGTGAACACTGACTATGCTTTAAGAAAAATTCTTGACAAGTTTAGTTTTTTCTTATGAGAAGAAAAAGAACAAGGATGAGTTTTAAGTGATTCTACAACTTGAGAGACATAAATTCAGATCCTCAAAGATGGTAGACCTAAGTTCAAATTTAGAACATATGCTTCATTATGTAGCTCGTCTTCTACCTTGAACTGTGCCACTGTTAACATTACCCAAAGTGTTTTTACAACAACTGTCAAAATATTTAGGCCGTATCGATTCTGTAGAATCCGTATCGATACACGTATCCCGAAGGAGTGCGATACGATATTTTGCCGTATCGATATTTTGAGCACAGGCCTATCCACAACTTCAGCTGATTCTCAGGTCTTGTCGTCAGCTTCAGCACAGGAGAGTCTAGGTGATTTCTGAAGATCTCTAAATGTAGCTAACTTGCATTACAGCTCAGTAATGTTCATGATAATGAAATTTAGAGTCTAAAAGAGCACTGCAGGGTCTTCTCACAAGTCTCCCTAACTGTTATCACAATCTTACACCTCTTGGTTAATATGAGGGTTTGCTATGCCCCGTTAGCATCAGATACTAAAGTAAGATGAACAGATTAAAGAACACAAATAAAGGTGGCCCAGATTTAGATAAAACATTATTTGGAATGTATTTCCCCCCTTTGCTAGATAATCAGACTTTGATTTCTGCAGCGTTTTATCTAATGAAGAGGGAGCTACATAAATCATACAGTAACAGCCTTGATGAAGGCTGCCCTGATTCCTGCAGATTCCTTTCAGGACACCTGCATATGTGTGTGTATGTGTGTGTGTATGTGTGTGACATACTTTGAAATGAAATATTTTTGCGGTACCATCCATCATGCACATTTTGAGGGACACACCTGTTGCTGTAAAGTTCGACCTTGAGGCAAAAATGTTGTGTGAGAAAAGATGAGTGTGTGCTTTGGCTGAAGCGGAGAAATAAGGGAAAACAGGATATCTTCCTCAGATTATTGTCACTCCCTCATAATCATGTCACTCTGTTTGTGTGTTTTTGTGTTTTCTCAGGAGAGGGAGAAGACTGAACGAACTATTGATTGTCCAACCAGCCGACACACAGACTGATACCCAGACAGATTGAATGAAGCTGCACCTGGTGCTTCTGAGGGCTTTTCCCATGTTTTGATTTGCTCCATTTTTTCTTACTTTCCACACGTGGTTTCACTGAGCCGCCTCCTGCCATGCCGTCCAACAGTCCCGCTGCCGCTGAGCCGCCGCAGACGCCAGAGAACAACACAGCCAATGATGTGGTGAGAGACATTGATTTTCTCCTCCATACAGTAATCTATCACTGCCTTTGCTGACAGTCGAAATATACAATTACTGAGATTACTGCTGCTGCTGCAAACATAATGTGATGTTCATTGTTATTTGTTTAAAGAGACAGTGAGGAGTTTCTAAGTAATTACAAAAAAGTCTCACTTTTAGATATATGCCTGATCGAAATACACACTTTAAGATGAGTTTTATAGCATCTAAATAGGTTATCTATAAATGCTATTCCTTAGCCTTCTGGTCGGGTCGGACAGGACAGGGCTGGACTGGATACTCGACTTCGGGAACAAGACAATTAAAACTAGAGCAAATTTATATTATTTTATGATTTATATTACACGTCTTCACTACTTACAGCACCGGGCTGTAAGTAGCGATATATAGCCGACTACAACTACGATAATTTTTCCAAAAATTGCTTGTTGTCACACATCAAAAACTACCGCTACGTATCTAGAAAGAGATACATTACCTCGTCGCTTTGCATCCTGTAAGTTGTTTTGAAAAGAAGTTGTAAAACAATGCAGAGTTCTGATGGAGGTCTGAGCTCCATTTACCACAACAAACACACACTTTGGCTTCGGTAACGTCTTGTGATGCATTCAAGTTGAAGTCAGAAGTAGGAATTTCCGAGTTCCGAGTAGGAAACTGCAACTGGAACGTCCCCCGAAGTCTGAATTTCCTACTCGGTGAAACCTCGCCACCCCCGAGTTGACAATAGCCTGGTAGATCGGCATGTTTTTTTCCGGCTTCAACTCGAACGCCGATAAGTCGGAGATGATGTCACTCCCATTTCCAAGGTTACTGGAACGCAGCATTACGACAGTCGCCACGCGTGCTCATGGGTAGCAGAGTCCTTTTTTCACCGGTAATAGATTCTCCTCATAGCACCTTTAAGTTAAAGAAGCAGCACCACAGCTGAGGGAGAAAGAGAGAAGAGCTTTCAGGTAAAAGTGTTCGCAATGTTTGTGTATTAGCATATATGTGGTTATGAGTGAGACATAAACATAACTTTTCTTTGATATTTTTTTAAGGAGGAGAAATCCAGTTACACTGCAAGGTCACTCTCTTTCCTTTGCACACATTTGAGAATATTTAAACAGAGAGATGGACAAATGGATTGCAATAGTTCCTTCAAAGACTTGGAGACATGTCTTACTCCTTTTGGTCAAGTTTACATTCTCATCTCAGATGCCAAAACAACACACTTAATTTTGCCCAGAAATCTTCTCAGATATTGGATTTTGACATGCCTACAAAGACTTATGTCGAGCCCAGCCCCAGAACAGGAGGATTTTGAATAAATCCTCATAAGCTCTGTCCAACAACGCCTCCTTCAGAAAGTGGGTGTGGCTTTAGCTTTCAGAAGCTGTGCTCTGATGTTTACTGTGGCAGCACAGACATGCCCTGACATGGTCCTTTCACTTAGGGGAAGCTGTGGGTCTCCCATCAGGGGGAGGTGGCATATCTGCTTTTGAGCATTTGGAAAGGACTGTTTCAGCTCACATTTTCTAAAAGGTGGAGCAAGTAGTGAAGGGACAGGGGCATGAATGGTCCTCTTCAGACCATGTTCCTTTTGCCTGCATGGCCTTTATTACCTCCGCCAAGGAGGTTATGATTATGCCAATATTTGTTTGTTTGTTTGCAAGATAACACAAAAAACTACATGAGGGATTTTGCTGAAATGTTCAGGAAATGTTGGTAAAGGCCCAACTTATAAATGATTCAATTTAGGTGGGGATCCAGATAGCTGCCATTAGCAAACAATAATTTTTGCTCAATAACTGTTTAACTAATAATTATATTAGCATGATTCTGAATGCTCATTGTGTTTTTTAGGGTCAAGAAATCATATTGTGATGGTAACTAATCATAGTACTCATTCTTATTGATATGACAGCAAATTATATTCAGAAATTTTAAAATGTGGTGCTGGAAATATTGATATCATTTGAAAATGTTGTAAAACTTCTTGTCAATATTCTGTAAATGTCTGATAGAAAGATGCGCACAGAGTCAATGCTAAGTTCTTTTGGATTTCTTTATGTTTTATTTATTTATTTAGTAATCTAAATAAATAATTTATTATAATATTATTTCAGTAATCTCCTTACCATATATGTTGCAAGTGGCTGGTCCAGTGTCCTTCAAAATCATTTTTTAATTTTAATCTTATTTGGGGGCTTGTAGAGCACATGCACCCAATATTTTCTCTTGCTCCCATTTCATCTTCTAATTTTTGAAGCTCTACGATCATGTAGTGCAAAATGCATAATTTTGTAATATTTAACTGAATTCACAGTTTACTTTAAAAAGCACTGTGCGTATTTAGAGAAAAATGCCCCTGAATATGCTCCATTTCTACTTCCTGGGGTCTATTTTATAAAAACTATGGGCAGCCAATCAGTGCAGAAAACATTATCATAGCCTCCTGTAACTTCCCTTCCCCCTCAGATCTGAGTGTTTCCAAAGGGGATGGAAAAAGAGCTGCAGCATTTTTTATAAAACTGAAATCAAATTCTTGTTTCAAAGACATGACAGAAATAGAAAATCTAACCAGGACATAAGTTACTCTTATTTAGTAATTTCTTTGGAGCGCTCATGGCCAAGTAGTTGTGTCAGTGCAATGTATGCTGAGAGGCTTTTGTCCTTATGTAATTAAAGGCAGCATGTTTTTTTAATTTATAGTTGGTAAATTTGTTTTTGGTACTTTATTGCCTAAATGAGGTGTTATAAACTGTTCTGTTTACAGCCATAAAGATAAGAGGGAGTTTTGCTAACTCACACGGGGAGTAGCATTAGAGCTCAAAAATCAGAGAGGGAAGTAAAAATAGTAGTGACACAGAACAAAGAAATGACGAGGACATAGTGTTTAAAATGTGTTTTTTGTGGTTCAGGCAAAAGGAGCTTCACCTGAAGCTTTACTTTTTATTCATAAACTTTGATTAAAAGGATATAAAACACATAAAACAAGTCATAATAATGAATAAAATAGAACAAAATGAGTAGGGCTGTGATCGGGAGGTTGTGGAGTGAACAGAAAAATGTCCCCCCTAAGTAGGCCATTGAAGTGTGTGCAGGAATATGCCAGTGCATGCGCACACACACATATCCACGTACAGCCACAAACAAACACACACATTAAGACATGCATGCATCCCTTAGCATTATACATATTACATCACACATTATGAAGAACTTTTTTCACTGGATAAATACAGACACGGTCATCCACCTTTTTCTTTTGGTAGTCATCTGTTCCACAAGATGTAACTGTTTAATAATGTTTATAAAAATAAGTCAGCTGTAGGGCCTCCTTCTGAAGCCCGTGCTTTGTGATGGTCTTTTTTTCCAGAAACTAGCTTGATCTTAAGAGAGAGGCATCATCTCTGCTGAGTCTGTCAGGGATGAGTCCAAAGTACAAGGATGTAAATGTACTGATACTGAAACCTAAGACTTAAGAGATAATGTTTTCTACTTCCTCCCTGAGAGGCTTTATAACAGGACAAGACCAGAAAATGTGAGTACGGTCAAACATAATGTCTCCCTCCAGCAGCAGAGCTGAGCGCCACTATGCTTGGATTTTCCACCTGACTTTTTGAGAGCTACAAACAACTCTGTTAGAATATGTTGATGGACAGTAAGTAGCTTAGTACACAACATACATATCTGCACCATTTCTTTATGTAGCATATGCTTAGGTAAACGTTGGGTTTGCAGGGTTATGATCAGCATTGATTGATTGATTGATTGAATGATTGATATCTTCATTTGATCATGTAAATGACAACTTAAAAACAGTTAAATATACAAAATAAGTGATAAAAAATTAAAACAGAACAAGACAGTAACTTGAATCTGCATTTTCTCAAGCCTCTCAGCTTACATGAACGAAAAGGAGTAGGGAGAGGTATGAAGTTCAATAATCCGATCTCCTTGGGAAAAGTCTAAAAGAAAAAGAAAAATATACACTTCCTTACATCCTCCCTTGATCTTTAGCCATTAGAACACAGTCTAAGTTCAAGTTTTAACAACAAAGAGAACACCAGCAGCACATATTGGTGGAAGTTTTCATATCTACTAATAAATAAACTTAACTTTTTGAGGCTTTATCCAAAAATTCCAGTGTTATCTTAACTATCCAGAGCTGTGATTGATTATACCTCTGTAATCATTACCTTTACAACAATAAAGACACGAGGAATCTCCTGAAAACAAGATCTCTAGGGGCTTGCCTTGAATAAATTTATATGCAAAAAGACAAATGTGATGAGGACAGATTTATGATTTGGGCGTCCATGGGTTTGTCATTATCATAAATTCTTATTTTAGTCTCTTTGTCCCTTCCTGAATAGATACATCTCTGGATGTATGCATGTTTATTTTACATACCATATGTACAGCATGTGTGTATCTATTAAGTGAAGTGTATGGCTGCAGGCTGCCCTATTGTAAATTTTCATTAGCTATGAATTTGGCAATTTTCAAATTAAGAATTATTGATTTAAACTAATGCTTAGAGGAATAAAAATTAAAAAGAAAAATACAAAACATAGAGAGACATGTTGGATGTACCTGTAAATAATCTCCCATGCAAAGTAAAATGGAAAACTCAAGAAAAAAAAGAACCTGCAAAGAAATTATTTGAACTAAAACTTAAAAACAATTATTTGTAGTTTTTCCACTTTTACCACCACTTATTCCACTGTTGCTTCTGCCTCTATCACTCCTGCTCTTATTGCTGTTATCATTGCTGCTTCTATGATTATGAATGTTTAAGTGCTACCACTGTTATTTTTGAATCAGAGGATATTGTTACAACCATCATTACTTCTACTACAGCTGTCATTACCTCCACTTTGTTGGCTTCCCGGCGCAGAGTTGAGAGCTTTTTTTAGCCAACACATACAGAAAATCTGGCAAGTGAGGCTGCCCGTGTTGGTGTATGTGTGTGTGGGAGTGTGTGGCTGTGCTAATTAAACTTACTGTCATTTATTTACGTTCACTTCAGGCCTTTCTGCATTCCACACGCTCGCCCAGCCACATGTAGGTGAGACAAACACGGGGTTTCAATTCTTAACCCTTTTTTTTCCACACAAATGTAGACGTGCACACAAACTCTTGCACACATTTCCACACTGTCAGACATACATGAGGTGAAAAATGGCTCCTTTCATTTGCTCCCCCAGAGCCCAGGGCAGCCCTCGTAAATCTGCTCGAGGTTTGAAGTTCATTGTATGGTGCTGCTATATAAAGAGCCGTCTCACTCACCCACTTCTACATACACGCTGGACCAGGGCCAACGAATACAGAGTTCTTCCGCAGAGTTTTATCCCCCTCCCTCTTTTTACTCTGGCGTCTGTTGTGCTTTTTAACTTCCAGGGACTTAACTCCCTGTCTCTCTCAAGGAATCAGACAAAAAACAAACAAAACCTGGAGGGGAATCAGAGTGAGTCACTGAATCTGAGATTAAAGAGACAGAAAAATAGACAAGGCAACAGGAGAAGAATTGAGTGTAAAAGGTTTTATTGCTTCTAGTTGAAGTATTGTCAGCAGTAAATTTCAACATTTTGATGCTACCGCCCAGTCACATTGCAAATGTAGCAACATCCTACGTACCTTAATGATCATATGTAAGTAAAGAAAAAGCCACATGAGATGTTATGACTGTAAGTGCAGCTGTCATCGTCTTACAGTGAATACAGCCCAACAGTCGTCAAAATAATAACCATTTGCTGTGTACTGCAAGCAGCCACTTCACTGCATAAATCATGCTGAAACACAGGCTGTGTCCGAAATGGCATACTAACGTACTACATACTATAAACTCATGTGTATATATTGTATACTACATACTATAAGTATGATTAGGATGCCAACCATTCACACTGTAATATACTACTCAGTTTCCCATGATGCATTTCAAACCTCCAACAACAAAAATCAGAAGCACACCAGGCTATCAAATATCTCTGTTGATTCACCACACTTGAAAGTTCAGAGAGCATTTTAGGTGAGAAAGTCACCACGTAGAATACCAAAATGTGGTCATTTGAGCCATAAAACGCACGGATACAAATTTCATTTCGACATTTCGGACATTCCGCTATGCGCCCCATTATGCTATCGAAGAAACTTCAGGTCGGCTCAAAAACAAGAGCCCATTTACAAAAGCGTTAAAGAACTAAAAGGAGATAATAAAAGACGCGTTCATTTTGAAAATGGGAAGTTTGCTAGTGGCCTATTTTTAGCTGAATGCCGGTCGGTCTTGCTTGGCGCAATGCATTATGGGGTGTTTGAGTGTGACTAGTCTGCCCACCTCGCATACTTAAAATTTTTTCCGACATAGGATACATCCAGGTATTTCTCGCACACTCAATCTTTTCATACTATCTAATGTGAACACACTACATACTCATTTTGACGTCACACTTAGTATGAGTAGGACGTTAGTATGACATTTCAGACACAGCCATACTGTACTAGAAATCACTTTGAGAGGGCAAACCTCTGCCACAGTCACTCACATATTGCTGTTACATCTATAAGTAATAGCTCCATGACAAAGTTACCATCACAATATGATGATACCTAAAAAAAATACTCGCACCTAGCCCTCAGAATCATGTTGATATCATGATTAGTTAGGCAGTTATTGAGCAAAAAACATTGTTTGCTAGTTGCAGTTAATTGGATCACAGTCAAAATCAAATCATTACAAAGTTGGTACATTACCATCATCTCCTGAAAATTTAAGCAAAATATGTCCAGTTGTATTTGTGTAATCTTTCCAACAAACAAACAAGTATATGCCAGCAAAAACATAACCTCCTTGGCAAAGGTAATAACGGTTATGTATATATAACTCCAGGCAAAGTGGGCCCACTTGGGGAGGGAGCTTTAACTGGGCAGGAGCTCGAAAGCTGAACCACACGTCCCCTGCGTCGATTCGGCACATCTGTTGTGCACATCGTCCAAAATAACTTGACGCAGATGCAAGCTGCAGTCCATACATCACCAGCAGAATCACTGAAGAGGCAGAGGAGAGATGTGAGACTGACTACAGCAGCAGAAACAACGTTTACAGAAAGATTAAAACACAAACTGATGAATCAAGAAAACAATCAACAACATCTAAGCAAAATGTGAGATTTGGCATCAACGGCTTTTGAAACTTTTGCAGATATTTACAGTTGATATATCAGCCACACACATCGGCTGGAATATTGGCAGATTACACAAATGTACTATATTGATGCACCGTCTCATCACTGTGCAGTACATGTAGAAATTAAGGGTTTCAATTTTGCAAGAGTTAAATGCTGTTTTTCTTAATTTACATCTGTTACTATAACACTGAAAGAAACAAATCCATTCTTGTTAAGTACAGAGCTTTTGTTCTTCATCAGAAATATGAACGTTGGTATTTGCAATAATTAATTAAAAATATCAGCATATCAGATATCGGCAGAAATCTGATATGGTGCCTCCCTAATGTGACACTGCACAGACACAAACCTGACTGTTCATCTGAATGAGAAATTCTTCTCTAGAAGAAGGAAACAAGAAAATAAATTTGATGTATTAATTCATCTGGTGACCGTGTTGACTGGTGACTTGGAGTTGACACCTTGTCCATAGATGTGTTTGTGTTTCCTTTGCTGTATTTTCTCACATAAAAACACATGAAGAATTCTTTGACACAATGATTCATAGAGGTGAAGCATTGAAGGTTCACACCCTCTGCTTTTTTATGCTTTGACATCGACATTTATCAGCATAGTCGACTGCAAGTCATCAGTTAACATGGTAACTCATCAGGCCAATACACCAAGACAGTTCAGATGATGCTGATGGTGGGATCTTACCACTGGGCATCAATTGTCAACGAATAAATGATGATGATAATTTGAGTATTGGTGTTTATGTTGTTCCTTTTACTCTCAGAATTATCGCCATGTTTTATGCTTGTCACAACAGGTCGTTACATACAGCCTGAGGTCTTTTGTGCCCTTTAGTGGTTTCCTTTCGTGAAAAAAGCTGCGTATAAAAACAAACGTGCTCTCGACGCCACAGACGCAAACACAAAGGCAGGTACTCAAGTAGCTGGCTAAACAGAGCGTCTCAGACAGAGAGAGTGCAGCACTATCAGGGGTGGTCTGTAGATGAAAATGAAAAGATTTTGTGCATGATTATATTATTATGAGAGATAACAGCTGAATAGCCCCTCTGCAGCTGCAATCAGGCCCCCAACCTTTATTTATTTAGCTGCTAATTAGTGTTACATTTTTCTTGTCTCTCAATATACTTAACATTGGAATAACAATGTGTATATACGCCCCTATCTGTTTCTGACTTGAACAGCTTCCTGTGGAGGGGAGTGGGTAGGGTTATGTATAGATATTTCTTGCACAATTATGTTTTCTTGTTTTGTACCTTCAGTCAGTGCTCACCAACCTTTTTCAGCTGAAGATCGCCTATGATCCCAGTTGAAATGGCATGATCTACTTGCCTAAATTCACTGAGAATCATAAACAAAACTTTAAATTTTAATGATCATCATCTAACTTCACAAAGATGCAATCTTCAATCCATAAATGTGATAAAGGACGGGAGTTAAACATCAAGATTCTATGGATATAAAATCACATTAGCACTTTACAATGTATGCAGCATAATACAAAACTAAACCTGTCACTAAGGACTGCAACAATGTTAGCGTAAAACTAGAGCTGCAACTATCGAGTATTTTTGGAATCGAGTACTCTGTCAATTATTTCTTCGAGTACTCGAGTACTCTAGTACTCTAACAAAATATACTTTTTGTTTTTAAACAGATAAATCAATTGTACACAATGCAACATGTTAGGGCTTTCAAATTGAGCAACCAAATGCCGTTTATTCCTCAGAAAAGGGTTTTTATTTTAACAACTTTCGAACTTTAAACCAGTACTGGCTTAAAACAAAGCCTATACAATACTGATTTGAGTTTGGATTGAAATCCTTGATCATGTTCTTAAATCCTGTGTCCTCCACCATGGAGAGAGGACGCATGTCTGTGATGAGCATATTTAAAATGCTGTAATAGTAATAGTTGCAGCCCTAACGACGTGCTATCATGCTAAGCTACATGCTAGGCTAACTCTGTTTGACATCAGACACACTGCACTGTGTTTTCCTTTCGTCCCTTCTTATAGTGACCACACACTTGGGACACTCTGCCATTTCTTTAGACTCTCTCCTTTCTGTCCCTCTCTTTTCTCTTCCTTCATGATTTTACAAGCCACGCAGCAGCGGAGGTAGCAGGCGCGTTGTGCCACAGAAATGACCGTTCGTGTCAAACACCGTGCACTGTATAGTAGTCCAGATATATATTTATATGTATAATTATATACTAAACGAGGCTTCGAGGCACAAAATTTAATTCGAGGATATTTTGTAATCGAGTACTCGCGAATATTCGAGGAATCGTTTCAGCCCTACGTAAAACCAAATTTGGTTCATCTTAGGGGTGTGCGATATGACGATATTAAATCGTGAAGGATTATAACGTGGGGATGATCTCATAAAGCAGAAAGATCGTCAGTCTCTGTGTGGGCACAGAGACTTTGACGCACACCTGAATCGTAGCGCAGTGCATGATGGGATCTCCTGTTTGGTTATGTAGCATGAAGCCATGGTGGAAAGAGAAAAGGAAATAAAAGCTTGAAGATGTCTGAACAAAAATCTGTTCTAAAGCAGCTGTATTATTCACTCAGATTATAGACATTGCAGTTAGGTAACATTTGTTCTAATTTGTTGCACTTTAAGAGATAATGTTGATATTGTTGTTCATTACCTTTTATGTTTACATTCATTGCACATTTTTATGAGAACTGCACTATTTAAATTAAAACCTGTTCAGAAAGTTTATTTGGCTTCAACTATCATTTTTTTTCTTTTAGGGTTTTACATGTTTTATATGTAAAACATAGGGAAATAATGGTCAAACATGCAAATTAGTCTAGAAAAATCAACGTAAAAAAGAATTGTGATAAAATCGTGATCGTGATTTTATTTTTAAAAAATCATGATATGATATTTTTGCCATATCGCCCACCCTAGTTCATCTTATTATCTTTATTACTAAAAACTAATGAGGTGGAGAGAACCAGTCAGACCCAGTTTATCTTGATTAGCAGCTGGATTCAGCATAAATGTCATGGATAAGCAAAAAGTCTGTCCTGTGTGCCAGAAGGGTGAAGCTTCTAGTCTTAAAGATCAACTGTATTATCTAAAAGATCTATGAGTAGATCAAGATCTACAGGTTGGTGACCATTGTTTCAAGTCATTTATAAATAAAAATTTCACATAAACAAGAGTTCAAAAAAGATTATATTAACCCGGTTTAAGGCTGAATACAACCTCTTTCAGACATTTAGGTGTATTCACATCACCTCACAAGCCTCATGCTTTTTTAATATCATTTTTCATATCCTGGCATGAGCACCAGCCCTCCTCTCTGTAATACACCAACTGTTACTACGAACAGCCTCTCAGCGCTTTGGTCATATTTCACCTGCGGTGCAGAGGCCCCAAAGTGTCCACATTTCTGCCACCTTTATGTCTTAACCACAAACATGGTTTATCGACTAACAAACAACATCTTATTCTCAGGGGATCCCTAACAACATTATGATGAGTGTGATGTTGTTACGTCCCATCTTTGAAGCCCTGAGGCTACAGTACGCCTGGCATGACCGATCAGTGTGTGTAGAGCTGTTCTGAATGGCAAACATGCAAAAAAGACCAGAAGAAGTCAGGCTTCAAAGCATCCTCCGGACTGCATCAAACGTCCTTCCTGCAAACTCTCAGATAATAAAGACAAGAGTGCAATTAAGTCCCACCCACGCTGGGGGGAAAAACAATTTATCACTCTATTTTTTACTGCATGAAGGTGCCCTCTTTTACTTCAGTCTGCTGGCAAACAAAAGGAAAACTGCTGTTCATTGGAATACAAACAGCAAAAACAAAAGACAAATTGATACTTTAAAAGCTAAACCTCAACCTTTGAGTTGACAACAGTTAGCACAATCAATAAGAATATGAATATTAATATTAGATGTGGGGAAAAGTCATGATATCCTCGCCTATGCAAAGTCTAGAAGAATGTCCAAGTCCTGTAATTTAATGAAAGTCTTTCTTCCTGAATTATGAGATTGAATACAAATATTTTGAGCCAAAACAGTAAATTAACAAGTAGGGATGTGCCAATACATCGGACACTTGATGGATACCAAGGTACTCGTCAAAATGTATCTTGATTTTTCTTCCAGTTTTCCTCCATTTTCCTCCATTTTCTTCAAAGAGTGAGGTTCAAGTTAGAGGTTTTCCCACTCTGCCAGAACCGATCAGTATTGGCAGATTTTGGTTCAAAAAAACATGATTGTGAAGCTTGTCCTCAGTCCATTCAATCCAACATCCAGTTTTGGACTTTGGGGGATCAAGCTTTCACCATCGCCGCCCCCAACCTCTGGAACTCAGTCCCCCTCCACATCAGAAACTCGGACTCTCTGCTTTCATTCAAACAGTCACTCAAAACCTACCTGTTCGCAAAGGCATACGCCCCCTAACCACTCATAGTTTTTGTTTTTGTTTGTTTGTTTTGTTGTTATCCTTTATAAAGTATCTTTGAGTCTTTTTGAAAACAGGGTTCCCACGGATCCTTGAAAAGTCTTAAAAGGCATTGAATTCATAATTCTAAAAATAAGGCCTTAATTGGCATTAAAATGTCTTAAATCCAATTTTCAAAAGTCTTAAAAATTTGACCACATTAGTAAGATTTATGTTAGATTGAACTAAAAAAAAATTAAGTAACATTTATCTATTTTTCAAAAATAATTCACAGATTTACAGTCATGGCAACATCTTGTAATCACAATAGCAGAACTAACAAAACGGTGATGTGGTTGCAACCGGATCTTACAGAGCAGACGCATGTCTTGGTTCTGCCTACAGTGCCTGGAGAGAGAAAAAAAATGGGGAAAAATTGGCAAAAAAAAATCCAAAAGTAGCTTCGGAAAATTGATTATGGCAGCAAAATTGGGAATTAAATTTGAAATTAAATTTCAAAAACCATGTAAAAATTCCAAAAATGGTTCTGACAGTGGCCAAAAAAAGATGAATGGGGGCAAAATAGGCGTAAAGTTGTAAAAACGGGTTTAAGAAAAGGTAAAAATGGTCCAAAAGTGGGACAAAGTGTGTATAGAGGTAAAAAAGAGGGATGAAATTGCAAAAATTGGGTAAAAATGGTATGAAAGTGAAAAAGGGTTAATAAATAGGTGCAAAATAGGTATGAAATTGCAAAAAATTCCAAAAGTGGCTTAGGAAAATTGATTATGGCAGCAAAATTGGGAATTAAATTTGAAATTAAATTTCAAAAACCATGTAAATATTCCAAAAATGGTTCTGACAATGGCCAAAAAAAGATGAATCGGGGCAAAATAGGCATAAACTTGTAAAAAATTGGGTTAAAAAGAAGTCAAAAAGTGATCTTTTATTTAAAATAAACATTGGGTTAAAATTGCCTCTAACCCAGGTAATTCATGTGGTGTTTTTGTTTGTTTGTTTTGTTTGTTTCAATTGTGGTTCGTTGTCGACTTGGTCTTAAATTTTATTTCAAGCGGCCTTAAAAAAGTCTTAAAAAGTCTTGAATTTAACTTGGCTTGAGTTGTAGGAACCCTGGAAAAGCACTATAAAAATTTGATACATCATTATTATTATTATTAAGTCTGTACTGAAATTCATTCCAAGACAGCAGAATAAAAGTCGATCAGTTAAGCTGCATGAGCGAATGCAGTGACCAAAACAAATGCATGTCCTGTTTGGTGATCCATTTGAAATCCAGTCCACATTGTGATGCGTTTAAGTTGACTCAGTAAAATTAGTATCTGAAGCTAAAACCATGATGTGTTTAAATGTCTTTTACAGAGTTGGAGATTCAGATTTTAGCTGAGCATTGAATAATTAAAGTTGAATAGGGGTGAAATTTGTTTTCCTTGCATAATGTATCAACTACACAAGTTATATTGTGTTAATGAGTTAATATTTTTATATTTTTATTGATTTAACTATTTGCACTGTTTTGTCTGTTTGATTGGATTAATAGTTTTAGTCGGTCTACCAATAATTTTGTTCACTTGCATCATAAACACAAGTGATAAATGAGTCTTTTTGCTGTGTAAATTAGACGTCCTTACTGTTGGATATTTTTTTGCATTGCTCCTTTAGATATTTCTACTTTGCTTTGCAGAGGAAAAATTATGACCAGTTATTAAAACAAAACATAAAAAACAAATAGGTGATCCATATCAGCCAAGAAAAGCCTGATTGAGTTCAGAAGGATTCTTTAATTTATTTATATGGGGACCACCTTTCATTGATATTTTTTTCTTAAATCTTCAAACATCTCTGCCTTCTCTTCTTACTCTCTGAACAGAAAGAGCAATGAGGATAATGGCTGAAGGAATGGCTGTTTCCATGTGGCTGCTTGTCAGTAATTATTAACACTCTTATTCACTGGATGGAAAATCAGGCCTCTGATCATGTCATTGTTTAGGGTCATGCATCAGGTAACATTCAGATCAAATAATGTGGACTATCTCCACCTGCAGCATTTTTAATCAGTCTTTCTTTTAATAGAAAGGCCAAATTTAAAAATCTTTAAAAGTGTGGTATTCGTTCTGTAACAGCTTCATCAGCAGGGGATTCTGTGAGTTGTAGATTTAACGTTAAATTCAGAGTCACACTGGAGGCGGAGGAGGAGGGAGTTTCAGGAAATGGGTCCAAAGAAGAGAGAGAGGGAGGAAAACGTGTGGATGTGCTGGAAAGAAAGAGGACAAGCCGTCTGCCGCTGATGGGATCCTCCTCTGCCCGCCTGCTTTGCTGTCTGGTTGCTTGGAAACTGCAATGGCCTAAAATAACCTGCATGGATACAGAAATAGACCAAAGATGTATGGACAGATTGGCCAGGTGCTTGTGTTAATGTGTGTGTGTGCATGTGTGTGAGTGTTAATGGGTTTTGGCTCAGTGTTCTTCCTGCTCTGTTGCGTTATGGTTTGTGTTGAACTTTTGTTGTTCTCGTAGTACAGTACAGTGTCACGGGCATATGGACGCCACACCAGGCGCACGAGCACTGGGTCATTATCCCTCCTAGTGGGTTGCTATGCTGCTGAACGTCGGGGAAGTGACATCAGAGTGTTTAGTCAGCATGATGGGCCCTGTCAGAGACAGTTGCTAAGCAGTTTCAGCACCTCAGCAGCCACTCCTGTGTCCCTGCAACAGCGGGTTGAGAGCAGAGAGAGGAAGACAATAGCCGTGTTCGAAATCATCCACTCATTCACTCACTCACTATTCCCTATGTAGTGTAAATGAATGAGTGGACTACATAGGGATTTTGGACACTATACTGAAATTTTCTAAATGTCGTAGCATCAGTAGGTGAGCTGGATATTCCTGTGACGGAAGTGGACGCGCCAAAAATCACGTAAACAAACCGGACACTCAGGAGGATAAGTAGCAGAGATTGAAGCTGATTACGGCCGCTCAAAGATGTAAAAGAGCTACGCTATGAACTTGTTAAAGATACTTTTTTTATCGAGGTCTCTATTGAAAGTTTTGCAATATACAAAATGAAAAATTAAAAGAGTGTATAGAAGAACATAAAAACTACCAAAAAAAAAAAAAGAGAGAGAAAAAGTCCCACCCATTAACCCACCCACTGGACAGATAATATATCAGTCATCCCACATTACCACTAGCCAGCACTGAAAGAAGTGTAATACATTATGGGATTTTCGCTCCTAACTTTTCAAGAAAGGCTTCTAGTTTTCATAAAGTCTTAAAACAAACTCTCTAAGAGAGTATCTTATCTTCTCAAGCTTGACATATTACATAATCTCTTTGATCCAGTGGGAATATTTAGGAGGACGAGGGTCTTTCCACCTGAACAGTATAAGACACCTTGCCAACAAAGTACAGAAGGCTAGCATATTACTCTTGAAGTTATTTAACTGTAGTGGCATGATACCAAGTAAGGCAGTGAGAGGGGATAGATCTATTGGCACTTCTAATAGTTTGGAAGGAGTATCAAAAATGGATTCCCAAAATGCGCATAGTCCTGGACAGACCCAAAACACACGGAGTAAGTCTGCAGGGGCTTGTTTGCACCTGTCACATGTAGGGTCCAGGTCTGGCCTGATTTTAGGCAGTCTGACCTTTGACCAGTGGAGTTTGTGGACAATTTTAAATTGAACAACAACATGTCTTTGGCAGATGGAGGATGTGTAAATTCTTTGTATAACTTTTGCCCAAGTTTCTTCTGAGATCCGCTCATTTAAGTCCCCATCCCACTTGCTCTTAAGTTCAATCAAATTTTCTCAATTATACTTTAATGTTTTTTTACATTTATAAATAAAAGCAGCTCCTAACAGCCTTCTTTATCTTCTTCTTCTATGGAAAAACATGACTGAATTGCATTGTGGTATACAGGAGTACAGTATAGGGTACATCATATGTACACTTACATTTGCCGTGCATTGTGGGTATTTTGTAGTGCACTATATAGTGAATTAAATTAAGTGCTGATAATTTGAACAAAACTACAAAATGGCAAACACACTATATGGTGCACTATATCTATGAAACGGAATGATTTCGAAACACAGCTCATTATGAAAAAAATGAGGCTAACAGCAGGCATGAACCATGAGGTCATATATATTAATTTATTTATTTATGTTGAACATAATCAAAAAAATTAAACATAGCAAAATAAAAACAGCAACCAAAGTGCAAAACAACAAACTGTGTCATTTCTATGTTCAAAAAGGAGCTGGAGGAAGTCGGTCTCACCCGTTCACCCGACACAAACAGTCAGTTAGTAACCCACTTCCAGATAATAAAGACAGTACTGACAAATATAATCAGACATAAACAAAATACACCAAATAGTAATAATATAATAACACAAATCATGATCAAGGAAAACAATAAATAGATAAATAAACAAAGGAACAACAGAAACTAAATCCACCTGCAGTGATCTTTATACAGTCTCATCCCTGTACCTTTTCCAAATCACAGTTTTATTCTTTCCTTAAACTGCTCTGTGTTTGGACATTGTTTTAATTCATCACTCAGACTCATGTATGGTTTATGTGCTGATCATATTCTGGTTAAAGTGAAAAAGAAAGAACAGACAATGTTTTCATCTAACGTCTGTTGGAGTCCAAAAAACTTTGGAAAAAGTTAGAGACCAAAAAAAAAATCCATTATGTTAAATGGTATTAGTCTTTTGCTGGAGATTGGGCCTAAAAGTAGAATCCCCTATTCTTTTCCACAACGGATTTTTTCCCTCTCCAACAAAATAAGTAAATAAATAAAGACACATAAACGTTATGAATCACATGCACGTGTGCGGCTGATATATCCAGAAGACTGATTCAACTCCAAACACTCAGCACAACGTGTTTGTTTTACAATACACCAAGTCATGTCTCAGCCAGCGGTAAGAGAACACCAAACAGACATGTAAAGTTAGTTAGTACTCACAGCCGATGTTGATCGGGGTATTGGTAGTTCCTCTGACATTCTCCACATAGCTGTCAAATCTCCTGTTTTGGCCGTGAAACTACCGTATTTTCCGTATTTTACCCTCTTTTCCGCCGTCCTCCTGTATCAGTATTCTCCCGTAAATCTCCCGTGTGATGATATAATAATAAAACATTCCTCTGCCTCTCCAAACTGAGCTCTGTCTCTAGCCTGAATGGGGCGGTAATGCTCCAAAACGATGGATGCCAACCGATGAAGAAGAAAAAGCCTCGCAAGAACGTCCACCTGCAGTAGCCTGGGTGGCAGCAGTCGCGAGATTAGAGCAGCAGAACAAACGTAGAAAAACAAAGAGTTTATTTTAGACTTCTTGTAAATCTGTCTTAAAATGTGAGGGATACTGGAGCTTGGTTGGGGTTGTGGGATGGCTCACAGCGGGCTTCCCTTATTTTCAAAGACAAAACTTGAAAGGTGAGCATTCTCCGGCGGACTCTGATACATATGAGCTCGGCTACACGCACCGAGTCTGTGCATGCCGGGAAAATGCACGCGCAGTAGGCGGGCAGAATGGCGACGGGATTTGATTGGTTTAAAAACAGGTGTCCCGGCATGGTTATTGGTTGGTGTTTTCCCTGTTTTACTCCTGCTGTAGATAGCGGATATTTTTCGCTCTGTTTTAAGAACACATTATGAGTTGATTACCATCGGGTCATGAAGACCATTTTAACCAGTATTACAAAAAGTGTATCTAAATCAAATCGCCAACCCCAGCTTCAAGGTTAAAGTGTGACATAAAATGTTGATTATGTGGTTTAAAAGTACTCAGTTCTGTCAACATTGACACCTGAGGTATTTCCACAATAAGGATGTAACAGTTACCGGTAAAATGGTAAACCGCGATAAAATTTCCCACGGTAATCGTTACCGTGTCCAATTAAAATTACCGTTATATCGTGCTTGATCACCACTCTGCCTCAGTAACGCACGGTGATGCTGCTCTTTGCCTGGAAAAGCCAGAACTATGTATCTGCCCTCGATTAAGGAGCCTCACGCGAGGTGCACATGCGCAGTTTGCATTGTTTGGCCTCTGAGTTTGACACATTTATTGACAAAAAAGACAAAAGAACTGTTATGAATATAATAATAAAGGGGTTAAATGATTTCAATTCCGTGTAAAAGTACTTTTAGAACATTTTGAGCACACTGCAACAATACCGCAATAATAATGATAACTGTGATAATTTTGGTTACAATAACCGTGATACAGAATTTTCATATCGTTACATCCCTATTCCACAATATATTAAAATTAAACTCTCTGATCCATATTTAGTCTCATAAAAAATTCAAGCCTACAAAAGTGTTTTTATATTTTCAAACATGGCAACAACTCACAGTTGGAGTAAGTTAAGAAAAAAATCAAGATTTTTAATTTTTTTAACTTCTGCTGAAAATAATTTGAATTGATCAATTTAACTGATGTATTTCCCAACCCGAGCTGGAGGTAGCGATAAAGCTGCCGTCAGTCAAGAGTCTGCCTCCCCTCAGACACTTGCCCCATCAGGGCTGTGCCATCAGCAGCTGACGGCTCCCAGAGTTGTGTCTGAAGTGTGATGAGGAGTAAAGAGGAGAGCACCATGCACCGTCCTGTGTGGAGCCCCTGTGCTGCACACCAATGTCTCAGACGCCACCATTGTCAAAATGAACATTTCATTGGCTTCCTGTCCATTACAGAATTGATTTTAAACTTTTAATGGTTGTTTTTAAAGCTCTAAGTGGCCTCACCCCATTGGATTAATCTGAGGTTCTGACTGTTGGAGAGCCGGGTGGAGCTTTAAGGTCGTCTAACCAACTTCTGTTAAGTGCACAGGTCAAGAAACAAACACTGGGATGACTGAGTGAGACTTTCTGTTGCTGCTCCCAGGCTCTGGAATGAGCCCCCCTCCAAAACCTATTTTATTTTCCAAACATTTGTTTATTATGCAGTTTTCATTAAACAAACGCAACAATACAGAACACCACAAGAAGGCACGTTCATATAAATATAAAAATGTAATATTGAAGGAAAAAACAAACAAACCAATGATTAAGTGAAAAGAGTAAATTAATTAGTTAGTTGATAAAAGGTTAATAAAAAGATAATGATAATAAAGTACAATAAAAAATAAAACCCAACTCATTACATTTTTCATCCATCCAACCATCAACATCCATATTGTTATTTTTAAGGAAATTATAGAAAATATTGGTTCTTGGTTGTGAAGCTTATCTTCTCCTGTCACACAACCCAAAATCCATCTTATTTCTGACCTGGGCTTCTATTCCTATATATTTAGGATGGCTTTTGATACCCAGTAGCATGATGACACTTTTACTCTTACTTATTTTATTGCACTGCTTATATTTTATTGAACAACGCCGAAAGGGCTGTTGGACAAGGCTGTATAAATAAAGAACATTTACATTTAATTAAGAAGGAACAAAATATTGCAGTGTCAGTTTTCCCACATTGTTCAGCCCTTCTGAGGATGAATCTTCAAAAGCTTACTCCGTAAACATGCACCCTCAGATAACGTGTAAATATGGACCCATAGCTAACTGTTGTTGACCATTACCTTATTTTTAGTGTAGTTGTTTAATATGTAGTTACATTTAACACTTTATTAAATCTCCCTGGCTTTTTTTGTATTTTTTATCATGTTTAACCACTCGTTATTAGGGATGGGAATCAAAAACCAATTCCAGTTGAGAATCGTTAACAACTCCATCAAAGAGTCGATATCATGAGTCTTTTTGCAAATCAATTCCCTTATCAATTCCTTTCACTGACAGGGTTCAGAAATGTCAGAATTGTGGCTTAATTTCTTACAAAAAGCGCCTACTGCACAACCTTAAGTGAGTGGAAACACCAGCAACTTGCAGAAGCAGTTATCTATGCTATGACGTGTGTTTGACATTGTTGACACTGAAAATCTACAGGCCAACATTTGCCCACACAGAAAATCTGAAGGAGTCAATAAGGAAATTATTAAAGAATTGGATCAATTAGCAGGATCATTAATAGCACTGGTATCAATATAATCGTATCAATTCCCATCCCTACTCATTATCTCCATTATCAATTAATATGCCTTTTATTTATCTATGATAACAACAGTAGTCCCCTACCAGTGTCTGAACATCCTGTTCAACTCAGAGCTTTATCAGTTTCTTGTAATAAAAGGTCACACAGTGAATCATTATACTTGATCTTACTGAGGTTTCCTTTGCATAAAGGTCCATCAGCAGTTCTAGATTTCAGTGAAATGACGACAACTGTTCATGTTTCCTCATATCGAGGACATTTTGCCCACTGAAAAGATGACAGCAAGGTTTCAAGGCAGAGAAGCAAATCAGCTGAATATGAATGACTCAAAATAATATTACTTTGAGGTGGTCTTAGTCAGTTATAAAGAGAACCATTATGATCAGTAAGGGAAAAACTCTATTCATTACAACCCAGGATTTAAAAGTCCACTTGACCCTCAGAGTAGTGATCACTTTCTTACTTAAATCTACAAGACTGTGAAGCAGACCCACAGGAAATGAGACCCAAACATATCTACAAAGCAATTAACTCCACAGTTCTCTGAATCGCTCCCATTTGTTCTAATCCTGCATGGATCGTTTGCTTCTCTTATCTTAACCTTAAGCTTTTAACAAGGAGAGAACAACTCTGATTAAAAACAATAATCCTGCTTAATGGTTCATTTGAAGCTGCCTGATTCTGTTCAGCGATACAACACTCAAATGGTTGTTTCTGGAAACAGAAGCACTTAATTTCAGCCTGAGGCAGTGCTGCATATACAGAGCATTAACAGAAGGTGATGTATATGCAGTTATTAATGGACTGCAGATGGGGAATTTCTGCCTCCTTTCATTTGTATATAATAAACTAAAGGTAAGTGATACTCTCATGATAAAGTCACATTCAGGTTTGGAGTGTTTCACCGAAGGTGCAGCAGGTGCTGCTTATTTTATTTGGCTCCATCATGATTTCTCTTGTGTCCAATTAAATCTTGAGACTTCCACCAGAGCAGATGTTAAAGTAGAAAAAGTGACTTACCAACTTACTTTTTAAAGTAAAATGATTAAGAAAGGGGTTTCATAGCTACCTAAGAAGAAAGAGCACTGCTCTGCTGAATCTGAGCAGAAATAAGAGGATATAAAGAGAATATTTTATGCATGTCTGGCTTTATTGACATTCAAAAGAGTTTAATTTTTAACATTTTAAAAGTTTTATTTATTTATTTATTTATTTTATCAACTTTAGCTCTTTGTTACCTTTGGTTGGTTTAATCTATTTAGTCTTAGCTCATGTGTTTCCTCTTTTTTAATTCAGTATAGCATTTCTTCAGTCCTCTGTTGCTGAATACTCCTGAATAGTGTACCTACCTGGTACCGACCTACTTGCTACCTGGTAGCATGTTTGTGCTTGAACACGTGTGTGCGCATGAGTGGCTGTCTGTGTCAAATGTAGGCTAGGAGGGTGGGTGGGGTTTCATATTGTGTGTGCTTGTGTACTTGAATGTTCAGCACTTTATGCTACATTTTATACATTAAAAGTGCTTTTTAAAATAGATATAGATGGATAGATTGATCAACTTTATTGTCCCTTTCAGGAAATTTGTCTTAGACAGCAGTGCTACTATCCATGGACACAATATACCCAAATAACAAAACACGGGACAACATACAACAGTAACACAAGCAAGAGGTCGGTGGCAAGCGTGGTCTATAGTTCTTGCACAAGGAGGTTAAAGTGCAGTGCTCATTACAATAAGCAGTAAAAATAAGTAGAAACAAGTTAAAATACTGATAATAATAAACAATATAATAAACAATAAACAATAATACCAGATAAGTGACTTGTGGCAATAAAAATAAATAAAGTTGGATTGATTAATTGATTGATTATACTAACATTACCTTATTTCGTATCACCAAATTTATTTACACAATTCTTTATTGTATGAATGAAACAAACAGTAAGAGCATCAATGATCAAACAGAACCACAAATACTGGACAAACTTTCTTTTGAAAACCTACAAGTCTTGGTTTTATTCCAAGAAGGAAACGCTGCACTGTAGATTCGTGTTTTACCAACTTGTAATTGTTTTTAAGATGAAATAATCAGACCAAAAATAAGCCTTATGCATTGCCTAAGGGGATTGCTTACTTCAGGTAGTGAATAGGTGTGGCATTTTGACATTCATCCATCCATCCATCCATCCATCCATCCATCATCTACACCACTTATCCCTCTGGGGCTCATGGGAAGCTATAGCCTTTCAAAGCTCATGTAGGGCGAGAAACAGAGAGGAAGCTGGAGTGTTTTGATGCACATGACGATCATCATATCATTCAATGTTGTTTTTAATGTTAAGTTATGGAACTCCCTCCCCCCTGACCTTTGCAACATTGAGTCCTTACCCCTCTTTTGAACAAGACTCAAAGCCCATCTGTTCAAGTTTTCCTACTCCCTCTTATATTTTACACTGCCTATTGTATTTTGTTTGTTTTTTATACCTGTTTATGCCTATTTTAATGCACTTTCTATCTTTTGTAAGGTGACCTTGAGTGTCATGAAAGGCGCCCTTAAAAATGTATCATTATTATTGTTTTTAATTGTTTCTTCATCATATTTTACTCATAACAGTCTGACAACAGTCTTATTTAATAGAATTCAGACTGATGCATTAAAATCTTTGTTCTTCATAAGCCTGTTTTCCTAGCTGGTTTCAAGGTCATAAAACTTGTGAAATTCAGCTTTGAAAAGTGTTTTTGCGACAGTCTGTGCATTGCCATTGTCTGTGTTTTTTTTTTTTTTTCAGTCACTTGCTTGTCTGTCACTTCCCCACATATCCTCGAGGCATTGTTTCTTTAATGCCGCCTCACTGCTGACTTCAATTATAACTCCATACAGCTGTGGACGGGCTCGGTGTTTGATGTGGGTTTTTTTCTTTAATCGTCTAGGGTGAAGATGGAGCAGACCACGACAGTCCAGAGGAGGGGACGCCAGCCAGCCCCCCCAACAAGCGCAGAGTGGGTCGTCCTGGCAGGAAACGCAAGCAGCTGCTTCCTGTGAGTACTGTAATTACTGTCAGCCTTTTATACTACACAATGTGGCGAGTGATTGATTGCTTATTATTCACCTATACAAAATTCCTTGAAAAGATGTTTTGCATGCGCTGCATTACTGGGAACACTTTGCTGTCACTCACATTCGCTTGCTGCTGCTCAGGGGTACACACAGCAATCACAGAAGACACTTTCTGTGTTATTGTTATATTTGAGCGTTTGTCAGAACACTTGCCTCCCATCAGTGGCAAGTGTCCTGCTTTTTTGTTATGACATTTTTACATGAGCAGTGAGGGATTCCCCTTCACATTGACCAGTTAAAGGCCTAAACAGCCAATATGCACTTCCTATTCTGTTTTCTTTTGTAAATTTCACTCTTACCCCAGAATAATGCACTTTCATGCTGTAAAACCCTTGAAAAGACTCCCCTTTTTACACTTTTTTAAAGTTTTATCTGCCCTTTGCTGTGTTTAACATGTCTTCAACATGATGGTGTACGTCCATGCACAAGTCCACAGCATTAAGACCTCTCCCTTTCCCCTCAAACAGCTTGTTTCCCTGCCACCTCCCTTCTAATGTGACATCCAACCAGTGTTTTATCATCAGTTTATACACCAACTTTTCTTTTCTTTTCTTTTCTTTTCATGTCTTGCCTCACTTTGAGTCCATTACAAGCAGATGACACCATTCTTTCGACTGTAGGACCAGTAATAAGAAAGACACGAGCAAAGCTCGCCCACAGCAAGTTAGCTTAGCTCAAACACTGGGAGTTAACGTATAAGGCAACAGAGCAACTTCTCCAACAGACTTTTGCAGGTTCGCTGTCCAAACGGCAGATACAGGAGGTCCTTCCTACCCAGAGCCATAAGCCTGTACAACAGCTCAAGGCTGTCGAGCAGGGAAGTGTCACCCTGAAAGTTCAGTAATGATGGAAAAAGCTGCACTTTCATCCCTGTGACTTACTCTGTCCCGTGTGAATCAGTTAATCAACAGCGGACTTCTATTGCCTTATTTATGTATTTATTTATTCATTTGTTTTATGTTTGTTTTTGGTATATATTGTATATTACAAATTTGTTAAAATCCTTACTTATTTTGTTAGTTTTGTGGGTGTATATGTTATTACTCTCTGAAAAAGCTGCTGTTGTTACCACAATTTCCCAGCTTAGGATCAATAAAGTACTTCTATCTATATCTATCTGTCTGTCCGTCTGTCTATCTATCTATCTGTCTATCTATCTATCTATCTATCTATCTATCTATCTATCTATCTATCTATCTATCTATCTATCTATCTATCTATCTATCTATCTATCTATCTATCTGTTCAGCAACTCTATACATCGTGTATGCTTGTTGTGACATGTTTTTTAACCGTGTTATGTTGTGTTATCTTCTACTATGATTGTATGGTCTTCCACTGGTTAACAGAGACTTTGTTTTGTTGACCTACTTCTAGGTAGAGAGACATTTGCAAACTAGTCAAGTCTCTTGAGCTGCTCTTTTAAGTGAACGATGAGGACCGGTTCACAGTTGTTAGTGAGCCTTTCATTTGCGAGCCATTCTTTAATTTGCCGATACTGAAGAATGGCTCGCAAACAAACTGCTCTCTTACAACTGCAAATCGGCTCTCATTCTTCACTTAAAAGAGGTTTTCAAAAACTCATTTGCAAATATCACATCTCTAGCAAACTGCTGCATTTGTAGGTCAACGAAAAAAAGCTTCTGTGTACCATTAGAAGATGATAATACAAGTAAAGTATTAGTAAATGTAACATAAAGTGGTAAAAAAAAAGTTACACAAAGCACACAGGACCTTTCTGGTTGCTAAAGAGTTTATGTGATGACTGTAGGCAGAGGCAGGCTATCTATACCAGCTAATTCTCAGTGTTTGAGGTAAGCTAACTAGTGATGGGCAAGCTTTGGCCGTCTCTTTTTTGTTACTGGACGCACAGACAAAATGATTTTGTCAATCAGCATGTCATGGACTTGTGATTAGGGCAAGACACCGAAAGAAAAGAAAAGGTTGGCATATTGCTTGAAGCCTGTTGGCTCACATTAGATGTCCATTGCAGAGCATAAATGTTTGAATGAATGCAGAGCCGTTGACAACATGACGCAGAGAAGCATTCACTGAACAATTACCACAAATGGACCTTTAGAGCAGTCAGAGCAAACTGGGCCCACACGGGGAAGGGAGTCTGATATACTGTTTACTGCTGTTTGTCCATGTGTTTGCGTTTGCATCACAGGCATTTTTGCTTATTTTGATTTCATTATGAGACTCTTTTCATTGGACGTACCACCAGAGAGCACATAGAAACCTCAGACCTTATGTAACCACTCAACATGGCAGTTATTCTGAGAGTTAAAGTAACAAAATAAACACCAACAATCAATACCAACCTAAAATGTTTGTTGATGACTGATGACCAGTGGTCAGGCTCCATCATCAACATCATCTGTCGTAAATGTCTTGATGTTATGGTCTAATTAGTGGTCATTTTAACTGATGACATGAGGCAGACTGTGCTGGAAGATATCCTTATTAATTATTATTTCATAAATACTAATCAGTAGTTTGTACGTAAGAAAACACAGTCATGATAGACACGCTTACACAAACACACCCACCGACAGAATCAACCATGGTGCCATGGTGCCAACTCAAAGTCACCAAGTTACATTGTCACCAGTTGAGTTAGTGCACCAGACTTAATTCCTGGTTTTCAAACTTCTAACCAAACAGAGATGTTTGTGTCTGTACAGTCTGACATTATTGAAATGTTGGTTATTGTGGTCTTGATTTATCAATTTGTCTTTAAACTATTTGTCTTAGTTTCCCTCACCAAAGTGCTAATGTGTCTGCAGGAGTTTGTCTGTGAGCAAAATAACTCCAAATGTTATGAATGGATTTGATTACATTTTCAGTGAATGTTGGTCATGGTCATTTTGTTGGTGATCTAAGTACAGATGCAGATCCAGGAATTTTTCAGGGCAGTTTTCCACATTTTGACTGATAACTTGGCTAAGAAAGTCAGGACAGCCTTGGTGGAGGGTTCTTCTCATTGTTCCTACCACTGCTGACTCCATCTTATTACCGCTACTGAGAAGGTTATGTTTTGCCAGGGTGTGTTCATTTGTTCGCAAGATTAAGCAAAAACTATTGGATGGATTATGCTAAAATTTTCAGGAGATGTTTGTAATGGCCCATGATTAGATTTTGGTGGTGATCCAGATAACCGCCATTAGAAAACAGTTGTTTTTGCTCACTAACTGTCTAGCTAATAATGATTTCAGCATTATTCTGAGTGCTAGGTGTGAGTTTTCAGGGTCATGAATCATATCATAATGATAACTTTATCATGGAGCTATTGCTTATAGATGTAACAGGAATATGTGAGATGCCTTGGCGGAGGTTTGCCCAGTGCTCTCCAGTTTCCATTGCCTTTACCCTGTTCCTACTGGTCATATGTAGGCTGGATCTTGCATATGTGTCGGGTTGATTCTGGACAATGTGCACACTGAATCAACTCGAGGGTGCGTGGCAGCCATCATGTGTCTGCGTAGTTTACAGCAAACCAGCTGACCTCACGATCCGTCTTAGACAGAGAGTGCAGCACCGTCATGGGTACTCTATATGTAAATTAGATGTTTTTTGAGCACTAATGATTGTGAACATGCCCTAGCAGTCATCAAATAGATAAATGAGCCTGATTTAAGGCATAATACGACACCTTTAATTGAAAAAGGTCGCAATCAGAGGTGAACAAATGCCATTAATGAATTTTTGCTTTCCTAAATTAGAGTTTCTATGAACAAATTTGATTGAACATTGCTACGTCTACTCAAGACAAAGGACTTTCTTGCCCAGAGTGAGTCTGATTGGGATCAAACTGGCAACCTTTCAAAACTGAGATAACCTGTTTACTACATTGTCACCACACTGTCTATATATGGTTTATTTCTTTACTCCCTCTCATGTTCAGGCTTTTGGCAGCTCCTCTCCTCCATATATCCCCCTGCATTCATTCTCTCATCACCCACCTTCTGTGTATGTGTGTGTTTTTTTGTATGGCTCTTGGCTGAGTGTGTGTTTTATGCTGACTGAACTCTACAGTTGAATCAGCAAGTCAATATAGCTGATCAAACATCCCCGTTAAGAAAGGAAAACAGACTACGCTGCTTTTAGAGAGTGGGTGTCTATCTGTCGGCGCGTGTGCGTGTCTGCATTCATATGTGCAGGAAAGCAGGTCTGATCATGCGTTGATGTCTCAGCTCTGACAAAGGCGGGCAGGAAAAATGTGGCTCCTGTCAAACACACACACACACACACACACACATCCGCAATGATGAATGCAGAATCTGAGCATACAACACAAACATGTGGCTTTTGATTAAAAAAAAAGTCAATGAGTTGAAAAGTTAAAGATAAGATGGACATTATCCACAAAAGAATTTTGTTGGTGGCAAAAAATAGATATGGTAGAAGTTACAGATTAAAAACTAGTTATACTAAGAATAGTTTTTATAGTACTTTCAGAAGTACTAAAAATAAATCAGTAGTGTTAACTGATGGTGTGATGAGATTGTGGAGCAAAGTTAATTCAGAAACTAATAGTATTATTACATTCAGAATTGAAAGTAGGTGCATTAAATCACCATTGGCGTATTGATATTATAACTTTGATACTAGGAAGCACTCGGAGAGCACAAGCCTCCGCCAAGGTAGCTCATATATTACTGTTACATCTAGAAGCAACAGTTCCATGATAAACTTTCTTGAGATGTTCCAATACAATTTTTCCCTCTCAGAGCTGATACCAATACGTTTGCTGTGAGTATCGGCCAAAACAGAGTACTGATCCAACACCAGTGTGTTATAAAACATATCAGACAACGCCTGCATGACTGTGATATGATTATCATTGTTGTAAGACCTGGTTCAAGTTAAACACTTTGTAAAACATGAATAAATACAGTAATGATGCAGCATGATCATGCTAGTTAGCTTAGCTCCAAGCCTCGCGTCAGCCAACGCTGACACATGTGTGTCTGCCTGTTGTGTCTGTGTCACATGATTAATTCCTCCAGGTCCCTGCAGGTTGCAGCACAGTGCTATTGTTTTAAGAGCAGTGAAGGAGAACTTTGCCAGAGTTTAACAACGCTTAACAGTAAATAGATTACTAATTTAATAAATTACGTGGTATCGAATTGTGCCTGGACTCCACTACTCGCCAATACCATTACCAGCATTTTCGGGAGTATCAGGGCAATTTCCAATTTCCAGAATCATGTTGATATCATGATTAGTTTTACATTTATTGACCAAAAAGGTTGTTTGCTAATGTAGGTTATGTGGATCACCACCAAAATCTTTACACTTTAAAATTTGGCCATTACCAACATCTCCTGAAAGTTGAAAATCCGTCCTGTGGTTTTTGTGTAATCTTGATTACAAGCAAACAAACAAACACTGGCAAAAACATAACCTCCTTGGCGGGGGTAATTATACGAACATTAATTTTTTACAATTATTGACACAAAATGAAGCCCAAAGTTAAAAACAAAACAAGGTTTTGGATAATCGCTGCAATAAAAAGCAACAAGCAATTGAATTATTATTATAATATCCTTTATTTAACCAGATAAAAGCCTCATTGAGATTTAAAATCTCTTTTTGAAGAGGGACCTGGTATAAATGGTCACACTGCAGCATAAGCACAAGTTTAATGGTAACACAATAACAGAAGCTGCAGAGGTCTTAAACTATCTTCCTGTCAGGGTCGTTCGGGGGCGCTGGAGCATATCCCAGCTGGGAAAGAGGTATGGTCCAATCTGGACTGCTGACCTGCCATTCACAGGGCTGACATAGAGAGAATGATAACCATTCACAAACACACTCAAACTTAAGATCAATTAGAGTCACTGATTAAGAAAAGGGGCTTGTTTTCAGTCAGTGGGAGGAAATCAGAGAACACAGAAGAATATCATGGCTGTTGAGCAAAATCCTCTTAATTGCTACTTTCTAGGTAATAAAAACACTCACTACTAAATAAATAAATATGGTACCATCCTGTTTTTTTAATGGTACTCTGGATTTAGCCTCTTTAGCCCAGAGGACACAATGTCCAAGGTTTCTAACCATACACAATTTGAAATGTGAACTTGTTAGACTGCAGCACACTTCCCCACTTTGTGTCAGTCCATCTTTGTTTCTGGGTTTTGTTGATATTTGGTTTTGGCTTTGCATGATAGCTTTTGAACTCTCACTTGTAGATGTAGCAACAAACTGTTAACTGATAATAATTTTCTGAAGTGTTCTGAGCCCACATGGTAAAATCCATTACACAGTTATGTCAATTTCTGGAGAAAGTTCTGCACATTTCTTTCTGAATCATTTGTTGATATTATGTAAATGTAGACTGTAGATGATGAATCCCTAAATTCCTTACATTATTATTTTGAGAAATGTTGCTTTTAAACAGTTGGATGATTTGCTTTTGTTGTTTTGTTGTTCACAAAGTGGTGAAGCTCACCTCATCCTTGCTTGTGAACAACAGAGCTTTTCAGGAAGGCTCCTTTTATACCTGATCATGACACTCACCTGTTTCCAGTTAGCTTGTTCACCTGTGGAATTATTGAAACATGTTTTTTGACCACTCCTCAACTTTCTCAGTCTTTTGTTGCCCTGTCCCAGATTTTTGGAACTTGCTACAGGCATAAAGTTTAAAATGAGAGTATTTACAAAAAACAAACAAACAAACAGAAACAAAACCCAGATGTTGAACATATTTTCTTAGGTTTATTCCATTAATAATATAGATCAAAATGAATTTGGAAATCATTGTATTATGTTATTATGTGTCATACACCATCCAAACCACATAAGAACATTAGGTCTCTTTGAAGCAATTTTTACCCAAAATGGTACAAAGAGTGTTTTTCACTTATCTTTGTAATTATTTTGGGAGCTGACAGGTAGCTCTCTTGCCTCTTGTTGACCTTTGGATACTCCTGATTGGGCACTACCATCCAGAAATAAAGACTAGAAGACATTAGAGATATTTGATGTTTGATATTTGATTGGCCAGTCAAAGCCATTTTTGCATCACTGACACAACAGTGGGAGCAACCTAAGAGTAGAACAAGACGTTTTCTCCATAAATGGAAAGGTTTTTCTTTTGTGTTTTCAAAACACTCTCTGTTCTGATGGAGACGGTGTGATAACAGTGCGTGTTCACATGGATCCGCAAGAACGACTGAAAACACTGAAGCACTCATGCAGGGCCAGTGGTTAACGCTGTAAGTTTGTAGTTAAACAGCAGTGTTACAACATGCGTCTGTGCACTGATGCTTTACAGTGCAGACAAACTTTGGTGAATATTACAAATGTCTTTCCACTGGTCAGTATTGACACAGCAAATCCTCATCTTGTTGAAAGGCTAATAACTTGGTAGTCAGTCATGGCTGTTGTTGTTGTTCCTAGGTGTGCATGCAAAAACATTACAAAAACATTTTCAAGACTTTTCTTGTGTAAATGGAAGCCATTAACACAATGGAAACCCTCCGTTTTCTGCTGTTTTGTTGAGTCTTGCTCAAGGACACGATTAGCAACCAAGCACAATAGTCTGCGCCACCAACATCTCTTTCTCAATTTGTCAGAATTGAGGTCTAATAACAACACTACTACATCTTTTCATTTAAAAAACTGGATAACAAAATTACTAATAATGAAGTCATCTTAGTAGATCACCCCAAACTGAATTTCCAGATAAATTAGTGCACCTTGTGGCTGTATTAGAATAAGTCTGTAAGGGATTGAAGAAAGACACAGTCGTCTCCACAAAGATCTACTGCACAGTTTCAAAAATATAATTAACACAGTGTTACTGCTTGGTGTTGCCGTCGATCCCTTGGAGTTTGCAGAGTTAATGGGTGTTGTGTAAAAGTACTTATGATTTATTTAGCAAGATTGAACTTGTTTTTGAACTTGTAGTAGTTGTAGCTGCAGGATAACAAAGACATTGCTCCAAGATTTTTTTTTTTTTTACCTCTAACTAATAATAAATGGTAACATAAATTTAAGCATATCATTAATTATTGTCATAGCAGTGAAGCTCATTTTAATTATTACTGTGATGATAGTAGGAGTGTTTAGGTGTTCTCTCTCTCCGGCTTGTGGAAGATATATTTATCAAAGTACCACCCTGCCAAGTGGACAGTATGTTATTTATTACCTCGCACATAAACGTACACAAACACACACACACACACACACGCACACAGTGGAGTGTATCCAGGAATAGCTCCATTGTGTGTATATCAGGGTGGAGCTGTGAGTGACACTAACTATAGAGAGCAGAGAAGGAGGGAGCCTCACTGTCTCTCCTCCTGTTTCTCTAACTCCCTCACCTCTATTATAAATAATCACACACATTTACACAGATACGCTGCACCCTCACACACTGTGTCACTGAAGTAAAGACGATAGTTTCATAGAGAAATGGATATGTTTCATGGTCTCTCGTGCTTTCACCCATTGTGCTTCCTTCTTCACGTTTTCATGGCTGCTGTGTCATGTTTTATTTTCTCACTCCCACGCTATAAGTTAAAATAAGTGTTGATCATTTCCTCCGTCTGATTTCCTTTCTCTCTCTTTTCTCTGCAACTGGAACCATGTGTGGAGCAGCTGGTGGGTTTTAGCGTGTGTGTACGTACATGTGTGTTGCTCTTGTGGCTTTTGCTTAAGAGCAGCATTGCTTGAAGTACAGTAGGACTATATTTGTATGTCTCTAAGTTTTGTAATACTTCTACATGGAAATCCCCTCTGAGCGTTGTCTGCTGTGGTTTCAGCTTTTTTAAATAAGGTATGTTTTATGAACCCTTATAGATTTTATCAGAGAGCAGCTGAACTATAATCCAAGGGACTAACATGAAACCAAAGGTCTTGAACTTTAGTAAGACTTGATAACTCTTGATTTGATCTTGGCATACGTGCAGTCTGCTCTGGGTTTCTGTCTTTGCTTCACTTTGGTGCCCAAACCTCAAGGGTCATAGAGATGGTGTCGAAAAACTGTGGTTGTGTTCGCATTGTGTGAAAAAGAGTGTTGAGACTAGTGGGTTTTTGACAGTTGGAGACTGTTTAGGTCAAAAGGGGAAGAATTTGTGCATTTCAACATGCTGCAAGAAAAATAGCATTTCAGAATCAGAAGCAGAAGTAATTTCTTAATACCCAAAGGGACATTCGGTTGATACAGAATAATGCAGTAGGAATATCAAATAAAGACATTAAAATAGAAAAGAGCATAAGAATTAAGTAAAAATAATTGAGCAGATTGCAACATGCAGAATCTTCAAGCTTTATCAACTATCTTATGAAGGATAAGTAAATAAAGACAAGACAGTGGACGAGGTTGGACTCAATTGTCCGCTTTAAGGACCACAGCCTCTGCATATACCGTACGCTCTTGTGCAATTCTTCACCTAAATGTGCCCAGAGTCCGAACTGAACTGGGGAAACAGGCTTTTAATTATGCAGCACCCACAGCCTGGAATACTATACAGACTGAACTGAAAATGTCAGAACTGGTGTCATTTACAGCTTTTCATTCTATTTTACTCTCAAGGCAGCGAGAATCCACTGAGCAATGCGTGTGTTTTCAATTTGTTATTCCTCGTTAAACCACAGCACTTCACTGTGACTCCTATGAGCAATACCTGTGTTATTTATATTTAAATTGTTACTGTTCCCTAAAGCTTATTTAGTTAGTCCCTTGCCATATTTATTGTTGCTATTTATTGCCTTAAACTTTAACCTGAACTTGTATAATCATGACATGTGCTGCTGACCTCTTGGCCAGGTCACCCTTGTAAATGAGATCCTGATCTCAATGGGTTTTATCTGGTTAAATAAAGGTTAAATAAAAAAATAAATAATTTGGGATGACCAAACCAGCCACGAGGTCACCAGCACTAATACAACATTCAACAGTTTGAAGTTAAATAGCACATCAGTGATGTGACAGCACAAAGAATGACTGCCACCCCATTTCCACGATATAGGGATGCACAGATGCATCAGTTAAAAACAGTATCTGGTTTTTTTTTTACATCATGTATCAGTCAATGAGCAGATATAAGTTTCAGATGTGATGTGTTGTCATTTCAGTTTGGGTCAAACAGAAACCACGGTGAACTGATGATTCAAACATTAATTCTCTTATTGGGCAGGGAAATAACTTGTTCAACAAAAATATGTTATTACCTCCACTAGGGGTGGGCAATATGGCAAAAATATCATATCACGATTTTTTTAAAATAAAATCACGATCACGATTTTATCACGATTCTTTTTTACTTTGATTTTTCTAGACTAATTTGCATGTTTGACCTTTTTTTTTAACATATAAAACATGTAAAACCCTAAAAGAAAAAAAGGACAGTTAAAGCCAAAGAAAGTTTCTGAACAGGGTTTAATTTAAATAGTGCAGTTTTTATGAAAATGTGCAATAAATGTAAATATAAAAGGTAATGAACAACAATATCAACATTATCTCTTAAAGTGCAACAATTTAAAACAAATGTTATCTAACTGCAATGTCTATAATCTGAGTGAATAATACAGCTGCTTTAGGACAGATTTTTGTTCAGACATCTTCAAGCTTTTATTTCCTTTTCTCTTTCTGCCATGGCTTCTCGCTACATAACCAAACAGGAGATCCCACCATGCACTGCGCTTAATGTGCAACGATTGGCTAGTCGGGTGCGCGTCAAAGTCTCTGTGCCCACACAGACGATCTGACGATCTTTCTGCTTTATCACGATATTAAATTGTTGTAATCCTTAACGATTTAATATCGTCATATCGTACACCCCTAACCTCCACCAAAGAGGTTATGTGTTTGCCACTATTTTTTAGTTTTTACTGGATTATTAAAAAAGTTATGGACAGAATTTCACAACATTTTCAGGGAATTTTGGTCATAGTACAGGCAAGAAGCGTTATGATTTGGGTCAAGATAGGTAGTATGATTCAAGATAGGGCAGCCTACAGATTTTTGACAAAAACTGGCTAACAGTGTAGAAAATGGCTCGGCGGGGGTTAATGCTTGTGAGGCACTTCTTGTCAGATAACATGATTACATTGTTGGACAATGACACTAAAAGAATAGATTAGGAAAACATCAGCAATGGCCTTTAGATGAGCAAAATGGATTTTTTGAACATTGTGTTTGACATCAGCTATGATTTTCAACATTAGTAGGGGACCACTCAGAGTCCTGGGTGCCTGCTTTAATATACCATAGTTTCAGAACTATAAACCGCTTCTTTTTTCTCATGCTTTGAGCCCTGTGGCTTAAACAATGATGCGGCTAAATTGTGGATTTTTACAAACTTCATGCCACCAGTACATTAGCTTTGTCACATCAGACCAATGAAACTGGAGAACCATGCACAGTACTCTTTCACATGAAGGCTACGTGCACATCCCAGGAAAAACAACAGCAACAACAGCTTCGATGATCTACTGAGTGACATGTGCTTGTTTCTTTTACCCAGATAGAAATATCCAGACACATTTACTGTCCAGACAAGAAGCTCCTGTGTCATCATGCGTCCATTCACCATTGTTGTTTAAAAAGTTTGAAAAGTTGGTCTTTACCGGAAAGCGTTTACATTTCGTAACATCGCTGTTTCACTACAAACTGACATCATCATCTACTGGCCTGGTATGCACACTACAGCGTTTTCAGTCGTCCTCATCATGGAAAACATAAAGAAATTCATATGATGCAGTGTTCAAGTTAAAGGTGATCGTCTGGCTGTCAACAAAGGAAATAGATTTGCAGCATGGTAGCTTAGCGCCAATTAATCGATGGTGAGATGCTGGAGTGAAGAACTGGCTCAATGCAAAAAGATGACACAAGCTTTCAGAGGTAAGCTGCGGCTTGTTGCCAAGTGCAGCCTATTTATGTACAAATAATTATCATTATTTTGAAATTTAGTGGATGCGGCTTATTTTCAAGTGCGCTCAATAGTCTGGAAATTACGGTACTTGATTTAACTTTATTAGCAAGTTGTGGTTCCTTCAATAGTAGGGGCTGCTACTTAATGGCACTAGTTTACGGACCAACCCTCGGCTAGAAAGAAGCCAGTTAGTTCATCTCTGCACAGTGTGATAAAATGGCCGAAGCTGCTGGATGAAAAGGACAGTGACTGCCAAACTCACGAGGAGAAGAGAATGACTAAGCCAGAAGTTTCATATCGGTTTCACTAGTTTTCCAAATAAATTTTTAAATCCTGGCATATGGCACAGTAGCAAAGATCCACCAGTGTGCATCCCTAATATTTTACAAAGGAGCAAACGCTACACGCTAGATAGAAGGAGGGCATCAAAGAAGACCAGACCTGATCAAATTTTTGATTCAGCATGTTTTAATTTTCTTGCTTTGTATTAAAAAAACACATTTGTATCACTGTAAGCTTTCCATTGTTTTTTTTTCTTGACTTTAAAGTATGTAGTTTAAACTAAGCTGAAACAATCATTCGTAGCCTTAAGTTTCTTTACCTTTTTAATAAACATATAAGATCAAAATTTACATTTTTAATGAATTAGTTTTAGCAAAAAAAAAAAGTAAAGCACCTTATTTTGATTTCTTAATTAAAAAAAAGGAAATGTATACAATATTCTCCTGTTATGTTTCAAAAGATTTGACCTGTTCATTTTTCCCACCTTTACATCAAACCACCATGCTTTTATTTGTTTTATCAGGCTGCTGTAATTGCATTATTTTTTTATACTTAGGGCACTATTGTTTAATTGTTTTCTGCATCCTGTTCTCCCCTCAGTCCCTCATGGGTATCATCCTGTCCAAATCTTATGCCATAAGCTTGCAGCTCGGGTTTAAAGTCAGTGAAGTCAGGTACTTTCCACTCTGCCTGACAAAAATTAAGATCAAGGTTCAAGTGTTTTAAAAAGAGGAAGTTTAGGTCAGTGAGGAGTTATTTAAACAGGTGAGAGACAACAGAAACAGCCAGTGAGTTCATACAATCATAATCTTATTTTTATTTCAGTATCCATGCCTGAAGATGTCAGTGTTATTTGCACAGAGTTAAATTCACTTTTTTATTTAAATTCTCTCACTTTAAAGCTGCATTAAGCAATATCTTTCAGAGTTGTAACTTGCAAACCATGCTGTAGTCTGCAGCCGAAGACTAGACATCATAGTGTTTGCTTCACTGGCCTCAATGAAACCTAACAAATGCATCATCAAAGGAAGTGATCAACCAGCTCACACTGGCTGCTTGTGCACTTCCTGTTTAGCGCAATGTGGCGGGGAGGCGAAGTATTTGAAGAACGTCGAACATTGAGCAAACCAGAGACTGCTGATTATCTTTCTCAGAAGTTGGTCGACCAAACCAGGGCTGAATTGAATTTTACGTTCAACATGTGACCAAAAAGATGACTGCAAGTCCAGAGTCCTCTGTTTCTGCTGAATGTGTAAGTAGTCAGTTGTTTGCTCTAAAGTTAGCAGTAGAAGCTGCTAGAATCTGACATAATAATAAGAGTGTTACTTTACTTTTTATTCTACAAATCAGTGCTTAATGCAGCTTTAATCTTATTTGATGAAGTTTTCTGGTTAAAACAAGTGCTCTGTCCTTATGTTCACATCCAGATGCACAAGTTAGACTCCCTTTGTAGATGAATTTATTTTGAAGTACATGATTTTAATATCAGTTTATTCACATCATGTTTTTATTGTTTTAAGTGAAAGTTGAAGATTCATTTGAGCTAAGTTATTGCACTTATTATTTAGCACAATCTATGTATATCTAAAGCATCTGCTTAGCGCCTGCATAGCAAGTTTTACACTGATTTCAACCACTTAAGTCAAGTGGTTGATTACAGTTATCTGCTTTTAAGTTTGATTGTTTTGTCTTTTGCACTTTTTGTTGCAGTTTAAGGAGTCTTTATATGCTGTAAATAGAAATGCATTTTTATTTATTTTTATTTAAAATACCTCTGTTCTCTCATTTTATTAGTTTATTGTATCAAGTCAAAGTGAAAATGTTGCTCTACCTTAATGCCTTTTTCTCTGCTAACAATAGGATTTATCCAGCTGTACGCAGCAGTCTGTTTAGACAGAATTGCTGCGATCCTTCTTTAAAGTGAGAGAAACTTTTGTCGCCAGCATTGACTGCCAACTGCTTACTCATGCTTGTCTGTAGATTAAAAAAAGTTTGATGTATAGCTAGAGGATTTTACCCCCGAGTGTTTGTAGACTGGAGGTGTAAAAACTTAAGTAGTTTCCAAGTGATCGATGAAGCATTTACTTTGAGAAAAACTTTGTTAAAGGAGCTAATGTGTGGCCTTATTTGAGATGTTTCAAGACAGCCCCTTTCTTGTGAATTTCAACTAAAATTTTAACTCTGAAAACAATCAGCCTTGAGTACATTTTGTTCAAATTTTCTACCAGAACCGATGTGATATGCTTTGCAGATAATGGCGTACTTTTGCATTGATAGACTGCCATTGCTGGTTTGTGTTGAAGGTTTAAGTCCACATTTTCATTCTCATTTTTTTTCACATTACTCTGGAAGATGCGTCAGTCAACTTGACGCGGCCCACATATAACATTATCTTATCTGTTTTCTGTTATAATACAGCAAAACCAATTATATGCTAACAAGTGACTTTGCTAGTTTACATCTGGGTAGTATAGCAAGAGAGCAGACCCATTCACTAGCTCTTCAGCCGATTTACAGAAACAGCACTGGCGAGTGTTAGGTGGCTGTGTTGCAGCTTTACCCTAATACTGATGTTGGGGAGCAAGGGATGTAATGGACTGCCGTTTAGTCAACTTAAAAGCATATCCTTTGCCCCCACACTCTTATCTATGGCTGAATGACATTGGAAAAAAACTGACATCGTAGTATTATTTCAGTTTGCGATATACATTTTGCTTTTTGCACCAGAAAATACACTTTATAACTTCAATTTTATGTTTATGTTCCTTGATAACTTATTAGTGGGGTAGTAAGTTTTATATCTTATCTATGACATTTATTTTTGATATTAAATTACTTTTTTTTTCAAATATAAATGCTGCCCCTCATGATTTTACTGAGTGCAGTTGTTCAGACACACATACATGGAGTAGGAGGATGAAAAGAGGTTGAAAAGAGGAGAGAGAACTTTATTGGGCAAACTTAATAAATAAATACATTTCTTTTCTGTTATTGTATTACCTTCATGCCATCAACCATTCCTAAATATGATCAAAGTTACATTTGGTCAACATGAGAAACTTGAAATGAATCCAAAGCTTACTGTGTTGATATGCCTGCAACCTAAATACACACCAATGTGCGTCTGGGCCCATAGATGTAAAATTAATCAAGCCAGCAGCACATCTATGCCATCAAGAAACAGTTTATTTGATCAGAGGATAAACAAACAACAGGACGAGGTACTGCTGATAGAAGGAAAATACTTGACAGAGATCCACCTGAGCATCTGCATCGTGCATCATCTGTAGGCAGGGTAGTCTGCAGCCTGATCAGACAGACTTTGATTAGTCATAAAGATGGTTAAAATGTCAGTTTTGGTTTCTATTTGACCACAAAAAGATGGCAGTTAATGTGGTTTAGGTCACGTGACAGACTAGGGTGTTCAGCCATACTGCCATCCTTTTAACCATACATGATTATTGTATAAAAATGACAAAAAGCACAAAATAACTCAAAAGGCACATCTTTTATCTCCACATAGAATTATTTTAACCTCAAAATCCACCAATCCACCTAAATCCACCCATGTCTTCAACCCTCCTGTAAAAGTGCCCGCGTTAAAGTCCATGCTGGTGTAGTTTACTTTGCCCTGCGGCCCTTTTTGTCACCTTTCGTGTTCTCTCCCTTTTACTGGCCTTCTCACCTGCTCATTACAGCCTTTGTGGGCTTGTTAGCGCTACCTAGCATTTGCGTCCCCTTTGAGCTTGACTTTGGCCCCTAGTTTAAAGATTTTAACTACCCATCTATAAAATCTGCTCGCCTGTTAGCAACACACATACAGGGAAATCCTGTTTGCCTTTCAGCGCACACGTGATGGAAGTTAAGCATCATTAGAGTTTATTAGATCAGACAGAAAAGACATTTAGATAAAGATATATATGTTTTTAATTGTCTGTATAATTAAACACACCCCTTAGCTTTAAGTTATAAGTTAAAAAACATGTATTTCCTTTCTTTTTTTTAGTTTGTGTTTAGTTTCATTTCAGTGACTTTTATAAAGGATTGGTATAATTAAGCTGAAAAGTTTCCAGCATGTCCTCATTAATCATAAACACTGTTAACAATGTTAGTGGTAACCCCTCTCATCCCTTTAGTGTGTGTGTGTTAATGGGAGCTTGGGGTGTTTATTACACTGATCCAATGCAGGCACCCTCTGCTGGATGTACCTGCTCTGCATTGTATTAACAAGGGCAGACTAATAGATGTGTGTGCTCTTTGATTGTGTGTATATGCTCGGGTTTTATGTGTGTATGCGTAACTATAAGCCCTGTTCATGTGTGTATGTGTTCTGTTTTTATGTCTGTGGAGTCCTTTGATGAGTCTAGAAAAGAGCCAGCAGCGTTTTTTTCTCAGACCTAGACTCTGCTCCGTCTGTTTCCCAGGAGATGGCAGCCTCTGACCCCTGTGCAAACGCCCCCCCAACCCCGCCCGAGGAGCCGGAGCCCTCCCCCTCCCCTCGCAAGAAGCGCGGGCGTCGGAAACTCGAGCAAAGCGAGAAGAATAAGGGTATAGATTTACTACAAAGTCATATCATTCGTATTATATGACTTTGTCCTCACATTAAGTTGTTAAATGTATTAGAAGCCTTTAATTTGAAAAAGCTCAGGGTATGACATCTCAGATGTTTTAAAGCACCTGTGAGAAACTTTCTGTTTGTGTATTTCTGCACCGATATGTCTTGACTCTGTCTGTTTAAAGTATCTTTTTCCTATAAATTTGTAAAATGTATTGAATATCATCAAAATTTGCTGTGAAAACTGTAAAAGAAAGACCCTCATGTGTTTCTAAGGCATATTGTCAGCAGGCAGGGCATCAGTTTTTGAAAACTCAAGTAGGTCTTTAAAAAAAAAAAAATCTTAGATTTATTAAGACTTTGTTTTCAGTTGTTTTACAGCCGCTTAGTTGCAGGGCAGTACAACTCTCAGGTGATGTTTGTAGCTCTTCTGAAAGCTTTTCATCTAGCTTCTGTTAAATAGCAAAAAAAAGGAGGCCTGTGCTCAAAATACGGCAAAATATCATCTTGATTCCTTGGGGATACGTGTATAGATACAGATTCTACAGAATCAATACAGCCTAGATGTTTTGACAGTTGTAGTCAATACACTTGTTAACAATGGCACAGTTCAAAGTAGAAGCCAAGCTACATGATGAAGCACATGTTCCAAATTTGAACTTAGGTTTAACATCTTTTAGGGCCTGAATTCAAGTTTCTTAAGTTGTAGAATCATTTAAAACACATCCTTGTTCTTTTTCTTCTTCTAAAGAAAAGCAAACCTTTCTGAAATTCTGCTAAAAGCATAGTCAACATTCACAATTTAGGTATATCAGGATGCATATCATATCGTGGCCTCAGTATCGTATCGTGAGGTTGCTGAAAACGCCCAGCCCTAATAAAAAGTAAGATGCAACACCCGATGGAGTAATGCAGAGAGGATGAAGGCTAACCCCAAAGTTAGTATCGCACTAATTCTCTTGAGTACAAACATATGAGATATTTTTGTCTGTTTTTGATCATTGCTGATAATAAGGTCTGTGGCAGACAAATCTTTTTGAATCTCACAAGTTGATCATGATAATCTTTACAAATTACCCCAACATTCATGATTTATTCAAGTTCCGAGCTATTATGGAACCATAACATGAGAGGCTGGACTAAAAAGTAACTACGCACTTGTAACATGTTAGGCCATGCTCAAACTCCTTGTTCAGAATTTTCTTTAACAATTTTCAGTAATAATTGCTTTAGGGTTTCTGACCATTTTTGTGGTCCTTGTTAGCGTCTTATCAACCACCCTATAAAAACACAAGCAGGCCAACATCAGATCAATTTTGTGTTGCATAATTAAATGTTCAAGTCTGGTTTGCCTGTGTTTATCACGGACCTTATTTAATGTTTTCATCCAAAACACTTGTATAAAATCCAATATAGTTTTGGCCTCTGAAACTGGTGATGCTAAATGCTAACCCCCTTACACAGCGAAGGGGCAAGAGGCAAACTAACTGTGCTCCTCTTAATTAAAGAAAGTGCTTATTTTACTGGTCATGTCTCTGTAAAAATATAACTTGAAAAATCTTTCCAGCTTGTTTTATCCAGAGGAAACATTTTAATTAAATTAAGTGTGTAGTAATGCTAAATCTGTTAGCCAGTTATTGGCTGTTTTCATCATGTTAGCACACAAGCTGATGTAGATGTAGCTGATGTAGGTCCTGGTCTTTCTCTTTAAAAACCCTTTAATGTTCTTTACATTATTGCCAAAGACTTCCCAAAGACTGTTTCTTCTTAAATGCACATCCTGAGTTGTTAATCATTTCATTTGTCACCAACTGTGTGGCAGTGATGACATGCTTTGAAAAATGGAGTTTAGAAATAGTCTGTGACTTTTGCCAATGGTCCCGTTTACTTTTTGTTTCATTATGAGGCTTGGCTATTAATTTCAGTCTGTTTTATAACCAGCTCTAAGGTCCTCACAGGGGCTTTAAGGGCTTAAAATGTACACCAATTATTTTTTAAGACCACTGAAGCATCATTTTTCAAGATTACCTGTTAGCCTGCAGAGTAAAGAATCAAATAACTTCCAGACTGCAGTGTTTGAGGGTACTTTAGCCTTAAATATGGATGTCAGGGCAAAGTGATGAAAACCATGACTTTACCTCCTCATTAAAGCTCTTGTTAAATCTGTACAAATGGGCCATTTCCTGTAACTTGTCTTCCCCTGCAGACGAACCAGACGACAGAAACTGCGACTCCCCCAGAGAGGTGAGAAATCAAGCAACAGGATTTTTTACTCCAAAAAATACAGACTTAACATTTTCATTAATGTTGCAGCAGGTTTTCAAAGGAGCTATACGTTAAGGTTTTTGTGTGAATCCACTCATAGGGTGAGACCGGGAGGCTGCGGAGGAGGCCGATCCCCAGAGTGACTTTCCAGGCTGGAGATCCTTATTACATCAGCAGGAGACAGAGAGAAGAATGGCTGAGCCGCTGGAAGATGGAGGTGGGAGAGAAACAGGTCTCTGTTTGTGTGAATTTTCAGCTTCATGTTGAGACGGCTTTAATTTCTGTTGGAGCGCCGTCAGAATTAAACACCTCAGTTTAACACCTCAGACAGAATAGACAGGGCCAGTTTGACTGAGATGATGAACAGTTTTATTGTGCTGCATATATGCGGATTTTATCGGTATAATTTTTGATAATTATGCATCTTGTGGCGTAAAGATACATCTGTAATCCAAGCAAGAGGTGTTTCCTTTTATATTATTGTTAAGTGATGCTTTGTGCTGGAACCTATCCTGATTCAAATAGAAGATAGCCGTGGTTTTGTGGTGCATTGTGCAAAGCATTGGACGGTATTGCTTGAAATATTACATTTCTACACTGTGAAAGTTCATGTTAGGGTTTATTATTTCACATTTGGCTTTTTGTTCTTTGTTCTTTGTTTATTTTACTCAAATAAAACAACAAAGAAGTCCTAATTTTCACTACTGAAGATTATTTTTCCATTTTAATGTTTATATGAGGCCAATTTTGTTCTGTACCAATCTTACATAATGTACTGCCCTCACCATCACATTCTTTGTTTCTGCTTTTTCATTGCCTTAAAGTCTCACTGCTTATGCTCTGGATTATATGACCTTTAAAAAAACACGTCCACCTAAAATTGACCTGTAGACCTTGAAAGATCCTTTTATTTGGGATGAAAATTGATATGAACCTTCCTTTTTCTTACTTTGAATACTTGATATCTTGCCTTAACTGGGATTCATATATTAATTTTGATGACCGAGAACATTCACAGTCACTGATGTTTTAAAAAACGTATAGTTTTAGTACCGAGTATCCCTGATCCAGCTGTTTTCTCAGCCAGTTTGAGCCTTTCTTCAGGAGGCCCTCCCTCTTTAGAGCTTCCTTTCCCAAGTGGGTCAATTTGGTCAATTCACAGATTGTTGACGCCATGTTGTCGACAGCTTAACATTCACTATGCCACCTCTGTTGTGCACTTGGTTTGCCACTTTGAGCCAATGGACTTAAACCAGTGGTTCGTGGCCTTTTTCCATTGAGCTTCTCCTAATTCCTCGTGAGAGGACTCAAACCCCGAGGAACCTTTACCAAATAGTAATGTTCATTTAGCAAAGTCTAACTGTAATCGTTCCAATTAGGGGTGTGCGATATGACGATATTAAATCGTTAAGGATTATAACGTGGGGATGATCTCATAAAGCAGGAAGATCATCAGATCGTCTGTGTGGGTGCAGAGACTTTGACACACACCAGACTAGCCAATCGTAGCACATTACGCGCAGTGCATGATGGGATCTCCTGTTTGGTTATGTAGCGTGAAGCCATGGCAGAAAGAGAAAAGAGATAAAAGCTTGAAGATGTCTGAACAAAAATCTGTTCTAAAGCAGCTGTATTATTCACTCAGATTATAGACATTGCAGTTAGATAACATTTGTTTTGAATTGTTGCACTTTAAGAGATAATGTTGATATTGTTGTTCATTACCTTTTATGTTTACATTTATTGCACATTTTCATAAAAACTGCACTATTTAAATTGAAACCTGTAAAGAAAGTTTCTTTAGCTTTAATTGTCTTTTTTTTCTTTTAGGGTTTTACACGTTTTATATGTTAATAATAGGGAAAAAATGTGATCGTGATTTTATTTTTAAAATATTGTGATATGATATTTTTGCCATATCGCCCACCCCAATTCCAATAGATACAATTAGAATGAAATGAACTTACTAACACATTCTTGAATTATCATGGTCATAGATAATATATGTAATACATTTTTTGACAACCCCAGAGCTGAAAGAGTCCGCCACCAACCGAGGTCTTAGACCACCATAGAAAAGCTTAGATATTATCCTGTTGGTTTAGGGGAATGAGAGATTTTACACAGCTACTTGTGTCTTAAATTAAGAGAAGGAGTCCTGATGCTGCAGACTTTGTCTTGTGCATGGAAGTACTCAGTCACACACAGAGGAGACTTGTTAAACACGCTAAAGGGCATATAAAACCTCAGAAGGCATAGATTCTCCGTAGTTAAAAGGGTGGCATCAGTGCATCGAAATCAAACATATACGCACTTCATTGTTCGCCATTCAATGAAAATAAAATCCTCCATATTAGCAAACTGAATCAACCAAAACAATCAGACTGTCTGCTGGCCCTTTAGGCAATCTAATAAATGTTAAAAGCTATTAAATGTTTCTTAAAAGTGCTTGTCTCCTCTTGCCCTCCAGGATGAGAAATGTTATTTTGTAAAAGTTGTTTTAGTTTGCAGGACATGAGGAAACATTACAGCAATTAATAAAACAAAAGTAGCAATTGTTCTACTGTTCTGCTCTTCCTGCAGGTTTTTCATCAACCATATCAGGAGAACAGCGCACACTGTTAGAACTGTGAGCTGTTATTTCCTAGAAGCTTCATGTTGAAGCAAATATATCTTGAGTAACTGATTAACTGAAAGTTTGGTCAGTTAGTTCCTTCATGCATGTATCTTTAAAAAAGTATATATTAAACTAAGATATCCTAAACTAAACCAACTATTTCGCCTTGTAAACAAAGTCTTTATTATTGTTACAAAGCTGAAAGATCAGTACGTCCTGTAATGTGGATTAGTTTTTAATTAAGCCCAGTAATGGCTGTGATCAGCAGGGGTAATAGGTCTGATAACATCTGAAGAGGATGCTTGAATTAATAATTTCTAATTGGTTCATTCATTTATCGGTTACCTGGCACTATCAAAGTTCAGGTCAGTTGGAATTAACTTATCCTGTTTGTAAAATCTTTTTTCTTTTTTCTTTATTTCTGCTGTTATTCTGCCTGGAATCACAGAATAAAGTGTCTTCATATGTCATTAAACAGCTTCATTTTTGCATCTTCAATCTACGTGGTGTTACAGAAGTCGTATTAAATCTCAGGTTTAAAGCTGAGGCCTGCAGAAACCTTGAAAACACTTTATGCCTTTTCAGATTTGTGGTAGGTTAATATGAACTGGGAGTTTTATTCTGCTTTGGAAATGCATATTGGTTACATTACACAGGATATTTTCCTGTTTTAAGTGAATGCTAATATGTAACTAAAGATCTCAGCCTCTAACATCTAGTTGGATTTATTATCCCTCATCACACACTTTGTTTTTCCTGTTGTGTAGCCTTTTTTTAGTTTTTATTTATTTACTCTGGATGGGAGCAAAGTTCTTCTCTAAACAGTTTCTAGCTGAAAGATGGACTCTGTGGCTCTTCAGTTTAATTTGTTGTTACAGTGATTCAACACTCAGAAGTGACATTGGAACTAAAAATGATGCTCTGTCCTTCAGAGGCTATAAATCTTTGTTATGCACTATTTTCCCAAATAAGAACTTCTTGTAGATAAGAGCATTTTTTGTTTGCCTTTGACACACCTTGGCATAAAGTTTTTATTTTAGTTCATTTGAATTTTTTAGAGACATAGGGACCATAAAGATGTTAATGATTGGACTCTGCTTCTTTCCATCACTATTTTTTGCTCTGTGTGTGTTAATGTAAAGTATGATATTGAAGAATTCACCTTAGAGGGCTCTCTAGTGACTGCAGAAATCCTCTGAGTGTAACTGAACTGCCATAAAACGCACAGCGCTTTCACCTCCTTAAAGATGACAACAATTTGTTGACATTCAGAGTTCAGTGAAGCCAGCTGGTCAGATGTCTGAAGAAATCAGTGAACTCAATTAGCATGGGGCATTAATCTTATTTTTGTGTCTGAGAACATTTCTTTTCTTGCATCAGCTGCCCATTGTTTGCAAACTGTTTGCATGTGAAGTGTGTGTATGTGCATCAATCTGTACTCTTTACAGTCAGTGACTCAAAGGCCTCTTGTAGAGGTTAATTCATTACATGCTAGTTGAGATGGTTTGAATGGGTTTGCAAAATAGAGAATATGTTGACCGAATAACATGAGGGCAGATCCAACCCATACAAAAAATTTTAACACTTTGTTTTTCTGTCCAACAGCAGCATAGCAAGCTCAGTATCAAACTTGCAGCCTTTTGTTTCTCAAAGCTCTCACCAATACGTAAAAGCCTGTACAATGTTTAGTGTAGTCCAACCTTTTGCTTGGTCACCCTCTCATTCTCTTTCACAAGCATCTGTCACCATCATATTTCAGTCTAAGCCATCGTGGAACACAGTACAGAGATGGGCAAACTCCCCTCTTGGCTGATTAGCTTCCTGTAGCTGAGTGTAATCCATACCATAAAGCAGTACAGTTTTATTTCAAGATGTAAGAAGCCTGCTGCCAAAGTTTTTCAGTAAAATATTCAAGTGACAGGAGAATTCTGAGGGAGAGGGATGGACACCATGTCTGTGTTGAAAGACCTACTTCCATGAGATCAACTCGGAACTTACTTAGTGAGGTAGAACAATTAAATATTGCTTCTTTATACATTTCTATTTTCTCACCTAATCAAGTAATGCAAAATAATGGAACCTCTTAAGTTATTTTTCTATAAATCTTCAAGCCAAGTTTACACTCAAATATATAAATTTTGTCTTAAAAAAGACCAAGTTTTTAGTAAGCCTGGAGCTTAGAACAGGTTTATATAGAGGGAGTTATCACCAATACCATTTTCTTTATAGCATGGGGTCATTAAACCAATATTTTAGATTGACTTGACATCAATTATGAGACATAATTGGCTCTCCTAAAGAATAAACATGAGTAGTGAATCAACTCTGCTCTCTTGATTATTACAGAATTTTAACTTGTCTCTGTGTTGATGTCTAAAACAGTTATTCTCATTACCTTTGCCAAGGAGCTCATGTTTTTGCTGGCATATGTTTGTCTGTTTGGTTGTCCGCTTGTTAGCAAGATTACACAAAAACCACTGTACAGAATTTGCTTTAACTTTCAGGAATTGTTGATAATGGCCCAACTTAAAAATGATTCCATTTTGGTGGTGATCCAGATAACCGTCATAAGTGAAAGATCGTTTTTGCTCGTTAACTAATAATGAAATCATCATGATTCTGAGTGCTAGGTGTGGGTTTTCAGGGTCAAAGAATCATATTATGACAGTAACTTTATCATGGAACTATTGCTTAAAGATGTAACAGCAATATGTGAGCTCCCTTTGTGGAAGTTTGCGCTGCCAAAGTGCTTTCCAATGTCTGGTTCCAATGATACCAGGGGAAAAGTGTGTCTCCAAAAACCCAAGGTACGCTAATTTCCTCAACCAATATCAAGGGTTGACAAAAGAAAAAGGAGTGAGGGGCTATGTGAATCCAAAATGAGCACTAATCATACTTCAGACCTGCTGTATGTTTGGAATGGGAAATAGCGTAAGTTTGGAGCTTGCAATGCTAACACCTGTGGGCTTAAATAGATAATAACTCAATTCTACAATCATAGAATTAAGAAATCATTTTAACATATGTATGCTCCTAAAATATTGATAATATAACTCACTCCATCAAACCACAGGCTCGACTGTACTGCTGTTCAGTAAAATAAATGATAACTGTTACTAGATGACTCTAGACGCATGTAAGTTTGTGCATGCAGGGAGTGTGACGTGAAAAACCGAATGAGACTGTGAGACAGGATGTGTGTGTGGTCATGAGAGGAAGAGAGAGAAAGTCATTCAGGTTGATTGATGGATGGTGTTGGCTGAAACACGCAGAGAAGTGAGAGCGTGTGAAGTCGAGCAGGAGTGTGTGAGCGGGAGCCGACGGAGCAAACAGCCACCTCGTCCTCCTGCAGCCTCGTCTTTCTCCTGGTTAAATTTGCTCTGTGGCACTCTTTGTTTGACGGACACAAACCTCAATTATTTCCCCACTAGCACAAAACCGACAGCAGTTTGATTTTTCACAGGCAGTGCTCCTCGAATGTGTTTAGATAGGGTTCCCTTCTTATTTTGCACGTTTTCTTTCAAGTGATTTTTTTCTCATCTACAGACTCTTTACCCTCTTTGGAGCTGGTAATGATGTGCGTGCAGTGCTGTGAGAAAAACTGAGACAATGACAGTTTCTAAAAATATGTGTTAGCTACGATAGATGGAAAGACAACAGCAGTGTCAGAAGGAAAGGTTCCCTTGGTTGAGCTTCCAACAGTTAGTAGACATCAGAAAACACAATGATGGGCTTCAACTAGACAGCTATTGTTTTGTGTGATATCAGTTAGAATTAAAGATCACAACTGTTTACTTAATTATATATGTGATGCATTCATGTTTGGTAACTTTTGATTTGCTTAAAAACACCACTGAGAAAATGAAATAAAGTAAATTTTGATTATTTGTGGCTTGGTAGAAATAACACAAATGGGCATTTCTGTGTGAAGTTTGCATGGCTGGATTTTCTCTGGGCACTTCAGCTTCTCTTACAAACCAAAAACGTGCTCAATCTGTGACTCCAAATTGCCCTTAAGTAAGAGTGTAAGCGTGATTGGTTGTCCGTCTCTCTATGCTTCCCTGTGATTGGCTGGCAACTGGTTCAGGGTTCACAGGGCTGGGATAGGCTCCAGCCCTCTGAACCCTGAAAGGGGAAAGTGGTAGAGATAATGGATGGATGGATTATTAGCAATGTTTTAGAGTTAAAACATCTGAGCTAAAAATGTATTTGGCAAGTCAGACAGTTGGCAGTCGTGATAATGACAAGTAAGTTACTTTAAATGCTGAATTTGATTGGCATTTTCCATAAAGTGCTAAAAGCATTTAAAGTAACTGTAGTGTACAATCGTCATCAACGTCTTGCTAGTATCACTACCAATGAGATTTTCTTTATGCATGCTTTTATTATCTTTTTCTTTACGTACTCCTAGTGATGAAATGTTAAATGAAGATAAATTGGTAATTTTAACAACTTTGAGTATGTCTGTTTAGAAGCAGCAGGAGGAATGAGTTATGAAGTATCACACTAATTCGACAGATGTAACAATTGCCATATTAATCACTTATTTTGCATAATGTTGGGCTTTTTATTGATCAAGGACAGTTTTATTTATATGCTAAGCCTTAGTCTTTTATTTTGATCATTACACAGCAATCATTATATTTTCCTATATTTGCATTTAAAAGGTTTCCATATTTTCTTGCATATTCAGTCATATAGACATTTATTCATATTACAATTTAATGTTACTGAGAGGTCTTTACTGATGATACAATTAAGTACAGAATGTTTACTTTTTCAGGAGCTTAAAGTAGTTAGGAAGACACAGCATAACAGCTTGGAATAACAGCTGGATGTTGATCTGACTCTGCATTAACTTTTAATAGACAAAATGGCATCTTGGTCTCTGGTCCTTGTGTGCTACTTACATAGCTAATCACCCTTTCAGACTGGCCAAGAAAACGTTTAAACTCGGTAACAATCACCTCCCATCGGCAGTTTGAAAGGCTTTAATCAGCATTTCAACCCAGGTCAACTGACCCTGCAAGAGACACATGGTTTTATCGGCTCACCTCCAATCGGCTTCAGTGAGAACATCACACCCGGTTCAACCCGCTAATTTACGGATGACGTTGGCTTAACGTCACGTAATCTCATGCCTGTCCCCTCCGCCTGTAACTTACATGACTCTTTGACGACTCAGCAACGAATTCCATCCGCCTTTGTAAGATCAGCGCTGAGTTTGTACATTTTTAAAGAGGGACAAAAGTACAAAGTAAAGAAAACTGTGTTCATGGTTTCCATGCTCCTTATTATAGTATCGTCGTGCTGATGATGTCATCAACATGATGACATCACTTTGACGCACCAGAGGGAAAAGAAACAGCCACACAGCATGTCTGCTGCAGATTAGACCCGGGTCTGCTGGCAGTGGGAAAAGAGTCACTTGCCAATTGTTAGACCCGTAGATGCTCGTTGACCCGGTAATTGTAGTGTGAATGTGGTTTAATTCTCATCTTTCAAACTGAAGTCTTGTGTGTAAACTGGTGCTGTAAAGCCTGAAGAGAACACCCTCAGCTGTATAACAGTGTTGTAAGCTTTTTACGCTCCCTGTTGAAAGTTATTCTTCAATTTGACTTTTACACCATCATTTTAAAGTCAATTTCAAGCTTCTCTCTGGAGCAAAAACCAGCCAAAGTGTGGTTTTGTCCATGGTCTGTGGGTTCAATAGAGAGTAACACCCCCTTCAGAACAATAGTTGAAGGTTTTTTTAATGTTTTCTAGGCATGTTTGGAATTTTCTAATTTTGTGTCCTTGAAAACACCTCAGCCTTACTGTACTTGCTCAGCTGTAATACTGATTTTTGATTCTGATGCCTTGTTTCTGTCATGAGTTTGATCCTGTGCTTGGCTGTCATCAGCGCTGCAGTTGACTTGGTCTGCTGCCGGCTTGAATAAATGCCCCCCTCATTATCATTTAAGTCCAAATAACAGCTGGCATACAGGGCAAGTCTTGAGCTTAGAATGGTAAATGGACTTGAGCTTATATAGCGCTTTTCTAATCTTTGACTACTCCAAGCTGCTTTACACCGCAGGTCACACTTACCCATTCACACCCATTCGCTCTCACATTCAATTACTTATGGTTTTGAGTTTCTATGTTAGTTAACCATCAGTTTCTCTAACACATTCACGCCCTTTCATGCCCATTTACACACCACTGACACAGCAGTGGGAGCAACTTGAGGTTAAGTGTCTTACTCGAGGACACATCGCCATGTGCCGCCCGGAATTGGGCTTGAACCTGCAACCTCCCGATCACTGTCCAAGCGCACTATCCAACTGCGCCACCGAAGCTTTGGCTTTCCTCAGAGGTAATTTCTGTGTTGGCTGCGATGAAATGTCAGTCCATATCCATTCATGTGTTTACTTTTTCACTAGAAGTGCATTGTATGTATAGTAATACTGATGATCGATGGCCAGTCTCCTATTTTAAGAGTCAGTGGCGCAGTTGGATAGTGCGCTTGGTCAGTGATCGGGAGGTTGCAGGTTCAAGCCCAGGTACGGGCGACACATGGCGATGTGTCCTTGAGTAAGACACTTAACCTCAAGTTGCTCCCACTGCTGCGTCAGTGGTGTGTAAATGGGCATGAAAGAGTGTGAATGTGTTAGAGAAACTGATGAAAAAAACTCAAAACCATAAGTGAGTGAATGTGAGAGCGAATGGGTGTGAATGGGTAGGTGTGACCTGCGGTGTAAAGCAGCTTTGAGTAGTCAAAGACTAGAAAAGTGCTATATAAGCTCAAGTCCTTCCTGTAAAAAATGTGCAAACTTACCCCGGATCAAGAAGCACTTAACGTTTGAGGTAAGCTAAAGAAAAGGTATTGATTAGGAAAGGTGTTTAAAAGCAAAAGGAAGGCAGAAAAACTGCAGAATAGCAGAGAAGAAAACGAGAATGGGAGGAGGGGAGATAAAAAGAAATGAGAGATAAGAAAACTTTAGGAAAACAGAGAAATAACTGTCAAAAGATAAAGATAGTAGAGATATCCAGACTTGGGGATAAAGAGACATACTGTGAAGAATTACAAAGTGAGAGAGAGAGAGAAATCCTGGATAAAGAAAGTGTCTGTCTGCAGTGAGGGAGGCTGTTAGGTGAAATCAGCGATGGTGACAGAGGTTAACCAGATCCAGGTTTCTGCCGCTAAGTGAGTGTGTGTGTGTGTGTGAAAGTGTGTGTTTCCTCTGTCAGTCAGTTGAAGTGCAGCCAGCTGTTCACACCCCTAGCACTATCACATCTCACTGCAGTCTGAAGGAAACCCGGTACCTCTGCAGAGTTTTCACCATTTTAGATTAAGTCAAAATCCGGCATCTTTTTACTCCAGGTCTTAAGTTTCAGCCAAAAATAATAAACAGTGAATGGGGTTAAGTGTGCTGCACATATTAAAGGGTGCACTTTATTTCTTCCTTTAGAAATAAACACCACGCTGACCTCATTTTCTGCTGATTCGATTAAACTGACACACACTGCATAGAAATGCAGCCTTGACCCCGATTTTACCCCAACCACTTTTTATGATGTAAAGGAAACAAGCCAGACACAACCTCAAAAACTCCTGTTTTTTGATCTGATAGGTAATGACCGACAATCCGTGTGATACAAGATCTGCACATGTACTTCAGTGCTGTTCTCTGCAATGCTAAGTTTGACAGCACCTTTTAATTTAGTTTTGGTCGTAATTTAGTCATCTAAGTTTTAGTTGACGAGTAGTTGATGAAATTTCATGACGTTTTTGGCAACGAAATCCACTGTTAATTTAGTCGTCTAAAATATGAAGTGTAAAGTGTCAGGCATTTGTTATGTTTCCATAAGAATAAAATGAAACATCTAATATCCCTTTATTGAATAATGGTATAACAGAACAGAAACATGATGCAGTCACCTTTCTTTATGCTACCCGGCAGAGCATCTCAGTTACAATACCTGAAGTGACAACAAACAGTGAACCTGCTCTACATGAATATATCAATTCATAAAGAGAGCAGCTCTGATTGGATCTCTCCCCAAATTTCCCCACCACCACAAAGCTAAAGCAGCTGTGATTGGACAATCCTCTTAATTCATCCAACCTTTCCACACAACCACAGTAGATGTGATTGGATATATTCCCCATTTTTTCCCTACTTTCTACATGACCAAATCAGGTCTGAATGGATTAGGTCTTTCAAACATTTTAGTCTAGTTTTCATTTGCTGATGAAAATGTCAGTTAATTTAATTTTACTTTTTGTTCATGTGCACTTGTTTGTATTAGTTACTGTCGAGTTTCTGTCAGGGGAAACATGGTTGTTAACAAAAACTATGATGAAAATAGTTAGTCAACAAACTGAACACTACTCTGTATCTTGCCACCTTTTGTTTTCGGCCAAGCGTGAGTTTTTTCATCTTTCTAGCCAAGCTGCAAACCCAGCATAACTTGCCATCACTGTAAAACATGCAACACGATCATCCCGCTGTTATATAAATGAAAGTTGGTGAATAGTTATTTTTAGATTCCACATAAATTTACAGAGTCTGTGGTCATAGGTCAAGTTTTCAGTATGAGAAATCATGGTTTCTGTTTCTGGTATGTCTGTAGAGGAAGTAACACTGACCGATCTGATGTCAGCAGGCTCTGGTGTAATCAGCTCCTTTGAAAGACGAGTGTTTTAATCAGTCATTCCAAAAGCTGCGGTCACTTTCATTTCAAGACGAAACATTAGCACCCCTGTGGTGATAAATCTGACATGCCGGATAGACAGGACACTTGCATCAGCAGGATAGAAGTTTAATGTGGTCACAAGAGCACATAAGTGAGACCTAATTCTTGATTTCCACATTCGCATATTCGATCACAGGGAAAGAGATTTAGGGATAGAGAGCACTAAACGCTGCATAAACCACACCATAACTCAGAAAAACCTCACAACTAACCTTAAAGCAACAGCCAGACAAGTGTCAGCTAAGACTCTCTGAGATGATACAAATATGACAGACTCCATTAGGGCTGAATGATTTTAGTTAAAGATCTGATTGCAATTTTTCTGGCAGATATTGTGATTTCAATTCGATTCACGATTTTTTTTTCAAATCGAGCTTCAGTGCAGTATATATTTTTATTTATTTAACCTTTATTTAAAGAGGACATATCATGCTTGTTTCTCCTTTTCACTATGCCAGACTAGGATGCCTGTAAAGCATTTCTGCCCTCAGTACAAGTCATTTAGTTCCTTCATTGCCCCACAATAGCATTCTCAAAATCCTCATTTTAGGCCATTATCAAGCGCTTGCTGAAACACTTGGTCTCAAGGATGACCTAAAGTTACCTCGCAATGTCACAGCCCTTTGTGCTCTGATTGGTCAGTTCTATCAGGGGTAGAGCCTGCCTGTCCTTCTTCTTCTACTGTATTTTCCAGCAGGCTCAAAGCAGCGACCGCGTATTGAGTCCCCCTACAGGCCAGAGCTGGTAATGAGTGAGAGTGAGCGAGGGAGTTTTAAACCCCTGCTGCTGGATGTGTTCCTCGGTGAGGGTTTGGGGCTAATGGACATCACAGAGGAGGAAGTGTTTTATCAGGTTACTCCAATAAAAAGAAAGGTACCTCGTGATGTCACAACGTTTGAAATCTCGCGGACATCTCGCAATGACCTATTTTCAGAGGGATCAAATCTCGTTCTAGGATATCAGAAAAAATACAATATCTCATTTTTTGAAAATTAAGGGGGTGTAAGGTCTTGTTTTCAAATTTATTATATTATATGTAAGTATTAAATCATGCATCAGCATGATATGTCCTCTTTAACCAGGTAAAAAAAAAAAACCATTGAGATCAGGATCTCTTTCACAAGGGTGACCTGGCCAAGAGGTCAGCAACACACGTCATGGAAAATACATATTGCAAAAAACAGTATGAAACATAACAACAATTTAAAATGCATTTTTTGTGAATGAGAAAAGCGCAGTAAAGGACAGAATATTATTAAATATACATAACTATTCAGAAATACAGGCACTGCTTAATGGTTTCATGCTGTTTGTCCATTAGCAAGGATCGGAAAGCTCCAAGTGAGATGAGCTCTGAGAGCTTCAGTTCAGTCTGTATAGAGTTCCACGCTGTTGGAGCAGCAAAACTGAACGCTTTCTTCCCCAGTTAAGTTCTAACACTTGTTATGAATTGGCGCTGTACAAATTAAGATTGATTGATTCATACCTTGTTAGTGAATGTAGATAGGTTAAAAAATTTGTCAGCTGGGATGTGCTCCTGCCCCAGAAAGGGATGAGTGGTAAAGATAATGGATGGATGTCTTCAATGATCAGCAGAGTATTTGCAGGCACAGTCTTAGTGAGCTAAACAAAGGCAAGTGAGCTGAAATTCACAGTAAAGACTTTCCAGCTGACATCAATAATCATTTTAGGATGATTTTTAAATATATACACACAGTTTTTTTTGCATGCAGGTGTAGCAAACTATCCACTAAATTTACATATTTTAATGTGAGATACAAATCTGCTTGACTCTATTGTGAAAGCCATCAGTTTGTTTCTATTCATAACGTCTTGGATGTCATTAGGAGTTATAGGTCCAGAATCCATTAAAGGATAAGTTTGGTTTCTACAGCTTTCACATTGTTTATAGAATGAAGTAGAACAATATACTCACCCAGAAGGCTTTCCTGATGCAAACAGTGCTTCGGGAGATATTTAGATCCAAAATCGAGCGGACATCCGTATAATGGTAGCACATAGGGCATACAGCGCCGCTCCTAAAACTGCATTAATCTTCCAAAAACTCATTAGCTTCCCCAATATTCCATCATGATCTGCTCACGCTACTCCTCCATTACAGCCTGTGTCACCCCAGACATGTCTTTGTAACTGTGCCGACCTCTGAAATAAAGAAGAAGAATGTATGCCTCCGCGCCTGCGCAGTACTCTCTGGAGCGCTGCCTCCGCGTCCTCTTTTCGATGAGCTCCTCATCTGTGAACTCTGGCTCGAAACTGTAAGGACACCCATCATATTTTGCACAAAACTGGAAGAAGAAAGTCGTTGTGTAGCCGACTGTCTTCCGCTGAAACGATGAGCCGTACTGCGCATGTGCGGAAGCAAACATTCTTCTTCTTCAGTTCAGAGGTCAGCACAGTCACACAACATGTCTGGAGTGACACAGACTGTCGTGGAGGAGTAGCCCGAACGGACCATGATGGAATATTGGGGAAACTAATGAGTTTTTGGACGATTAATGCAGTTTTTGGAGCGGCGCTGTATGCCCTGTGTGCTGCCATTATACGGATGTCCGCTGCTCGATTTTGGATCTAAATATCTCCTGAAGCACTGTTTGGATCAGGAAAGCCTTCTGGGTGAGTATATTGTTCTACTTCATTCTATAAACAATGTGAAAGCTACAGAAACCGAACTTATCCTTTAAATTAAAGCCATCAGTTTTTCTCTGAAAAATAGATCTGAAAGACATAACTTTTAAACTTTTTAATAATTTAGCAAATTTACTGCCCAAAGTGCAGGAAATGTCAAAAAGAGCTTTCTTTTTCAAGTCAAAGCGAAGCTTCTGTATAATTTGTTCTTTACAGCTAAGCTGTGAGCAGCCAGAAACACATGAATAAAGGCTGTTTCAGAGGATGTATTGAACCATGTAATGACAGTGTTTGTTTTGTAAACACATCCGCAGGGGGCGAATTTCAGTCATTATTTTTTTTTCATCAGAACACATGGTTGATTTGGAAGCTGTTAATTGGACTGTAAACAAAGCAGCACACAGAGAGGGAATACTTGAAGTCCTGCCAAACATTTCAGGAATGCTTTTTTTCAAGGAGTTTGTGAATAGCAAAACTTTAAATTTGGAACATTAGTGATAAATGTTTGTGCTAAAAAATATAGCACACCTCTGATAGTAGTTCTGGTGATGGAGGAAATAGTAGGTCAACACATTTCCCTCAGTAAATGTTCAGTGTGGAAGCAAAGCATCATAGTGATGTAAACATGCTTGAAACGTAGCATGAATGGGGCCAATGCAATTCTAACGTCCAGCAATCCAAACTGCTCAGAGAAAGCCTTTTTATTGTGAAAAATAAGTTGGGCAAACTGATGTGCTCTTGATAAAGCATGAGGGAAAATTCTAACAGTGAGGGACAGTTACACTAAAAGAGGTAATTAAGACGACATCAGCACCTACACTGATATTTCAGAACCTTAGCTCTGATATTTACTACCGCTGCATCTCGACTGGTTCCTCTTATTTAATGCATTCGGTGCATAAACATCACATCAGCCTCTCTTTGTTTACCTCTCTGTGACTTCCATATGTCTCGTCTGACTCCCTGTGTAACTGAGTTTCACACAAATGTGCATTTTCCTGTGTGCACATCTGCCTGTGTGTGTATGTGAGGTTGTGACCCTGACACATTCTGTTGCCTTGTCAACTCGAAGGCTTACCTAACCTTTGACCTTGGTACACACACACCGCACAGACACACATGTAAACACTCGGTGGACTTGTGTGTGTGTCTGTCGTCATCACCCCAAACACCCCCAGGGGCTTCAGCGACACTGTGTGTGTGTGTGTGTTGTTGAAATTCACCTAAACATCTGTTAGCTGAAGGAGCCAGTAAATCACACACTTCAGCGCTGACCAATGAGAGCACGGGGTGAGAAGGACTCGAGGGCGAGTGTGTCCAAGAGTCACAGACAGCAAGAGGACAGAGAAGGAGAGAAGAAGAGGTAAAGGAGAGACAGACTGACAGACAGACAGACTGACGGACTGATGAAGAAAATAACAGAGAGGAAGAGGGCCAGGGAGGAGAGGTTACATTTAAAGAGCCAACATGTCCGCACTGTGAGTGATCTGATTATTCTTCCTCTTTCATGTGTGAGTGTTGTGAGTATGGAGGTGTGCTAGAACATGTAGGCCTTTTGTAGTAGTCTAGTGGTCCTCAACTGGTGGGTCCAGGCTCAGAAATGTGTCCCAGCCCCAGTTTCTGAGAGAGAGACTTTTTAGATATTTTTTGCTACCAGTTTTGGAGGTTACAAAGTTACTGCTTTATATGTTTTAACAAGGGATGCAGCAACTTTCAGTTTAGTATCAAAATGTTGACAAATCGATATGTATGAATGACTATATTTTTAGTTGTAAGTGCAAAAAGGGCTGCTCTATTATTGTAAAAGTCATAAGTACAATAGATGTTAAAATGACAATTGACATAATAACTCACTGATTATAAAAAACCACATGTTTTTATTAAACATAAAAGCTTTTGACACTATCAGTTATAACATTAACTGGAAATACATAGAAGAAACCATTTAACCTTACATTTAAACTCAAAATAATGCAAATGATAATAACAGAACAAAGAAATAACAGGTTCAACATGTTTGTGGCACAATATTTGTTTCCCTCAATTACTTAGTTTTTATTATTCTGGATGGCAGTAATTGTCACCTTGATTGATATTTGATAAATTGTCCTGCTATAAGTGCACACGTCTTTAGTTTATTGTTGTTCTTCTCTGTGGTGATTTTGATCAGGCAAGACCAACTTGGGAATCTAAATCCATCCGTTAAAGTTTGTTCTCTCTGGATTTCTATGATGACCTAAACAGACTCAAGACAGTTGCACTAAATCTAGGATTAAGGAAAATACTACTTAGGTTTTGTCTCAAAATTGTTTATCGGTTGTTTGGGGGTAAACTTGTCATATTACAGATAGTAACGACAGATGTTCCCTCATGATAAATAGCTTTTGGAAAGGTTATTCTGTACTGTGTTTAATTTAAGATAAGATAAGATATACCTTTATTAGTCCCACAGGGGGAAATTTCAGCTTTACAGCAGCAGCAGGGTACAAGAGAAACATTAGAAAGTTTTACAAATGAAACTATAGGTAATTAGAATAAAGTAGACAATAGCATAAATACAATTCAATGAAAATAAATGACAGAGCTTGAGTCTTTCAGGAATATTAACCATATTAACAATATATAAAAAATCTGAATGAGAATAAGTGAAGTGAAAATGAAAATAAATGAAATAGCATGAGCCTTCCAGCAATATTAACAATATTAACAATATATAAACAGATCGGGAAGAGAATAATTTCTCTACTTTTGCAACATTAACAACATTATTCATGTTTATTAAAAATGCTGCTGCTCTAGAAAAACTTATCTGATCACCTCAGAATGGAAAAGAATTAAAAAAAACTTAATTGGCAAAGTTGTCAGAATTGAACCAAACTAAAAACAATGAGAAAAATAAGCAAGGCACTTAGCGGAGTGTGACTCAAGTGTAAGGTTGCCTCTCTAGTTTTAACAAGCTTCATAATATGTTTGTTTTGCAAGTGTAGTGTTATTTTTCATTTTCTCATTGAAGTGTCTTGTATCTAAAATAGATGCCTTACTTTTCTTTTACTTTTGTTGCATCTGCACTGTTTCTGTTTCTCCCCTACCTGTTGATTTATTTGTACGTTAAGGGTAAACACAGCTGTGTCAGTGAGCACTGGTAGCTTGCAGATTCAGCCATTGAAAGAGAGAGCAGCATGTTAATATCCACGTTAGGATCATTTTTAGATGAAGGTAAAGAGAAATGCTCAAAAGCTCCTCTTGTTTGGTCTCAGCGTAACAGCTGTTTTTTGTTACTGTAAGTCAAGCAGGATTATGGTCTGCTTTGTATATACTGTTGCGTGGCTCACTGATTCAGTTCATCATATATTTAAGACCATAATTTTACAAACAACACGTGGAAACAAGAGTTTAAAAAGTTTTGATATTTGGCTGTTTAAAGAACATGTTAGCACCTTTCTCAGTATTTACTGTAAAGTAGTAAAAGGACAAGAACATTTTACTTTGACATCCCCTAACATTGTTTTAAAAGTCAGGGAAATCTCACAAACACTTACACACTGTAAACTTGAGGCAGCTCACTGTAGTCTAGGGCTGGGTATCGATTCAGATTTTCTGGATCGATTCGATATTGAGAGGTCTCAAATCGATTCAATTCACGATTAGAAATTTGTTCAGTCTGGGTTATCTCAGTAAAAATAATGCTGTAAATGACTTTTTGACCTGGTACATTATTAAAACTGTTTTTACATTAAGAACTGAACCCAAAGCAGTTACATTAATCACATATTAATGATATGCATTAATGCATATTCTGCAAGTTACTTGGTTTTTGTCCAACTTGTCTTTTCTTACATGCTTGTTAAATCTGAAATATGTCCAAACGTCAACTTTTGAACTCTCCGGTGGTGCCCATATAGTGCTACTCGCTTCCGCCATGTTTTATTTTGACTGCTTGCAGTAACATCTCATGAGACCTTGTTCAGTGGAAAGCAGCGCTAAATGCGAGACAACCAGAGTTGATACCACAGGTTGCTTCTCGGACCGTCCAATGAAGAAAAAACTACCCATGAAATCGATTAAATTGATTTTTTTAACCCAGCCCTACTGTAGTCTTAGTTATGCTGCACACTTGTGGCCTACTTTAGCTGACAAAAGGGTGCTTAACAAAAGCATTTTCGAGGAAAAAGATTTCTCTTGTTGTTGAAAATTATACCTTTTAGTTCTGTGATGTTAAAGTGGATGTTTGTTTTGCCTCATGAAGGCTGTGTTGCATTTCATTAATTCTTGTTATTAAGGGGGTGCGGATGGGTGCAGAGGCCACACCAGCTGACTGGTTATGTTGCAGATTTTTTAGACAAGTGTTTTTGTTTCTGAAGAGGTAGTCCACTTGCTCTCAGGAAGATAACCTTATACATTACTTGATGCAGGTTTTGTAAAGGTAGCTGTTGGATATACGTTTAGACACTTGTGTTTTATGTACTAGTCTGTATGTTTGGGAAAAGACAGAGAGCTAAGACGCTTTCTTGATTTCTACCTCTAGATTATAGTTTGAAATGAATATTTTAACACTCACTCCCTCATGCAAGCGCCCAAACACATCAGTGAATAAATCAAGTGTGATGTCTATGCTGCTTGATTTTGAAACATCTGTTTCACTGAAGCCAGGTCATGCTTTCTAAAAATTGAGTGTCAGTCAAGTTTCACAGCCTTTTTGGATTTTAACATAACAAAATCCCACCTCTTGTGACCCTTGGGAAGTCAATTTTTACTGCTTATCTCCTCAGTTAATCATCAAATGACCTCTTGAGCCTATTTTGCAATCTTTGTGAGACCCTGACCCTCAGTTAGATACCAACAAGAAGTTAAAGAAGTAACGCTTTTATTTGTTTTAAATATATTAAACAGTCATAAAGGACCCCTACGTCACCTGTTAAATACTTCAGTGCTCCTTGATAACCTATCAGCAAACATTGTGTGCATTTTTTTTTCATATACAGTTGTTGTTGAAAGATTGGAGTCTTATTTACCAACTCATACAAGCACAAACACTTGAGTAACGCTGCAGCCTGAAAGTTCAACTGAGAGTGAAAACAAAAGAGTAAAAGCAGTGACCAGGCCACGGGGTGCTGTGGAGTTCAAAGTCGTAACTCAGAAAATTACAACTTCTTTTTACCCGCTTTCCTCCTTTATTGTGCACTATATTTGTGACATGTATTTTATCAGAGAAATTCCCTAGTCAATCATTATGTCACCAAAGTAGTAATATTATTGATATAATGAATGTTGTGAGTTTAAGGGATTTTCCCAACACTTTGAGAACTTAACTAGACCAGATAAGAAGATTACGCTTCCATAAGCAACCAGCAGATCTGCATTTTATATTCATGTAAAACAATAGGTCATTAATCCTCTTAATTTCTTTTCTAATGAAAGAGTTTGGTTGAAAAACATTCCAGTACATTTGATAAAAACAATACAACATACAACACTCTCTCAAAGCTCTAAACAAACCTGTGCTTCTGAGCTCTTTAACCTCAATTTTTGGTGTGCCTGAAGAATACACACACTTTACAAACAGCGAAAGCAGTTCTATCGCTTTTGCATCTCTGGAGGTAGGAAGAACGGCAGTACAGGATTTGATTGGTTTAATAAATTCAGTCTACATCACTGTGATTGGTTGGTGTTTTCCATGGTTTAGTCCTGCTTAAGATAGCGGCTATTTTTGCTCTTTTTTAAGAAGATGTCATGCATTGATTTCCATGAGGACATAATAATCATTTTAATCAGTATAACAAAAGTGTATCTAAATCTGATTACCAACCCTGCCTTTATGTTTGGTTGAGATAGCACAGAGCTGAGATAGGTTGATACAGTCTGTTGTTCATCCTTCTTAAAGATGCCATGTTTGAAACAAAACACTAATTAAGAGCTGAATTTTCATGCATATTGTATGTAGATTCTTAAAGGGACTGTGAGGAGTTTCTAAGTAATTGCAAAAAAGTCTCATTTTTAGATATATGCCTGATCGAAATACACACTTTAAGATGAGTTTTATAGCATCTAAATAGTTTATCTATAAATGCTATTCCTTAGCCTTCCGGTCGGGTCGGACAGGGCTGGACTGGCCTGGATACTCAACTTCTGGAGCAAGACAATTAAAACTAGAGCAAATTTATATTATTCAGACACGTCTTAGAGCACCGAGCTATAAGTAGTGATATATAGCCGGCTACAAAACTACGATACTAAGTTTTCCAAAAATTGCTTGTGGTCACACATCAAAAAACACCACTACATAACTAGAAAGAGATACATTACCTCGTCGCTTTGCATCCTGTAAGTTGTTGAAAAAAGAAGTTGTAAAGCAATGCAGAGTTCTGAGGAAGGTCCGGGCTACATCACAACAAACACACTTTGGCTTCTGCAACGTCTTGTGGTGCATTCCAGTTGTAGTCAGAAGTAGGAATTTTGAGCTCCGAGTGGGAAACTAAAACTAGAACGTCCCCCGAAGTCTGAATTTCCTACTGGGAACTCGGTGAAACCTCGCCACCCCCGAGTTGACAATGGAAGATGGATGCCCCCAGTGTGAACAGTTATTTAGCTCCTGTAATAATCCATTTATTTGCACTTCTGACTGGGGTGTGTCGCTCTAGATCAGCTGTATATATAGTATTGTTAGACTCACATTCACAAAATGCTGCCATAGTGATTGTCACATCATCTTCATTTGATATTTGTGAATAACCACGCAAGGCATGCTAACAATGGCTAACAATAGCCTGGTAGATCAGCATGTTTTTTGACGACTTCAACTGGAACGCCGATAAGTTGGAGATGATGTCACTCCCCGTTCCGAGGTTACTGGAACGCAGCATTCCAACAGTCACCACGCGTGCTCATGGGTAGCAGAGTCTTTATGTAGCCGGTAGTAGATTCTCCTCACAGTCTCTTTAATATCATTCAAATAAGTAAAAAAGACTATATTGTGAATCAATAATGATGTAATGCCTAACGCGTTGCAATATGTTCGGATGAGTTGTATCATTGCCATTGTGATATTCATTGTATTGTCACATTCTTCATCACACTTAAATGATCAAAAACATTTTGTTAAACACAATATTCATCTGAGATTTTTGTTCTTAAGTGTCAGCCAGATCTCCATTTGATTGCAAGAGGTAAGGTTTCTTGTATTTTTACTTCTGCCAAGTAGGTTGTGTTTTTGCTGGCAGTTGTCTGCTTATTTCTCTCTAAGCTCGATAACTCAATAAATTATCAGTGGATTCTTATCAAACTTTCAGGGAATGTTGGCTGTGACAGAAGTGGTCAGATTTTGGTTGTGATCAGAGCCCGGCTCTAGATCCAGGAATTTGTTAACATTTCTTGATTAATGACTGATAAGGTCAGAAATGTTTTGAAAAATCCTGCAGATGTACGTCATGCATAACCACAGCTTAGTTCAGATCTGCATCAAGGTAAAGAGTAGATGCCTTGGCTTGTGCTGTCTGAGTAAAAATAGTAATGTCATTGAGTTTATTCAAAAGCTTAAAGCAAAGTCAGAGTTTGATTTTTAAGCCATATCTTCTTTTCTAGTTTGCCCTTAAAGCTCTGCAAAGTACGCCAGTAATCTATAAAGCAGCACTAATTCACCAGCCAACAAAGCTTCAGTGTTAATGTCCCATTTCAGCCTCCACAATTTGATGGATTTTCCAATAACGGCTTTTTCACTATCGTTTTACCTTGATTTATGGCTGAAAGTATCCTTTATCGTCCTTTTAAGACAGTAAAGTGAATTTCTGATAAGTCAGTCTTTGGTAAATTTTACACCAGTTATCACATGAGCAGTTGAGATAGTTCAATGTCTCATTTGAAGATTAAAAGTGCCGTTTGATCAGAGATCCATCCAGACAGCTTCATAGAAAGGCTCCGATTGTTTCCTTTCAAACGTCCGACTGCTCAGATCGATGCCAATGAAAGAGTCTCTCACTGTGTGTCACCTATTGACGGTGTGACAGAGGGCCCTTCAGTAGTGCTCCATGTGTGTGAGTGTGTGTGTGCCGGTTGAGCAATGTCGGGTTCATCTTCAGGTCAGGGTCGGTCATGCTCATAAAGGGGGCGGGGCCTAAGAAACGGCTCACTGGGGAGGTCAAGGGGTGAGCGGTCAGAAGTCAAGGGGGAGGCGGGAACACGAGTGAAAACAGTGACCAGGCCACGGGGTGCTGCACAGTTCAAAGTCGTAACTCATGAAATTACAACTTTTCTCCATCTCATTGCCACCTTTTCCCCTCATTTCTCCCCTCACATGGAGGATGTTTTATTCTCTGTTGTTCTTCTATATCGGCTCTTACTGGTGATAAATCGATGTAATTAAATGTTCTACATTTACATTAAGTCTGTGTTTCATACTTTAGTTGACATCAGGCCATCTGCTGTTCAGAGATGATGAGCTCAAAATGAATCAAATCAGCATGTCTGGTTATTGTTTTATATATTTAAATATCTTTCCGTGCAGCTGGAAGAGGAAACAGCCTTCTTATTGACCGCTTTTGTCCTGTGGATGTTAAAAACTGGAGGGAACAGAGTGTCAGCAATATAGTACCATTGACCACAGGGTGGATCTGCGTCACAGGCTTCTTTATTTATACTATAGCATCTAAATAATACATGTATACACCTAATGATAACTGCAGTAAAGCAAAGAGAATTCAGTATTCTTGAGTTAATACAGCAGTTATGTCAGGAGAAGTCCAACCAACCATCCACTGATCACCAGCCAATCTCAGGGCTGACACTTAAAGCCATTCACAGACAAGGGCACCTAGAAAGTCTAAGCCATTACACATGTGGCAAAAACTGTTGGGATCCTTCTGTTAAAGAAAGAAAAACCTACATGGTCGCTGAAATAACTTGAAACTGACTAAAAGAACTATAAATAAAAAATTACTGAAAATTAACTAATGAAAATCAGACATTATTTTGGAATTGTGATGTAACAGAATTATTTTAAAAAACAAACTAATGTGGGTTTTTATTTCTTTAACAGAAGGGTACCAACATTTTTTGACAATGTATATAAATGTAAATTTAAGGCCTTTTAAAGCCTTAACAGTCTTATATTAAGCTGAAAGCCTTTAATTGAAGGGATGGCTCAGTATATTTGCATCAGGTTCTTGATAATAGTGAAGAGGCTGAAGCTCTGCACCTTTAAGGTGAACAAGCTACACTGCTGTCTGCTTGTAAAATGTGTTGAATGTGCGATGGGGCGAAACATTTCAATGCACTTTATTTTTCCTCCAGGAAGTCTCTGTGTTTGGCACTATTTTATGATGCAGCAGATGGCTAAGTGTTCTTTCACCTGTGCTCATGGAAAGTGTTGTGATTTCTTTAGAGAGGTGATTAATTCATATTAAAGCTTTGCAACATGAGTCCATCTGATGACAGACACGGGATCTGGGGAATTCAGCGGCATTCTTGGGTAATGCTTATATGTATGGCAGTATTTTTTAGGCTATACAGAGTGAAACATCCATGATTGCATGTTTTTACAAGCCTTATAACTGCTTTTATAGGTTTATCATACAGTCTCTTTACTGATGTAAAATTCACTCACCAATGATTCTTTTACAAGTGCTGTCCATTTTGCAAACAGAAAGAAGTTTGAAGGAGAATTTAAAAAACTTAAAAAGAAGATTAAAAACACAAGAAGAAATATTTAGATGTTGATTTTTGTGGTCTTTTTGGTCACTAATATGATGAAATGTGACTTGTCAAATGTCAGTTGTTTTGTGAGTGGGTTTTTTGTCTGAGACAAATTAAAGGTGTAGTCAGTGTTTTGGGAGAAACGAGGGGAGAAGTTGTTGATTAACGAATTTAGACCCGCCTCTCCCTTCATACCTCACCCCTGGCTCCACCCCCAAAAGCTGATGGACGTGCATCGTCATGGAAACGGCCCTAGAAACTGCCTAGCTAACCAATGTAGCTAAGGTAACCCTGACTCGTGAAACAACTCGACTGCCGTTATTGAAAACATCATAGCAACAGTACATTCTGTCAGATTAGACAATAAGATGAATGCCTGACGGCTGTTACCGTTATGTGAAGCACCACAAAGCTAATGTTGTTACCTGTACAATAAGATGAATGATGAATGCCTGACGTCACTTTTCACTCCTCTGACCTCTTTCTTTTTGGCTGTTTTTCAGCCATTGCTACTGCACCTATCTCTCTCTTGTGCTAACTATGCACGCTACGCAACCTACGACTCCCCCTCCCCCCTCTGTCTGATCTCGCATGAGTATGATCGCCCCCTGGATGTGGGGGGGTGTACTCTGTTTTGGTAACTCCAAGCCACAGTATTTACCTGCTGAAATTCAGAGCCAAGGCTGGGTCTTGAAACTGGACTTTTTTTGTCAACATGCTGTCAGTGGTGACATCTTGTGGATGGAGAAGAGAAATACGGTGATTTTGACAAATAGTGCATTAGATTAGAAAATTAGAAGATCGCTGACTACATCTTTAACAGCAGGGGCATTTTAACTCTTTTGACATCATTATTTAGATATTTTTAAGCACATTTTTTATACCTTTAGAAAAGGGAGGCACAATCTGATCAGTCCACTTCATTAGGGTCAAAATTGGAAAGTAGGTGTTAACTTGTATCAGAATTTCTGCCAATATTTAAGAAAAATATCTTGGCCATACATATTAGTCATATATATATCACATGCTATTGCTGTGATATCCACAGGATGTTTGAATGTTTCACTCTATTTTTGCTAAATTTTAATTTTATTAAAAATAGTGTCTTCTATTAGAGAATGAAATGCAGTTTTCTTGCTCCACATCAATTTCACACACAAATACGCTGTCACAATCGGTCGATTTTAATGAAGGTGATAGCTTGTAGCCTTGCCAAAAAATATGGATGTTGGTATCAGCAGTGTTAAGCCTGAAAATATTGGATAATGACAAAAATCCAGCTGAGTACATCTTTAGTTTAGTAGAGACAGAACTCTTTTTAACAAAACTTGAAAGACTTTGAAAAAGTATTTAAACTTTTATTTCTTAAGTGTTTTTATATTCCATTTGATTTGGCATTATTCAACAATTTGTTTCATTTTATTTTTTTCATTTTATTCAGTTTTTGTCTAATTCTGTTTTATTTTACCTTTACAGTCCAAACCCCATTTTTTCCATTTTTAACAGCAGAGTGAAATTTTCAGTCACCTGTGTACGCTACCTTTTCATCTATATATCCTTACACTAAATGTTTTGAAGCTTTTTTAAAAGATTTTTCCCTCCAACAAACATTTGCAAGTATGACTTAAGATTAAGTTTGTCCTTCATGAGTCATCTGCATCTCTGAAAACATGAAAACTCCTGATGTGTTGTTCGATCATCTAAAGCTGCCACTCTGTTTTATCCAGCAGTCAGGACTTAAGCTAATGTCTAAAAGCAACAAGAGTCAAGGAGGGAGATACAATTCTTTTCATTTACTGAGAGAAAATCTCAAGTTTCCTTCACACACTGACAAAACGTAAATGGTTGGACTGTAAGTGCAGCAAACTCTGGTATTATAAGCACCATGTTCAACCTGATCATTTTGAAGTAATTACATGATGCAGATTTTCAGCAAGTGAACAAAAACTCAATAGTAAAAAGAAAAAAAGAAAAGCTGGCCATTTAACTTCATACTAACGATTTAATGATTTAAAGATCAAAAGTTAATGATGTTCTAATCTGACCCGAGAGTTTGTTCTTTCTTGATAAAGACTTTATCTTCTTTCCATTTACCTTGAGGGGAAAAACGTTGAATACCTTAGATAATACGATGATTCATTCCAAGAGGAGAAGGACTCATAACGCAGCTGCAATTATGGCATGAATGCATCAGTTGTTTGTTGAAGTTTTGTCATCAGAGCAAAAGTAGGGTTTGATCACCTCCCTGTCCCTATTTTACCAGATTAAATAATAATAGCATTGGCAGACATATAATCAATGTTTACTGATTTAGGTTTGATAAACTCAAGCTTTTTAAGATGCTCTCTGCTGATGGCATGGCAGACCTAATCCCTGATTACATTCATGAACACTTAAATGATTCTGATTCTGTTTATGTCATTACAAATACAGGTTTTCATTTGCAGCAGTTTCGTCTGATCGACTTTAGTGATTTACACTTTGTCCTCAATGGTCCAAGTGTGTCAGCAGCCCTGCATCCTGTCTGCGGTCGGTGTTCACACACTTCGTCTTATCTTTTATGAGCAGGTTAGTTTGTCTTTTAACAGCAGAGGGATCAAACATTATTAACATCAGTTGTTACTGGAACCTCATAAATCATCTTAATGTTATTTTGCTCAATAAATGGTTGTCAAAATACAGGAATAAAAAAAAAAAATTTTATTGTAGTTCTAATCGAATAATATTGAGACTCATTTAATACCACAGCCAAATCTATTAAACCTCCATAAATCCCCTTAGTTTAAACGTCATTTAGCTGAGCTGAATATCTGCTGAACACATGGACATCATGTTTCCTGATGCCCAGTCAGTAACATAATGATGCACTGATGTTGGCTCTGTTAATGAGTGTTAGATTGAGGGAAGTGTGTGATGTATTTAAACATAATTCACAGAGATGTAAGTGGAGATTTTTGCAGAACCTTGAATAAAAGTGATATTTTTCAGTTGCATTTTATATTAAGTCAATGTTCTGTAACATTTTGCCTTTTATTTATCAGCCCTGTTGTTCCCAAACATTTTTGCAGGGCCTCTCTTGGGAAGAAGGAAATGTTTTCAAGCTTCCCCTAACCTTTACCAAACACAACATTTAAATATTAATACATGTGAAATGCCGTCAGTCATTCCCTAAGCTCTAGATTTGTCTCAAACATTCCTGCTTAAGATAAAGAAAAGCAATTTTAGTATGTGAAAGAACTAAGTAACATTTTAGCAGAAGCCAGAGAAAGTTATTCTGCAACATAAAACCACCATAATTTCTCAAATATACCAGCACTCAGTTATAACACGCACCCGATTTTCATGCTTTTTTCCAGGAAAAACCCTGTGTTCAAATATAACAGGCGCCCAGAATTTGCCCAAACCTTACTCTCAATCGGCCAAAAGCTTTTAATGTGTGTCCTTCGTCATCTCTGCTTTCTTTTTACTCCAACCATGAATGTTAGTTTCTCTCATGCCAGATTTTCTACCAGCTTCTCTGTTGCCCACTGCCTCAGCCACTTCAGTCACCTTTCTTTTACATACGGCTGGGTAACTTTCTCTTTTTGCCGACATTTTCAACGATATTTTACTGTTGTACAATTATTTTCTCTCAGACAACACCTACTGACGATCTTACGGTATTTGAAGCAGTGACTTCACATCATATCGTATTTCACACACCCAGCATGCTCAGTTGTAGTGTGCCAACCAATCAGAGCGCAACTATCAACATGGCGATGTCTTCGACCAATCAGAGCGCAGCTATTTGCGCAAACAACATTGCAGCAGCAAATGTGTTGACACGTGAGCGGTACCATACCACGGAGAAATACACGATCATTACACAAAGGTTAAATAATTCAGACCCAAAATGTTGGGTTAGAACAGTTTAACAGTCAGTTTTATAAGAATTACAAAAAGTTTGGCAGCAATGTTTCAGCTTTTTGTATCAGGTGTGTTGTAACCGCAGTGTTGGCAGACGAGATATTTCACATATTTTGATTGTGCTCGTGTGCAATATGCACCCGAAAATGATATCTTATTTAAAAGCAAAAAAACGTGTGTTATATATGAGAAAATACAGCAAACTGTTGTTCAAATCAGTTTTTCTGTCAGACTCTCTGAGAAAAGCTCTGTAAGAGACATGACAAGCCAGCAAACTGTTATTACAAGTAAACAGCCCAGAGGGTGCTGCCTCTGCTGTTTGGACCAATAATTAGGTTTTTGTTGTTTTTTTTAAATGCAAAGTTGGATTGTACCAGCCCAAAAGTGCACCAGCCAGTCCAGCTGATGACTTGCCACATATTCTAGTGACGTCTGTTAAAGTTTCATAATCAGTCTCACATTTAAAGGGAATGTGAGGAGTTTCTAAATAATTACAAAAAAGTCTCACTTTTAGATATATGCCTGATCAAAATACACACTTTAAGATGAGTTTTATAGCATCAGAATAGGTTATATATTTATGCTATTCCTTAACCTTCCGGTCGGGTCGTGCAGGGCTGGACTGGCCTGGATACTCAACTTCAGGAACAAGACAATTAAAACTAGAGCAAATTTATATTATTTTATTATTTATATTACACGTCTTAGAGCACCGGGCTGTAAGTTGTGATATATAGCCGGCTACAAAACTACGATACTAAGTTTTCCAAAAACTGCTTGTTGTCACACATCAAAAACTACCGCTACGTAACTAGAAAGAGATACATTACCTCGTGGCTTTGCATCTTGTAAGTTGTTGAAAAAACAAAGTTGTAAAGCAATGCAGAGTTCTGAGGAAGGTCTGAGTAGCATTTTTGTTAGCGTCAACAAACACACGCTTTGGCTTGTGGTGCGTTCTAGTTGTAGTCAGGAGTTGGAATTTCTGGGCTCCGAGTAGGAAACTACATCTGGAACGTTCCCCGAAGTCTGAATTTCCGACTGAAACCTCGTCACCCCCGAGTTGACAATCAAAGATGGATGCCCCCAGTGTGAACAGTTATTTAGCTCCTGTAATAATCAATTTATTTGCACTTCTGACTGGGGTGTGTCGCTCCAGATCAGCTGTATACATAGTATTGTTAGACTTTTATTTACAAAAATGCTGCCATAGTGATAATCACATTCTTCATACAACAACACAGGGCGTGCTAACAACAGCTAACAATAGCCTGGTAGATCGGCATGTTTTTTTCCGACTTTAACTGGAACACCGATAGTCGGAGATGATGTCACTCCCAGTTCCGAGGTTACAGGAACGCAGCATTACGACAGTCGCCGCACGGGCTCATGGGTAGCAGAGTCTTTATGTCCCGGAAACAGATTCTCCTCACAGTCTCTTTAAATGGGAATTTTTTCACAAAATTTGCCAAACTAAGAAGTCAGTATATTGTTGAAATTAGGCTCACCAGGTCCCCCTTCAGGGCCACAGTGTAAGACTAGTTGCACTGTTTTGCCTTTCGATAAACTTGATGCTTTCTTTCTGTCAATAATGTTTTTTTTTTTACATAAATAAACACTAGAAGTAAACGGATCATTACATTGTATACTTCAGATTTCCTTACAGAGGGATATGTATTGTGTGGCTCCTTGAGATTTTTTGTATTTGTTGTGCTGCTTAGTTGAGAACACAATTTGTTTTAACGATACATGGTTGATATTTGTATTAGTTAATCACTGTAACATATGATCAGTGAATGGTTAAGGCTGATCCAGGCATCAGAGCACAGTAGCCTCAGTACGCAGGGTGTGTGGACAGCCACATGCCTCTGATGCCCCAAATTGTTCCTGTTTTTTTTTTTAGACTTTTTGTTTTATTTGAGTCAAGGATTAAGAATTCAAGAGTGACTACAGGAAGAAGAAATCCAGACTTTTACAGGCGTCCCAGATGTTTTGAAAAGGGTGATGACATATGGACTTTCCCTTACATTGCACAGATGTTTTTGTGTGTGTGTGTGTGTTTTATCTGTGTGTGTGTTTGAGTGTGTGGTCTGCTCACGATCCGTGTAACAGGCTGATTAGGATTTTATGAGGTCAGAGGTCAACAGGAGCGGGGAGGAGTGACCTCGTGACCTGGGGGTGAAACAGAGGAGAGAACTGTCATGACCCCACACTCTCACTTTTACTGTCTGCTCCACCTCGATTTACTGCATCCTACTCTCCTCTTCCTCTCTTTTCTTCTCCTCCTCTTCCTCCATTCTTCTTCTTCCTCTTCTGTAGCGTCTTCCCATGTTTTTATTTTTGCTCCCTGCCATGGGAGACGAGGGATTCTGTTCTCATGAATGATTAAAACCTCGACAGAAAAATGTTCATAGGTCACAAAAGCCCTCTGGAGGAGTCATGGGATTTTATCAAAGACATTTATGATTAGAAACCGCTGACGTCACGGTTAATCTCACATTAAAAATCACAGCTGCACTGTTTCCGTATCGGACGTCCCATCCTGTGCACAGATTGTGGCTCCTTACTGTTTCCTGTCTGTTAATAATTGGTTCACTGTCTGTAATGAAGCTTTTGAGGAACAGGAGAGAGGAGAGAAGGACACGGAGGCTGTGCCATGTATCAGAATCATAAACAAAGACGATCACTTTGGAAAAGTTGGTTGTTGTAAAAGTGTTAAATGTGGCGTAGAATTACTCCACTCTGTTTTGTGGCTTGTTTCACTGGAAAACAAAAAGGGACAACCTCACAAGAATCGCAGGAATTTTATTCTCACTTCCTTAGATCCATACTTTGACCAATTTTGGATGCTTTAAATATGACAATAATAATTATTGATTGCTTATAAATAAGAGTCACTGCTGAATTAATTGCTATATTATTTTCAGTATTAAATGTTGATGCTGAAACAATTGAATCACTGTTACTTTCAATTTAATTTATTACCACCGCCAAGGAGGTTATGTCATTGCCAGCATCTGTTTGTTTGTTTTTTTGTTTGTTTGTTTCTCTGTTTGCAACATAACTCAAAAACTTATGGACGGATTTCGATGAAATTTTCAGGAAATGTCTGGATTGGCACAAGGAACAAATAATTCGATTTTGGGAGTGTTCCGGATTTCTGTCTGGGTCCAGGATTTTTTTAAATGTGAGATTAAACATTGCGAGATAGGACCATTCTAGGCATGTCTGCATATTACTCCACTAAAAGTAGTCAGGGCATTTTGAAAAAAATACAGGACAACTTTCCAACAGGTTCTACAAGATAACAAAGACTGATCTGGATCCCGGCAAAATTCCAGATTCTCTGATCCAGAACAAGAAAAATTTAATTTAATTTATTTAATAAATAAAAGCATAGACTTACAACAAATGCCATAATATAGCCAAGATACTGTGGAATCTGGAGTGTTCATTTCGATTTGTTGTAGCTAAAACTTTGGAGCTAAATCCAGAAGAAAACCGCCATTACAAAAAATGCGAGATTTCATGAATAACTAGAAAGCACTCGGAGAGCGCAGACCTCCGCCAGTCCTCCTCAGTCCTCAGCCATATTGTCATTTTGATCATAAATATTACTCCTACTCAAATTTCATCTAAATATTTAGATTCCTTAACCATGAAAACATACCATTAGCAATTGGATTCCTAGCGATATCTATTTTAGTTCAGTAGTTATTCACAGAAATCACATTTTTTGCCATGGCGGCCAGACGCTGATCCGGATCAACACCAAAATCGAATCAGTTCTTCCTTTTCCCATGCTGAACATTTCCTGAAAATTTCATCCAAATCCGTCCATGACTTTTTGAGTTATTTTGTTCACAGACGGACAGACAGACGGACTCGCCCAAAAACATAACCTCCTTGGCGGAGGTAACTTCTGAACTAAAATAGATATCATTATAAATCCAACTGCTAATGGTATGTTTTCATGGTCAAGGAATCTAAATATTTAGATGAAATAAAGGTAGGACTAATATTTATGGTAAAAATCACAATATGGGTGAGGACTGTGGCACTGGCAGAGGTCTCCGCTCTCCAAGTGCTTTTCTAGTTATTATTATTATTTTAATTTACTACTCATTGTTCCTAACTACCTCAAAATGTACTGACTTTTTTCCGAGTTTGTTTGCTTTATTTATTTATTTATTTCGTCACTGGTGGTATGACTGTATGTGAAGGCAAGAGGCCCGTCCCTGTTTTTATTGCTCTCCTTTTTTGCGCTGTTGATAGGACCGTAGTGCATCAGAAGGTGACAGAATGGACATTTTTGTTGTTCAAAATGTTGCTTTGTGGTGAGTTAACTGTTAAAATATAAAATAACCCAATACTGGGCATGAAGGACATCTATTTTCATCAGTGTGGTGTCAATTTTGCTCCATTTTTGTTAAAATCCTGGTACCATGACAACCCCAGATCCAGCAGAAAACAAAAACACACTAAGGTGGCTAACTCCTAGCATCTGTGTTTTATTGATTAAAATAGTTATCATACAAGTACATTCAGCTAACTAACCTCCCTATTTAAATTTACATACAGTAAAAGGACAGAGAACACACTAAACCAGCTAAACGCTAAACCAGCGTGTGGAAAAATAAACACAAGACAAGACAGACAAGAGAATAACCTGAATCTGTAGCTCACTTAATGCTATTTAAGTGCATCAACATATATTGATATAAACATTGCTGTCTAAGCTTGTATTGCATTTGAGGATGAATCAAAAATTTTCAAAAACTCGGTATACCTCCCCGGCCTTGAGACAGATATTCTTTTGTCTGTGTGGTGCCAAAGTCTATGCCAAAACATGTTTTCTTTTGTGGCTTTTTCTTAAAGTTGTCTATTTTATTAAATCAGATTCTTTTACTTGGATGAAGTAACTCTGTGATTCTTGCTTTGAGAGAAAAACTGTAAACACTCAAAGAATTTGGTGGGATAAATGATTTTTGAAAAGTGGAGAAAGTAGCAACATCTTCCAACATTCTTCCTCTTCCTCTTTCTCTCCTTTCCTGTCTCTCGTTCTTCAGCTATACATGCTCCACTTCCTCCGTCTGTAGTCCATCCCTCAGTTTTATAATATAATCCTATTTACTTTCTCTCTCCATCTCTTTGTCTCCTCTCCGTCCTTCTCTCTCCTCTCTGTGCTGAACTCGATGAACTGCCTCCACGCCGCACCCTTTTCTCCTCACTCACTTCCTGTTTGGAGGAACAATTAAAGGATTGTTCCTACAGCTCTGGGCACTGAGGCCTCGATCTAAAGCGGCCACCAAATCAATTGGAAAAAGACACAGAAAACATCCACGACACACTGTAACACTGTCCTCAAGGACGGTGTTTGCTTTGGACCATCAGGAAGTTGTGATGGACATCGCACAGAGCGAGAGCTGACACGCACATGTGATCAATAACAATGGCATGCACTGACGAAAGGTCACTGCTCATATGAAGGTTAGAGCAACAGACATTGATACTCAGACTCTTTTCTGTTACTCCTGTTTTAGCAGATTGTTCTTCAAACGTGGTGAAAGACATTTTTTGGCATCTTGCAACACTACAAACACAGGAAGAAGGAGAAATCCTGATGCTGCAGACTTTTTACTTTACCATAGAGGTGCCCTGTCACCAGTGTTGGGAGTAATGCATTACAAAAGTAATCTGATTACTGTAATGCATTCCTTCTTACTGTAACATAGTAATGTAAGGCATAACAAAAAAACGTTAATATTGTACTCGGTACAAATGTCAGTGATGCAAGTTACAATACATTTTTAATTTAACCCGAAATAAAGAGGTGTTTTTTTTGTTTCTTTAAATTCAGATTCGCCAAATGTTCTGTGAGATCAGCGGAGGTGAAAAGTCCTTAGCTAGGCCTGAAGTTACAGTATCTCCAACACAATTTACCAGAATTTTACCTTTTGTCTGTTTTTGCTATGATGGTTTCTTGTATTGTGCCATGAGTATCAATGTGTCTATTATATTCTACCATTTTTAGCCTTTAGCTGAACTCAGTCAGAGAGCCACCACATCATCTTCACTGGATGAGTAATGAGCTTTTGAGTGTAATGAGCTACATTGAGAATGACAAATCCATATTTACTGTTATTTTGACGAGAGTAACTTATAGCAAGGGTCTACGATCTGAAAACCAGTTTGGCTGTTGAGACAGATTTGAAAAACGCAGCCTGCCCCCCCTTCACTCATCCCTCCCCTCTAGGTTCCAAGATCCCGCCCCCCAGCTCGTGTCGTTTCCTTCCCTTCTATGTGGAGGGTAACAGAAGCTGCCTCCCGGTTTTGGTGCTGGTCTTCTTCGGCTCCATGACGCTTAAGTAGCTGTGCAGCTAGCTGCTCACCGGTACATGAGGGAGGTAGTGGGGAGGAGGCGGGACCATGGGTGGGACGGTGTGGAGCAGGAGAGACATGGGATTGGATGGACTCACGGATTCACGGTCAACCTTTTATGCCGCTTTGCAGCGGATATACAGAATGGATTTTTTTTCATTCTTTTTGGTCTTTATATTGGGTAGATCGGACCATAGGACCATAACGGCCTTATAAACGGTGTTATTAAGATGTACCAAGCTTCCAAATTGTAGACCATAGCTTTAAAAGTAATTTGATAATAGTGTAAAACCTTACATTTTAAATACAGTAATATTATAATGTAACTAATTACTTTTAAACAACAGTAACAAGTAATAAATAATGCATTACATTTTTGAAGTTACTTGCCCAACACTGCCTGTCACATGATGAAGGCATGTCAACACACTAAAGGCCATTAAAACCTCAAATAAGCAGGCATGAGAGGCATGAACAGCATTCGATGACAATGATATTTTTGCTGCTTCCTACTGCAAACTTAAATAAACAAAAAGAATCATGATGCCTAGAATAAGCTGTTATAATCCAACTAATAAGTCATATTTAAGAGGTTTGAGTGCTATTTTATTGTACATTGACCAGTGTTTTTGGTGTTCACACTTAAAATTACTTTGTTTAGAGCTCACTATTATCCTAAAATAAACACATTTATTGTCATAGTTCATGTTTTTAAAGTATGAACCATCTTATAAGTCCAACATGAGCTTGTTCATGTTTTTTTTTCTGTTTTGCTACTGCCTTACGTTTCTGGTTTTACCCAGCTAAGGTTGTGTAAATGTTAGTCAAAGCAGGGTGCATGTTACTCATTTTCAGCCCTATTTTTGACTTGGATCCTCACTTCTAACCGAAGTTGGCAAAGGCCTAATTTTCTTGTGGTCCTAAATATGATGTAACCTGATTAACCCCAGCCTTAAATTGTAAATATTGAACATGTTTGTTATTTATGATCAGATATCCTGACGTGAGTGGAGTCACCGTCTTCTGTGTTTTCTCTCATGTAACAGAGCAAAGACAGTCAGGGAGCAAGCTGGCAGGAGCAGGAAGTAAATGTAGCCAAGGCAACAAGAGTAAAGGGCAGACAGATGTTGAACACAGAGGAACAACTTGTTAATTTATGACAAAAACATGACTGTTGAAACAGGGTAACATTAAATTAGATATAACAAACTGATGAAGAGAGGAGCTCAGTGGAAATCTGAACTGCTCAGGCTGTAACATGAACATAACCACTTAGCTTTCCCCTTTGGACATGTCTGCCATGTTTGTTTATGTCACAAGCTGCTAGAGCTGGTTGATGGTGAATAAGTTGTTTGGTGTGTTGTGCTCCGTCTTTGTCTTTGTTTTGCAGCACACACACACAGAACAAAACTAATAAATCGGACATCATCTGTCTTCATGTGTGACTCTCTCATTGTTTATGTTTGAGCCAGGCCTTAGCTAAAATAGTTTGTGAAGGAAGGGGTGTCGTTAGCCTGACTTAATCATAATTAACTGCATCAACCCCCTAATGAACTGTTATGTGCAGCTTGGTGCTGCATGGCTCACAGTTAGGACACTGTATGTTTAGTATTTTTTTATTTACAAATGAACTTTCACATTCAAATACATTTGCAAAAACTCAGATCTAGGCAAGTGTCTTTGTCATTTTCAACTCAAAAATGTCTAAAACACTTTTCTAATTTATATTCACTTAGCAAGTCAAGATATTTGTCATACTTTAAGGAATAAAAGGCACAAATAAGGCATCACATTGCTTGTAAAGATAAGAAAACATCTAATGAAACAACTAGGTTTGACTCAATGAGGGTCTTAAATTCAGGTTTAATGTCTGCTCTGGATATAAATTATATTTCAAGTAGTTTAGGCCTTAATTTTTAGTTTTTTTTTTAATCTTCAAATAAGATCTTAATCCAGACATGTCAGGAAATTGTGGCTTGTAGTAAGTCTAGTGAGTTTTATTTTGTCTTAAAATTGGACAAATCTCACTTAGATTTGAGTTTTTTAAGCACAGGATGAATGAGGATTTGTTTTGTCACTTGTCTTACACTTTTCTTAATCTCTGTCACTTTTCTGTCCCTGACTTTATTGATCAAATATGGAATTGGGTGAAGTAGATCCACGCTAAGGCTTCACGTTTGTTAAAAATGAGCAGCTGGTCGATTAGGATGGTGTAATAGTAGTACTGCCTACAAAATGAATCCTGTCCCGCCTCATAGGTACTAAAAATTATATGTCTTGGCATCAAAAGCATGCATTTCTATAAAACACAGCTTATCAGAACTTTTAGACATTTCTTTATTAACTTTAAATCCATGAAAGTTTTTATGTTTCAGATATCATCCAACACTTTTCTATATGAACATCAATACTTTTAACCCACATGTCTTCGACATGTCTCATACTCCTCAGTGTAGGACAGTGTTGAAGGAAGAACATGTTCTGGTGGGTTATTTCTGGCAGGATGACGCAGCACTCCCTGTCAAATATTTTGAACATGTCATGTATTGAATTTCACTTCTGACTTATTGGGACAGGGTATCCATTACATACAATTTAGAAGCTGCTTTAGTGTTAAAAACCTTGTCAAATTGAGTTTGAGTGATGGTGTCTGATCCCCCAGTTTAATGTATCTAAAGTGATGGAACAGGCGTGTGGCGTAATTGGAGACTTCCCTGCAAAGGAAAATGTGACCAAAAAGTCTGCCTGTAAATGTTAAGTCCTCTTAATTCAGTGCTGGCAAATCTAACAAAGTGAGTAACCAGTAAAACTAGATCATACTGTTTGTTTTGTGCCCTAATTATGGACAAAAGGAGGATTAATGCCAAAGAGTTTATTTAGGAAATCATTCCCAGATTTCAGGCTTAATGTTCACTGCTCCAAATGAACTCAAGACACAGTTTAAATAGTATTTTTGTTGGTGTTTTGTGTTGATTTTCATGCATGTTTAAGTCAATTTCAATGATTTTGAGCATATAATATTTAGTTATTTGTCCCTGTGTAGCGCAGCTGTATCTGTTTCATGTTTTGTTCTCTACTTAGCATCACTAATATATTCAATATCAGCATCAAAACATGTTATAATATCACTGAAAACAGGCTCCTGAGTTTGTACTTATCATTTATTGTTTGTGTTTTCTTTCGCAGGCGGAGCGACGGGCGTACAGAGAGGCAGAAATGAGCATGATAGACGACCTCTCAGAAGCTGACTTCCAAAAAGAGGATGAGCCCGCCAGCCCGGCCCCTCCACCTCCGCCTCCCCCTCCACCTTCACAGCAACACACAGACCCCGCCTCCCCGACAGTGGCTGTGACTCCAGAGCCGGTTCCCAGGGGAGAACAGGCCACACCCAGTGAGATGGAGTACCAGGTAATGTCAGATATGATTATTGGTGAGTGAGGGTGCGAGTTGGTGTGGTTTTGAAGGCTGTCAATCAAACTGGTGCCCACCAAAGATCTGTCCTGGGACCACTTAAGCTTTTCATACAAGCATAAGGCTGCTGAATGATCATTAGAAAGGCTTCCCAGTAATAATATTTGATAATGAAAGGGTCTAGAGTGTAACACATGGCATCACAGTCAGTGCGAGTGAGTCGAACCCCAGCCAAAAAGCACAGACAGATAACAACAGCTAGAACGGAAGGAGATAAACACTTAAACACTTAGCTCAAAGGATTCACCAAGAGCAGCGTAGATCCTCAGCTGATGTCGAAACATTCGTGGCTGCAACGACAAGTTATTGAAGACAAAGCTGTGATGTTACAGCAACTGGTTTCATATCACTGAGCACACATTCACTCAGGTAATGATGAGTATGAATTCTGCTTATTTTGTTTTTACTTTGAAGAAAAACAAAGTAATTCACTTTCAGCAAGTCATTCATAAAATTAAACATATATTTCTTAAAGGTCCTGGTGTTCTAGACTGTTTGCAACATATCTTGGGTGTCTATTTTTTCTAAGTTGTCTTAAAAAATGAAAAAAATCCTCTATGTGGAGGATCATATGCAGCTCTTTGTCCCTCTTCTTTTGAAGTGCTTGGATCTTAGGGGGCGGGGGAGGCTATGAAAACGTGGAAGTTTATGAGTATATGACCTTTATTCAGCCAGTTATTGATGTAATGTAACAACCAGGTAAGATGTTGTTTAAAAAAAAAAGAGGAAATGATGGTTACCCTCAATTTCCACATAGTCCTCCTGCGTACTGTAGCATACTGTACACACCATGCACTCCACAGCAAATTGCCCCCAGCCCCTTCAATCAGTGTGATTCCACACTCTGCACCATGACCTGTCAGTGGAGTGTGCCGGTAGTGCAGCTCCACACTGCACTACAGGTGGGAGCTGCTTCAACTCTGCGACATACTGCAGCAAACAGATTGAGCAAACAGGAAAACAAGTACTCAGAGTTTCCAGGTCATGTCAATATACTGGAAACTGTGGAAATAATATTCATGATTACACCAGGCATGAAATATAACCTGCTGTTTACTTGTGCTCGTCTCACCATTTACTCACCATTTACCAGGTATATCCACAAGACCATCGGCTGTTAAGACTCGTGCATAACCATCAACGAATGAGAACTAAAAGTTTCACATAAAATGTTTTTCCTTTGTTCTTACAGGATGGCAGAGGGTTTGGCATTGGCACGCTGGTGTTTGGGAAGCTGCGTGGCTTCTCCTGGTGGCCCGGCAGGATCGTCTCCTGGTGGATGAGCGGCCGAAGTCGAGCGGCGGATGGGACTCGCTGGGTGATGTGGTTTGGAGATGGAAAGTTCTCTGTGGTGAGTGGTTCAACCAAGAGACCACTTAAAGAGTCTGTATTGTCCTTTTTGAGTTTTTTGTGCCCATTAGTGCGCTTAACATGTCTCCTCAGCACTTAAATATGCTAGAGGAAAAGTCTGACCTCTGCCTGTTTCCCTCTATGAGGCGTCAACAGCTGCCTAAAATGTCTCAGTGCTCGTTAATATAGTTACCAGTGTTACATCGTGCTATTGCTGTTTAATAATTGGCCCATGTTAGCAAACAAAGGCATCATGGTGAATGTAGTTATTCACAATGTGTCACCAAGCAGCACTGCCTCATCCGGGTTCCGGAGGAGAATAAACATTTTTCACCGTTACACCTCTGATATATTCTTAATAAGCAAATGCTCAAGAGTGTAATATCCTTACTGTTAAACTTTGCCTTTTGGAAAACAGTGCCGTCATATTTATATTCATATTGTAAATATTGTTAATGTTGAAAGTGTTAATTCTTTGGCCTTCTTTGTAGTCTCACTTCTGCTTAATTCACTTTTTTTTATGGAAGTTGATGTGACATGAAGTTTTTTTCATTTCATTTCATTTTATTTAATTTTTATTTTATTAAAATTGTATGCTCTTATCTATTTTAATGTCTTATTTCTGCTAAACTGTGTAAGAGCAACTCAAACAACCAAATTTCCAAAGCTCTAACACACTGTCTCAGACAAATAAAGAATATAGCACTGTCAGTCGTACTCGGTGTATGAAAACCAGGAGTTTTTTAACAGTAGTGATCATAAACTTGCTCTAACAATCATAAAAGATAACAAATTATTCTGATTAAAGGCAAAATATGACCTCCTTCAATAATCTAAACACAAAGATGGCATGTGTTAAATCCCCAACAGTTCCATCAAACACTCTAAAAATAAACCAAAAGTCCTTCACCGACAGAAAGAGACAGCTGTTGCTGTTACAGCAGTGATTTAAAGGAAGTAATTTGTTTTTAATGTTGTCAGTTAATGTCTTTATCATCCAAAGCACTCAAAAATCCCATCGTTTAGATTTTATGCTTTATTTAGACGACACTGTAGAGTCTGTGATAAGCAGCCCATTAGCTTCTGAATAAAATTTTATTCCACAAATATCACCCCCACTAGCTTTTATTCAACACTTCATTTGTTCCCAGAAAAAAAAAACTCAAGCAGCAGGATGCTGTCTTTTACTTTGATTTAGTACAAGGAAATCTCACGCTTCAAACTTCTTTTTATTCTGTCTAAATTTACAATGCAGATATTTTTTTATGAAGCATCCAGATCTTCATTCTTACCCAGAAATATCTTGTTGAGAATGACATTTCTGCCTATTTTGTCTCCAGTGATTTGTTGTTGTATCTTCTCTTTCTGTTGTGCAGGTTTGTGTGGAGAAGCTGATGCCTCTGAGCTCTTTCTCCTCCGCCTTCCACCAGCCCACCTACAACAAACAGTCCATGTACCGGAAAGCAATCTTTGAGGCTCTGCAGGTAACAAACCACCTCTTAGAGTGATGTGCTCTGTAGCTGTTGTCATTTTGCTTCCTCTTATTTGTGACCCCTTAAGGCCAGTTCAGAGCAGAGATTTGTAATGACTTGGGTTGAAACCTGAAATTGCCAGAAATGGGAGCCTGTCAGTTTTTTCATTCCTGCCTTGCAGCTCCAAATCACTTGTCATTTACAAGATGAATAAGGACAGTGATGGTTAGTTTCACTTGGAAGCGTATTGCATTAACATGAGAAAATAAAAATCTAATCTGCTCTTCTAACAGGATCATTTTCTCACTATTACTACTTTCATTCTTGTTGTCATATAAATTGTGACGACACTGCAACGTCCAATAAATCGCAACGAGCTTGTGTTTAGACGACTGTTTTGTATCTTGGTTCATCCAGAAAAATGAACCAATAACAGCACAGTCTGGGCATCTGTGGCGCAGTTGGATAGTGCGCTTGGTCAGTGATCGGGAGGTTCCAGGTTCAAGCCCAGCTCCGGGTGACACATGGCGATGTGTCCTTGGGCAAGACACTTACCCCAAGTTGCTCCCACTGCTGCATCAGTGGCGTGTAAATGGGCATGAAAGGGAGTGGATGTGTTAGAGACACTGATGGATAACTAACATAGAAACTCAGAACCATCAGTGAGTGAATGTGAGAGCGAATGGGTGTGAATGGGTAAGTGTGACCTGCGGTGTAAAGCAGCTTTGAGTAGTCCAAGACTAGAAAAGCGCTATATAAGCTCAAGCCCATTTACCATTTACAGTCTTTGCCTGTAATAAGTTGTGCACAGACTTCCATAAAGAAGAGGAAATATATATATGTATATATATATATATATATATATATTTATATATACACACACATACCGATGCATATACACATGTATTTGTCTACAGTTATGTAATATTTCTTGTCCAGAAAAGAGCAGGATGAAGAAAAAACATATCACCTGCTACTTACTCAGTCATCAGTGCAGAATAAATGCCCATTTGCAAGAGCTAAGACAATAGCATAATGACAGCCCTTAAGAAAATCTAAACTTAATTACATTTAAAGGAACATGCGAACATTTTTGTTTTTGTGCATTGACTCGCTCCCAAGTCAATGACAAGCAGGTAGACACCATTATTTCAACTATGCATCCAGTAACAAGGAAGAGACAGACGAAGCTCGCCCACCGCTTATTAGCTTTAGCTCAACCACTGGATGCCATTGGGAAGCGCTAGCCTACCTCTGCCTACAGTCATCAGATTTATGAATGAAAAAGCCAGGATCAAAGATTTTTCCCCAAGGATTTAAAGACATTTAGGGAGACTTAACTTTGCAGTTTAATATCAGTGTTTCTTGAGTAGTCTGCAGAGAGGAGGGTTAGACCTTTGCAGATATTCTTTTCAATAATACAAATGAGTTATTATCTATTCTACTTTTCAGAGATCAGTCACTGACTGTATTTGAATCACATGACAAGCCTCACATTTAAGACCCATCTGTGGGGGCTTTGTTTGCCTTCTTACCAGCAACACCATCAAATGTCCAGATTCATGCCGTCTTCTCTAACAGTCTTGCTGTGTTGCAAATCTTTCATCTGAGCTTTGACTTTTTATGTTTGTGGTTAAAGGCAAACATCCAAAATACCAAGGCGTAAATCTGCAGCTCCAAAAGTTCATGCTTTCCTCATGAATCTTTAGTTATGAGGTCTTAAAATTCCAATCCGCACACATTTTGCATTTGTCACTGCACTGTTCACATCTCTGCCCACAGTGTAAAAGCGACAACATGTTGGTGGGTTAGTTTGAATATCATATTTATGTTTGTCATTTTTCAGTCCAGCAGTGCTTCCTTTCTTTCTAACTGGTAACACAGAACACACTTATTTTGTCTAGGGAGTTACACTGAGTTATGCTCTACTCAGACTTTCATAGAAGAACAAATAAGTGGTGAGGGATGTGTCCACCAAACCCTTCCTTTTATGTGTGGCTTTAATTACCTTATTTATTCTTCTTCAGTAACTGTTTGTGAAGTGTGTCAGAGACCACTTTTCCATTATTATATGACTGGTCTTTGTGTGTTTGTTTGGCGTCTAGGTGGCCAGTGTTCGGGCGGGGAGGCCAGTTCCTTCCTGCGATGCGAGTGATGAAGCCGAGGGCGTCGAGATTCAAACCAGACAGATGATCGAGTGGGCCATGACCGGCTTCCTTCCCACCGGTCCACAATCACTGGACCCTCCAGAGGGTAAAGACATGCTTTTGATATAAATACTTTAAAGCAGTGATTGTCTGAAGCAAGGATCCATTGAGGTTTATGTAGGAACTTTATTCATTTTTCCTTAGAGGGTGAGAAGATCAGAAAACCTTTTTCTTAGCTCTTCTTTGAAAAATATTTTTCCTGGGTGGCCTTGGTTTTGTTAAAAGCTCCTTGTTTTTCTAGTAAATAACTTGCACCACGGAGAAAGTTTTAGGAGTCCCTTAAAATATATTTCTCTCCAACCCCTTATTGATTAACTGTGCTAAACTGTTAACAGAAAACCAATTTTTGATTTTAGCCTTGGCTTTCTGAAATCATTGTTTTCAGTTTCATTTAGATGTTACACAACGTCCCAATTTCACTGACATTGGAGGCTTGTGTGCCACTTAAGTTTGGATTACTAAACTAAAAGGGGTAATAAGGAACACACTTGATACACGTATGTATTTATAACAAGGATGGGAAACAGACAGACAAGGGGCCAAATATGTCCCCCCTACTCCCTCCATGTGGCCTGCAGGTCAATTTGAAATAGGTAAGTTGGTACTTTATTAATCCTACAAGCAGGAAATTTGAGTTTCACAGCAGCTTCAAGAGAACGTCACACAATTAAAAGAATCACAAAATCACCAGACCAGAACTGGACATATTATAACAAATAAGACAAATAATATATGGCCTAGGCTCAGATAAGCATTTTTCTTCTGCCTATGCCTTTTCAGTCACTACTTATTTTAAGAATTCTGGTTTGTTTAAAATGTCTATTTTGTGACAAATATTGTGCAATGTATGCTGACTGAATAAAAATCCTACAATAATACAAGGTAATAACACGCTGCTGGGAGCATAATTTAAAGTATAAATAATAAAATGCACGGCCACACTTCACAAGAAGGAAGTGTGTGTGCATGTACAATAGAAATATCACAAACTAAATGAATTGGGACAAAATCTGCCTCAGTAACACTGAAAAATGTAATTATCCCAGGAAAAACGGGTTGTAATTGTCTTAATAGTTTCTGTCAAACTACTTACATGCGTGTCTATGTGCATTTATAAAAATTGAAATTAAAATGTCAGTAAAATATACTTTAATAAACAGTAACTGATTACACACTTTCATTACAAAAGTAGCTGAAACAGGCTGAAATTCCTTGTTTAGCTCATTAGAATAAATATTTTCTCTTGCATTTGTGTTTAAATTTAAATGGCCTTATAAATCATCTTTGCTCTATACAGATTCTTTGGTAAATTAAAGGTATCCAGACATTTAACTGAGATTATCTTTCAATTGTATTTATTGAGGAAAAAATGCTCCTTGTGGTCACGGTAGCTGCCCATCCCTGATCAGTGGGGACAAATGTAAATGGTTAGATCACTGCCTGATGAGTCTGAATACACTCATGTTCAAAGCTGTAGCTGCTTTAAAATGCTGAACCAAGAGAAGGACAAGATAACTGTTTCCTTATGGAGATAACAGCATGCATCCTCAGATAATTCCTCCTCCAGGGATATCACAGTGCTGAACTCATTTGACCCACTCTGGTACCACTTTACTGTGTTGCCCTTTTGGCTACAAACCCGAAGAGCTCACTGGAAAAATCTCTAATGTACCTGCAGCTGCAGCAGCTTTACATGACAGCACGGAGACACTAAGAGAGTGGGGCTTTCATGCTGTTAGTTTCTTTTTACCACACCAGAGACTGCTCTTGTTGAGGTGTTCAGTAACATCTGTTTGAACACAGATCGTGGGAGAATATCAGCGGAAGTGCTTTAAGATCTCACAGCTGCATTTTCACACATCTGACCACAACACTAGGTGGGACCATCCTGCTCAAAGTTAGTCTGCTGTGCATCTAAGGGCAGTAGGTGACTTCACATCTTTGCTTTTTCGTGTATCCTAATCAATCAATCAATCAATCAACTTTTATTTATACTCGAGAAATCATTGACATCCTCATTTACAATGATGTTGGGTCAATTACAGAATAAATTGAGAAAATACAAAACAATAAAAAGCAATGAAAACATGCAAGCTTTAACAAAAGGGCATTAAATTCATAGACCTGTGGTGAAGAAAAAAAGATGAAACAGGTGAGCTTTAACAAAAGGACATGAAAATCATCAGTCTTGAGATGATGAATATGACAGTAAACGTCATGGTTAAATAAAAAGATTACACACATCAGGTTGGGTGTTCAAATTATGTCCCAACTTTTATATGTCCTGCAGGAAGGTCAAAAAATACAGAGAATCTGACCATCATTTAAACTTTAATTTTTATGCTTGACTGATGAATAAAGAAAAGTAATGATGGCTCTTGAAAGAAGCATAAATTGTCCTAATTTGCGCCTGTCTTTTTAGTTTCATAGTTGAATTTAAATAAAATATATTGCTAGTCCACTTCAAGCACCAAGACGTGGATGAGCTGTCAGCCTCTGATTGGCCAATCCTGTGTGGCCAAGGCTGCGCAGGGCTCCCTGAAATGAGATTGGCCACCCCAAAATCTTCCATAATGGCTGCCTGTTCAACTTATCAAGTGGTTAATGAAAACCTGTGACGTTTGCATTTTTTGTCCTTATTGCATTTGCAGTAATTAAGATTAACTGAACCTACATGTGACCTGTTTTGCCAACTCCAATCTGTTAATGAATGTGGCCTAGTTATCCCTTAGTTTCTGTGTATCGAGCCCTCAGTGAAAAAGTCTGGACACCCCTAATCTATAAGCAGTTAAAATTGCACCTGCAGAGCTTTTTTTGGGGGGTATTTTTGTGTAACATCTACGCAATTAAACAAGTTTTAATTTGAGTAAATGGGAGATAACATCCCATCCTTACAAAGTCATCAGGTGATGAAAGCCTCGCAGTTTAATGCTTTGAATAATCAACACATTCTGCATTGTTTTCTATTCAGGTCTGCAGAGCACAATCATTTTGTATGTTTGGTTGATAAACCATACACATGTCAATACGGATCAATAGTATATATGTCTGTTCTGGCTTCCAATTGATTAACAGAAAACACAATGCAAGAATTAGAGCTGCAAGTGGTTGAGGGCGTTTTCACACCAACCACATTTAGTGCGCACCAAAGAAGTCTTGGCCCAGGGTTTGGTACGTTAGTGTCAATGTGAATGCAACCACTGCCCTTTGGTGCACACCAAATCAGCCGGTCCGAGACCTCCATGAAGGGGTGGTCTCAATCTGCTCCATCTCCCGACATTTGGTGCGGTTTCACTGGTGTGAAACAAAGTGGTCCGAACCGATCTACTTTTGATTCATTACTTCCTGTTAATCCCGCGGTTGAATCTTTTGCTTACTCAATTTGTCGAATTTGTTTAGTCTGGTTGAGGAATACGATGATTTACGAGGGTCCAGAAGGTTGTTGATGCCGTCTCAAATACGATAAAAAAACACATTTGAAGGAAAATGTAGAAGAGAGCGAAACGTAAACATTGGTTGTCTGGTGTAGGAAATGGTTACCGTGGTAGCCTCTTCTTCGTTCTCCTCTGTAGCAGTTTTGGTAACCAGTTACGTGCATATCGCCCCCTGCTGTTTCAAACCGAGTAAATACACAAGTGGGTCCGGGCATGGTTCGATGTTGGAAATGTGAATGCAAGCCAGCGGGGGAGGGGGAGGAGGGCGAACCCATGGCGAACCGCACTGCAGCACGGTTCGAAACAAGTGGACCTAATGTGAAAACGCCCTTAGATGCTCACATTTCAGATTTAGCAATGTTCTCAGCACTTTGAGACAAACAGCAGGGCAGTCCGTTCTTTGTGTTTAAGCAAAGTGGACAAATTAATAAATGTTCTTGAACGTCCTTGTTTCTCTGATAGGGATGGAAATAAAACACCAATTCCAGTTAGGAATCTTTAACAGTTCCCTCAAAAAAACAGTTTTCCTTTTTTCCTTTTTCTAACAATTCCTCCTAACAAGGAGGTAAAGTTATTGCCAGCAACTGTTTGTTTGTTTGTTTGTTTATTTCTCTGTTAGCAACATAACTCAAAAAGTTGTGGACGGATTTTGATGAAATTTTCAGGATATGTCCGGATTGGAACAAGGAACAAATGATTAGATTTTGGGAGTGATCCAGATCAGTGGCTGGATCCAGGAATTTTTAAAAAGATTCTTTAACATTGCAAGATAGGGCCATTTTGGGCATTTGTGCATATTTGTATGTTTGAAAATCACAATATGGGTGAGGACTGTGGCGCTGGCAGAGGTCTGTGCTCTCCGAGTGCTTTTCTAGTTCCTTTTGCAAATCAAGGATGTCACATTTCATAAAAGGCAGTCAGCAGAAATGACAACAAAGAAGTAAAAAATGTGATCATGGCAGACGGGGGCGGAAGTGGTCTGAACTGCGGATTCATTTTTGACAAAAAATGGCGTACTGCACAACCTTAGAGGCCGGTGTTTATAGTTGCAGCACAGCTTTGATTAACAGGGACGCGTTTCAACAGGAATGGAAAAGAGAATAGACAAATAATTTTATGGATAACTGTGTTGGTATCAATAAAATCTCATTAATTCCCATCCTTATTCTCTGGTTTGAAATTGGCACAACACATTTGTATGTTCATGAAAGAAAAGTGCTTGGTTTAAAAGTCCCCTTATTCCAACTAATTTGATGATGGGCAGCAAGAGCCATTTTAGGGGAAGAGATTGAAACCAGCGTCTGCTGAGACCTGGCTCTGCACATTAGAAAGCGAGAAAAAAAAAAAAAAATCATCTTCATCGACAAAAAAGATGAGAAAAGTGCTCCCAAGCTTTGTAGGAAGAATGAATCAGTTTATTGAAATCTGCTCCAAGGTTGATAGAAAAACAGTTAATTAGTTGATTTAATGAGAGGAGGTGCATTTATTTTATGAACACACTGTATGACGTGTTCAAGGTCTGCTCAGAAAATTGATGGTTTGGTGAATGCGAAAATTTTGATGTTACATTTTGAAAACACCTCATTTTTGTTTTGGACAAGAAAGTTGTTTGAAGGTTAAATTAGTTTTCCAGCACAACTGAATAAATAAAACAGATAAAAACCTTTTATCTCAGCACAAGTTTTACCCATGTGTTTGACTGTTTTATCTTCTTTCTATCCACCAGACAATAGGCAATATTAACCGTGTTATCAATAAGAATTAAAATTGATTATCTACAATTGATGTATGACATAAATACCAGTAAAAATAACAATCTCCATCCAGAGCCAGAACGTCATCAGAGTCGTCAAATGGGAGCTCCATTTACAAATGTTCTTATTCATTTATTCTCAACACCTAAGGAAAGCTGAGCACTGAGCTCTGCTGTCCCATCAGACCTTCACAAAGATTTCCTTCATCTCACAAACACCACCACATGGTCATCACAGCCCAAACAACATTGCCTCCTTCAGACTCTGGACACAGGCTCCACACCACAGGCTCCAGTGCTGAGTCTGGCCTCCCCACATCATGGCACCCAACTGCCCCCACAAACCAAATACGAGCTGTTCCTGGAATCAGTTTTACATAGACGAGCACAAGAACAGCAAAGAAAACACAGCAGATGACAGATTAACACAAGACCAAAGTCTGAAGAAAGAGAAGGGGAGAAGTTAGAGCAGAGCTGAGAAGGTAGGCAGAGGAGGCAGCTGCTTTACCTCCTGCCTCTCTCTTCTGAGAGATGGAGAAATGAGATTAATCTTTTTTCCTGTTTTTATGTTTAACCCTAAATTCCTTTTTCCTTATTCAAATCCAGACTTAATTCATCTGCTGATATGACGAATGAACAATGGTCTTCAAGTCAAAATATTCTTGATCTAAGATAAAGTTTGGTTTTATTCCATTTCACACACCTCACATTGCCTTCTATTTTCCTGTCAAAGCTTCTTCAGGATCTGTCTCCAAAATCACCTCCTTTCAGTCTCCACAAGAGTGTCGAGTCTTCTGCTGATTGCTGATAAACTCACCAACTCACACAGATAACAATTAAAGCAGTAGAAGCAAAGTTTGTGATGAGACAAGCACTTCATTGTCGCTTACTTCTTTCTGTGTCTTCTTTCCAGTGTCTTCAGTATCTTAGATAAGTGATTCACTAGCTAAGTCGAGTGACTCCACCATTATATATGTGCTGAGAAATTCTGTCTTTTATCCATCAGGTGAACAAAACTCATATAAAGAAATGTACCCCGAGATGTGGGCAGAACCTGAAGCTGCGTACACACCTCCACCTGCCAAGAAACCAAGAAAGAACTCAGCTGAGAAAGCAAAGATCAGAGAGGTGATCGATGAAGGGACCAGAGGTAAGCTGGAGCTGCTTTTATTCAAATAAACCATTAACTCCAAGCTCTATTTATTTAAAAACTGTCTCCAAGTGGAAGAGCAGCGAGCTCTTTTACTCAGAGTCAGTCTTGAAATATGTATCACAAATAGGGGTCGGTGAAGAGCGCAGCTTAAAGGTCAGTTTGGATCAGCACTCATCTGAGTCACACTGCTATTAAATGCTATTTTTTATATGGATTGCAAAAAATCAGCTGACATGATGTTTTGATGTTGCATATATTGTTATGAAGTTAGTAAAATACCAAGATCAGATGAGATGTAGCAAACTTTCATGACAAAAGTTGCCGTGGACCCCCAAAACGAAGATAGTTATTTATCATAAAGCATAAATGATTCAGAAGACCCTCAAAGTTTACTAGATATTCATATTAAGGAGTCACAATGTTGGATTTTTTTAATGTATTTTTTGGATTTTTGCTGATATTAAATGTAACCCATTTTAGCTGATTTCAATATTGATACAGATATATGAAAATATTTTGACCACTGATAAATTAGAAGCAAAATGTGTTTTAATGGCAGGATAAACCAAGCATTATCTACCCTGTTTGGATCTAAAAACCATGATTTGTTAGTCTACAGACAAGAAAAGTCGATCCAGTGTGTAAAAACTCCTCAACTTAATGCTAATAGAGTTTATATGTTTGCAGTATGTATCGACAGAAATAATAATAATATTGTGTGTCCCTTATTTAGACTATTTTATTCTTTTTCTTGGCTAAATATTATATGTTTATATATTTTTGATTAGAAATGTAATGCTTATGTGAATTTCTGTGTTCTTTCCTCACAGAGAGACTCATATTTGAAATCAAAAAGAAGACCAGAAACATAGAAGGTAAAGTTTTAATTTATTTCAGGCATCACTTATGAAACTCAAGTTTTTTTGTATTGATCTTGTTATCTTGAATGTCTTTATACATTTTTTGTGGACTCTTGGAAATGTTTAATACTGTTTTTAGCCTACAAACTTAATTTGAAGCTTCTTTTAACCACCTGCCTGATGACCAACCAGAGCCAAGTTAACTTTATCTTTAATTGAGATAAAAAATTAAAGCCATTCTTTTATAATAAGGATACATTTCTATTTTATCATACTTTTCAAAGCAAATTACTACACATTGAACAAAAACTTAACTAGAGCTGTCCAAGACTATACGCCTGGTAAACTTCCCTGTAACACTTTGTTAACATATCCTTTAAAAGACTTCTTGGATCCACATCTGGATTCAGATGATGGCAAAACTAAAATCACTTCTTCCTTGTGCCCTGACCAACTGTCCCTGTAAATTTTACCATAATCTGGTCAGACCATACTGAGCTATTTTGCATAGACAAACAAATGGACAAACACTGGCAAGAATATTACCTCCTTGGCAGAGGTACAAAGCTGTTGGTAACTGGCAAAAAGCAATTGAGAGGCTATTATAAAATACAATAGATTGTAATAAAAAACAACAAAACAATAGTCCAGTATAAAACAACTCTAAATAGGAAATTTATTTTAGTTATAATTACAAATTTGTCTCTCTAGATCAGCTGAAATAAGTTATTTAGTGTGATTCTGCAGTAATTTTGTTTCTGAAGAGGATAAAATAGAAGCTCTCAGATCTGTTTCAGAGATTTGATGTGAAGCTGAAATATGTAACTCAGAAGGGAATTCAGTGCAAGCAATTTTATGCCCCTTTCCCTCCATGTTTAGGCCCCTAGTGATGCCCCTTTGCTTATCTACTGCCAATCCACTGTGTTTGTGCCTTTGGCTGTCAAAAGTATTATTCCAATAAAACTTTATTAGCAGCCACAAAAGAGTTGCAAACCACACGTCCCCTCATAAAATTAACATTACCTGTACAATCTAAACAACTAAAGCTTTAGATAAAATGACCACCTTAGTGGATGATCCAGCAAGGGCAGCTACCCTCAATTGAGCCCTGGTTGGTCAAAGAGTGGTCGTCTCTTGCTAGATTTTCTAAAAGCTTCTTTCAGAGCATGAAGGAGGGTCAAGGAGGGTCTTAATGATCTCTAGTGTAGCTTCAATAATAAGATGTTGAAAAGTAAAATATTTTATAGCCAGTGACACAATAATCCACAACACACGGCAGCTTAAATGGAAAAAACATCTTGATAGGCTTAAGTTTTTAGATTATTAGAATTAACTGGTAAGTCAAAGATGATAAGATACAAAAGACTGATGCTGCAAGTCTGTGTTGAAATCATCAACTTGAGTTACTGACTGTGTGGGTTTCACAGTTTATTTGTTTCATGTTTATACTATGTCTGGCTAGGTATTTCCATTTTATTGCTCGACAGGGTTTTTTGTATTTATTTTTTTTTATTTGTTTTAGTTGCTTAAAAAAACAGAAAGGAAATCATGATATAAAAGTCAACAGGCTGTGATGAAGCACTTTGACATGACCACTACAGCTAAAGTATGTCTGTAGCTAAACTGTAATTTAGGTAAATAAATGTGTTGTAAAAATACAATTAAAAGCTTTCAACCAAGATTTCTACAGAAGTCAGTGATGACAAATGGTACGGGACTGGATTGCAGTATTATTTTGTGAAAGGTCTGGACTTGTGATAGAACCATTGTGATTATTGTGAATTAAATAGAAATTTGGTTGCCAGCCAGCTCTGCAATTTGCAATACATTTTTGACTGCACTTTTGGGGATTGCTCAGCTGAGTGGTATCTGGACTGTTTATGGTAAAACCATAATTGCATGTTTTTGGTACGGATATGGTGATTGATATAGTGTTTTTAGCAAATGATCCAGTGGTAACTTGTTTATTGAGAACAATAGAGGTCCCAGAACAGAGACCTCTGGGACTCCATTTGCTAAAAGACATTACCACATTACAAACTCACTTCAGAGGGATGCAATCTATCTTATAAATATTATAGCCTGGACAAGACTCTTAACCCTACTCTCCTTTTATATTTTCCAGACATTATTTTTTAAGAAAGTTTCCATCCTACCTACCGCACCCTAGATTGGCTAACAGAAACAAATTGTTATTACCAGAATACTGCTGATACTTCTGTGGTGTTATTCCGCTGTCCTTTGGACAGATCAGACAAAACTGGAGCTTTTTGGCAAGGCACATCAGCTCTATGTTCACAGACGCAAAAATGAAGCATACAAAGAAAAGAACACTGTTCCTACTGTGAAATATGGAGGAGGCTCAGTTATGTTCTGGGGCTGATTTACTGCATGTGGCACAGGGTGTCTTGAATCTGTGCAGAATACAATGAAATCTCAAGACTATCAAGACATTCCGGGAGCCAAACGTGCTGCCCAGTGTCAGAAAGTTAGGTCTCAACCACAGGTCATAGGCCCTCCAACAGGATAATGACCACCCAAGAATAGCTCAGAACAAAACACTGGGCTATTCTGAAGTGTCCTTCTATGAGCCCTGATCTAAATCCTGTTGAACATTTGTGAAAGGAGCTGAAACATGCAGTCTGGATAAGACAGCCTTCAAACCTGAGACAGCTGGAGCAGTTTGCTCATGTGGTGTGGGCCAACATACCTGTAGACAGGTGCAGAAGTTTCATTGAGAGTTACAGAAATCATTTGATTGCAGTGATTGCCTCAAAAGGTTGTGCAACAGAATATTAAGTTAAGGGTACCATCATTTATGATCAGGCCTGTTTCATATTTTATTTTTAAAATGATTCTGTTGAACCAAAATTCAAAGCAATGTCTGATGTCATTAGTTAATTTTCAGTATTTTTTCATTTATTGATACTTTTGTGAGTTTTGAGTTATTTCAATGACCATTGTGGGTTTTCTTTCTTTAACAGAAGCGTACCAACATTTTAGTACACGCCTGTAATTTGTTGCCAAACTAAAATTTAATTTACACTCATAATTTGCTAGAAAGTATTGGACATGTTACCTGTGAAGAAGGTTTTAGTTATGATCTTATCCATCCAAGTGGAAAACGACTTTTTGCAATCTGTGAAAAAGTAAATGATTGTATCTTTGATTATCAGTACCTCTTAACTGGCTCCACGATGGATCATCAGTTGTTTTGTTGCAGCGTTTAACAGGCACTTATTCATTTTGGGTAATTTCTCACATATTTTTCAGGCTGAAGAGTCCCATCTTAGTTAAATCTCTCATTGTAAATAAAGTTCAGTGTTCACTCTGTGCGTCTCTACCCCAGGACAAACATCTCTGATATCCAAGTATAGATCTTGTTAACATATTGTGGCACTTTGTCGATTCATTTATGCTGTAAGACCTACAGTAATAATTCACTGGTGAGCTGTGAGCTGTGAGGGCTCGGGCTTCCAAAATAGATTATGAGCCGGAGGTAAATACAGAGTTATAAATTACAGCCTCTAGCCGAGTAATTATTCAATCTTTTTTATTAATCATACAGACAGTTATTGTTGTTTTAGCCCAACAAGCAGTTAAAGTCTAACCAGCATATTTAAAGGGGGTAAACAGAGTGTCATTTACATTATTTTCTGTTTGTTCAGACATTTGCATCTCCTGCGGAAGTCTCAACGTCTCTCTGGAGCATCCTCTCTTCGAAGGAGCGATGTGCCAGGGATGCAAAGTAAGAAACCTCCATGATTTGATTTAATGATATTATTATAACAGTGCAATTGTGATATTGTGAGTATTGTTCAGCTGAATTATTAAGTCCACTCAACTTAAGCATTCTCTGTTAAGAAACATTTCAGCATTTAGATAAAACCCCAGCCATGACACCTGTGCCTACTGAATACCTGACAAAGTAGACAAATACACTTCGGCCACTTCATTAGGTACACTTTGCCAGTATGTGGTGTGACCCCTTTTGCTGTTAGAGCTGCCTTCATTTTTAAATGCATGGATTTAAAAAAGGAAACACCACAATTTTTTTTTGTTGTTGTATCTTAACTCTCTCCTGAGTCCATGGCAAGCAGACGGACACCAATCTTTCGACTGTGTGTGCATTAAGAAGGGAGAGACATGCAGAGCTTGCACACCGCAAATTAGCTTAGCTCAAACACTGAGCGTCAGTGGGTAGCTTTAGCCTTCCTCTGCCTACAGTCATCAGATAAGCTCTTCAGCAACTCCAAATATTAGGATATCAGAATCTTAGTATTTTTAGACTAAGATTAGCACTCTATGTAATTTTTAAAATAAATACTTGTGAAACTAAAACACCAGGCACAAGCACAAACCACCGTAATGGTGCTTGTAAGTTGATAAACAAATAAAGTCTCTGTTTACGAGTAGAAGAACATTGGTACAAAGGATTATGGCCGACTTTGTAAGAGGAGACGAGGATGATTTCTGGATTTAGTTTTTTAAGAGTTTCTTTTGGCAATTGCAGAAGTGATAATCGTAGTCTCTCAAAAATCAGTTTAGAGTTGCTGATGAGTTAAGCTGATGAGTGGAGGCAAGGGCAGGCTAACACTACCCACTGACTCCCAGTGTTTGAGCTAAGCTAATCAGTTGTGGGGGAGCTCTGCCTGTCTCTTCCTTGTTACTTCACACACAGTCAAAAGAATGGTGCCTACCTGCTTGTCATGGAATCGGGAGTGAGGCAAAAATTGAAAACAACAAAAAGATGTATCCCTTTAAATTAATGCTGAAACATCCCTCAGATATTTGTTTCACGTTGACACAATAGAATCACGCAGTTGTTGCAGATTTGTCAGCTGCACATCCATGATGTAAGTCTCTCCTTCTACCAAATCCCAACTGAGGCTTTTTTGATTGAAGAACAGTTACTGCACACATGTTCAAGAAAGCAGTTAGAAATGGTTTGAGTGCTTTGTGGCACAGCGCATTATCCTGCTGGAAGTAGCCATTGAAAGATCACCACACCGTGTTCATAAATTACCCCATGGTTAGGGGTAATTTTATCCCCAGTGGCAGCATGATGAGCTTTAAACGCACCCAGACATCACTGGTGTACAGACGTCGTCTTCTCTGCAGCTCATGTAATGGTGCATTTAACTGTTTGCATGTTTTGTGAGTGAGAGGTCATCTTGTTAAATGATATGCACAGATTTCCTGGTTGTAAAAACTTAGAAAGCCAGTTATTGATTAAGCCCATAAAAGATGATTTTTTAATCAGTATCATGATGATAAAGGAAAGGATGGTCAGCAACAATGTGGGCTATGTTTTTTCAGCTGTGCACAACCCGCCTGAGCTGCTGATAAAATGCATGCTTTCATGTTGTTTCCATGTTTTCTGGCCCTGCATCTGAATCTGAATTGAAACCAGGCAGCATTTTTCAGTCCTCTGTTGTCCAGTTTTGGTGAACTGTTAAGGAGTGGTACACCATGTGGTCATCTGCTGCTGTAGTCCATCTGCTTCAAGACTTGACATGTGCATTAAAAAAATCCCTGGGAACTCCTGCTCACAGACTGTTGTCTCTTTTTCATACTATTCTGTAAACCCCTGAGATGATTGTACATGAGATTCCTGGTAGATCAGCATTTTTTCAAAAGCTCAGACCAGTGTTTCTGTCACCTACAACCATGCCATGTTTAAAATCACTTAATCACAAAGAAAAAATTCCAGGTCACGTAAAAATATTGTAATCAAGTTTTGCTTCTATGTTCTAAACATGTTTTCTGAAGCTAAACAGAACTTCCCTCTAACACTTTAGTTGCATGCTGTTAGTTTTTAATAAAATGATGATCATGATATTTAAATGTAGAAAGGTTTGTCTACATGAACACTAAACTCTGAGATGTTTTCACAGTATATTACCATGAAACTCTCTGATCAAAATTTAATCTCGTTAACAGAACAAATACAAGCCCACGCATGCTTGTACAAAATCTGACAGGGCCTACCATCCTGAAAACTGTAAATTATTAGTATTTATATTTTCAAACATTGCAACAATTTACATTAAGAGGAAGTATAATTAAAAAAACTGTATTTTTAGTTTTTAAATCTTCTACAAACAATCCTTCAGATTAATTGATTCAATCGATATATTGCCCAGCCCTACTTTATGATAAATAAAATCTCTCTAAGGCAGGTTTCTTTGATTTTCTTTGTATTTATAGCAACATATCAGATTTGAGATAATAAGGAGGTGAAAATGTGTGTTTTAACATTATAATCCATCTTATTTGGAAGATATTGAAAGCTTAAAGATGCGTCTTGAAATTGCAGTAAGAGTGCTAAATGTAATTTTGAAAAATTGCAGTGATGTCTACAGGTTGCTGTAGTTGTTTGACCAACAGTTTAAATGTATTTATATTAATTTCACTTTTATAACCTCTGAAGATTAAACTGAAATAATTAATAAACTCCTCTGCTTGTTCAGTTTTGACGGTGTTGTCTGCGTCTTAAGGATTGTTTGAATGTTGTTGAAGACCAAAGACACTTTAGATGCACAAAGAAAAACTGAAAAAACACATGAAAAAAGCAGAATTTCTTCACCCCACATAAAAACAACCTCCTCTCCCAGCCCTCTCCTCACTGTTCTGTGTTACTTTGCCAGAACTCATTCCTGGAGTGTGCGTACCAGTATGACGACGACGGATACCAGTCCTACTGCACCATCTGCTGTGGAGGCAGAGAAGTGCTCATGTGTGGCAACAACAACTGCTGTAGGTCAGTACTCTTGTTTTTGGGCCGCTCAGTTTGGGACTGGCGAGCAGCGTGTGCTTCTCTGTGTGGCTGAGAGGAGGTATAAAGTTTCACATAAGCATAAACATTCTAACAATAAACGTCAAATGGATGAATGAATCTATTTATCGGCTGTTGGGTTCACCAGAAACAGGGAGAAGATTTACTTGTGTGGATGAGAAGTTTAGTTTGGCATTAAACATCAAACTTGATGACTGCAGAGGCTGTAAGGCTGGGAAAACGCTGACATATTTTATTGAAGTAAAGTGGCAGAACCACAGTGTAGAAGTGCTTACAAGTGCTTACACAAACACTTGAATAAACTTTATAAGTAACAACAAAACTAGCATGTATATTGTGGTAGTTGATCATTACTTGCAAGTGTTTTCATTGATTTCATTTTTAAATTCTAAGGAAAACGAGATCTGACAGTGCGCTTGTTTGTGTAGGTGTTTTTGTGTGGAGTGTGTGGATCTGCTGGTAGGAGCAGGCTCAGCGGCGGCGGCCATCGAAGAAGACCCCTGGAACTGCTACATGTGCGGCCCTCGGAGCAGCTACGGGCTACTGCGGCGACGGGAGGACTGGCCCTCCAGGCTACAGCACTTCTTCGCCAACAACCACGAACAGGAGTTTGTACGTATGACTTTTAACCTCTACTACATCACATTTGTATTTTCTACTGGTAGTGCAACTGATATTTTGACTGGTCTTCTGAAGTGGTAAGTGTATGGATGATTTTTACCTTAAAGTTTTCATTGCTGTGTTTTAAATAAGCTTTCATTAAGTTATATTCCAAGTCATTTTGATCCTTTACTAACACCATTCTCTCCATTCTCTTAAAATGTACATAACTCGACATCAGCTTGCACTAAAAATAATGTTCTTAAGAGAGAAAATATCCTGTTGTAGGATCATTTTAAGTTTCTTTAGTGTTATAGCTGGTTAATATGGGTGTATGTTTTTGTCTGTAAAGACTGCCACATGGATTACATGTAATCCTACATTTCTTCTTGGCTATTAAGTTATATTAAAAGTCTAAATCTGCAGCGTACTTGGTGTTGAAATAAACAAATATTTATCAGAAAATGATATTTAAAGTAGTGTGCAGTGTGTAGAAGTTGGCAGCATTTCACTGAACAAAAACCGTGAATTTAGGATATAATGTTTCTATTTGTATGTTAAGTCCATCAAAATAGGTGTACAATCATCCTCATAAAATTTTGGTTATCTTACTATTAAATTAGAAAAAGCTTTTTATATCTACGTACCGCAGGTCTCCCCTCTGTGGAGGCTGACATAATGATGTGCCATGTTGTGTACGGGTGAGTTTTGAGGACAAAAAGAGCGAAACACAGTTTTTGAATGAGTCTACAAAAGTTTACAAATCCTATAATCATCATCTTAACTGACCCATGATCTATAAAAATAACGGTTAGAAATGTGAATGAAAAAACCCTCACCTCATAACTGTTGTATACGATGCCCTGTTCACAATCCTTTTTGGTCTTCACCTCTCTTCGCTTAGTGATTTGATGTTTTAGAAACAGACAGGCTCCTTCCAAAATCTGAAGATGTCACTAAAATGACACTTTCTACACACTTCACTTTTAAGAGCCCATGTTGTCTTTTAACTTGGTTTATATGTTCGATACCGATAACAGCTTTCACATACTGAGTACCCCGATCCCCGATATTCTCAGTTTGTCTGGGACTCTATGTTACAGCTCCTCACTTTAAGGCTCTTTTTCTCTGCTCTGATTGGTCAGCTGGTTTGCTCTGTGGTAATTGGCCAGTTCAGCACTGCTTGGCATCAAAAACTCTGCATTAATTCTAATGGCTGAGGTCTGCGGTGGACTTGCTGCAACAAGCCACTGGGCTAAAACTGATGATAAAACAGGGGTAGGACATCAGTCAGGACTGACTCTTAAAGCCGCCCCTTTTTTCTTTTGTTCACAGAGGTGCATAATCACGCTGGGGAGACGTTAAACACTCTAACAGGCCTATAAAACTAAAAAGCATATGGCCTCTTTATTGTAATGTTGTTTTGTAAATGACTTTGAATTTTACTTTTTACCTTGGTATTTTTATTTACAAATCTAAATCTGTGGTGTAGCTGATGTTGGAAGAAGTTAAATATCTATTTAAAAATGATATTAAAGAGCCCATATTTTGTTTTAACACAGGTTCATAATAACTTAGGGTAAAAATCTCCTAGTTTTCACATATTGAGTTACCCTGATCCAGCTGTATTCTCAGTCTGTCTGATGCCTCTGTTACAGCTCCTGCCTATTTAAAGGAGACATATCATGCTGATGCATGATTTAATACTTACATATAATATAATCAATTTGAAACCAAGACCTTACACCCCCTTAATTTTCAAAAAATGAGATATTGTATTTTTTCTGATATCCTAGAATGAGATTTGATGCCTCTGAAAATAGGTCATTACGAGATGTCTGCGAGATTTCAAACATCGTGACGACACGAGGTACCTTTCTTTTTATTGGAGTAATCTGATAAAACACTTCCTCCTCTGTAATGTCCATCAGCCCCAAACCCTCACCGAAGAACACATCCACCAGCAGCCGTATAAAGCTCCCTAGCTCACACTCCCTCATTACCAGCTCTGGCCTGTAATGGGACTCAGTACGCAGTCACTGCTTTGAGCCTGCTGGAAAATACAGTAGAAGAAGAAGGACAGGCTGGCTCTACCCCTGATAGAACTGACCAATCAGAGCACAAAGGGCTGTGACGTTGCGAGGTAACTGTAGGTCAGCCTTGAGACCGAGTGTTTCAACATGAGCTTGATAATGGCCTAAAATGAGGATTTTGAGAACGCTATTGTGGGGCAATGAAGGAACTAAATGACTTGTACTGAGGGCAGAAATGCTTTACAGGCATCCTAGTCTGGCATAGTGAAAAGGAGAAACAAGCATGATATGTCCTCTTTAAGGCTCCCTCCCCATGAGGGCCAGGTCGACCAAGTTAAGCACAGCTCATAATGTCAACAACTCTGCTTTAATTATATTGTCTTTGCACTCTGCACTGGTTAGTCTGTTTGGGGAGGGAGAACTCCAGATGCTGCAGACATATTGTCATGTGCATAGAAGTACTCTGTCCCTCAGAAGAGACAAGTTATCAATCTAAAAATAAGAACAAAATAATCAAATTTTTTAATAAATAACTGTTAATATATAAATATATTCTTGTAAAAAACATCACTGTAGGACGTGGTAATAAAATGGGTATGATTAAATAAGTTCAGACCTCCTCTTACCCCTGTTTGAGCATGTGGACTTTCTGCACATGCAGGATGTCGGCGGCGGTCTTTTTTTTGTTTGTTTTTGTTTTTGGTACATGCATGTGTTTGTTTATGTTTGGGTTTTTATGCATCTGGCTGAAATAAAGCATTCATTCATTCAAATATCGAGAAATCCTTTGACATGTTAGGTGTGTAGTTCTTAAAAAACCACCAGGATGTCTTTTTAAATTTGCTTTAAAATATTTTGTATCTATTTAAAACCAGAAAAATGTCACATTTGCAGACGTCTGTCATCTAACATATATTGTGACACACTCCAGAACAGCCCCATATGACATAATTGTTGATTCATCCTCAGTGTCACCTCATCCAGGTCACTATTGTAGCAGCTCGGTAATATTTTACCATTTCAGGCTTCACGCCAGAAGAAAATTTGATTTAAAACACCTGATAAATCATGCTGCAGGTAGATTTGATAAATCAGACATCCTTTATGTCCTCTGACATCGTAATTCTCAGAGATAAATGGGCTCAAATCTATCACCTCACCAGGATTTTGTAACGTGTAAGGGTGAGTGTGGAAACTGTGAGGGCTTTTCACAATTTATTAATCAATAGACTGAAACAGATCAAACCTGACCATGTTCACACTGCAGTATCGATGCCAGACTTCTGCTGAACAACCAGATCAGTGGTACAGCTCCCTGCTCTCTCTTCACGTTTGGTTGAGTTTGTGTTTAACATTTTTCTTCCCCTCTAAAAATTCTCCTTTAGGAGCCAGCCAAGTTGTATACTCCAGTCGCAGCAGAGAAGAGGAAACCAATCAGAGTCCTCTCGCTGTTCGACGGCATCGCCACAGGTGAAGATATAAACCACGACTCGAGTGAACATTAACCGTCAGAATAATAAAACAATATGAGTGATGCTCTTGTGTCTTTGTGTGTGCGCTCTCAGGCCTGTTGGTGCTGAAGGATTTGGGCATGCAGGTTGACAAATACGTGGCGTCTGAGGTGTGCGAGGACTCCATCACTGTCGGCATGGTCCGACACCAGGGTCGCATCATGTACGTGGGCGATGTGCGCAATGTTACACACAAACATGTGAGTGCACTTCTGCTTTTCCTTGCAGCAGCTGACCGTTGTATCACGTTTGGCTCAATTTTTTATTAACCTTCAACCTTTCAAACTTTATTCTTCTGTTGAAATGTTTATTTTGAATGTCAGATTGAAGAGTGGGGACCATTCGATCTGGTGATCGGAGGAAGCCCCTGCAATGACCTCTCTATAGTCAACCCAGCCCGGAAAGGCCTCTACGGTGAGAGGACTGTTTTCTCTGCAGTGTAGAAAATACCCAACTAATGAAGGCCCGTTTAAGATAACAAATGTACACCCCCTACTTGAAAAATATGACTTCTTTTGATATTTACAAGTGAGGGATTGTTACGATAGGGAACTCAAGAAAAGTCCTTCCATGGAAGAGAACCCAGTTATCAAAATAAAGCAAATAAAGCAAACAAAGGAAAGATGATGAGACTCGTATCCAAATTTTATCATGCACCTTCGACGAACACAAAATATTCAACAGAACATATACAGACAAAGTGGGAAAAAGAATTATCCACTAAAATAACAAGTATTGATTGGCAAAATATGTGGAATAGTCGCGAAACAACCACCGGTTCTCAGAAATGGAGGGAGTTTTCATGGAAAAATCTAATCCGCTTTTTCATTACACCTAAAATGAAAAGTGAATATCTGAACCAGCTTCTTCAATGCTGCAGGAACTGTGGATCAGTTAATGTTAGTCATACTCTCGTATTCTGGAAATGTCCAAAAATTTTAAAAAAGCACTACTGGAAAAACATAAATACAGAAATTGAAAACATCTTATTGAATGTTACTGTACTGTACTTATGTAATTGTTCAGTTGAGCATGTACAAGGATAAGTTAAGATAAGTTTTTTTTTTTTAATCGTGACATTAGCTTGTAAGAAAGCAATTACTGGGAGGTGGTACCAAGCAGACCCTCCAACTGTGAACAATGGATCCAGATTATTGAAGAGATTTATCTGATGGAGAGACTGACTCATATAACACAACAGCAGAAAGTCCAGCTAGAGGAGAAATGGACAATATACAGGAATAAGTTTAGCAACTCTGAAAACTGAAAGAAGACATGCCTCTGAAGTCAGTGAAAAGAAAATACTTCTAACTTGGAATATTTTCCCCTTTTGTCTTCTTTTGGTTTGTTTTTGCGATAAATGTATGCTTGCTTTTTAAGCTGTTTAAAAACAATAAAAACAGAGTTGAAAAAAGTACCCTCCCTAAGAGGCATCAGTAAATGTCCACCTTTGGCTCGACACTTAGTGGAAAATCAAATATGGCGGCTGATCTTTCTCCTCGTCCTGCAGAGGGAACAGGGCGGCTGTTTTTCGAGTTTTACCGACTGCTCCACGAGGCTCGACCAAAGCCAGGGGACGAGCGGCCGTTCTTCTGGCTGTTCGAGAACGTTGTCGCCATGGGAGTCAGCGACAAACGGGACATCTCCCGCTTTTTAGAGGTACCCAAACACCATCAGCTGTAAGACACTGAAATACTGGATGTTTGTTTTTGTTCACATAAAAATAGCTTTAGGCCAAATGTATCTTTACCATAAAGTTGTGATGAAGTCCTGAAGCTCAATATTTTACTTTAGAAAATTTGTATTAGCAAATACTCAAGAAGGAATCCCTGATTTATGATTTATTTAATCAAATGTTCCTGTTTAAAAATGTATTAGTAATGATATTAGACTTCTATTTTGATATTAAGGAAAAGTAACAGCTTCTGGTCAGCCTTATAGATCATCAGATCCAACCATTTTCTTCTCTTGTTTTTTTTGAAAGTAGCGTCCAATCAGGAGCAGCCAAGGTCAGCAAGAGATAAAGTACTTACCCATCACTTTTCAAAATGATTAAAAGAAAGTGCTATTAAAGGTACCTTTACCTCGATGAGGAATAAGATGTCTGGCGGAATAATGAAAAAATGCGAAGAGTCTCTTAACATACTTTTGTTTTTTTCCATAATTGCCAGAGCTTGCAGGAACCATATTCAGAAAAGATTTGTTCTTTAAGAATTTGTAAGTGATTTGTTTAAAATTCTTGAATCTTTTTTGTCATGCAATTTCAAATCATGAATCTGACATCAGTACAGCGTAAATAATCAGATAGCTCATGTTGAATAAACAATAGTCTTTAGACAGGGTTGATGTTTTATGCATTAGTACAAAGAAAGTCCAACAAAGGACAAAGTGATCCAGAGTTGAGAAGGTTAAAGACTCTTTTCTTGTGATTTAGATTTTTAGTCAGCTAAAGTTTCATCTTTTCAACATATCATCTCTTTTTTAGTGCATTTGTAAGATCATTTCCACAGAACAAGTTTGTCATCTGGAGGAGTCTGTTTATGACACAATGTTTATATATTGGTTTTTCCGTGTTTGTCCTCCTCAGTGTAATCCTGTGATGATCGATGCCAAGGAGGTCTCTGCAGCCCACCGTGCTCGATATTTCTGGGGAAACCTGCCCGGCATGTCCAGGTCCACAAACAAACTTTTTCATAAACTTAAAGGTCATGTTATGATAGAACGATTCTATCTTTGTATATGATTCTTTTTTTCTCTGCCGTTTTTACTCAGACCTCTCACGCCCATGGCGAACGACAGACTGGACCTGCAGGATTGTCTAGAACATGGACGCACAGCAAAGGTATCCACACCGTTGTGAGTGTGTGTGTTTGTGTGTTTGTGTGTGAATGTGCATCACATCACTTGTATCTTATGTTTTAACCAGTGGTGGGCAAGAGAAAATGATACCAGAAAAGGAAAAGTCATATTGGAAAGAATTTGGAGTAACTTGCGTTTTAACAAAATGTTGCAAATTAACTGATTTTGTTTTACATAATCCCGGGTGTCAAACTGTGAAATGATGAGGCTACAGAATCAGAAAGGCCATCTTAAGTTTTTCTGATCATGCAACAATAATCAGGATCCTCATCAGGTTATGTCCTGTGCATCCCTCTAATTTACAATCCTTAAGGAACCCTTAAGTCAAAAAATGTACGTAGAAAACAACTGCTATATTCGTCATTTTTATGATTTTAACATTTTAAATTCCAGCTTGAATGTGTGCTGCCAGTTGTTTTAAATTAAAAAAAACACAAATTACAAGATATTTTTCTTATTATACATGATAGGTGCATTTTAGGGAATATGTTTCATATCTTTGTCACCAAGGTTATAATAGTTAACTACAACGAAACTAAAAACGAAAACTAAAATTTAAAATACAATGCAGTTAACTCAAACTAATAAAAACTAAAAAAGAAAACAAAAACGATAAGTAAACTAAAACTTTATCTTGTGTTCACAAAACTAACTGAAACTAACCAAAATTATCGACAAAATGTCCTTCGTTATTGTTTTCGACAATATTTATTAGCCTTTAGTATTTAAATTAATCCAACACATTTTCCCAACCAATTTTACGACAGTTTTTGGCAGCTGTCAGCGCAGTATGGCACCATCATAGCCACGTACTGGGACGTGCTTGTTTACTGCACTGACTGGCTGTGCTCTGTGCCGCCACGAAACGTGTTGTTGGAACAACTTGGAAGAAATGGCTAATGTTGGGAGGAGGCGGCAGTGTCCCATTTGAGGTTTTTTTAGTACCACAGTGAGACAAAAAAATGCAAGTGCCTGGCAGAAATTAAAACTGGTGAGATATGTGGAGCGCTTCTTAAGGGGAAATATCCCACAAACTTTGTAACCCATTTGAGAAACACCCATCAGGAGGCTTATACAGCCTATGGAAACAAGGAAGCTGAGAGTTTATATTGATGATTATAATTTTTATATTAAGTTTATATTATTTTCTTGTGTGTAAGGCAGCAGCCAACAGTAAAGTATCAGCATTGACTGAGCAGTGAGCACTATGTTGGACTTGAAAATAAACAGTATTACAAAATACTTACTCTGAGCTTTTTGAATTTTTTTTGAAAGAAAGTATGAAAAAACTAAAACTTAACTGACACTAAACTAAAACTAAACTAAAACTAAGCCTTGTTGCAAAAATCATAACTAAATAAAAACTAGAATGCCCCTTCTAAAACTAATTAAAACTAAACTGTAATGGAAAAACAATGTCAAAACTAACTAAAACTAAACTATAATGACAAATCCAAAACTATTATAACCTTGTTTGTCACAGACAGATACATAAACCTGAGTGAATTCTAGGGCTGTAATCAACCAAAGAAATTGTTGGTCGACCAAAATACAGCAATTGTCACCAAAAATCGACCAATCGCGGGGGGGGGGGCCTCAGCGGACCACAGCTCAGTAAAAGTTATATCAGCACCTGCTTCTGTTTTAGCCCAGTTTTTCTGCTTTGTGTCCCTTTTTAAAATGCGCCACAAAATGACGTGCTGCTGCTGGATTAAACTTATGTCAGCACCTGCTTCTGCTTCTGTTTTAGCTCAGTTTTGGCTTTGTGCCCCTATTAAAATACGCCAGGACATGACGCGCTGCAGCCACGGCGGGAGTGTGCCCGGTGCGCCCGGCGCACCTCCAAATGTCCTGCATCTTAAACCATTCATGGGACTCCTTAAGTGTTATAATCCGCAGCGATGTTTCTTCCCGTGTCTGCCTCTCCTTTTTTTACCTCTCTCAAGCAGAAGACTCTTTGCTTTCCAGTTTTCATCAATGAAATGTGCCGTCACTGTCATATAGGACTCCATTCGAATAGACGTCCACATCTGTTATCTTTATCTATTAACTCAGAAACTTTCTCTTTTTTACTCCCTCGTATTTTGCCGTATGTGCGTGCGTAGTTGTGTGGCGCGCTGCCACTGAATATCCAGGTTCCAATGTTTTTCTTGGCCTTCCACGACACCAATGGGCCTCATACCCTCTGAAATAAAATTGACAGTTCCATCTGTGATGCCGTTTTTGCATTTGGATATTTATATGAGGCATACAATCCAGCGCGGACTGGGTGAGGGTTGCCGCCACTGCAGTGGGCAGAGCACATGCAGCAGCAGCATGCAGCTATAAAACGAATAAAGGATTATTAGACTAGAATATTGAAAATTTCTTAATATAATATTGATATTGAAATGAATGATAAATACATTAAAAGACAGGCTGTTACCTGTGAAACGGTTCACTTGATACATTTCTCCTGATAAAATGAACCATATACTGCAGGGGAAAATATAAATTGATACATTTGGTCGACCAATCAGAATTTTGGTCGACTGAGCACGCATCGACCAATAAGTCGACCAGTCGACTTGGACTTTACAGCCCTAGTGAATTCTGCACTGAAGGATGTTTTGGAGAAAGCAACAGCACGTGTTTTTCACAACAGTTTTAGAACTTACACCTTTGACATATCCACAACTCTAATCACCAGCAATGCCCCAGCCCAGACTTCTTCATATGAAAATATCACATTTTTGGGGATTTAAAAAAAAAATAAAACTAGTGACAACATGTATTCAATATGGCATTTAAAGGATCAAAATCCTAAAAATGGTTGAAAATTTGGAAGTTTTGAGCAGAAATGAAGTGGTTTAAGAGTTTAATGCAAAAAAATATTGATGTAGGACAATTTAATTGCAGTTGTTTTGCATGTACAATTTTGGCTCAAGGGTGCAACAAGTGTCAGTAGTAGCACTCTCAGTAGTGTGTAACACACTTTTAAGAGCATCTGACTTAAGATTTAAAAATGGAGGGGGGGGACTATGATAATAAGTTCCACACTGATTGGCTGCCAAAACGATGTCTAATGAGAGGGGAGAAGGGGGATTTCTCTGTGAACTATGTGTTTAGTATAAGTTGTCTTGCTCCTCTACTCTCCATACCCCTTCCAACAACATTACCAGCAAAGAGATTTGATTTTGCAGGACATCGGACCTTTGATACTGAATCTGAAGCTCTCAGCTCCCACCACTGGTTGAACCACACAGCATGCCTGAAATATGTTTGACGAAGCTGCTTTTACCAAACAGCTGTAGGATTAAATAAGGATTTGTGTGTGTGTCTGTTTGTTTGTTTGTGTGTGTGCGCGTGTTTGGCTCTGGATGTTAATTCTAGTTTGAGAAGTTGCGTACGATAACGACACGCTCCAACTCTGTGAAGCAGGGGAAAGACGAGCATTTCCCCGTCTACATGGACAACAAGGAGGACATCCTGTGGTGTACTGAGATGGAGAGGTAGGACTGTGTGTGTGTGTGTGTAGTATTTAGAAGTTACTCTGACATCATCATGTCTGCACTTTTACAAATCAAGTGAAGAGAATGGTTGAAAGTGTATTTCTTGATGGTTTTACTGAATGTGTGTGATTACATCTTTACTTCCTAACTCTGTTTGACTGCTGTGGTATTACAGCTTTTTAAATCACAGAATATTTTAGAGATTTACTCTTAATCACCTTAATCATCTTAATTTACTCTTACTCTTAATCACTGGGTGATAATTAAATGTTAGGTGTAATGTTTTGTCCCTGATGATAATTCCTTTATCTTCTCTTTGAAGCAAACAGAATAGTTGATCTGCCTTTTTAAAGGGATATTGCAACATTTTTTGTTTTCCTGTCTTACTTCACTCCCGAGTTCATGAAGGTAGATAGATGCCATTTTTTCTATCGATTGGTCTTTAAACAACCTGTTCATCCCTTTTTCAAGCCTTCTGCTCCAAAATTAAATACTCCAAAAGAAAGTCTGCAACCACAAGGTCTATTTAAATAATTATGGTGTCATAATCAAAGTAACACTTGAGAGTTTTGTCCACATGTGGAATCATCAGTATTTGTGTTACTGGGACAGAGTGAATAAAGATAGAAGTCAGAAAAATTTGAAAATGTCATCCTCGCCTTATAAAAAACAAGTTTTTATTGGAATGATGCAGTTGTAGCTTTTGAACTCTATGAATGAACGGCAAAATATGCAACATTACTTCTGTCAAGTTTGAGTCTGATAAAGTGCAGAGCGAAGTTAGAGAGGTTTTACTACAGAGTGGTCAGGTGGAATCTTGGCACACTTTGGCACCATTAGTCCCATTTAACATTTCTGATATACCAAACTTTATATTTCACTTTTATGTCACTTTTGGTGTTCATTACACCCAAATACAACAGTTTCATATCTTCTTCTGCTTATCCGTGGCAGTTTTTGACTGTTTTTGAAAAAAATATATTCAGAAATAAATAAATATTTTTTGTTTTGTTTCTTTTTGTAAAAAATCAAGCAGAACTCTCTACATTTCCCCATTCGAAGAAATCAATACAAAGCAACCCAAGTTTGAATCAAAGTGAAACAGATTTCAATGTTTGATAATTCATTTGCTTGGTGTGACGTTACGTTTGGTGTGTGTCAAAATGGCTTATACGGTTGTGTAGCTGAAAATTTCCTGTTTAATTTGATGTGCAACCTGACTATTTTTCTACATGAATAGTTCAGTTTTCTTACGTTTTTGATGGAGAGCATGCAAGCATTCCTGAAATCCAGTACTTTGGGGCTGAACAGGTTAATCGTAGTTTCTGATGAGCTTCTTGTCAGCTGATTAATTTCTCCTCCTCTTCTTTCAGAAATGTATCATCCAATTCAAACCTAAACAGATAAATATTCTGCTTGTCTGTGTTTCAGGGTGTTTGGTTTCCCCGTCCACTACACCGACGTGTCCAACATGAGTCGTCTGGCGAGGCAAAGGCTGCTGGGACGTTCGTGGAGCGTCCCCGTCATCAGGCACCTCTTCGCCCCACTCAAGGAGTACTTCGCCTGCAACTAGTCACACACACACACACACACACACACACACACACACACACCACAGACCCTCTCTCTCTCCCGCACACACATACACACTCATACGAAGAATAAGTGACAACAGACACACACAGGTTACAGCGAGTACATGAAGGTTGGCTGACGCAGGACGACAAAGACAACCGGACACTCACACACGTTTATAACACACAAACACACTCTCTGTAAAGGACTGCTTCCCTAGATCCCATGTAGACCACTGGCTGACCTAAGTCCCCTGGTGCTACCTTGCAGATGTCCAAACACACACACACTCACACACACACGCACACACACACACACACACACACACACAGACTGGTACTGTATTTCTTAGTATACAAACCATAGAACTGGTGTCTTCTGCAGCTGGAGCTCAAAACCTCCAGATTTTCTGTTTTTAACAACCTCCAAACACATCAACAAACCAAAACCGCTTACTAACAAACACTCTACTGTCTTCACACACGCAGTGACAGCAGCGGTGTCAAACTATAAACAATGCAAACAATGTACAAACACCTAAATATCAGTTAATATCAGTGGTGCTGGTCAGGAAGTGACAGTCCAAATGGTGCAACTTTATACAACACTTTTAAAGATTTTGGTGCTTTTAAGGACTGAACGCTCTCTGAGTGACGCCTGAGGTGTGGAGGAAATGCTGATAAAAAGGTGGAGGAAACACCGAGCTAGAAAAGGAGCTTTTGAAGTCTGCTTACACGCAGTGTTAATTTTGACAGCACTTTTTAATTTTGTTTTAGTTATAGTGTTTTTCCTAAAAGACCCTTTAGTCAGTCGGTCATATTTAGTCAGTTTAAATGTTTTAGTTTTAGTCTAGTGTTAGTTGATGAAATCTCACATTTTTGTCGACGAAATCTACTGTAAATACAGTTGAAATATATGAAATGTCAAGTGTAAGGCTTTTTTTCATGTTTCCTTGAGTTTCTGAATTCAAGTTTGACACTAGGATAAAATGAAACCTCTAGAAACCCTCAACTGAATGCTAGTAAAGTCTGAATGTAGAAATGAACAGAAACAAATTGAACTTTTGTGTGAATGCAGTCACCTTTATTTAGGCTACCTGGCAGAGCATCTCAGTTACAATACCAGAATTGACAACAAACAGTGAACCTACTCTACATGAATATATCAATTCATAAAGAGAGCAGCTCTGATTGGATCTTATCCCCCCACCATGAAGCTAAATCAGCTGTGATTGGATATATTCCCAACTTGTCTCTACTTCCTATATGACCAAATTAGGTCTGATTGGATTAAGTCTTGTCAAACATTCTATTCTAGTTTTTATTTCTTGATGAAAATGTCAGTTCATCAAGTTTTTGTTCATGTGCACTTGTTTTTATAAATAACTGTCTAGTTTTCATCAGGGGAAAAAAAAGGTTGCTGACAAAAACTTTGACAAATGTAATTAGTCAACAAAATTACCACTTCTTATGCACCAAATATGGGGTTTATATAAGGGTAAAATCGAGCCATATGTGCATAATTGTTTTGGGTTGTAAAAGCAGAACTAGAGTAAGAAATACTCTTGGCACGTTTTTGTAAGCACTGACCTTAGAAATGAAAAAAATAATACACAACATTTACTCAAAAAGGAGTGAACAGTTGTATGACTTGTTTGTGCCCTCTTTGACAAAAATGAAGTCAAGACTCTGTTGATCCTCAGTGTTAAGAGCGCCCTCATGTGGGTAGACAAAACAAGGTCAGACACCTTATTTTAGTTGAATGAAACATTTTGCACCAGTGTATTAAAAGTGCCTAACAGAGTAATAGAAAATAAGAGAGAAAAAATAAATGATTTTCAAGTAAAGTAGCTTAAAAAGTCAATCAAATTAAAGAAACATTAAAGTGTATTTCATTAATTGGGGTAGAAAATGTAAAAATCAGGAAAACACCTGAGACTGTAGCAACTTAGCACCAATGAAAGTGCTTTCTCTCTAGTTATTGTTTGTATGCAACATCAAATAAGGAGCTTTTTTCAGCTGTGATGTCAAAGCCGTCAGCATCAGGGCTCATCTTATATCATCTGGGAGATTAATGCAGCTCTGTTGCGTGACAAAACAAAGCTGTTTCAACGTGTACCGTCCTGCACGGCTCAGAGAGAGGGCACGACAAGGACACACCCCCATGATGGGAAACACATCCTTCTGAGTTTGTTTCTCTGTGGATAGTGTATAAAACTGAAGAGAAGGAAGAATTAAGTCCTTTTTTATACTTTTTTAAATTTGGTTTTGTGCTCTTTATGACAAAATGGTAGCATGTGCCATGAATTTGAGTAAACTTAGTCAATCAGAAGAGCAGATGCCATACTCAATTTATGAAGGAAATGTAATCACCTTTTTTTTTTTAATCTATTTTTATTTTTTTATTCTACACCCAACATAAATCCACCAAGAGAACAGTACTTTGCTACAACCGGCTATTGTTATGTGGCAATAAAAATCTCAAGTAGAACTAAGCTGATTTTGAACAACCATCCTCTGAGGCATTGCTGGGAGTGTGAGTGGGTGGAGGTAGAGAGATGGGTAACTACAAATTGACATTGACCACAAGCCCTGTGATTTGCCAGCTTTTTGGCAGGAAGGCAGCCGTCATACTCAATATATCAAATCTCTCCAGACAACCAAAATATCATAGTGCATTTCCATAATTATCAAATCAGGAATGCCTTTCTCTCTTTTCTACTTTAAGCTTGATCATTGAACAACATGGATCTAAAGTTTTGTCCAACTGACTCTTAATTCGAGCTAGTTTTCTACTCCCTATGACAAAACAACTTTGTGTTATAGTTACCATGCCCTGCAAAATCAAATTTCTTTGCTTTCCAGGTTTTTAGAAGGGGCTTGTGGAGCAAAAGAACATGCCACCTTTTACTAAACTGTTCACAGAGAAAAAGTCTATTCTGCTTTAAAGCAAATCCCTCTTAAAATGCTCTGTGTTTTACTTCCTGGGGTTTACGATGTCATTTCTATACAGGGGCTGTCTAGACAAGGCCTAATACGGCCAAATCCGATATGTTTTCATTGCGTTTTTGCCTCCTGTTTACATGGGAGCAGTACCTTGAATGCTTAAATCTGCAAACTTGGAAGCAGGGTCCAGGGTGGAGAGTTTTCAAAACGCTCCTCCATGCGGCTCTGTATAAACTAGAGTTGGAGCGTTTCAAGGTGAACACTGATGTTACCGCATGCGCAGTACTCTTTCGCATGAAGGATGCGCACACATACCAGGATCAACAAATAGTTTTGGATGTCTAGCAAGTCAAATGTGTGCTGCTTACCGTGCTCGGTTTGTTATCCAGACAAAACTATCTAGTCAGATTTGTTGTCCAGACTCGAAACTCTACGTTTTCTTGCGTCCACTCGCCATCGTTGTTTGTGAAAAGTTTCTCTTCTTCGCAGCACTGTTTCACTGCAAACTGACATCACCATCTGCTGGACTGGCTTGCATACTACAGCAGTTTCATTCCTTTCTAGCATCTCTGTCTGAATAAGGATTGAGTTTGAATACATAAAGAAAAAACCTTTGCGTTTTGGGTGAGACTGTCTCCATGTAAACAGGGCCACAGCCTCCACCTACATGGGTGTTAGCTGCTTGTCACAGGCAGACACTATGACTGTTTTAGAGTCAGCTCTGTGAACTGTAACCTCCCCTCTCATTAAAGATCATTTTGGCAGCCAATCGGAGCAGAGCTTTTTGTCGTAGCCCCCCCCCAGATCTGAGTGTTTCCAAAGGGAAGGAAAAAGAGCTGCATCTGATCCTCTACAGAGACTTAATAGACACCCAAGGCATGATGTCAGCGGTCAAACCTACGAGGAAATGAGACTTTCATGAACTACAATCTTACAGATACAGTATTAGGGCCAGACGTAGGTGTTTCCTCCACCTTTTTCCCCGTGCATGCTGTAGTAAACTCAGCTTCTCTGTAATCAATGAGAAAGGAATAAGGAGTTAAGAAAATGTTATCCAATAAAATGTTACTGACACACTGATACACACAAACGCTTCTTCTAAATGTCTTTAGACAGGGCTGTCTATCGAGAAAACATTTGTGGTGCTTCTGGTCCTCAGGCGGCCATCTTTTTACAGGAAGCCTTCCAATCCTCCAACCTTCCTCAGACACCAGCTAACGACTGGACACAAACACACAAGCACGTCAACACAAACGGCAACAACAACCAACAATAACCAGCAGGTTTTTTTCATCATGTTTACTCTCCGTTTATACAACCAACCTTCAGGTGCTTTTTAAACGTTGCTCTTTTTTACAGTGCTTTTGCAGGTTAAACCCACACACACTCAAATACACACATATGCTGGAAACACAGTGCCGCCCTTTATGCTTCCCCCCCTCTCTTCCCCACACAGACATGCATACACACTGTGTTTTAGCCAGCCGCCTGTCCCCCCCGTCAGGCTTCCCACAGCGATGCAGTGTGACATCATAACCCTGCAACGCTCGGTGCTCCCGAATCCTCCCCTCCTCCCCCCTAGGAAACCTTCCTCTACCCCTCCCCTCCTCGACCTCCCAACCCCCGGGTGCTGCATGTCAGTCAGTCAGTGTAATCTTCCATGTTAGATTAGGGAGTAATGATCATAATAATAATGGTAATAATAATGACAATAATAATCTGTTATTGTGTGTGTGTACTGTTCCAGGTTGGTGCTCCATTCAGTTCAGTCTCAGCCTAGAAGAGGAGAGAGGGAGGCTAGAGAGAGCTTATATTACAGTTAGTATAGTGACTTGTTCTATTGTACCTGAGGACGCCGGGAGAAAAAGACGAACAGACGAACTGAGGGACGCTCGCAAAGGAAAGTGAGTCGAAATAACACAAGAAGTTCACACTTAAAATCAGCAAATCAATCAATAAATGGCAAAAATAGTAAATGGAGTCTGGGGGAGAGTACAGATAATTTAATTTAAAAAAATCAGTGTTTGTAGCTTGTAGCTTCACCAAGAATCATCGTAAGTGCATCGTACAAGGTATTTCAATATACGCCCACAAATTGCCAATGTGAAGAAATTCAACACGCTAACTCGCTCCTTCATGCTGTCACCATCAGCCACAGCGTCACCCAGTCTTTGTTTGCACTGATGTTTCTGAGCTATGAGCGAGTCAGCCAGAGACGGGCAGCAGTCACAGCTGTTCAGAGCTACATTAGTAGGAAGCATCAGCACAGGCAGTTTGTTTAGTCTGGTGACTTTTATCGGATATGGTGGCCAAGCTAGCACCGCAAATCACCTGCTACAAGAACAGCCAATGGAAGGAGTCAGATGCAGTAACTGGATTTTGGCCTCGGGAGATGAATTTTTAAAGTCTTGCTTGTAGATGTAGAAATTAAATTTGATCCAAATATATTTCTTCCCCTTCAAAGAAAGAGATTGGTCTGGGGTAATAATGCACTGTTTGTAAATTCAGGTCTGATGATGATACTGATCTTAAAAGTAATTATTTTTGCTGATAACAGTGTTTGTCTAATGCCATCTTTTGACGTTATTCTCCCAAAATGTATCATGTTTGATCAAGAAAACAGATCACAGTTTGTCCAACAGGTCATTTTTATGAAATAGTCTTTATTAAATTAGCAGGTAGCTGTATCAGATGCCAGTATTAGATCAGTTTGACAGAACAAGTTAACATCTGAAAACTGTTGATAGCACACTTTCATGGATTCCCAAAAAAGGTAATGCAGAAGATTGGTTCACACTGATGAAGATGCAGGGATGCAGAGACCAGAAATGGGCCATGGACCCTAAAATTAGATTTTGGTTGTGATCCAAATACTGAGTCAAACTTTTTCAAGTATTTGTTAACATTGTGAGGGAGGAGTTTCCACATTTCTGCTCATGTCTCAAAAAAATGTCAAAGGATTCTGCTGGTGTTTTCTAGGAGTGTTGGTCATGGCACAAGGGAGAAGTGATTTGATTTTGATGGTGATCGTTGCCTGGATTTGGATCCAGGAACATTTTCAACGGGTGTGGTGCCAGTGTTTCCCATATTTTTGAAAAAATCTCAATTGACAGTGTTGGTAATGCCTTTGCGAAGTTTTGTGCTCTTAAAACTCATCTAGTTTTAAATTAACTTATTGAATTGTGTTTAAAGCATATTTAAATGGCTACTGTTTAGTTTTATTCCTATATTTAAACCTTGAATGTAAACCAAGACCAAAAGTGGTCAAATACTTGCTTATTGAATGTTTTAAAAGTACACACACATGATCAAAACAAAAATGAAAATGATGAAATTAAGACCCTAGATGGGCAACTTCTCTGGTAGATACAGCCTGTAAAATGGTGCATAAATGTAATTTATATTAAAAGAATGAAAAAGTGTTATATTAGCTGAGATAGAAAAGCAAAGCAAATAACTAATATTCCAAAATATTCTGAATTGTTTGCTCAGTTAGGGATCAACACATAAAACCTGTGACAGGGTTTAACAAATGATGTTTCCAGTTTAAAAGCCTTAAAAGTTATGAACCTCTCACTCAGAAGATGAGGATTCTTTCTGTCTTGTGTTATCTCAGCTCGTTTTTCTTTGAGAGTTCAGTCAGACTTCAGTGTGACAGAGTAGATGTTTTAACATGGTGGGTGATTCTGTGATGATGTTTCTGTTCGCCTATCGACAGCTTTTAGGCTGATGACGAGTTGTTTTTCTACACTGATATTAAACATACAAACACAAACACACCAAAAACACTGATACTGACACACAAACACACACACCACTGACACACACGAAGCTGTGGCGCATTCAGACACTCATCTCATGGACTTAATGAAAGATGAGCTTTTAGGAAAAAAGGAGGACCTGTTGGTGTTTCAAAAGGTGCTAAAATTTTATCTGAAAATAAGAAAAATATATTGTTAGGAGTATAAATCAAGTTTGTCTTTACAATGACTGTATTTAAGTTTGTCGTAGTAATGAAGAGGCACTATTATTATTTTACTCTTGTATGAATATGAACTAATTAAAAGGCATTTTAACTTTGTACTTGAACTATGTAAGAAATGAAACGTGAATAAAAAAGAGACTGTTTCTTGTGATTTAGCCTGAAAGCTCAATTTTTTATGCTACTTAAGGATGTAACTTCACAACCCAAAGTGAGAAGACAGTTTAGGGCTTTAATTTGTGAAATATTGTGACACCTCCCAAAGCTGTTAATAAGTTTGCTGACATCAAACCAACACAACAGCACTCAGCATTTCTCTTCTCTGTAGGTGTGAGTGCTTTGTCAGCGCGTGGAAGTTCGTGAAGAAGAGCAGCGGCTGAGAACAAGCTCAAATTTTAATCAGTAATTGGAATTCACAGATTTTGTCATTTTTTTTGTAATTTTGTGAAGTTTTCCAGTTCACATGTTTTTTTCAGCAGGTCTGTTTTGAGATTGAAAAGCTCCAGTTTTCAGAGAACAAACTCCAAAACACATTGGAAGTAGTTTAGTTTAGTTTAGTTTATTTCAGTCACTTTAAACATGAAATCTCACTAACAGACATTAAAGTGAGAAATTGCAATACAAACAAGTGTTAAGTTAGTGCTTTTCCCGCATAAACCCCAAAATATCATCAAAATAACAACAAAATAACAGAACATTGGAAGTAAACTGCAGCCAGACAGACATGAGAGGTATATTTTACTGAGCTTTCCGGATGCTGCAGACCTAAGTTTATTCACAGCTGGCCCAATAAATGTGATACTGTAAGTGTGCACTATTAAAAATGCCAAGGCCCTTATGAGTTGTTGTTCATGAAAAGAAATGTGGGTTTAATATCAACAGCAATCACACAGAAGCCCCCCGGGGAAGGACATAAAAGTTTTGCAGCAGGAACAGTTTTCTCCTTTAAAATTGCTTTTGTGTGTTCAAGCTTCTGAAAAATTCAGACACTGTGGAGCACAAACCTATATTCATTATTTAAGATTTATATTTACTGGTGTTATTGGTCACCTTGTCCATGTCGGCAAGAAGGTTTTGTGACCTTTTAACCAAATAAAAAAAGATGATTTGTAATCATGACAATAAAATATCCATTCATTCAGTTGCAGAGCAGTTTCCTTTCCTAAAGAGCGGCAAATTTGGGGATAGGAGGTTTGTGCCCAACAGCCATGACAGGCAATTTGAAAGAAAAGAAGAAAAGAAAGACAATGCTGCTTGAATACATGTCTGAAAAATAGTTTTATGTTAAAAAGCATAGCTGTGTCCCAATTCAGGGGCAACATCCTTTGAAGGTCCTGGCAGTAGTTCTGTAGCCTTCATGCACACTGAAGTGAGACAGTTTACAGACGATTTCCTGTTCATGTCACTAAGTCGCAGGTTTATAAATTGTGCTCCTGTTGTCTTGCGACCTCTATAGCTGCTCTGACGCCTGCTAACAGCTAGCACTTTTCATCAGTAGTGTTGGGGACTACTCAGCTAGTTTGTAACCAAAACTTAGTGTATTCTTAGATGTTTAGTTTGTTCTAGTGTGTCCTAACAGTTCACCATGTTGTTTTGATTGGCACAAACTAAATTTGGGAATATGCTGGACCAAGGCTGCATATTTTCTTTTTTTACAGATAAATTAGGATTGTTACAAGTGCACAGACAAGACACTGAAAAATGTCAGTTTGTATATTAGACCACTTTCATATTAAAGTTAGACAGACATGGTTTGGTTTGGGGGGTAAAGTTGGAACATTTGTGTATTTTTCCATTTGGTTTGGTTCTTTTTTGCACTGCACTTTGTCAGGTGGCAAAGTTTTCAAACTGTCGGCAACTACACAATGTTGCCCCTTTGCCACTAGTTGGGCCTGTAGCTAAAACTGTTGTTTCCTGTCATGTGCCCCATTGTTGGACGGGAACTGCAAAAAACAGCATTGAGACTGCTAAAACATTTTTAAGGTATTTTTATAGTTAACATAATGATTAAATTATGCTTAGGCTTTGGCTGCATCAGATGACACTAGCATACTGATTGTGTGTAACTGTATACCAGCACTTGACGCTCACATTGCCAAAATTCAAACGTTAGTTAACTCTATGTTAGCTTGCTAATTGTTGTGGTATTCAGCCAAAATCAAGCAGTAATGTGCTGTTGTTAAGTTCAATTATCTTGTTTAGTACTTGTTTGGAGATCTTTGTGACCCACAGTGAGCCAAACATAAGTTCACAAAAAATTGAGAGAACCATTTTCTCAAGCAGTCCAGAGTTTATTTGAGCTTTCACCTTATCTCAACTCAAACAACCTCCGATGTGTGAACCCATTGTTTTTTTTTGTTCTTGTTTTTGTTTTTGTTATTACATGGATCAGACTTAAAAGGTAAGACAACAACATTATTCTCTACTTGCCAAAATCAAAGTAGCTTTGTGTATCCAAATATTGCCCCTTTAATCACCTTAAAGACAAAAGATGACCAGATGGATCCTTTGTTTTCCTATACAATGAAAGTTTTGTTTTTAGCTGCTTCAAAATGTGACAGTGTACTATGATGTAAGCAGTTCTAGTAAGCACCCTCCAAAATGTGCAGCTCCTGAATTGGGACACAGCTTACAGAAAGTATTTCCCAGCCAGGCATGCTGCCAAGAGGAAGCACCCCTGTCTCATCAGCGGGGCTCTTCAGCATCATATTGTTGCATTCAAGTGCGGAGTGTAAACTCTTGTAAAAGTGAAAGTGCAGAGTCAAAGAGCTTTTGGTCAGAGATGAAACCAGCCCTGCGTGTCGTGTCATAAGAGGATTTATTTTTCATTCCGTGTTTTGGTCCCATCTGTTTTATTTTGTGACTCAGCATTAGAGCTAAATAAAAACCGAAGCTGTTTGTCATCAGGAGGGATGTTTACCGACGTTTTCATCAGACTTTGAAAATCAAATATCAGAAAATTCAGTTTTTCTGCGTATTCTTCTTAGTGCAGGATTAGAGGATGCACTGATGTTATATTACATGATGTCTTGATCTTCCCTTTTTTACCCTGAGGGGTTTACTCAGAATAAATCATTGTTATTGTTTCCTGATAAGTGCACTTCTTACCACAGCAAAAACATTTAAGGTACCAATGCAGGCCTGTAAAGACCCATATGAAACATTAACAGCACTTTTGCTTCTGCTTTCATTAAAAGATAAGATTTTTATTCCCCTCCTGAGGACTTTCACAGGTCAGCAGCACAAAAGACAAACTAAACGGTAAGTACAGAAGATAAGAAACTTGTTCTACTAAATGAAATAACTGCAGTATGGTGATTAGATATATCGTTTAAACGGAAGACTTTAGGTTATAAAGAGTTTAGGACCTATGCCACCTCCTTAATCCTCAAAAACCAGAGACAACCAATTGTTCAGCAACTTTGATTTATTTAATAAAGAATTTTCCAGTTTGGACTTTAGGTGGGAACAAAAAGGGAATCCATGCTGTAGTGCAAAAAGCCTGGAGGACATGTACATATTTGATTTTTACAATGTCTCTGAATAAACACAAGAGCATCTGTCATCAGAATAATCAAAATAAAGTATTTAAAGAGTAACCTTTAATGGTGGCAAAACAGGATAAGATTAAATGTCTGGATGTTTGCTCACTCGGAGCCTCCGTTCATATGAAATAAGCAACAGTAAATCCTAATAGAATGACTTCTGTAATTGTGCCCTTCAATTGTACGTTCCTGCCAAGGGTGCAGGGCCAATAACTGTCCCACTTCTCTCGTGCATTTCTCCAGGAGCACACTCTCGTGCACTTGCTGCACCTCTTCTGCAAGAATGCATCACTCACTCAGTTCACTCAAGGCTCCTCTTCTGTTTCTGTTTTCTGATTTTTCAACATCTAACAGACGTAAAGGACAGTTTTCTTCACAAACATCAACCTCGACATGCATTCATTTAAAAATGTGTACTGATTAGAAGCTGTAGCAGGCTATAATCAATGTAAAGACACATATGAACCTTTCTGCTGTTATCTTCACATAAAATGGGGCAGAAGTATATTTTCATATGAGTACAAGAGCAGATAAGTTTGTAATTCAAACTGAAGAGCTTCATAGCAAAGTGATCAAATTTAGTAGCAGTGAAATTATCAGTCTTGCAGTTACCTGTATGTTTTTCCATCTTCATCTAAACAGAAGTGTTGTGATGATATGTAATACGCAAGACCTAATAAATGGGCAACAAGTGCCACTTAATGACGTCGACTTACACATGCTAGATCAGAGCATCAGCACTACATTTGCTTCCTTGGCCTGACTCAAATCAACTTTGAAGCTCTCTGAAGAAAACTTACTTGCAAGTTTCAGCATGGCTATTCAAGCTGTTTTTACTGGTTGGATAGTTAAGTTAAAAATGATGACAAACAATGTTAATGTTAAAGAATAGAAGCTCAAACATCAAAAGAAAAAAGGGCTGAAAGTTTGTTACATGCAGCAATGAAATATGTATATGTTTGGTGCTTTAATAAGAAATGTAATCTAGGTTAAATGACATATAAAGATCGCTGGAATTTCGGATGAATCATGTTTATGTTAACCCTTTATGGGCCCTCCATGACTGGGGTGGGCAACTTCAATTACCAAGAGGGCCACATTATTTCACATATTTTTGAGTAATCTTTAAGAGGAAAAAAAACAAAAACTAACAAAAAAATAGCAAATGTAAAGCTTCAAAAAGGATTATACCAACATCAACACAATTAAACTCAAACAAAATTAAAAATTCATGATTTAATGCACATGACACATAACAAAAGCCAATATAAGCTTCTTTTAAAAGCAATAAGAGTGAATGCTTCCAGTTTTAATGCACAATAAACTACCTTTACCACTGTTTATAAATGTAGTTTTTACTAAAACTATAATTACATTTTAATACCTCATAAAAGGTATTTAGAGATGCAATCATAGCAATGTGTATTATTCAATGACTTACAAAAAACAAAGCATGTAGCAGCAATTTGAGGTTATTATAATTACTTTATCACCTATCCTAATGTGGGCATTATATAGCACTGGTTACTCATGATGAATGTTATTTAGCAGTTATTTTGGTTTTGTCATATTTCCATTTCTTTTCTTTTTTTTATTTTATTTTTTTTTTTTTGGTGGAAATGAGTGGTAGGCTGCACGTGACCCCAGGGCCGCCAGTTGCCTGTAACTGCTCTTGGGCCTAGGATAGGTCTGCCCTTTCCCTACAAGGACGGCCTCATGGCAGAAGTTTAGATTTCGTGGTGAGATCTTTGCTGCAGTTTCCTCCAGATGCTAATTTGCAACCCACTAAAAAGCTTTGCAGCCCACTAGAGTATCTGCCCCACTGGATGAGAGCGACTGGCTAAAAACAGGGCTGTGCACATGAATACAATTCTCACTAATAGAGCACCAGATTATTCAAAGTTGTAGGAAGCAAAATTAGACCTTTAAATTGTTTATAGCCTAACACAAAACATGGATTATATAACCTATAACAGGCATAAAAAATAGTTTATTGTTTTTATATTTTAGCTGGGGGGACTACCAATGGAAATTAGCTTGGTAGCTAGATTTGGGTACATTTACATTTTATTTTTTTAAAGTGTGTATGAATGTACATTGTCCCTCCTTATCAAATAAACTAAATTGAAATTGAAATTGGCTTTCAAGCTCAGTTATAAATGATAACACTTCAGCCCATTTAAGCTTCTGTTCTACTGCAATGACCAACTTATTTACCAGTGTTTAAATGTAATCAACATTTCCTGCTGTTTTCTTGATGCATTCCTAAATTCTTTACAATAGGAAAAACTTATTCTTTTTTTTTTTTTTTTGAAAGAAGAAAGAAGTGCACACTGTCAAGCACTGGCTCACTGAGTTAACAGACTTTGCAGGGGTGAGTAAGATTTGGCACCCTTTAATCTCCTATTTGAAAGGCTAAACTACTTCATATCCTGTATATGAATTACTCTATGGGTAATATTAGGAAGTACTCAAGAGATGTGTTGAGGGTTTGAGCGGGGAGAAAATAATTAGTATCCCTCCTCACTGTTGTTCATACTGTTTGTGTTAAAAGGAAGAGAGAATGTTTTTCTGTTGACATATATCATGATGCCACTCTTCACAATAAAAAAATATTTTAAACAACAAAATAGGAACAACTTTAGCTACTTATGATCATAAATTAATTGCAAAATTAGTCAAATGTGTATATTTAAATATACTGACAGTGACTTGAGGCCATACTGAGTGAGGTGGATGGTTTGCCAGTTGTCCATCCCTACCATGTAACAAAAACTGTAGATCGTCAATTCATCTGCAGTTGCCACTTATGTAATGTATTATTGATCCATAACATGGTGTAACAGATAAAGCATCGTTCGTTGAGATGGATGTGATTAAGATCTTCAACAGCCACAGAGGAGAGTACCACTTATCATATCAAGGCATCATGTTTCATGAGCTGGCATTCTTAATACCAGGGTATGTTGTTTACGTTCAGGTGCATCTGTCTTAATTAGATTTTATCATTTAAGAAGCCACAGTTTATACATTTAATTGGATTACGAGCTCAACAGGTATTAACACTAATGTTTCCTATAGCATCTAAAGGCAGCATATGTCTCTGGAGGCAGCAGACACGCCTCTGTCTAACAGCGAGGAGACCCCTTCGCCACACACGCATCCCATCACCCATTGGTCAATTTATCCGTCAGTCACGCTCAGACGGCCTCTGATTGGCTGCTGAGGGACAGTCGGCACCGAAGCATCTGCGGCTCGCGCTGTGCCAGCTGTCCTCCCGCACTCGGCTGGTGCTGGGCAACGGAGAGAGGCTCCTGAGGAGGAGGACCGGGGAACCTGCTGGAAAAGGGTAAGAGGCCGGGAACTGTGTGCAGAAATTTGATATTTTGATTATTTAAGCTTCACATGGGAGAAGTCTTCGGTGTGGAATGAATGTATTATCATAATTATTCAGTAATATTCCGCCTTTAATCGATGTAATGCAAATTTACGTCTCTAACGGCAGGGCTCTGACGTCTATAACCGTTAATTTCGGCTTCATTCGTAACCGTTAGCTCAATATTAAAGGTTCTTGGCCTCTAGTGTGGACATTTTCATTCACCAAATGATGCTCCTCCGTGTGTACATCTATCATCTTCAGTGCTCATTGATTTTATGATATTGACTGAAATTGGGTTCCAAAAAAGCAGAATTTGTCGAATATTGTCGGCTAGCTTCGTTGATAAATGTGTGTGGCTTGCGCGTGCGTGTGCTCGGCGTGCCATCAGTGCAATAAGGCTGCTGTAATATGTGTGTGTGTTGGCTGTTATATAAGTCGGATATTCGTTTATAGGTTTTCCCCTCTTCTGAGTACATTAAGTCTTGATGTTGATGATGATGATGATGATGAAGGAGAGCGGGTCTATAGTCTTCATACATTCAAACGGGTTTTCTAGTGTGTGCGTGCGTGTGTGTGCTTGGGAACATGATGTGAACTGAACAGGTGAGCTGATCCTCTTTTCTGGATGGAGAGCCCTCCGTGCAGACCTGCTCTGGTTTTTGAGGATGTAGGGGGTTTTAAAGGCCTGGTTTAAGCATCCTCAAGGGTGTATTAAGAGGGTCCACAGTGCAGCATAATGAACTGAATATATTTGAAAGCATCTAATCAGATGATGTAATCTGTTGCTAAGTGGTATCTTCCATGGAGGGTGCACCCATCCTAGTTTTATCAGTGGTGCAGTGTAACAGAGTACACTTACTCGTTGATTAGCTGCGATGTGATTCAATTTATTGTCCAAAATCAGTGGTTGCAGTTTGATTCATACCTACTCAAAATGTGCACCACCATTCCTCTCCAATCAGAGGCTGCTCAATTATGGCTAAAATCATACTAAGGATTATCTTCTTAATATTTACATTACAATAATTAAACTGGATTACACAGTGACTGTACAACAACTGTTTCTCTGAAGGATTTTTTTTATGGAAAAATGAATTTGGAGTGATGCCCTGTGGGGCAGAAACATCCTGCAAGTGGCTTTTGCAGTGCAGCACAGCATACTTGACCTTTTTAAACAAATGGCTTCCTCCATCTTTAGCTCTCCATCTTTTCAAACTTACCCTGAATACTTGCTGTTGTGCGCTCTGCCTCTTACTTGGATCAACCTGTAAGCTGCTTCGGTGGCAGTGGCAGAATTCAGTGTGCTGTCAAGGAAGTCAAGTTATCCTCCATTCACCACACATGACTAAACCGATATGGAGAAAATCTGCATAACAGGTCATGCTGTACATTTATCATTGTTTTTAAAATCCTGGGATGCCAAAATCCAAACTGAAACTCAGTGAAACCCCCAGGACTTCCTGCAGCAACAAAATGTTTTCACAGGGGACTTCTTCAGCTTTGGCTGAAGGCAGCAAACATGGCCCAGGCGGGACTTGAACCAGCCACCCTTCAGTCCCCAGCCAAGCCCTTGCAGACTGAGCTAAAATGGTTTAGTAGCTGGAGAGGTGCCAGCTGAGTTCCTGGGCACTGCCAAAATGCCTTTGAGCAAGGCATTGACACCCCCCACCCACCCACAAAATCAAAAAGTAACTGCTCGGTAGCGCTTCTTCAGGGGCATCACTCTTGACATCTCTCCATTAATACATGGTCATAGGTCCTGTTTGCATGTGCATGTGTACTTCAGCCTGTGTTAGTGTAGCATGTTCAACAGAGTGTAAAGAATGGAATTTCCCCATGAGGGTCTAATAACGGATACCTTTCTTTCTTCTTTATTATTGAAGCTGTGCCTTATACACCTACAGCAAGTTATAGCTCTGATTTTCACCTCATCTTGGTTATTGTTGTAGAATATGCTTCTCAATAGGCATTGACAGAAAGATGCACATCACAAGTTAAAGCAGTATGGAGATGAGGCAGAACATGGAAATGTTTGACATTTGTAAACATATGTTTGCAAGGGATCATAACTGATCTGATCCCCATTTGTCATTTCCTGATTTCTGGGTACACTGGGAGCCCAGAAAAAAATGCCAACATGCTCTGAGACTTATTGAATAGAATTTATGTGTAAGTCTCATTCTTCCTGTTTGGGCAGCATTTACCAAGTCATGAGCATATGTCACATACTAGCACATTAATTAAGACGCACAACTTGTTTTGAAATATAAGCAGAATTGTACTATCTAAGATGATCTGTGCTTCTCGTTAAAGGTCATTTTGTAAAAAATACTTCTTTGAATCTGTCCATGGCTTGTCTACAAACCAGCACAACATGGACCCCCCCTTTTTCTCTGTGGGTTACTCCACTTTGTCCAAAATATTTGCTTGTTCCTACATGTTCTCCCTGTGCATGTGTGGGTTCTCTCCGGGCACTCTGGCTCTTCTCACAGACCAAACTCATGCTCATTAGGTTGATTGGTGAATTTAAATTACCCTTAGGTATGAATGTGAGTGTGAATGGTCATCTGTCTCTCCACTGGACCTGTGATGAGCTGGTGACAGGTTCAGGATGTGCCCTGCCTCTCACCCAATGTCAGCTGGGACAGGCTTCAGCACCCACAATCGGAAAGGATCTGGTTTCGAAACTGGATGGATGGATGGATTTTTAGCTACATTACTTTACAAATATTTTCTAGGGACATATAGAAGCATTAAAAACTTGCTATGGAGGCCTTAACTATGTGACCTTTATAGATCTATATATATTTTGTGTATTGGAAAATATATAAAAATAGTTCCTACATTCACCCTGAGTGACACCTTTTTATATTTGGCCTGCACTTAAAAAACATTTGATATAGATACAAAATAATGACAATAATAATAATACATTTTATTTAAAAGCACCTTTCACGACACTCAAGGATGCTGTACAAGATTAAAACAACAAAAATAAAATCAATAATAATAACAATAAAATCATCAGTAACAATAAAATTGACCCCTTCTGCCCCCTGTCTGCCACAATTAGATATTTGATATATTGTTATCGTTGTTGCTGACTGCCTCCAATAGGAGCATGAAGACCTTGATTTACAAGGCATGCAGATTGAAATGGATGGAATTTACTCTATTTATTAGGTAAACAGACTTATGATGTTGTTTCCTTGAAGAATCTATTATTGATTCTCAAATAGAAATAGGCTTTTGATTCTCATGCCTAATGAAGCGAGCTAGAAACTTCTTTAAACTATTTAAATCTGCCAACTCACATCATTCATCATGTTGTTTCAGTTGTACTTTTGTATTTACTGTTTGTATCTATCAGACATGATAGTTTACGAGGTTGTATTCAGAACATGTTGCATACATCAGCATGTCTGTCTTAAAATGTACTGTTACAATCTACTTGAACAATAACACCTACACTAAGGAAATTAAATGTGGATATCCTCTAAGGAGCATAGACATGGCTGAAAGGAAATGTTTCCTTAAACAATGAGATTATAGTTTTCACAGCTGATATTGAGACTGTTAAGAGATCAGTAGAGACAAAGGCCCAAACACACAAGTAACAGCTGAAACAAAAGAAGTTCTTGATCACCTTTTCCCACAGGCAGACACAAGTGAAGGGTAAGACGAGACAAAGATGAATTAATAAAAGATGTCTGTCTTTCACAAAGATATAAAATTACAGGGTGATCAGATTCCATATAGAGAGAGTGAGAGATGCCCCTAATCCTCCGAGTGATGGCCTAGTTAGTTATGGGACCGCTCTTGTTATTGTCTGTTTGTCTGTGTATGATTCACTAATGGCTTATTCATCCATGAACCTCCAGTGGAACCCACAACCCCTAAACCCTGTTCTTAGTATGTGTGTGCTGGAGTACGCGTGCGTGTTATTATCTATTTTTATCTACAATCGACTGTAAAATAGCCTGATGCACGTTTGTTCTGGTTTTTTAAATAGCTCTACAGTTCACATTTGCTCACACATATTCAAGGTAACACACACACACACACACACACACACACACACACACACACACGCACACAGTCCCTCCCCACAGATCAAGCAGGAGTCAGCAGCTGTCTGCTCCCTTCTTCTCACTTACAGCACGCATCAACACACACATACATACATTTGTCTGCCACACATGAAGCTCACACTCACCCACAGAGACACATCTGAGGACGTCAGCAGTCACTGTGTCACTATTTCAAACTGCTCCAGAGCATGCAGGGTGGATGGTTTAATCTCTTTCCTGCTTTTTGTTTTATTTTTGGCTGCATCTCTACGTTTGCTAAGAAGATTAAGAGAGGACTATTTTTTTTTACTTTTTTTCACATAGTTTCATGGAGTACCCTGATGGAGATGGGTTTAGGTAGGATTGGGATGGCCACTTTAAGGCTATATAAGAACACTTCAATCTTAGCTAAAAATATGACTTTTCTCTTTATAATGTGTTTCACAACCCAGTAGATAAACTGTTACAACAACAAATAAAAGCCCAGGATTAAGTGTCTATGATTTTTAAATGTGAACCTCTTAGTTCCTTTTTTGGCACAAGGAATCTTGTTTTTTTCTTTCGCAAAGCTTATTTTCCAGATGTAGTTTTGATGTTTCATCTGTTTGATATGCAGCATCAACATGGTTAGATTCTGTGCACTCATAGTTGGATTTTTGGGTCAATTTTGGGAGAGTCTTGTCAAAAGTAAATGTACTGTATAGTCGTCCTCTGTCTTGATCAGCCATTATTATTGTTTAAATTTTACCGGTGGATACTCAAAATAAAGTCATTGTGAAAGAAATACACTATAATGAAGCCTTCTGCCTAGCATCTACCATGAACTGACATTTTTAGCCAAGTTATTGTCTAAAACTGCCCTATTTTGAAATGTTAAAAAACTCTCTGGATCCACATTCTGATAACCACCAAAATTTAACCACTTGTTTGTTGTGCCAGGACCAACATACACAGAAGATTTAATCAAATCCATTGTTTTTTAATATTTATCTTTCACACAGACAGACAAACAGATAAACTGCACAAAAACTGAGAAACACATTGCCCTCTTAATGGTTATGTAGTATAATAGGTAATTTTGTGCCTCTGTGTTTAAGTTAGGAAGTTGAATCAGAGTGGTGATTCACCATTTTAATGAGTATTTGTGAGCACACAGCTGCATTTGCCACTGAGGTTTCAGGTAGCAAAGACTATGTCTTTAAAATGCACAATGAGATATAAACTGATGACAACATTTGTCATTGTTACTGCAAACATAAGATAAGTTTAAGTGTTAATAGTAAAAAAAAAAAACAAAGATTAGACTGTGGTGGGCTAACATTCGCCTACCTTGTACAAAGATTGTAGCAAATATCAGTGTAACATGAAAACAAAGAAGGCTTCCTGCTGTTTCCTCCGGCTCTTTCATCACCATAAACATAGCACTCTCTAGCGTTAGAGCCAGTAATTTAACATCAGGGAAATTAAGAAAATGTTAAGTAGGGCCTTTTAGGATCGCATTGGGAATTTTAAAGTAGCTAAAGGCCACTTTCAGAGATCTGAGGGCTTCCCCAAACAACATCCCATGGAAATCCTTGGTGTTAAGCATTTCCTGAGGCACCCTGAAATGGAAATTTAAGGGTAATTGGAACCATAGCCATTTTTATTCAAACTCTTTTGTCTTTTTTATGAATCATTAGGCAGACGGTTGATTCCTCGAATATAAGCATGCATGCTGGTAGTTTATGACCCCGGTGTGACATTGGGTTAATAAGACATGGGTAGTCTGGACTAAATCTGCCTTCTGCTCCTCATTCATTATTAAAACCTCCCGTTAAAACCTGCCTGCACGGACCAGGGGGAGAAGCCAGGGTGTGTCAGTGTGTGTGTGTCATCATAATGTGTGTTTGAGGGGTTAGTGCGTGTAAGTGCGTGTTGGTGCTGAAGCAGCTGGTCACAGGGTGAGTGAGAAGTGCTGCCTGGAGTGTCACTGTTGGTCCATGTGTCTGTCTCCCCCACCCTGTCTATCCGGTGCACTCCCTATGACACAGCAGAAACTGAACGCAAACCCACACTCACTGAATACCTGTACAGGATGTCTTGAGGGGACCTTGGCTGCCTGCTGACCTCTGGAGTTGTGCTTTTCAGACGCAGTGACAGAGGACACACAAACACAAAAGAGAAAATGATAAGAAGTGCTCATGTGACTGCATCTTTTCGCTTAAAGATGCTATGAGGAGTTTTTAAGTAATTACAAAAAAGTCTCACTTTTAGATATATGCCTGATCGAAATACACACTTTAAGATGAGTTTTATAGCATCAAAATAGGTTATCTATAAATGCTATTTCTTAGCTTCGCGGTCAGGTCGGACAGGGCTGGACTGGCCTGGATACTCAACTTCGGGAACAAGACAACTAAAACTAGAGCAAATTTATATTATTCGGACACGTCTTAGAGCACCAGGCTGTAAGTAGTGATATATAGACAGCTACAAAACTACGATACTAAGTTTTCCAAAAATTGCTTGTTGTCACACATCAAAAACTACCACTACGTAACTAGAAAGAGATACATTACCTCGTCGCTTTGCATCCTGTAAGTTGTTGAAAAAATAAGTTGTAAGACAATGCAGAGTTCTGAGGAAGGTTTGAGCTGCATTCATTTGCAACAAAACAACAAACACATGCTTTGGCTTGGGTCACGTCTTTATGACAGTCGCCACGCGTGCTCATGAGTAGCAGTCTTTATGTCTCCGGAAATGGATTCTCCTCATAGCACCTTTAATTATGTTAACTTTTGGTTAAAACTCTGAAATCTAAAATGATTTACCAAAAATGTCCATACTACAAGTTTTAAATCAATAGAATCTCTGCTATTTAAAACATTGATATTATTTAATTGCATCTACACTCAAAAAGCTTCAAATCTTCAGTGATATTTTCAAGCAAATGCTGGAAGCAATCATATATATCAGGCTATGAGGTCAGCATGAAGCTGGACTCTCTGGTGATGTGGGGAAAAAACACTACACTACAAAAACTGCTGGACATTTTAGAAGATGTCAGTCACCCTCTGCACATGCCATCAGCCACCAGAGGAGCCTGTTCATCCCAAGACTGCTCCTTCTCAAGTGCAGGACCAGCAGACTGAGAAACTCTTTTGCCCCTCAGGCTTGAAGACTGTACAGCTCCACACTGGGGGGAGCATGAGTTACAGGAAGACAGAGGATAGGAAGGAGCAGTAGCCACCCTGTAGCCACATTTAATTATTTTTATATTAACCTATATTTGTGTTTAAATCTGGCTTTTTCATATATCTTTTTAGCTGTTAAACTAAACTGCTACTGGAATCTTAATTTCCAAAAAGAATTAATCAAGTTCTGTCTTATCTAATATAATCTTATATGTTTAGTGTCATAATACTAGCTATCTGGACTGCTTACACCTGTATTCCTATAACAAGTTCAGTCACACAAAAACCTAATTTTACTGTAATTCTCAGCCTCATGCTGAAGTTGTAAACAGAAGAAATTGTCTCTGAGTTTTTTTTCCCTGAGTTGTAGCAGTGGTATTAGAACACCCTCTAATCCAGCCCAAAGAAGCAGCTGTCCACTCCACACTTTGCCTCACGCTACATCACGTTGCATTGCTTTGAATCACATTGCATCACGTCTCGTCATGTCCGGTTATGTCACAGCGCCTCATAATGCCTGACAATGTCCTATATCCCCAAATCTTACCCTCAGTTGTCTCATATCACACCTCATGCCAGCACACATCACTTCAAGTTGCCCTACATTTTCAATAAATATCTTAGATTTGTGCTCGGAGGGAAAAAACAGAACAAAGCATTAAACAGAGAAACAGAGAAAAATGAAATGCTCACACACCACTGTCTGTTGTTGGTCACACTCTTAAGGGGGCTATAATGCTTGGTCAATGTCTCTTTAAGTAGATGAAGGGCTGACTGTATTATTTATTAAAGGTGTCACTGTCTAGAGTGTAAACCATATAAGTCGACTTTAATTTCCGCTGGCTTACAGTCTTCACAAACCCACAATGCCTCCAGTGTCCATTACAGGTCTGTTTAGTCAGCATTTCAGCTCCCACACACACAGTCAGCTGTGTAGGGTTTGCAAGGAGGTGACTGGAAAACAGTGACTGCAGCAGCCTTTAGATTTGAGAAATTGAGGCCATAGATTTCATGTTGACATTGCAGTATCCATCCCACTTTATTTGACATTGTCCTTTTGTTTTCTCAGTTTCGCTTGATGCCTTATCCCTGCACAAAGTTCAGTAACGTATTTAAAGCAGTGACTCTGGGGACCCAAAACAAAAGAACAACAGAACAAACAGTGGAGACATCATGTCAAGTTTAGATGTAGGATTGACTGCTGTCTCCTGGAGCGTCAGTTTTCTTTTGTCTTTGCCCAAAGCTGAGTTTGTCAGTTATTTTCTGGCTCTCATCAGATGACATTTGGATTTAATGCCAACACAACACCAGTAACAGCTACAGCACTGATATGGTCTTAGCTGTTTGACTTCATGTGGTGTTCAAAAGCAGAAACACTCACTTAACTTCATTTGTCTTTAGTTTCTGTTATGACGCTCTAGGAACTACGCAGCTCCAGATCCACCCAGCCTGTTCGATGGCCACGTCTGGCCCATGTATCTGAAACACAAGAACTTCTTGTGCTATGACACATAAAGTAGAGTAGGCACTCTACTTTATGTGGATTATCACATTATCATGTGACTACATGTGGTCCATGTGCTTGTAGAAAAATGTATACCTTTGTTTGATACTGTGCTGCATTTGAAGGAAATATGGCTACATTTTTATTGAAATAATGGAAATATTTTTCAGTTATTGTGTTAAATATCTTGTGAAATATTTCCTGAACATTTTCTGTCCACCAGAAGAAATGAGAGTTTGGATGATCCTCCTCTGTGAGGAATTCTGTAGTGTTCAGCAAACTCTGCAAGGTTTTTCTGTGCAGCCTTGTAGCTCTTTGGGTGCCACTTGATTTTGTTGTTTGGGGTTCACAAGCCTGTTAGGTAAAATGTGATTGTTTAGCTCCTAGCTGATGATTATGAAGGGTGTAAGAAAATATCAATGCAACAATTCTAGACAATACAATACTGAGGTGCAATATTTTGAGGCACAATGTTATATAAATACTTTGCAAGTAAATATTCTTAAAAAAAAAGTTGTATTGTAGTCAAGCACCCAGCCACTAGCGGACAGTAGTTGTCCAACCATTTGACTCCCTGTGTCTCTGCTGTTATCACTGTTATGATATTTGTTGTTATAATTATTCTGATGTTGTTATTATTTGTCAAAGACAAAGTTTATCCCTGCTGCAGAGACCATGTTTTATGTAAGTATCACTTATTAGAAACTGTATTTTTGATGCACATTATATTTTTGGTTCCTATTCCAATAAAAAGATAATATAGTAAAAAGTGATTCTAATTTATCACCCTGCTGATAGTATTGCAATATATTGTGCAACACATTGTCACACCTGCATCGTCACATATTGCATTACCAGATGCTTCCCAATAAATTCCCCAAAAAAGTAGAAACCCACTGCCCTTGAGATGTGCTGCTTGTGATTGTCTTAACTTGAGGGGCCTTTAAAGTTAAATCAGCACCCACATTTTCTTTTTACCTAACAGAACATCAACTTTAAAATGCATGATTGCAGCCTCGTAAAGGAGAAAAATGGTAAAAAGGGAAGTAATCTCCTGCCAGCCTGGCCTGTTTTGCTACAGTATGTGTCTAAGGATGTTTTGAGCAGAGAAGAGGCAGCTTGCGATACACAATTTAAACTTCTGTGTGTGATGGTTGTGACTTCGCTATGGTCATCACATCTGATGACCATAGTGCACAGCTACAGTGGTCACAAAGGTTTGTGGCCATTTGTTTTGACGAACTGGTAGTATAAGTGTGTCTAATGCAAGTGATTTTATGATCATTTTTTGATCATAAAAAGTTTCAGGCAAGAATGCGATAGAAAATTTAAGAGATGTGTGGTTGCTATATCACTCTTTACCTCTGGCTCGTAGTTGCTGGAAGATGAGAGAGTTGTGTGCTTACACTTGTGCACAACTGATATCAATCAGACAGAAATGAAAACATACATGCAGTAAAAAATAAAGTGCATTTTAAATGAAAACAGAGCAGTAAAAATATTTTTTTATCATGATGCTTGACTCAGGGAAGAGAAAGTGTTTATATACGTCTGTCCTGATGGGGGCGCTGTCATCAAAGGTCAGAAGGTCAGCTGTGTTAACATTACTTTTGGAAGGTTCTCAACTGTTAACTTGCTGATTTTTGTACCTTCTGGTAGCCTGAAGTAGAAAAAACAAATTAGTTTGGGTATTTTAGTATGCTCCACCATTCTGTGCCTTTCAGTTGTTTTGTGTTCCTGTGTGTGTGCCTGTGTGTAGGATTTCGTCTGAAGCACTCCAGTTCCAATCTCCTGGGAAACCAATCTTTTATTCTGGCTGCCAGGCCTTTAGGGCTCTGCTTTCCATACTGCAACCCCCACCACCCTCCACTGTGTTTACCACGGTCACTTCATCCCTCATCTCAACACAATCAGTCCCTTCATGTTTTCTCTCTCTATTTCATTCCTCAGTCTTGTCTAAGATGGACTTGTGTATAAGTACCAGTAGATTCCTGGTAAGTGTTGAGGCAATAATCTGTAAGGCTAAAGTGAAGTTAAATATGCACATGCTTTCTAAAATGACTTTCTCTCTATTGAAGAAAAGTTTATATGGAGCAATTAAATGTCATTAGTTTGAGAGGCAAATGCGGAGAATTTGGTCTGTTTTCATTACCTTTAAAGAAAGTGGACCAACAAGAAAACCAAACCCAGTGTATTCCTTCAATAGAGGATTTTTTCCCCCCAGCCGTTTCCCCATTAAAGTCTCATCTGATTGGCTGGTGTACAAATTTCAGGCTCCAGATCTTTCCTCTCCTCATTATTCTGTCTCTCCCTTCCTTTCTCCTCTCCTGCCACTCTCCATTCTCCTCCATCTCTTTGAGCTGATTTTGTGTGACTGGGAGGCCATTGTGTCCCCCCCCCATCAAACACATTGCATGCAGCCATCCATGCAGAATACACACATGCACACAGAGGAGTGTTTGTAGAACGGGCTCCCAGTTTGTTGATCCTATTAGATCTGCTCAGGTTGTCTTTGTAAATAAGCCTCAATAAGTATGATATTGATGATGGATACATACCTGATAAAAATATGTTTCATTTAAAGAAAGTTTTGTAAAAAAAAGTATGTTTCATTCAAAAGTTTTAAAAAATAATAGAAGCAGGGCTGCAACTAACTGGCGTTTTCATAGTTGATACCACCATAGATTATGCTGGGATGATGTATTTCTGAAGGCCAGAAGTTAGCATCCTCCTGTTTCTCCCTATTAAAAGCCTATGTGATTTTTCACTGTGTTCTTGGATAATTGCTGATGATAAGACCTGTGGTGAAAATTATGAAACTTACTTGTTCAACATAATGATCTTTACAGACAAACCTTTCCTTCACAATTTTGGGGCTTAAACATAATCGGCAAGAGTGAGAAGCTATTGCAAAGCTACAGTATTACAGATCTACATGGCAGTTTGACCTAAACACAACTACAACACTTCCAATGTATAAGCAATTGTTGTAAACAACACATTTAAGAAGAATATCACCTCCTATAACAGATTTGACAAAAATATTGTAAAACCATAACTACTATATTTAAAACCAAGTCATCTAAACCTCAAGGAAATATAAAACAAAAGGAACTGTGGAGCTGGAGTCTATCAACATTTGCAAATGACATACAACATGAGCTGTTTAGTGAATAGCATAACTCCAATTACCATAGCCATGATAATTAATTATCTTTCTGAAGGAAGGGGAGGGGACAAGATGTGCTTGGAAATGTCTCCAGGCATTCATGTTAAAATGTGCTTACTGTGCAACAAATTGTACAAAACAAAATGCATGAAATTTAGGTTAATTAGGTCCATGTTTTATTAAAAAAACCTTCTAGGTCTTCCAAAATATTATGATTATATCTTCGAAGTATCTAGTAAATGTATTTCATAGATTATTGTAGTCCAGGACTGCAGGCAGCCAAACCTCTTAACACTTTGTGTGACTTATAAAAATTTGTTTCTCTCAAGTGTTTCATTGTGTTAGTTCAAGAAAGCTGTGTTTAACAGTTTGACTAAGCTGGCTACAGATTAGTAATACTCTTATCTCCTGTCCTCCATATTATATGGAGTTAAATGTTTTGGTCACAACATTTGGTATGTCACCAGTATGAGAGTGACAATTTTAGTCATTTGACTGCAAGTTTCTGCCTCCTCACAGTTTGTGGCCGAGGTCAGCTGGTGAGTACGCAGGTCAACACTTTCAGAAGACCTTACTTTCCAGCAGTCCTTGCAAAAGTCAGAGAATCTGTCACATTCTCGCTGATGCTGTAATAGATTTTTAAATTATAGATCATCTGCTTGACTCTTAATATTTCATGGGCTGAGCTGACACACATAAAGCTTGCAGGAAGTTTTCTGCCTCTCGAGATGAGGAGACAGAATGTGTGTCAGACGCTGTAACTCAGCAGATAATACAGACAGAGCAGACTGCTGTAATTACAGACAATAGTCCCCTTTGTACTCTCGAAATTCTTGGGTATATTCATACCAGTCTGTTTTATGATTTGACTTTTTAGCACATATATTCATATACTGGTTGTACCAAAAGCAATTTAACGCACAATAGCAAAACACAAGGCTTCACAATTTGCCTTTCATAAAGCTTACTGCTGCTTCACTCGGAGATGTGAACACTTAAACATTCCTTTTACACATTCACATTAAACGAGTGTTCAGAGATACAAAACACTTGCAACATACTGAAAAAGCAAGACCAAGTATGTAAAAACATACAATTCTTGTTTCACAGTTTTTCTGATTCAAAAAACAAACCAGATATACAGATGTTTACTGGTTTTACAAGTCTAGTAATGATCTATCTCTAATGTATCCGTATTGGTGTATGTGTTTTTAATTTATTTTTTTATCTTATGAACCAAGTTATCCTTGAACCAAACTTTAATTACAAAAAACTGAGCAGGCATATTTTGAGAGATGTCATCTTGTGCTTAACCCAGAAATAGGCGCTTATTAGCCATGGATTGTAATCATCTCAGCACTCTCAGTACAGCTGAGAAGATGGGGGACCGCATTTCAGTGGGTTGATAATCAAATATTATAAAACAAGTTCATTGTAAAAGAAAGCAGCCTGTGTAAGTTTTATCAATAACAAATTGGCGTCACATTAATTTTAGTGTAAATGCATAGTTTAATTGAATTGCCAGCCAATAATATTTAGCCTCCTCCCACAGTTCCCCTGATAAAATGCACCAGATTTTATTTTGAGGCCCATTAATTGATAAAATGTTAATAGAATAGAATATAAATAGAATATTGGAACCAATTTTATAAGTGATTTGTTAAATAAACAAAGGAACAAAATAGAACATGTGTCACATTACACATGCTATCACCTGCTATGAGGTCCCTGAACACTGCAACAGTATGCAGACTGACCAGTCATTAAACTACCTGCCAGTTCAAGGTACAAAAAATCACTTCAGTTTCTTTTGCCAAAACTCACTCACAGATAATGTCAGCATCTACAGAAAAAAAGGATTAAGTGTTCTAACAGGTATGGGACTGTTTGCAGTTGAATAGTTTCAGATAAAGCTTCTATATCTCCTTGTTTCCTTTACTGTTCAGTATCTTTTTCATAGTTATGATGCTTTACAAAGTCATGTTAGCCTGAGGTTAGTCTGGAATTCTATCCATCCGCTTTAAATATTTATTTATTTTTTGGCTTATCATTGAGGCTGGAGCAGGGCCAACACAGGAGACAGTCTTCCATTTACACATGCTCACACTGGGGGGCAGTTCAGAGCCATCAGTTGACCTAACAAACATTTTTTTGTCTGTGGGAGGAAACCAGGGTACCAGGAGAAACCCACCCATGCACAGAGAGACCATAAACACTCCCCACCCAACCAGGGAGTTGAACAGCAACCTTTTTACTGTGGGACACAAGCACTACCTGCTGCACCACTACGCAGCCTAACCTGGAGGTCCTCTTGCAATGCAAAATGGCATAAATTGTTTTTATCTTGAGGTGCTGCATCTTAGTAAACTTTGTAACATTCATTGGATTGAAATGTCCAAAATATATTTCACAAGTCTTCGGTTTGGTAAAGTTTACCTTAAATTTGGATGTTATTTTTACAGTATTTGTCTAAAATCAATTTGTCTTTTTTTCTATCGCGGCATTTTGTCATTTAAGTATGAAGACACGTTCAAATTCCTCTTCATGCAATGTGCATGCAGCACACCTCACATATTGATGACTTATAAAAGTTAATAGAGGAAGATAAGGAACATCAAGCAGTTGCCAGAGGGTAAAATATCAGTGAGTATAAATATAATTTTAAATATAGTCCTCAGGGTGTCAGAGCTTATTAACAGAGTGCTTTTCTCCTGGACTGCCTTTCAATCATGACAGATGAGTCATGTTGAAATATTTCCCTCTTCCTTTTTCATTTCTTTTCAGTTATGTTCCCTCATTTTTCCACACATAGTTTCTTACACAGATCTCTCAGTGTCTCAGTCACCATCGTCAGTATTATAACCCCCAGCTGTGTTAATAAACTTTGTATTCAGATGCATATCCTTTCTACTCCTGTTGTAGGACAATGTCAGCCAACATGGGGTCGATGCGTATCCTCATCAAGGGAGGGAAGGTGGTCAACGATGACTTCACCCAGGAGGCAGATGTCTACATCGAGAACGGCATCATTCAGCAGGTACAGAGACACTTGTACTTAATTCTCACATTCAAATCTACGACTTTTGATTGTCAGAACATATCCATGTCACATACATCCACGCTGACCCTCACATTCTCAGAGCAGTGTATCCTCAGCTGCCAAAGTGACTCTTTTAACAATTAAAGTATGAATAGAAGAAAAATAACTCTGTAAACTCAGTGACTCTGAATGATGACAGCAAATGCTATAATTAGCCCAACAACTGTTGTCATGGAAATAAGCAGCTGTTGAAATGAAAAGGATGTTTTTGAGTCAGAAACCTGGAACTGGTCCATCCAGTCCTCACTCTAAGTTGTTGTCCCATGTCTCTAAAAAGACAGAGGACAATCATTAGTACGAGGTAAACAATCTTAGGAGATAAGATGCCACCATACAGTGGACCTCAATGAAACTATGAAGCCTCTGATCTTAATAATGGAAAATGATGGACATCAAAATTAAGGCTGTCACTTTAGTGCATTAATTAGATTAATTAATTACACCACAAATTAATGCCTTATAAAAATCAATCGCAAGATTAATCATAGCACACAAACATTTTGATATTGTCCAGCTGGAGGACCTGTACATGGCAGTGGCACGTCACTTCACACATGTGTCTCTAGTCAAACCAAACAAAGCCCAGGTGACAACAGGAATGGCATATTTAAGACTTATTTTTATTTTATTTTTGAATTTATTTATCTATATTTGTACTACATTCTTTAATAATGCATCAGACCTAATTGTTTTGCTGGACGTCCTCCACCTTTTTCTTATGTTGAATTTGATTTATGAAACACACTTAAAGTGTCATTTGAGTTGCCTGATTGAGCTTAGAATTTTCTGGACAAGTTGCCCTGACTTTGGTTTTATTTAGTCACCAATAAAAATGTGGATTCACAAATCTTCACTTCTTAGTGTATTCATTTGATTAGTCATGCACTACCATTTTATAATATCCTAGAATTAAAATTCTTTATTTGGGTACTTTAAGCAGATATGAGATTAAAATGCAATTAATTAGATTAATTAATTATAAATCCGGTAATTAATTAGATTCATTTTTTTAATCGTCTGACAGCACTAATCAAAATAAAAGATGGAAAGAAGATGTTTAAACAGATAATCACTTTGATAAATCTCACACACAGAATATAGGGCCCTAGAAAATCCTTGATCACAGATTTTAAAAGTGGAGCTCAATATAAACGCAGAATATCACGGAAATGGACAAAAATATTCTATAAAAGAAATGCTCTGAGGGGTCACTAAGGCTGGGGACAACAACTCTTCACTTCCTCTCAAAAGTACAGGGCAGAACAATTTTCCAGCTATTATTATGTGTTAGGTGATCAAATGTTCTGCAAACTTTGTTGACTGGACCCATAAAGATATGAGTGAGGACTATCTGAAGAGTGAGTGATTATATTTCATACTTTATAGTGTATCTCATGGTTAAAATTTGCATATAATACTAAAAAATGTATTCGCAGAAAATGAAAACTAAAAAAAGGAAAAAATAAAATGGGATTAGGGGAAATATTAACACAGATTTCAAAGGACCCCACAGATAGCATTGACAGTCTGCATCTTGCCACTAAAAAAGCCACAGCCTTGTGACAGTAAAACCTAAATGGCCCTCTTTTTATGGCTGTGCATGAAACAGACTAAATTGCATACTATCACTAAGTTTAACACTTATGCTTGTGTTTCTCTTGGCAGGTTGGAAAAGAGCTGATGATCCCGGGTGGAGCCAAGGTGATTGACGCCTCCGGAAAGCTGGTGTTGCCGGGCGGAATAGACACATGCGTGCATCTGCAGCAGACATTCATGAACGCCAGCATCCAGGATGACTTTTACAGTGGGACCAAGGTAAACACTCATATAAACTCACAATCTTTCACAGGGGACTCTGTTATGACTAGACGTGTCCGCTTGCCTGTGATTATCACATTAACCATCCAGAGACAGCTGCCACAGAGACATACCTTCTCTCTTCCTCACTCTGTGCTGTCTGTGTCGTATCTTCACTCTCCAGATTCATTTCTCATCAAGACTAATGATCACACGTGTTCTTAGCCTGCATCAGAAGGAAGCACACAAACAGCTGTTATATGTTTCTAGTCTTCTCTTTTTCCACACAGCTGTTCAGACATCATTTGTAGTGCGGCTTTAATGGATCCTTTCTCGTGGATGCTCGGCATGTTTACCTCTGATCCCCTCAGACTCAGAGCAGAGAGGATGATTTAATGATTAGGAGACTTAGAAACTCAAAAGAGGGAGTGTGTTTGTCGCCTTTAGCAGGAGGTGTTGGAAAATGTCATGTGCTGTTTGTTGGTGTTATCTGACAATTTTCTTCGCACTTTGAGTTTCAAGGCAAAGGCGTCAGCAGAGTTTATGAAGGCAATGGTTAAAAGGCAATTTACTCTGAGTGCAAATATCAAACATATAAAATGCATTTATAGTTCAGTCTAAGAACATTAATTTAGAGCATGCAAAATATTAATCCCATGTAATTGTTCAATCTGATTAAGCCTAACATTTCTTTACATTCTTAATTCATCATCTATCTGGATCACTTAAAGATTAATACGCTATATAGAATTTGAAAGGATAAAACATCATCAGAGGGTGCCCAGACTTCAGTTTAGTCAGTTCAACATTCTGTTATCCTGAGATGTGTCAGGAAAGATGGGCCGTTATTGTTTCAGTTAAACTCCAGCATTGCGTTGAAGTTAATGTTTCTCCCAAGATACGTTTGCTGTGGTTATGAAACCACACAGATGTATTGATTATAAATCAATCAATCAATCAACCAATCAATCAATCAATCAATCTTTGCATAGTGCCAGTTCATAACAAGTGTTATTTCAAGACACTTTACAGTAGAGCATAAAACTCAATATATACACCCTTGTTGCTTTATGAGGTACACCTAATCAACTGCTCACTCCAGCAACAGCTAATCAGCCAGTTGCATAGTGCAGCAGACATGGTCAAGATGATCTACAGAGTGTGGAGGAGAGGTGATTTAAGTGATTCTGAGTTTGACATGGTTGCTGCTTCCAGACTGGCTGGTATTTCAGAATAAGATGATCGACTGGAAGTTTCCCACACGATCATATCCAGGGTCTACAGATAATGGTCAGAGAAAAGAGGAAATATCCAGTAAGCAGCAGTTCTACAAGCAAAACTGCCTCATTGGGGTGCTGGTTTGGCAGAGTGGTTAGCAACCAGGCACCCCATGTACTTGCTTCTGCCGGTCCAGGTTCAATTCCCGCCTGTTACCAGTTTGCAGAGTGTCTTCCTCTACTCTCTCACCCTCTTTCACAAGCCTATCCACTGTCTCTCTCCTATTAATAAAGGCACAAATCCTCAAAAAATACTTAAAAAAAACTGCCTCATTGATGCCAGAGATCAGAGAAGAATAGGCAGAGTGGTTGAGATGATAGAAAAGCAACAGTCTCTCAAATAATCACTCAGTACAACCAGGCAACATCAGTTCAGTATTTCTAATACAGGATGTATTTTACTAGGCCATGTGAGCAGCAGCCCACAGAGAGTTTAGAGCAGGCAGAACCTTTCAAAATAACCAAAGGTGACTGATCAATCATTCTGTCAGTCACATTCAATAGCAGCCAATCAGAAGATGTCGATTGGTGGGCATAGCTGCTGAGGAGTAAAGTTCAACTTGTGAGCCAGTCTGTCTCAAACTCTTGCCAAAACTGTTAGAAGAGAAACAAAAAGATCATTTTCATGAAGAAATGTTGTCAGTGTTCTTTGTTGTTTTCTGAGCACAAAGGTTATCTAGCACAGCTGAGGGCATAAGACTTTCAAACTCAAACCAACACATGTTCAGCAGAGGGCTGTCGCAGAATCAGGTTTTCACCACAAGATTATCTTGGCAAAAATCAAAGGGAACAAATATTTTTAGGAAACAGGGTTCCACATAGAATTACTTCTCATTTAGATTGTCTGTCTCTGCTTTTGCAAAATACTCTTAGAACAAACATGTGAAGGGAGACTAGCAGTCAGCAACCATATCTGTGCAAAAAGTGAAACAAATACAGCATCACCATTAAAAAAGGCAACCAGATGAACTGATTATCTTCACTAAGACCCAACATTTGTCAGTTATTGATCAGAAATAATCAGCTGATACAGAGATGGAGGGGAAGTGTTTCTTTGATCAACTCCTACGATAAATCATTTTGTTTCATTGCTACCTTAAAACATTTTTCCTCAATGCCTAAATATCTTTTACTTTTAAAAAGCAATTATCAGAAACACTGGTATATTTTAACAGCTCCAAATCAGCCCAAAAATGTTTATCAAAAATATAAATCACCGACATTTGTGAAAGTTTCTTGAATTTTTTTTATGTTCATTTCTCACATTAACTCGTAGCCAGTTTAGGATCCTCTTGTCAGTGCTAGGCTATCCAAGGTGGCAGTGACTCAGTGGTTCTGAACTGAAAGTCTTCATCTCCTGTTGTCCATTTGTAGAGTCTACCATTGACAAGACACTAAACCCCTAATGTATTCTATGGCAAAGCTAGAAATCACAAGAATTAGATCATTTGTAACTGGTGGACTGTCTCTGGTGGACATCCTCTTCGTTTGCTTTAAATAGTAAACAGAACATGCATAAAACAAGAACTTTGAGTATTCCTGATGATTAGAAAGTGCTATGTGGGCAAACTGTATTTACCATTTACCCCCAAACAGAGGAGTTGAATGTCTTTAGATGTTTTCCTCGTGAAGACTTTCCTTTGAAGGTGTTTTGGTGTTTTTTGGTTCATAATCACAGCTGCAGGGGCTTAAAACCTCTGTATCTGGGTAAACTGAAGTCTGAGGCTGATTAAAATGCCAGCTGAAGAGGGGTGAGGAATTTGGGGGCGGGGGGGATTGAATCGTCTGTATGCCAGCTTTACCCCAGCAACCCCCACAAACGCCAACCCCTACCCACTGACCCCGCTGCCATGGCAACTAACCCCAGCTCTTAGTGTGGAAATCCGGGGGATCGCGTATGTGTGTGTGTGTGGGGGACGGTAACATTGTTCCCTTGGCAAGTGTTCATGTGAAATGGCGATGAACCCCAAAACTATTTCCCTCCCTGCCATTGCTTGGTAACAGTACGCCCTGTCTCATGCCTTGTTTCCTCCTCTTTTTCCTCCGCCCTGTGTCCTCTGCTTCATCCCCCCTCCTCTCTCACCCACCTACCCCCTCCAGTGCAGACTCTCACTGACCTACAGCAGGAGGGCATACTGTATACAATGAAGCTGACGAGTAGGAATTTGAAAGCAAACAGGAGCTTTTCATACATTTGTTCATCTTTTGGTTGTTAGATTGTGTCGTGAGTGTGTACAATAGATAAACAGAATATTCACAGGTCAAGAATATTTATTTAGTTTATGGATGCAATGCAATGTTTGCTGCATACTCAGAGTCAAGAAATTGCTCCTATAACGTGAAAAGCACTTGGAGAGCGCAGACCTCCACCAGCGCCACAGTCCTCACTCATATTGTGATTTTCTAACACATCCTGTGTCTTAACACATCCTCACTCTTTCAAACCACTTTAAGGCCCCATCCACACGAAGCCAAACCGAGGTCTAAACGCATACGTTTTTTGTCGAATCTGCGTATCATCCATACGAAGACGGCATTTTGGGGGTCTGTAAACGATCATTTTTGAAACCAGGTTCCAGAGTGGAAAGATTTTGAAATGCCGTATACGCAGCTCCGTGATTACTGGCTCTCCGCAAGTTTTCAGATACGCTTACGTCATAGTTTCATATCTTCATTGACACGCATACGCCACACGCAGCAACGACAGTGCCGGCGTACGTGAAGTATATGTGCTGATGAAGCTAGTGACTCTACTATGCAGCAAAATCTCCTTCTTCTCAATCACCACCGAGTTGAACAAACAATTATCGAGGACACATTACAGCACTTTATGATCACTTTATCACCATCTCTGTTTACAACTTTTGCCACAAGTGCGCATGCCCACTGCTTTTTCGTCTGTTTCCGCTTGTTTCCGTCATATCCTTACAGCGCCCCGAGAGGTCTGGCATGTTTTACAGCGTTTTGATGCGTATCGAGTGCATTCATATAGACGCACACATTTTCTGAGACGCCTTTGTCTTTATGACGATCGTTTTGGAAACTGTTAAGCGTTTTGTCTTTGTGTGGATGAGACCTAAGTGTCACTTCGATGTCTTGCCTGATCCATCAGCATACCACAGCTAGTGCTAGACTCAAATTCACAACCTTCTGATGGCAGAGCAAATCACCAGACTAAACCAAGGCCCCTACACTGTTCTTAAGTGTGATACCCATAAATTCCATGAACAGCCAAATTAAACTCTTTAAAATATCATTACACTGACTGTGCTTAAACGTGCTTGAATGTGATCAGCCCAGCTTTGAGTCCCTCAGAGCTGGCAGAGGGAAAGGAGAAGGAGTGAAGGGTGGAGGGGTGTAGGAGGAGGTGGAGGGGATGAAAGGAGTTGAGGTGTTCAGCAGTGATGTTGAGTGTGAGAGGAGCTGATCAGAGAGCTGCAGTGTAATCTCTGTGACACTGATAGCCTCTCATGAGGGTCCAGCAGAGCCTCTCTTCCTCTAACATCAGTCATGTCTCACTCACACTCAGTGCCCCACACTCCCACCTCCCTCTTTTTCTTTTTCATATGGAAAATGCAGCCTTTTCTGTACTCACTTCATTCATGTTATGAGGAAGCATTTGATGAGTGAACTGGATTACAAATTGGAAACTTGGATAGATGGATGGTAATGTTCTCCCTCATATTTAGTTTTCTATGTACTTGTTTAATTTGTTGATTGAACTGCTAATTTTAGGAAAGTCAAAGTATTGTCTTTTGGGGACCACACAATGTTTTTAGAGTTATTTATTCATCTGCAAACCTTTTAATTGTGGAAGAGATGATAAGTATGTTACCAAGGAGAGGTTTGTTTTTATTATTTAACAGTAGAAAACTTAAAGATGTCGTGATTCTGCCTGTTCTGTTTTGTTTCATGTTGTTTTGCTTCTTGTTCTGTTTTATTTTGTGTTTGTTCCTTTGTATTTCTTGTTTTGACTTCTTGTCTTGTGCCTCCTGTGTTCCTGCTTTGGTCTTTGTTAAGTTACCTGTTTTGTGCTCGTTTCGTGTCTTGCCTATGCGTTTCCTGTTGTATTTTGAAAGTTCACCAGTCTCTCTATTGCTGTAGGTTTTGCTTCCAGTCTCGTCCTGTCACACCTGATCCCTGATTGTTCTTCCCCAGCTGTTTCTCGTCAACCCCAATGTTGACGTATATAATACATGTGTATAACCCTGTTTTCCCCTTGTCTTTGTGAGCTCATACTATGGCTGCAGCTACTACTACTACTACTACTACTACTACTACTACTACTAATACTACTACTACTACTGCTGCTGCTGCTACTGCTACTGCTACTACTACTACTACTGCTGCTCATAAGGATAGGATATTTTGTTAATACTTTGACCTTTTGTTTGTTCTTTTGGATTTTTGGATCCCTGTTTTTGAGTTAGTTAAAATATGTATTTTTTGTTAGTCTGCATTCGGGTCTTCTTCACTTTTGTTTTGTTCCTGATTGTCTCTGCTCACAAATCCTGACAAAAGCCTTATAAAGAAATTAACAAATGCAATCATTCTTTTGTCTTTACTTAAAAGCATAGCTCCAAGTGTTTAAACACAATCCTACATCTCATGGAAATTTTCCAATCAAACTCTTCACATTTTCTTATGCAGATGTCGAATTATCGCCATGAGTTTTTATTTCGATTAACTGAAAAAGATTAATTTGGTTGCTGTTTGACTAATGTTTTAAAGGAGTTGGATTTGGACATCAAATAGCTCTGTCAATACAATCATTGAAGATGTCATGGCATGTTGTTTCCTGCTGTTCATGCCAATATATACTGACAGATGTACATTTTCACTCCCCCTCTTTCTCTGTCTGTCTGTCTGTTTGACTTTCTTGTTGGGAATTATCTTCACAGCAGGGGTTTGGTGTTTTTAATACAGTGGGGGATTCATGTCAAAACACTCTGGGTTTATGTGTCACCATCTACTTAGATCTACCGTCAATGGTCGGTGATACTCTAAAACAACCAAAAGGAAGGGGCGGGGGCACTTTTAGGTTGGCTTTACTGTGGCTTGAAGAGAGATTAGTAAGATTAAAACTATGAACATTATGTGACTGTATGGTGTGAAGATTGTGACAGCTCAGGGCTTGATCCATCCAACCCTGAATCTGTGTTTCTGATAGCTTGATAAGAAACCCATCTGCCTTTATCTGTGCTGTTCGGGGCCACGGGGGGCTGGAGCCAATCCCAGCTGTCCAGAGGCAGACTGGGTGTCTGTCAATCAGACGGGTGGCATACAGAGACAAACAGCTTTGTTCACTCCAGCAGACGGTTTAGAGTTGCCAGTCAAACCAACAAACATGTCTGTGGAGAGAGGGAAAAGGCAAAATCCACACAGAAAAGCCTTCTCTGACTACGATTGGAAACAGTTAATATCTTCCTGTGAGACAACCGCTGCACTAATGTTTAGCTTAACATCCCTGAACATGCACAGTGAAATATGGAGAGTATACTTATACTACACTACACAGCTGATGTAAGTGTAGATGATAAAGTTTATTTACAGTTAGACTACATGTCTCAGAAACCTGCTAATAGATTTGCAGATGTAGCCTTTATAACATTTTTCAGACCTTAAGAGGGTAATTAAATGTTCTTTAGACAATAAGCTAGTCAAAATGATATTTTCAACGACAGACTGTTCTCAGTCTCCTTTCGCACATAGAGTGATACAGGAGTGAGTCCAAAGATGCGGAAGTATGTTAGCGTTTAGCCCTTCCTTGTCACAAGACCAGAAGTATATGGGCTTTCAAGGGCTTGCTGATTAATGTCTGAAATAAGGTCCACGCTGAACACAGTTCTATGAGTTTTAATGTTTTTAAGCTTAAATGTAAAAGTAAAGAGTAAAAATCTAGTATCAAGCAGTTACAGGACTCCACTGTGGTAGTAACTTAAAAGCAGCAACACTGTGACCTTTTGTTCGAGAATTCCCTCTTCAATGAATGACTGGATAACGTTGGTGTCCATGGCTGTGGCTATAGTGCTTGTATCGTTGTTTATAAAAAAAACAATCAGTAGTGATTGCATAAGAGTCCCCAGCAACCTTTTAAACCTTTTGAAATTAAAGAGGAAGATAATCTTGGATGTATTTAACTGTATTATAAACTGTAAAATCTCTAATGAATATGTTCATTATGGTCCTTATTTCAGACATTTAGAAGAACTGTTCTTAAAGCCAGTTTACTTTCGGCCTTGGGAACAGGGTAGCGCTAAATGTTAACACTTCTGTGTTTTGGACTCATTCCTTCACCACCCTATTTTCATGTTTCTTGCTTACTTGGACTATAATGTGAGATGATAACTTCTCAAAAGTTTATACTGGACTCTGCACCAGACTGATAAAAGGAGGCCCGTGTTCCTTTTTGCCAAATATCCACAAACTTGCTGTGATGTTTTGGGGCTGGTTTGACTTTTTTTCTTCACTTGAATCTCATCAGATCTAATGGTTCTGCCCCTCTCGTCGTCATGTCTGTGGTACTATACTGCCTAGCAACACCAATTACAAACAGTTACATCAGAACAGACCCATTTTTCCCTGCCCACCAAAACTGTCTGACACTGATGGGTTTGTGCTTTGTGAGTTTCGTGTGCAGGCTTTCAATCTAGAACAGTCTAAAATTGGACGCTTATTTGATGACTGCAGAGAGGCAGACACTACAAAGAGAAAACAGGGCTGGTTAAAAAACGTTTCATTCTGCAGATGGAGACTGTAATCCAGCTCTGCAGAGGGATGGTCTGCTGCTGGCCTCTTACTATCATACTGCTAAAGATCCTGTATACTAACTATGATACAGAATTTAAACCACATAATATGGATTCTGGGTTTAAGTGTTGGACAAATAGAGGTATTACTGCATACTGTAAAATAATGGAAAAAAGACACAGTGCAAAGCTGTCAAACGCTAAGAGGAAAATATGACTTAGAAAACTGCGACTTTTTTTAGGTTTTTGCAATTCGGAACTTATCCCTTCAAAATAATCAAAGACAATGAAGCAAATAAAGAAATTAATGACATAATACAGTTAATTATTAAACCATATAAAGGCAGTACTAAATCAATCGTTTACAAACTTTACCAAGGGATCACAAACAGTAGAGGGAATACCACAGATTATATCAAAATGAGATGGGGGAAGGAACTAAATGAATCAATTGCAAGTCAACAGCGGGAAAATATGTATGAAACCATATTCACAACCTCCTGTTTTATGTATTGGCAGGAGTTAGGCTGGGAAAACCATGTACGCTATTTTATTACTCCTAAAATACAGAAATATCATAGAGCTGAGACATGTTAATGTTGGAGAGGTTGTGGGTGTGATGAGGCAGATCACCTGCATATTTTCTGAAGGTGCATAAAGGTACAAATTTTTCAGGAAAATATTTGGACTACCATGCAACTGATTCTTGGACAGTTGTTCCCCCTGACTTTTACATCATTTTATTTAGGTGATCTACCCGAGAAAGTTAAGGGATCTGATAGATACTTGTGGAAAAATTTATAGTAACAGCAAAAAAGGCCATCACCTGTAAATGGTTACAGATAGACCCCCCACAATAAACAATTGGGTTGAAATTATTGAAAAAAAAATCATGAGTTGGAAAAGTTGACTTTCTTTTTAAGACTGAGAAATGACATTAAAAGATGGACTAAATGGAAGCTATATTTATCTTAAGTATATTCACATCTTTGGAATTCATGTACGACATCTTACTATGAACAATGATTACTTTATAGTCTTGGAATAATGTTTCAAAACCCCTATGTAACTAATATTGTACCATTTTTATGTCTGGTAATGTCCTTTTGTTCTTAATATTATTATTTTTGTCTGGAAAACAATAAAACATTAAGTATAAAAAAGTCCTGTATACTTACAGGGCTGGATGAGAAAAATACAACCCTATTCCCTCCCCTCCAGCGATTTACTGTGCTGCCTTTCCTCCATATTTGCTCATACAGTCTCCCTTTTTGTTGGAGTTTTGCACCAGCACTAAATTTCAATTAAGGCCATGTGGACAGACATCGTAAATCCCACAATCCCCTGCTGTGTCTATGTCTTGTGACACGCACACACACACAATGACAGTGATCAATGACACTACACATACTCAATGCACATGCACGCACATATGCAGCAGCGTACGTTGCTGACGCTGCAGCTGATTCGAGCTGGTTGCCATGGTAATATGAGACGAGGCTAATGGTTGGCTGAAGGAACTGTCACTTAAGAGGAGAAAACCTCACCCCTGTCTGCAACACGTAGACACATTATTCTGCAGGAACGATCATGCTGACACAAAGATGAGGGTGGTGTTAAAATGAAGTGACCTTCTCTTCAGGCTTCTTTCTTAAATCATGAATGAAATGTGCTGTGAGTGAGCACCTGTTTTTGTTCTACTGTAACATCTCTAAAAAAAAGTATTTTTGTGCAAGGACGTCACATCACTCATGTTTTATCTCTCTGTTCATTTCCTGTTTCATAAATTGTTATATTGCATGTTTTCCCATCATGCCTCAGTCAAATATCCCTGTAAGACTCTGTCAGAGGATATTGAATGGGCAATTGTGGAAGGAGAGAGGAAGATGAGGATGAGTAGGAGGGTGGGGACGTGCGACAGGCATGGCTGAGCAGTATCTGTTGTCATGGAAACACAAAAAATGAATTTACAAAGACAAGTCACCCCCAAAACTCTCCTTTTACCTTATCAGTTCTCCAAATGTTCTTCTCATCTTGTCATTCTTGACTTCTCCTTTTTTATTTCTGGCTTTTTTTCTTCTTCTTCTTGTTCACTGCTCTCTTGGAGTTTTTTTCTTTTTGTATTTTCAAATCAACCCTGTTTAATATAAGTATCCACAGCTTAGCAATTGAACAGAGACTATTTCTGACAGTGTCTTAGATAGACAAAAAAAGTATTTTTTCAGTAACTTATCAAAAAGTATTTTTGTACACTCAACACAACATTAAATCATACATCATCAGGTCCAAGCAGGAAGTTAAGGACAAAATTATTTCTGTGTGACAGACATTTGAACAACTCTACGTGGGTTTATGCATAAATATTAAAGAGCAACACAAATAATTCAGTTTGTTGCCATTAACAGATAAGCTTAGGTGACAAACATGCAAAGATCACCATTTATTGCAAAAAAACATGCATAACTAGAAAAGCACTTGGGGAGCGCAGATATCCACCAGCGCCACAGTCCTCACCCAGATTGTAATTTTTACCTTAAATATTAGTCCGACCTTTATTTTATCTAAATATTTAAATTCCTTGACTACGAAAAAATACTGAAACTGAATTTATAATGATATCTATTATAGTTCAGTAGTTATTCACAAAAATCAAATTTTTCGTCATGGCAGGTCCAGACGGTGATCTGGATCAACACCAAATTGAATCATTTTTTTCTTGTCCCAATCCGAGCATGTCCTGAAAATTTCATCGAAATCCATCCATAAGTTTTTGAGTGATGTTGCTAACAGAGAACAAACAAACAAAAACAAACAGACCTTGGCGGAGGCAATTATTTTATTCACACAAATTCTTTTCATATTAGAATTAACACATTTTGCATGCTCCTGCATTATTTCAGTGCAGTCACATGAATTCAAGCTAGCTATCAGCCACATTCAGGGTTAGGGATGGGAGCTGTGAACAGATATTAGTTGAGAATTGGCTCCAGTTGTTTATTGAATTTATAATGGTTTTCCTGTTTGTGCCATTTCTTGTTGAATATCTCATACTTAATTCCATGTGCTGTATAAATCAGTGATGTCACAATGCTGTGAGAGACAGACAGCAGGAACAACAACTAAGGAGTCAAGGAAGTTTTTTTATGTATATTTTTGGCATTTTGTGCCTTTATTGATGGGAGAGAGACAGTGGATAGGCTTTTGAAAGGGAGTGAGACAGTAGGGGAAGACACTCTGCAAACTGGTCACAGGTGGGACTCGAACCTGGACCGGCAGAAGCATGTTCATGGGAAGTGCATGGTTGCTAACCACTCCGCCAAACCAGCACCCCAGGAGTCAAGGAAGTTATTGTGTCAGACAGAGGATAGAAGACTGAAGCTGTCCAACACTGTGTCCCAACTGAAAAATTAGGGTCAAATGTTGCATCACGCACCATCTCACGCCTGCCGTCCACACCGAATACTCCTTGTAAACAGTGCATGAAGTGCTTTGATTATATGAGTGGTGAAACTGACAAAGTGCTTTGTCATGAGTAATAGTCAACTCAAAGGCATGTAAATAAACAGCTTTATGACGGCAAAACTAAATTTCTCCCTTAGTGTTGCAGGTGAAAGTACAACATTTCACTGAAAGAATGAACCCTCTACTTTCTTCACTTTATAAACAAATTCACAAGCTCTCTGCAGTGAAAAAAGCCAAAGCAAACCAAGGAAATCCCTCCAGCATCGTGTCAGTCTCCCTCTCATCCATATCAAGCAGAGGGGAGAGAAAAGACGGGGTGTTGTTAATCATGCTGCTTTACACTGAGTCACTTGGGGGCAGTTAGGGCATTGACATATGATTCAGAGTTATCAGCCTGATTTTAGTGCTGGCACTTAGATATATCGCATTTGTTTATTTGTTTATTTAAACCGATCCCCATTAGTTGCTACCAAAGCAGAAACAAGTCTTCCTGGGGTCCATACGATCAGCAGTCATACATAAAAGAATATTAAAAGATAGCAAACATTTTACAATAATACAATCTACCTACCTTCCCAACATCAGAAACTTACAGAGAGCATCAAAGATTTCAAAGACATGAAAATCAGCACCGATTTAATGAGAGGAAAAGAAGCCCAGCTTAACCCTGAAAGTATGATGCTCTAGCTGCTCATTCCACATTTTGAGTTCATGGTAATAAATTGTGTCTATCAAGGGTTTTGCTTGTAGTATTGACAATTGTTCTGTAAAAATAAAGAACTATTGTGAAAAAAATTGACATAAAAAACTTGCATTACTAAGAATTCCTAATTCATGAATATGTTGTCAACCTAAGTATGCAAATATATATTGTTTAATTTATTTTTGAAGTTAATTTAACTTTTTAATTTTCTTCAGTTGGGACATGGAGTAAAGTGTGACTTAATTGTACACAAAATGACACGAATAATCAGCATGCAATGTGTGTGTTTTTAAGCAAGAAGGAAACACTTGCAACAAGCTGAAATATTTGTTGAAACAGCATAACAATGATAATCAGGGCTACCATGTGTTTGATGTTGCTGACCCAGAAAACAAGAGTTTAGCATAGGTAATCCACAGGAATCATTACAGAATTGGTCTGAGTAACTTTTTTCACAACAGTACTGGTATCAGCAAAATCCAATAAATCAGGTTCAGTGTTGCAACCTGAGTGCTAACAAAGTTCTTGACTCATTTTGCATTCAAGATAAACGAGTTACAAATACAGATTGCTGAAGCTAATAAATCTTTAAAAAGACACTAAGTTGGGGTGCTGGTTTGGCAGAGTGGTTAGCAACCAGGCACCCCAAGTACAGTACATACTTCTGCTGGTCCAGCTTCAAATCCCACCTGTGACTAATATGCAGAGTGTCTTCTCCTACTCTCATCCCCTTTCACAAGCCTATCCACTGTCTCTCTCCTGTCAATAAAGGCACAAAAAATACATAAAAAAAGACACTAAGTCCAAAACTGTTACTTTATGATTACAGTAAAAAATGTTATTGAAAATATCAAGGCCTCAACTGCATTTACCTGAATACTGTCCTTTTTTAATTCACATTTTACATATTGGGAAAGAGGATATTTCCGCCTTTGTCACTTTTTTCCAATGATGTTCAAGCCTAGTAAAACAGAAACTAAAATAAAATTTGTATGCCAGATAACAGCTGATAAAGATGTATTTTCCTGATCTCTCTCTTTCATAACTAAAATGATTCTTACTCAGATGTTTAATGTGTTTGTTCTATAAACAGGCTGTACACTAGTCAACATTGAGACAGTGGACTGTCACTTATTTTTTCCCATACAAACAGCGTTTGTGTTTTTCACAGTGGAATCATTGTTCTCAGGTCTAATCAGTCTTCTGTCCTTCCTTCTCGTCTTCTTCCCCCAACAACCCATTTCCTTTCCTCCTTACCTCCCCTTCTGACTCACCTCTCCTCACCCAGGCGGCTCTGATGGGTGGCACCACCATGGTGATTGGACTCGTCCTGCCTGAACAACACTGCTCCCTGCTGGATGCGTACGAGAAGTGCAGGGCTCTGGCTGATGCCAAGGCATGCTGCGACTACGCTCTGCATGTCGGAGTGACCTGGTGGGGGCCAAAGGTGAGAGTTAAACAGGGTCAGTGTGTTAGGTCTGCCAGAGACAGAGAACAGCAGGGAAACACATCCAATTATATCTTTGAAAACCAGATGTTACTCTTTACTTTCAGGCTCCTGGAGCTTTTTTTCCTTGATGAATGAATAATAAAGCAGTCAAACCATTTTTTCATTTGTGGGTGAAATGTGTATTGACCTAGATTCAACCTTAGATGAAGTAGGTTAACACACATGCTCATTGGGCACGTTAGTCTGATACTATGAGTCAACGTGGCTCATTCAGCCTCTGGCTTTAATATCTGTTCTATATCATCTGCTGGCTCTGTGTGTGTGCCACATTTCATTAAATATGCTAGACTGTGGAAAATCTATTATTTCATACCAGAAAGTAAAGTCGTGTAGAATCATATGTTTACATTCAGTCTGCAAATAGTTTCTTAAATGACTAAAATTTGATCATCAACAGCTTTTTTTTACCATGCCTGTGCAAAATACCAAATTCTCGTGTGTTTTTCCCAACTCATTCTACATCCAGTTGACCATTTTTAGGACCTATGTATCTTTGAACATTCTCCAGTACATTTTTCAAATGTACGGCCATGAGAGTCTAAAGAAGTCTTAATTTTAGCTATCAGGGTCTTACATTTTAGATGAAATATTGATTAAGAGTATTTTAGGCAAATTATGTTTGGGATAGATAAAGACTTGCAGAAAACACCTAAAAAATGGAGCAGCGTTTGGCACAATATTGTCCTTACATATCCAGAGTGCAGACCTCTGCCAAGCAGCTCAGTTACAGCAGTAGTTTTTACACAACCTCTGTAAAAGATCCAATTCTGGATCACTAGGCACTCCAATTGGACAGCTGAATCTCCGCTTATTTCTCTGAATGCGGAGAGCTCCTCTGCTGGTACTGTCAGGGAAGCTGGGAAATGAAGTCACATAGGCTTAAAACACAGTGACGTCAGTTTGCAAATAAATTACAGTTCCCACAATGAGGTAAAGGGTGTAAAACCCTCAAAGTAGCCAAAGAGAAATGCATGGGATTTCCCATTATAAACTGTTATAAACCTTGGTGATAGAGATATGGATCCCAAATTATCCTGTGAAACTGGAAGCAAATTCTTTAAGAAGTGGCAGAGATATGTTTTTTTTTTCTATCAAATTTCAACCTATGAGATTTTTTTGAAAGTTTGGGGATTATTTTGCATCCAAACAAATATCCAGGTCACCACCAAAATGTAATGGCTTCTCCTTTGACCAACCACACCTCTGGTAAAACATTTTTTTTATGTAAATCCACCCTGTGTTTTTTTTGTCTAGACAATCATATAGACGGACAAACAAACAAACATAAGCCAGTAAACACACAGCCTTCTGGCAGAGTTATAAAGGGATCTTTCCCACAGACTGACAGATTTACTTAGCTTGAAGCATCAATTTCTGATTACTGTTGACTACATGGTGAGCAAAATGGTGGCACATAATGGTCTTTAGTCTCACAACTGCTTTTGTTTGGGGTTAACATCTGGATATCATTTTCAGCTTTGAATGGCAGCTTTATTGTTTTTGTTTGCAAGAGATCCGCTGCTCTACTTTCACTATTTAGCTTCAAATTATCTACCTGCATAACACAGGTTCTGTTGCCACTGTTGTCTGTATTTCTTCAGATTATAGTCACATATATGAATGTACAGAGTGTGGGTCTGTTGAAGGTGACTGTGTTGTTTGGACTCTTGTGGCCATGTGGATGGTTGTAGAAGTTATGTAGGAATATGTACTCGCATGTGAGTCCTGAGGGCTGAAACATCTAAGAGGGCGGTCTCCACCTGATAAACCCAGTGTTGTTCTGGCTGTTGCTGCTCATCAGTCTACATAGCCGGGTTATAGGGCTGCTTAGACACCATGTAGTAAAGTAGAGAGCATTAGCATGGTCACATCAAGCTGTTCTGAATATTCCAGAAACTGCTGATCCATGGCGATTTTCTCTCAGAAGAGTTTAAAGAGAGTGTCTTAAAAAGGAGAAAGTATCCAGTGAGCAGCAGTTCCATGGTCAAAAGTGCATGTCGATGGCAGAGGTCCAAGAAGAAAAGCTAGACTTGCTAGAATTTAAAGAATTAAACTCATGGACAGTATTCATATATATATTTTTTGCACATAGTTAAAAGATAAAAAAGGCACACAGAAAAACACAAAAAACTGTAGAGTATGCATTTGAGTATCTCTGAATACATGTTAAATTAAAATGTAGCAGCAGAAGATCAGTCCGTATGAACTCTTGTAAACTATTAACGGGAAAGTAAGGCAGCAATTTACTCATCCTCACCAGAATCATACAGTAGAAAACTGAAAACCATGACCTTGTCTGATAAATTTATGGCCTTTAGATGTGAAAACAATGTAAAAACAACATGTGAGCATTGATCCAACCTGCTCTGTATTAACCATTAAAGCTACTAAACCAGGACCCAAAAGCCTTGACTTCATGACCACTGTGATCATCTCCTGATAGCCACTCTCAGCTGGACAAAATAATTAGTAAAGATAAGTTATGTCTAATTTAGTTTTACTAGACAGTTATAATTATTTTTACAAGAAATAAATAAACGGGGAAGTTTCCATGTGTGAGGAAGCTGCATCAAGTCAGTTTCAAACTATGACAGCCATTTAATCTTCAAGGGGGGTGTGTGTATTGAGTGCAGGTCTTTATGTATGGATGAGGTGTTCTCTATTACTTTGTCTCGGCCTCTTGCTCCATTATTCTATCTATAAAATGGTTTACACTTACATATTTAAACAGCCAGTATAATGCGAATATTGACTACATCTAAAGTACAGAATCAGATTTGTCTTTGTGGTGAATGTCTCTGTGGGTTGTTCTAATCGACAACAGTAATGCTATGTGATATCATTCTGGCTGCTCTCCAAGCTCATTTCACGCCCCATATAGCTAACACACACACTCAGACACACACGCACAGTGCGCAGCTTGTCTTCTCCTCCATGCCAACACTCACAGTGGCGGATTTTCTTCCCCGTCTGCCTGCCTTTGCCAACATAAACCTAAACTGTTTCAATCTTTAGTGAGTCACAGCTAGAGAAAACTACTTCAGACTGACCTTCACCTTTCACTTTTATCAGGTCCATAATGAGATGGAGACCTTGGTGAGGGAGCACGGAGTGAACTCCTTCCAGATGTACATGGCCTACAAAGACATGATGATGCTGAGGGACTCTGAGCTCTACCAGGCGCTGCAGACCTGTAAGGACATCGGGGCCATCGCACGAGTTCATGCTGAGAATGGAGAGCTGGTGGCAGAGGTGCAGCGTCCCACAAACATTCAATCACCCACAAACACACACTGACTCCCTACATTTATTCTTTTAAGGTTAAAGTACCACTAAGGACTAGCGCTTTTTATGTCATTTATTAAATTGATTTAATTACTACCCTCCTGTCTGTGTTTTTTTCTGATGTTAAGGATACACACTTATTTTGATTTGTCATTTTTGTGCTAGAGTGCCAAAGAGGCTCTGGATTTAGGTATCAGTGGACCAGAGGGAATCGAGATCAGTCGACCAGAAGAGGTAAGTATTGATTTTGATACTTTTTAAAAGATTCTCTATTTTTAACTTTCCATCACTGTAAACCTGGAATGTAAGTTTCACCATATGTAAGATGCAGTCTGTTTTGGGGTCCCCCAGAGGGAAAAAGGTTTAAATTGTCTATCTGTTAAAAATTTCATTTTAGTTCATAAAATACAGTGTCTCTGCTGCTTTGTGGCTCCCTCTACCATCATTACAGTACAGTACAGTTACTGAGCTCACAACCTGCAGATGGCTCTGCCCACCTCCAGTTATCACTTGTTGTCCCATCTAGAGTTAAATAAGATGCATTTCAAGAGCTGACGGGGGATAAAACAGTGAAATCAAGCATCGGATGTCACACCGCATTGCGCAGTGTTGCATGCTTGTTGTCCACACTGCAGCCATAAAAAATGCAGTTTTATTTATATTTTTTCTTGTTAACATTTTTGAAGTGCTTTTATTGTACATGTGGATAAGCAGATGCTTGGTATAGACAAAGGCTGACTCAAAGGGTCACATACTGTATACACTGCTTGGTGCTGAAAGTGAAAGTAAATCATTTCACTGATAGAAGTAGATGAATGTTTCACCATCTCGGCTGTTTTAGACAGATTATCAAGGTCGTCTGAGTGAGAAAAGTAAAAAAAAAAATAAGATATTCTCTCCAGCAACTTTTTAATCTTCTTTTCTCTCTCCTTGTCCGTGTAGACACAGGGTTTTGAGGCAAAAATGTTGCACTGTGTAATTTAGTAAGACCTAAAAGATCACATAATGTCTGTTTGCTGATTATTAGAATTCATGTGTTGTGATTCTGTCTTTGTCTACAGCTTGAGTCTGAGGCTACTCACAGAGCCGTCACCATTGCCAACAGGGTAAACAGAGCTATATTTTAATATCCTGTCTGCGTGCAGTCGCCTGAATGTCATTGATAAGCTAAAGAATGTTCTTGTTTTTGCAGGCTCGTTGTCCTATCTACCTGGTGAATGTGTCTAGTATGGCTGCAGGAGACATGATTGCTGCTGCTAAGATGCAAGGTGAGAAAATGATTGTGTTTTTGACGATGATGGTGATATAAAGCTGGATGAATCCTATAACAATATTTCCCCTTTCCTTCTGCAGGCAAAGTGGTCCACGCAGAGACCACAGTAGCTCATGCAGTGCTGAACGGGATGCAGTATTACCACCAGGACTGGGCTCACGCTGCTGCATACGTTATCGTCCCTCCTCTGCGTCTCGACCCCAATACGCCTGGATACCTCATGGGCCTACTGGCAAAGTAAGTAAGCGGTTCAGTTGCATGTGAACTGTTGGGGTGATATATCTTATGTTAGTTAACCATGAATTTAACTTGTGTGTCCTGTTTTAGCGACACTCTGAGCGTTGTGGCATCAGAGCACCGTCCATTCAGCATCAAGCAGAGGGCCCTGGGCAAAGAGGACTTCACTAAGATCCCTCATGGAGTCCCTGGAGTCCAAGACAGGATGAGTGTCATTTGGGAGAGAGGAGTGGTAGGTATTCTCAAACAAACATGCTTAAGCCTGAATTTAGAGGAAATCATTAAGAAGAGATCAAGTGAATACCTGAGATTCATTATGAAATAACTTAGAGGATTTGACAATTTTGATGAGAGAATTCATGGTAAAACATTTTTGGCGGTGATATACAATAAGAGAAGGAAACTTTTCAGTATTTTACTGGCAGCAAGAAAAAAAAACTATCCCAAGGAAATGGTTGATGACCAACCCATTGACCATTAAAGACTTGATTGATGTTATACATGAGATTTACATGATAGAAAATTTATATTATTCCCTCAAAACACAGAAAAAATGTATTTAAAATGTGGTCTAAATGGACTGAGTATGTAAAACCTGTGAGATCAGATTTTATTTAAATTTGTTGAGAATTTGTGATACCCCCTTTTTTTTTCTTTGACAACTTCATGATAAATTATGTTTATTGTAGGCTCCCTGTTCTGTTCTGTTATGTCTACACTATTGTGTTATGCATTATAATGATGAGTGAACTAGAATTGGAAAACTTGAGATGCAACATGGAAAAAGACATTGGGACACAGTTCAACATCCAGGATCTTTGTGGAAGGAATCATCAAACTTTGGTGTGATACCTCACAATGGATCTCCAAAAAAGATTAAATAGTTATAAAAGATGCTTTGTGCAATGAGAACTGTAAAACATGAAGTATCTTTCAAATATATAAAAAAAATTCTGGCATGATAAACATGGATGTGAAGTACAGCTTTATAGAAATATTAAGTGGTAGGTTTAAATTTATAAGCCATAGAGTAGCTAGTAAAGCTAGTAAATGGTACAACAAGCATGTCAATGGTCCAGTTAGCAATACTAAAACCAACAGTAGTGATAATGCTGTATAGTGTGACATCACATGGAGACAAGATTTGCACAGTGTAACATTTTAGAGGCTGTTTTTCCTGTCATCCCAAATGGAGTCTGACAATCTCCACCCTGGCACTTGTTTTTGAAAACTTGTATTACTACTGTTTCTACAGCAAAGACTCAGTTCTTTAATTTCCCCTCCCAGTTTTATGCCTGCTTTAAAGCATCATATAACTTGCAGTGAACAGTTTGAAGGTAAGAAGCGACAGAGCTAAAAACAAAGATGTTATCGATGTTGTTCCTATAGCTGTTTTGTTTCTTAGAAGAATTGATGTCACCTCTCATGAGCAGAGCAATTACTACAAAGATTGTTGATTATGGGGGCCATGGCTGATGATGTGCTTCCTGAAGACAGGTGCTATATCCCATTTCAGGCATTTCCTCTTTGGCATTGGCTGTTGAAAGACATGATGACTGAATTGAAGAAAAGACCTGATTAAGATGCAAGGGCTCAGTTTACTTACTGCACCTGTCCTCTGCAGTGTTTGAAAACAGTCTCATTTCATGGGGAACATTATGCTGCTCCAGACCAGAGGCAGTATTTCCTTCTATTTTTCTTTATCTTTAAACCTTCAGGTTACTGGAAAAATGGATGAGAACCGATTTGTGGCAGTGACGAGCTCTAACGCTGCAAAGATCTACAACCTGTACCCACGCAAGGGCCGCATCATCCCAGGGGCTG